>JARNME010000012.1:12938014-14262907 GCA_030179655.1 Scaptomyza flava
ATTTCTTGAATGCAGTTTTATTTTAGGGGTCAAACCATGACTTTTAAGCTATTGCTTTTGAAAATCGGGTCAGTTTTGACGAAGTTATGGAAGTCGAAAGATTTTACCAATGCCCAAGTCAATGTTTGTTTATAAAATTTTAACATGAAATCTGACCAAAAATCGAATTTTATTTAAATGTTATTTCTTGAATGCAGTTTTATTTTAGGGGTCAAACCATGACTTTTAAGCTATTGCTTTTGAAAATCGGGTCAGTTTTGACGAAGTTATGGAAGTCGAAAGATTTTACCAATGCCCAAGTCAATGTTTGTTTATAAAATTTTAACATGAAATCTGACCAAAAATCGAATTTTATTTAAATGTTATTTCTTGAATGCAGTTTTATTTTAGGGGTCAAACCATGACTTTTAAGCTATTGCTTTTGAAAATCGGGTCAGTTTTGACGAAGTTATGGAAGTCGAAAGATTTTACCAATGCCCAAGTCAATGTTTGTTTATAAAATTTTAACATGAAATCTGACCAAAAATCGAATTTTATTTAAATGTTATTTCTTGAATGCAGTTTTATTTTAGGGGTCAAACCATGACTTTTAAGCTATTGCTTTTGAAAATCGGGTCAGTTTTGACGAAGTTATGGAAGTCGAAAGATTTTACCAATGCCCAAGTCAATGTTTGTTTATAAAATTTTAACATGAAATCTGACCAAAATCGAATTTTATTTAAATGTATTTCTTGAATGCAGTTTTATTTTAGGGGTCAAACCATGACTTTTAAGCTATTGCTTTTGAAAATCGGGTCAGTTTTGACGAAGTTATGGAAGTCGAAAGATTTTACCAATGCCCAAGTCAATGTTTGTTTATAAAATTTTAACATGAAATCTGACCAAAAATCGAATTTTATTTAAATGTTATTTCTTGAATGCAGTTTTATTTAGGGGTCAAACCATGACTTTTAAGCTATTGCTTTTGAAAATCGGGTCAGTTTTGACGAAGTTATGGAAGTCGAAAGATTTTACCAATGCCCAAGTCAATGTTTGTTTATAAAATTTTAACATGAAATCTGACCAAAAATCGAATTTTATTTAAATGTTATTTCTTGAATGCAGTTTTATTTTAGGGGTCAAACCATGACTTTTAAGCTATTGCTTTTGAAAATCGGGTCAGTTTTGACGAAGTTATGGAAGTCGAAAGATTTTACCAATGCCCAAGTCAATGTTTGTTTATAAAATTTTAACATGAAATCTGACCAAAAATCGAATTTTATTTAAATGTTATTTCTTGAATGCAGTTTTATTTTAGGGGTCAAACCATGACTTTTAAGCTATTGCTTTTGAAAATCGGGTCAGTTTTGACGAAGTTATGGAAGTCGAAAGATTTTACCAATGCCCAAGTCAATGTTTGTTTATAAAATTTTAACATGAAATCTGACCAAAAATCGAATTTTATTTAAATGTTATTTCTTGAATGCAGTTTTATTTTAGGGGTCAAACCATGACTTTTAAGCTATTGCTTTTGAAAATCGGGTCAGTTTTGACGAAGTTATGGAAGTCGAAAGATTTTACCAATGCCCAAGTCAATGTTTGTTTATAAAATTTTAACATGAAATCTGACCAAAAATCGAATTTTATTTAAATGTTATTTCTTGAATGCAGTTTTATTTAGGGGTCAAACCATGACTTTTAAGCTATTGCTTTTGAAAATCGGGTCAGTTTTGACGAAGTTATGGAAGTCGAAAGATTTTACCAATGCCCAAGTCAATGTTTGTTTATAAAATTTTAACATGAAATCTGACCAAAAATCGAATTTTATTTAAATGTTATTTCTTGAATGCAGTTTTATTTAAGGGGTCAAACCATGACTTTTAAGCTATTGCTTTTGAAAATCGGGTCAGTTTTGACGAAGTTATGGAAGTCGAAAGATTTTACCAATGCCCAAGTCAATGTTTGTTTATAAAATTTTAACATGAAATCTGACCAAAAATCGAATTTTATTTAAATGTTATTTCTTGAATGCAGTTTTATTTTAGGGGTCAAACCATGACTTTTAAGCTATTGCTTTTGAAAATCGGGTCAGATTTGACGAAGTTATGGAAGTCGAAAGATTTTACCAATGCCCAAGTCAATGTTTGTTTATAAAATTTTAACATGAAATCTGACCAAAAATCGAATTTTATTTAAATGTTATTTCTTGAATGCAGTTTTATTTTAGGGGTCAAACCATGACTTTTAAGCTATTGCTTTTGAAAATCGGGTCAGTTTTGACGAAGTTATGGAAGTCGAAAGATTTTACCAATGCCCAAGTCAATGTTTGTTTATAAAATTTTAACATGAAATCTGACCAAAAATCGAATTTTATTTAAATGTTATTTCTTGAATGCAGTTTTATTTAGGGGTCAAACCATGACTTTTAAGCTATTGCTTTTGAAAATCGGGTCAGTTTTGACGAAGTTATGGAAGTCGAAAGATTTTACCAATGCCCAAGTCAATGTTTGTTTATAAAATTTTAACATGAAATCTGACCAAAAATCGAATTTTATTTAAATGTTATTTCTTGAATGCAGTTTTATTTTAGGGGTCAAACCATGACTTTTAAGCTATTGCTTTTGAAAATCGGGTCAGTTTGACGAAGTTATGGAAGTCGAAAGATTTTACCAATGCCCAAGTCAATGTTTGTTTATAAAATTTTAACATGAAATCTGACCAAAAATCGAATTTTATTTAAATGTATTTCTTGAATGCAGTTTTATTTTAGGGGTCAAACCATGACTTTTAAGCTATTGCTTTTGAAAATCGGGTCAGTTTTGACGAAGTTATAGAAGTTGGAAGATTTTACCAATGCCCAAGTCAATGTTTGTTTATAAAATTTTAACATGAAATCTGACCAAAAATCGAATTTTATTTAAATGTAATTTCTTGAATGCAGTTTTATTTTAGGGGTCAAACCATGACTTTGAAGCTATTGCTTTTGAAAATCGGGTCAGATTTGACGAAGTTATGGAAGTCGAAAGATTTTACCAATGCCCAAGTCAATGTTTGTTTATAAAATTTTAACATGAAATCTGACCAAAAATCGAATTTTATTTAAATGTAATTTCTTGAATGCAGTTTTATTTAAGGGGTCAAACCATGACTTTTAAGCTATTGCTTTTGAAAATCGGGTCAGTTTTGACGAAGTTATGGAAGTCGAAAGATTTTACCAATGCCCAAGTCAATGTTTGTTTATAAAATTTTAACATGAAATCTGACCAAAAATCGAATTTTATATAAATGTAATTTCTTGAATGCAGTTTTATTTAAGGGGTCAAACCATGACTTTTAAGCTATTGCTTTTGAAAATCGGGTCAGTTTTGACGAAGTTATGGAAGTCGAAAGATTTTACCAATGCCCAAGTCAATGTTTGTTTATAAAATTTTAACATGAAATCTGACCAAAAATCGAATTTTATTTAAATGTTATTTCTTGAATGCAGTTTTATTTTAGGGGTCAAACCATGACTTTTAAGCTATTGCTTTTGAAAATCGGGTCAGATTTGACGAAGTTATGGAAGTCGAAAGATTTTACCAATGCCCAAGTCAATGTTTGTTTATAAAATTTTAACATGAAATCTGACCAAAAATCGAATTTTATATAAATGCAATTTCTTGAATGCAGTTTTATTTTAGGGGTCAAACCATGACTTTGAAGCTATTGCTTTTGAAAATCGGGTCAGTTTTGACGAAGTTATGGAAGTCGAAAGATTTTACCAATGCCCAAGTCAATGTTTGTTTATAAAATTTTAACATGAAATCTGACCAAAAATCGAATTTTATTTAAATGTTATTTCTTGAATGCAGTTTTATTTTAGGGGTCAAACCATGACTTTTAAGCTATTGCTTTTGAAAATCGGGTCAGTTTTGACGAAGTTATGGAAGTCGAAAGATTTTACCAATGCCCAAGTCAATGTTTGTTTATAAAATTTTAACATGAAATCTGACCAAAAATCGAATTTTATATAAATGTAATTTCTTGAATGCAGTTTTATTTAAGGGGTCAAACCATGACTTTTAAGCCATTGCTTTTGAAAATCGGATCAGTTTTGACGAAGTTATGGAAGTCGAAAGATTTTACCAATGCCCAAGTCAATGTTTGTTTATAAAATTTTAACATGAAATCTGACCAAAAATCGAATTTTATTTAAATGTAATTTCTTGAATGCAGTTTTATTTTAGGGGTCAAACCATGACTTTGAAGCTATTGATTTTAAAAATCGGGTCAGATTTGACGAAGTTATGGAAGTCGAAAGATTTTACCAATGCCCAAGTCAATGTTTGTTTATAAAATTTTAACATGAAATCTGACCAAAAATCGAATTTTATATAAATGTCATTTCTTGAATGCAGTTTTATTTTAGGGGTCAAACCATGACTTTTAAGCTATTGCTTTTGAAAATCGTGTCAGTTTTGACGAAGTTATGGAAGTCGAAAGATTTTACCAATGCCCAAGTCAATGTTTGTTTATAAAATTTTAACATGAAATCTGACCAAAAATCGAATTTTATATAAATGCAATTTCTTGAATGCAGTCTTATTTCAGGGGTCAAACCATGACTTTAGAGCTATGCTTTTGAAAATCGGGTCAGTTTTGCCGACGTTATGGATATAGGAAGATTTTATCAATGCCCAAGTCGATTTTTTGGCATAAAACTTTTAACAAGCATTTTGACTTAAGATCGCTTTATAAACTTTAAATGCAGTTTTTTTCTTGGGGTTAAACCATAAAATGAATGAAGATAAACCAAGGACACAAAATCAAAAAAAAAAAAAATCTTTTTATCGTTTGTTTAAAGAATTTGATTCGAAACGTTGCTTTTTTCTCTAAGGCAATAACACAACTCAACCTCCAAAAGCTATTCATTGTGCAATATCGAGTTACACATTGTAACTTGGGCGTGGAAATACAAACAAAATCGCGTAGCTCAAATTGCGAGTAAAACTTATCCGAGCGCACTATTGTAGTTGGAATTGATTTTGTCATTTGTCCTGTGGCATTAAAAGTCAGAAACGCTTAAGCAACTTCAGAGCGCAACTATTTTGGAGGGCATGAACCTTTGTCTATATATCTGTGCAAGTGTGTGTGCATGTAAGAACTTGCACTTTCTCTTGAACCTAATGGCAATTGTTCATATAAGAACTGAAGATTCCCATTTCTCGTCGCACGCGCCGTATGTGCTGCTGGCTGCAGGCGACTTAGCTTAACGTGACGAGGGGTATGGCATTCTACACTACAAAAGATCGATGCCCTAAAAAAGAGAAATGACAAAAATAAATATTTCTTTGGCTGTTTTTTTTTTTTTATAAAGTTAAAAATACAACGTTGAATTAAAATTTTCCTATTGAACTTTTAATTTTTGAAATTAATATAAAAATTGATTTTTGTATGCATTTATTTTTCTAAGTGTATTCGTGTGTGCCATTGCCTTAAATGTGCGTTTGACAGCAGTGTCGCCTCCAACATCCGGTCCATGATTGATGGGCATTCGGGCATGGGCTCTTTAAGCACCATTAACCGTTATGTTAACACACCGCAACAAAAGCATTAACGTCAATAAGCAAAAGAATATTTCAAACGGCAGCAGCAGCAGACGCGAATGCAGCAAATTGTTGACGAAGGTCAAGTTCAACGTTTAGCATATAAGTGAAAGCGTTTCCAACATTGGCAGCAAATGAACAGCTGCGACTGCTTCGCTTGGGTTACGCTACGCTTACGTTTAACGTAACGGCAAGCAAGGAGCGCTCTCTTATTTTTGTTGTGCTCTCTCTTGCTTGCTTTTGGGTATAAAATGACAGTCTGTGCTCGCGTGGCAGTCAGTTAGCTGTAGACAACGCGACGACACGGAACAAACTGCCAGCAGCAAGTTGAGCAACAGCTTTTCATCCTTATCGCGCGTTCTCTCTCAGGCGCTCGTACACTCTCTCTGTCTCAGTGTATTGTTGGTTAGTGTTAACTGCTTATCAGACGCGACGTTTGAAATGCCGTCGCTGCGTTTCGCATAGTTCGTAGCATACTTTTGAGTGCAAAAACGAAAAGAACAACAGTTAAAAAAGGATTGAAATTTTAAACATGTTTTGGATTTTACGTCGCACTGGCGCCGCCAATTTTTTCAACTCCCTGAATAACAATTGCAGCTTCAGCAGCAAGGGCAATGGCAATGGTGGTGCCACCGGCAGTGGCAACCACAGCAACAGCAAACAGGGTAAGCTGTCACAATCCTCGGTCCAGGATGCAATTAAATTATTCGGTTTCGACACCCGTCTCTAATTGTTTAAATTCGTAGTCTTATTAGTGAAACATGACTCAGCATCGATTCGTATGTAATCAAATAAACGCTTAAACTATGCAATCAGAGAACAGCAACAAAATATTGTGAGGCTGCAACCAAACACCAAATTGATGGCCTCTGGTCGGCTTAGCAAAAAATACAATTCATAACATGAGTACAGACTTTTTTGATAATGAAGAAAGCCTCAGTAAAAGTTTGTGCCTTAATAGTGAAATTCCAAAAAAGTTGGATTACTAACTGAGAATTAATTCTTCAACATATTTTTGGAACAACACAGTTGTCAGAACTTTTGGATATAATTGAATACAAGATACACAAAAAAAAATTATTCGATTCGAATTATTACATTCAACGCAAGTTTTAGTGTGTGCTCACAAAGTCTTACAACATAGCCTGCAAAGACGTATGAAGTTTCACCTAGTTTCATAGTCAATGCACGTATTCTATTTATACAAAAACAAATAGCTTTGTAGTTTTGCTATGGAGTAAAAGTGAAATGAATTTTTCAGTATGTGCTTAATAACATAATTTGGATTAAAAATTGATTTATATTTCATCACCTTTTCAAGAAACTATTTGATGTACTTATTTTGCTTCGTTAAACTTAATTACATATACGTTGCTCTATAATATAGTAGAGTAGAGGTAGGTAAATTGTGTTAAGATGAGGTTATAAAATGGAAAAGCCATAACAACGCTCAACACGTATTTTCTATAGTAATTTTAAAAACATTATGAAAAAATAATAACAGTTTTATGTTGTGACGCTGGCGTCATAAGATTAAGTTAGTGCTTTGAAGTAATAAATTTATTAACTCATATTGAAACAAGGCTTTAAAATTTGTTAAAATTACACGTTGTTCTACAATTCGAGGAACATTAAAATGTTAAAAGGGAGGGCATTTTTCTTTTTTATTAAATCAACATTAAACTTTTCTCCTGCATTGCTTTAAGGCATTAGATAATACCTGTGTATTAATTAGAAATATATTGTAAGATAAAAGCAAAACAATTTGAAGCTTTCAATTAAAATGCTGAAGTGCCACATGACGCCTCAAAACACATAAACGTAACAAAACAAGTTAATTTAAATTCTTGCAATGACTTGAGAAATGCATAACAACAACATTCACACAGACAAGCACGGATTTGAGCTCGCGTGTGTGTGTGTGTGCGTGAGCAGGCGTTTTGTGCTTAAGTACACACTTGTACCTATTGTTTGCACAAAATCCTCTAGCATATGGTCTGAGACAGAAAAAGAAAGCAAACTTCCAATGCCTGATGGAAAAAATTTGAGTTTGGCCGTTGAAGCAAAGCAAATATTGCCCAGAAAACCTCCTTCTTAATAATAAGCTCCTCCGTATGGTTTTACTTACGTGAATGGACTTCTCCTTGTGTTTGTATACTGTGAGAAGTTGCGGTGGGGGGATATGGTGTTTAAAACGTGCCCAGCGGAAATGACTTTCGAAAAAAAAACACTTCAGGCATTGTCCCAAGATGCTTTCGTCTAAGCGTTAAGCCCAAAAAAAAAGCCGAGATGGGAAGGTTTCCGGAACCCGGAAGCTTACGATAAATTCGCAAGTTATTGTTGGTAGAAATAATTACTTATACTTCTGAAGATAAAAAAAATTATATTTATTGGAGTGAAATACACATCTTAGCGCTTTAAGAATATTAAAGTGCTTAAATAGATATTAAAAAAATATTATGTGTTATACGAGGAAAAATTAAAGTCTTTTATAGAAAGCAACAATAGTAATTGAATTTTATTGTTCTAAGAAAACTCAGATGTCATATGATCTTCGTTGACATTAAAAACAAATTTCAACACAAAATACTTATATAACTTTTTATACTTAAAATAACTTTTTTCTTGGAAGGAGAAAATGGTATATAAAACCAGATTTGCATTTATAAATGCAAAAAGCCCACATTTATTCAAATATATTCATTCTAAAAATAGCTCTTACCTGGAATTGAAGATTTGTTGAGATTTTGGGCAACGTTTGTATGTAATTCACCTATAGAACACATAAATTATTCAAAAATTCGTATGTACAATAATATAGATAAAACGAATCAGAAATAAAACAATTATGATATACTTAATTGAGTATAAAATATTTAAATTAATTCCTATTATATAATTTTTATCAAAATTTAATGCAAGTAAATAACTTCCAATGCAGAAAGAGGCTAGAATATTAAATAATATTTTAACAATATTTTGATTATGTTTTTATTGATTGCCTGAATAATTGATTGGCAAATGCATATTGATGGTTGCCTGAATTGCTTATTGATGCAGTTCTCAATTAAAAATTACTAATTCAATTACCCATTCTCATTTGTGTTTGCATATCATATGCAGAAAGCTGATATTTATATAAATTACCTAAATTGTAAATTCCAAACAAAGACTCTACTTTATTTATTGACACTTGAATCTTAAATGTTGCATAAACAAGTACTCTTGAATATTGTTAAATTCGCTATCAACATTTGAACTTTGTTAAAACATGCGACAAACATATTTTGAATTTCCAGCTTTTTCTTATAATGCAACCAATCGACCAAATGAACAAACATATGTTGGAAACAAACACATACATCTACTCTCCCATACGCACTCAAAAAGACACACACACACACGCATGCTTGCAAACTCACAAGCAGGTCATTTATTATGCAAATGCTAGTGAACATATGTCAGCGGCATTAACCGATAATTATGGCAAACATTTGTCATTGGCAATAATGCTCCCACACGTATACGCATACTCGTACTGCATTCAAATTAAGTTGAATTGTTGAGCAACAAAAGCAATTATACGAACATTTATGTTCACTGTGTGTGTGTTGGCCAATTAGTTATGGCATACGCACAAATACTTGGCAATTTTTGAAGGCCAGTTTGACTTTTTGCTTTCATTGGCAGCTAATTTGCCAAACTTTGCCAGCAGACACCATTAGTTGAAACACTATCCTGCAGAGGTAGGGATGGTGGTCGGGGTGGAGTGTGTGTTGGGTGTGCAAGGAAAGGTGAGGGTAATGAAACACAGCGCGAAGTAGAATAAATCTTAAACAAGCATAAATAATGGTCTAATAGCCTGTTGCCTGAAAGTTGTAGTTAAAATGAGTTTTACGAGGAGGCGAAGCTATATATAACTAGAAAGTATATCCTGAGATTCCAACCTAGTCAACATACAATATTCATTGAAACGAATTCTTAAACTTGCTTCTTGTGAATATTCGCAAGTAAAAAACTTCTGCAATCTTGAGTCATAGTAAGTTCTTATAAGCAATTTATAAGTAAGATATTATTATAGACAAGGAAGTAAAAATATTTATAAGACTTATAACAACTTGAATATATATCTCAAACATCACGTCGAATGTTTGCAGCATATATTCTAGGCAAACACTTTCATCTAGCCGATTTTTTTTTTTTTTTTTTGTCTTTTTTTACTTTTTGTCTTGCTGTTTGTGGAAGTAAAGTGAACATTTCACAAACCATGGCAAATGATTGAGCGTTTATCGGGCGTATTATTAAAGCCATCAGCCAAGTTTTCCTTTTTTTGGGACCGTGATTTATGTTTGTTAACGCAACAAGCTGACAGCCGGCAGCGTATCATTTGTAATAATTTGATTTTTATACGAAATATTTACTAGATTCGAATAAATACTATCAGGGGTGCCTCAGAAACCGTTTCCCGTTGAATTTCACTTCAATTCCATTTCGCCCTGCCACAGAGTTAACCGCTTACTAATGCTACCACCTAGTCCGATTCAGATTTTTTTAGTCAGGGTCAGCGATGCCACACTTTTTCATATACAACTGAACTAAATTATTTAAATTAAATAATACAGAAAATGAAAACCTCATTCTCTGAAATGATAAAATGAATATCAGCAGCCAAGTTCGATTAGGTTGGTGAACACACTAAAAAATGAAATCGTTCGGAGTTCTGTGGCGCCGTGAAAATTTCCGGGCAGAATTTCTTCTAGCGGAATTCAATTTCACCAGCCAATTCGCATGTGAGTCTAATAAAATGTGAAGGAATGCAACCCTACTCCACCTTCCATCTTTTCTTCTATTGGACTTTATGGGTTTCTATTTGTGTCATAAATTTCAATCTGTGCATAGGAAACGCCCATGGCAATAATTCTACACAGACATACACATACACACGGCAAACATGCTGTTAAATGCTTGGGCGCTAAGCTTGCTGTTGCATACTTTTTAGCACGCTGCACAAACACAAACATACACATTTAAAAGCACACACATGCACAAGCGCACACCAACGCACTTTATAGCAATAAAATTGAGTTTTATTTAGACTCACGGACTTACACGTTTCTTCACAGCTGCATAAACAATTTTTGCATTTGCCTTGAGCTTACAGCACCTGCTTGTTTTTCCATGTGCGTGTGTAAGTGTGTGCAATGTGTGAATTTGTGTTGTTGTTAACATGCCACGCTTATTAATATTCATGGTTGCCTCTATTTGTTTTGCGATTGCCTTTGGACCGCCATAAAATTCATGGCATCAACTTTTTTCATTTTACTAATTCCATTTACTTAGTCGAACTCTTTACATGCATGGCATGCATTATGTAGACAAGGAATATTTTTATTTCGTTAAAAAATAATTGACAGTTCATTTTATAAGCTAAGCACTTTTCACAGTTTTCAAATTTAAATGGATTACAATATGTCTACATTTCTTAGAAGCGTCTCAAAGTCGAAAAAGATTTTGTGATAGAATTTTTTCACTTTGAAGCGTTGGTGTCAAAGAACTTGCAACGGATTTCATTTTCGGCATAAAATATTTTTGTTGCAGACTTACCCATTCAACCTGAGTTCGTTGAGACATTTACAAAGTGCAATTGTCTTGAAGCAGCTGTAAACTTGTTGAATTCTCGTAAAATTTTGGTGAAAAAAAAAATCAGAAATCCAACATTAACTTAAGCAATATTGCTTATACGCTACATTCACCTTTGTTCAACTTTTACCAACTTCTCAAAACGATTTGCTAACAAGCGTTAATAAGCAAAATTGTTCAAATAATTTAAGGGCTGGGCTCACTCGGTGGAGCCATAAACACGGGCCTATAAATAAGGCCTATGAAGAAAGTTTTATAGGTTGCTAATATTTATTGTAATCCTTGGCAAAGTCAAACACATGCACACCCATATACATGCACACTCTTACAATGGGCTCAATAAATCTAATTTTATCACTTTACGGCTGAAGGACGGCTAGAAAAAACTTTTCTGCACCAAAGACAAAAACCTGAGATCAGAACAAAAGCCAAAAGCAAGAAAAATAAAACACAAAGGCGCTTCTTAGTTGTCAACTGAAATATCAGGAAACCAATTTTTAATTCTCAAGCAAAGAATGTTTTGTTTCGTGCAACGTCGTCAAAATATTGTTTGTTGAGCACGTTAGTAAAAAGGCCTTTTACTTCTTTTATATATATTGCAGATAAATACGTGAAGCGACCGCCACGCAAGGCATATGGAAGGCTAAGCGCCGAGGCGGACGATGTCGTGTCATTTGGCCGTAAAATCGATGATCCGTTCGATGAGCTGGACGATTTTGAAATGCGGGCACCTGGCAGCAGCAGCACCGTCAACAGCAACAGAAACCACAACCGTAGCACTAACAGTAACACACACAATACCAACACCAACATCAATGGCAATGGCAATGGCAATGACGAGGCTAATGGCAACTTAGATCTATTGCCATGTACGAACGCCGATTGTCAGGGTAACTTTGTGGTGGAGAGCGCTCTGTGCGAGCTTGGCTTATGCCAGGCCAAAGGAAAATCATCAAAGGACCTGTCAGCGGCTGTCATGTCCATGTCCATGTCCGCATCCAACAAACAGATTAATGAAAGCACAATAAGTCGCCTTCACGCATTGGCCATGGCCGACGATGATGATGACTACGGTGAGTAGACAAAATTATTTGAAGCTTAAAGTTTACACTGCGGCTATTCCCAGTGAAGTTGGGGGTGGGTTGGGTTGGGCTTGCCTTTATGGCCGTGCAAAGTACTAACACTTTTGTCCCAAAGTGTGCAATTCTTTGAAGTAGGCTATTATTACACGGATTTATATATCCTCATTAAAACTACTTTCCTAAATGCTATCAATTTACAGATGAATCGCTAACCTGCAATGTGTGTGACCGCTCTTTCCATTGTCATCGACAACTGGCTTCGCATCAGCAGAAGAAGCGACACTTTGGGTAATCAAATTAAACAAATTTGCCAGCTGTCTCAAGTTAACTTAGTTGTTGTTATTGCTTTGGTTGTTGCAGCTGCAGTGGCTGCGATAGTTTGTTCCCCTCGCTAATGCTGCTGGAGCATCATAAGGAAGAATTTGAGCATTGGAGTGATGATGAAATCGGTAGACGTGTTTGTTGCCGTCGCAATCGCTGCGATGATGATTATTTCACGGACACCGACTCATACATAAGCGATGCGGAAAGTGAGGACCTCGAAAGGTTGTTGTAAACATCCGAATAGCAGCGACAGCTGCTCTCAACTGTTGAGAACAAAACAGCAGCTGCTGCCATTCAAACAAAAAGCGTGTGATGGTGCGTATACTTAATATGAGATTTTCCCCCCACATTTCTCACAACATGTTTTATGCTTTGAGTGTATTTTAACATGATTTATTTTTTTTTATTTTATGTATAAAAGTTGTTTAAAACATTTCTATGTAAAATAGGATTTAAAGAACTTTTTCTTTTGCTCTTTCAAAAATAGAATATATGTTGACATCGTACTTAACATAAAACCTCACGCTCTCATGTCATGTTCGAAGCTTTGTCAATTTCAATTTTCACAGCTAAAATAATCAAAAAGAAAGAGAAAAAGAATTTGCTTAATATTCGAATGAATTCCTTTTGTTGTGTTGCAGTCAAAGGCAAAGCCTTTGGGAGCTGGCATTGTGTGGCGTCGATTGTGAGGACTGTGAAAGCTGAGTGAACGCTGTGCACCGGAAAAGGCCGTGGGAGTACCGAAGCGAATGTGGCCGTAATGAGAATAAATAAAGCCAGCCGACAAATGAAGTCCGCAAACAATGAGAAAAGCGACCCAGAAAAATTTCAAATCTGCAGCGAAATAAAGCCGAATCAATTTCTTTTCGATCCAGCATAGTATAAGGTACTATTTTTATTAGAGTTTAACTACAGACCTACCTACAAAAACCAAACATTGATATACTATACAAACAAATGTGTGTTTATTAAATGTGTAGCGAGCTAAATAAAAAAAAGTCCCCAAAAAATGAATCCATATCATAAAATGCATATGTATGTGTCAACAAAAAACTGATAACTATTTATGTACGTTTGAGTATGTGCATATATGCAAAACATACAAATAGAAAGCAAACAGAAAAACAAAAAATTGTATTTTAAATAAGCCCCGAAAATAAATATGTGTCAATCGTAACATAAACTCTTTTGCTTTTACTGGTGGGTGGATCTATTTTTTATTCACTGAAACGCGACGCAATTAAAAGCAATGAATATTTATAAGAGCAGTGAACTGTCATTTGAATTATTTTTTGAACTCGAAAAGGAACCTAAATCAATAAACAAAGACAAAGAGACACAACCAAAACGTAAAGAGAGAAGAAATAAGAAGAGCATAGCAAATACTTAATACCCCTGCGGGCATTTGTTAAATTATTCAACGAGGCGAACTGCGCTACAACTGTCTCCCCTCATTAAAACTTGATTGACTTCATAAATACTATGTCGGCTGGGGACTTTTATTAGAGGGTTTGGGCTGCGGGTACGAAAGCACTGTGAAAACTTTTTGTCACTTGAGGCGATTTTTCTATGCGAAACAAATACACCAATTTTGGTTTTCACTTAAAATTATTTGCAATATCGAAAAAGTTTTGCGTGAAAATAAGTTCAAGCTCAAGGTAAGTTTAAAGAGAAAATCGATATATAAATGTGTATTGTTCTTTATAGTTTATTGCCTAAGGAAATTAGAGTCAAAAGAAAATTTGTTAATAACATAACACTTCGGTGAGCTTATTAAATTAGGCTATTTGTTTACATCCTGTTAATTACGGCAGAAGGTGAAGCGTGAACAACCGGAAGAAGAACAAATCCATTTTCCTTATTCAAATAACAGTTCTTGTGCATGACTTGGTATGTCAACGAACATCCGTTTCCATGCTGGATTAACCGAATGCTTTTGTATTGTCCAAGGACCTAAAAGACTGGCATTCATTTCACGTAATTCATTTCCTGATTGCACAAAGGGCACTGGCGACATCTCTTTGATTGATGCGTGTAGTGTTCGCTTTGGTTGGCATGCAAAAACCCGGGGCAACGCATGAGCTGACCACCCTTCCAACTAACTCTCAACCCCACTCTACTCACCATGCACTTCCTTCCATATACCATATGAGCTGGTCCAACCAAGTGTCCTGCTGCGGACAGCTCATTTGACAATTTGATAGATGCTGCCACATAAAAACCAACTGCGAGTTACAAACCGGACGGAAAAGTGAGTGGAGCAGCTCAACGATGCTCGGACATTAAAAATTTATATAATTTTATTATGCCATTCGTCGTAAAGGCACAAGATAAAAAGAAAAATCAAACATTTTATGAGTACATCATTCGCATTGTTGGCCAGGACAGACAAGACCATCATATACCATTTAACATTTAGCATTTACATAAAAACACACAAAAAACACACAGAAAGAGCAGCCAATAAACAATAACGGACACAAGCGAATTGTTTATGCGGCCACGCATCAAAAGCGTCTTTCAGAAAACAATTCAAATGCAAATTTACATAAGCCATTAAATTTTTGGTCCATTGTGTTGCCTTGTCGTAATGTTGGCTAACAGATGTTTCACCGGAATGCTTTTGGTGGAAGAGGGGGAGGAGGAGGCATGTGAAAGTGAGAGCAAGGGCACAGTTTTCTTGTATCTCTAAAGGCCTTTTGTCCTGCAAGATATTATATCTATTGTTAAGGCGTTTTCTTACGAAAGAAGGTGTTGCACAAGTGTTTGTGTTTTTCTTAAGAATTTATGTTTCCTTTACCTTTGCTTCTGCTGCTTTTGTCCTAGGTTTTCTGTCAGAGAATGCTTTAAAGATGCCTTACTTCAAACATATTCTCTCGGTATGAATTTCATTTTCCTTGAAGTTTTGCGCTTCCAATATGAAATACTTTAAACTCTTCTAGCTCGCTTAAAGCTGCATTATGCTAAGCATTGACCCAATGACCTCTTTTATGCGTTTTTTCTTTAGTTCCGATTAACCTTTTCGTCTTGGCTGACATGTTGTTTATTTGCTATGTACAGCCTCTGGACCCAAACCGAGCTCTTGGCAGCGCCTCAGTGAACGAGCTTGCACCTTTGGGTTGCCACGTGCTCGAAAAAATATATTAAAATGGCTCAAAGGAGTGGTTCTCAGAAAGACATGGCAAACGTTGCATTATTAAAATGCAGTTGAGTGAAGTTGATGAGACAAAAAGAAAAAAGAAGAAAAAAAAACAGACAGCGAACTCTGCTCAGATGGTTTACGCCCGCTAACATGCTGCAAGCCAATCAAGGCCAATTTGCCGACACACAGCGGCTAATTTGGGTTGGCTGCAATGGGGCACAATCTGAGACACGTTTTGTTGCTAGAGCCATTAGTTAATTAAGTGGCCAAGGTTTCTGGAAGCTAGAACAGTAGTCTTGGAAACCGCAGACAAAAGCTTTACAAGACGCCAGCAAGTAAGAAAAATAAATAAACTACATCAAGCACGCAAAACATTTTACAGATTAAGCTTAACACTTAGCTGGCGAAAAAAAAAAATCAGAGAAAAATTATTCAAAAACTATTTTTAAAGCGTTGAACGTGAAACAATTTGATAAACTTTGCTTCAACTTTTTACAATTTTTATTTTATTTTTTGGCTTTTGTAGGAAAAGCTCGCTTGAGATGCATCAGATTATGATTTTTGGCTAATAAGGGCAATAAACTTTGTAAACTTGACTTAAAAGTTCTTCATCTAACGCTTTTTGACATAGTTTTTTGAGAATTTCAAAGTATATTAACCACATGAGTTAAATAATCCTGCGATATAGTTGCATTTAGCCATTCTGTGCTTTCCCGATATGATATATGAAATATGTATGTGCAATGCACAGTTGATATTTATTCAGTTTCCGTCTCTTGTCATCGCCATTTTAACAAGACAAAATGAGAATATTAAAGCAATGATAAATGTCAGCTGAATCAACACAGTTCACAGTTAATTAATTGCGTATTGTAAGCTCCTGACACATTTAGCTAAATTCCAAGGAAATTAAAGAAGGCAAAGCAAAATGATGTGAAAGATGAATAAAAAGTGAAAGGTAAAGCCACAAATGGCTTCATTTAAACTGCTGTTTGCTGGCGGCCATTCAATTTGTTCTACTGCCAGTATCTGGGCCTCTTGGGTCTTTCGCATGATTCCGTTTCATTGACATTGTGAATCTAGTTAAATTTTGTTTTGCCAACCAAGCTAACTGAGTAACAAATTTACTCACAAGCTGTTGCCCAGTGTGTTTTTACATAGTCATTTTGTAGAAGTCAACATTGTCGTATATGGAGGGTATCTTAACAAGGGTGTAACATAATCGAACACGAATATTTAACATATACAAGAGTTTCTTTCTTTTTTTTCTGAAGGTGTATATATCAATCAAAGTCAGCTTAAATAATCTTGAATAATCGTTTTTTATCTTAACCTTTTCTAGAATAATTTTTAGTCCAGATCATCCAACTCTTTTGTTATCACTCATGAGTGTCAAATGCAAACGTGCTTCAAAGTTCCTTCAATGCTGAGAACGCCACAGTCTGGCGACGTGTTAGCCCCGGACATTACAAGCAAAAAGTTACTCAATGTGCAATTGATGAGCACAAGAACACACACACATGCACGTATACTGTAACCAAAGACCCTTTAAAAGCAAGTAAATGCAATTGGCTTAACAGTTATTTTGTCTCAGGGTTCCGCTCTCAGAAGTAAACTTTGCATTGAGTGTGAGGGAGCGCAAAAGTGTTTTTGTTTCAGTTGCCGTTGCACACAGCCTGTGTTGCCAGGTGTTGAGCGCCCGCTTAAGTTAGATTCTAGGAAAAAATAAGCTAAAATAAGCTATTTACCAAGTAATTAAGTCACACGGATATCAGTTGACTCATCGAGAAATAAGCTATATTTTGACGATTCTATGTGATTTTTGTAAATTTTATAAGCTTTTCTATTTTCAAATATGCTAGATTTAGCCAGAAATAAGCTAACCTGGCAACACTGTGTGACACAGCGGCCCGTCAAGTGTACGACAATTTGTGTAAGCACATGCAGCACTTTTAAATGTGAGTGTGTCAATTGTGTATTGTTTATTGACCAGTCTCAGCAAGCAATATACTTGTCTTTTGAAAGTGTATTTAAAAGTTAAAAAAACAATATTTATACATTGCAGCAGTTAAAATTATATCCAATCTAATTATAGTTATAGGGTGATTAATTAAAAGAGTGATCAATATAATATAGAATATGCAGAATGCACTCACCGGTAGCAGCAACAACACAGGTACAGTTCAATGGAAGTTGTCCCTCTCACTTCCACTCTCTTTTTTTCCACTGAGCACTTACACAAAAACAAAATCCTTACTCTCACACACAACAATAATTAAATGAGATGCATCTCATCTTTCTTTTTAATATATGTATCAATGCAAGTGCTCCCCCACTCTCTCTCTCTCTCTCTCTCTCTCTCTTTTCCACTGAGCACTCTCACAAATACAAAAACCTCACCCCCCCACACACACACAACAATAATTAAATGAGATGCATCTCATCTTTCTGTTGTATACATGTATGTACATTATTTAATTTTATTTTCACTGCATTTAACACACAAGAAAAAAATAATAAAAAAAAGTAATGTAATTAATAGCGTTTTCAATGGTTCGCTTATTATTGAGATTTTCAGCGCGCTAAACGCAACAACAACACAATCGTATGGGCGCCGTTATTCACTCTCTCGTATGGTTATCCTCTCTCTCTCTCTTTAATTTTTTTCGCGACCCGGCAAAGCAGCAACAAATTGGCGCGCGTTTCACAATTTTCATTTGCCTAAAAAACACATTAAAAAGCAATTGCACGGCGATTCTTTAATGTTATAAAGACTTTGCGTATGTTAAGTGCGTTATATAAACACAATTTGACTATTAATATAGGACGTAACAATTTTAATTTAATAAATAAACGGACGATAAGCTTCCAGCGATGTTAACACGCGCGAAGTTCCAGGCTTACTGCCTTTGTGGATAGAGTGCACAAGTGGAATTTGTATACTTGTGGAAGGTAGCGATCGCTTTTCGTAGTTAGAGCAGGATAGCCGTTTTTATGTCTCTATTCGCGATGTTGATGAACATTCGTGTGCAGCAACAACGAAATAGGCAAGCATTTTTCAATGAGTGTTGGAACTCACGGGCGATGTGTTAACACATTTTTGTTGGTGTGTTTGTATGTAACTGTATTATTGCAATGAGCAAGTTTTCTTGAACAAAAATAATATTTTATTGAATTTGGGTTTACTTTTTGAATTACGGCTTATCATTCGTCAGTTCATTATACCCTTAACCCATAAAATGGGTAAATAAGGGTATAATGGTTTTGTGCAAAAGTATGTAACAGGCAGAAGGAAGCATCTCCGACCCCATAAAGTATATATATTCTTGATCAGCATCAACAGCCGAGACGATATAGCCATGTCCGTCTGTCCGTCCTCGTCTGTCTGTCTGTCTGTCTGTCTGTATGAACGCTTGGATCTCAGAGACTACAAGAGCTAGAGACTTTATCACAAGCAAAACAAAGCGAATTCAAAGCACAAACAAAACGAAGCGAATTCAAAGCAACAGACAGCGTTCGTTAGTTCTTGAGCGAGACTTCGTCTTTTACGACCACTTTTCTCTGCCGCTACACCAAAACCATCATATTCGTTTGCAAGCAGAGACAATTGTTGTACAACAACCACATACTATTTAAATACATATTTGACTACTCAGCTGACTGTGTGTGTGAGCGATCTACAGCGGCGAAATAAAGCAGCGAGGTATGCATGTGAGTTGTGTGACATACAGTTATGCAGCGATGAGCACGAATTCTGAAAGTGTATTCAGTAGTTAAGCAGCTCAGCAGAAATGTAGAAAACGCACCTGCCCTCAAATACTAACACATTTTTACCGTTCTTGGTTGCCGCTAGCCTGTTGCTTGTCGTACACTTGACGGGCCGCTGAGTGTAAGGGCAACGGAAACAAAACCGGCTCCTTCACACTTATGGCTTACTGCTTTTGTTATTCTGTATACCATTTGAAATATGTATATCTGAAGCGAGCCCCTGAGTCAAAGCTTTTCCTACCAATTGCATTATCTTGTTATTAAAGGGTCTTTGCTGCAACCCCAAACACAAGTCTAAAGAAGATGTGCGTGCTTTGGCGTAGTTGCCGGATAATTGTAAACAAGCTTCTAAAGGAGCTGCCAAATATCGTCGGAGGCAGGTCGGGCTTGCAACCTGCAAATCATCCAAATGGCATGCCAAAATTTCGTAACCATTACAGCTAATGAAAGACTTTCAAAACTGAAAAGAGTTGCCTTGTCGCCTTTTTTTTTATATACTCTGATCCTTTAGGAAAAGGAGTATATTGTTTGTGGACTCAAAAATACTTGATACACCGATTCTGTCGAAATTAACTCAATGAAGTTGTTTTGTTCATTTGCACATTTAACGGGTTTCCTTAATAAAACACATCATAAAACATTTTAAATAGTTTTTGTATATTTATGCACTATCTGCAAAATGCACTCATGCTGAATTTATGTACAATGGGTCCTTTAACCATTTCATTATCTATCTACTTCATTTCTCGCTTTCTCTTCGCGTCCACTCTTTCATCATTAATTGTAAATAGCTTATGTATATATGTGACACTAATTAATTTGACATTTGCGAGCTGTTTGTTCAGCGGGCACCTGGCCCAACTGAAGGACGAGCAGATATTCAGACACACATACAATGTCCGCTTTTTAATGTGAAAATGTGATTTTTGTTTATTTCTCCTCCGCTTGCCCGCTTCTGCTGCTTTACCTCGTATGCAATTTGCATTATGTAATTTCCGGCATCGAGGTAAACTTTTTAATTAGCACGCACTCATTAAAATTACAAAAGGCTGCACAACAAAAAAACACACACACAACAACAACAATCGTTATTTCTGATGAACATTTAAGCATTTCAGTTTGATTATCACGTAATTTTAATAACATTACAGCAGCACTTTTTTACGTTAATGATTTTATACTCAGCATTACACAAAAGGAGTTTTTTTTTTTCAATCAATATGTTTTTATTATGATTCGTCGAATGAGACTACAACAGCTGGAATTATCTGACCTATTATGAAGCTAATGCATATTGCATTTGTATATGTTTAATACAGTACGACCTCGGTTAACGCAACCTATTAAAATTTGGCCAGTTGCGAAAACTGAGGTGGTTGCGAAAACTGAGGTGAAATTTTCTGGTGGCACGAGACCTTTTAAATAAAAGATGCCTTCGCTTACCTTTAAAATTAAATTTTATCGAATAAGACTTTGTTTAAAGCAAGAATTTCATATTGTTTTACCTATTTTTTAAAAAATTGAGAAATTCGGGTCTGTACTTTTTTACAATTTCTTTAGAAATAGGAAAATTACGCTCTCTTTGTTTTAGAAACCACGCGTACAATGATTTCTCCATATTATCATTTTCGCAAGCATGTAAAAAAAAACAAAAAGAGAACGAAAGAAAAGTGGTAAAACCGAACTAAAACATACTTTTCCTTAGGAAGTTGCGTTAAATAAGGTAATTTTTTTTTAAAGTTGCGTTAACAGAGTCAACAATGTTAAGAATTCGGGTGTTGCAATAGTCGAGGAGTTGCGTGTAACGAGGGTTGCGTTAACCGAGGTCGTACTGTATATTAAAACAAGCACAAAAAACATTGTTTGCTTTGTTATATTGTTTTATTCGATCAGCTTTAATGCCGTTTTGATTTAATCAAATTGTTTCAAGGACTGTTAAACACTCGTTCAGCTGGTTTTAAGCTCTCAAATTGGTATGCATTTTTTGGAAAATATTATTCTGAGCTACATCATTAAACAAATCCCAGCTTACATCCTGCTTTAAATTATTGTATAACATTTTTTTAAGCTGGCGCTGTCTTGGATAACTTCTCATTTTTGGTTGTTTGTTACACAATGTACTTTATTCAGCTACCGCATAACATATTTTGTCATTTTTATGGCATTTAACGCATGACAGCAAGAATTATTGACAAATAATATCAATTTGATCCATGGCAACAGCCACAAGAGCAACAGCAATAGCAACAGCAACAGCTAAGCGTTGTTGAAAGGAAGCATCAGTCGCAGTTGACACTGACTGATGCTGATAGATGGCAGTTGTTATAAGTTGACTTAGTTGCCAATCACCTATCTAAAAGCTATTTAAAACGTGCTTACCGAAATTTCATGTTTAATATAAAAATAGCTTACTCAAAATATTTGATGCGTAATTTTTCAGGTCTTTTTATGCACGTTTTCGGTGGGATTTGAGTATATGAAGCAGCGTGAAAATGTAGCGGATGCTGGACAGTGTTCTTTTTTGTTAATTTCTTTTCTTTTGGCTTGCTCGTTAAAGACGAATTATGGTCACTCTGAGCAGTTTAATGGTTGCGCCTCAAAGTATGCCACAATTATTTTGGCTTAATGAGGGAATTTTGAAAATTCAAGCAGGGAATTTTTTATTTTTCATTTGCGTTTACGCGTTATTGCGCAATAAGTTACTCTGCGCACATTCAGATTATTATTATTATAATGTAGTCAGCTGTCCAAAAATGAGCCAAACATTATATAGAACCCATTTGAGGAGCTCCCTTATTTTTAGCTTTATTATTACAGTTCAGCTTGGAGCAGTTTCTCTTTTTGAGTCATATTAAAAAATGTTAATTTAGTATAACTGTTACTGAGTTCTGGATTGTGTTCCAACTGGCACAGCAGGCACAAATAATAAGCAAATAAAATTGAGAGCTTTATAACGAATATGCGATACCCTAATGAAAAGTCGTATAACATTTGATTATTCTCTCTCGAATATCTATCATAAAATGCATAAATTGTTTGTTAGGCCATAAAACTAACTTTAATTATCTTCCTTGCACTCGATTACAAAAGGGTATACTTAAGGAGTAACCAAATTTTCAATCTTGTCAAGACGACGCCGTATCGCTGCTGTGGCTTTTACATTACATTTAACTTTTCTCGCCTTATATTTTATTCAAATGTGTTTTTTCCGCAGATAAGTTGCTGCTGCTGCTGCTGCCGTTTGAGTGCCTGACGTTTCTCACTTTGCTGCCGTAAAAATGCCAAAGAAAGGAGAAAACACAGATGCCGAGCGGCAGAAGCAGATAAAGACCGGAATGTACTCCATTATCAAAGACGTCCCAAGGGCCAAGTTGACATGCCGCCTATTCCCCTGCCTGGATCCCAGCCTAACACAGTTGGAATTTTTTTATTTTACCCTGCACACATAAAAGAAATGGTTTAGCAATGTGTTTTATCGAGTGCAAATAGTTGTAATAGCAAAAAATAAAAGTCAATAATTAATCAAATGCTTAGAGATGAAAGAATCTAGATAATTTGAGCATATTATATACTTAAGCTATTTTCCTTCGTCTGCAGGGTATCCCAAAATCGAGCACACTCTACTAAGGCTCTTTGGCGTTGCTATGCTTTGGTATTTGTGGGTCAACAAGGTCGACAAGCGCGTAAAATATGTAGCTAGCTCAATGACCATTAGCCAGATCTTTGAGGCCCAATTTAAAAAAAAAAAGTCCTAAGACCTTAAAGCAGGTGAACCTTAGCTTAAGCTGACTTTGGCCAGCCTAATGAGAGGCTTTAAATTTGCAGCAAGTTATAAACGAATTTTAAATGTAGCACCAAGCGAAAATTGGATTTTGTTTCGCGTTGCGGCCATTAATTGAGTTACAAAAGCACAAGGCACACAGAATTTCATTACGCATACGAACCGTTGTATGACCAGCTAAAAGTGTTGCGGTGAGCTGACTGAAATCCCGGCAAAGTTTGCCATAAACGTCATTAGTTTTAATAACATTTGCACAAGAACACAAACACACAGACACACGCACAACCACTGCCACACAGTGTGATTGTGTTATGTCAGCTTTATACATTAATCCTAGCAAATCATTTTTTTTGGTCTCGTGTCGCTCTTTAATTAAGATTTAGCGCCACATAATCGCAGCGACTATTAATATCAAGCAGAAATGTAATACATCTATAGATTACATAAATTCGAAATAAATCTTTTACTTAATATTCGCTTTTTGAGAAAGCCTCAGAGAAAAGAAACGCAAAACAAATCGTTTGAATAAATATTGTGCATAAATTATGCGTGCAAATAAGCAAGTGTCTAGAAAATGTGTTAGTTTGACTTAGCGACGCTTTGTTTCACAGCTTTCTAAATGTGCACAAAGTACAAACGTACATACGTACTTATGTATGTATTTTGCCTTTCAGTGTTGCGGTTGTATAAGCTAGCAAAAAGATGTGAATGAAGCTTTTGCATTTGCATTGGATGGGCTAATACACATTTTTGTTTATCATATTAAAGTTGACTAAAACATGATTTATTTTAATATACAACATTCATAACTAGATTTTTTATAGACTTATTAAGCTTTAAAAGTATTTGTTTTTTTAGATTTGAGTTCAACTAACTATTTCATAGGAAGCGTATTTAAAACTCGTTAAATTATTAACAGCTCTCCTTTTTGTTTTTAATTATCAACTTTACGTTCGGCCATTTTGTGTTGCGGCCCTTTGCCATTGGTTCGTTGCTTTTTTTTTTTTTCATTCTGTGGTCTGCTGATTCCCGTTTGCATTTGTTTTCTCAACCTGTTTGCGTTTCAATTAACAACAACTTGTTACATGCGCAAATTGAGCTAAGCTTTGTAAAAGCGCTGAAAAAAAGCAACGTACAAATATAAATAAATAAACACCTCGCTAAATGAATAAATATATATATATATATGCATGCGTATGTATGTATATTGCTCATATATGTATATATGTTGGCCGGCATCACAATTGAGCCGCGTAAGGTTTTCATTTTAAAGCTTAATTTTTTTGGTTAGACTGTGCCAAAAAAAAAAACAAACTGAAAAATAAAATAAATATTCAAGTAAATGGCCCATTTGGTGGGCGAGTGTTAATTTCATAGGAATTTATTTTGGCTTTACGAAACTTACATCTGCCGTTGCTGGTCTGTGTGTGTTGTACATGTGTGTGTGTGTGTTATGCATGGGAAAATGTGAGAAACTAAAGAAAAAAATATATATAACAAGTTTGTGGTTTTGGCTTGCTGTAAAATGCTTTCAAGGAAATAAATGTAAAATGTTTTTAACGAATAAATGTTTAATGAAATGAAAAAAATAAAAGATTTGCACAGACATTTTTTTACATTTAATTTTATAACATTTTAAATAGTTTTCGTTAAACAATGCATGTTAACAATTCAATACATTAAAATACATTAAAAAGTAAAATTATTTCAATTAAACTATTTCTGCGGAAATGAAAGGAAAACTAAAAAAGCTTAATAAATATTGCATTCATTTGACAGCGCTTGAATAACTTAATTCCTGCTCAGCATCTAAAAAAGTTACCAAAGTGAAAGCTACGCAATCGATTTAATAATAATAATATTAATAGTAATTATAATAATAAACTCCTCCCCCCCATTTGGCTATTGAAAATGGTAGCCAATGCCATTTCAAACTTTATCCATGGCACAATGGAACTATTCGCATGTTGAATTCTAATAATATGAATGTGGAATATGTTTTGCCGCTGCATCGTCTTCGTCTGCATCTTCATCATCGTCGGGTGCATCAATTGAGTTGGCAATAAACGAAAATTGTAGCGATTAGGTTAAATTGCACAATATCGACAAGTGAATGGCTGCAGGACATATATCCTATATCCTCGTTTTGGTATTGCACAAACAACAAACCAACAAGAACGTATGCTCTCGACTAAGCCATAAAGGTCAGGTCAACAAGAAGAAGAGGACTTGGCCATGTGAACAAATGTGCAAATTAAGCAGCTTAGGGATTCACATAAGTGCCCCAAAGATGCTGCTGTTGCTGCTGTTGCTGCGACAGCTGTTGCTGCTCGTGTTGCTGATGTTGTTGGTGATGCTGCTGCTGTTGAAGTTGATGTTGGTGTGGGGATTCGGTTGAAACATAGTGTGTATAGTTAGCAGCACCGTTTGGTGTCGCATAGCCCAAGTGCTCATAGTAGCCAGTGGGCGAAGCCAAACACTCGACAACGGGCTGTGAACTGGCGCTGGAACAAGCCGATGATAGCGAGGCGGATGAGTTGAGCGGTGGTGAATGTGCAACGACTTGGTGCACATGTTGTTGTGTATGCGTTAGGGGCAGCATTTGATCCATAAGATACTGGTCGATTTCCTTGGGATCAATGTCGACCGCCGATGCTGATGCCGGCGTCGTTTTTCCCGACCCAGCCGTGCTCAAGTAATTTAGCGCTCCATTGGCGTGTGACGAAGCAGCAGCAGCAGCAGCAGCAACTGTTGCCGCAGCCGAGGCAGCAGCAGCAACTCCATTGTAGCCACCGCCAGCATAGCCCGCATAGCTGCCACGCGTACTGTACTGATTATAACCACTTATGTTCTCGAGAAAATCCAGCTCCTGCACACCCGTCGTTCCATTATAGTTGAGCTCACCCAAAGCTATATATTCCCGGCCTGAATCAAGCAACACACCATAATCATTGCTGCTGGCAATGGCAACTGTTGCTGCTGCTGTTGCATTGCTTGGTTCACTTAGCTGTCGCAGCAGCAGACTGGAGCTGTGCTGTTGTTGTTGCTGTTGTTGGTGGTGGTGTTGCTGCTTGCCGCCAGTATAAGGCGTTGCTGGGGGCGTTAGGGATGAGAGTGAACTGTTGGTGGAACAGGGTGAATCAAGTATGCTGGGTTCCGTTTCCAATTCGTTGCCCAAAGCGAGACCCTGTTCAAGTAAACTTGCCGCACAAGCGCTGTTCAAAGACTTCATGAACGCCTCATTGCTAAAGACATCGGGGCTGGAGCTGCTGTTGGTGGTGCTGTTGCTGCTGCTGGTGGTGCACAAATTGCTGCTGTTGTTGCTAGTATTGTTGTTGTTGTTGCCTTTGCGACGCTGTGCAATATTGTTGCTAGAACGTCGCACAGCAGCTGTTGTTGTTGCTGCTGTTGTAGTTGCTGTTGCTGTTGCTGCTGCAGCTGTTGTTGTGGCAGCAACTGTTGCTGCCTCCGTTTGCTGAATGATGCGCGCCTTTTTGCGCCGCGGTTGATATTTATAATCGGGATGCTCCTGTTTGTGTGTCATGCGCAGCTTCTCCGCAAATTCCATGAACGGCTTCTTATCGCTATCCTTCAGATTTCTGCGAAAAGAAAGAGCAAGAGAGAGAAGGGAGGGAAATGCGCAATCAGCGCTTTAATTTATGGCCACTTGCACGTCAAATGTTTCGCTTATTTATTGGTCTACAAATTGGTCGACAAGTGACAAACCCTGCGGCTCGGCCTTCTAATTAACTGACGCGAATGCTTTGCCAACGACTTTGACTTGAGCGCCTCGATTTCATCGTTTGCCCTTATCAGCGCGGCTTTTCTCATGATTCGTGCTCTTATCGCAAACAGCTGAACCATACAATTTTAATTTTTTTTTTTGTTTTCAAAAAATCTTATTTTATTACAAACAATGCGTACGATGACGACAAATAGCGCTGCTGCGTTTGAAAATTATGTTGTCTCCACTAATTGTTGAGAAATTGTGTCTGGCTTCACCTCAAGCTTGGCAACAAAATTGACTTTATTTTGTGATCAATTTGATACGAATAGATTCAGGAATCGTCTCAAACGGATTTACGAAGACATTATCTAGCCGGTCTTTGATTCTACAGTTTTTTTTTTGGACTAAACTGTTCTTACTACTTCTAAATCTTTAATATTCGTCGGAATCAGGACCAAATTCTTTATTGCATACTCACTTCCACAATTTTCCGAGGGATTTGCTGAGCTCAGAGTTTTGCAGGTGAGGATATTGTTTGGACATGACGCGACGTGCTGCCTGGGCCCAGACCATGAAGGCATTCATTGGACGCTTGATGTGCTCCTTTTTGCGATCAGAGGGCGCTCTGAAAAAGTTCACAAAGGAAACAAAAAAAACGAGATGAGTTACAATGGAAAATTCAACGCTTTACAACGTTCGCTTGACATTAATTACAACGGAACCGAAAACACAAAAAAGGCGTCAGGAAAAGTGTTTCCCACCAACGCCAGCCGCTAGCGATGTGGAAATTCGCGAATTATGTCAAACTGAAAATTGCAATTAAAACTTTATATTTGTCAGGGCGAAGCAGCAGAGGCAAAGAAAGCTCTGGGCTAAAAAAGTTGTGGATTGCAGCCAGAACTTTATATTGGCCTGCAAATCCAAGAAAACCAACAAAAACAACAAAATCAAAGCAAACACTTGATTGCAACTGCTTGAAGCATTTGATGGCCAGTAATCTTTAAAGACACAAACGGAAATATTCGTAAAAAATAATTTTTAAAGAATGTTTGTCAAGGCTGAAGCCTAATAAATTTACTTTATTCAAATTGATAGCTATCTAAAAATAGATAGGAATTTTTATTGCTGAGCTTATTGAAATCTGCAATTAAATTTTTGTTTACGTTGTGCTCCGAAATTCAAATAAAATTGACAAAGCGATAATGATAACTACAAGGCCACAAAAGAGAGTATCCAAATTCAATTTTAGCATCCACACAACCCCAATAATCACATTTAAGTCGATTTGTTATAGTCTAGCCGTAGATAGAATATTTTCATATTAAGTGTTTTTATCGTACACAAAGGCAACGAAGGGCAATTGTATTAAATGATAGGTTTCTTGACAAGGATATCTGCTAGTCGTGTTAAGGCAACAGCCGTAATCTTCATTGTGATTTAGCTTTTTGTGCGAGACAAATTCAATCAAAGACATGGGCATGGCATGCGTGGGCGGTAGATAAAGGTTGCCTCTAGTATACGGATTACTTTTATATGCTCGTTTCATGTATATTGAATAATTTATCCTAAATCAACATGAACTGGCAAACAGATTTCGCCCAGATAAAGCAATGAATTTCGATTGAGACAAATTTATATTGGTCACAAGTAAGGTGAGTGTGTGTGTGTGTGTGTTTGTTGGTGTTTCGGGGAGGGTTACAGTTTTATGTTCAGGTGCCAATTTGTGCTCAACAGTATTTCTAGATTGCCTCAGCAACAAACAAAATAAAATGTCTTTAATCAAAACGATTGTATAAGCAAACAGAACCAAAAATGTGAAGACAACCTAAGAAATAGTCTTAACTAAGTGGTAAATAAATATTTACTCAACTAGGAACAAGTAAAAAAGAACTTTCAAGTATTTACAGTTAATTTAGATGCTTGGATTGTTGGCTATTGACTATGCTAAATTTCTGAGAATATGAAGAGTATCCTTTCTTTCCTTTACTTATGCTATCGTTCATTAGCAAAATATCATTAATGGATTGATTATGTTTTACCTATAGATGCAAATATTTGTTTATTTTACTGCCTTTTACTACCTATTTCTATGTTCTCTGATTAAACTCAACTTCAAGTCAAGCGTCCTTCAAGCAATTGTTCTCAATAATAATTAATTTCAAGCTTAACACAATTGATTGGAGATAAACATTGAACTAATTTAAAGGATGTGTGCTTGTGAAATAATGCTTGTGTGCACAATTTCTTAGAAAATAGCTTAACATACAATGCATGATTATTTTGCGGTCTTCATGTTAACAAATAACAACTATTTCTATGAGCTTTAAATCTTTCATGACTGAAGAGTCTAAGTAAATGCAGGAATTCTCAGAACTTAAAAGAAGGAAGATTCTTGGAAAAATGTATTCTTAATTTCATTTATTCATATCAATTTATTGACAAGGAAAAGTTGCTATCGGTTATCGATTTTCATCGAAGTTTGAAATGCTTTAAATAGCTAAGACATTAATATTTAAATCTCTGCCGTAGAGATACAGAGCAACAGAACCTACAAATAAAAAGTATGAATATTTTTAATGTTTGTGCGCATTTCCTTTCTCTCTGTCTCTCTCCCTCTCTCTCGCTCTCTCTCTATCTCACCCTAAACATCCTCAATCCTCCATACTGCCTGTGCTTAATTACAACAGCTCTGGCTCGAGTTGAAGCTTATTAAGCGATTAAAAAACAAAAAAAAAACTCTTAGAGACCGGAGGCCAAATGGCGGATCGCTTGGTCGGACGAGAGTTGGTTACGTTTTGCCAGCGGCAGGCTGCTTATCTGTTGTTTGGTATCGTCGCGACCAAACCCCCACCCCCTCCCCACCACCCAGAAAACACAACCCGTCAAATATGACGCACAACAAGTGGATGTGTGTGTGTGTGTGTAGTCAGCTCTCTCACGCTTGACAGCACGCTAATCAGAATCAAGTGATGTTCGTTTTGTGCAGCATTCGTTGCAGCTACAACAACAACAACAACAGTTCCAAGCACTTGGCACATCTTCATTATATTGTTGTTGTATTGCTGTTGTTTTTGTTTTTGTTGCTGTAGCATTTGGAGATGCACAAATCTCATTAAGTGATATCTTCAAGTGCCCGTTAGCTGCGCTTCGCATATGAAAAATGAGAATATTTTTTTTGCATTTTAACGAAAGTTTTTTTTTTTGGTTCGTTTTTTTTTTTGTCTCGTTCGTTTTGATCAGCAATGGGTCATTTGCCGCTTTTGTTATTAAAAAAAAAAATACAGCACACACACAAGCAATTTGAAATTGTAAAGGCAGAGCCCAAATATTTACAACCCAGGCAGGCAGTAAATACGAAATTTTCATTTTTTCCGAGTGTGTAAAGTTTTGACTACAAATGCAGCCAATTAGCAGGCGGCAGCAACGATTTTCACAAGTTCACAAATATGAAATGTATCTTACAGATAGAAAACACAACGTCAACTGCGACGTCTACTGCAAATGCAACTTGTTTACTTAGGCAGCGCTGCTCATCAATTTCCCACGCCGTTTTTTGTGCTGTTGCTTTTACGACACTTTTTTTTCTCGATACATTTGCGCCACATTCAAATGCCCAACGGATGCTGTTGTCCCCCCTCCTTGCTCTCATCCCACCACTTTGCTCCAATATTTACATTTTGAGCTGCTTCTTCTCTTTTTTTCGCTCGAAAACGACAACAGCCGAAAAAAAAAAAAATAACATTTAACATGTATGAAAAGTTGGTCAAACATTGCGGCTGACTACTGATAAGCCGATACGGCAACGGTAGTGCCCAGTTGCACCCTCCTCTCTTTCTTTTACCCCCCGCCACCTACCGTGAGAGTTGCATGAGAGATGTGCACTTGGAGTTTACTCAGCTTTTGTTGTGACAGCAACAACAAAAGAGGCAACCGCAACCGTTTTCAAGGCCTTTGTGGTTGTTGCTGCTGTTGTGGCATGTGGAAGTGGCCTCGCCTTTATATTGACATTGCATGGAGTTCTTAGAATAATATCCGTATTCCGCATCTTAATTCACCTTGAGGCAGGTTGCGGTTGGAATTGCCGTTGCAACAGCTGAAAAAGGGCAACCCAAATAGCCGCTAATCGAAATTTCTTAGAAAAATACCATAAAACAAAAGGAAAATGCAATTTAGTAAACACTTTCCTCGAACAAACCTGTCAAGAACCTGGGGAAATATCCTATACTAAGTAAGTAAGTTTAATATTCTAAATCACCAAAAGAAGTATTTTTCTTAAAACCCAAAGTTTAATGTTTAAAAGTATTAACTTAAATTGCTATCAATTTCCTAAAAGTTCATCCTTAAATATATGATATTATAAATTTCACAAGAAAATCAAAGTGAAACCTCCGAGGAATTTCCAAGGAAAATCCAATAATATTAAGGTGAACAAATAAAATTATTTTCTAACAAAACATTTGCTGCATTAAACGGTTCACCAAACTTTAACATAAGTTCAAGAACTTTTGAACGTAAAATTTAAGCATCAACTCAAGAATCTTTAACTTTTACTTCAATCGATTTTAGTGGACTTTTTTTTGCTTTTACTGCAAATTTTAAATGGCAAAACGAACTTTGTTTTTTTTTTTTTTTGTAGTTGAGCAGTGAATTTCATACTGATTTAGTAGAGCACAATTCTCGGAAATCCAACAATTTCAAGCTAAATAATTTCTAAAAGAAATCTTTTACCAACAAATTTCCGGTGAAAACTTGAAACAATGTTTATGAAATGCAATTCTGCAAAATAAATTTACTCAATGCTTTAGCTGCCTTTCAGCAAACAAGGTTAGTATGGTTTCTACGTTTCTAAGAAGTTTAAATTTAGGAATTATACAAGGATTTCATTCCATCAAAATAATTAAGGTTGTATACCAAACAAATATAAGATACTTAAATAAAACATAGAACAAATGTTCCTCAATGTAAAAGTTTAAATCAAAATCTATAGAAGAAATCATTTAAGCCCAAAATGTAATTCCATACACAAAAAATATAGCTTCAGTCAATCTGTTAATCCTTTCGATTAAGATTAATTTATGTAATGATTTCTTTAACTTACATTTTTCATTCAATTTATAAACTGTCTGAGTGAACCTTGAACTTTCCATATCATTAACTTGCCATCCAATATTTTTTCAGAGCCTTATACGTAAGTCCAAGAGCTTTTACTTTTCATATACGGGCTTAAGCTGCCCTTTCCACAATCCCCGCCCCATTTTGGGCGCCTCTTCACACTCTTGGGCACTTGATACGCACTTCATGGCCCGCTTTTTCGCTGCTGGTTTTTCAATTTCCAAGTCGATTTATTTTTACAGCCAGTCGTCGCACTTGAGCCCCAAACGAGAGGGAAAAATAAAGACAGTAAAATGGAAGGAGCTCAAGAGGATGCGCGACCACCAGTGACCACCCGGGCACCTAGAGCGTAAGAAGTGGAGAGAGCAGAGAGTTGTGGAGCACTCTCAGTGTGGCACTCTGAACCCAAGCAATGAAGAGCGACACTTTAAGTGCCGGGGTTTCAGACCCGAAAGCCAAGCAAACTTGTTAAATGCTTTCTCTTGTTATTGCTGTTATGGTTGTTGCTTCAATTATTTGAAGGAGTACATGCAATCGATGATATGGGATATGGCTCGATATGTCTCTGACATTGTCGTTTCCCAGAGTGCCAAACAAAATATCCTGCTGCAAGGACAACACAACACAACAAATCTATTGCACTTTAAATTGAATAGTTTAGGAAATTCTTTTAAGTTTACAGTCGAAATTTGAAGTATTTCTTGTGGGAGTGTTTTAAAGAGTAATTTGACTTTTATCTTTGAACTTTATAAAGTTTTAACAAAAGTTTTCAATCAGTTAATAAATCAAACTATTTGGCTAAACAATTTAACTTTGATTGAGGCACTACAAAAACAAACCTAACTTTGGGATTGTTATATCCATTGCTCTTCACAATTTTGTAGCATAGTGTAGCAAATACAAACTTATATACGTGCGTATGTATGTTGTCTATGGTTTCTGATATTGCTTAAATTAAACTTCTCGGCTTAGTTTTGTCGCTTGGAATGTTTCGTTGTTGGCATAGGACATCAAAACTGGGATTTCAACACAGCACATATGGCCATGTCATATGAAGCTGCGACGTGGCCAATATGTGTGCTATGTTAGCCAAATATCCATCAAACACAGACGCACACAACCCTGACACACGCACAAACACACGCTGAGTACACTTTAAGGCGTTTTGTTTGCTTTTTTGGGGTTTGCCATTCAAACGCCAAAGACCTCAATTTTGTGCACAAATTTTGGCCGAACATGTTATGAAATACTAAAAAAAAATTACATACAAAAAAATATATACTAGATATGAAAATAAAAATGCAAAAAAAAAAAAAAAACATTGCTTGTCAACTCGATATACCACTTCATTTTCGACTGTGCGTGGCAGCTGGATTTAGCTTGAAATCCTGCCAATCTGCGTATGAGACGAGGAGTGTGGGCTTAAGTGTGAGGGTGTGTATGAGTGTGCATAAGTCTGCGAACATGTATACTCTTGCACATACACTCATAAAAATTCAAATCTCATTCGTAAACAAAGCTTTCTTGCATATTTCTTTAAGTAGGAACTGGATTACTTGTAGTAATATTTCTTATCCTTAACATTCAAATTGCTTAGCCCAAAAATGTTTGTAAGCCATCAAATAAATAATTAAAAAGTTTTTGCCTAAGTGTACTTGCACTCGTAATCCTGGCCATTGTCACGCACCTGTACTGGAGTTGTATCTGGTATCTGGCAGCCGGGTTAACGGTGCTTGGTCATAAAACCGCTGTTGCTGGCGGCCATTTTTAGGGCAGAAAACCCACGCAGCGAGTAAAACCCAAGCAACATGACAAAGTGGTTTTGGCGGGGTGCTCGGAGAGGGAATGAGTAACCCGACCGTTTTGTAAATTTAGTGCGACTTGCGAAAAAGTTGGGCTACCTCAGCAAAAAAAAGAGATAGAGAGAGCAAGAATGGGAGAAAAAAAGTTGAGAGAGCTCCTGTAGCTGCAGGCTTTATTTGGATGTTGCCCATTGCTGTTAAATGGAAAGATGGAAATTAGGGATTGGAAGGATCCAATCGTAAAGTATGCAAAATCTGGTCAGACACGAATACGGATGGGTTCCTAAACTTTTGCTAGCTGTGGTTACATGAACACGGCATGCAACATCAGCGGGTAGCATCACCACCAACATCGCCAACGCCACACAAAGAACAATAACAACAAACCCTATATTTGTCTTGTTTGCCGTGCTATGTGTTGTGTTGCATTGTTGTTTTACAAATACATGAGGAAGAGCTATGAACATGTATCCCAGTTTGCCAGCATCGTAACAGGACTGAACAAAAAGAGATACAACATACACTCTAATTGCTAAGGGAGTTGTTAAAAACAAAAATAGCTAAATCAATATTTTAAAAAGTTCTATTATATCGATTTGCATATTCTAACACTTATCATCTAAAGACAACAACTTCATTGTAATCCTAAATACATGTTCATAAAAAAGGCGAAGAAAGGGCCGGTAAACCAACCTTAATGTATTTATAAATTCATTTACTCTTTAAAAGTCATCAAACATTTTATATTGAATTTGAATCAATAACAAAGTAGTAAGAAAAATAAACTTAAGGCTGTTTTCCGCAAACTTTTTGATTCCCAAATTACTTTTTTTAGTTTCGTTTTTCTAAAAACTTTTGTCAAAGATGTAAGCTAACTTAATAAATTTAAATAACTACTTTGTTTCCCAAATGATATCATTCTAAATATTTGAAATCAAAATTATTTTTCCAGTTAATTGTGTCAATGTTTGTGGAGTGGATTGATTTGAGTTCGGAACGTGAACGGAAATAATTGGACTCGCCCACTTTTTGGCTCACACAGTTCATCGATGGGTTGAGTCGAGTGGATGTTAGTTGAGTGTTGATTTAGGCAAACGCTCGACCTACCGAGATCCCCATATTTGGGGGCATGTAAATTGACTGGGTGGCTCTAAGCGCACCCCAAAAAATGAAAACAAAATTAAAGAAAACTTAGACCACGCTGGATGATATCAGTGCTCTGGCACCCCACCAGGTGGTTGGCTTTTGATAATAAAACACACAGAGAGATAAGCTATAAATTATATATAAGGCATACCGAAACATATCCCGAAGTCGTCAACGTGTTATCTAATCATCGTGTCAAGAAGAAGACGACGGAGCTACTCCCTAAGAATTATTAAAAAAACAAAAATGGGGTTCTAAATGCCAGAACAGAATTGGGGTGCATGTTCTATATATGCTATAGAAAGAGCTATGTTTGCTGCGGAGGTGGAGGGGGAAATAAAAAATTGCGACTCGCCAAATGATAACAAAACAAAATAAGCAAGCGCCAATCGACAAGCCCCTCAAGTGTTTCTACTATTTTATTTATTGATAGAATTTTATGTATTCATTTTGTTGATGATTCATTCGCAATATACTATTTATCGCGTTTTTCGCTTAAAGTGTTAAACTAGTTAACTTAATATGCGGCGGCAGAGATCAAAACTTAATTTTTATTGAAACATTAAAATAAGTCTACCTGTTTCCAGTTTTGTTTTGGTACCATGAAATAATAGTTCGAATCTAAGCTTTTAGTTCTGGGAATTGCTTAAGTCAGGTGATAAATAAATAAAAACAAAACAGAATCTTTTGAATTCATTAAGGAAATATGAATATGGCACATCAAATAGTGTTGCATACAAATAAAAAATCGTTTTTATTAAAATTTATTAGAAGCTGTCATCAAAAAATTAATTCTCTCTACGAAATATAGTTAGTAAAAATATTTCTTTAAAGTCCTTGTCCACGTAAAAATGTAGATATATTTAATGCCAAAAGCAAAAGCAAAGCTCACAAAAAATAAATTGAAACTATCTTTCAACCCTATCGATTGCATTGAAATGTTACTCAAAACTTACTTTATTTACTCTGAAAAACCAAAAATGTCAATTTTGCCATTTTTGTCAAGAAAGAAAACTTTATAAACATTTGACAAGTTTGTGTACCTTCAAGATATTTAATTCCCGCCGGATACATAAAGTAAGTACATATACATATATACATTATCCCCCCCTTTAGCCCCTTTCCAGGTGAATAGTGCGCTGTATATGGGCATTTTAAAGCGATTTAAAAGCAAAAATAAACAGGCGCATAAAGCGCTAGACAAACAATGTCTAGTTTGTGTAAACGCACGGAAGAGGGGCAGAGGAGTGTGTTGTTAGGGGGTCTTAACAGTCAGCCAGCCAAGCGTTATGTTGTACAGATAAAGGAAATGGCCTGAGTACCTATCCACCAACAGCCCTCCACACCTCTGCCCCATCTTATATCCTTGTGCAAACACACACGTGTTCCTGACAGCGATTGCGCTTTTGTAACAATAAACCGAAACGCTCACTTCGCTCCAAGGACGTGTTGTTGTTCAAGTTCTCGTTGTTGTTATTGTCGAACAGCTGAGCACGATGATAAGAGATAAGCCAGCTGGACACTCAATGCACATCAGCATAATTACAAGATTATTGTCAATATTCACATAGGCATTCTTCGTTAAACGTTTGCTAGATTTAAGAGTTTCTTGTTTCATTTTTAGTAGCTTTTTATTAGCTTCACTTATATCGCTGTTTGCTTGTAACTCTCAGAAAAGCGAAGCATACCTTTGGGCGTCTTTTATTTATATAGATTAAAGATAAGAAGAAATATATAGAAACAAAAAAGTTTATAGGTCTATTAGAGGCTTAGCTTGGCGCAACAAGTGTTGAATAACAATGTTCTATTCAATTTCTTTCTGCTTGTTTTAAATGTAAATGCAAGGAAAAAGTTATTTTTAAGGTATTTTCTTGAGAAATTTTTAAACAAGCTTAAACATCCCAACATTTTTGGGCCTTAACATTTTCCTTTACATAACTTTTTGTGTAATTTGTAAAGAATTTGGTTTCTAAAGTTTCTAAAATAAGTTTGGAACTTATTTTAAGTTGAAAGAAGTTTATGAATAAAGTTTCCAATTTTAAGCATTCTTTGATTTTCTTTTCTTAAGTCTTGAGAAAATATTCAATGCTTTTGACTTAAAATCCAACAAACTTTCACTTATAAAAAGCAGAACTTAAGGATTTCCTTTGCTTAACAATCTTAACTTAGAATCCAACAAACTTTCTTTTCCTGATAATGCAGAACTTCCTCTTTCCTTTTCTTAAAAATTCGCTAACTAGCGAGTTTGGACTCCCACATTGAGTTAATAACTAGATAGTCAAAAGGTTAACCCTCAAAGTAACTCAGTTGCATCTGCGATAATTGCTTTGCAAACAGTCAAGAGCTGACCGTTTGCTGGCAAGGATCACAGGGATCGCATAAGCACCGCTTTAAGGTCTTTCTCACGACATCCAGTCAAGTTTGAAAAAGTTGCGTTATATTTTGTTTTATCTTTTGTGGCGCCAACTTGTTGACAACTTATTGAAGTGTCAACGTTGTCTACTGACTGATATTTTCACTGGTTTTCGATTTTCACACACCTGTAAGACAATCCCCCTCCACCCCATTCCTGGCTGTCAATATGTTACCAAAGAGCTCAACCCCCCTCGTCTCGCAAGACCGGCCAGCTTGTTAGCAGTTAACATCTTTATGCTAAAAACATATTTATTCGCTTTTTATGCCTGAATTGATTTGTCGTCTTCTTTTTTTTTTTGAACGTGTTTCTCCGCACATTTATTGTGTTTTTGTTTGTTTTCTTTAACCACAACTCACTTGAACCCAACAAATATATACTATATATACTAGATATTGGTCGCACTCTTCACTATATGTGTTAAAATGTGTAAATTCTGTATGCCGCCGTTTCGTTTCAGCTGCCTCCTCCTCTTCTTCCCACCTTCTTTAGCGGTTCGCAAAGTTTGTTTGTATAAAAAATAATCTAAAATTGTGCTAATCAGCGGAGGGGTAAAAAAAAAGGAGCCACGCTTAGTCATTCATGATTCGCGTGGATAAGATTACAAATCCTCTATGATTACTATTGAGGGAAAAAGATGATACTTTAATCAGAAAAGTTTTTTTTTTTTTTGTAATGGCAAGTGATTTTTGCGGACTATTGATTGAAAAGACATATATGAGTTAGGGAACGTACGTGAGGATAAGTTTCTAAGGATTTTGTTAAATTGTAAGATAGATGTTGATTATAAAACCTATAACAAATGATATAGTTTTTGTGGGAACAATAATTGAAAACTTTGCTTCTCTTCACTTACTTGACAGAGGCTTGAACTAGATTCCAATCATAGCCCTCGAGAACTTTCATCACCGCGCTTGTTATGCGCTCGTCCTCCTTCCGACCACCCTGGCCAGCGGCTCTCTTTTGCTCCGCCTTCAAAGCATAGTTGGCAAGGACCAAAGTCTCCACGGGCTTAGCGCGTTCCGCATTCAAATTTTCGCTCATTGTTTTTTCAATGCTTATTCTAAGAAAACACCGACGGCTATACTCAGTTAGCGATATTCAGTTGCAGTTATAGTTATTAGATACAGTAGCTGAGATAAAGGTACACTAGATCGCGCACCCACACATACACGCGCAAAGAGGGAGTGAGAGAGAGAGAGAGGGCGACTAACGAACGAACGACGCGAAACGACTGACAGACAAACAGCGACTGATCTGCGACTCAACGCTCGAACATCACTCGGCTCTAGACTGACAAAAACCTCGTTCGTTCGTTCGTTCGGTTCGTTTGAACGATCGGCAAGATAAGCTCAAGACGCCGCCGTTGGTTGGCTGTCTGTTTGTCTGTCTGGAACTGGGGCTGAATATGCCGGCAGCGGGGGCGAGAACTCATGCATATATATATACATATACACATAAAAATCGCGGTACGCGTGTAAACATTAACATGTTCATGTGAATTTGGATGGGGTCCATCAATAGAGGGGGCAAAGGGGTGATAGAAGAAGAGGAGCAGGAGAAAATACAGAAACAGAAACAGAAATCGGTAACACTTTACAACCACATGTGGATTTATGACACCTCAATCAATGCGACGGGGGTGGGTGGAATCGAGAAAAGAAGCAGAAGAAGAAGAAGCAGCACTTCGGATAACCACTTGTTGCAGCTGTATTTATGTAGATCGTGTAATCGATAAGATTGCACCGTAAGGAGCTTCAAGGTGCGCGGCATGATAACGATACGTAATAAGGTTGAACGAAAGGAGAGTGAAGAATTAGGGTTGGAAAAGGGTTAATAATTTGGTAGCTAATGTGTTATGGAAACGAATGATTTGTATGGGAATTTCGGGGGTTGGAAATATAGAAGATTTAGAATAATTTTGTGTAATAAGAGCAAAAGATCATTACACTTTGTTTAAAATTATTTTCTTTATTCTAATAAATTCGATTCTATAAATGATAATAGTTTCATTCTTCTATTTAATTTATCTTTAAGCACACGCTTTCTGCCAAGAAAGTCAGTAAATAAGTTACCGAAACTCGAGCATAGAACAAAGGTTAGACGACATCATAAAAGTCTCCCGCCACCATCCCACCTCTCCACTTTAATAACAAAAAATATTAATATGCGAAGAAAAACTCTAAATCCAAACTAGACGCTATTCATTTCATGGCCATAAAAAGTATTGATGCGTATTTATGTATTTTTGTTTTTTCGTGCGTTTTTGTTTCATTTATTCGTCTCCTGATTTTTTAAAGCTGGTTTCAACTGGATGTAATTGGAAAACACAAAATGTGACTTTTACCAGGCATTTCTACCGCCTGCTTCTTCTTCTTCTTCATCATGTGACTTGTTTCGGGTTTTTTTTTACAACTTTATAATTTTTACAACTCAATTAACTTTTTTTTTAGAAACTCAAACCCCGCCGGCGTATCAAAACCAAAAAAAAGAGCCAAAAATTTGAACAATAAAACACGAAAATGCATAAACGAAATCATAAATACCTACTAGATACGAGCCATATAAAACATAGCTCTATGCCAGATGAGCGTTTTATGCGATAAAAAACAAAAAAAAAAGAATTGGATTCAGTTAAAAAACAAAACTGAAGTGTCATAAAAGGCATCAAAATGGAAATAATACTCAATACATCTTCAATAGCCCCCGCCTTGGAAAATTGAATCGTGTCTAGCAATTTAATGGCAGCATCTAACAAGTTGAATCCGCCGCAGCCCCAACCCCCTACCTCTTTTTCACCTCCCCCTTTCACCCACTTGAGCAATTTTTCACGCCGGCAAGAGACTTGAAAAGGCGCCGCCTTGTTGATAAACAAAACGCGCAATGCAAAACTATGCAAATACTTTTAAAAAAATATTTATATAAAAAGGATTTCACACCAAACAGTAAATACCCTCACAAGACAGATTTAAACCTATTGGTTAAATTTAGATAAAAAGCGCATTAAAATTGAGGAATAAAATTTATATTAATTTTAACTTTTCTAGTATGAAAAATCTTAAATTAAGTTCACATAAACTTAACAACATTAATACATAATATTATTTTGATATCAAGCATAAAAATTAAGAAGGAATTTTATAAAAAAAAAAATCTGATCTAAATTGTTCATATATTTCTCCTTAAACAAGTTACAAACTGCTCCAAAAAATCAAACTTCTCGTTGCAAGGGTATTCGAATAAAAAATGCAAATTAATTAAAACAATTTTTAATTTTTTTTTTTATTTTGCATTTTATAGAAAAAGGCCAAATGGCAAATGAAAATTGTTTTTTGCTGAATTCGTCAGTCTTTTTTCCATATTTTGTTTGGTTTCATAATCAAACTGGAGCAACAGCAGCAAAAGCGCCAAAAGGTCGCAGAAAAATGCAACGAGAACAGCGGATGCGACGACCGCTTGACAATTTGCGACTTGGCATGAAATCAAATTATTTGATCTAAGCCGCCGCCAGAGAGGGGTAAAAGAGAGCATCAGCAGCAGAAGCTATCTCACTCACCCACTAAATGAAACCAAATGGTGCGTTGGAAGGCAATGACGTTCCCAATGTTAGAAAATGAAACAAACTCTGCAGCCCTCGTTCTCACTTCCCGACCCCTTCACCACCACAGTGCCAGCCGTGCGACATGTGTTGCGGAAATATTTAACAAACAAGAGAGTCAGGAAATGTATGCATACTAAATGTCAGCTATCCTACAATAAGACCCCGCTCGCTCAACAACTCATTTGCATACAGTCGCAATCCAATAACAAGTGAGAGAGAATCAGAAGCAGAAGCAAAAACAATACATTCACTGGCTCCGTCATTTTGTTTTATTGTTTCACACCTGATACTCTGCGTTCGGGTTATGTGTGCCGTTCGGTTGACCATCGGCTCGGGCTGTCATTCGCCAGAGATCGGTGTGTGAAAGTAATTTTTGTTGGTATGTGTGTATGTGTTCTTGTGTATAATTTAGCGTAGATCGCAACCACTGCCTGCTGGCTGTTGTTGTTCAATGCCCCGTTGATTTGCTTTGTTTTTTCTTAACCAGTCGGCGTCTGTGGGGCGTAAGTTCCGTTAATTAATCGTTTCGTTAAGCAAACGTAACTATTTATAAAAGTGAAATACAGATCATTTTATTAATATTTCTGATCAGTTTTCAATATAAAAATTATAAATCTGACAACCAAAAGAAGAATTAAAACATTGTGTACATAATGAGGTACTAAATAATGATTTTTATAAATAACAAGTTATATATAAAACTAAATAGATGAAGCAACTTTGCTAGTGGTTTGTGTCTTGGCAAGTGAAAGTGCTGTAAGGCTGGCTGCTACGAAAGCTCAAAATGTCTATGTAGCATGAACGCATAACATCAACCGACCACCACAATGAATCGACCAGGGCTGTCATTTTTAGATTTCGTTTTAATGGTTCCGCATACATATGTATACAGGCAGACCAAATGCTTGTAATCGTAATCATTTTGAAACAATTAAATTTAGATTAAAGCATAAGAAAAGTATTCTAAAGTACATCAAAATGTTATAAGCACTAATATAATGTATTTCACTTATATTTTTTATAAAAATATAAGTGTGTTGACTTATTTTAGTGCTTAAAGCACACATATGTATGTAAGCTGGAAGCAGTCGAAATAAACATCAAAATTAAAAGAACACGTTTATTCAGTATCAAAAATATTTAATGCTAACATAGTAAGTCCGAGTTTGTTGCACGTGAAAACATACCTTGGTATCTATACACATATATAATAGTGGTTTCTTCAAATTATACAAATTTAACAATGACTATTTCGGAAACTCAATCGGTCAAATTGTTATCGTGTAAACAAAACTGTTTCGTAGCTAGTTCAGTTTTTTGAGAACCAATAGTTCCACATTTGTTCAAACGGTTCTCTATTGGAACTTCTGGTTGAGCCTGTTGTTGGTGTTGTTGTGTTCCCGAGATTAATTCTAGCAAATAATTTTTGAAATAAATTCAGTCATCAATGTCAAATTGCAAAGAAATACGATAAATAGAAGCGCCAAATGTAAGTTGGAGATGTTTTTGATATAAATATGCAACGTGCGCGTGCAAAATTGTGAAAATTGTGCGTAACAAAAAGTCAAAAAGACTACTTTGGCCACTACCAGTAGTGGTGGCTACGTCTTTTTTCGTCTCGCTTTATGTGTGCTTCGTGGTCGTCGTCGTGTATGTGAAGTCTCGACTTTCACTGGTATTGGTATGAAAAGGCTGAAATAGTCAGGCTAGCAACGTGCTCGCTGTAAAACCAACAGACGTTCAAGCGAGACAACTATATTTCTGAAATCTGAATACGCGTGTGTGTGTATGAGTGCCAGGGCAAACGACTCGCTTGTATTTTTTTGTATGTCGCCGTCGCAGTCGTTGTCGTCTCCGTTGTGTAGTTTTTTGCCTCAACCAAAATCTTAACAAAATCTAAAACATATTTGTGTTTTATTTTGGCGGTTCTCATTGTTGTAAATACACGAATTTCGACAGTGCCTTATGCGCGGCTCAAACAAAGCGCGGACGAGATAAAAGAAAATAGATAAAACCAAAAAGAAAAACCATAAAGCAATACATAATTGCTAAAAATTACCAAATGGCTTAAGGTGTTAAGAAATGCATAAAATGAATTGTTACTGATATTGTATATGTATATGTTTGTGTGCGTGTCTCTCGAAAAAAAAACAAAAAGAAAGCTGAAATGATTTTGTTCCTTTCTTTAATGCACTTCTTATCGTGACGTCGTCGTCGTCGTTGTTGTCTTGGGTGTTGTTGTTTTTGTGAAATTGAAATCCAATTAAACGCTGTGCAATTGTAAATATATATGTATGTTTCAGCTGAAAATTTAAGCAAAAGTCAAGTGCAAGCAGCAGCGACGGCAGCAGCGGTGCAGCGACTCTCAAAACCCGCCAAGGTAGGATAAATCCCCCTCCTATCTTTCTCTATCTCTTTCCCTCCCTCCAACCCACAGACTAGAGCCAGACAGTTAGCCGTTATAACAGTTCGGGTTGGAAAAAAAAAAACAAAAACAAAACGAATGCAGTTTAACGTTAGGTCGCCTCGTCCTCGACGGCGAGGCCATTGACTGCTGCAGCAATATTGACGCTGACGTCGACGTTCCAAATAAATTGCATAAATTGTTTTACTAGAAAATTTTCGTCGCTTTTGCTGTTGTTTGAACAGTTGTATTTTTTACTTGGTTCTTCATTACTCTTCGTTTTTCGCTTTTGCCTATGCGGAAGTCGTTTTTGGCGCCCGCCAACGCAACGTGCCGCTGTTTAGCAATTGTAAAAAGGCAACGCAAATAACCATATGCGATGTACCTAAATATAGAGAAAAATACATACATACATATGCATGTGTATATGTAAAGTTCCATGACGTATATTCGTCATGTCTGCCGGAACAAGGAGTAAAAACAAGACCAACAACAAGAGGCCGTCACACTGCACTCCCACCACGATCAGCTGTTGCTCTCACACAACACATACTCCCACGTACATACATACACATAAAAGACAGCTTACTGTCTCACTTGTGCACCTGCCAAACGTAAGTTGGGGAAGAGTAGCATTTAAACACAACTAAAACTAACGGTAAACGTTATTTATTTTTTTCGGTAAACGAAACTGACGATGTCGACGGCAACGGCGATGACAGACATGAGCAGAGTGTTAAAATATAAATCAGCACAAGCAAAGAAAGCAAACAACAATTCCAAGCTGTAATGCTTCTGTGTGTGTGTGTGTGCATTTATAAAGCTTGACCAGTTTTGAGGTTAGAATCAGCTCAGCTTCATAGGTCAAAAATATACCTACACAATCGCATACGTGCATAAGTACATGCAAGCACTTTGTTATTGTAGGCGCGTGTTTTGGAACAACATCAAAAGAAAGCGCAGAAAAAAGGCAAATGAAGATAGTCAAAGGCAAATAAATGCAAAGCAACAACAAATAATGTGTACATTAATAGTTGTCTTCTATTTGAAGAAAGCAAAACCAAACACAAACCAACAATATAGCATAATTTTGTCATTTACTTTTCGGGAGCTCGCAAGCTGAGAAGAGAAAATTTTTGTTCCGCACTATGTGGCTGTGTTCGCTGCCTTTTGCCTAACAGCTTGAGATTTGTCTGTTTGCTGGGGCGCGACTCCATCTTGTGTGTGTTGTGCTTTTCACCACAGAAAGTGTCATTTAAATGCCCGTTTTTGTTGTTGTACTGTTGTTATTGTATTTGTTTTTTGCTTCTTTTTTTCTTTCAACTGTTAATCTTTAATTGTTTACTCACACGAGCACGCACTCACTTATACACACATGCATACGAATGCCTTTTTTAACGCTTATTGTCGACTCTCGACTCTAGTAGCAGGTTATTGTTAGGGTTTAAATTTATGTTTGCCACTATGCAAGTTTTGCGCTGATTCATCGCTTAATGCTAATGTCGTCATGTCGATGCGCTGTTTTAAGATTAATTTTTAGATAAGATTCAACGCAAAAAAACCAAACCATAACAGATTTTTAGGTTTCTTTTTACCATGCATCGCTGGAAATTGCATCAATCGTCATTGTTGTTGTGACACAAAAGTAACGACGTGCGCGACGCTGAGTTTTGCTTTTGCATTTGTGTTCTTATCTAATTGACATATCGCACGTTGCCAGCTCATATGCTGTCAGTTATCTCTTGAGCATTGTTTTTGTTTTTCAGTTGACTTAGAAATACAGCTGTAGCTAAATCGATAAATAACAGACAAATTTATCGGAATATGTACGTACAACTTTTCAACGCAATTACAAGTTGTGTGTGTGTGTGTGTGTTTGCGAGCGTCAACAATTTTCGTTGAATTTGAAATAAATTATAAATTGTAATTCTGTGAGTGTGTGTCTGTCACTTGCATTTACCGCAAAAACTAAGTAACTGTTATTGCGTATGAGACAGTGGTGACATTTTGGCTAGGAAAAAAGCGCTGCTAGAATAACCGCAGCTTGGCTATACCCGAGAAGTAAACTTTACCAATGCTTGAGTACTGGCGTAAATTGAAAGCCCCAGTTGAGTCCCTTTAGAAATTTCGATGAAATCTTCAACTCAAGCTAGCAATTTGACAAAAAAACCTGCTATCTGGGTAATAGCTTACGTCACTTTAAGAAATTCTGTCTAAGTCAAATTGATTGTCCTTTATTTTAAGCATATTTTGATTCCAACAACACTAATAAAAACGTTTCTCTCTTTTATTACTCATTTCAGCAGCCGCAGCTCCCGCGACTGGCACGAAACGCCGACAACGCCTGACCGCACGCCTTAAAAACAACAACAAAACTGCAGTAAAGATAAGAGCGCGAGAAGAAGCAACAATATTTAAGTGTGTACGAAAAGTAAAATAAGAGACAAAAGGAGAGCGCAAGGTTTTTATACATTAATTTTAATAATTCACACTTTGAATATTGTATTAAAGCTATACTCTTTTCCCCACACACAGGCAAGGAAAAACGCAACAACAAAAACACAAAATAAACATAGCCGACAAAATGGAACTGCGCGTTGGGAACAAATATCGTTTGGGCCGTAAAATAGGCTCCGGCTCATTTGGCGACATCTATTTGGGCACAACAATCAATACGGGCGAAGAGGTTGCCATCAAATTGGAATGCATACGCACCAAACATCCACAGCTGCACATCGAATCGAAGTTTTATAAGACAATGCAAGGTGGCATTGGTATACCGCGCATTATATGGTGTGGCAGTGAAGGTGATTACAATGTGATGGTCATGGAATTGTTGGGACCTTCGTTGGAGGATTTATTTAATTTTTGTTCGCGCCGCTTTTCGCTGAAAACGGTGCTGCTGTTGGCAGATCAAATGATATCACGCATCGACTATATACATTCGCGTGATTTCATACATCGTGACATTAAGCCAGACAACTTCCTGATGGGTCTGGGCAAGAAGGGCAATCTCGTGTACATAATTGACTTTGGTTTGGCCAAAAAGTTTCGCGATGCTCGCTCCTTGAAGCACATACCATATCGGGAAAACAAGAATCTGACGGGCACCGCACGCTATGCCTCAATCAATACACATCTAGGCATTGAGCAGTCGCGACGTGACGATCTAGAATCCCTTGGCTATGTCCTAATGTACTTCAATTTGGGCGCATTGCCCTGGCAAGGTCTGAAAGCGGCCAATAAGCGACAGAAATACGAGCGCATATCCGAAAAGAAACTATCCACATCGATAATGGTTCTATGCAAGGGCTTCCCCAGCGAATTTATCAATTATCTAAACTTCTGTCGACAAATGCACTTTGATCAGCGCCCCGATTACTGCCAATTGCGTAAACTGTTTCGTTGTCTGTTCCACCGCCTTGGCTTCACTTATGACTATGTCTTTGACTGGAATTTGCTCAAGTTTGGCGGTCCGCGCAATCCACAGGCCATTCAACAGGCGCAAGATGGCAACGATGGCCCTGGCCAGGGGCAGGATGCAGCTGCCACAGCAGCAGCCGTGGCCACAGCTACCTCACATCAGCAGCAGCAGCAACAACAGCACAAGGTTAACACAGCAATGGCCACAGCCGGTGGCAGCACACAACAAATGCTTGGTGGCAGCTCAGCGACTGGACAAACACTAGCAATGCTTGGCGGCGGTGGCGCTGGTGCGCAAGTCATTGGCAACGGTGGCCTCAACATGGATGATTCGATGGCGGCCACAAATTCATCACGACAACCGTATGATACGCCCGAGCGGCGTCCATCGATACGTATGCGTCAGGGCGGTGGATTGCAGGCGGGAGGTGTTGTTGGTGATGTACGAAATGCTAAATAATATTTTATTGTTTAGGATGCAAGCTAGAAACCCACACACACCCACATCCACACCCATAAATATTACAAAACAAAAGCCGCAACAGAAATAAGCTGCTTACCTACCCAACCCAAACACTTTTAAATAACAAAACATTTAGTATCTTACGCTCTATATAGTATACATAACATGTTATATGTATAGTTTAGTCAGCGACCCGGTCGCTGGCAACATGTTGCAGTAGCAAACACCCACACAAACAAACGCAGATCGACACACACGCATTGAGAAGCTGCGCAACAGCTGCGTTTATTCCTTTATTTTGTACATTATTGTTTGATTTATTTTGCTTTTTTTTATTTTCTTCCATTTAAAATATTTGCGTTTTGATTTGATTTGCTTTTGCCTAATGATTATGTTTTATCGCAAGGCCTAATATATTATTAACATATGATAAGTTTAATTTATAATTTTAGTTGATAAACAATTGCAAGTCGGTGGCAGAGAGCGCAAGTTATGCACTACAATTGAATCAAGCCACAAGCAATATGAGGATTATAAATGTTTTTGCCTACAGATAAAAATAAGAGAGAGAGAGAGAGGAGAAGAGCCAGTAGACTTCTGAATACTCTTCCTAAAAACGATGAAGAAGTACTAGAAAAACAAAACAAAAATACAAAATCAAACAAAACAAGAAACTCTCAATCTGTGTGTTTTGCATTTACTTTTGCTGAACAGTAACTGGATTAACAAAAATTATTTCGTTACATGCATTTGGTTTAAATACAAAAAAACAACAAGAAGAAGTTATCAGAAAAAAAAAAACAACTCAACTGAACAACAAGACGGCAAATATATATTAAAATCGCATATGAATACAATTAATATTTAAATATATAAAAATGTATTTTGAATATATAAGTTGTAAGCTTCGATTGTAAAGGAATACATACAAACAAACAAACAAAGGACACATTATGCGCCAGTGTCCCTAACTTTTAGTCTAGAAACTTAGCATTAAATACAAAAACAAATACAAAATGCATATATAACTAACGACTAACAAGTATCGAGTAAAATATTATAAAAACAAAAGAGGAAAACAGCTGACACTCAAGCGTTTCGTGCACCAATCACAACCACATTTAAATTAGCTTTAAGCATCGCTTTTATTTGTAAAGCCTCGATGTTAAAAAACGTGAATTCATATTTTGTATTTGATTTCTTTTGCTTAATTTACATTTAATTTCGATACAAACAACATTGTATGTATGTGTTCAATATAATATCTATCTATATATTATAATTTGCAAAGTTCTGTTTTTCTCTCTCAAGCAAGAAAACATAAATAAAATCGTGTAACTAATAACTAAGTACATCAAAATACATATATTACAAGAAATATACTTTGCATTATATTATTATTATTATGTATACTTTCGATTAGTTTTTAAAGTCGTTAAGAAGGGGCGTGAGCTGCGAGCGCGCATTAAAATTATAACGCTAGCCAATAAATTGTAGCTATAATATGAAATTTGTTTATAAGTAATACCAAACCATAAAAAATACAAATACAAAACTCTTAAAAAAAAAACCTAATTCTGTAATTCTATAATTCTAATTGCGCAAGTCAAGATTATGGATTATTATTATATAGAAACCAATCAATAAGAAAGTGCAACAAATACGAAACAAATGTTCATCTTATGAAACGCATATGCAACACGTAACAAACAACAATTTATGTAAAACTACACAAAATGTGTGTATATATATATAGCGAGCAGTAAAGAAATCATGAATAAAACTTATTAATATTAAAAAAACGCAGGCAAAGTAAAATCCGAAAGTTAAGTAATAAAAAAAACAACATGCATTACGTGATATTTCTTACAAATTGTTTCATTTGTTTTCTTTTTGTTTTTCATTCATTCGATTTTTTCATATTTGTGAATTAGTTTGGAACCTCGAGGACTTTTAGTTCACAACAGAAGCGCACGCCTTGTAACTTGACCAAATAACGAACTACTTTTAATAACAGCAACACCATAATTATGGAACGGAACAGTGCCCTAGATAGAGTCGCAACACAGTGCCGTTAAAAAATAGTTCGCAAATGCAAAAAATAAATAAATAAATCGAATTAATGTACATAAGAAAGTTATTAAAAAAAAAAAAAACAATACAAATAACATTGTGTGATTATCCTTCTTACTAGCGACTTATTAAACAAATAAACAACATAACTAAAATGATAAAAAAAATAAAATACTGAACAAGGCAAAACGAAACTACATATTAAATTAACAGTAAATGTATGAGAAGTCCATACGCCATAAGGAAAAAAAAGAAACACAAATAGAACATGTAACAAATTCTAACAAAAAACAAACGTAAGTGGAATATTTTGAAAATTTTGTAAAATTATATGTATTTGTATATTGAGAATAGAAGTTTTTGAATCTAATTAATAACACTTAAATTGAGTATATAAATGTACAATATATGCAAAATGAACATTAACAAACCACCAACAGTGATATGAGATACAAAATAACCAGCATAAAGTTCATTATTATAAAAAAATAAATAAAGTAAATCGTAAAGCGCACGCGAAAATCACACAAATAAGAACAATAACAATTAATAAGAATATACTTAAAAGAATACCAAAACAAATTTCCAAATTGCATGATTATTATATATATATATATAAATGTATATTAATATTATTGTCATTATTAATGATCATATTGAAAAAACAAATAACAAAATAAACTAGGAATTTCCGCGACAAATTTTAAAAACAAACCCAGCTGAACAAGTTAGGTGCATATACCATATTAAAATGTATATGTGTATATCAAATGAACTTGGATGGATGTACGAATATCTAGTATATTATTAGCAAACAAACCAACTTGAAAAGAAAAAAAACGTTCAGTAGAATTTTAACACATATGAACAAAGAACTCATAATTAAAAACAAATAAAAAAAGAAAAACAAATACATAATAACAATATGCTAAATAAATTTAGAAGGCATACTAAATCCGAAATGAAGGGTAACTTGAGGTAAATAATTGTTAAGTGATCCGAAAATTAACAAATTGCAATAACAACAAATCAAATTGGATACAAAACTAAAATGCAAATATCATGTACTCGTAAATTGTATGTAATTATTTGTCGCAAAAACAAACACAAAAAAAAAAAAGAAAACAAAATGAAAACACACAAGAAAAATGCTAAAATGAATAAAATCTATGATTTTGAAAATAAATTCTAAAGGTGTTTTAAATTGATTTCTACAATTTACTTTTCGTTTTTTGCGATTCTCTGCTTTTTGCATTATTTATTTGCAATTACCAAAGCTCAAAGTGGATTAGAAAGTTTTCGAAATAATTTCCTTTGATTTGCAGTCCTATTTAAGCCTAAACAAAACTTTCGAACTAATTAAAATGCTATAAATAATTGAGACAAATTTTAATTTTTGCAATTAACAAAAGTTGAAAACTAATTAGACTACCATTAATACTAAAAGACAAATCGACTTACTCATCCAGCCTATATAAAGAAGGTTTCGTTTGGCAGTAAATAAAGTACTTTCATAAGTTTCAAGCGATGAGGTATCAACCACGATTAGGAAACGGAGAGCTTGTAAAAATGAGCTGGCCATTGGCATTATCCTGTCGAATAAATCCTATAGGCTGGCCCTTAGATGATAATGCAACTAAGAAGGCCGTCTTTATAGAGAGATTTGTGTTTGCTTTTGCATTTATGGTAATGTTAATGCACACTGAAGTGGATATACATTATTTTGTGATCAATTTGGATGATCTAAACAAACTTTTCGAAGGAATACCAACTTTTCTTATCCTCATGGAAATAAATATACGTCTTTTTCACCTAGTCATTTACAAGAATCCTTTGAAGAAGCTTCAACAACGTTTTTACGCCGAAGTTTACATATCGGAAGATTCAGATCCGCGCAGTTTTGGCATCATAAGCCGTCAGCTGATTGCAACTCGTTGCATCACTTCGTTCTATCTGATGACGCTAATGTCTTTCTTTGTGGAGCCTATAAAAAATATCTTACAAGGTCGTCGAGAGATGCTCTACAAGCAGAAATATTTTTTCGATAACACCAAGCTACCAGTTTATATACCACTAATTTGCCTTAACCTTTGGGTAGGTGTTTTGTGCACCAGTGTGGTTTTCAGTGATTTCAACATGTTGGCAGAATTTATGATGCACTTAAATGCTCGATATGTGGAACTTGGCAAGGACTTAAAACTAGCAACAGGGCGTTTAATTCAATCGTGTGAAACCAAAAAAATGGCTGCCAATTTTCGACAGGAAGTTATCAAAATACTTCGTCGTAATGCTATTCTTAATAGTTCAGCCAAAGATGTTGAAAATCATTTCACATTTCGGATTTTTACCACTTTTAGTTTTAGCGCCACAATTTTATGTGTCTTGGCATATATGATCTATAAGGTATGTGAGATTGTATATTTTTGATCTTTTATTTTATATGTAAAAGTCTTTCTGACAGAGCTCCGCAAATAGCGTCGTCTATATCATATGGCTCGGAGCCAAAATTTTGGAGCTATTGGTGTTTGGCTATCTTGGCTCGATTCTCCACGCAACGGTACGTATGCGAATCCTAAGTAAGTCAATACGAATTTTGATCTATTTTTTTTAAACAACTTTGTAGACTGACAAATTGGATGTTATGTACTATTGCAGTGACTGGGAGCAGATCGTGTACTACTCGGATAATACCTATGAGAATATTCAACTAATGAAATTAATAATTTTATGTATTGAGTTAAATTCTAGACCTTTTGCCCTTACGGGTATGAATTATTTTCAAGTCACTGTTTCTACTGTCATTAAGGTTAGTAATAACATAATATCATCTTGGTCAATGCCATTTGTGGGATAATTTTTTTAATTTTATTTTTTACAGATTTTACAGGGTGCCTTCTCGTACTTTACATTTCTAACCTCATTTGGCTAGGAAACTACTATAAGACAACTTTAATTTCGATACGCAGCAGAGACCAGAAATCACTGAAACAGATTTTTAAATAGTTTCAGTTTTTAAAATATTAATTTCTGTTTGCTTTCAGCAGAATGCAATTCAAATTATTGCTCCTTGGTCACACTGAATTACGCTCACAATCGTGCGATAGTTTAAGTAGTCACAATAGCAGTTACTTGTTCATTTAACTCAAGTGAATTGATATTCAAATAAATGTACATGCACTTAAAAATAAATAAAATAAACTTTAAATTATTTATGGTATATATCTTATATGTTCTTAGGACAGTTTTTACATAATTATATATCTTCCCCATTAGAAAACAGTGACACTTATCATAAGCACAAGTATCGTCCATCACTGATGGAGCAATTTGCGCATATCGCTCATCTCAATAATCAAACATCGCACTCTATTTCTCACGCAAACGAAAAAGGTATTGTTTTGTAATATTTCGCTATAAATACCACTTATTTATACATTTATATACATAAAGCTTTGATTTTTAACATCTTAATTTAAAGCAGGCCACCTCAGACAGAGAGCCCGACTACAAAAACACAGAACAATAGAAACAACATGGGTGCAAAACAGTCGCGTGAACCACGTTCCGTTTCAATGGAAAATCCAACTCCTGCTGGCGTCCTCGACATATCCGATGATGTGGTGAAGCGCCTAAAGCAGGGTATCTCACAACAGGGTAAAGTTAATAGTGTGACAAACAGTTTGCAACTAAGTTGCCAAGTTGGAAAGCCAATAAAATGCTTGGCCAAGTGTTATGCAACACCATTTGTCAAATGACCAATTTATTTATATTTTGAATATGTTTACTAAAAAAATGCCTTTCTCTTGCAGCTCGTGAACATGCCACTGTTGTTGAGGAAGCAAAACCGGCGCCAATTCCACAACCACAATCTCCTAAGAAGGCTCCCGTAAAGGAGAGCTCGCCGGCACCAACAGTTATGTATCAGAGTCCCACTCCCATTTATGTGCAAGGAGGCGGACACACAATCAGCGCTGCGGACGTGCAGCGCCAAATGAACCAGGAGTTGCAAAAGAACGATGAAATGTGGCGAAAGCGACAGACACAGCTGGAGGAGAACCTTAAGAAGACAAACACCATTATGGAGGCGGAGTATGCGAATGCTGTTGAGGGCGTTCATAAGCGTTTCATAAGCACCGCTGCGTCACACAAGACGCCTCCATGTGGTGACCTCAAGACACAGCTGCTCGCCTGCTATCGTGCCCATCCCGGCGAGACTCTCAAGTGCATCGAGGAGGTTACCCAATTCAAGCAGTGCGTCGATGTGCATCGCATTAAGAAACTAGATAGCGAAACTGAAGCCCCCAAAGCACCAGCTGCCAGCAGCAAGGCGGCAGTGCCGCTTGCTAAAGCTGGTTAACAGCTTGCTGTTAGTTGGGGTTGTCTTTGCTTGAGTTGTTTGTCTGTTTTGGTTGCTCCTGTGCCTCAAAAGCCTTCTGAGATCTATAGTTAAAGCAGGGAGGACTTAATTAATGCGCGAGTGTCATTGTGAAACATAGTAAATTAACTTTAATACATACATAACGAAGGTGCGTTTCTCAATTGATTATAATTTTTTGTATTTAATCTTTCTTTTGTTTTGATTATTATTCAAGATTTCTGCATATTGTATATAAGGAAAATGGGTAAGTGCTTTTCAGACACATCTTTAAGCAAATGATTGTCAACTGCAATTACTTGGTGTACTTTAACATGTAGTTGTAATCAACCAGATTGAATCAATACCGAGCCAGTTGTATAATTATCTTGTTAAAATTGCGGTTAACGTGTGAAATCCCCATTCGATTTAATTGAAAGTAGAATCTTATTCTTATGCGCAATCTTAATTTAAACAATTTAATTATACCATTTAAAAGTATAATGCATTATAATAGAAGATAAATCGGATTGTTAAGTTGCATTTAACATGTTTAAGATGAATTTAATTAGAATCGTGTCATTTAACTAGTGTTATTATTAGCCTAACAACCAGGCTTTGAGAGGGTCAGCCTATCTATACGTATTAATAGAAGACACATTCGAAAATCGATTTGTGTATGAAAAGTTAACTTCATTATTAAATGACTTTGTAATATTTAGGGGATTAAATTTACTGATTTTTTACTCCTCAAATTGACCCAGGTTGGAAATCTATAACAAATTCCCTATAGCTTAGGCATAGTTTACTTGCCACTTTATGACTTACCTCACTCAATGTTTAAATGCAAACAGCTTGTAAATTGTTTTATTTGACTAATTAACTTTATTTGCCTGTGCTATAAGTGTTAATCACTTTTACTACAAGCTCGTAAACTCTAGAGATATATTATACAACAACACATACAAATGTATGTAAATAAGGAATGTGATGGCTTAAAGCATAGTTAATAGCGTTATTAGCCATGTGGCAAGCAGAGGGACTAGAGCAAGTCTCAATGCCGCTGCACTGCTCTCTGCCTCGTTGTCATTTTTATCTGACGCCAAGTGGCGCTTGCACGAGTCATCAAAGTTCTTGGCTGGACCCATGCAACCGGCATAGCTCATCACATAGGCCAAATAGTTTTGCTCGAAAGTTCCGCGCACCAAACTAGAACCAGGTCCACTGGCAAACACAATCACATCCTCGCCGCCATGCGTCTCATCCTTGAGTGCTAGGGTGGCCATATGGCGGTAAGTGGGTGACTCCCTTTGCTCCTGGGTAAAGAGTTTCAGAGGCATCCAGACATTGGAGCTATTTGCTGGCTTTGTGTCATTTGCGAGGTGGTCAAAGTAACCGGGTCCGTTAGCATATGTGATTGTCTCATAGACCATGGGATCCTTGGGCTTGTGAAGATTGGCGGCACCTAGGATATCAGAACCACGCTGAGGATAACCATTGAAGGTTACCGCATGGGAATGATCCGCTGTCACTATAATAAGTGTTTCTTCGGAGTCGGTCATTTTGAGGGCGGCCTGAACAGCCAGATCCAGTTCGTAGACCTCATGGAGTGCTGCTCTCGCATAGTTTTGATGATGACCCTGATCGATGCGTCCACCCTCCACGAGAAGAACATATCCTGCGGAATTCTTGCCACGCTCCAGCACTCCTATAGCTGACTTTGTCATGTCTTCTAACGAGGGTTCTCCCTCCTCCCGGGCTATGGAGTAGGTGATGTGATTGTTGCGGAACAAACCCATCAAATAATCCACCTTCTCCACATCCAACTTGAGCAGATCTTCGCGCGTCTTTACCAGCTTGGCATCGGAGCTATCGTTCGCATGTCGTTCCAGCCACTCTTCGGCCAGATCCCTATCATCTCCACGCATGCAGATATTCTCCGTATTACCCTCAAACTTAACGGTTTGCACTTCGCTCTCATTGAAAGCGCCCATGGGCTTGAGACCTCCTCCCATCACCACATTCAATTTATTACCCGGTGCATTCTCGACCAGCTGTCTAGCTATATCCGCATAGATGCCAATGCTCTCTTCCGGCACCTCTGTATCGCATTCCCAGTCCCGATGATAGATCTTTGCAAAGGCTGCTGCCGGTGTCGCATGTGTTATCCTAGTGGTTGTCACCACACCCGTTCGTTTGCCCTCCTTCTGTGCCCAGTCCATGATGGATTCAAGGCGACCTTGACTGGCATTCACCTTGGAGCGTGTGGTATCCATGCTAATGGCTCCATAATCGCTCTTAACGCCCGTAAATATCGCTGTTGCTGTTCCAGCAGAATCTGGCACTTGTTTATCCACATTGTAGGTCTGTAAGGGGCTTTTTAGGGTTAACAGAATTTGTATACATAATTTTTAATAAGATCTACCTTAGCCAATCCCGTATAGGGGAACTCATCAAAAGACAGCATCTCCTCTTCGCCATGTCCATGTTTCAGGTACTGTCCCTTATAGATGCGTCCAGCGCTAATTGTGGCCAGACCCATGCCATCACCTATAAAGATGATAATATTCTTTGCCTTGTGCTTATACGAGGTTTCCTTGGCACGTTTCGCATTGTCAATGATCTTCTCCAGCTGTTTGATGCCCACGCGACGCCAGAATTGTGCATCTGTTGGAATTTCAAATTTAAATTGTGAAGGTCACGGTCAAGGAAAATGAGAGACATAGACAAAAACAGAGATCAACAACTTATTCGCAGCATGTCGATGTCGCTTTTTAATTATTTCTAGTGAAACCCACTTGGCACTCGCAAGTACTACCGATCAATTCTAGTAACAACCGCATTGACTAATTATTTAGATTTAGTTTTGTCATATAGTCTGGAAGTCGCTCGCTGAGCATACAGGGCCCATTAGAAACGTTTCAACAATTTGTGTCTAGGTGTAGGTCTGGTAAATCCCGTTTTCTAAAAAATCCCATTAACTATTCTATTTTTATGTGGGGTTTACTTAATGTACTTACAACCCTTTTAACTGTTCTAGTATATGACTTTTAAATGTATTATAATCAAGCGCTTCTAATGCTGAAATCGTCTCGCATGTATTTGCCATCAAGTTCAATAATTTATGCACTTTAAATATTTAAACGGAAAATAGATTAGTTTTTAAAATCGTATAATCTATAATAAAAAAGTTTTCAAAAAGGAGGTTGAAGAATCAAATTGAGTTCAAATTGTTTCAGATATTCAACATAGGTTTTGAAATTTGTTTAATTTTTTCTAAAGAATACCTTCAAGTCTATCAACTTATTAGTTTGCTGATTATTACTTAACTACTTAGTATGCAGATGTCGTTCGATCGATTGAAAAACGCCTGCCCCTGCCTCAATGCCACCCCCCCAACGCCCACGCCTATGCCGCCCATGAGGCATGAAAGAGACGGACGTTACAGTTAAGCTGCTGCGTTGACAGACTGTTAATTTGAATTGTCAATAAATTCGAATTGGATAATTTGAGGTTCTTCCCGTACTTAGTAAGAGAGTGTAATTAACACTGCTGTTATTGCTCGAATTCGAAACTTGCTCTTTCACGATTATAACACCTGTGACTAACTGCTCAAATGTTCTAATTAAATGCTGTTTGTACAATCGGCTTGTCAAATGTTTGTCATTTGGTTAACAAAAAAATTTGGTTGTCATATCCATAATTAAAAATTGTTTCAGTGTTCCTTTTGAGTTTGCCTTCACGTCAAATACCAGTTTAATTGCAAAGAATTTTCAAAGCTGCAATTAGCGAAATATTTTTTTTTTGTTAATTTTGAAATGACGTTGCAACATCAGAGTTGAAATAAAAAGGTTCATAACTCTGTTTGCCCAAAGTACCGACTGTTTAAGCAGGTATTTCAGCTGTTTCAACAATCATTAAATGTAAATTTGTTTTAAATTTTTTTTTTTTTTTGAGTGAATAATCAAATATTTCAACATCTGGACTTAACGCGAGGCTTGTTTTTATAACAAATTTAACGCGAACAATTTTTTTTTCGGCTTGACACATTTGTTATAATTATACAACAATTATAATAATTATATAATCAGAGCAATTATTATTTGCTGTGGTGCAGATTAAATTTAAATGTAATGTAATGTAAATGAACAAATTATTCTTTTTAAAAATTAACAAATAAAAAAAAAATATAGAAATATTTTCGACAAAAGCCTTGACTTATAGTCAGAAAATAATACAAAAAATAAATATTATTTATTTTACTAATTGGTTAGACATTTTTTACATTAAATGAAAAGATTTTAATAAGGATTTTTTTTAAAAATATTTTAGCTCATTTCTTATATATTAGATAGGTATTTTCTTTCGTATAAATTTGTTTTTTTGTAAGTCCGTCAGTTCCCTATTTTCACTAAAAACATTTGTTAATTTTTCAAAATTAATAATAATGTAAGGAAATCATATTATTTGGGGCTAGATGTGGATTATATAGATTTTTGAGATCAATAAATATTTTCTTGTTGTTGTTGCATCATCACAAATAGCTAGAGCAGTTCGAGTTGAACTAACACGTAGTAGGAAAACGCTCGAATGCGCCATTCGTTCAGCATTTTAAGTGCACAGCAAGCACATGTTATTATTTTCTTTATTTTAGAATGCCAATAAAAAATGTTATAGTAAACGAACCTTCCAAAACGCTGCTCCTATTCTGGGCTGGCACCTCGTTCAGTTTAAACTCGGGTCCAATTCCACCGCCAGCAGCGCTTAATGTTTGTATCAGAGGTGGAGGCTGTACTGTAGCCGCCCACGATCCAATAAATAGACTTGAGATTAGAAAAATTACCGTATGCATTTTGTAGAGCTTAATTAAGAAGTCGCGAGCTTAGTTTATTTATATATATCACAGCTGTGCTTTCAAGTCGCTGGATGCGTTTAATAACCCATTAAAAATGCGCAAGATATTAAAATTTTTTTTTTGTATTTTGATCGAGCGCGGTTTTAAGGAACGAGCTCGCGTATAGTTCACAATAAGCGGATTTGCAGCGACTGGCGTCTCGTTGTGCCCTGAAGCGCCGTTATATGGCTGGCACGATTGCCAGCGATCATCGGCTGTGCACGAAGCGGGCACACGACAACGAACATTACGAGCGCCATAATATCTTTTTTTACATGTGTATTTTACATGCAAATCGTTTACACGAATTGCAACAGCAGAATAGAGATAAACCCATTAAAAAGTAACTTGCTTGTCGCCTGATGCACCAGCTGCTGCTGCTGCTGCCCCCATAAAGAATCGTTTGGAAAGAAGTTGTCATTTTATAAGCGTTTACGACCATCATGTGCCAATACGGTAAATTATGACTTTGATAGCACGTGTAGCTGTAGAAGACGTCTGCTGTTCACTGACTGATCGTGAGGTGTCTCGAGAAGCAGAATAATCGTATCTCACGTGTGTGCAGATGTAATGATAAAAAGTGTGGCGCACATGGCGTATGCGTATTGTTTGCATTATCTACAAAAATTGGGCAATACACTGTTTGTCTTGTTGGACTTATCTCTGTCTGCATACCGACTTCGTCGTAATGATCCGCATTATAACCTCATTCAATGTCACACATAATGAAATTCTTAATTGGCGCCAGGTTCTTTAAACCGAACAATACAATAATGTACATATGTTCGCTGACTATCTACAGCATCTGTTCAAAATTGGATCTATTGTCATGTTTGCAAGCTCGTTGACTTAGTGACTCTGTACATTTAACATACGAGCAATATTTGTGTCTCTCAGATTTGCAACGCAATTTTTAGCAGCACTTAAGCTGAGAATTCTTTATTTTTAGATTAAAAGTTGTTCAAATGTCGCGCTGGAATATCTGTCAAGAGTTGTGTATTTGTTATGCTGAATCTTGCTTGTGTTCCTCAACTTTATCTCATTCTTCGAAGTTAAAGATATAATGTAGAATATGTTTTTCGAAAAGTGCAAATATTATTATCATTATTATTTTTAAATAAATATATTTAAGGGTTTCCGTGTTGGTACGCACTTTTATGCTTAGAAGATTCTACAGAACACATGTTGCACATGCTGTAATACTATGCAACCTTAATACGATACAAGGTTAAAAAAAATGAGTTTTGAACTTCAACTACATATGATTAATGGGACAATAGTTGTATGCTAAAACAAATATTGTACGGCTCCGAAAGCTAAACAAATATTCATTGCTTTGTTGAAACCAGCTTTGAAACATCAAACTAAATGATTGGTCAAATCTAATTACAATGTTTAAGCGGTGCTTATAAGAATTAGCTTGAAAGAAAATATAAAAACTAAAAAAGTTTAAATACAATCGTTTAATGCAATTTAAACGCTCTATATGCTACGCTCTATATGATATATGATCATATTTAATGAATTGAGAAAATTGAATAAGTCAGCGCACTCAATTGGGTCAAGTGTGCCAGAGTGCACTGTAGTGTGCCCAAGCGTTCAGTATTCTTGACTTTTTATCTGTTGTAACTGCGCTCTGATTGCGCACGTTTTTAACGTGCACTGTAAACGGTGTAAAAAAATAGCAAGAAGCAAACAAAATAAATAAAATAGAAAAACTTCAATTCGAAATGACGTTAAGTAATGATTGTTATGATGTTTGTCGTTTGTTCTTGGTTTATTATTACAGTGCATTGTTTTATGATTCGCGTTTTTTGTTGTTATTAGTTATTATTATTATATTTTGTTGATCAGTAACGCTTGACTTGAGCGGGTGCTGCTGCTGCTGCTGCTGGCTGCAGTTAATTTTGACATCTGTTTTTCACACAACCCCACAACGCCCAACCCTCACCTTCAGCTCTTCTCCGACCTGCCCCATTGGAGCAAGTGTAAATATTGTTTAACTTTTTCGCTTTGAGCTATTTACTGTTTGGTTTTTATTAAAAATTATTCATGTCACGTATAAATTTGAGCGTTGGAGGTGATTCTACAATAAATATATAGAAATTCCACAAAATGAGTGCAACAATTTTCACTATGCATTACAAACCGAATTGCGTATAAAATATGTGCTAACAAAATTAAAAATGGGCATAAAAAATGACTAGCATTACAGCAAAATCAAGTGAAAAACGAACTTAAGACTGTTCTGCATTGACGCTGCAAATTCTCGATTATGAGTATCTCTTGGATGTGTAACCACTGCGTACATTGCTGGTGGTTGCCGATCTCATGGTGGTTCGGCTCGTTTTCGTCAGTGTGGCATCACTGGTGCTGGTGTTGCCATTGCTGCTATTGTTGTTCTTTGTTGTTGTATTGTTATTGTTGGTAGTTGATGTGGTGCTGCTGCTGTTTATGGTTGTTATGCTGCTGCTACTGGCGCTCATCGTCAGTGGTCGACGTGGCGGCATCCGTTCATTGACCGCATCCAAGCCCTTCGCCTCGGCAAAAGAATGAATGTGTGAGGCTACGGTAAGTCCTTGGAGAGCTGTCGAAACATAAATTCAAAAGACATAGATAAAAATACGGTTGAGGCAATGCTACGATGAAACTTAATTGCAATATTTATTTTCTGTCAACTAAAAAAAGTAAAAAAATTTGTTTTTCGTTCATTGTAATCTAACGTTACTTGGATAATTCTATGCAGATTTTATGATGAGATGTTGTCAATTATTACAATAATATTTATCTTACCCTCTGTGAGTGAATCACGGCCACCAGAGAGTGCGCCCATTGGCAATGAGCCTGTTGGCGTCAAGCCCTTTAGTTTCAGCACGCTCTCCGACTCTTCCCTGCAAGGTGTACGACAGTTAAGAAACGTTTAAAATATTCCTGCAAACGAATCTAAGCTTACCTCAGTACAGAGAAGACACGAGACATCTTACCAATGGCGCGTATTTTATTACGAATTATCTCCTTGCGCAGTGCCGACATTGAAGCTGTGAATTTATAGTACTCAATTAGTGGGGGACACCTTTAAGTAATTTTTGCATAGGTATATGTACATATTTAGAAATAAACAGCATATTAAGGCAAGTCTGGGTGCGAATTCTAGCTGAATAATGTAAAGGCAAAGCTTTGCGTGCCAAAAGCTGATCAAAGCTGTGCAAAGCTTACGTTAAGCGCTTTTCTCTCATTCACAGCAACGGTGGCGATGGCGGTTTAACACTGAGCTTACCTGGCTTACTGGGCGTATTGTTCTTATTGATATTATTCACAGTCGCCGGAACGAGCACAATTTTCTTGCGCAGCTCTTTATACGCCCAACACCAACACCACCAACACAATCACCGCAATCATCACCGAATAAGGCGTGTTTTAAAGTGGTTGGTTTTTTGTTTGACGGTTTGTTGTGTGTTTCATTGTTGTTTGTTGTTGATTTTGTTATAACATATTTTGTGTGCAGATACATTTTGGAAATAAGTAGTTTTAATAAAGGATTAGTTGAATATTTGTTTTTTGGTATTTTTATATACTCTTGCAAAAGGAAGGGTTTATTTTTTAAATGGTTGAGTATACGACATTTATACAGACACACAATATATCACACACAATACAAATTAGATCTAAGTACATCTTAGATGTATTTATGCATACCTTCCTCCAGCTCATCATCAGGTGCAGCTACAAGCTCATCATCCGAGCAAATGTTTAGAACATTTACCAACATCTCAGTGACCTAGAAAAACGAATGAGTGGCTTAGCAAAAAGTAGAATATAAGAGAGAGCTCATCCTCTCACCTTTTCGCCCACAAAGGGCAGGGACCAGGTAAAGACATCCATAAAATTTGGCAACCAGTAAGGATGTGGAGAGCAATTGAATTGTCTTATGTTCATCACGTTGTTCTCGTACTTGAGCACAGCTGCCTTTTGTCAAATGTTGACGATGCGTTTTGACAAATACGTGAAAAGAAAGAATAAAAGGCAAAAAAGATTTACGGGAAGGCACATAGCAAAAAAATACATATACATTTAACAAGCGCAGTGCAGCAGAAAAAGATTTTTGTGTAAAATTTAAAAATAGACAAAAAGGCGAAAACAAACAATATTCAATATACAAATTTGCGGCTGAATAAAGTTGATCGTATTGGCCAAGTCATACCTTGTTGTTGTAAACATCTAAATAATTGGGCGCCGAGAAGATGGTAATCAGTGATGGGAAACCCGTTACTTGATTCTTTCGATACATGCGATAGCTGCCAAGAGATGAAAAACAATCAACAACTTTTGTTTTAAAGTTTATTACTTTTAACTCACCCCGCATCTTGTGCCTCGTGAGCACGCACTATGGACAACAGATTGTTCTTCTGCAGGAACTCACAGCAGGCTGAATAACTGAAGAAATAGGAACAGCCACGCACCGAATTGTGGGAGAAGAACTCGTTGTTCTTCTCATTGCCAAAATCTTCTAACGGATCGGACCACAACAGATCACACATTGGCCCATAGGCGGGCGGCTCCCTGAAGCGATTCAGCTGCCAAATTCAACGAGAACAAAACAAAAATTATTTTTGACAGTATGATTGTAAATATTTCAGCGAGACAAACATTTAGCCTGCCAAATTTATTACCGTCTTGATGTCGTCGAGTGTGAAAATCTCTGGCGATAGACCGCCGTGTATGCACAAAAATTGCTGGTTGAGCAGAGCTGCGAGTGGCAGGCAATCGAACGCTTCCATGCACGCATCGTAAATACTTTCCGAATATTTAATAATGCCTGCAACAACACATTAACACACACACGTAAAACTAACGCATGAGAAACAAGTGGAAAGCGAGGAAATCAAACCGCAGATGTTGGTCAAGATTTATGCACTTGCTGCGGCTTTTATAAATGACATTAAAATTGCATTAAATCATCTAATAATCTTCATTTGATTGGCCCTTAAATTCTTTGGCATTTATGGCTGTCACATTAAGTTGACATATTTCTAAGCATTTGTAATGTTCTAATATAAATTCTGTGTTTGGTTTTTAACAAAAAATATTTTCGGAATTAAGTTTTTGGCCAAAATAAACATAAATCTTTTTAAAATTCATTTAAGTCAAATTTTCTTCAAGTTTATCGATAGACGCATAGAAAATATCGATAAAAATCTGTAATTTCTACTGTTAAGTAAGAAAACTATGAAAAGCTCAGTCGAAGTTCCGTGTATCGAAAGTTTTCGAAAGTTTTTTCCAGATCCCTGCAAATTGGTTCAATCAAAAACCTTTTCTATATGATGAATTTCTTCTACATCGAAGTTATTTTTGTTTTCTCTTGAGATTCGTTATATCGAAAATCGACTGTTCTTATTACGATTCACATCTATGATTTCCAGCAAGTCTTTTCAAAAATCAATCAACTTACACTCCTGTTTGAAGGTGAAGTATTCCGTTAGATGGCGACACTCGTGATTGCCGCGCAGCAAATGAAGTGTATCAGGATAGGCTATTTTCAGAGACCACAGATATAGTACACACTAAGTAGAGTATCAGAGAAATTTGCTTGAGATATTGAATTCGATTTAATCTTTTGCTGACGTACCTCTATGCTAAAGTAACCTCTGTCCACGTAGTCACCCAGAAAGAGATAACGTGTGGTTGCCGGTGGACCGCCGACCTCAAAGAGCTTGACCAGATCAAAGAACTGGCCGTGGATGTCACCGCAGACAGTGATGGGCGCCTCGACGTCAATCATATTCTTCTCCTCGCGCAACAGATCGGCGCCCTCGCTGATGATGCGCAGGGCGACAGATTCTTCGACGCGTCCCTCGAGCAAAAAATGCTGACGCAGTGTATCGAAATTGGGTTTGCCGGTCTTGGGATCATCGTATACATCGGACATTGTCAGTTTGTGTGTGGGTGGCAGAGGCACATCTTAATTACAGGTAGAAGCGTATTGAATATATTAGTTTTTATATACATTGCGTATACGCAATGTGCAACGTCTAAACTCGTTGGGAATGTCTGTTTATTTGTGTTTGAGTGTGTGTGTGTGGGCATGTGGGTTAACGAGCTGCAGCAACTTATCGCCAATACTTATTTGGCTTGGCTACGCTGCCAGATTTACAATACCTCCCCCATTCACCATACACATCTGCCACCATTTGCGGCATCAGCTGCCAAGTTGCATTGCACATGCATTTCTTACGCTAATTACGCGATTTTTGAATGAGTGAATATAAAAGTCGGCAAAATTGATTGGCACACACAAAAACAAACACGAGCACCAGCTCACACACACACACACAAACACATATTTGAATTGTCATAATCTCTGTCGAAATGTTCAAATAGCAGCGCATTATGCCAATAAAACAGCAAATATATATATGTATCTCATAAGACAGATGCTGTTCATAATTGCTGCTTAAATATAATTTAATTTGTATTCTATTTTCCTTTAAGACAATATTATAATATGAAATCTTTATTTTAATGAATGCATAAAAGGCAGTTGCGATTTGTCATTCAATTATATGGTTTCAATTAGGTCAAGGTCATGTGATTTGACAAGCGCAAAACCAACGTTATATAGTTTCTATATAGATAGATTATAGTTCTCGAGATTTCTTGAGTTTTGATCATAAAACTAATAAGAAATAAGCGCAATGAATAAGTTTAGGTTTAAGGTCATAAGTCTAAAAGATTTAGGAAATTTCTAAAAGCTTCAGTTACGATCATTGACTTTTATGTATGAAAATAATAATAAATAAAAATCTGAGAATGGCAGATTATAATGATAAAGAAAGTGTTTGTTCTATAAAACAAACTATCTGGGGATAGTTTAGACATGTACTTCTCATATAGCGTATATTTAACTGTACCATCAACCATGCGCTCCTTGGTTTTTGAATATTGCATTTTTTGTTTGTTGCCGCTCCCCGTTGATGTTGTCGCTGTTGTTGCTGTTGCTGTTTCTGCAGATGTGCTGGAAGCCTTTGTTGTTGTTTTCGGTGTTTTTGGTGTTGTTGCAGAGGATGATGATGATGATGAAGATTTGCTTGTTGCTTTATCCGAGCTACTACTTTTGGTTAATGACGATTTTCTCGTCACCGAACTTCGCGTCGTTGTCGACATTTTGTTAGCCTATTTATTTCGAAGGCTTTTGTGTAATTTGAGTTTTTATGTGTACTTATATGTTTCTTTTTCTATGCTCTGCAAATTCACAATTTTGATTCGTTGTTTTTTTTTTCACTTTAGTTTTTTATTTGAATTTTCAATATGAATTTTATGAGAAGAAATGTTGCTTGTGTGTTTTAGTGCTGAAAAAGTTAGTAGCGCTAAAAATCTAAATATTATTTGCCTTTTGGCTGAGACACAAACACAACAACTATACACACACACACACTAGATAAACAAACATATGTGTGTACGTATGTATATTTTGGGCAATAAATAAAATTTGTTGTTATCCGGTAGGTGTAGTATATATATTTTTATTTATTTATTTATAGCCAGGCACTAGTCGCGATACTTATACGAGAGCCACCTCCTCGACAATGTGTTTGAAGATAGAATATAAATGCCTGGCAATTAATATATCAATTTTGTGCAATTACTCACAAAATTTATTAACTTATCTTTTGGCAGAGGGAGGGCTCTCGATTTGCACTCAAGAATTGAGCCGTATAATCGCGCAACACTATTTCTTTTTTTTTTGCCAATTAGACGAACAGCGAGACGCATTAAACACAATAATAATAACGTATATATACACCAGGTGCTATAGTATTTTTAATTGGCTTGGTCACACTTTTGTGTGTTTATCCTTGTGGAACTGCTTTTTTCACACTCAAAACTAAATAAACACAATTTCTAGCACTTATATACTATGTATGGTATTCATATTTAGTTTTGGTCACACTTTTTCATCTTTCCACACAATAGACACAAAACACTATAACTTTCGAGTATAACTTTATTATGTTTTTTACACACTATTTTAACTTATCCTTGTTGGACTTTATACGACATTCACAATGCCTTGCATAGTATTTATAAATATATACTATTTTTTATTGTTTAAGGTCACACTTTTGTTGTTAATCCTTGTGTAGTGTAGATCTGACGCGTTCACGGACTGGCATTTACACCAAATGTTGGCGCGTCGTGATTTCCCTCGATACTGAGCGAAAATGTTCGCGAAAAGCTAGGAAAGCCAAACCACGACGACGTCGACGGCGACGTAACCGACTTGCCAGACAACATCAAAGATACATTAACAAACAACGATCAACTCTCATCGACAATCGGCGAGCATTCATTCGGCTCTGCCTTAGTCGCTGCCTCTGCCTCTGCCTCGGTCTCGGTCGCTGCCCTCGACTGCACTGACTGTTAAAAATAAAAAATCCTCTCTCAAATCGCTCTTTCTTGGTTGTTTATTTGTTGAGGTATGTGACATATCGCTATGTAGCGAAACCGCTACGTTTTCTTAGCCGATTTTCTTTTTTTTTTAGTCTCCCATGCTGGCCTCCATAAACAAAACCTCCATAACAAAAAAAGCTAACATCCGTTCCACGCTCTCAATGTTTTTCAACTTGACCGTGAGTCTACGTCGTCGTCCTCTGTCCGTCCAACTGTCCAATTTGTCCGTGATATTGTGAGTGCGTGTGTGAGTGTGTGTGCTGTCGGCCAGAAGTTGGGCGCCAATAGGTGGGTGTCGCTATAATTATACTAGTAGTCTTGACTTTGTGCGCGCCTTGTGCAAAAAAAAATATATGTTTGTCCTAAATACATACATACACAAAATTCGATAGCTGATCTTTTGGAATATGCTGCTTAATTGCCTGCCAGGTTGGGATGCTCTAACAAGGCAGTAGTTAACTTGTAAATTAAAAAATATTTTTTTTTAATTTATTATAGAGAGAACGGTCTACCTTAAAATTCATTTGATTTATAAAATGAAAACTCTAATACAGAAATTAAGTTTTTTTTTTAGCTCTAAATATCTAGATAAATTTCTTAAAAATATATACTCGAACCTTATGTTATGTATACTACTTTTTACTGTATTACTTATAGAGTATTAATATTTCATGTTGCCTTCATTTGTTAATTTGTTTTTATTTCTAGATTTCTTGCAACTTTTATGAGCAGCGACAAGATAAGCAGAGAAAGCGTGGCGATATTTAAATAACAAATTCGTAGTTGTCTCAATCATTGGTTGTTGTTTTCTTTGTTGTAGGTGTTGACAGTTCTTGATGGTCAATTAATATGTATTTATCTTAAACGAATATCTCTCTCTCTCTTCGGCAATGCAATGTGTGCTGACAAATACAGAATAGACAAAACTGGCACCTGCTGGATATCAATAGCACCCAACGAATGCGGTTATGCCAATGCATTCTAAGGGTTCGAACCCGTGACATTCACAATTGGCACAGAGTACACATTGGGTAACGCAAACAAAGACAAGTCACACGACCAAAGAGCCTTAACTAAGTATATACTAAAGGATGGAACAAAAGACTCCAATGAGATCGACAGTATTTTCGTCATATTTTCGCTATGTGTATTTGATTTTTTTGTGTTTGTTTTGTTTTTTCGCGTTCTTTGTCTAAATTTCTGCACTTATTATGACTTGAGCAGAAGAACTGAAAGAGGGGCTAGGTTTTGTGTTTGGCAAAGCTCACTGTTTTATATATTTATTTATAAGTATTTATTTTTATAGCCACCCAAAAACGTTGCCAGCATTTTAGTAGAAGGGGCCCCCAATGCCGTTGCTGACCAATTCATTTGGTCAACCGGCAGCGCAATTGAAGATTCATTTTGAAGTCATCTTATACTATATGATTTGAATTTGACTAAGCACTAAATTGATTAGAAAAATGTTTTGTTTGGTCGGCTGCCATTCGTGCATTGTACTTGCTTTTGTTTACATATGCTTATTGGTATTGGTGCTAATTTTATTGCCTAATTTTGTGCAAAAGGAAGAAAAGATAGATAGATTTTTCAAATAGTTGGTCGTCGGGTTGAGTCAAGTCGCTCGCATATCATTGTTGACACTTGTACATTCATGTCGGCACATGTTTTGCATTTCAATTTGAATTAGACTTTGTATATTTTTAAATGTGTTTCTGTTTTTTTGTTTTAACAGAGCGCGCACGCTAAAGTACTTAAATATAGTACTTATTTATAAAACAATGTTTTTTTATGGTTCGGTTTTTCTTTTATTTTTTGCTTCCTGGCCTATAAACTAAACAAACAGTAGGCGCGAACAGCAAATGAAAATAGAATAACACAATATTGACAAGCAGGAAAAACAATTCATCCAATGAGCTTTGTTTTGATTTTAGTTCGTTTGTTTGAGTACCATTTGAGTCAGTGCGTTGGAAATTTGTTTAGTCTTCCGGTTAAATTATGCGTTAATTTTTGCACAAACATTTTCTTTTTAACTACACTTAATTATATCAAAATATTTACACTTACTTTAAATAAAAAAGTTGTTAACAGATAATTGCAAAAACACACTGTTGCCATTTGAGCTTTAACATATGCTTAGCGAGTACACCAACCGTTTGCTTGAGCTTTCTGTTAAGTTAATAGTAGTGCATGTGTTGGTTATGTTAGCTTAACAGTTTGGCTTGTGTTTGCTTAATGTCTGGCTTATGGCGGCCATTTTACAAATTGATAAACTTTGTAGTTATCATTGTTTATGTATCTATTTTGCCATTTGTATCAACCTCTTGACTGGGCTATCATTGCTTTCCCTGCTGCCGTTGCCAAACACTTGGCAAATGTTTTCCTTCTGTTTGTTTGGGATTTGTCCGACCAAAAAAAAAAAAAAAATAAAAAAAAATATGTCGATTTGATTTATTGACTTAGTTATTAAGGTCCTCATAGACGGTCCTTGTATTTGTTACCCAACCTAGAATATTTCCGAGCAAACCTTTTTTTATTCTCTTAAATATTTTCCTTTTTTATTTTGTTTTTTATTTCGCTCTTGTCAGGCTGCTTGCCATAACAAGGCGTCCTAAAAAAGATGCCAGTGCAAATATTTAGTTCTCATTTATGCGATTTTCTTTTGAATGTTTTTTCCCTTTGTTAAGACCCATTTGAGTTAAACTCGATTTGCTCTGTGTATAAAAAAATAAATAAAAAACGCTAATAATTGAAAAGTATCCGAGTTCTTAACTATTACAAGTGATTGGGGACTAAAGCAAGCTTTTGGGTTTTTTGTTTTGATTTGATTGATAGGCGAAAAAAAAAACAGTCCATTTTTTTTTTATTATTAAGGGGATTACACAAGTTATATTTAAGAATTTCTTTCATTACAGTTGAGGGGATTTCACATTGGGTGTAAAGGGATGAAATAACTAACTGTTAAGAGTAGTATAATTTTCTAGAACGAGCTTTGCCGTTAAAATTGTTTAAAATATATTTAAATATTTTTTCTTAGTATATTTAAATTATATAACATCAATAATTCAAAACTTTATGCTGCCAATCCAATCGTGTCAATATCTAATTGTATTACTTTATTGCTTTTTATTGGGGTTTGACTCTAATCGATTATGCATAATCATTAACAGACCAACTTGGATTATGACTGAAAGTTGATAGCACGATTGTGATTTTGGTTTTCACACATCATTATGCGCTGCACGTTGCCACATTAATTGACTCATGCACGATTCATTGGGCAACGCACAGCTTACGCCAATCCCACACAAACTTAATCTACTGCCCGCACTTCTCCTTTCCGTTCCCTGTCACTGCAAATTGTTTGAGTATCTTTCTGCTAGATTTGGTTTATATAGGCTGCAAATTGACACGCCGCTCGCTATCGACGCACGTAAATGATTTTCATTTTCCAATCATAATATCATGCGTGCCTGCACTGCCAATCGCATCAAACCTTACCTACCGATAGGTGATACGACCCCCGCTTGCGGCAAATCCCTAACAAAGTTGCGGTCCTTTTTTTCCTTGTGATAAAGTCTTTCTTCATTGCAATCAAGTAAATTGAATTAACATATTGGGCTCGTGGGCGAAATTTTGGGACTAGGCAAATAAGCAGGCAGGATTGTTGATTGTATTCATAAGTGTTGTTATTGTTATCGTTGCCGCTTAAATTTGTGCGCCAGCTGAGCGTGTCCCTTCAATTATTTATGGCCTCATGCGCGGCATGTTTGCCTTTGTTAATGAAGAGGGGGAGGCGAGAGCAGTAGCAGCAGCAGCAGCAGTAGCAGTAGTAGCAGCAGCAAAAAACTGACAACAATTGGCAACTGCAGCCGAGAATTGCAGCAGCAGCAACAACAAAAGCAATTCCAGCAGCCACCGCTTGCAAAAAAGTTAATTAAAAGTGCAATCAAGCAACGACGAAAACCAGAACCAGAACCAGGACGACAGCATCGACAACGACGGCATTTTGCTAGCAACGACACAAAAAGGACATTTTCAAGGGTGAACTTCAAAATGAGGCTAGCTTGTGTCAACGCCCAAGCCACCTTGCTTCAAACTCATGCCACGCCCACTCGGCGTATACGTATCAAAAATGGCTTTTGCTGTGCGACATAAGCCTTAGCGCAAATACGTACACACTAACACATTGTACATACAAACATACACTTACAGAAACATAAATTGCTGCAATTATAGGCGTCATAAATTATAAACGTCAACGGCGATTGGCGAGGGCAGAAGTTGAAGTTGAAGGATGTGGGCAAGGCTATATAAGATGGGGAAATGCTTTTAATTGATTTCCTTGACTGCTCTCTCTCTCTCTCTCTCTCTTTCTAATTCCCTGTCCAGTAGACTTTTGTGTCCTTTGTTTTCTTTTGCGATAAGTATTTTTCATTCTGTTCATCTCCTCCTTTTATTTTTTTTCTTCTTAGCAATCCATCATTGATAACTTATTGTATTTTTAATATTTCAAAGTGCAAATTCCCCAAAGCGTCTTGAAGGCGTTTTAATTTTTGCAGCTGGAATAAATTAATTTAAAATTCCCTTCACTGTTTTGCCAATACAAAGCTGACATTGATTAAGACAGCTGGTACTTGCAATAACTACAGGCAAAACTCTGCTTGATGGCTTCAAAGATTTCCCTGCCATGACAAGTTATTAATTTGCTCATTAGATGGGGGCTGTCTTTGTCAGATTCCAGATAATAAAGCAGTTTTAGTTTTGCTTGCGGCTATTTGATTTAATATAGCACCCCTTCGTTTTCTCTGTGATACATTTGGGGAATGATTGAAAACAAAAAACCAGATTTGTGCATTTTTTTTTTTTAGACTTTTCAAGAATAAACAATATTTTATTCGTTATTTTTGTCATTTTACATTGCTTTCTATCTTGTTATAAATAAAATTGGATATATTATTCAATAATCCATAAAATAAAATAAATTGACAATCGTGTTAAATGAGTTATTTTTTTATTGTTAGTAGTTTATCAATATTTAATTACATTATGTATCGATTTACTTAAATATATATCTATCACACATTAAAATTCGATTGACAACACTTGTATTATTCATTATTGAAGTGTCAGCATAATAATTACTGCTAGTTTTGTGCTGTTCAGCTGTCAGCAGTCAAATTGATTACACGTTAGAGTTTTGGGTCTTGAATTTATTGCTAATTACGCCTGTTCATGATGCCAGGCTTAATTGCCGATGTCGATTGCTGTTTGTTGCCATATCGAAATTGGACCGGAAACATCACTCCAAATAATAATAATATCAAAGTGTTTGGCAGAGCACATTTCAAGCTTGCCGCAAGATGCTTGGCAACACACCAGCAACAATATCGAGTAATTAGAAACTTTGACCTCGGGGCCCCCTTTTGACAGTTGGCTCATCAAGTCTTGCCACTTTCCCACCCACACAGTACGCGCCATCTCATTTCCATGGACCACATCCATTCGCAAGCAAACAGCATTTAAAGGCGCGTGAGTCGAACGTTTTTCGTAAATTTTGATTTAATTTCACCGCCGGTTGACTTCAAGTCGCTTTTTACCTCCAACAGCCAATTAAAAACAACTTAGCTACGCGTTAAAGAAAATTAAATTTCAAGTTCTTGGCCCTGGAAAATGTAATCGCCACATTCCCTCTTGCCTGCTGCTTCAACATTTATTTCGTTTGCTCAGTTCTATTAGCCGGCCAAATCATATTTATTTATTAATTGTAATTACATTGGACATCTGGAATGAAATATCTTTGGTGCGGCACACAGCTCGCCAACCATCCAGCTCGAGTGTAATAGATACTTGTAGTATGTTTCTAGATGGCAATATCGCTTGGTCGGCTTGCTTGTGAGTGCCCCATCTCTCATATCCACTCGCTCTCTTTCTTTTTTTATTCCACACCAAATGGGTTCCAATGACAGTGCAGCTTAAATGGTAGCTATATATGTATGCATATTACATATACTCTTTTCATATGGGTATACTTATTATTATAATTAAACTTCTTTCTTGAAAGAAATTTCATTTATATCTAAAACCAAATCAATATTCAACAACTATTGATCCCAAATTATTCGATTCAGATGCCCCTTTTTATTTGTATAATTTATGAATCAAATTTTACTTAAGAGTGTATTTTGCAGTCGTTGTATTGCAATTAAGGATTCATTATTTTTTTCCAATTTCATTTTGGTGTACTTAAACATATCTGTGTGAATGAGTTGTGTGCAGCTTATGCTCTTTTCCTCTTACTCCATCTCACTTTCTCCTTCTCTCTCTCTCCTTACCTTTATCTGTGTATCTCTCTGTGTGTGTGCTTTGCACTCAAGTAACAGCTGCAGATGAAAATTGCAAATGCAACTCAGCTTGGCTTTGGCTTGAAGTGTTGGACAAGCAGCTGCTGGTCTGCCCTGGTCTGTTTGCTGGTCGGTTTTAGTTTTGTCATGAGGTCTTTCTCTCCTTTGGTCTGATGCACAAATCAACATTAAGTGCATGTATTTCATGTAACTGGGTAGCGAGATGGTCTTGTACTCTTCTAACCTCCTTGTTTGCGTCCCTGTGCGTGTGTGCGTGTGTGTGGCACTTGGAAGTGTCAAAGTTGCATGTTATTGCATCAACAAATTTACTCTATCTCTATATCTGCCTCTATCTCTGTCCACATCCCTGTGCATTCACTTAACGAAACAGGTAAGGGATTTTCAAATCAAGTACAGGTGTTGTCAAAGTGTAGACAAGGCTACAAATATTTAACCAGGGAGGGAAATTTGTCTAGAGCAAAGTAAAGAACAAGGCAGGCATTATTTTTTTTAATGAATTAAATTTTAGATTAGAAAATGTTGATTAGCTTTACTTGAAATAAGAGGTATTTGTTCCTTTATTTTAAACAGTATAATTTTGTTGAGTGCAGTTACTTCGGTATGATTCTTTCTCTATTTTCCACTCAATCTCTAGTTTTGTGGGTGTTTTCTTTTTTTTGTGCCATAAAAATGTCAAAGTTGAGATGTGCATGTATGCGTTTGTGTTTTGTCGGTTTGTCGGTTTGTTTGTTTGCTTGTTTGTGTTTTTTTGTGGTAGATTTATATTTTGTTATCATGCTGCAAAAACTGTATCCTGCAATTTACACTGATTAATTGCATTTCAAATGCTTTGACCTTGCAGCTGGCAGCTGCTTATTATGTGTGTGTGTGTGTGTGTGGGTTTTTCTGAGGTGGCTGTGTGGGTTTGATGCGTATTTTGGCTTTTGTGGTTGCACCGCAGAGTTTGAAAACAAGCTAATTCATTAGCAAAAGCAAAACCGAAATTATCGACAAACGGAGTGAAACAGTTGCTCAAGTGTCGGAGAGTTGCGCTGCCAACTCGAAATTCGCGGTAAACTTTTTCAATTTCGTATGCGTTGGCGTAAACACACACGTGCAAACTCTTGAAACCAACACACATAACCCACATACCAAGTGGGGCAGTTTGGTATGAGTGGCCTAGCCAAGTGTAACTTTTGCCACTGTTAAGCCAACACATTGAAACAATTTTATGCGCTATGCGTGCCCTGGCTACATGAACAGCAAATCGAAGATGAAGTCAAGCTAGAAGTCGCAGGACGCACCAAGGGGCAGAGGAAAAGCAGTTGGGGCCATGCCACAAGTCGAGCACTGGCCATAGCCAGCCCCAACAATACCAACAACCAACAACAAACAAAAAAATAAAATAAAATAAAGGTAAAGCTAAAGTTCCAGTTCTCTGTGGCACCGTGTAAAGTTTGGCGAGCCCTTCACTTTAACTTCCAACTAACACTGAAAAGTCAATTGGGCCAATCTCTGGCACCATCAACATCAAAGTAGGGAAAACGGATGAGCGCACAGTCATTAGAACCTGATTTTCATGTTCGTTGCAGGTCACAATTTTCAAATTAAACTCAAACTTGGAATGTGCTAAGCAAACAAAAGATTAAACCGATTGATTGTGCTTGAACCAAGTGAATCGCAATGAGAATTTTTTTTGGGTTAGATTGAGTTATATTCCCCAATCAGAATGCAATTGTATTGTTTTAAGTAATTTGAGTTTAAATGCCTATTTTGATGTTTTCTAATGATTATTTGAAGAAGGCTGCTCGTAAAAAGCTAGCTTCTCAGTATTTGCATATGGCTTAACTTAAAACATTCTCCAATTTCTTGGAATTGTATAATTAAAGTAAATGTTTGATTATTTTTTGTTGTTTGTTTGACTTCTCTACACAAATATCTATTTACCTACTATTTTTTAACATTTTTTCAGTGTTGTAGATTTACTTTAAATTGCTCAATCGCTGATTGCGAAATCATCATTGTAGGAGCTCGTCTGTATGAATATATATATCCTGATAACCTACTCGCACTTTAAGTGTCTATGTTCATGTTTGTTTGCTTGTGTGTGCGTGTGTGGCAAGTAACCTTAATGCTCTACACCTTTTCTATGTGCCGTATCCTGCGCTTTTGATGGAAAAAGTTTAATAGCTTTCGACAATAAAACTTCAACTATTATGTAACAAAGCAGCAACATTTACCCCTCGATCGACAAGGCGGCATCCACCTACTACGTATGTCTATGTATGTAGGTAGGTTCTTGGCGGAACAATTGTTGAAAGGTCGTTTCCCATATCTACTCCTATTTCCACTACTCCTATGTGAACTTTATTGGCAGTCACAGAGGCTATACAGCTAGTTGGCAATAGACAAGCCAAAGTAAGCAGCAGGAAGCAGAATTCAGGCGCATGGGGCACAACGGCCTTTGGCAGTGTGTCTCGCCTGCTCGGCACTTTTCCCTTCATTACATCTGCTCCCATTCGTCTTGTCCCTTTTGCCATTCCTAGGAGGGTTTTGGTGCTTTTATTGCGCCCTGGCTCATTGCCTTCCAATATTAAATTTCAGCTTAGCTTTTGCTGGGTTAAGTTCAACGTTCGAGTGTGTGGGTGTTCAATGCGTGTGTATATATTGCAGACTGCTTATCTGCCTTTGCATATGTTTGTGTTTACATTTGCGCCTCTTTCGATGGCTCTATTCGCAATAATACTGTATTCCCCCCCCCCCCCCCCATGCATATAATTAAATTTTTGCGCATGTTTATTGAAATTGTTTGGCCAAACTTTCCAAAAAAAAAAAAATTCTTAAAGCGAGAAATATACGAAATACTCTCGCAAACTTTTGGCACACCTTACGTTTATTTTTAATGAGGAAATTGTTCATATTTTTTTATTTTGAAATCAAATAGAGAATGAAAGCAAAAACAGTCTTTAGAAAACTTTTTCTGCAGCGTCACTTAAGCTACTTTCTTTTCGTTCTTTTGCAGCATGAAAATACTTTTGCATTACTTCATATATTTTGCCTCGACTGCCGGCAAACAGCAACAATTTACAATGCAAAGTAAAATAAGTCAAATTGATTGTAATTGCAAATTGTTGGAAAACTCTTATTCCCCAGCGTTACTCTGAAGCCATTCTGTTTTACTTCAGCATCATTTTACATGAATTCTTTGGGATTCATATGAAAACAGATATTATTGTTGGTTATTTAATAATTTTCAATTGCATTCAGCATCCGGATGCTTGAATTCCATTTGTTTTCGGAATCAAATGGGGTTCTTGTGAATTTACAATAAAATATGAAATTATATATTCTGTGAAACTTTACTTCTCTTAAATATTTACATAAACAGGAATATTAAAGTGCTTTCTAAGGTACAGCTAGGTGAAAATGTAAGATAAACTTATTTAGCGATCCTCCAAAATTATTTTATTATTATACTTGGATCAAAAATTTATTAATTTGCCTAACTTTGATGCAGATTAAATCTTATCTATAATAATAAGAAAATAATTTAGCTGCATATAATGTTCAAGATCCAAAATAACTCATAAGAAATGCAATAAATTAAATAAAATGTAATACAATTTTTTGTATCTATGGCTAAAAGCTAGTGGAATAGCTCTTCGGGAACACACACTATTAAAACTTATAATATCCTGAGGCGATTAATATTTTTCGCAGTTTGTTGGGCCTGGTTTTGTTGCTTTTGTTTCAGTGTGCTGGGATGATGATGATGGGAGTTGGTGGCATTTCAATTTTGTTGTCACTTTGAGTCGAGCATTGTTGTTGACATCAAATATGCAGCGAGCGTAGCCCGAATCCTCGGCAAGCAGCCAGAAAATCACACAAAAGCACTGCAGCTGAAGCAGCAAGAGTAGCAAAACAACAACAACAGCAACAACAATAGCAGTGGGAGTCATACGAACGTATCCTTTTAACCCATTTAAGTTATCCATGGCTCGCAGCTGCCACAGTCTAGCAATTTGGTGCCTTTGTCTTTGTCATCATTCTCCACACAGCGCAAGCTTCTCTCCTCCGCCTTACCTTACCCAACCCTGTAAATGTCAGAGGTCATTTATTGTTGGACGTGCACACACACACACACAAAGATTGTAAGGGGCAAAGGGCCATAAGCATTGCTGTAAAATTTATTGTTTCTCAATATATGCTAAAAAATTTTTGGCAGCTCCCACAACGCTCCCAGTTACGAACGAATTGCGGTTGCCACAATTGAATATGTCTGTGACTGATTCTGTGTGTTTTTTGTTGCTGTCGTTCTTGCCACATTTGTTGCCTGATCGTCTGTCAGTCACTGGGGAAATTTCACTTGTGTTGTTATTCACACAAGCAGTCGAAACACCTTGACTCTCTCCTTCTCTGTGCCACACACGTGAGGTGCTTTCTGTCAAATGCTGATGCCAGTGTTTGCCGCATTGCTCCAGCTTCTCCAACAATGACAAGCATATTCAAATCGAAGCACACACACATCGACCGAAATTGCGGGCAGGGTGCGAGTAAACTTTACACATTTGCCTCTTTATTTATAGCGTTTGCATACGTAACAGCAGCATGCGAAATATTCTCTGATTTCAGCAACGTTCATGCGTACAAGATGTGGTTAATAGTTGGTTAGTATTTTAATTGGAAATAAACAAATAAATTCTACACATTTGTGCTAGTAAAACTAAATTTTATGTTTATTTTCAATAAATACATTTTCCGAATTTTCATTAAACAAGCTTTTCCCGCAACGCATCGCAACCACTGCAATGGTTGAACAATATCGAATGAATACATTTAATTGTTCTGGTAATGAATTCGTAATATGGATAACTTCGTTGTACCAAAGCTCGTTAAATAGGAGTTCGACCGTATTTCTTTCTTTCCTAAACAAAAAGTGGAAAATTTAACAGAACTTGTCTCTCGTTAATTACTAACTTAAAAGTAAAAGTGATCTCTTTACTTGAAAGTATTTTTGACACAAAATTTTGTTCATGATTTCTAAAGCTTTCACAAAAATAAGCAAGTGTATACCGCATAACTATACTTTAGTATTGGATGCTATATATTTTGCGCCACGAGACCAAATTGTTGTTGCTAGTGCTTGGGAATGTGCATTGCAGATAATTCAGAACGATGGTAAATGATGGGGAATGTGATATGATTAGAGATGAATGAAATTACTTTTGCTTTGTTGTTTGTGCCGTCATTTAAGCTGTTCTGTGTTGCTGTAAGTGTTACGTTTACGTTTATTGTATTTATTCGACAGACGCAGATAAAGTGGCAAACATTTTATGTAAATGGCAATGAATAAAACAAGAATGAATACTGCCAGCGAGTGCTTTAATGGCCATTGACACCATGCGTGTGTCTCGTGTTGGCTTACTAATTGTTGGCCAGCAGCAGGACCATGTTGAATGACACAGACAGCCCAAGAGCTTTGTCAATCACAAGCAGATTTGTGAATAAAAGGAACATATAGCACAGGACATGTCTGATAGACAGATAGACAACACACACAAACGCAATTGGGAAGCCATTTTGTCTTGAGCAAGTTTTAAAGCATTTTGCCAGAAACTGTCTAAGTCCCAAGCAGGAAAATTGATATCCAATTTATTTGCAGACCATTGTAAGCTGGTCAAAGGGACCATGTGTGTGTGTATCTTCTGTAGGGTTGAAATTGCAGCTGTATCTTGTGCTTTCAATAGTTGGTTTCGGTTTATTTTAAATTTGGCTAGTGTCCTTTGAGACTGCAGCTCATTTTACGCTTTGCCAATTACAATTTGGCTATCAATTTGGTTCGTTCACTGCAGCTTTTCAATTATGCCAAGCCAAATATACATATATGTATATATGTTCGATTTAAACGCTACTCACTTAAAAGCTAAAATCATTTGCTTTTATCCAACCAATTTTATTATTGCTAGCGCACATTTCACTAAGCGGCTTAAATAAAGTTTTCAACACTTTGAAATCGTCCCCAAATTTCCAAACTACGTATTTACTTGTGGCATCAGAAGGCATTCATTGTTGTTTGCCTGCCCCGGTCTCGACCAAAGAAATAAGTTGACACATTTTCTGATTGTTTACAAATTTGGGCAGTCACGCAGGCCGGGCCCTAACCTGGCTCTGGCTGCACGGGGACGAGTCGGGCCTCAGCCTGCCAACAGGAGCGCAAAACTTAATCCAAACTTTGCATAAAAGGCAAGAAGCTTAGATTTATATCCCTAGCATGTGGGTTCTTTGTCCTATTTGGGTACACGGTGACACGGACTCTGAGTTTGGCCCCCAAGTTTAGTTTTCTTATACTTTCCTCTCGTTGATGCCAAACAAAAACGCCAACATGAAAGCACAAGATTTAGTACTGCGTGCCGGCTTGTGCTTGGGCTTAGCATTGTTGCACCATCTACAGATTTGGGCCATGATATTTTTTAGCCGACGCCAAGCCAACGAGTTTACCCAAACAATACATCTTAGCTTAGGGGTGTCGAAAATATTAAATTCAGCTCCAAAGAGTTTTTGGCACTGAGATGGCGAAAGCTTTATTAAATTAAAGATTTATTTAAGCATTTAAAAGAGTGCAGAAAACTTATAATTATCAATTATGCTTAGATTGTCGAAAGCTAATTATGATTGAGCAGGGAGCCATAATTGATTCCTTGCCTTAAATCTATGTAAATTGCTGTGCCAAACAAATTAAAATAAGATAAACTTATGCTTAATATGCGAATGGGTTGGTAGCTCAATCAAATATCAAGTTATATTTAATTGCAATATAAATGTGACCCACAAAAAAAGTAGGTTGAGCTTCATTTCCAGGCGCATTGGAAACGTCAAGCAAGATTCATGCGAATACGCAATCAGTGCAGCCATTTCTACACCTACGTTTATGACATTGATTGCCAGCACGCACAAAACACACAAGCACATACATACACAAATAATATACTGGCGTTTGTCTAAGTGTGTGTGTGGGTGTGTGTCTGGAGTGTGTGCAGCCAATAAACCCAAAAGGGATTAATTAAATAATTTATATGAGCTTTTGTTTAGTCGTAAGTTGATTAAGCAGTGCTGTCAAACATAAACACACACAAACACACACACATAATCTCTAACACACACTCAAAAGCGCATTAAATGTGCGTGTGACAGATGCCCTCCCTTCCAATCCACTCCCCAGGCTTTTTATGCGTTGTGCTGGATGCCTTTTATAGCGTTACTGGTACAAATTGTTTAGATCCTAATGAAAGACAAACGTTTACGCTTCGGCTTTTGACAGCATCAGCAACAAAAGCTGCGCCTGTGTGTATGGAGGAGGGCATGGTTGTCGTGGTGTGGGGTATTGTTGGTTTTGGCAACACTTTTGAGCTACTGACAGACAGCACATACGATTGATTTGTTATGATAACACGCACCAATTAGCTGATCACAACACCTTTGTGCCTAATTGTACCAGGGTTTTCGGCCGTTTACTATATCCACAAATAGCCAAATGTTAAATATAAATTATTTTCGTTTAATTAACAGTCATTTGATTTGTCCAGGATTTCGAAATGTTTCGCCTCAACCTCCTGTTGCCTAACTAATTGGTGCCTAATTTAAGGCACAGTTACATTGCGGACCTCCCAGCTCCATTTGACCTCAGAGTGTCTCAGTGAACATAACCACTATCAGGGCACATCAATTAACCTTCAATTTGGGCCTCTGTTGGTGTTAAATTTATTGGTTATTGAAAGTGTTTATTTTGTGATAGGAGCAGCTTGTTTTGAATTTGCAATTTAATTGAAAAATCTAGTTAGCATGATTTTATTTTATTTAAGAAGTTGAAACGCTATTGCTATTTAATACTTAAAGGCATAAATAACATTTTGTTCGTTTGATTGCATATTATTTTAGGACAATCTGGCTTAGCAATCAATTTGAAATATCAAATCAAGCTGTCTCATCCATCTTAACGCGTTAATTTATCAATCATCTTTTAACTCTTTAATGGAGTTGCTACATTTTCCATGTTGCAAATTAATTAATAAATACATTTTCTACCCTTCAAATCACCACCAAAAATGCTGACTGTTTACCTTGTTTTCAACTTCTTGCTTTGCTTTTATCATAATTATTTTTGGTATCTTAGCCAGTAAGAGAATAACTCAAAAGTGGAATGCGCATTATTTAAGTGGAAGAAAATATGAGATCATCTATAAGTGATTATCTCACACAGAGTATCCGCTTGTTGGCTTTAACCTTTTGTCCCTTGTTGAGCTGCTTTTGTAGGTACATTAGTGAAATGTTGCTGTTAATGAAAAATTAATCAGTTCAAAAGTAATGGAATCACAGCTGACGTGGCTCAGCTAAAGCAACGTTTTTAAGGGGTGTCAACAACCTAATTGAGTGGCATTAAAACGCTTGAAAATAGTCGAAACGAATTGGTAAAACAATTGCGACAGTACAACAGTGGGCCGTTGATAAGTGCGACAGACGGATATCCGTTCAACCATTCAATGGCTGAATCAGCAAAGGAAGATGAAAAAGACAAACAATAAAACAGCAAACACAAAATTATAAGGAATGAGGAGGAGTTGTCTGCCTGAGCTGAACTAAATGGAAATGACAAAACACGTTTTGAAATTTGATGCAGCCTCCGCCATTCTCCCTTTGTGTTTTCCTGGCCAACAAGAATTCCACGCGGTGGCAACATTGTTTTTAATATCCGCTAAAAATTGTTGTTTATACAATGTCGCTTCGAATAAGCTGCATTGTTGCCAGCCTCTCTCGCCCATTCTCTTCCACTTAAAGCATCAACCCGTAGCAATTTGTTGTTGGTAACTAGCTGTGGCTTTCGGGTTTGTGGCAACTTTGGATGCTGCTTACGCTGCTACTGCTGCTGCTGCTGTTGTAGCTTTTTGCTATTTGCTAGCTATTTTGGTTGCTTAGTTGCCATAAAGTAAATTGTTGTTTATTGCTTGGCCAGTTGATTCTAACTTAAAGCGTTGAATTTGTGTTTGTCGGTGCGATTTTAGTTTTGCATATGCCATTCACAGGTGCAACCTGCAACATATTTATACCAATTTAATTGTGCATGATTTATCTTCATTTGCTGTCAAAACACACATTTAACAGAATGGAATGAAATATTTCTGGCTTTATAAATCTTGTTTTGGTGTTAAATGAATATTAAGTATTTGTTTAATGTGAACTTTTATGGAAATTGGTTTTGTTTTGCAACATTTCTGAAGAATCTATTTAGCACTTTATGTAGACAACATTGCTATTTTCAATACTTATTCATCAAATTTCATTTTAAAATGTTTTTTTAATGCGAAAGCAGCCGCATAACTTGGACTTTCGTGCAGTCCGGTCACATTTGAGGCAACTTGTAGTCTGACTTTTTGCCAGCAATGTTTGTTAAAGCTCAAACTCTTTCATCACCCGCTGGCGACCCCGAAAAATAAGTTCCTTGAACAGCTGTTAGTTAGTGAAACTTTTGATTTTTGGTTTTCACTTTTTGAATGATGTTGAGTGCTGATTCTGCTTTTCTGCTGGTTTTGTTAGTCGAAAAACTTATTTAAGAGATTTATATGCAAGTTGGTCGGTAATTGAGTATAATGTTGCATTAATTATTTACATTTGTTTTCAATTCAAGAGCAAGAGCAGGGCAACAACTACAAACAAAAGTTGTAAATACTTTCAAGATTAATTAGAAGCTGCCACATCATCAGAGGCGGCCGGCTGGAACTCTAATTCGCCAAACTCTCGCCCACCCCTCTCATTCACAGGCCTTGTTGTTTCTTCGACAGCTGACTTTGAAAGTTACCAAAAAGTTTTCGTGCTATAGAAGTGATTTTTCACAGCTATAGAAAGTGTAGGAGGGTAATGAGAGCATTTTTCGCTTGAAATTAACTTCAATTGTAATAATAAAATAATTAAATGAAATTTTTATGGGCTTTAATGAGTTTTACACAGTTGCTTTACTACTTTGTGTTCGGCTTGTCAAAAATGTTGTTAAGAAAACAAAGAGAATTTGGCTTACGGAAGTAGTAATTCAAAGAAAATCTCAAAACAGAATAAAGTCTTTTGTGTGCGAGTTTACTTTTAGTTGAGCTAACTGAATGCCTTGTTGATTTTCTTAACTCTAATCATATATGCACATGCATCCCTCCCTCCCTTGCCTAGTATGCTGCTCTAAACTATGCTGGAAACTCATTCCGCCATAAACTGTAAAGAGCCCCTACAATTAAGTCAAATTTATTACATTATTTACACAGGCTGAGCTAGTAAAATAGTGCTTTCGTTATACCCTAGGATACTGTGAAAGACAAAGAGAGTATCATATTCGTAAATTTTAAAATTAAAAAAATAATATTTTTTGCTCACTCTAAAAATTGACCAACTTTCCTCACAGCTTAAATTAAAGTTTCATAATCAAGTCTTTCTAAGCTACTAAAAGGATATCTTCTAGTCAAAAGCTTGCCCTCGCAGACTTCTTTGTACTTTTAGGCAACCACTCTAATGATTTCGAAAAACAGAAGAGAAGGAAGAAAATGCTTTTAAGTGTATTTTACCTATGCTGGCAAATTCATTTCGGCGATTTCGTTAACTGGTATTTAACTTGAAATATTTTATGGCCAACAACTACGAGAAGAAGATGCGCTTAACAAAGCAGAGGCAAAAAGCCAGGGTTATTTGTGGGCAATTTATGCAAAGTCAGCAAACACTAAACGAAACAGCCCAAATTGGCGTTGAAAGTTAAGTGACCTCAGTGCGTATACTTAATTAACAACAAGCAAAACATGTGTGCAAAAAAAGGCCAACAATTTTTTGTGCCCTCCTACCGACTAACAACATTTTGCCAATATTTAATTAGCTCGAACATGGAATTGAGCTATGGGGCCTGTATAATTTTAAAGAACCTTTTCAATACACAGTTTGGACTTCTGTCAAATATTTAAACAGGACATTGAATTGCAATTTGTAAATATTTGGGGCTGTTGGTAACAGCCTTGTTGAGTGCAAAAGCGCAATGCATAAGTACACAAATCGAAGAGAAATAAATAGAAACTTGAATGCAAAGCAGCAGAAGCTCACAGTAAATTTCACCTGTGTTCCCTCTGGGCAAATAATACTTGAGACCACCCACAAAGTAATCAAATTTTACAGCCAGCCAAGACAAACAAGGTCTTCTCTATGTGTGAGAGTGTGTTTGTGTGTCTTGCTTGTCACTTGTCAGCCTAAAGGACTCAACTTTAAGTATTTGTGCATCTCTCTTTTTATCTCTCTCTCTCTCTCTCGTTGGTTTGCTGGAACAACAGTAGTACGTATACACAATATTGATTAGATGCACATATTAACAACATTTTATTGCCAGTCAATGCGCACTGACTGGCTACACTTTGTGGCTTACTGCTATTTCAATTTATTTGCCATTCAGATGCAACTTTTAATTGCGCCCAGCATCCTGAGGTCCTCTCTAATTAATATTGATTATGAAACAGCATTGATTGCCTCCTTTTTAAAATGTTCATTTACATTTTTTGCACTTCCTCTCTGGCCTTTCAATATGCATGCTAATGCATTTTATGAAGATTAATTACCAGCAACACGTTTAGCCAGATAACAGACGTCCACCGAAGAATTTATAACAGGCAAAAGCGTTCGCCTATGAAAATTACCACACATTTTCACATTGTCTGACATTTTCAATTTATCTATGGTTTTTTTCTCTTTAAAAATATACCAACAAATTTGCAAAACTTGGGAAGTAAATGTGTGAAATATTATTCAATATTTAAGTTTTTAGTTTGAAATTTGTTGTCATGAACGACGAAATTCCATAACTTTTGATAAAAATAATCGATTTTCGTGCTTGATGAACTTTTTTGTCATGGCAATAGATGGATTTACACTTAAAACTTATCAGTTATTTATAAGACTAGTTAAACAGACTTTAATGCGGATGCTTGGCTTAAATCAAGATATTGCTTTTGAAAATCGGGTCAGTTTTGCCGAAGTTATGGAAGTCGAAAGACTTGCCATATGATGATGTCGGTTTTTTGGCATAAAACTTTAACATGCAAAATGACCAAAAATCGAACTTCATTTAAATGAAATTATTCAAATGCAGTTTTATTTTAAAAGCCAAACCATGAGTTTTAAGGCATTGCTTTTGAAAATCGGGTCAGATTTGCCGAAGTTATGGAAGTCGAAAGATTTGCCAAATGATGATGTCGATTTTTTGGCATAAAACTTTAACATGCAAAATGACCAAAAATCGAATTTCATTTAAATTAAATTTAGTAAATGTAGTTTTATTTTAGAGGCCAAACCATGAGTTTTAAGCGTTTTCTTTTGAAAATCGGGTCAGATTTGCCGAAGTTATGGAAGTCGAAAGATTTGCCAAATGATGATGTCGATTTTTTGACATAAAATTTTAACATGCAAAATGACCAAAAATTGAATTTCATTTAAATGAAATTTAGTAAATGCAGTTTTATTGTAGACGCGAAACCATGAGTTTTAAGACATTGCTTTTGAAAATCGGGTCAGATTTGCCGAAGTTATGGAAGTCGAAAGATTTGCCAAATGATGATGTCGATTTTTTGGCATAAAACTTTAACATGCAAAATGACCAAAAATCAAATTTCATTTAAATGAAATTTAGTAAATGCAGTTTTATTGCAGACGCCAAACCATGAGTTTTAAGCCATTGCTTTTGAAAATCGGGTCAGATTTGCCGAAGTTATGGAAGTAGAAAGATTTGCCAAATGATGATGTCGATTTTTTGGCATAAAACTTTAACATGCAAAATGACCAAAAATCGAATTTCATTTAAATGAAATTTAGTAAATGCAGTTTTATTGAAGACGCCAAACCATGAGTTTTAAGCGTTTGCTTTTGAAAATCGGGTCAGATTTGCCGAAGTTATGGAAGTAGAAAGATTTGCCAAATGATGATGTCGATTTTTTGGCATAAAACTTTAACATGCAAAATGACCAAAAATCGAATTTCATTTAAATGAAACTTAGTAAATGCAGTTTTATTTAAGACGCCAAACCATGAGTTTTAAGCGTTTGCTTTTGAAAATCGGGTCAGATTTGCCGAAGTTATGGAAGTCGAAAGATTTGCCAAGTGATGATGTCGATTTTTTGGCATAAAACTTTAACATGCAAAATGACCAAAAATCGAATTTCGTTTAAATGAAACTTAGTAAATGCAGTTTTATTTAAGACGCAAAACCATGAGTTTTAAGCGTTTGCTTTTGAAAACCGGGTCAGATTTGCCGAAGTTATGGAAGTCGAAAGATTTGCCAAGTGATGATGTCGATTTTTTGGCATACAACTTTAACATGCAAAATGACCAAAAATCGAATTTCGTTTAAATTAAATTTAGTAAATGCAGTTTTAATGTAGACGCCAAACCATGAGTTTTAAGCCATTGCTTTTGAAAATCGGGTCAGATTTGCCGAAGTTATGGAAGTCGAAAGATTTGCCAAATGATGATGTCGATTTTTTGGCATAAAACTTTAACATGCAAAATGACCAAAAATCGAATTTCATTTAAATGAAATTTAGTAAATGCAGTTTTATTGCAGACGCCAAACCATGAGTTTTAAGCCATTGCTTTTGAAAATCGGGTCAGATTTGCCGAAGTTATGGAAGTCGAAAGATTTGCCAAATGATGATGTCGATTTTTTGACATAAAATTTTAACATGCAAAATGACCAAAAATCGAATTTCATTTAAATGAAATTTAGTAAATGCAGTTTTATTGTAGACGCGAAACCATGAGTTTTAAGACATTGCTTTTGAAAATCGGGTCAGATTTGCCGAAGTTATGGAAGTCGAAAGATTTGCCAAATGATGATGTCGATTTTTTGACATAAAACTTTAACATGCAAAATGACCAAAAATCGAATTTCATTTAAATGAAATTTAGTAAATTCAGTTTTATTGAAGAAGCCAAACCATGAGTTTTAAGCGTTTGCTTTTGAAAATCGGGTCAGATTTGCCGAAGTTATGGAAGTAGAAAGATTTGCCAAATGATGATGTCGATTTTTTGGCATAAAACTTTAACATGCAAAATGACCAAAAATCGAATTTCGTTTAAATGAAACTTAGTAAATGCAGTTTTATTTAAGACGCCAAACCATGAGTTTTAAGCGTTTGCTTTTGAAAATCGGGTCAGATTTGCCGAAGTTATGGAAGTCGAAAGATTTGCCAAATGATGATGTCGATTTTTTGACATAAAACTTTAACATGCAAAATGACCAAAAATTGAATTTCATTTAAATGAAATTTAGTAAATGCAGTTTTATTGTAGACGCGAAACCATGAGTTTTAAGCCATTGCTTTTGAAAATCGGGTCAGATTTGCCGAAGTTATGGAAGTCGAAAGATTTGCCAAATGATGATGTCGATTTTTTGACATAAAACTTTAACATGCAAAATGACCAAAAATCGAATTTCATTTAAATGAAATTTAGTAAATGCAGTTTTATTGCAGACGCCAAACCATGAGTTTTAAGCCATTGCTTTTGAAAATCAGGTCAGATTTGCCGAAGTTATGGAAGTCGAAAGATTTGCCAAATGATGATGTCGATTTTTTGGCATAAAACTTTAACATGCAAAATGACCAAAAATCGAATTTCATTTAAATGAAATTTAGTAAATGCAGTTTTATTGTAGACGCGAAACCATGAGTTTTAAGACATTGCTTTTGAAAATCGGGTCAAATTTGCCGAAGTTATGGAAGTCGAAAGATTTGCCAAGTGATGATGTCGATTTTTTGACATAAAACTTTAACATGCAAAATGACCAAAAATCGAATTTCATTTAAATGAAATTTAGTAAATGCAGTTTTAATGTAGACGCCAAACCATGAGTTTTAAGCCATTGCTTTTGAAAATCGGGTCAGATTTGCCGAAGTTATGGAAGTCGAAAGATTTGCCAAATGATGATGTCGATTTTTTGACACAAAACTTTAACATGCAAAATGACCAAAAATCGAATTTCATTTAAATGAAATTTAGTAAATGCAGTTTTAATGTAAACGCCAAACCATGAGTTTTAAGCCATTGCTTTTGAAAATCAGGTCAGATTTGCCGAAGTTATGGAAGTCGAAAGATTTGCCAAATGATGATGTCGATTTTTTGGCATAAAACTTTAACATGCAAAATGACCAAAAATCGAATTTCATTTAAATGAAATTTAGTAAATGCAGTTTTATTGTAGACGCCAAACCATGAGTTTTAAGCCATTGCTTTTGAAAATCGGGTCAGATTTGCCGAAGTTATGGAAGTCGAAAGATTTGCCAAATGATGATGTCGATTTTTTGACATAAAACTTTAACATGCAAAATGACCAAAAATCGAATTTCATTTAAATGAAATTTAGTAAATGCAGTTTTAATGTAGACGCCAAACCATGAGTTTTAAGCCATTGCTTTTGAAAATCGGGTCAGATTTGCCGAAGTTATGGAAGTCGAAAGATTTGCCAAATGATGATGTCGATTTTTTGACATAAAATTTTAACATGCAAAATGACCAAAAATCGAATTTCATTTAAATGAAATTATTTAAATGCAGTTTTGTTCTAATAGTCAAATCATGAGTTTTAAGACATTGCTTTTGAAAACCGGGTCAGATTTGCCGAAGTTATGGAAGTCGAAAGATTTGCCAAATGATGATGTCGATTTTTTGTCATAAAATTTTAACATGCAAAATGACCAAAAATTGAATTTCATTTAAATGAAATTTAGTAAATGCAGTTTTAATGTAGACGCCAAACCATGAGTTTTAAGCCATTGCTTTTGAAAATCAGGTCAGATTTGCCGAAGTTATGGAAGTCGAAAGATTTGCCAAATGATGATGTCGATTTTTTGGCATAAAACTTTAACATGCAAAATGACCAAAAATCGAATTTCATTTAAATGAAATTATTTGAATGCAGTTTTATTCTTATAGCCAAACCATGAGTTTTAAGACATTGCTTTTGAAAATCGGGTCAGATTTGCCGAAGTTATGGAAGTAGAAAGATTTGCCAAATGATGATGTCGATTTTTTGGCATAAAACTTTAACATGCAAAATGACCAAAAATCGAGTTTCGTTTAAATGAAATTTAGTAAATGCAGTTCTATTGCAGACGCCAAACCATGAGTTTTAAGCCATTGCTTTTGAAAATCGGGTCAGATTTGCCGAAGTTATGGAAGTCGAAAGATTTGCCAAATGATGATGTCGATTTTTTGGCATAAAACTTTAACATGCAAAATGACCAAAAATCTAATTTCATTTAAATGAAATTTAGTAAATGCAGTTTTATTTTAGACGCCAAACCATGAGTTTTAAGCGTTTTCTTTTGAAAATCGGGTCAGATTTGCCGAAGTTATGGAAGTCGAAAGATTTGCCAAATGATGATGTCGATTTTTTGGCATAAAACTTTAACATGCAAAATGACCAAAAATCGAATTTCATTTAAATGAAATTTAGTAAATGCAGTTTTATTGTAGACGCGAAACCATGAGTTTTAAGCCATTGCTTTTGAAAATCGGGTCAGATTTGCCGAAGTTATGGAAGTCGAAAGATTTACCAAATGATGGTGTCGATTTTTTGGCATAAAACTTTAACATGCAAAATGACCAAAAATCGAATTTCATTTAAATGAAATTTAGTAAATGCAGTTCTATTGTAGACGCCAAACCATGAGTTTTAAGACATTGCTTTTGAAAATCGGGTCAGATTTGCCGAAGTTATGGAAGTCGAAAGATTTGCCAAATGATGATGTCGATTTTTTGGCATAAAACTTTAACATGCAAAATGACCAAAAATCGAATTTCATTTAAATGAAATTTAGTAAATGCAGTTTTATTGTAGACGCCAAACCATGAGTTTTAAGCCATTGCTTTTGAAAATCGGGTCAGATTTGCCGAAGTTATGGAAGTCGAAAGATTTGCCAAATGATGATGTCGATTTTTTGTCATAAAACTTTAACATGCAAAATGACCAAAAATCGAGTTTCGTTTAAATGAAATTTAGTAAATGCAGTTCTATTGCAGACGCCAAAACATGAGTTTTAAGACATTGCTTTTGAAAATCGGGTCAGTTTTGCCGAAGTTATGGAAGTCGAAAGACTTGCCAAATGATGATGTCGATTTTTTGGCATAAAACTTTAACATGCAAAATGACCAAAAATTGAATTTCATTTAAATGAAATTTAGTAAATGCAGTTTTATTGTAGACGCGAAACCATGAGTTTTAAGCCATTGCTTTTGAAAATCGGGTCAGTTTTGCCGAAGTTATGGAAGTCGAAAGATTTGCCAAATGATGATGTCGATTTTTTGTCATAAAATTTTAACATGCAAAATGACCAAAAATCGAATTTCATTTAAATGAAATTATTTGAATGCAGTTTTATTCTTATAGCCAAACCATGAGTTTTAAGACATTGCTTTTGAAAATCGGGTCAGCTTTGCCGAAGTTATGGAAGTCAAAGATTTGCCAAATGATGATGTCGAGTTTTTGTCATAAAATTTTAACATGCAAAATGACCAAAAATCGAATTTCATTTAAATGAAATTATTTGAATGCAGTTTCATTCTAATAGCCAAACCATGAGTTTTAAGACATTGCTTTTGAAAATCGGGTCAGTTATGCCGAAGTTAAGGAAATCGAAAGATTTTACCAATGCTCAAGTCGATTTTTTGGCATAAAATTGAAACATGCTTTTTGACTAAAAACCAAGTTGACAAGCAGAAAACTTAATTTCAAGTTCAATCAAGTTGAAACAGCTCATGTTAAAATAGATGAACATAAGCTAGTTTGTTTGTTTCATAGTATTGTTCTATTCTATTTGAAGAAAATAGGTATTAGGATGAGAATTGTAAAGAAAATTTTGAAAGCATAAGTTTTTGCAAGAACAAAATAATTAAATGAAGGGTACACATTGGCTTTTTTTTTTGTCATTTCAAGCTTTGAAATTTAATGCTTAGAACTTTTGTTCATCAAATTCTTTATGCAGCCTAATTTAATATCTTTTGTTCGCGCTTTGAATAACATTCGAAAAAAAGTACCAGCTGTTGCTAAGCATTTTTTAGGACTGACTAATAAAGTGAATACTCAGCTTCACTAGGATAACTATTTTGGCCTTGTTCAGTTGGTAAAAAGGCTGTGCAAATTCGTTGTGTGCAGTTCGTTTGGAATTACTCGGCTGTTGGATACGGCTGGGCCAGCATTCTAGTATTTTTTTTAAAAGGCTCATAGTGCACACATTTGTGTGTGTGTGTGTGTGTGTGTGTGTGTGTGTGTTGACTGACTTTCGTCATCATGTTACCAGCTGTCCAGTGACTCATTTTTCATGATTTGAAGCTATTTTTGAATGGCTGGCCATTTGGACTTTTTTGAATCTTTTTTTTTGGTTTATATTCGGCGCAATGTTTGAATTGTGAAGAGGAAAATCATGTAGCCGCAGCGTTGTTTCTTCAGCCTGTCATTTGTACAAATAACATATGCGATATGTTGCTAGTCGTATCTGTATCAAATAAACGCTTCTCTCTTTGCATTTGATTGCCTGTATTTTCGGTAAAGTGTGGCCCTGGCTCAATTTTTAAGATCGAACATTTCTGCCAGCTGGTGCTAAGCGAATGGCCTGCAATTCGCCACAGGATACAGAATACAATTTACACCGAAGGCCAGCAAAAGCAGCAGCCTAGCAAGCAAATAGGTTGGCTAATTACTTTCCTCATTAAAGCTGTAAATTGGCAAACTCGGCATGACAGGACAAACAAAATGTGACTTTGTGTAAAGCAAGATCGAAATGCCAAAAACGTAGACCTCAGCCTGAAAAAAGCTGATACACAACCGGACACATTTCAGCCGTAAATGGGAGACATCTGGGCAGTCAGACTGGAAGGTGCTGATGTTTTTTGTGTGCTCAGTCGATTTTTATACCCTGGAAACAAGTTATGCAGAAGTATTGAGTGAAGAGAAAATCGTTTGGATTTCAGTTAGAGTTTCTATTTAAGAGAATGATATTCTGCGTACACAGGGTATATTCTAGTCACACACTCCCCTCAATAACTTAATGTTGATTTTTTGACTTTTGTTTTGCAGAGCTTGGTGCTGCAATCGACTGCAAATTTGAACGCTCCTTCAAAAATGATATAAATCGACACGTTTGGAATTGTGGCAAATTTTGAACAGCAAAAAATTAAAGCATACTTTTTGGCTGAGCTAAAAATGAGAAAAACTTTGTTCTTCAAAAGCAAAAATTGATGTCATTGCGATTCGTCAGTCGAGCTTTTGCTACTGAGGCGCCAGCAAAAAGCAAACCAATTTCATAATATGTATTTGCTGGAATGCTGCCATCGTTCGTTTTATGGGCTGTGATTATGATTGTTTGTGTTGTTCTCCATTGGTGTTGTTGTTGTTGTGACTATTGATGCGTAAAAATTCAATCACAATGCGGATTGTTGCTTTTGCTTCTGTTGCTTTGATGGTGGCTGCAATTTGTGTGTTTCCTATGCTGTTTAGTTACAGTTTTTCTTAACACAGCTCGAATACATACTTTATGCACACTATGCACACAAATTGCTCGATAAGGGTACTTTGCTAATGTCCAATGTTTAAAAATGTTTGATTTGAAAAGTAATAAAAATTTACTGAAAAATTAAATGATGGAACAATCTGATAAGCAAGCAATGTTTGAGAGATAATCCAAACTTACTCTTAAAAAATTTATCCAAAGTTTGCCATTGACTTCTAGAGTGCATCAAACTCGTCTGTGTTTCACTCATCCAATATTTGCTTACTGTTTTTCCTCCCTTTTATTCCTGTATATTTGTACTAGTGTCGCAATTTTCTACGTTTTAGCCACTGGCGATTTGCGGTTGCGGCCAACGCTATGAATGTTTTTTATTCAATTTGCTTATATTTCGTTATGCTTTTTTATCCGCATCCTCCTCCTCCTCCTCCGCTTCACTATTTATTTTATTTGGCCTTGACGACTGCGTGGGCGGTTAGTATTCACGCCCACAAGTTGGTTTGACTTTTTTGGAATTTAAGGTCGTAAATTATTTTTTTTTACCGAATTCAAGTGGCGGCTAACTAGATTCACCGCACGCATCCACATGCCACATAGTCTTGCTGCCTGCGAGCGTTGTTGCTTTAACTTCAACACAACTCAAAATTTTTTTATGGCCAAAGTACGAATGACGATGTAAGGAGCTAAGAATAAATAGTAAAGAGCAAGCGCATCAAGCGGGGAATGCATGTTTAACGTGAAGCGTTCAGCGCATGAAAGGCGTCATTCAAATTCAAGCCATTATACTTCTGAGAGCACTCCACACAGACTCAAACGCAACACAACCCAAAAACCCTACTTCCTTTGACATTTAAGTGCCGCCGAACAGTGCTGTTAAATGCGCAACACTTGGGCTACCTGGCGGCTTTCTTTTTCCCCCCATCTCTTACTCTCTCTGGGTTTGGCTGACGCCTGCTTTAATTGTTTTTACTTTGCACCTTTCATTTCTACGCATGTGTGTGTGTGTGTGTTTAAATGTGATAATACGATTTTACATTTGGCACCTTAACTTATTTTTTATGCGAGCTATTTATGCAATGCCTTCATTTTTATTCATTGCTACCTTTTTGTATGCTAATAACGAATATTTCATTTGCATTTTACATTTCGTGCTTTGCGTTTCACGTTTTATTATTTTTCGAATGCTCTCTCCTTTAAAGAAATGTAGAGCATAATCCTGGCAAAAGTTAAAGCCTGAATTCTTTTTGTTAATCATATAATATTGTTTTCAAAATAAGGTCGCAATGTGAGTTTATTACTCTTTGAAAAGGGTATTTCATAGGCTGCCTAGTTTAAAATTCGTAAGAATTAAATTCAATTTTTTTTTGTCGAACTGTCACGTTTGTTTTGCATACTTTTGAGCGTTGGCACACACGGTGTATGCGTAATGTTGGCATACGTTACTGTCTTTACCTTTCATTTTTTGGCCCCGAGCCGCATCTGTTTAATTGAATTGACGTGAGTTGACACATTTGCCAGCTACTGCCACTACTACAATTCTTGACTTGAAGGTGCTCAAAAGTAAGAGTCAAATGCTTTGATCTCCCACAAGCTGTGCTGTCAATCAGCCAACTGTTCCCCAGTCCACTTGAAGTAGTTGCTGCTGGTTGCTGTCTGTTTTTCTTATCAATTTTCAGCAATCAAGACGGCATAACATTTCAAAATTTCAAACTTATAAACGGGGGGTTTGAGGGTCAAAAGTCACAGCTCGTTGCGCCAAATTTAATCAAATAAATTAGCTATAAAGTTTTATTTTGACTCTGTCAACAGCACGAGGCGCCACACGGCGTATACGTAACGTATATATATATATATACTTTTTTTTGCTTTTATTGCTGTCAGTCTTTAAGGCCGCCTTTATAAACTTCTCTCGCTTAGTTCGAAACTCTATCCTGCGCATCAATTAACATTGACAGCTTGATAAACCAAAATTAAATCGAAATAAAATTAAATTTCAAATAAAATAAATTGGATTTTTTAAATATTTTCTATGTTGCCAATTAAGGCTATTTCTAAGCGGATAAGGTGTTTTTACCTGCACATATGTTGTTTGAACCCATTTTAGATCGCTTAATGAAAGGCCAGCCCTTTGACCCCGCTGCTGTTTCATGCTGGCAACGATGCGAATAGCCGAAGTTAATTAAATTTTTGTTTTGCTTTACTTTTGGGCTTAGGCTGCGGGCTGCTCTACATGAGAAACTTCGGTTGGTTAAGTCTACAGTCACTCTTTAATCCTTATAACGTTAACTGTAGTCTGATGCCACCAGTTAATTAGGATATTTATATGGCTGACAGCTCTATTGACAATGGATCATAAATCACAGCAGTTGTCGCAACAAGTTTCAACTGCGGCTTTTCATCCAATCGACTGGACACTTGATAGTCAATTGTTAAAATGTTGAAAATTTTGGCAAATAACATAAAATGATGACAAGGGTTGAGATTTTTTTGACTGATGGAATAACTGCACGGAAATGTAATTGAATAAATGGAACTTCCTTACATTAATTAAGTAAACACAACGAAAGTGAATATAATACAGAAAAAATAACTCGAATTGCAATAATGGAAACATTATTTATTTTCTTACATTTAGAACTTTTCTCTATTAAAGCAGCTGCTTTTGTAACTTTTTTTCTTCCTTAAACTAAAAGCATAAAGTTAAAAGATATTTTTTTTGTATATGTATGTTTTTCATTGAAATTAATGTTTCATATGATTACGATATAGCGATATGCATCGATTATGCTCACAAATTTCTGACTTATCATTTGGGAATTTGTTTAAACTTCCTTAACATGACAGCATGCGAAAAAATGCCAAGCTAAAAAAACTTTTCATTTATATTTGCCACATGCATAAACAAACAAAACCCAAATCAAAACAAAACTGAAAGGCCATGCCAAGAGAAATCAGGCATCATTAAATGGAGCCCACGAAAGTAGGCAACAGATTTTCAAACTCCTAACGCCAGCAATTTATGTGCTCGAATGTGAAGAAAGGGGGGAAAAATCGAAACGAATTGACGTCAAATTGAATAGACCCCGGTAGCAGCAGCAGCACAAGCAGACGCAGTAGCCCGCAAATATTTTAGCCGAATGAAGAAATAAAATAAAAAAATGAGAATATACGATTTTTGTTTCTTTTGCGGTTGCCCCGATCAGCTTAAGCTTTAGACACCGTGAAAAAATGTCCGCTCAAAAGGCATAAATCATTGGGAATTTATCATAAATCAAATTAAATTTTGTGTATATCTGTCGTTGCTACGACCATACCAATACCAATCGTTTGGGTTTGCGGATGCTGTTGATAATTTGTTTAGCATATATACACATATATATTTGAGTCTCTGTTTTTATTGTACTTAAATGTTTCCAGTTAACTTTGCTACACACTGTCACTGACATTTCTTCGTTAACTTTTGCTTGAATTCCTTGTGGGAAGTGAAGAATTTGAAGAATGTTTTGCGCAGGGCTTTGAATAAAAAATATAAAAAAAAGAGTTGAAAAATTGAAAAGTTGAGCTGTGAAAATGACATATGCCATCATTCGACTTTGGGTGAAAAGAAAATCTATACAAAAGTATTTTATATCTTTGACAGTTGAGCACCACAATTTCTAGTTGATTACCAACAGATTCATCATGTATCTTTTATTTATTCTTGGTTGACAACTTGCGATTCGCATTTAATGAAACGAACTTCTTATTACGCGAATACTTTATCGCTTATCTACTCATACAGCCATTACAAGCTACGTGTAAATGGTTCAATGGGATGATTGTCTGGTGTGTTGGGAGGAGTGACAATTTGCTCACTTTTCTGGTTAGCCCACAATATTTCATTTTGGCAATTGGCCATTTCCATTTTTATATCCATTGCGCCAGAATCCAATTGACAAGCTTCTGACATCATAAAAATGTTTTATGCGCCATTTGGTATTTTTTTTCTTTCGTTTTAGTGAATTTTAGTTTGGTATATCTGCTAATTGAATCGCCATAGCCCCCAAAGACCGACCTGAATAACTTGATGTCGTTCATTGTATATATACATAAATCTATATGTATAGTTATTCAGCCCACACATTTCGTATTGCTTGTTCGCACTTTAGCTACAGTTTTGCTCTATTTCCTTTGATGGCTTATTCCAATTGTACCAAAGGGGCATATACTTTAACATAGTTTGGAGTTGAAATTGCTAGCTCAGACTTTTTATACATTCTATTCATGCTATCGGTTAAGGCTAAAGATTTTTGGTTTTAAATGTTTTAAATTCAGTACAAAGATAATTGCTTTATTGCTAATGATTAAGTCGATTGATATGTGTTTAAAGTAATAATGGATATCTTGCTCTCGTGTATACCCAACCTGTAATATTTGCTCCTTCTTCTTTATTTTTCTTCCAACATATTTTTACTTTCATTGAACACGATGCTGCATTAAAAAAACATATTTTATCGCACCAACTTTGCTTGTTTCGAGTCGCAGTCGCAGTTGCACTTGTTGTTGTTTATTGTTTTGTTAAAATAAACATTTATAAAATATGTATGAGTGTTCACACACACACACACATACATACAGTTATAGGATTGCATTTAGTCTGACCATCGAGCCAGTTGGTTCTTTCACTTCGGTCGTCTATTCAATGAACATTTTCTTTTTAATGAATGAACAACATTTTTCCGTTGGCTCTTTTTTTATTATATTTTACTATTGCCGCTCATGCGATGTTCTCACATGAATTTTTATTAGTTTGTGTTTGCCAATTGATTGGAAATATTTCTTTTCATGTTGCTTTGAGCACACTCGCCCTTGCTCTCTTTCTCTCAACCGCCCCGCCACATGTGAAAAAACCGCAAATAAAAGCAAAGAAATATGTTCAATAAATATTTGGGTACACCCTAACTTATATACACCTTGCGGTACGTAGGCTGGCAGTTGTTCCTCAAGTGCTTTTGAGCGATGGCATATGAATTACCCTTTGTTTAGACAATAATAATTTCCCGGCATTTTATTAGAGTACGAGGCTAGTGTTTGTATTGTATATTATTTGGAAGATTTATGTACGAGCTTCTTTGCCCAACTGACAGCCGATGTTTAGCTTATAAATCTATAATTTATTTTGTTTTGACTATCTGTTATTATTATGCGTAAGGCCATATGGGATAAAAGTTGAAGTAGCAAACAAATATTTCGCCAAATCTTTAATAATTGAATAGCTAAGTTTCTTCAAACAATGTGTTATGCATAGTTTGTGTGTAAATACTTTCAGCATGTTACGTTAACTTTGTTATTTGATTGGTTAGCAAACTGTTAAGTGAGTTCATGCGTTAGCCAAACTTTGATAAAGCATTTAATATCATAAACATTGATTATGTATTTATCTTTGCCTTCCGGATTATTTTTAAAGCTCTATAATATGTACAATTTAATAAAGTTAGCCATTAGCTATCTTGATTATTCTATCCATTTTTATGAATGCTCCCAACGTTATCCGTTAAGCTATTAGATTAATGCATATTTAATCTTGTGTTTTATTTGAATTCCAGCGAGCCGTTAACTTAAGTCATCACTGTTAGCTTTTGGCTCTCACTACGCTTGGCACTGTTATCCTTATTCACTTAGCGTAGTTACCAACTGCTCTCTGTCTGTAACATAAATTAGCAAAATGCTTACAATTGGGCGCCATTTTTGAAAAGCATGAATGCTATTTCTGTGAAAGTCTTTAATTAAAACTAAAAAGGCAGCACATATAGAATTTTAGTATATATGCACATTAAAATCAAAATTCATTTTGTATGAATTAAAAAGCTATTTAAAAACATTATAATTTAACTCTCCGATGCGTTTCTCGCATGCGATAAATGAGCACCGCTGAATAGCGCACAGCACGAGAGAGGTTGCGAACGAGCGTAAGTGTATAACACGAAGCTTGCTCTCCCAAAGTTTAACAGAGCGTTCGAAGAAGTCCGAGCGACCCACTGACACACTGATACTGTTACACACACATGACGATAATATTGTGTCTTCGGGCAGCTGATAACGGCGCGCAACTGTGTGTGTGAGAGAACAAACAGCAAAGAGTTTCTGTTAAATTTGGGTGAATGTTACTGGAGCGACTGCTTCTGTTACGTTCGGCACACAGGTACGAGGCGTATTGGCGCCTCTGTTGCTGCTTGCCATCATTTTGGCTGCTGCTGCTCGCCTTCTGTTGGCTGCCGACATTGTTGTTGTCGCCTGCTATCAGCTCGCTGTTACTGCTGCTAGTGCTGGCTACTTGCTGTTCGCTGCTCGCTCTGTCGTTCGCAATGTGTTTCGAATTTACAGTTAAACTTTCAACGTGCGCGCATCAAGGCAGCGAAAAGTGAATAGGCGGACGGGAAAAACATACGACAGCAACGCGTCCGCAATTTCCCTACGCGTTGTGTTTTGAAACCATTTTAGGGGCTGCGCGTTACGGTCAGCTAAAAAGCAACAACTAAAAAGAATAATAAACAAATTTAAAAACAACAACAGCAATTGAACGGCAACTAAGTGCGTGAGAAATACAAATTGCCGAATTAAATTAAATGTTTAGAAAAAAAAACCAAAGCACGAGAATTCGACACGAAAAAACAACGGAAATAATTGAAATCAAAAACATTTTATGCCGTGTGTGTGTGTGCGGACTTGAAAAAAAAATATTTAAATAATGTAATTGTTGTTGTTAGTGCGCATAACAAAACTAAAGATTAAAAAATGTTTAATGGGAAAGTGCACTCAAGAAATTGAACAAGAAACAGCAAAAACCAATATATTTTCGGTGAAATTGCTCATAACTAAATTGAAAACATTCAACAAAGCAATCTAAAACAAATATACAAATCCAAAATATTCAAAGACATTAATAATGCTTAAACGCTTGAGAAAAATTAACTAGCTAAATTTGCATACAGTTTGAGGTTTGGATTTACTTTTCTGTGATTTTTGTATTATTATGTCTTTTTAACACTTTGATCATTATTTGTGCGTTAAGCGCATCGCGACATTTGGCACCTGTTCAGCAAGTTTAAAAATCGTTTAAAAAGATTCATCACAAGCTATTTGCGCAAACGACTCAGAGAGGAGGCGGCGAGAGTAAAAGTTTACATAAGCAGCCGTTTATTTAATGTAAGTTGTTTTTCCTATGCTTGTTGTTAGATTAACATTTGCTTGTTTAGCACTTAAGCGTAGCCAGATTTTATTTTTTTTTGCAATTTTATTATTTTCTAATTTATTTTAAGAACTGCCGCCGGTTGTTATCGTCACCTAAGGCTCATAAACACAAATTTTTTTTGACAACTCAAGATCTTTAACTGTAAACTGTGTGTAGTGACACTTGTGGAAAATATCAACACCTCTTCAGCTTATCGGCTAGGAAAATAACATTAATTAAAGCATGTGAAAAGCACTTGGGAAAGTACACTCCAAAATTGATGTACTGTTATCGTTGTACACATACTTTTTTTGTGTTTGTTGTTGTTGACCTACCCGAATGCAGTTAAAGTCGAATCGGGAATTTATGACTGCGACGCTGTTTTATAGTGAAATGTTTTCTTTTACACTTTTGCGCAATATTAGTTTTTATTGAAATTTCAACATTCCATATAGTCTACCATAATGGCCAAAACAGAGTACCATTTATTGTTGCCATGAAACGATTTCCTTTGACAATTTCTTGAAAATTGTTTATTTTATGTGACAACTTGATTTAATATGAAAAATTACGCTAAAAATTCTACAAAAAAGTATTTTAATAAAATGACATGCACACTTTGAGATACATTTATCTTTCAGTTTCTCGTAAACAGCTAATAATTTACGTTAAATTACTCAGAGACCAAATATATTTATTTTTGCTTAACGCCCCCACAATCTTAAGCCCTTGAAGCACTGGCCAAAGATGAGTGCGCAAGTCTCAAGCATGAAATACAATAGTATACTCGTTGCAATTTCTTTTGCAACTTTCACAAGTTCGTGCAGTTTTGCCACAATCACCTCTTGCTGAAGTACCAGCTGTGGCTAAGGATTTCTGATCAAACAACCGAATCAGCTAATAAAATATTAGCTAATATACTTAGCTTGTGTGTTTGTGATGAGTTATGTTTTCAATTCTTGGCAAATGGAAAACATTTGCCATGCAACACTGGCGCTACACGTGTGGCAGCCACTTAAATATCTTTGAAGTAGCGCACATAGCACACACGTGTACACACATGCATATTTAAACAGCATGTGCGTGTTGGTAAGTAAACACTTAACTGCAAAACAACAAACTTAACTGCCCCAAAAATAAACCAAATAAAATCTAACATGGCGCCAACTGCACCTCGCTTAAAGCTAGACAGAGGGACAGGCTAGCTGGCTGACTGAATGAATGACAGACCGACAGACTAGGGACTAAGCAAATATTGTCGTGCATGAGCTAATGCCAAACAACAGCGACAATATAACAACTGCAACAAGAACCGACCTTGAACATGAAAAGTGAAGAGAACCTTGCCAAGACATGTAAAACAATTCAAATGCGGCACTTACACTAATTGCAAGTGATGTGCAGATAATTATAGCCAGGAGTGGCTGTCATCTGCATATATGGAACTCTTTCTTATTTTTTTTGTCTGGTGTATGAAGGCGGGAAGGATTTTATGAGGCACGAAATGTGCTTTTAAGCGCATGTCTTATGGGCGTTATGCTCCTCAAAATGTCACTTAAACGCCCATATTGGCTCAGGTAGAATAGCTTTCTTGCATTTATATTTTTCATATATATCACAAAAAGTGTTTTTATTGAGTTTTCGGAGCCAAGCTAATGGCCCACAGCTATAAGACAAAATAAATGTTATTTGCAGGACAAGACCAAAAGAAAAAAGATAACTTAACTCAGGTATGACAAAAGCCAACGATGCAGTTTGTGAATATTTAATGAAATTCCACTTGCTGAAAAGAAATATATAATGTTTATACACAAAATTGAATGGAATTATATTGCCAATTCATGCAAAGTTAAGACAAGATAAGTTAAATCCTAAACAATGGTTATTCTAACGTATTGAGTAAATTGATAAGAGCGATATGTGATAAGAGAGACTAGAGTTGTGTTCTAAATATGAATTAGTAAGAGTTTAAGATTTTTCAATATTTAATAATTAAAGAATATTGATTAGATCAAAGACCAGTGCGTATGTCTTCGAAGGAACGTTTTTAAGTTTTTCTTCTGTTTTATCATTAAATTTTATTGATTTTTTTAAATTTCAACCATAAAAATAAATACATCATACACAAATATGCATAAAAATGCATAAATATAATTCAAATAAAAAAGTTGTTGATACAATAACTCAGGCCAGCAGCTATTCAACAATTAAAATTTGCAATTACTATAAAAGCAAACATTAATTTTATGCGGGCTTCAACTAAAAACTCGCTTTAAATGAAAACAGAGATTATTTGAAATTTTATTTTTGCTTTTGACACATTCCATTGTGCAAATGGAATCCGACTGCAATTGCCCTGCGATATTGTCTAAAACTGTGATATCAAATGTTTTTACCGAACGCACTCGTTTTGCTTTAATTGTTGTTGGCTGCTATGGGAACACTACCTCACGACTATGACCCTTTGGCAATTGTAAATTGAACGCACACAGCGAACACTAGAATCAAAAGGTAAAAGGACAACAGGGTGTATGCGTAATAAAGTTGACAGACACCGACAAAAACACACAGACAAAAGCAGACACCGACAAAAACACACAGACAAAAGCACACATTGTTTTCTGTGTTCTGCAATTTCACTGTTGATACGGCCTCCCGCAAGCAGTCCCTCAATCACCACACTTTGCCAGTAGCTCAGGTGTGCAACTGAAGACAATCAAAGAGAAGAACTGAAACAAATACAATTGTTGCTAGCTAAATATGCCGACTAACAGGTTCGTTGTTTAACATTACTGGAGTTTGTCAATTAAGAACAGCTTTAATCATATGTTTTATCAGTTCATAGGTTTTCTTATAGTAAAATTGTCAAATAAAATAGTTTCATCATTTAATAAGCATATACTCTTTGAGCCACCTTATAACAGTGTATTTGAAAAGAAAAGCATTGCATAAAGTGTGACGGAAATGGAATTGAAGCGTGGGTGGTTTAATGGTAGTGGAAATGTCTTTTCATTGTTTGGTCAACTAGGCGCGTTTGTTATTAGCAAATATTGCGTATACGCCCGACCAGCCAAGCGGTTTGCCGTAGCTTAACGTTTTGCCAAATAATCGTAGGTGGACTAAGCTCCTAAAAAGCTTTTAATTAATTTATAATTAATCACAGAAAAGCTGCCGCCAAAACCAAAAGAGATGTGAAAATCGTTACAAATTCTTAAATTAAAAACAAAAGCAAACAAAAACCCAATGAAAAAGTATTTCAAAGGTCACGCGACTCATTTTTCGTGCTCATAATTATTTGCATTGTCATTCGCCCACTCATTGTCATTGTCAATGGCCAGACGTTTTATTTTTTGTTATTGTATTTTTGGCCACGACGCTTATCATAATTACCGAAATACTCTATTCGGGGACAATTAACGTGACCAAATTTAATTTCCGCCCAGGTCGCTATCACTAGAAACAGCCCAGCAGACAGAAAACATTACCTCATTTGCTGGCCAGGGCATCTAATGCCATTGGAAATCCATCATGTAAGCCATGCTCTTAGTTTTGTGCTTTCTGGCCAGCTTTTTGTTGTTTGCGGCTTACCTATTTGTATGTGTATTCACGTATAAAGATAAATTACTACCCACGCGACTGTGATTAGCTGTTTGCTGTTGTCTCATGTTTCAGTATTTAGATTTGCGGCATCTGTGTGACCGCCAAAATGTTGGACGTGTCCTGGTCGCGTCTCCGTTAAATGTGCGTCTTGGGCAAAATTTATGCTAAACAAAACCAGAGAGGTGCTCCCTCCACAAGCAAATTACTTATGTTAATAAGTAAATCACTGCTAATGATAAATCGCACACAGCAGATCCCTGAGATTTAAATAAAATGATTGCCTACAGTCCTAACCTTCCTTTAAACTTTAGGCAAAAGTCCTTGATTACGTATTTAACAATAATTCCTATCTGCTGCAAAGTTGCCAATGCTTTGTTATATTCTGTTAATCATTTGAAACATTTGAGCTCTTTGCCAATTAGTTCGTGTGCATCCTTCTGCATTCAGATGCACGTCAGTATGTCCGTGTGTGAATATAATACGATTATTGGAATTGAGATACAAGTCGAATGTATCATCGTGAATTGCAAATGTTTTTAATTAATAATAACTATTGTACTGTTAAGTCGAAAATGCATTTGATATGCATTTCTCATTAACTTAGGTTTTAATTAAAGATGATGACAGAACAATTTAATTATTCTACAATACATTTCCAAATTGGACTTTCGTTTGATTATGATGGCTTTAGGTAATTGTTTTTTGAAATGTAACATTGAGTTTATTTAAATTAAGTAGCTCGTAGATTGAAATATGTAAAAATATTCATGTACAGCTTTCAACGAAATTTGAATATCGTGTGCAAGGTAAAACCCAACCTGGCATTGTTAACATGGTTCAGATATATGGGCAAAATTGCATTTCAAATGAACATGTACTTTGTCATTTTCAAATATCGAATGGCACCAAATTATAAGTTAATAACAAGGTGGAAAATTTCTAAAAGCCAACATAAAATTGATGTGTCTGTTTAATAATGGCAAGGGCAAGGTCATTCAGTTGAAACGTACGTATTTAAAACAACACAGAATTCATTTCCTTGTAGCTGTCTAATTGTGCTAGAGATTACTGATTAAACTGATTCACTGAAGAGCTCGAGTTAATCATCTGAAAAGATCAGCTTAATTTCATATTCAAGTTAATTTGTTGAATGGAGCATGTTAAATTGCTTTTTAACTGTGAAACGATACAATTTTAATATGCTTTATGCAATCTGTCTCTCTTGATGCAATTTAACACACAGACAATATCAATATGCATATCATTATCAATATATATAAATTATAATAACCGTAAGGCCAGCCCAAATAATAATATAAATTTAAATTGATTGACTGATGCTGCAGCTGTGAATGGCTCGAGGGGGCTTGGCTGATTTAAATTGCCGCCCCAAAATCGTAAGCCAGATTAAAATTGACTTCGCATCAGTTGCATCAGTTAACGGGCAGCTTAATTGAAATTGCCGCATTTTATTTTTAATTCAATATTGACATAATGAGTAGCGCAAAAATCCGCTCAATACTTTTTATGAAAAACTAATTAAGCGCGCGCTGTCAACTTTTTTTGTGTGTTTGTTTAATGATTCGCTGAAAACTTTTTCAATTGATTAATTCAAATTGCAACGCAACAAACTAAAGCACTTTGGCAACAGGCATATAATAAACTCTGGCTTGCATAATATATCTTCATTTTGTGCATAATTAATGCCTGCCATTAAGCTTCATTTCGCACGCCTAGCTAAAGACATGGGCGTCTCCTTGGCTAACTTTCTGGCCTGAAGACAGCGAGCACCACAATGGGAATAATTAAAACGCCACACGCACACGCAGTCACACGAGCAGCTACACATACAAGTGCACACTTGGAAAATAAGTTGAAAGTTTTGTGCTCTATAAGCGTTGAATTTTGGTTCAACTTTAAATGCCTAGATCACTGAAACTAAGTTAAAGAATGTTTTCTAAGTTTCCGACGATATCAAATTATTTGAAAAATAACTTTAATCCTCACTCTACGATTAAAATGGTTTAAATAAATGTTTAATACCGATTTAATTATTTTTTAAGCTTTTTTCTGTTACATTAAAAGTTGATTAAGGATTGAGTATAATTTGCACTTGAAGCCCGGTTATATTTTTGGCACAGCGCTTTTTCGCGCAGTGCAGCCACAACGACAAAGGCACCATTTGATGCCGCTATCAATCTCAAAAACCCGAGCTGTACGCCTTCAGACCACATTGCGTATACGCATCGTGTGAGTGCTTTTCGCGCATTGCGTGCACGCCGCGTGCAATCGTTTGTCAACAATGTGTCACATACACTCAGAAACACACTCGCAAACACAAATAATTGATGGCTTGCCACAATTTTGAATCCACTAGTGAAAAGTCTGTCAACTTGGGCCACCAGCAGCTACTGAATTGCCAATTACGTCTTGTTAGTGTATTAAAATGTCATAATTGCGAATTTAAGAGCTTGTGCTCTGCGGTTGCCCTGACAGCAACTGGCAACGGCTGCTGCTTATCATCAGTCCCTTCTCTCTCTCTTAGCTCTGCATCTGACAAAGTTGATCAATACCTGCTGCGGTAGACGACAATCCCCAAGCGATTTCCTTACACATTCCCATCCCACCACGCAACCCGAGGCAACTGTCACTCGGCGAAAAGTGTTAAGTGTTTGGCAAAAAGTTTACTTCAAGCTATGCTACAAAATCAGCTTTTAAAGTTTTTGCATTCCGAGCTGGTATCTGCTTCTTGCTTGTGATAGCCAGTCCGGCAGTTGGCTATATGAGCAGCTTTTGGCCAAAACTTGAGCAAATTGACGGCCAGTTCAAAAGCGCTGGACAAGAATTCGCAATCAATTATGTTTATTTACCCATTATTAAAACCATCAACTATAAGTTGATCCTTTGCAGATTTTGTTCGTTTTTTTTATCATTTCCCCACAGACTTAAATTCAATTAATTGTAATCAGAGTACTTTGTGGTAATTAAGTTTGCTTGCTTTTCTTATTTAATGTCAGATTGGAGCAAATCTTGTTATCGGCACAAACACAAATTTTAAAGCAGTTTGTTAATCATATTTGAATTTCCTTTTTTCGTAAATTGATAATAAATTAATTTTACATCAGCCTATTTCGCAACCTACAAATTGTAATGCTATCAGGTCAATAAATATTACTACATTAAACTCATTACTGACTAAACAAAGATTCTCATTCAGTGCGTCTATTGTGATGTCCTTAGTAGCACGCAATAGACACATTTACTAGCATTTAAGAGCTAAATTTCGAATTTAATGTATACATAGATATATTATTTGAAAAGCCTTTATCTGAAATGCTTATATAGCCTGTTTTGTTATGCGAGCTGGTCAAGTGGCTTTGGCTTTTCATTAATTAAATTGCAAATTTGTAGAACACAAGCTTGGTTTGGGCATTGTTGTTGAGGTTGTTGCTGCTGTTAGTGGTCGGGTGATCTTGTTTATGCTTTGATTAGGCATTAGCACTGAGACCAAACCGAAACAAACCAAAACATGTCAGAATTAAGTGCTCTGAATCCCTGCCTGCACTTATCTGCCCTTTCTAACTGCCTTGAATTGACTGGCTTTGGCCAAAGTCTCAAGGGTGCATTATGTATGTGGTATATTCGTGGCTCTATGCACGTGTGTGTGCGGGTGTGTTTGTGTCTGGCTTTTAATGTACACCTGACTGCTTGAGTGGCCATACACTTGTTTGCAGGTGTTTGTATGGGTGGGTGCTTAGGCGTGTGTTTGGGGGTGGTATGGTATATGGCTCAGCGGGGTCGCGACATATCTCCGACGACATATCTCCGCCGTTTCCCAAACGACATATCTCCGCTCGGAGATATGACGTTTCTTAGCGTCATATCTCCGCTCGGAGATATGTCGTCCCTAAATGTCATATCTCCGAGCGGAGATATGTCGTTTGTGAAACGGCGGAGATATGTCGTTTCAAAACGTCATATCTCCGAGCGGAGATATGTCGCTACAAAACGACATATCTCCGCCAAGAAAAAAACGTCATATTTCCGAGCGGAGATATGTCGTTTCTTAGCGACATATCTCCGCTCGGAGATATGTCGTCCCTAAATGTCATATCTCCGAGCGGAGATATGTCGTTTGTGAAACGGCGGAGATATGTCGTTTCAAAACGTCATATCTCCGAGCGGAGATATGTCGCTACAAAACGTCATATCTCCGCCAAGAAAAAAACGTCATATCTTCGAGCGGAGATATGACGTTTTGTAATGACATATCTCCGCGCAGCAATTTTGAGCAAATTATGTCGATACACCAACGAAAAATACAAATAACTACTTAGTTAAGGACGCAGGCAAAAATTTTTTTTCGAAAAAATCGCGCGATTTTCGACATAATTTGCTCAAAATTGCTGCGCGGAGATATGTCATTACAAAACGTCATATCTCCGCTCGAAGATATGACGTTTTTTTCTTGGCGGAGATATGACGTTTTGTAGCGACATATCTCCGCTCGGAGATATGACGTTTTGAAACGACATATCTCCGCCGTTTCACAAACGACATATCTCCGCTCGGAGATATGACATTTAGGGACGACATATCTCCGAGCGGAGATATGTCGCTAAGAAACGACATATCTCCGCTCGGAATATGACGTTTTTTTCTTGGCGGAGATATGTCGTTTTGTAGCGACATATCTCCGCTCGGAGATATGACGTTTTGAAACGACATATCTCCGCCGTTTCACAAACGACATATCTCCGCTCGGAGATATGACATTTTGGGACGACATATCTCCGAGCGGAGATATGACGCTAAGAAACGTCATATCTCCGAGCGGAGATATGACGTTTTTTTCTTGGCGGAGATATGTCGTTTCTTAGCGTCATATTTCCGAGCGGAGATATGTCGTCTCAAAACGTCATATCTCCGCCGCAAAAAACACGACATATCTCCGCCAGCAAAATGTACTGGGCGGAGATATGTCGTCGGAGATATGACGCTATGCCGGCTCAGCTCCTGCTTGCCATTAATCAAAGCAATTGTCTGTCCAGACAGCCGCGAGTGGAGCTACTTTACTTTCCTCGCTAATTGCATGCATGTTTGTGGCTTGAGGGGGCGTTGCTGCCAACTAATTGTAGACATCTTTCACCTGATTGTATAATTGCTGGCCTATTGCAAAAGTTGCCAACGCCGCCCGCTAATTGAAATGTAATCTGCTTAGGCTTGTAATTAAATAGGAACAACACGTCGGCTCGTGAAAGTCTTTGATACATAATTCATCAACGTTTACTTACAAAAAGCCTTAACTGTTGCTCTTCTGAATAAAGGAAATTCCGTATCTATTTGATATATAAATAAACATATAATTATATGTCATGTTAATCGCTTTGTTATTATCTACACCTAACTGTTCTGGCTTAATGCATGTTATGATTGATGTAGTCTTATTTCCTATATGCACATATATATTTTTCTCTCAATTGCAGCTTTATAAATAGTCATTAATTGTATATATTGATATTTGTAAACAACGAACTAATCAAACGCAGCTAGACATTAAAAGCTCTCTACCGTTATTATAATGATTAGCAAGTATTGTTATTGTTGTTATAACGCTGACCACCTGTGCATACATAATGACCCCAACGGGGATTACAGCTCATAACAATCCATATAAAGCAAACAATTATTTCATGAACACAAGTCTAACTGTTCGTCTGATATTGCTGCTTTTTGCCTGGCATTGACATTCGCCAATTGCAATTTGAATACGAACTCGTACTCAAAAATTCATAGTGTGTATGCACACACACACAAGCACACACACACACGACGAATGTAAACGTGTATTTGCCTCGCAACAGCAACAGCAACAGCAAAAACAATAATTAAGTGCCGAGCTGAAATTCCATTAGACAGCAACAGTGTGTGACATTTTGAACAGGGAATTGCTTCGAGCATTAGTTGGGCTCAGTTTGGGGACTTACACACAGCACAGCATTCACTTGAACATGGCTTATGTGTGTGTGTGTGTGTGCATGTGTACTCGTATTGTATTCGTTATCCACAATGAACATGGCGCATTTAATAAGGGGCAGCTGTACAAATGCTGGCTGCAGCATGCAAATTGGCCAAGATCGAATATTGGTCAATGGATTGAACATCTCAATGTCTTGTACCTTAACGACCTGGCACTCAGCCTATTGTTTGTCTGCGTCTGACATTTAATCAATTCGTTGCAGCTCCATTTACACAGCTTAATGGTTTCAGTTGTTGTGCTTAGTTTGAGTTACTTGCCCACTCAACTAGGAAAAGTTGAACATTTTCTGTTAAATTGATATTTTTATAAGCTCTTAAGCTTTTGTCAACTGATTTGCTTTGTTTGTCATACTTTTTCTTTGTATTGCTCTGTTCTTTTTGGTGCAGTGGGTTGTAAATAGACATAAATATATAAATCTGTATATATGTATAAAAGCTTTCTCATTTTTCAATTGCACTTGACAGTCGAAGGAGTTTCTGGGCAGGCAAGATAAGCAACCAACTCTTCTTGTTGTGGATAAGAGCAGCTCATTGTTTTAACATTGGCTTAAGACTTCTTTTTATATTCTTAGAATATGACTTAGCTCAATTAAAACGGTGAATCTGACATCTTAAAATTTAAATCTTAATTAATGTTCACAATTTATTCTTCTGATGAATTTTTGTTTTCTGCAAAAGAGGCTTTTTTAGTTAAAGTTTTATTCTTGCATTTGTTCGTAATTAATCATTATCAAAGACCAACAATTTATCAGCATTTTCTTATAATAACCGTTTTAATTTCCAGGTATTTAAACTCAATTCATGTTGGTCGTCTGTTGTCTTTATTATTTAAAGTACTACCAACCCACCACCGAAATATTTTTTCTGTACAATTATGGCCTTCGTTTCGTTGGAAAATGTATTGGGTTCAACAGCTGTTTGTTTGATCATATTCTGAATGACTGAATCATATAAAGACTTATTCATTGAGTCGCCGCATTACACAAACATTTTTTCGCCTCATATATTTGGCAGTGTAAATAAATTTAATTCAAATCTAAATTGATATATTCAGCGGGCATATCATATTACAAACACAAATACACGCACATAAATAAAAAGTAGGCTTGTGCTTATCAGTTGCCCCGGCGCCATTTGCCGGTCAATGGTATGCTAGGTGGGTGGTGCAGAGCATTTGTTCAGAGAGGTGAGGGCTAAGGGTGTGTCTGCTACTTTTTATCACTGCTTAATTACGTTACTGATAAGCCGATTTAACTTTTGCTTTCGTTACGCTGGCCGTTTGCTTCCTATCACAAGTTAACGGTCTCTTTTTGCTCATTTTTTCGGTTTCTTTAGTCATACTATTTTCTTTATATTTGGTTTTATGTTCGTTGTGCTCTTTAAGTGCACAGTTGAGATTTAGTTAATAAAAATTAATAGCTATGTGATTTGTTTGGCCTAAAGTGGCATAAAAAAACCCAAACATTTTATGAGCAGCTGTCAGCGAAAGTGTTTATTCTGTGGCTTGACTGTAAATTGATGTGTTATCCCACTTTGATTGGGAATGTATATGTATTTGTGAAAATTTATATACACATTCTCGCAATAGCTGAAGTCCGTAGGCTGCTTAGCAACATTTGGAATAGCATTTTGAATGTTTGCCTTATTATTTTTTGACGCTATAATTACGTATTTATTGCCTTTGGACAACATTGCGTATACGTGCTATGAACATTGCCTGCCAAGCGACCGCATACAAGTCATTGACCCAGCAAACAAAATGATAAAAATAGTTAATGGCATACATATTTATAGTATATCTAGTAATTCAAATAAGATAATTTAAATTGTGCGTATGCAGTATCCGGAAAAAAACCAACTTTTATTTTATCTGTAATCTCATATTATTTTGTTTTTAAAATTTTAGACTGTCGCACCTTGCTGCTGATAATAAAATTGTTGCTTGCTTATAAGTATTTGGTTGCTCAAGGCCGCCCCTGGTCTGTACTGCTTAGACATAAATCGAATTGTTATAGATCAATCATTTAAATGTCAAAATTAAAAATATTTTATATTTTGCACTGAACAATCAAAAACCCTTAAATTATATTCGTAAACCGTTCATTTTATGATGTGGTTATTTGTTCTCGTTAGTTTTAGTTAATAAAATATTGATTGTTTGTGGTAGCAATTGTGATATCGTACATATGATTGGAACATTTAATTATTCGTATTTACTAAATAATAAATTTTGTTGCGTTTGTTTTCATAAGTATTATTTTTCAAACCATACATTTATAATACCCTTTAGCAGCAAAGTAGGCACAGAAGTGACAAGTTCATTTATAAAAAGTGAGTTTCAAAATAATATTTGGAAAATGTGAATCTTAAGTTTCTGATTTCCAAGTTGTTCCCTTCATATATTTAAAAGACAAAAAGAAAACAAATATTTCTTATATATGTTTTCTTATTAGATATTTTACTAACAGACCCGTTTCAAGTTTCTCAAAGTATTCTCATTTGAATTGTTTGCTTGTTAGTGAATATTGATTGTCTGGTTAACGTAGCTTGGTTTTGCATTCCATTTCCCATTCAACTATCAAAATTATGGCTTTGCCGCAAACGTATAAATCCATTTTAGGTAAAAACATAAACAATGTCTGTGATTTATTAATATCCAAATATATTTGCGCAAACAATTGTGATTTAGTGTGGCTTATGCGTTTTCTCTTTTTTAATTCTTTTAACCGATTTTAATTGCTATGCTAATGAATATTGATGAGTAGAGTAAAAGTGTGTGTATTCTATATGCCAATAAATGAAGGTTTTTCAGCTTTTTCTGTTCAACAACCAACAACATTCAAGATAACTAACAATTTTTCCAAGAGATCGTTTGTCATGATATTTGTGTACACATCCGCTTAAATATGCAAATTTAATGTTTCTAGCCTCATGCATGATTGATAAAACCAGTAAAAGTAAACATTTAAGCAAATACAAGCAACACGCAATGCTGAATTTTCTTAATCTAATATTATTTTTATGAATATTTAATATTCATTTACTTTTCAAAATATAAAATACATTCAAAATATATTTTATTTATTTAATGCCTGTGCAATATGAATTTTATAGTTCAGATTATGTGGATTATAGCTATATTGAAATATTGTGTGCACAAAAGATTGTGCGTGAAATGAGCCTTAATGTCAGTTTGTGAAATGGTTTTCAACACAGAAAGATCTTTAATGTTTGATTATTGTTCTTTTACATATATGTGTCTATATATTGGTTAATGATTAAAAATGCGACTCAATATCACATTAATTTTAAATGACTTTAGCTTATAAATTCATTAAAATTTTAATTATACTTTGAAACTGTTTCTTCTCAGTGTAAATTTCTAAGGTAGGTTGTAAACATACCAAAATATAATGAAAAATAGATTCTTTGGCCTCATTGCGTGGCAGTTGTCCAATTTGAATGTCTTTTAATTGGATTTTGCGATTCTGACAGAAAAAAGCTGCGAGCGTCGCCCGTTGTGTGGCACCTCCAGCGACAAGTCGCAGCTGGAGATGCACTTGTGGCACCACATATCATCAACACCAAGCAAACATTCACCCACGCACGTAAATCCACACACCCACACACCCGCACACAAACTATGTTGCATAAGTGCAAATGTTTTGGGCTCTGCCAACGCCTGTCACATAAATCTCATAGCGAATTTTGTTTCAGATTTGCCTTCAAGCGCAAATGTTTGTTTGTGTGGGTTTTTGTGCTGCCCCAGCACTGAACTATAAAGCCTCTGCTATTGTCGGCTTGTGGCATGCCATAAATTCGCCTGTTGTTTTTTTTTTTTTTTTTGCCAGTGCCATTTGTCCTCGACCTTGTTACAGTGGCACGCGCTGCGTTTCGGCATCGATTAGGAAACTAAACAACGATTCACTCTTGGTTCCAATTTTGCCTTGGTTTCTATTTATTGTTGCCCAGGGTGCGAGGAGAGGTCACTGCAGCGCCTAAACATAACTAAGTGCTGCACGCAATGTAAGGTCCTATTAAGTTGCTCGCTAACCTTGCCGCTTGAACTTAACATTAACTTGGCACCATCGCAGCCTTCAACCGCCGTTTAGTACTGCGATTTCTTTTTTTCTTATTGTTTGGCTGGCTCTGCATTTTAATGGTCTTTATTGATTTTAAGTCTTTGTCCCAAGCTGCAGAGACTTTGCGGTCTCCTGCTCTTCTCCTCGCCCATTCCCCGCGCAAATCTCTTTTGGGCCATTACCTCACATGCTGGCTGGCTTGCTGGCAGCCTGACTGGCAGTGCTTGTTATGAGCAGTTCGCAAGAATTGACGCGTGCTAATGGCTTCAGACCATGGCATATCCACCTGGCACCCAAGTACTAGGTACAACACGGTGTATACTCCGCTCTCGTTGCAATTTAACCCGCAGCATCCTCCAACTTCTTCAGCTCCTCTTGACTCCATTTCAAATTATGCGCTGCTTTTGCTGTTCGCTTCAATTTGATGCTCTTGAAAAAAATGAAAAGTCTAATTACAATATAAGTTGAAAAGTGTACCAACAAGATGAAAACCCTAGCTGAAGCCCTTTCAGTGTTGGCAAATTCCTGTTTATTCACAGTTAAGCAAACTAAGTACAAAACTTTGACTGGCCTTAAAACTTCAAGGCACAATAAATGTGTAGTATTAAAGTTTCGTCTTATCAACTTTGGGCTTCATCTCATTTTAGAAATAAACCAAAATAAAATCAATTATATTTAAACTTCATTATTTATTAACTTTCTAAGAAGTATGTTTAAAAAATCTTTGGCTAAAATCTTTAAGCTTTCTCAAACAAGCACGTTAACTTTAATATGAGATTCTAGTAACTTGAATTTCTGCCGTTAAAAACTATTTAACTTTTTCACTGACTTTAAATTTAGCATTTTGAACGTATAAATATATAGGGAAAACAGTTTGTCCTCATTTAGTTGTTGAAAAGCCACATAGTTCGAGTTACTCTAAAAAGAAAACAACACGAAAATGTTGCTTCCTTCTTTCAGCATCTTAAAATCTAAAGAAAAATCAATGATAATGCGACTTTTAGTTTTGAAGATCATTTATTTACAAAGTAAATAAAACAGATTCAAAAATCACATAGTCACTGTTTGAATTTAAAAAAAAAAATACAAATAACTATTTTTCCTTTTGCAAAAATTAAAATTTTTCCAGGGTAAATGTCCTTCGAATACCAAGTTAAACCTGCTTTACTCTCTCAGGTTTCTTGCGTTGTTGTGCCACATTTTTTTATAGCTGGGTTGGGTTTTTCGCTTCCGGTGTGCACGCCTCGCTTATCGGCGCATTTTCAGTTTGTTGTATGGCTTTGGCTGTCTCTGACTGTGACTAAGGCTAAGACTCGAATACAGACCGAGTCTTGGGTTTATACAACACATTGCTTGCTGTTGCTTGATGTTGTTGTTGTTTTGCCTCTGTGTTTTGCATGTCATGCGCTTGTTTGCTTTGTGTATCCTTCCGTTTTCAATTTCTTGTTACTCGCTGACTAGTAGTACACTGCACTTCGGATTTTATATACATATATTTTCTTTATAAGTTTTTTATTTTAATTTTTTCTATGCTTGCACATTATGTGCATATTTTTCATGTGACATTTTTCCCGAACATAACCCACATGCAATGTTACAAAAGGAAGGCAAAGCTTGCAGACTGAATAGCTTGGCTGGTAGATGGCAGAGGCTTCAGTTTCTCTAGCTCTTCTATGTGTGCCAAGGCTTTTGTCTTTTGTTGGTTGCTGCTGCTGCTGCTCTTCTTCCAATTACTTTCTCACTAACACAAGAAATTAATTTCTTAGTGATCGCCTTTGTTGCAGCTATTTGTCAAATTGCCACGGCAAGTGCTACAAGCTTACATGTTGTCTTTAAAATTCAAGAGGATAAGATTTCATCCCACAGGCACCTTGGCATGTTGCCTTTGTTTATTTGTGCGGCATTTGATATGCGAAGACTTAATTGAAATCGAATTTAATTTATGGCTATAATACAAACACATGTACAAACTTATTGTGGCTGCCTCACCTCGATGACCAGACACAAAGCAAATATTTGCCCATTACCCAAACATTGGATATTGTATTAAGCACAAGCTATATATATGTTTGGTATTTTAATTAAAATACCAAGGCGCAAATTTATGTTAAAAGCCAAGTAAGCGCAAGTCACGCGCAAGTAACATGCAATCATTAAGTCACACACATTAAATACACTAATTTATTGATTTTCCCTGCACAAACATATAAGGAAATATGCCTCACGCACAACGATACAGAAGCGCACAGGCGACCCAAAACGCAACTGCTGCTCATCTCTCATAGAAATGTCTCAGTGACTTCCGCTTTGTTTGCGCTGCTTGCCTGCCCAGATCCAATCAATAAAATATATGCATGGGATCAGCGCGCCTTGTGCCAAACAAACAAACACACAAACACACAAACCCACACTCACGCAACACAAATTCATAATAATTGAAACGACCATCATAAACAGAACTCAAACCGAGAGAGAAAAAGGCAGAGAAAGAAGCCTGTTGGTAGCAGGAAATGGGAATGGATGCGTGATTCGCTTCTAAAAATAAATCAACTATAAAAAAAAAACGATATTTACTCGTTAGAAACCACACTTAATACTCATTATTTGGTTGTTGTTTAAAATACGTGTTTAAAAATATATCGATTTTTTGCGTAATAAAAAAGCCTCAATAGTGTTATATTTTACACAAATAAATAAATCTCGTTAATGGAAATTAATATGTTTGTAAACACACCTAAGTAAATTCAACGTGAAAATATTTTGGCAGCCATTAAAACTATTTATCTATGTTTATAATTGGGCAATATTTCGTTATAAATAATTAAATACTTATACAGAATTCTCCTAGGAAGTTTGTGTTCCTTGTTATCACGAGGTCATCTCGAGAACCAAAGTTGCTGTGGTGAGTGAACTCAAGTGGCATTTCTTATTAGACTCCTAGACAGAGGACAGCAAACGGCGCCCTAATGGACCATTGACCATGATAAGGCTACTAAATACTGTCACTAGGCTATATAGCATGTAATAGGGAACAGAGGGGATAAGAAAAACAAACACGAGAATGTCATGTGCACACAAATTGGATACCATACAGCATAGTTAAAGCTGCCAATCAAAGAGCGAGATGTAAAAAGGGTGTAGGCGTAGAGGGAAGTTTGGCGATAACACGATTGAATATTATTCAATTAAAATCGCACTAATACGAGCATTAAGCTCGTTGGCACAACTGTCAGGCACACGCACACGCAATCAATGTCAACACAGAAACACACACACACATTCACAGCTACGCACACGCATGCAAACAGAAAGACCTGCAGCTGTAGTTAAGAGAATTTGCACATTTATTCAGTGAATGGTTGTTTGTATTTGGGGCAGTTGTTGTCTGTGAGGGAAGCATACTTTGTTGAGCCCTTGTTCTTGGCCCAGACATTAATACTTGGCAGACATAGCTAAAGCTGTAGCTATATTAAGACGCACATAAATGTCAGCTACAAGATTTGTTAGCCTCGGGTTAAAACTAAGCATTAAGCGTATGCGTTTCATAGCTCTAGGCAAGGGTAGGCCCGTATGTGTGAATGGCTGTGTGTGTATATGTCAATGTGTGTTTATCTAGTTAAGTGTATGAACAGTTAGCTCTGTCTGGCATCTGCTTGAGTTGCTCTCAACTCCTTCCCCTTCTTAAGCTATGCAACAAAATGCGTTAACTTAAGCCGTTTGCGAGAATTCGTTTGCAATTACAAATTTGGCTGTAAACTTTAAGTGTGATATAAAAAAGATAATCTATAATAATAGATAATCTTAACTTGAGTTTATGAGTTTTTAATGCTCTGCCATTTCAATTTTCATTCTAATCCCTGACTATTTAAAAAGTGTTTAAAGGAAAGGTTTTTGTTAAACTCCCTGAATGTATTTAATATCGATTTTCAACTTAGACATTCTAGATGGTTTAGTTTAATTGGGTTTGCTAAGCATCGTATGCTGGGCTCTCTGTAGATTTAAGAAAAACAGCAATTGAATTGCCGTGCAGCGTCATGTGCTCGACTGTTAGGTTGCAAATTAGGCAACTGTGCAGCAAGAACACGAAAAATAAATGCCACAGTGTGTGCTCTTAATAGCAGTTACCCCATGTTGCTGCCACATCTGGCAGCATTTTAAGAGGCTCGCATGTGCTGGCAAAAAGTTGGCCAAAAACTAAAAAAAAAAACAAAATTCCATCTAGTGCTGCTGCTGTTTTTTCCTGCCCCAAAAGTGAACTTATTACACAGAATGTGAAGCCTGTTTCTGGTGCTGGTGCCGTTGCAGCTGTGTGCCGGCGGCGCTTAGTGGCGCCCAGCCAAGGCACAGCATCACCAGCAGCTCGCTGTGTTCTTTCCTCCTACCTCCAAAACACCTTCTGCGTGAATTGTCTGTAGTACCTGGGCTGCCTGCTTTGGGCTGATATTATATGTATGCACGATGCTCATGCCTATCCCAAGTTTGCAATTTTCTTCCTTCTTTTTTTTTTACGACAATCGCTTCAAGTTTTATGGCTCACGCTGTTAGAAATGTCTTTCTTTGTATTCTGCTTGCCGTGCGTCGCATGTCCTGTAATCGATATTTTGTGCGCCGTTTCTCAGCAGCTTTGCGTGTTTTTCCGCTGTTTATTAGCCTACCCATTGACCAGCTATACTGGTAAATTCAATATCTTTTATTTGCACAATTTTCCAGCTGTACGCTGTTTGCTGCTGATTTTCTGCACCTGTCCCTTTTCGCATTTCCGCTGGCTCCATTTAAAGTTACGTAATGTTTACATTAATGTTTTTTCAATAGTTATCAACCGCCTTACCCACCCACGCTATTCGTATTCCTTCGCATTTTCTGTTATCTGGCTCTTTCTATTTAAACCGCAGGCTGGAATTCCATTCACACTTTGTCGCTGGATGGTGTGAAAAATACGGCTTAACAGTACATTTACTCAAGAATTTATGTGTTTATAAAGAGAGCTTGCGTGTGAGTGTGATTGTGTGTTGTTTTGTGTGTGTTTGGGTTGTTTGGCCAGCACGCATTCGAATGGTGTTGAAATGGTTGCCAGGTACCTGGTTTGCGCACAATGCGATTAGAGCGTCCGTACATTATTCAATTTGCGCAGCAAATAACTGAAATGTTTGAGGGCTAAATGACCTTACAAATTCAAAGCTGTGAGCCAAATTTAATTTTAATTTTCAGCATACATAGCTCTACTTTAGAGAGTCTTGCAATAATCAAATTCATTGAATACGATGAATGAGCTTGAGAAGCTAAGAAGAAAAATATTTACAATCATAATAAATCTTTAATATGTTCAGGTATTAGATCATTGACCTGAATTTGTTACTTTAATCCATTTATTTGCTCAACGTTAATACACAGTTGATCCGAATTTAAAATGGTTTAATCTGACTTCTTCGTTAAATAAATGTTCTCAAATATGCGTTATCGGTTTTCGTATTCGCTGCGTTTTTCAACATTTGTTTAAGCGATTTTATCTACTCGTATTTGGTTGCGGCATCAATTATTGAAAAACTCACGCTGTTGTGTTAGCAGCAAACCCTTTCCTTTCCATCGTCGCGCATAAAAACTCATTTATTTTGCACTTTTTGTGAACTAAACTCAGTGTGGCTGGTGGAACGCAGGCAGAGGGTGTAGCCAGGTTGAGTGTGGGCCATGCAATTTATGCAAAATCACGTATGCAATGGCATAAAAAAACTATAAATAATTCAACAGCCGAAATGCATTTGGGGTTGTTTGTGGGAGTGTGTGTGTGTGTGTGACTGAGATGCATTACACATGGTGCGATGAGCAAAAAAACAAATACTTATAGTACATATATATTTGAACATACATGTACAAAATAAAAAAGCAATTCAATGTGCCAAGTGTTAGAGGAACTTGCTGATGTAGTGGAATGTCAGTTTGTTCAGTTCCCCAAGAAAATGAGATACATATGCATGTGGGCGTAAATGTATTTGCTTTTAATGGGCTCAACGTCATTGACTGCTGTTACTCTAAGCACACTGTATATGTATATATAAAGTACATATACTTACATCCACACTTTGACCCATTACTTGGGCCAGTGCTAATCTTTTTTTATGTTATCCTCCACCCTTAGCCCCAAGCTTTTAGTCTTGAGTTACGAGTAACTCGCTGCTTGTCGCATGTTGGCGGACTTTTTTGGTAACCGAGATTCAATAAAAGATATTTTTGAATGGTTCGCAACATAAATGTGGCAAATGGCAAGCCAGCATAGGCTATGGGCCACGAATGTCTGTTTGGTACTTCAATTTTATTTAACATTTTGAATGGCAGCTGAGCAAAGAGAAAACTGAGTGGCACTTTGCTTGGAGTTTATTAGGCTCATCAAATGCTGTCAGCAGTCAACATATGCGACTTTATTTGGGTCGTTCTTATGGCAACCGAATGGCACACGCCCTCGCAAAAGCTCATAGTTCAACCCAAAAAAATATGCGAAGATATTATCATCGGAATCGTTGCTATGACCTTCCCACAAAACGTTAAATGATAGTCGAGAATTTATAGTATGTGCATTCAATGCGTTATCATTAAATTTCAGCTTTAAGTTATAGGATTTATGAACCTTTTTGTTACCAAACATTGACTTAATAAAAAACAATCACATTTCAATCATATGCAAATGAGTTAATTAAAATAAAATATAAATTACAATTGAGTGAAATTAAAACTCTTTCATTGTTGGTATCATGTATAATAATTAATAGTTGCAACAAATATATTTTTTATTTTATTCTTTTCGTACGGAAAACAAATTAAATTTGATGACTCAGTCAAGAATATTAAATATGCCAACAAAAAACAAACTTTATGTTAATTAAGATAGATTAAAAAATTATTTTAATATTTAATGCAGTTAACTGTAATTGAACTATTCAATTCCAGTTGAAGCTTAACAACAAAGAATTTAAATCCTTTTTGCAGTATGTGACTTTAAGTATTAAAATTCAATTTAGTAATCCTTTTTTACGCTATCCTTTTATTGCAGTCCGTAAACCTCAACTCAAGTAGAAGGCCACTCCAGGGAATTTGGGTAAGTGTAAAAAAGTTTGGCTATGAATTATTTGTTAGTCTTGTTTGTGCATCTATTGAGAGATTTGTAAAAATTCAACATACTGGAAATTTGAAACTAGATTAGGCCATAAAAATGCGCATTAAGCTGTCTGGAAGAGATAACGTCATATGTATTTATTGACATGTGGATGCTGACTGTTGGTCAGCTATTTGGTTCTTAGGGGTTTCATTTCTGTTTCTCTTTCATATATTGTATATATATATTTTTTCATTTGCCTGTCGGCCAAGTTTGTGTGCAGTCAGCTATGAAAAGGCCAACATCCGCTGCGGCTAAAGTGCTGTCATTTGTAGGGACAGCTATGGGAGAAGAAAGGCAGCGAATGGGTGAAGCAACTGGATTTGGTACCTTAGTGGGATGAACATGAATACATAAATAAATGAGCTACGTGCGGGGGATTCCAAATCGCTGGCTAGCCTTTTATTTCTTCTGTCATAATCAATCCTCGGCCAATGATTTATGCAAACAACAAATTTTGTCTTTCAACAGCAATGGAAAGAGCCAAAAACTGTGTTGAATTTATATCAAAGTCTGTGCGGGGCTGAAGAGCGCTTAAACCCTTGCGGTTGCGCTTCATAAATTTGTTTATTCGTTTGTTGATATATCCTGGAAATTAAGAGTGCGTGAACACGGGGTAGCATATAATATGGAAAATCATGACCGACATTTCCCAAGCACTTTCTTATATTAAATTCTAGTTTCAAAATTTTTGTCACTGCTCCATTTTTATCAATGTAATTTAGTCACATGAAAAAATTTGCTTTATAGCTTAAAAAACAATTTTCGATACAATGCGAATTAAAGAATTGATATCACAGGATACCAGTTAGTTGAGCACTCTCTTAACTCAACCATAACCACGTGTTGTTGTTGCTTTGTTGCCCTTTTGCTACTGCTGTTGCTTTGCTGTGGTCAGACGCCTTTTTTTGGTCAATTATTCAAACCGAAGCGAGTGCTGCCGGGTTTCAAGCGGTTGTGGTTGCTGCAACACAAATAGACGATTGCACAACCAATGGACGGGGAATGAATGGGGGTTCTGAGGCACTGAGCTGTTGGCCAGTCAGGCAGCAAAGGACAGCATTTAAATGGATTACATTATGTGGCGGTTCTGCTGCGTAAATGTAAATGTGTTAAATATGATGCTAGCTTTCTTGTTTTGGGTAAAACTGTGCGCATCAACAGAGCCCGCAAGTTAAGACGAGGCTCTGTGAGTTCATAATGCGGCTTGGGTTTGTTTACACTGGACCATCATTTTATGCACAGTTTGTGGACGTGTATTTGTTTGTGTTTGTGCGTCCTGTGGCTGTTTGGAAAGGTGTCTGCCAGTAAGTCAGCCCGTCAGACGGTTGTTGGTCAGTCCACTGCAGCAGCAGCAGTACCGTAGACAAGCAATTCGTATCCTGTGACCGCATCCTGTTGCCGGCAGCCCAGTTGTTTGCCCACCGGCTGCCTTTATCCATCCTGCAAAACGTACTTTACATTTACAGCCTTTGCTTAGAGCTTAGTGTACTTTTCTTCCTACTTATTTCCTGGCCCTTTTGGTTCCTATTGTTCGTTGATGACGCGACGAAGCATTCATATGACTGTTCATGCTCTCGAGCAAGGCATTTTGACGCCAGGACGAAGCCATGGCCGGCCGACGGCAAAGCTACCTAACGAAGCATAAACTAAGCGCTCTTTTAATGTTACTTCTTAGTGTGTGTGTGTTTACGTTTGTGTGTGTGTGTGTGTGTGTGAGTGTGCGTGTATGTGTTCGTGCTTGTGTGTGCCAGTTCACAAGAAATCAAGCGTAATGAAGCCCACCAGAAGCAAAATTACAAAACTGGCACAAGTTCATGTTTATGTTCTCATCCTTTCATCCCATTGAGCTTTCTTCTCTACCAGCTGTTGTTGTATCCACTGAATACTCAAGCGGATGATAATGGATAAGCATGTGCCCTTACTGGTTCGACAGACACCACACTTGGACACTCTCTACTACGAAGTGTTCGAGACTTTGCCAATTGGGTGCTTCAAAGTGGGTGAATGAGCTACGCTAAGTAATCCACTCGATGTCCAATTAGCGCCAAAGAATCCACATCCCCACAAAAAGCGCCATGGGCGCTATATTAGCTTGGTGAAAAGGAATTTCGAGTGCCAAATAGCGTGGCGATTAAACTGATGTTCCGTTTCTAATTGATTTTTGAATTGCCAAGGAAAGGCAGGAAAGGGTATGGTAGTTTATGTCAGCTAAGAGCAAGGTAAAAGTAAAATCGATGAAAAAACACCAGCTTACCCGCGAAAGTAAAGAAGCTAATTAAAAGCATGGAAGCTTATTACAAGTTCTTGGAAATTTGCTCTTTGTGAAGGCTTTTTTGAAGAGAGAGATTTAATGTTTTCACTATAATTAAAAGGCAAATATTCAAAGCAATTACTTTCCCTTAGTATGTAGCTATTAGCCTAATCTGCCATATGGCTCAACTAAACTCTTGTAATGATAAATTTTATTAGTCTTTGTGTTTTATTGAAATTTATATTCTCGCTACACTGCCAGCATATGGTATAATTTGACCACAGATTTAAGCATATTCATATGCCATGTGGTTCTCTGCATTTGGTATTTTTCCACTTAAATATTAACAAATGTTTACATTGCTGCCTTGAATGAATTGCACACGTGAGTCATTAAATAAAAGTACCACAGGGCGTATGTGTGTTATTATTATTGTTATGCCTGCAATATTGCGGTTCCGCAACAACTAAAAAACAGTGCCTAATTGCCATAAAAAGTAAAAACAACAAACATTTGAAAATCTTTACCGCTCGGCGAGAAAGAGAGCAGCATAATAAGTAGCAGCATTTTGAAGTAAAACAAGCAAGCAAAAATCAAAGACAAGACAATAAATGGCTGCAGGAAATTATGTGACGTGACGCGCGGCTTTTGTTGCTCTGTTCTTTTGCTGTCCACAACAGGGACAACCGCAATAATAACAACAGCACGAACAACCCTAATGGCAATAACAACATAACTTGTAAAGCAACTAGCAAGCAAAGCACGAGATGGAGAAGGAAAATTGTCTTTATTATTATTTTATAACCTTTAAATGTTGCCTTAACTTGACTTGCTTCGTCTCACTCTGTCCTAAGTTTCTGCCTGCCTTTTGCCTCTGGTTGTTTTTTTTAGTGCTCTCTTTTTTTTTTTGTTATCAAATCTTACAATGTGATGCTTCTGGCACGTTTTCAAATGATGTACTCTCTGCATGCCGCGTCTTCAGTTACTATTCATGGCTGACTGCTTATTAAAACCAAGCCTGCGGCAGTTTAAATATCTCTGCAGTGAAGAGCATGACCATATATTATATACATTGTAGTTTATATGTAAATCATCAATGATATGCAAATGCAGTCAGCTTTAAAATGCATTCAAAGAGCAGAGCACGACATCAACTTAAGCGGTTAAAAGGAGTGCAAATAAGGCAGCAAATTCAAACGCAGCCATAAAAAGTTTATTGCAATATATTTTTTATATTGCATTTTAGTTTGATGTTATTTGCTTGCTAAGGGAGGAAAAAGAGAGCCTCAGACTTTTCATAGTGTGATGTCATTGGGAGCTCAATGATTTTGTATTATTTAAACACTCTTTAACTTTACTTTTAAAAAAAGCCATTGACTCAACTGGTTAATATGCAATGATAAAGATTATGAGTCAATAAGCTTTATTTTTTAGGCACTTGGCTTATCTTTATGATAATTATTATCAGCTTATTGCACATTAAGCAAATTGAGCAACAAAATATTACCAATGTTTTGAATTTTGATTGAAACCTTGTAATTTTTGATGAGGTAACAAAAAAACCGCAACACCTAAAACAAAGACATAAAGCTTTATGCGCTTTCCTTTTGTTTATCTAATATTTTCAGTATCATTTCATTTGTTTTTTTTGTTTTTTGAGAACTTTTCAAAGTATGTGCTTAAGTGTCATTTGGGCTGAATATTGGCATACATTTTGATTCCTTTCCTTTGTGGCATTACTTATGTGCATTACTTTATCAGCACTCTGTTTGTGGGCATTAGGTTTACAAGTAGACATCTTAAATTTAATGCCTTTTGCATTTCCGCAACGTACACTCATGCACACACTCACACACGCACACACACACTCACAAATCAAAGCAACCGCATGTGTTTTTTTGGGTCAATATAGAGCACTCGACAATTTGAAGTGATTTTAATATGTACTCGAAATAAATTTCGTGAAAATTTCGTGTGAGCGCGACACTTTTTGTGTGTTTGTGTGTGTTATCAAAGCGATTGCAAGACAATTACACTTCTCACATTAATGGCGCATGCTTTTGACGCCGCCAACCTCAACGACTAGTAAACAATGTGTCTAGACTGGCGTATGTTGAATGGGAAAATACCCTTTAATAAAGGTTTTTCGTAAAGAACGGATATTTTATTTTGTCTAGAAATGCTTAACTTTGTAAAAGCTCCATATTGCTTACATTATGCAAAACTAAAATATTACATATATATTTCATATAAAATTAGTCTGAAAACGCGCTTACCTTTAATAACATTTTTTTTTGACACAGTTGATTGAAACAGGGAATATATGAAAAAATTAAAATCCGCATATCATCGTTTTAATGCCAAAAAACTTTTCCACTTTTTAACACTCACACACACACACATACACACAAAAAAGCGTGTAAAATACTCGCATCTGTTGTTGGCAGTGGCGAAAAAGTTTCATTTGTTTACACGATACGGCTGCCTGCTGCCTGGCTTACCACATCAAAAATAAAGATGATCAACATCGACCACAAAAAAAAATATTAAATTGTAAATTGATATTTCAAAAATTGTTAAATAAACAAACAAACTTTTTCAATGTTCAACATGCTTTCAGCTAACTTAAAGCTGAAAGGAAAGTAAAAGTGAGAAAAAGAAATGAAAAGACAAGGGCACATGGCTAATGGTCGGCTTTATTAAAATGATTGCCACGCCCATGCAGTAGCTATGTGGGAGGGGCAGCAGAGAGAGTACAAGAAGCCAGCTTATCAATGAATCACCAAAGCTTGTGATTGATGATTGGATGTGATGAGTGCGTGTGGCAGTAAATAAGCATATACTTAACGGAGTATCTGCATGTGTGTAGTATGTGTGTGGCACACTCCAAATGTGGCTTCCGTAGCAGGATTAGGCGCCAGGAGCCTGCATAACAAGCCGACAGCAGCCATATGTGTGATTAAAAGTGAAGAGTTTGCTAAAGCGCTTCCAACTTAAAGAATCCTAACGTACCAACAACCATCTACCCTAACTTAAGAGAGTTGCTTAAGCAGCTTTGTTGTGTTGGGTATACAATAAAAAATTAAATAAATTATTATATCATTTTAAATTTTATTTGCATAGCTCAAATTCTGTTCTATTTAAGCACTGAAAAAACTGTATTTGATCTATTCAAATTTTTTTTCTTAGCATTTGCTAGATGACAAGAATTTCAAACGAGCATCTCATCACAATCGCTTACTTATAATATCAAAACATTAAATGGGTTGTAAATCCAGTTAGCAAAAGAGTTTCCGCTCCGTTGGATTCACCTCTCGTTATGTTTGCTATTGTTGTTGTTGCTGCTGTCGCTCTTATTTCTTTTACCTGTTTGCACACACACACCTACACACCGTTTCCCCCCCATATACATTTTCCGCTCTCTCATGCAAGTATTTCCCTTTCGCTTTGCGGCATAGACCAAAATGTTTACACATACGCGCGATTTTCTTTCAACAATTCATCAAATGCGCTAAGCGGGCACAAAAAAAACTTTGACACTCGACGTTTCTGTGTGCGTATATTTGTGGGTGTTGAAAGCATGTGCAAAGTTTGATAATGCTGCCAGCCCTTCACCATACCCCGCAACGCACCAACAAATGCCATATCAATCATCGGCAAAATTGTGTGCATTTTCGCCCGTCTGTTCTACTCAGTCTTCAAGCATATGTGCTTTAAAATATTTATTTTACTTTGCGCTTTTGGTCGAGCCATATTGAACGCTAAATACAATTAATCAAATAGATTTTGCAGGCTGTGAGAAAAGCATATGTAGATACATATATACTTGTATGTGTACATTATTTGCATGCCTCGACTCGCATTATTTATGTGTTCGGTTCGGAATGGGCTTGGTTAAGGGATGGCAATAATTTAAAGCTCCTTGCGCACATTCATTTACTTGTCATTTCCCCGGCGTATGTTGGCAGAACAGCAAAAGAAAATATACAATCTCATGTGAGTGATGCTGATGACATAACTAATAATATTTATTTGTACATACATTCATTCAAATATAAGTAATGGGCTTATTTTGTGTGCCAAAAATACGTTTTTCTTTAAGAATCAAACTTAAGAATTTGTTCTTGATTCAACATGCTATAAGAGCTATAAGTAAAGAAGACATTTAAGCTAACGACACATAAAGTTAATCTATCGTTGGAATTCCTGTTATCCTGCTGATTAAATATTAAATAGCTGCATTTAATAAGCTTATCCTTATTTTTGTAGTTATTGCAATACATACACATTCATGTTTGCATATCACGTATACGTAATGTGTTGCACATTGTTGTAATTGTTGTGCTAAATTTAAAGACCGCAACGCACGTTATTTAATAATGACAATATACCTAGGCATATTATTATGTATGAACAACATAACACCAAATGCAGCCATTTAATTAGGCAAGTCATAAACATTTTGTGTGAAACTCGATCTGATTATAGATTCTGGATATTTTATGCCTGCAGCAGGCAATTAATATGCAAAAAGGGCTTATGCTAGTTTTATTTTTGTATATGAAAATTAATTGAATGAACACCTGTGGCCCTGTTCACCTGTAGACTCAAGAGCTAAACATATATTGATAAAATAGAATTCAATTTCACAAAACGTTACATTAATTTGAGCTCAAGTGTCAGGTGGCACTGATTTATGCAGTTGAAATGGTTCTGCTATAAATTTACACTGGTCGAGTGGGCAATCTTAATGCGTGCTTGGAGCCAAGTTTTTAGCCTAGTCCATTGAGAGTTCTTGTCAGTTAGCATAAGCGAGTCAAGTAGGAGGAAGAGAGTATCCATGATTTATTTTCATTCGAAACTTCTACTTTAAAACACACAATTTGTGCACTGACGCCACAAAACTTTTCAGGCAAACACTTTGTAAAAAGTACCCAGAGAAGCTAAGGTATAAGAAGAAAATGTAGTTAAAGAAGAAGACAGAGTAGAGCAGAAACTAGCAAACTCAGCGCAAAAATTTTAATCTGCGCATTACAAAGTTTATTTTATTTTTTTGCAAAAGAAGAAAGTGAACAAAGAGGCCGCGCTGCGGCTGCTGCTGTTATTGTTGTTGCTGTTTTTGTTACTCCTGCCTGCATTCATCCTTTTGGCGCCTCACTCGAAAATGCAGTCATTAATTTGCAGCTTACAACAGCAGTAGCAGCAGTAGCAGTAGCAGCAGCAAAAGTAGCCAGGCAACCTCGAGGCATGGCTAACGCGTAATACGCAAAAAATGTAAATATAATTAAGACGCCGCGCCGCTTGAATGGCCTGAACTAAGCTTAAAAAATGACTTGCCTTCAAGTCTTCACAAACCATTTTTTATGCCAACCCCAAAATTTAAAATCCAAACAATTTCATTTGTTTGCTTGCCCGGTGACAGTTACTTTGCCGCTTCAACAAAGGTCCCGCTGCTGTTGCTCGCCAGTTGTGCAAATGGTAGTTTGCCATTGCATTGACACGCGATCATTAGTCAAGAAAAACTACAACTTCTGCAATAAAATACATACTAACATCAGCTGCAGAAGGAGTTGTTGGTGAGAAAGGGGCAGCAGCAAAGGAAAGTTACAGCTGCAGTTGAAGTAACAGCTTCGCTTGACACTTGATGAAAACTGGACGTGGCAAATGGAATCGCCACATACCTAGAAAGCAACATTTTTCAAATGCACTTCCAAAAAACCAAATTCTTAAATTGAACAAAATTGGACTTTAGTTATAAAGAACTATATAGAACTATCCAACAAAACATTTCAGCTTATGAAAAAACCATAAATGTTTAAATTAACTTAAAAGTTTGATTTTATTTTTTTCCTTTCTTTTTAAAAATAATATAATCAAGCATAACAATAGATATTTATTTTGTTCTTAAGTTCATAATTGAAAAATTCTCAAAGCTAAATTGTTAACTTTCAAAAAAGTGCTTTCTGACTGTTTGCTTAAAAACTTCCACAAAACAATGCAAAATGTTGAGTGATTAAAAAAATTAATTATAAAATTCATTAAAGCATTTCTAACAAATCCAGAGAAGTGTGTTGGAGTGCATTGCACAGCTAACAATTTTAATAAATACACTTTGTTTTTGTTATCCCTGGAATGCTGTTTGTTTGGTGCTTGCTTTTAGTTTGTTGGTTGCATGTTTTGTCATGGCGTTAGCAAATTAAAAGTTTCTTCCTATTCTACTTTATAGTCAGTCACGATAAAGTGAATTTCATATAAATTAGTTGTTCGAGCGGCAGTTTGCTAATTAGACAGGTAAAACTTTCAGACACACAACTTCTGGTCAGAGCAATGCTAATTCAAAGCAAATCCAATGCCAACAACACCAAATACTAAGCAAAAAGTGTACTTCTTCTGCCGGCAATAAGGAGCTGTTAGCAGCACCCATGACGTTATTGTAATCCCACTCGTTTTCTATTCTATTATTCTTGTATTGTGTACTCGCAGTCGTGCCAGCGACATAATTATGTGCCGCCAATTTGCATTGCGCCCACAACAAAAGCGCCATAAAAGGCCATAACAATTGAAGCACACGCCAACGCGGCGCTAACGGTAATGGCATAGCAGCTCTACCTATGAATAAAGCATTGTAACGAATGCAAAATACTCTTGGATGGGATTAATAAATTTGCATTCACAGCAAGCTATTGTACCTTTTTAAGGCCCGAAGCCTAATCCACAAGTCAATTTATTGTGAAAATGAACAAAAGTTAATAAGAGTTTGATTTTGTGAATTGTAGGATCCCAAGATGCTAATCTTAACAAGATTGCAAAGGCTCAATTTTAAAATTGCCTTAGGACCATATAATCTCAAAGTTCTGCTGCTTTTTAAAAAGCACTGTTAACTTTTCTTGCTTTCCTCGCGTTACATTTTTCCTAACTAAATCAAAGCATCTTTACCTTTAGCAAGTGCATTAGAAAGAAAAAAAAAAAAGTAATTGGAATTGTGCAGCAGTTATTTCAACACCTTTATGGGGCTGCAACATGTGTGGGCCACCTCAACACAAACTAAAATACAAATACAAACACATAAGGGCTCATGTAACTGACCAAAATGGCTTTGGCCAATGACCAACTGAGCTGGTGTTTGGGGCCATGGCTGGTGGCTTGTGGCACGGAAGGCTACATGGAGGTGCCAGAGTGGCATGCAAAACAAACCGACACAAACGCCGACGCCACATTTACAAAAGCCACAGATAGAAATCTAAAGATAAAGCAAATTGCTGTGCTACAAAATCGTTAACTGTAATTTACCGTATTTCAAACACGGCCCATTCTTCTTCGACTTCTGCTGCTCCCTCCTGCCACTACTATTCGCTACTATCCCGCCTGCATGCAGCAGTTATGGATGCAAGCAGTTGTAGCACTGCTAGCAATAGACTTTAGTTCTAACAAAATGGGGCCGCAATGTAAATTTAATTGCGTTTCTCTGCCTCAATTCGTTTCGTTTCGTTTGCTTTCGACGCCAGTTAAACATATTTACAATTGCACTATCCGCAAACTTAGCACAAACTGCAAACACACACACACACGCATACAAACATACATATGTAAAATAATTGAGGCATTGAATTATGCAGAATGTTGTGCCACGGAAGTGTTCAAAGATTGGCCAATTGCTAAATAACAACGCTTGACACTGATTCACAGACTATCTAACGTTCTCATTATGCAAAGTTCAATAATCTTACTAATTTCGAGGGGAGTTGCGTGTTGCAGGTGTATTTTCTGCGAAATTCAAAATAATTTAAGGAAACGTTTTGCTGCATATGAGTAAGCTTATTAAAATTAATAATACGCCCCGTGGCGACACGTCGTTAAACGAATGATGCAATTATGAAGTGTACCTTATATGTTGTTCATGCGGCTATAGTTAAAGCCTGTAGTTCACCCCAAAAATACATATATACGTATCTTAAGTGTGCAATTTTCAGTTATGGTCAAGTGGCTATTCAAAATTATTGTAATGCGTCCAGAATAGTGAGTGCATGCATAAATTCTCTCATTGACACAAAATGAAAGCCACTTGGGTGATGTAAGACGCTCAACAACTAAAAATAAACACATTTGTCTGTTTGACATTTTTTTATGGAACATTTTTTATGTAAAGAAATCTTTGGCATTAAAGCTCTAAATACTAAAATAAAATTAAGAAAATATTACTAATCAAGGGTCAATGAATTCTAAAGGCCTTACTGAAATACAATTGTGTTTGAGGGATAAACAATAGACACAAAGCAAAAACAATATCTTTATTGTATACTCATCGTATATATATTTCTCTCTGTTGTATTTTGGTATTAAGCAATTTTTTATGATATTAATTGTCTATGCAAGACAACAAAAGCATTTCAATTCCCAACATAGTATTCATCATACGCAGCGTGGGCTCTATTGAATGAGTATTGTAAATTAGCGCCTGTTTGAGTTTATTCTAGCATATTGCCTCGTTTCGAGGCATCTACTCGAGTTGAAGTCTATCCATCTCTTGGGTCAGATACGATATTTATTATTTTTTTTGCGTGCGATTATTGATGATGATTGATTTATAAACATTTCAGCGCCGCAGATAGGCAAATTAAGTTTTAACCAAAATAAAAATAAACAAACGGTATAAGCATTTTAGACCCAGCTACGGTATTTTAAGCTAATGCATAAGTATTGCTGCTGCCTTTAATAATAAATGACACCTCATAGAAAAGAGCAACAACAGACAACGGTAAATTTAATTTGCTTAAATATTCATTACGTACTATTATGTTCGCACATACGCTGATTAAATTGCCCCATATTCAGGGAAAGAATTTATTATTTTTCAGGTCGAGGGGCATTTAACTTATAATTTGATGCAATATTCTGTTTGCCACATTGGCTCATATATCATCATGACTCCTTCATCCCACTTTAACGTGCAACTTATGCATGTGGCCGCCACATAACCATTTCGCCGATTTGAATTATATTTTTCATTTTTGGCTAACTGTTTGGCTAATTTTAGTCATGTATTTTCATTATTCACAAAGCTGCAACAAAAAGAAGTTAAAATAAATAAGTAGCTTTGACTTTTGCATGCCTTGGGGCAATTAAAGCATTTCCGCTGCAATTGAGCGAGCGACTCGAAGTTTCCGAGAACAAATTTGGAAGGACATATGACTAAGAAATGCTCTGCACTAAGTAAAAGTTCTGTTTTAGCAAGCAAAAGTTGTTGCATGTAGATTTATGCAACATAATCAAATCATCAGAAAGTCTTAAAAGCTATAACGAATTTGTTAAACAAACATTAACATTGCTCGCATCAACTTGTCGCATTGAATTTGTAATTGTATTTTTCAAAGAAAAATTTTAGTTAAACTTCACAACTCTTTGGCTACATTATTGCCGTACAAATCGCTCTCGTGCTAAAATGCATACCTTATAGACACGAAAGGGGAATATTTCATTTTTTTTTTTTCTAATTCCTCTGACGTTTTTACTAACAAATTTATAATTGCATTTTTTTAACGCAAGTGTGTGAGTGCTCATAATTAGTGTTGAATATTTATTTAAAATTCCATTCTGCGGCTGGCCAGCGGCTGAAGAAGAAAAATAATATTGACAACAGGCAGCAACAGCTGTTGACACTAGAGGCCACCAGATGGCGCCATGAGGCGTGCCCATTGTCAATTAACCGGCTTTAATGCTTTTGCCCCTCCTAGGTGCCGTCTGTCAATGTTGTACAAATTAGTTTGTTGGCTTAAAAAAAAAACCCCACTAGCAATGGAAAAATGTGTAGTCCTCGGGGAAATTTAAAACACTCACATGCATATGTGTGAATTTTAAATTAGATAAGTTAGCTTTTCCTCTGAATTCAGAATATAACTTGACTCGGAACTTTGTTTAAACAGACTGTGTCTCAAAATTAATTCAAAAAACATTTTATATATACAAAATATATTATACCATCCGAGATGCCACGTAAGCATTCGGGCAGCCCTTCACCCAGGCCAGCAGGTGGCGGCAGCGCCAGGAATAACAGCAACAGCAACGGCAACCGTAGCGTTTTTTCTAAAGGCTCCCACAGTCGAAATGTACCAGTTGTACAGTCCAAGCCAGCAACAGCTGCAACTCCAGCTCCTGCACCCGCTCCAGCTGGACGTTCCACAGGCGACGTTATGAAGGATATGGCAGCCACTGCAGCTGGTGTTGCCGTTGGCTCTGCTGTGGGGCATGCCGTGGGAGCAAGCATAACGGGTGCCTTGAGTGGAGGTGGTAGCTCCAATGCAGCAGCGACTGCTGAGCAGCCGGCAGCAGAGCGCCGACCACGCAGCGAAATGGATGGTCCTTGTTCCTTCGAAATCAGTCAGTTTCTGAAATGCAGCGAAGAAAATAGCGATCTTAACGTTTGTCACGACTTTAATGAGGCTATGAAAAGATGTCGTCAGCATTATAATCTGTGAAGTGCTAGCTGCAAAAAGTGTGAGAAAGTGCAGATCTGGATAAATCACAAAACAATAGTAGAAATTTTGGCACATTTTGTCAAATGCTAATCATTCAAAATGCATTTTGCACTCGCAGAAAATTAAAGCTTTTAAAAAATAAATTTTGCAATGCTTCCCAAAGTAAATAAATTAAAAATAAATAGTTTACTTTTCACATCTTCATTCAAGTTAATTGGTAATGGAATTTTGCTCATTCTAGCTAAAAGCTTAATTGAATTTGTTTGATCTAAATGACAGCAGCTGATTGTTTAAATATTTATATAGTTCTCCACTTATATTTCGTTTTTCGACATTTCAATTTATTTTTAACTCTCGAACAAAGTGACTGCAGCAAAATTCTTGTCGCCCTCTTGCTTAACTTTTATATGCGTATCCGATTCTCTACTCTTTAATAAATTTATTTTAAATCGCAAAGTTTATTCAAGTACTTTTTGCCTTTTTTGTTACACTGTTTAATATTTTTGGACATCAAATTCATTCATTCCAACAATTATCTTACCAACAATGTTTTTAGCTCTATGAGATATATGACCCTCCTAGGGTATCAATCATTCGGCTTGTCAAATCAGTTTATAATTCCCTGCTTTTTTTTTACATATCCAGTTAATTGTGATTTTGTTTACCGTCAACCCCGGCGTTCACTTCTCACCCCTAGTCGTTGGGGGCTTTTGTTTGTGTTGTTACATTGCCTGCGCTTTGGCGCATATTTACTTAAAATTTGTTGTTGTTTCGCTTTTGTTAACGATTTTCGCATTCAACGCGCTTTTCATAGCTCGTTCCTCTTCGTTCGTTTGTTCTTTGGCAAAGCAAAACTTTTTCATTAGATTTTTCGTTATTTCTTTCTGTATATATTAAGCGTTTCTGGAGTTTTTGTTGTATTTTTTATTTTATCTGCTTGGCTTGCGCGCAATTAAGCCCTTGAAATGTTTTGGCAGCGGCTTCAAGCATTTCAATTCCCCTTCCAACAACTAACTCCACCAATCAGAGGCGATACCCTTTTTAAATTTGAGCGTATTGTCGCGTATGCTTAAAGAGCAACAGAAAGCAAAACGAGGGACAATAATGTAAGGATTGCCTAAGCATATATTTGCCTGTTTGCCCTAAACGCTTTGTTTCCGCTAATGAAAAGAAATTTAATATTTTTGGCGTGCGTCAGCGCACCTAATAAATATTTATTATGTTCTCTGCAAATGCCCAGCCTGCCTCTGCCACCCAACTTAGTTTGACCAGAAACGGGCAATGCACCTGCCACTGGCAGTACCAGTATCAACAACCGCAACTCATTACGGCTGCCTCAAATGCGCAACTGTTAGGCGTGTGTGTGGCTTTGGGTGGATTAAGCAGTCAAGCAAAAGCTGAGGTTGCCAGGGCAACGTTAAGGTATCCTATTTGTAAAGGAGATTAATTAAATACCAACTGCAGTTCATTGAAAATTTCTTCTTAATATAATTTATGTGCTGTAAAAACAAAGAAGGCACTTGAAAAGATGTTTGAAAAATTTACATTCAAAGGAAGAAATTTTAGGAATTTGTCAAGTGAAAAAAATGTTTAAGACCAAAGAATTAAACAATGCTTTTGCCATGCTCAACATTCAATTAAAAGAAATCCAAGCTTCTTAAGCCCTTTAAGAGCTAACAATGAAGTTCTTTAGGAATTCTAGTTTCTTTTGTCAAATGATTCAAGCAGACATAAAAATCGACACAACATTAAATCATTGAAAAGCGATGCGTATTTCATAAAATAGGAGCCAAAAATGGCTATATAACTTTAATGCAATTTATGCTCTTCATGGCAGCGAAAACGATTGTTAGTCCAATATGAGAAACTTTCAGCACTTCAGGTGCAATAGCTCCATCATTAATAGCCTTGAAAGTGCGATGGCAACATTGCCAGCCAACGGTTCCGAGTGAAACGTTCGTTGGGTGAACATTTTTAACGTGTTTTTTAGGGGTATAAAAAGCAATTTCAATGCACTAAAGTCCACAGCCGACATGATGGAAAATATCATAAAAGAAAAACAAGTAAAAAAAAGTACCGTAAAAAAAACACACACACACACAGTATAAAAGGCAATCAGGCGCGAACTTTTTTGTTGTGCCGAGTGTGAAATGTGATATGACAAACACAACACAATTAAAGGACGAGGCGGATACGTGTTCATTTGTTTTTGTCTTTTTTTATGGATGTGGCAAGTGATGTAAGCGGCAGCCAGCAAACGAGCAAAATTTTGCTACAGGCGCTTCAGAATGTTGCAAGCTAAATTGTCTGCGTGGAAAAGACTTAAAACAGAATTGCTTTTCAGGCTATAATTGTTTTAAAATTGCGGCTAAGATGGGTTTTTATGTACATTTTCTTTTTATTTTATGCTATGCAGTCCGTCATGCACACTGTGATCAATCAGTCATGAATATGCTAATGAAAATCAAATCAAATCCAATAAATTTTCAAGTTGGCAAACCAATTGAGGCGTGCAATGCAATAAATTGCATCAAAATTGTGTAACCAAATTGGTTGAATGGCCAATAAGTGCATTTGACTGACGTGCAGGCGGATGTGTTTATGTGTCGGTATGTAAGTGTTTGTTAGAGTCTGTGTAAGTAAGTTAGTGTGTATGTTTGTGTGCTGGGCGTGTCATTTTGGCATTTTAGTCAAGCTGGAAATTTATGTGCGGCAAAGTTTGCTGTTTCACAACTTTGTCAGAGCGCTGATGGCGGAAACGGAAATGCATTTCCGAAAACCGGAAATGTACTTGCATTTCGAATTGCATTTGGTCATGCCATGGTTGCCACCCATAACCAAAAGAAAGATAAAATAAAAATAAAAAAACAGTAAAATAATGATAGTAAAAAAAATTGTCCACCTCAAACATTTATGGACTGTCCTCTTCTGAGCGGCCCAAACTGCATGCCAGGCATATGTCAGCAGCAGTGAATGTTGCAGACAGAAAACAGAGAGAGATTGAGCAACTGCAAGCACTTAATAAATATGTGCATGACATGCAAAAGTGCAGGAGTGCAAGCAAACAGGACAAGGCGGACAACTTTCTTCTTCATCTTCTTTTCTCCGCTGTCGGCAATTTTATAATTTCATCTGCTTTTGGTCTGCCTGCCAGTCAGTCAGATGCGTCTGTTCAAAAGGAAAAAGTTGAAACTGAAAATATAAATATGGAAATATTTAAAAAGTCTTTGGCATTTCTACACTACAGCAAATAGTTGGGGCATCTCTGAGACGACAAAGAGCAAAGTTAAATATTCTTTAAATATTCCATATATTCTCTACCGCAGTTTGTTATTTGTGCAACTTTTAAACATCAACTGGCCATGAGTTAAAAACAAGTATTTTAAATTTCTTGCCAACACGCATACGCAGTGTGCGCCCAGTTAGTTTAACTAGTTGTTGTAGTAGTAGTAGAAGAAGTAGAAGTTAATTTCAGTACGTAATAAAGCTTCTTAATTAAACAAGTGTAAATTAAAATCAACTAAGCAAAACCCTTAGACCCACAAACCACTTCGTTGCCTTTGCCTTGTTGAAAAGCATTTACATATTAATTAAACCTCTTGGCGAAAAAGAGCAATAGCAGCAACAAAGTGGCAAGCCCTAAAGCCAAAAGGTCAAATACCAGACGCCCTAAACCACAAGCATTAGTTGACCAAACACACACACACACAAATACAAAGAGGGACACCTCATTGAAATGTTTGGTGGCATACTTTTTAGAGCGGTCAAAGCGATGCAACTTCTTTTTTAAACGAAAAACTTTTCTTTCGCCTCATAAAGCAGCCTTTGGGCTCGTATAACTTTCGATAGAGCACATTTTTGTAGCCAAGCAATTTGACGTCAACATTGTCTTGGGGTTCTGAGCTTCTATCCGTGTCACTTAAATATTAATTTAATTTTCATAATAGGCTCCAAAACTCACACACCGACAAACAATGGCTGCCAACCAAATTATTGTTATCGGCAAAGTGACAGGGTCCTTTCTCCATGGATTTAGCTTGTGATTGACACTTTTCTAAGAATAGCATAAGCCCATTTGGCATACCCAATCACACAAGAGTATGCGGTACGTGGGTGCGACAAACTTTTACAGCTTTAGATCAAATATTGTTTTAACAGCCAAAATGAATTCGGCTCTGACAACTCGTAAGACTCGTAGAAAGTAGAACAATCAAATCCAAGAAAACTTGGGCTAAGTGCAACTATTGTTAATTTTATTTGTCCAGCACTCGCCCCATGAAAGCTCGAAGCAAAATTGCTGTTTAAACAAAACCAAATACTAAACAAAGATAGTTAAGGCAAACTTTTTTTTGAAAGCACCGAAACTTAACTACTCTCCATCAGCTCAATAAACTGAAGATGATTTGAGCATTCTATGAGATTTTCTGAACAATTGCGATCGAATTTCTGCTTGTTAAGCAATTTGCGGCCATTACTTGCGATGTAGGCCAATAAAATACAAACACAAGCAGAAATATAACAACTTATTTTTCGGAATTATTGAGATTAGGCAAGAAAAACTTGTATTACTCATTGTGATGGTTCAATATAATATAATTTGTTTAGTTGTTCAGCAGAATGAGAATTATTTAAGCATGCCTCAGTCACCACTTAATTTGTATCTGCCTATTCTCATGCTCAATCCCAAACACTCTTGGCAAAGTGTATAAAAATGAATAGCGCGAACATTTGCATAACATTTATATAGATGGCAAAATAGTGGGACAACAACAAATAAAACTAAGCTCCCATACGTACTACTTAAATGTATATTTTAACTATATATAAAATTATATAATATATATAAGCGAGAGTATGCAAACAAATAACAATAAAAGCAAACTTAAAAGTCCATTAAAATTGCTTGAGCGACATTGTTAAACTGGCGGACCGCGTCGAGTTAGTCACGTACCCTCCCCGCCTCCTTCTGCAACGCAGTCTAGCAGACATTTGAGCTAGAGATGAGCACTTGTTCCATTCTCTGTTGCTGCTACCACATCACTAAAGTCCCTGACAATAAATAGAAATCTCAATTTACGACGCGTTAGGCGCGTCCCCAAAGGCAGCAAGACTCATAGTTACTAACTTAGTTGCTGGTGGGTCAGGGAGATCCTGCGGCTGCTTTGCTGCTGCTGCTGTTGTTGTCCCTCCCACTTGACTGCCTTTCTCTAATGGCATTTGTGATGGTTGCGGTTATAGTCACCATTGCCATTGGCATCGCATTTGACGATGATGTTGATGTTGATTGGCGATTCGCTGCCGCTTGCATGAATGCCTTGCTCTCTTCCCCCCATTCTTTTGCTCTCTTTCTGGCTAACCATGAGTGCTTAGTTTGCACAGAAAAACCAGCAGTCAAAGTGCACAGTCCAACTTTTTCATTGCCATTCGCTCGCTTGATCAACTTAACTTAGCAAAAACTGAACGCAAAGGTTTTAGTCTGACGCAAAAAAGTGTGCTATAAGTCAAGCCATTTTCAAAACTTTCCGAGTAAAGCGCGACGTGACATAATTTGTGCTAATGCCAAATGACTGGCACTCAACTTGTGTGTGTGTCTCTACAGTAAACTACAAGTATGGGTAATACTGCATAATTTCTACATATTAGAAAACGAATATGGAATACGTGACTTTCTGCCTGCATTTGCATAAGAGCTCAAGACTATGTAAAACGTCAAACGCGCGCATGTCGCATAATGCAACTAATTTGAATATGATAAACCATGAAGACACTTTGAGGTGGTGCAAGAAAAATTTGCGTAATTATTTCTTTAGGGCTTTCCTTAAACTAAGCGATGTCGTGTAACGATATGATGAGGGCTTTGAGACTTTAACAAATATTTTTCGTCAAGAAATAGTTTTTTACTGCACAAAAACCCGTAAGTGTAATTCTAATCCTATTTCAGTTACTTTCACAAAATTCACCACAAGTGAGCGAAGAACTATGACCGGAAAAGCTAAAAACCTTCTGTTTGCAGAACAGTGTTTATCGGATTAGGTCATAAGGCAGAAGACCGAAGCGATGCAAAAGGCCACAGTAAACAAATCGAAGTGCAGGTTTCAATTAGACAGCTTTGCCACCCACTTGCCACACTTCCGGGGCATGCACAGAGGCAAATTAGCCTGGCAAACGCAAAAACCAGATACATTTGCAACTAAACACAAAGATAAGGATACATTTTCATTTTGCTGCGGGATGCGGTTGTGTTATGTTATGAGCAGCGGAAATTGTGTGAATAGATAATCAAGATGGTAAAAAAAAACAAGTAAGAAGGCTCTAGTCGGGAGAGCCCGACTAGAAGATACCCTGAACCCAGTTGCAATAAATATGTCAATTAAATTTATAATTGACTTTGGTATACTGACTTAACTTCAATCGATAAAATTAGAAACACCGGATTCTTAACCGATTTGGACGAATTTTTCAGAAAAGTTCTATCGTTACCCATTAATCCAACCCTCATTTTTACATTTTCCAAATTCGATATTTTATTGTTATCGATTCCATGTGTATATCGGAAACCAGAATAGTTATCTATAATTTGAAGCAAATTTGTTCTGCTCATGGTATAGGAGAACTTAAATACAAAATCAGAAGTCTTTAGCTCTTGTAGTCTCTGAGATCCACGCGTTCATACAGACAGACAGACAGACAGACGGACAGACGGACATGGCTACTTCGTCTCGGCTGTTGATGCTGATCAAGAATATATCTACTTTATGGGGTCGGAGATGCTTCCTTCTGCCTGTTACATACTTTTGCACAAAACCCTTATTTACCCATTTTATGGGTTAAGGGTAAAAATATATGCAAGGATTGCACTTTTGGATTCTGGTATTCATGGTAAAGTTTTATGCCAAAAAATCGACATCATCATTTGGCAAATCTTTCGACTTCCATAACTTCGGCAAATCTGACCCGATTTACAAAAGCAAACGCTTAAAACTCATGGCTTGGCGTCTACAATAAAACTGCATTTACTAAATTTCATTTAAATGAAATTCGATTTTTGGTCATTTTGCATGTTATAGTTTTATGCCAAAAAATCGACATCATCATTTGGCAAATCTTTCGACTTCCATAACTTCGGCAAATCTGACCCGATTTTCAAAAGCAATGGCTTAAAACTCATGGTTTGGCGTCTAAAATAAAACTGCATTTACTAAATTTCATTTAAACGAAATTCGATTTTTGGTCATTTTGCATGTTAAAGTTTTATGCCAAAAAATCGACATCATCATTTGGCAAATCTTTCGACTTCCATAACTTCGGCAAATCTGACCCGATTTTCAAAAGCAAACGCTTAAAACTCATGGTTTTGCGTCTAAAATAAAACTGCATCTACTAAATTTCATTTAAACGAAATTCGATTTTTGGTCATTTTGCATGTTAAAGTTTTATGCCAAAAAATCAACATCATCATTTGGCAAATCTTTCGACTTCCATAACTTCGGCAAATCTGATCCGATTTTCAAAAGCAAACGCTTAAAACTCATGGTTTGGCGTCTACAATAAAACTGCATTTACTAAATTTCATTTAAACGAAATTCGATTTTTGGTCATTTTGCATGTTAAAGTTTTATGCCAAGAAATCGACATCATCATTTGGCAAATCTTTCGACTTCCATAACTTCGGCAAATCTGACCCGATTTTCAAAAGCAAACGCTTAAAACTCATGGTTTGGCGTCTTAAATAAAACTGCATTTACAAATTTCATTTAAATGAAATTCGATTTTTGGTCATTTTGCATGTTAAAGTTTTATGCCAAAAAATCGACATCATCATTTGGCAAATCTTTCGACTTCCATAACTTCGGCAAATCTGACCCGATTTTCAAAAGCAATGGATTAAAACTCATGGTTTGGCGTCTAAAATAAAACTGCATTTACTAAATTTCATTTAAATGAAATTCGATTTTTGGTCATTTTGCATGTTAATTAAAGTTTTATGCCAAAAAATCGACATCATCATTTGGCAAATCTTTCGACTTCCATAACTTCGGCAAATCTGACCCGATTTTCAAAAGCAATGGCTTAAAACTCATGGTTTGGCGTCTTAAATAAAACTGCATGTACTAAATTTCATTTAAATGAAATTCGATTTTTGGTCATTTTGCATGTTAAAGTTTTATGTCAAAAATCGACATCATCATTTGGCAAATCTTTCGACTTCCATAACTTCGGCAAATCTGACCCGATTTTCAAAAGCAAACGCTTAAAACTCATGGTTTGGCGTCTAAAATAAAACTGCACTTACAAAATTTCATTTAAACGAAATTCGATTTTTGGTCATTTTGCATGTTAAAGTTTTATGCCAAAAAATCGACATCATCATTTGGCAAATCTTTCGACTTCCATAACTTCGGCAAATCTGACCCGATTTTCAAAAGCAATGGCTTAAAACTCATGGTTTGGCGTCTAAAATAAAACTGCATTTACAAAATTTCATTTAAATGAAATTCGATTTTTGGTCATTTTGCATGTTAAAGTTTTATGTCAAAAAATCAACATCATCATTTGGCAAATCTTTCGACTTCCATAACTTCGGCAAATCTGACCCGATTTTCAAAAGCAAACGCTTAAAACTCATGGTTTGGCGTCTAAAATAAAACTGCACTTACAAATTTCATTTAAACGAAATTCGATTTTTGGTCATTTTGCATGTTAAAGTTTTATGCCAAAAAATCGACATCATCATTTGGCAAATCTTTCGACTTCCATAACTTCGGCAAATCTGACCCGATTTTCAAAAGCAAACGCTTAAAACTCATGGTTTGGCGTCTAAAATAAAACTGCATTTACTAAATTTCATTTAAACGAAATTCGATTTTTGGTCATTTTGCATGTTAAAGTTTTATGCCAAAAAATCGACATCATCATTTGGCAAATCTTTCGACTTCCATAACTTCGGCAAATCTGACCCGATTTTCAAAAGCAATGGCTTAAAACTCATGGTTTGGCGTCTACAATAAAACTGCATTTACTAAATTTCATTTAAACGAAATTAGATTTTTGGTCATTTTGCATGTTAAAGTTTTATGCCAAAAAATCGACATCATCACTTGGCAAATCTTTCGACTTCCATAACTTCGGCAAATCTGATCCGATTTTCAAAAGCAAACGCTTAAAACTCATGGTTTGGCGTCTACAATAAAACTGCATTTACTAAGTTTCATTTATATGAAATTCGATTTTTGGTCATTTTGCATGTTAAAGTTTTATGCCAAAAAATCGACATCATCATTTGGCAAATCTTTCGACTTCCATAACTTCGGCAAATCTGACCCGATTTTCAAAAGCAATGGCTTAAAACTCATGGTTTGGCGTCTAAAATACAACTGCATTTACTAAATTTCATTTAAATGAAATTCGATTTTTGGTCATTTTGCATGTTAAATTTTATGCCAAAAAATCTACATCATCATTTGCAAATCTTTCGACTTCCATAACTTCGGCAAATCTGACCCGATTTTCAAAAGCAAACGCTTAAAACTCATGGTTTGGCGTCTAAAATAAAACTGCATTTACTAAATTTCATTTAAATGAAATTCGATTTTTGGTCATTTTGCATGTTAAAGTTTTATGTCAAAAAATCTACATCATCATTTGCAAATCTTTCGACTTCCATAACTTCGGCAAATCTGACCCGATTTTCAAAAGCAAACGCTTAAAAATCATGGTTTGGCGTCTAAAATAAAACTGCATGTACTAAATTTCATTTAAATGAAATTCGATTTTTGGTCATTTTGCATGTTAAAGTTTTATGTCAAAAAATCGACATCATCATTTGGCAAATCTTTCGACTTCCATAACTTCGGCAAATCTGACCCGATTTTCAAAAGCAATGGCTTAAAACTCATGGTTTGGCGTCTAAAATAAAACTGCATTTACTAAATTTCATTTAAATGAAATTCGATTTTTGGTCATTTTGCATGTTAAAGTTTTATGCCAAAAATCGACATCATCATTTGGCAAATCTTTCGACTTCCATAACTTCGGCAAATCTGACCCGATTTTCAAAAGCAATGGCTTAAAACTCATGGTTTGGCGTCTAAAATAAAACTGCATTTACTAAATTTCATTTAAATGAAATTCGATTTTTGGTCATTTTGCATGTTAAAATTTTATGCCAAAAAATCGACATCATCATTTGCAAATCTTTCGACTTCCATAACTTCGGCAAATCTGACCCGATTTTCAAAAGCAAACGCTTAAAACTCATGGTTTGGCGTCTAAAATAAAACTGCATGTACTAAATTTTATTTAAATGAAATTAGATTTTTGGTCATTTTGCATGTTAAAGTTTTATGCCAAAAAATCGACATCATCACTTGGCAAATCTTTCGACTTCCATAACTTCGGCAAATCTGACCCGATTTTCAAAAGCAAACGCTTAAAACTCATGGTTTGGCGTCTAAAATAAAACTGCATTTACTAAATTTCATTTAAATGAAATTCGATTTTTGGTCATTTTGCATGTTAAAGTTTTATGCCAAAAAATCGACATCATCATTTGGCAAATCTTTCGACTTCCATAACTTCGGCAAATCTGACCCGATTTTCAAAAGCAATGGCTTAAAACTCATGGTTTGGCGTCTTAAATAAAACTGCATTTACTAAATTTCATTTAAATGAAATTCGATTTTTGGTCATTTTGCATGTTAAAGTTTTATGCCAAAAAATCGACATCATCATTTGGCAAATCTTTCGACTTCCATAACTTCGGCAAATCTGACCCGATTTTCAAAAGCAATGGCTTAAAACTCATGGTTTGGCGTCTAAAATAAAACTGCATATTCTAAATTTCATTGAAATGAAATTCGATTTTTGGTCATTTTGCATGTTAAAGTTTTATGTCAAAAAATCGACATCATCATTTGGCAAATCTTTCGACTTCCATAACTTCGGCAAATCTGACCCGATTTTCAAAAGCAATGGCTTAAAACTCATGGTTAGGCGTCTAAAATAAAACTGCATTTACAAAATTTCATTTAAACGAAATTCGATTTTTTGGTCACTTTGCATGTTAAAATTTTATGCCAAGATATCGACATCATCATTTGGCAAATCTTTCGACTTCCATAACTTCGGCAAATCTGACCCGATTTTCAAAAGCAAACGCTTAAAACTCATGGTTTGGCGTCGTAAATAAAACTGCATTTACTAAATTTAATTTAAACGAAATTAGATTTTTGGTCATTTTGCATGTTAAATAAAGTTTTATGCCAAAAAATCGACATCATCATTTGGCAAATCTTTCGACTTCCATAACTTCGGCAAATCTGACCCGATTTTCAAAAGCAATGGATTAAATCTCATGGCTTGGCGTCTTAAATAAAACTGCATTTACTAAATTTCATTTAAATGAAATTCGATTTTTGGTCATTTTGCATGTTAAATAAAGTTTTATGCCAAAAAATCGACATCATCATTTGGCAAATCTTTCGACTTCCATAACTTCGGCAAATCTGACCCGATTTTCAAAAGCAATGGCTTAAAACTCATGGTTTGGCGTCTTAAATACAACTGCATTTACTAAATTTCATTTAAATGAAATTCGATTTTTGGTCATTTTGCATGTTAAAGTTTTATGTCAAAAAATCAACATCATCATTTGGCAAATCTTTCGACTTCCATAACTTCGGCAAATCTGACCCGATTTTCAAAAGCAAACGCTTAAAACTCATGGTTTGGCGTCTAAAATAAAACTGCACTTACAAAATTTCATTTAAACGAAATTCGATTTTTGGTCATTTAGCATGTTAAAGTTTTATGCCAAAAAATCGACATCATCATTTGGCAAATCTTTCGACTTCCATAACTTCGGCAAATCTGACCCGATTTTCAAAAGCAATGGCTTAAAACTCATGGTTTGGCGTCTAAAATAAAACTGCATTTACTAAATTTCATTTAAATGAAATTCGATTTTTGGTCATTTTGCATGTTAAAGTTTTATGTCAAAAAATCGACATCATCATTTGGCAAATCTTTCGACTTCCATAACTTCGGCAAATCTGACCCGATTTTCAAAAGCAATGGCTTAAAACTCATGGTTTGGCGTCTAAAATAAAACTGCATTTACTAAATTTCATTTAAACGAAATTCGATTTTTGGTCATTTTGCATGTTAAAATTTTATGCCAAAAAATCGACATCATCATTTGGCAAATCTTTCGACTTCCATAACTTCGGCAAATCTGACCCGATTTTCAAAAGCAAACGCTTAAAACTCATGGTTTGGCGTCTTAAATAAAACTGCATTTATGTAATTTCATTTAAATGAAATTAGATTTTTGGTCATTTTGCAAGTTAAAGTTTTATGCCAAAAAATCGACATCATCATTTGCCAAATCTTTCGACTTCCATAACTTCGGCAAATCTGACCCGATTTTCAAAAGCAATGGCTTAAAACTCATGGTTTGGCGTCTAAAATAAAACTGCATTTACTAAATTTCATTTAAATGAAATTCGATTTTTGGTCATTTTGCATGTTAAAATTTTATGCCAAAAAATCGACATCATCATTTGGCAAATCTTTCGACTTCCATAACTTCGGCAAATCTGACCCGATTTTCAAAAGCAAACGCTTAAAACTCATGGTTTGGCGTCAAAATAAAACTGCACTTACAAAATTTCATTTAAACGAAATTCGATTTTTGGTCATTTTGCATGTTAAAGTTTTATGCCAAAAATCGACATCATCATTTGGCAAATCTTTCGACTTCCATAACTTCGGCAAATCTGACCCGATTTTCAAAAGCAATGGCTTAAAACTCATGGTTTGGCGTCTACAATAAAACTGCATTTACAAAATTTCATTTAAACGAAATTCGATTTTTGGTCATTTTGCATGTTAAAGTTTTATGCCAAAAAATCGACATCATCACTTGGCAAATCTTTCGACTTCCATAACTTCGGCAAATCTGATCCGATTTTCAAAAGCAAACGCTTAAAACTCATGGTTTGGCGTCTACAATAAAACTGCATTTACTAAGTTTCATTTATATGAAATTCGATTTTTGGTCATTTTGCATGTTAAAGTTTTATGCCAAAAAATCGACATCATCACTTGGCAAATCTTTCGACTTCCATAACTTCGGCAAATCTGACCCGATTTTCAAAAGCAAACGCTAAAAACTCATGGTAAGGCGTCTAAAATAAAACTGCATTTACTAAATTTCATTTAAATGAAATTCGATTTTTGGTCATTTTGCATGTTAAAGTTTTATGCCAAAAAATCGACATCATCATTTGGCAAATCTTTCGACTTCCATAACTTCGGCAAATCTGACCCGATTTTCAAAAGCAATGGCTTAAAACTCATGGTTTGGCGTCTAAAATAAAACTGCATTTACTAAATTTCATTTAAATGAAATTCGATTTTTGGTCATTTTGCATGTTAAAATTTTATGCCAAAAAATCGACATCATCATTTGCAAATCTTTCGACTTCCATAACTTCGGCAAATCTGACCCGATTTTCAAAAGCAAACGCTTAAAACTCATGGTTTGGCGTCTAAAATAAAACTGCATTTACTAAATTTCATTTAAATGAAATTCGATTTTTGGTCATTTTGCATGTTAAAGTTTTATGCCAAAAAATCGACATCATCATTTGGCAAATCTTTCGACTTCCATAACTTCGGCAAATCTGACCCGATTTTCAAAAGCAATGGCTTAAAACTCATGGTTTGGCGTCTAAAATAAAACTGCATTTACTAAATTTCATTTAAATGAAATTCGATTTTTGGTCATTTTGCATGTTAAAATTTTATGCCAAAAAAACGACATCATCATTTGCAAATCTTTCGACTTCCATAACTTCGGCAAATCTGACCCGATTTTCAAAAGCAAACGCTTAAAACTCATGGTTTGGCGTCTAAAATAAAACTGCATTTACTAAATTTCATTTAAACGAAATTAGATTTTTGGTCATTTTGCATGTTAAAGTTTTATGCCAAAAAATCGACATCATCATTTGGCAAATCTTTCGACTTCCATAACTTCGGCAAATCTGATCCGATTTTCAAAAGCTAACGCTTAAAACTCATGGTTTGGCGTCTACAATAAAACTGCATTTACTAAGTTTCATTTATATGAAATTCGATTTTTGGTCATTTTGCATGTTAAAGTTTTATGCCAAAAAATCGACATCATCACTTGGCAAATCTTTCGACTTCCATAACTTCGGCAAATCTGACCCGATTTTCAAAAGCAATGGCTTAAAACTCATGGTTTGGCGTCTAAAATAAAACTGCATTTACTAAATTTCATTTAAACGAAATTCGATTTTTGGTCATTTTGCATGTTAAAATTTTATGCCAAAAAATCTAAATCATCATTTGGCAAATCTTTCGACTTCCATAACTTCGGCAAATCTGACCCGATTTTCAAAAGCAAACGCTTAAAACTCATGGTTTGGCGTCTTAAATAAAACTGCATTTATGTAATTTCATTTAAATGAAATTAGATTTTTGGTCATTTTGCAAGTTAAAGTTTTATGCCAAAAAATCGACATCATCATTTGGCAAATCTTTCGACTTCCATAACTTCGGCAAATCTGACCCGATTTTCAAAAGCAATGGCTTAAAACTCATGGTTTGGCGTCTAAAATAAAACTGCATTTACTAAATTTCATTTAAGTGAAATTCGATTTTTGGTCATTTTGCATGTTAAAGTTTTATGCCAAAAAATCGACATCATCATTTGGCAAATCTTTCGACTTCCATAACTTCGGCAAATCTGACCCGATTTTCAAAAGCATTGGCTTAAAACTCATGGTTTGGCGTCTAAAATAAAACTGCATTTACTAAATTTCATTTAAATGAAATTCGATTTTTGGTCATTTTGCATGTTAAAATTTTATGCCAAAAAATCGACATCATCATTTGGCAAATCTTTCGACTTCCATAACTTCGGCAAATCTGACCCGATTTTCAAAAGCAAACGCTTAAAACTCATGGTTTGGCGTCTAAAATAAAACTGCATTTACAAAATTTCATTTAAACGAAATTCGATTTTTGGTCATTTTGCATGTTAAAGTTTTATGCCAAAAAATCGACATCATCACTTGGCAAATCTTTCGACTTCCATAACTTCGGCAAATCTGACCCGATTTTCAAAAGCAATGGCTTAAAACTCATGGTTTGGCGTCTTAAATAAAACTGCATTTACTAAATTTCATTTAAATGAAATTCGATTTTTGGTCATTTTGCATGTTAAAATTTTATGCCAAAAAATCGACATCATCATTTGGCAAATCTTTCGACTTCCATAACTTCGGCAAATCTGACCCGATTTTCAAAAGCAATGGCTTAAAACTCATGGTTTGGCGTCTAAAATAAAACTGCATTTACAAAATTTCATTTAAACGAAATTCGATTTTTGGTCATTTTGCATGTTAAAATTTTATGCCAAGAAATCGACATCATCTTTTGGCAAATCTTTCGACTTCCATAACTTCGGCAAATCTGACCCGATTTTCAAAAGCATTGGCTTAAAACTCATGGTTTGGCGTCTAAAATAAAACTGCATTTACAAAATTTAATTTAAACGAAATTCGATTTTTGGTCATTTTGCATGTTAAAATTTTATGCCAAGAAATCGACATCATGATTTGGCAAATCTTTCGACTTCCATAACTTCGGCAAATCTGACCCGATTTTCAAAAGCAAACGCTTAAAACTCATGGTTTGGCGTCTAAAATAAAACTGCATTTACTAAATTTCATTTAAATGAAATTCGATTTTTGGTCATTTTGCATGTTAAAATTTTATGCCAAAAAATCGACATCATCATTTGGCAAATCTTTCGACTTCCATAACTTCGGCAAATCTGACCCGATTTTCAAAAGCATTGGCTTAAAACTCATGGTTTGGCGTCTTAAATAAAACTGCATTTACAAATTTCATTTAAACGAAATTCGATTTTTGGTCATTTTGCATGTTAAAGTTTTATGCCAAAAAATCGACATCATCTTTTGGCAAATCTTTCGACTTCCATAACTTCGGCAAATCTGACCCGATTTTCAAAAGCATTGGCTTAAAACTCATGGTTTTGCGTCTAAAATAAAACTGCATTTACTAAATTTCATTTAAGTGAAATTCGATTTTTGGTCATTTTGCATGTTAAAATTTTATGCCAAAAAATCGACATCATCATTTGGCAAATCTTTCGACTTCCATAACTTCGGCAAATCTGACCCGATTATCAAAAGCAATGTCTTAAAACTCATGGTTTGGCTATAAGAATAAAACTGCATTTACCAAATTTCATTTAAATGAAATTCGATTTTATGTCATTTTGCATGTTAAAATTTTATGCCAAAAAATCGACATCATCTTTGGCAAATCTTTCGACTTCCATAACTTCGGCAAATCTGACCCGATTTTCAAAAGCATTGGCTTAAAACTCATGGTTTGGCGTCTAAAATAAAACTGCGTTTACTAAATTTCATTTAAATGAAATTCGATTTTTGGTCATTTTGCATGTTAAAATTTTATGCCAAAAAATCGACATCATCACATGGCAAATCTTTCGACTTCCATAACTTCGGCAAATCTGACCCGATTTTCAAAAGCAAACGCTTAAAACTCATGGTTTGGCGTCTAAAATAAAACTGCATTTACAAAATTTCATTTAAACGAAATTCGATTTTTGGTCATTTTGCATGTTAAAATTTTATGCCAAAAAAACGACATCATCATTTGGCAAATCTTTCGACTTCCATAACTTCGGCAAAGCTGACCCGATTTTCAAAAGCAATGGCTTAAAACTCATGGTTTGGCGTCTACAATAAAACTGCATTTACTTAATTTCATTTAAATGAAATTCGATTTTTGGTCATTTTGCATGTTAAAATTTTATGCCAAAAAATCGACATCATCATTTGGCAAATCTTTCGACTTCCATAACTTCGGCAAATCTGACCCGATTTTCAAAAGCAAAAGCTTAAAACTCATGGTTTGGCGTCTAAAATAAAACTGCATTTACTAAATTTCATTTAAATGAAATTCGATTTTTGGTCATTTTGCATGTTAAAATTTTATGCCAAAAATCGACATCATCATTTGGCAAATCTTTCGACTTCCATAACTTCGGCAAATCTGACCCGATTTTCAAAAGCATTGGCTTAAAACTCATGGTTTGGCGTCTTAAATAAAACTGCATTTACAAAATTTCATTTAAACGAAATTCGATTTTTGGTCATTTTGCATGTTAAAATTTTATGCCAAAAAATCGACATCATCTTTTGGCAAATCTTTCGACTTCCATAACTTCGGCAAAACTGACCCGATTTTCAAAAGCAATAGCTTAAAATTCATGGTTTTGCGTCTAAAATAAAACTGCATTTACTAAATTTCATTTAAGTGAAATTCGATTTTTGGTCATTTTGCATGTTAAATTTTTATGCCAAAAAATCGACATCATCACATGGCAAATCTTTCGACTTCCATAACTTCGGCAAAAGTGACCCGATTTTCAAAAGCATTAGCTTAAAACTCATGGTTTGGCTATAAGAATAAAACTGCATTTACTAAATTTCATTTAAATGAAATTCGATTTTATGTCATTTTGCATGTTAAATTTTATGCCAAAAAATCGACATCATCTTTTGGCAAATCTTTCGACTTCCATAACTTCGGCAAAACTGACCCGATTTTCAAAAGCAATGGCTTAAAATTCATGGTTTGGCGTCTAAAATAAAACTGCGTTTACTAAATTTCATTTAAATGAAATTCGATTTTTGGTCATTTTGCATGTTAAAATTTTATGCCAAAAAATCGACATCATCACATGGCAAATCTTTCGACTTCCATAACTTCGGCAAAAGTGACCCGATTTTCAAAAGCAAACGCTTAAAACTCATGGTTTGGCGTCTAAAATAAAACTGCATTTACAAAATTTCATTTAAACGAAATTCGATTTTTGGTCATTTTGCATGTTAAAATTTTATGCCAAAAAAACGACATCATCATTTGGCAAATCTTTCGACTTCCATAACTTCGGCAAAGCTGACCCGATTTTCAAAAGCAATGGCTTAAAACTCATGGTTTGGCGTCTACAATAAAACTGCATTTACTTAATTTCATTTAAACGAAATTCGATTTTTGGTCATTTTGCATGTTAAAGTTTTATGCCAAAAAATCGACATCATCATTTGGCAAATCTTTCGACTTCCATAACTTCGGCAAATCTGACCCGATTTTCAAAAGCAAAAGCTTAAAACTCATGGTTTGGCGTCTTAAATAAAACTGCATTTACTAAATTTCATTTAAATGAAATTCGATTTTTGGTCATTTTGCATGTTAAAGTTTTATGCCAAAAAATCGACATCATCATTTGGCAAATCTTTCGACTTCCATAACTTCGGCAAATCTGACCCGATTTTCAAAAGCAATGGCTTAAAACTCATGGTTTGGCGTCTACAATAAAACTGCATTTACTAAATTTCATTTAAATGAAATTCGATTTTTGGTCATTTTGCATGTTAAAGTTTTATGCCAAAAAATCGACATCATCATTTGGCAAATCTTTCGACTTCCATAACTTCGGAAAATCTGACCCGATTTTCAAAAGCAATGGCTTAAAACTCATGGTTTGGCGTCTACAATAAAACTGCATTTACTAAATTTCATTTAAATGAAATTCGATTTTTGGTCATTTTGCATGTTACAATTTTATGCCAAAAAAACGACATCATCATTTGCAAATCTTTCGACTTCCATAACTTCGGCAAATCTGACCCGATTTTCAAAAGCAATGGCTTAAAACTCATGTTTTGGCGTCTACAATAAAAATGCATTTACTAAATTTCATTGAAATGAAATTCGATTTTTGGTCATTTTGCATGTTAAAGTTTTATGCCAAAAAATCGACATCATCAATTGGCAAATCTTTCGACTTCCATAACTTCGGCAAATCTGACCCGATTTTCAAAAGCAAACGCGTAAAACTCATGGTTTGGCGTCTAAAATAAAACTGCATATACAAAATTTAATTTAAACGAAATTCGATTTTTGGTCATTTTGCATGTTAAAATTTTATGCCAAAAAATCGACATCATCATTTGGCAAATCTTTCGACTTCCATAACTTCGGCAAATCTGACCCGATTTTCAAAAGCAATGGCTTAAAACTCATGGTTTGGCGTCTAAAATAAAACTGCATTTACTAAATTTCATTTAAATGAAATTCGATTTTTGGTCATTTTGCATGTTAAAGTTTTATGCCAAAAAATCGACATCATCATTTGGCAAATCTTTCGACTTCCATAACTTCGGCAAATCTGACCCGATTTTCAAAAGCAAACGCTTAAAACTCATGGTTTGGCATCTAAAATAAAACTGCATATACAAATTTCATTTAAACGAAATTCGATTTTTGGTCATTTTGCATGTTAAAGTTTTATGCCAAGAAATCGACATCATCATTTGGCAAATCTTTCGACTTCCATAACTTCGGCAAATCTGACCCGATTTTCAAAAGCAATGGCTTAAAACTCATGATTTGGCATCTAAAATAAAACTGCATTTACTAAATTTCATTTAAATGAAATTCGATTTTTGGTCATTTTGCATGTTATAGTTTTATGCCAAAAAATCGACATCATGATTTGGCAAATCTTTCGACTTCCATAACTTCGGCAAATCTGACCCGATTTTCAAAAGCAATGGCTTAAAACTCATGGTTTGGCGTCTAAAATAAAACTGCATTTACTAAATTTCATTTAAATGAAATTCGATTTTTGGTCATTTTGCATGTTAAAGTTTTATGCCAAAAATCGACATCATCATTTGGCAAATCTTTCGACTTCCATAACTTCGGCAAATCTGACCCGATTTTCAAAAGCAATGGCTTAAAACTCATGGTTTGGCGTCTAAAATAAAACTGCATTTACAAAATTTAATTTAAACGAAATTCGATTTTTGGTCATTTTGCATGTTAAAGTTTTATGCCAAAAAATCGAAATCATCATTTGGCAAATCTTTCGACTTCCATAACTTCGGCAAATCTGACCCGATTTTCAAAAGCAATGGCTTAAAACTCATGGTTTGGCGTCTAAAATAAAACTGCATTTACTAAATTTCATTTAAATGAAATTCGATTTTTGGTCATTTTGCATGTTAAAATTTTATGCCAAAAATTCGACATCATCATTTGGCAAATCTTTCGACTTCCATAACTTCGGCAAATCTGACCCGATTTTCAAAAGCAAACGCTTAAAACTCATGGTTTGGCGTCTAAAATAAAACTGCACTTACAAATTTCATTTAAACGAAATTCGATTTTTGGTCATTTTGCATGTTAAAGTTTTATGCCAAAAAATCGACATCATCATTTGGCAAATCTTTCGACTTCCATAACTTCGGCAAATCTGACCCGATTTTCAAAAGCAATGGCTTAAAACTCATGGTTTGGCGTCTACAATAAAACTGCATTTACTAAATTTCATTTAAACGAAATTCGATTTTTGGTCATTTTGCATGTTAAAGTTTTATGCCAAAAAATCGACATCATCACTTGGCAAATCTTTCGACTTCCATAACTTCGGCAAATCTGACCCGATTTTCAAAAGCAATGGCTTAAAACTCATGGTTTGGCGTCTAAAATAAAACTGCATTTACAAATTTTCATTTAAATGAAATTCGATTTTTGGTCAGTTTGCATGTTAAAGTTTTATGCCAAAAAATCGACATCATCATTTGGCAAATCTTTCGACTTCCATAACTTCGGCAAATCTGACCCGATTTTCAAAAGCAATGGCTTAAAACTCATGGTTTGGCATCTAAAATAAAACTGCATTTACGAAATTTCATTTAAATGAAATTCGATTTTTGGTCATTTTGCATGTTAAAATTTTATGCCAAAAAATCGACTTCATCATTTGGCAAATCTTTCGACTTCCATAACTTCGGCAAATCTGACCCGATTTTCAAAAGCAATGGCTTAAAACTCATGGTTTGGCGTCTAAAATAAAACTGCATTTACTAAATTTCATTTAAACGAAATTCGATTTTTGGTCATTTTGCATGTTAAAATTTTATGCCAAGAAATCGACATCATCATTTGGCAAATCTTTCGACTTCCATAACTTCGGCAAATCTGACCCGATTTTCAAAAGCAAACGCTTAAAACTCATGGTTTGGCGTCTTAAATAAAACTGCATATACTAAATTTCATTTAAATGAAAATCGATTTTTGGTCATTTTGCATGTTAAAGTTTTATGCCAAAAAATCGGCATCATCATTTGGCAAATCTTTCTTCTTCCATAACTTCGGCAAATCTGACCCGATTTTCAAAAGCAATGGCTTAAAACTCATGGTTTGGCGTCTAAAATAAAACTGCATTTACAAAATTTCATTTAAATGAAATTCGATTTTTGGTCATTTTGCATGTTAAAGTTTTATGCCAAAAAATCGACATCATCAATTGGCAAATCTTTCTACTTCCATAACTTCGGCAAATCTGACCCGATTTTCAAAAGCAATGGCTTAAAACTCATGGTTTGGCGTCTAAAATAAAACTGCATTTACAAAATTTCATTTAAACGAAATTCGATTTGTGGTCATTTTGCATGTTAAAGTTTTATGCCAAAAAATCGACATCATCATTTGGCAAATCTTTCGACTTCCATAACTTCGGCAAATCTGACCCGATTTTCAAAAGCAATGGCTTAAAACTCATGGTTTGGCTATAAGAATAAAACTGCATTTAAATAATTTCATTTAAAGGAAATTAGATTTTTGGTCATTTTGCATGTTAAAGTTTTATGTCAAAAAATCGACATCATCATTTGGCAAATCTTTCGACTTCCATAACTTCGGCAAATCTGACCCGATTTTCAAAAGCAATGGCTTAAAACTCATGGTTTGGCGTCTAAAATAAAACTGCATTTAAAAAATTTTATTTAAACGAAATTCGATTTTTGGTCATTTTGCATGTTAAAATTTTATGCCAAAAAATCGACATCATCATTTGGCAAATCTTGCGACTTCCATAACTTCGGCAAATCTGACCCGATTTTCAAAAGCAAACGCTTAAAACTCATGGTTTGGCGTCTAAAATAAAACTGCATTTACAAAATTTCATTTAAACGAAATTCGATTTTTGGTCATTTTGCATGTTAAAGTTTTATGCCAAAAAATCGACATCATCATTTGGCAAATCTTGCGACTTCCATAACTTCGGCAAATCTGACCCGATTTTCAAAAGCAAACGCTTAAAACTCATGGTTTGGCGTCTAAAATAAAACTGCATTTACAAAATTTCATTTAAACGAAATTCGATTTTTGGTCATTTTGCATGTTAAAGTTTTATGTCAAAAAATCGACATCATCATTTGGCAAATCTTTCGACTTCCATAACTTCGGCAAATCTGACCCGATTTTCAAAAGCAATGGCTTAAAACTCATGGTTTGGCATCTAAAATAAAACTGCATTTACGAAATTTCATTTAAATGAAATTCGATTTTTGGTCATTTTGCATGTTAAAATTTTATGCCAAAAAATCGACTTCATCATTTGGCAAATCTTTCGACTTCCATAACTTCGGCAAATCTGACCCGATTTTCAAAAGCAATGGCTTAAAACTCATGGTTTGGCGTCTAAAATAAAACTGCATTTACTAAATTTCATTTAAACGAAATTCGATTTTTGGTCATTTTGCATGTTAAAATTTTATGCCAAGAAATCGACATCATCATTTGGCAAATCTTTCGACTTCCATAACTTCGGCAAATCTGACCCGATTTTCAAAAGCAAACGCTTAAAACTCATGGTTTGGCGTCTTAAATAAAACTGCATTTACTAAATTTCATTTAAATGAAATTCGATTTTTGGTCATTTTGCATGTTAAAGTTTTATGCCAAAAAATCGGCATCATCATTTGGCAAATCTTTCGACTTCCATAACTTCGGCAAATCTGACCCGATTTTCAAAAGCAATGGCTTAAAACTCATGGTTTGGCGTCTAAAATAAAACTGCATTTACAAAATTTCATTTAAATGAAATTCGATTTTTGGTCATTTTGCATGTTAAAGTTTTATGCCAAAAAATCTACATCATCAATTGGCAAATCTTTCTACTTCCATAACTTCGGCAAATCTGACCCGATTTTCAAAAGCAATGGCTTAAAACTCATGGTTTGGCGTCTAAAATAAAACTGCATTTACAAAATTTCATTTAAACGAAATTCGATTTTTGGTCATTTTGCATGTAAAAGTTTTATGCCAAAAAATCGACATCATCATTTGGCAAATCTTTCGACTTCCATAACTTCGGCAAATCTGACCCGATTTTCAAAAGCAATGGCTTAAAACTCATGGTTTGGCTATAAGAATAAAACTGCATTTAAATAATTTCATTTAAATGAAATTCGATTTTTGGTCATTTTGCATGTTAAAGTTTTATGTCAAAAAATCGACATCAACATTTGGCAAATCTTTCGACTTCCATAACTTCGGCAAATCTGACCCGATTTTCAAAAGCAATGGCTTAAAACTCATGGTTTGGCGTCTAAAATAAAACTGCATTTACAAAATTTTATTTAAACGAAATTCGATTTTTGGTCATTTTGCATGTTAAAGTTTTATGCCAAAAAATCGACATCATCATTTGGCAAATCTTGCGACTTCCATAACTTCGGCAAATCTGACCCGATTTTCAAAAGCAAACGCTTAAAACTCATGGTTTGGCGTCTAAAATAAAACTGCATTTACAAAATTTAATTTAAACGAAATTCGATTTTTGGTCATTTTGCATGTTAAAATTTTATGTCAAAAATTCGACATCAACATTTGGCAAATCTTTCGACTTCCATAACTTCGGCAAATCTGACCCGATTTTCAAAAGCAATGGCTTAAAACTCATGGTTTGGCGTCTAAAATAAAACTGCATTTACAAAATTTTATTTAAACGAAATTTGATTTTTGGTCATTTTGCATGTTAAAGTTTTATGTCAAAAAATCGACATCAACATTTGGCAAATCTTTCGACTTCCATAACTTCGGCAAATCTGACCCGATTTTCAAAAGCAATGGCTTAAAACTCATGGTTTGGCGTCTAAAATAAAACTGCATTTACAAAATTTTATTTAAACGAAATTCGATTTTTGGTCATTTTGCATGTTAAAATTTTATGCCAAAAAATCGACATCAACATTTGGCAAATCTTTCGACTTCCATAACTTCGGCAAATCTGACCCGATTTTCAAAAGCAATGGCTTAAAACTCATGGTTTGGCGTCTAAAATAAAACTGCATTTACAAAATTTTATTTAAATGAAATTCGATTTTTGGTCATTTTGCATGTTAAAGTTTTATGCCAAAAAATCGACATCATCATTTGGCAAATCTTGCGACTTCCATAACTTCGGCAAATCTGACCCGATTTTCAAAAGCAATGGCTTAAAACTCATGGCTTGGCGTCTAAAATAAAACTGCATTTACAAAATTTCATTTAAACGAAATTCGATTTTTGGTCATTTTGCATGTTAAAGTTTTATGCCAAAAAATCGACATCATCAATTGGCAAATATTTCTACTTCCATAACTTCGGCAAATCTGACCCGATTTTCAAAAGCAATGGCTTAAAACTCATGGTTTGGCGTCTAAAATAAAACTGCATTTACAAAATTTCATTTAAACGAAATTCGATTTTTGGTCATTTTGCATTTTAAAGTTTTATGCCAAAAAATCGACATCATCATTTGGCAAATCTTTCGACTTCCATAACTTCGGCAAATCTGACCCGATTTTCAAAAGCAATGGCTTAAAACTCATGGTTTGGCTATAAGAATAAAACTGCATTTAAATAATTTCATTTAAAGGAAATTAGATTTTTGGTCATTTTGCATGTTAAAGTTTTATGTCAAAAAATCGACATCATCATTTGGCAAATCTTTCGACTTCCATAACTTCGGCAAATCTGACCCGATTTTCAAAAGCAATGGCTTAAAACTCATGGTTTGGCGTCTAAAATAAAACTGCATTTACAAAATTTCATTTAAACGAAATTCGATTTTTGGTCATTTTGCATGTTAAAATTTTATGCCAAAAAAACGACATCATCATTTGGCAAATCTTTCGACTTCCATAACTTCGGCAAATCTGACCCGATTTTCAAAAGCAATGGCTTAAAACTCATGGTTTGGCGTCTAAAATAAAACTGCATTTACAAAATTTCATTTAAACGAAATTCGATTTTTGGTCATTTTGCATGTTAAAATTTTATGCCAAAAAAACGACATCATCATTTGGCAAATCTTTCGACTTCCATAACTTCGGCAAATCTGACCCGATTTTCAAAAGCAAACGCTTAAAACTCATGGTTTGGCGTCTTCAATAAAACTGCATTTACTAAATTTCATTTAAATGAAATTCGATTTTTGGTCATTTTTCATGGTATGCCAAATGATGCTTGCCAAATGATGCAGTTGGGGCTGGGGTCAATTGGGATTAAGTGAACTGAGTTCATGCTGGCATTGTTTTGGCCAAGATGAGTGCTTTGTGCTTTGCGTTTGGTTAGTCTGTCAACCATTAAGCATGCCAGCGAGATACAATCCCATCCAGTGGGTGGTTGGGTGGTTAGTATTTTCAGTTGATTATGTACAAGTAACGAGAACACTCAGCCAAGCCAAACGGCCAAATGAAACCTCAGCTAATTGGCACTTGAATGGCAAATACTAACTCAATTGGCTGTGGCCAAGTGAGCGAGTGCTATATTCTCTCCAACTCAGTGGCTTCAGTCGCGGCTCAACTAACGGTTTAATTTGGCTTGCCACTATATTTACGCAACCATTGTAATTTCGGTGGCAGCCCGCAGCAGCAACCTCTCAACCTCTCAAGCCCCTAGTCAACGATGCTTATATTGCCATTTCATGTACCATTTGAAAAACACTGCAACAAAAAGACTGAGTAAAGCATTGTTCAAATTTTTGTGGAACCAGTTTCATTTATTACTATCATTGTTCATAACAGTACTTAAAATTTCGTGAGCTATTACAGTAGGAAATACCAAAGTTCTTAAGTTTTCGTTGGCTTATACTGAAGTATACTGAAGTAGGTTATGTAGCCTTTTTTTCTCAGTGTAACTATTTCCTGCAGCCCGTGCCAGCAATCTTATTGGCATTAACCTTTATTGTTCGTAGTTCTGCCTCTTGTCAATAGATTGGCAAGTGCTGCCGTCAGCAGCTGTAATTACTGAAACAAGCCAACGCGGCGTATACGCATTACATTACAATTTTAGTGTGCATTCAATATATAGTAAGGATTTCGCCGCACGCAGCTATTTCGCAGTGACTCATCGCATTACTTTTATAAATTGCAAAGTCATTTTGTTAGGGATTAGGATTTGGGCAAAACTTGATGTAGGACAAGCAAACAATTTACATGCCACATACAAAAATGAAGAAAAAATTCGAGAAGTTAACCTAGTATCAACTTTTTAATGCTGCAACAAACTTTCATTCACAAAAAGAACATAACGATAACGACATAGGCACAAAAACAAATACACATACACAACAAGGAACACAGATCGATTTTGTGGTTGTTGCCATTTGGTGGAGCGTAAAGAAAGTTTTAATTGAATTCCTGCACAAGCAAGAACAGCATTCGTTGTTGTTATCTTTTTATGAACTCACTTTCCAAGCAGTTGGCTAAATAATTCCTGAGCTGACAACTTTTACAAAAAGTTACAAAAGCTGTTTAAAGCTGTTGCCAAAATGATCGGAAAAATATGCAAAGCCCAGTTATGTTTGAGAATGTACTTCCACTTAAAAGTATTGCCAACTGATAAAGGCTGTATTTGGTTTTCCATTTATGCATATGCATTTGCTGCAGGACAACTTACAGTAACGCACTACCGACAATTGTCGTTGATAAACTTCTTTACCCAATTGCATTTTCGTACTTCAGTGGTAAAAACAGTTTTGCATATTTTTTGCTGCTGTGCAGAAAAGAAATCAACTGTTGCTCCGTCGATTGCTCCTCGTTGGACGTAGTATGCAAATATCCAGCCGTTTCGATCTCTTTCTCACTTCCCCAACCATTTGTTACAGCAACAGGCAGTCAACAGGTAAATATTTACACCATAGCCCTCTGGCTTGTTTGCAAAAATGTCAGCTGCAGCTGCAGTTCCCAGATCCAGGCATCGAGTCTGCGACTCGCGGCATCCTTTCCGCACAGCTATCGCGCTGAAAACTTTTCAGTTTGCTGTTACATACATACATATGCATAATGCCGTACGATGCTTACAGTGCGCGGCATAGCAAATGCGTTTATGTGCTTAAATCAGTTAAAACGGCAAACGCAAAAGTGAAAATATTAACTTTTAACGGACTTAAATCTATTTATAAATCAGTGCAACGCGATAATTGGAAAAGGATGGTTTTCCCTGCTTACATTCTATTTGTATCGCACTACTGAATAATTAATCAGAAGCTAGTTGGCTAAGCATTTTTCTTTGCTCACTAACAAAGTGGCTTCTTTCAGCGTTTATTTATAGCTCCAAGCGACGACGACCGCATGACTAGTTGAAAAGTTTTGCGCTTGGCGTAGAAATTACGAAAGTGCTCATAAACTAATCCCCGACCATCAACAAGATGGCCCAAGAAGCCTTAACAAAGCGTAGCAAAACTTTCCTGCCAAATTGCGTGACCCTAAAACGACACTTGCACCTGTCGCTTATTGTTATACCTTCGCCTCCTTCAACTGCAGGTGCAAGTTAGATGAACCAAGAACACGCCAACTGTACACACATCAATAAACTGTACACGCATTTGGCCACAACAACTAAATATTTATTTGAAAAGTAAACTCGCCAAAAATCATCCCTCATGTTTTTCATGCTTTTACTCTGCGTCACAGAGAACTTAAGATAGTCAACAAAATTTATAAGTGATATTTTATGTTTGAAGCTCAACAGACAAGATAAAAAACTAACTTTTAAGTTCCTTGTAGCTCATTTACTTGCACGTAAAATACAATTTTTTATTTATTTTACTACAACTCATATCAAATAAAAAAAAAGTTAATAAAATATAAATCAAGCATATCAAAAATATTATCAACATATTCGATAAAAATAAACTAAAATTCTGTTCGATTTTTGGTCAAAACTCATGTTAAAAAATCGACATCATCATTTAGCAAATTTTCGACTTCGATAACTTTAGCAAAACTGACCCGATTTTCAAAACCAATGTCCAAAAGTCAAATTTGGCATCTAGAATAAAACTGCATTTAAATAATTTCATTTAAATCAAATTCGATTTATGGTCAATATTCATGTTAAGTTTTTATGCCAAAAATCTACATCATCATTTGGCAAATCTTTCCACTTCCATAACTTCGTCAAAACAGAACCGATTTTCAAAAGCAATGTCTTAAAAGCCATGGTTTGGCATCCATAATAAAACTGCATTTAAATATGTATTAGTTTTATTGGGGTCGCGACATATCTCCGACGACATATCTCCGCCGTTTCACAAACGACATATCTCCGCTCGGAGATATGACGTTTCTTAGCGTCATATCTCCGCTCGGAGATATGTCGTCCCTAAATGTCATATCTCCGAGCGGAGATATGTCGTTTGTGAAACGGCGGAGATATGTCGTTTCAAAACGTCATATCTCCGAGCGGAGATATGTCGCTACAAAACGACATATCTCCGCCAAGAAAAAAACGTCATATTTCCGAGCGGAGATATGTCGTTTCTTAGCGACATATCTCCGCTCGGAGATATGTCGTCTCAAAACGTCATATCTCCGAGCGGAGATATGACGTTTTTTTCTTGGCGGAGATATGTCGTTTCAAAACGTCATATCTCCGAGCGGAGATATGTCGCTACAAAACGTCATATCTCCGCCAAGAAAAAAACGTCATATCTTCGAGCGGAGATATGACGTTTTGTAATGACATATCTCCGCGCAGCAATTTTGAGCAAATTATGTCGATACGCCAACGAAAAATACAAATAACTACTAAGTTAAGGACGCAGGCAAAAATTTTTTTTCGAAAAAATCGCGCGATTTTTTTGAAAAAAAATTTTTGCCTGCGGCGCTTTCAGGCGTTACTATCTTAATAAAAGTCCGCTGCGGCGGCTAATTATAGTAAATATTAATTAATTAATACTTCTTATAGTATCAAGTTGGTGTTTCGATAATTTTGCTTAAAATCGCTGCGCGGAGATATGACGTTTTGAAACGACATATCTCCGCCGTTCAACAAACGACATATCTCCGCTCGGAGATATGACGTTTTGAGACGACATATCTCCGAGCGGAGATATGACGCTAAGAAACGTCATATCTCCGAGCGGAGATATGACGTTTTTTTCTTGGCGGAGATATGTCGTTTTGTAGCGACATATCTCCGCTCGGAGATATGACGTTTTGAAACGACATATCTCCGCCGTTTCACAAACGACATATCTCCGCTCGGAGATATGACATTTTGGGACGACATATCTCCGAGCGGAGATATGGCGCTAAGAAACGTCATATCTCCGAGCGGAGATATGACGTTTTTTTCTTGGCGGAGATATGTCGTTTCTTAGCGTCATATTTCCGAGCGGAGATATGTCGTCTCAAAACGTCATATCTCCGCCGCAAAAAACACGACATATCTCCGCCAGCAAAATGTACTGGGCGGAGATATGTCGTCGGAGATATGACGCTATGCCGTTTTATTTTCAATATAGTCTGACATAAAGAAACATTTTCGATCCAATATCCGGACAAACGCAATCACTAAATGTGAAATAAACTTGCTACGAACACAAATTCAATTTAAACGTCGCATTTGTGCGTCACATAAAAAACTAATAATTTCCGTTGAAATCTCAATTTCAGTGCGTGATTTTGTGTGGCTGTTCGTCTTTAGTTGTCTGATATTCAATGCAAGAAACGTGTCTGTTAGCTTTCGGGAAATTTGGCAAATGTCAGACAGCTTGTCAGATTGCCAACGTGAGAAACTATTGTGTATCTAATGAATGAAAACGCAAGCAACTCAGCAGTTTATAGCAGCTTCACTCTAAAAAGGGAATCAAAATGCATCAAACCTTGGCATTGATTGCAGCCGTATTGTCACGTTTATATAGAGTAAGCAGTAAGAATAGGTCAATTCAAGTATAATGTTTGTGCTGTATAATAAAGACTGTCAGATTGCTGATTGATTTATTGCCGAATTTTGCTGCTTTCTCTTTATGTTTATTGCTCATTATAAAAGGTCTTCAAGTTTCACCCTTTTGAAGCAGGAAAAAGAAGTCGAAACAGCTTTGGTTTTCCCTTTACCTTTTACCAATTTCATAGCTTAACGCTTTCCTCAACCAATTGATCAAGTTACGGGGTTTTTTTTTTTTTTTTTTTGGGTCAACTGCATGTCTCAGATTTCAATCAAAATCTAATATTTACATTTTTTCTCAACGTCCTACGAGCAAATGGTATTTTCCCCAAATAGAAAAAAGTAGCTAAGGTAACAAGCTCGTTGCCAAAGCAATAAAACAAAGCGAAATACACTAACAATTACACATATACAAAGATAGTGTTCGATAAAATACGCTGTGGAACTGGAAATATTAATTTCTTGTGATTGAACAACATTTTAATAACCTAATGTAATTAAAATTGGCTTTTTAGATTTTCAAATTGAGAACTAAAGACCTGAAGTTAAAAAATAAAATTGATTCTTGCACACTTAGAATACCTGTTACTGTGAATTACAGGAACAGGGTATGCACGAAAAAAAAATCCCAATAAAAAATCTAAATGTAATAAGAAACGTGAGGGATGTGAGGTCGGTATTGCAAATGGCCTTAGGAAAAAGAATTAAACAAATATTTGTCAAAGCGTTGTGCGAGACGTGCTTCAGCGGAACAAAAGCATTGGTAGCATGACCGGCGCCAAAGCAAAGTGGCCGGAAAGCATGAACCGAATGCCAGAAATAGGAGACAACGCCTGGGATGTTAAGAAACAAAAGAAATGTGATACGAAAACAAAAGACAGAGGCCGTAGATAGAGAGCCAACACCAAGAACAGTACTCAGCTGCTGCACCGTCATGAAACCAGAACAAAACCAAGAACCATGAACTCAAAACAGTGACGCTGTCAAGTTTGGCAAAGCCATCATTATGCCAAAATGACTGAACACACATTCTTTTGCTCTTTATGCTCTTCTTGCTGTTTGCATCTGACGGATAGCTCTCTGCATGTTAATGTTTGATGCGTGGCATAAAAGTTGATGCAAACTTTATGCTAATTAGCAGCTGCTAACGAGTTAAAGATATGGCATAACTTTACAAGCAGGCCAGACCAGACCAGACGAGGCCCATTTTCCTAATGCCTCGCACCTGCAGACTTAAAGACCTCTCTCGTATTCAAGCAGTATATTTAAGCGCAGCTGCTTGCATAGATAATCAGACTCAAGTGGGTGGCTTTTCTTCACGTCTCAGCCGGAGACAAATGTTTGCATGTATGAATGCATGCCATTCCCCCTAAACTACTCTTTCAGTGGCTGTCATTTTCTTTTTCTTCACCATATTTTTTGTGCTGCTGCCAACTTTTGTGCTGTGTCATTCGAAATGCTGGTGTCGAGTGCATTTCGCATTTTCACATTTCAGAATTCATATTTTACTTTTGGAGCTGGCGCATCTGTTTGTTGGCTTAGCAACAGGAGTAGCCCATTGTTGACATCTGAGTTATATAATATAAATATATAGCTTTATAACACTTTGCATTGTACTCTGGTTGGTACCTTTATCTCTCTCTCTCTTTCATTCTGTCTGCCATTCGAAATTGCTTTAAAACCGCCAAATAAAGTGACAATAAATATGGGATATTGTGCAGCTCGGTCGACTTGCAGCTTCAGTGCCGAACAATGCTCGACCATAAATTACCTAAATTGAAAACCATTTTGCTTCTTCCCATTCTGACATTGCATTTTCGACACTTACTAACTCTGTGCTCTCTTCCCTTCCCTATCCACCATGGCATTTCCGCCGACACGCGCCACACTTTTATATTCATTACATTTCATACAGTACCAGCCATCTTTTTTAATACACTGCTCTAATAAAATTGTAAAATGCGAGTCGCTTGGATGTATGAACAAAGAAAAGATTATATCTGACGTCACTGTACATCTGTCTTTTAAAAGTTTTTAATTAAATAAATATTTTGTAGAGCTGATTTAAGCAAGCTTAAATAAAAGTTATGAGAAGTTGGTAGGTATTTATTTGTCCTCAAAAGCTCAATAATAAACTTTTTAAATGCACATACCTAGATTTTACCTTGATTGATTTTGACTGTGTCATCAAACTCAGTTAGCAAACAGCTGCGAGCTTAAATAGAACAAACTTTGATAATCCTGTCAACCAACAAAAATGCTTTCTACTTGTTTTAACATTCCGACAGCCCTTGTACTAACAAAAATAACTTGCAACAATATCAATAAAAAATAATGTTATCAGCCAATTGAAGCGTATTTTGTATTCGATGAATGTGGCTTTTTGGCTATCAATTGTTGCCGCACTTCTCTTTTTTTCGTAATGGTTTTCTTACGGTGCGCACATAAATATGCAATAGAAACTTTTCTCACGTTTTTGATTGCACTTTTTACCAGCAGAAGTTACAGTAACTGAACTGAATGAATGCAGCAGCTGTAGAATTTTTGGCGCCACTTAAGCTGTTGAAGAGATACCTCTGCCCATTTGTCTCTGAAATATTTGTGCACTATAAGCGCTTTTATTGCTCTTCCATTTAACTGCAGACGAAAAATGGTAAAGCAACAGCTGCTCTTAAAAAAATGCAGGCAGACCTGAAACGAAATAACACAGTTCGATTCGATTCGATGTGAATCGATTAAATTGAATGGAATGGACTGGAATGTCTATCTATCAGTTAACTTTAACTGCAATTTCCAATAACACACAGCAGGGTGGTAAGGTTCGGAGGTTTTATCAAATTGATGTCATCGACAGTAAGATGATTGCTCTCTGTTGGCACGTTTGCACCCCAAAAACAAGAAAACAAAAACCAACCCACATGATGCACTTCATTAACTTAATTAAAAATCTTTGTGTCATACAGCAGCTTGCCAGCAAACATAACATATAACATCATCATCATCATCATCGCCTTCATTATTATTATAATTTTAATGCAGCATTGTCGTGGTCACATCACACAGCGCGACGGCAATGTTAAGGGGTATGTAAGTAAGCGGCAGTAAGAACCGCAAAGCGACTCACTTGCAGCTGAGTTCATACGCGAGTATGTGTGCTCGGCGAGGAATAAGCGAATCCTGCCAGCAGTTGCCAGTCGTGTCGACACATTCATAACGCTCATTTTGCATGCTGCCGCTATCGCTGTCGCTGTCTCTGCCGCTGTTGCTGTTGCTGCCACTACTGCTGCTGTCTCACACGAAGCGTAAACTCAATTAAAAACTGTCGAGCTCACCGCATACACTCGTACACACATTTACACAAACAAACATGACAGGTCTTGATTATCCTTACCCAGTGTCTGGGTGTGTTACACATCCTGCCACAAATTTGCTCCCGCTGATACTGCTACTGCCGCAGCGTGTAAAATGCATTTGTTTGTTTTATTTTTCTATTCCGCTTGCTATCTAAAAACCCGCATATCAAGCGTTTCATCACAGAAGCATTTCATCAGCTGCTGTTGCGGTCTGTGTTTTTGCATTTTTGTTCTTAGCACATGCACTGAGAAATATGCGCAGAGTTAGGAAGAGGGAGAGTGAGATTTTCCATTAGAAATATAATTTATAAATTCCTTTTAGTCTGTTGGAGCGAGCATTTTTGCTTAATTAGCTGCATAAATACTTCAAGCAAATGGGAAATTAATGATTATTATTTGTGCAGTGGGTTTGAAATTGGTTAAAAACTAATTTACTTTCTGTTATTTAAAGAACTTCTTCAAATGCATTGAAATTGAAAATGCGAAATAATGTTTATGTTCCTTCACAACAAGATAGCCTAAAGTCAAACAAGTAAAGCTTAAAAGTTTGTTGTTAGACATACATATGTAAGCCCTTGATTATTGTCTAACATGGTTGTTGCAACTGAGTTAAAGGGAAGGGGACACAGAAGAGCAAGTGAAATGGTCAGGATGGGGCAGATTGAAAATTAGCTGTTAATCGAGAAATTGTTTGGTGGGGCGTTTTTAAAAGCATAAAAGTTGAACATGTTTATGGTGCGGCTGACAGTTGTTGGAGCTGTAACTGCATCAGTTGTTGCCACTGTTGACATTGGGACAGACATTTTTGTGGTATGTGTTGTGTGTGCAGTGTGCCGTAAGCTGCCCTTTTCTGTTCGAGTTGGTTGCCTGCATACATTTATTCTGTGCCTACAAAGTCTCAAATGCGGCTAAGCGTGACGTTGACGAAGCGCATGCAACAGCTCAACTTGTTAGAGGGTGGCGTGAGAGGGTAGAGATGGAGGTGATTGGGGTGATGTGTCTGTGCGTGTGGCACAGTGGACGATGACATGGTGGTTTGACGTGTTGCATTTGCAATTGGTGCTGTTGTTCATAGCAAATTTGTTGCTGACAATTTCTTGTTAGCGCTGCTCATGTTGTGGTTTCGCTCTGCATGTGCCATGTCTTTCTGTGTGTGTGTGTGTGTGTGTGTATGCGTGTGTGTGCTTTCTAGTCGATAAATTTTCAATTTTGCAACATACAAAGATATGCACAGCCATGTGTGTTGCCTTTAACGTTTCCGCATTTTAGCCACACTTCAGCGCAGCACAACATGGCGTATGATTGATGCCGTCTACACTCACACACAAACAGCAGTACGCGCTTAAAGACAGCAGACAACTTATTATGTTTACATAACAAAAACAAAATCATTGCTGGTTGCCATATACACAAGCGCAAACAGTGAATGTGAGATAGAGATAGATAGAGAGTGAGGGAGAAAGAGAGATGAGAGAGAGTCTGAGTTTCTCGTAAACAAGGAGTGCGAAGTTTACTCTAAATTATGCGCTTAGCAAGCACGTATGTTTGTTCTTGATAAATTGTGTGTTATGTTGCTTTAATTACATTATTTACTCTTTTTATTTCAGCTGTCTTAACATTGAACTTAACGAAGCAAGGTAAAAGGCAAACAAGAAAGGATAATCAACAGGTAAGTTTTTTGATCGAGCAGCAAAATTTTATGTTTATTTTCGACGAATATTTGAATAGTTGAGCTCAATAAGAAAGATGAATATGTGGTGTTGTTAAATAAAAACAAATAATCAAGCTTTTATTCTTTGCATATTTGCACTAATAAAAGCAAATTTAAGATATTCTTAAGTTGTATTTATTCTCAAGAATATATTTCATTGTTTTAGCTGAACAATCATGTGGAAATAAAACTTAATTGTTTCTGTATGCTTTATTTAGCCATTTGTTCTTCGTTTTCAACACCTAAGCTCTGACACACAAGCACACTTGAATAAAAACTTTCGCAATTTAACACCAACCAGAAAACACATAAAATTTTGAAGTGCTCTTAGTTTGGCTGAGCATCAGTTAAAGCCAAAACAATGCAATTAGCCCTGTGAATTTGATGTGGTAATCATAGGAAAATATTTTATGACTCACTCACAGACCTCCTTCTGCCAAACCTCGCTTTCTCTCGTTCTCATAAAATTCCTTAAAGTTTATTGAGTGAAAAATTGTTTGCAACAAAAATTTAAAACGCTATTTGTGCAGCTGCAGTAGCAAAGTTGCATTATATATGGTATTTCTTCATACTATATGACTGTAGAAGCTAAACAGCTTTAAGTGAAATTCCTGGCAGAATCTGTAGATGTTGTTGATAACTTAAAATGAAATGTTATAGCTTGTGGCAGCAATGACAAGCCAGATACGTGCACAAAGAAATGCAAACCGTTTTGACTGATGAAAAAGATGAATGAAATAAAATCACGCAAAGAAAAATTTGCTGAGAATGTCGTTAATTAATTGAAGGAAAAATAGTCAAACATTTAGAATATAAGCTTTAAATAAGCTAGTAAAAATAAGAAGCAAGCATATTGCCAAAATGCGGCGTGCCAAGCAAATAAATTAACTTCAAATAACTCTGTTTAATGGTCATACATTAGGCATACTTGCGTATAGAATATAAAGACAGCATGACTATCTATCGATCTTGATTTATGTGAAATAAACATTTATGCAAAGAGGGAAACATAAATTTCCTATAAAGAGCAAGACAAGTTGAAATAAAAGAAAAAATCATCATCGTAGTCGCGATTTTCTGTTCTTTTCCGTTCCATAAGTCGCCGTCATAAATAATCACATAAAACACCAATATGCACAAAATGTTAGTATTTGCTGTTGAGCCCCAACCCTCCTGTTATCCTTAAAAAAGGAAACCCAAAATGCGAATACATAAATACCATTTTTATTTTCATTTGGTTTTTTTGCAGCAGCAAAGCTGTCAAACTGTACCCGGAATTTATGTAAAATTTAATGCTTTATTACGAAATACGCACACAAAAACACACACACACACACACCCACACGTATGAATACATATGCAAATCATATCATTCATATACGCCTACCTAATGCATAGGGACGCGAAAGGACACGACTCGACGCAACGCGACTGTATGTAAAGAATTTTTATACATGAAACATGAAACACCAATGAAAATGTCAGGCAAGCAACAAACCCAGCAACAAAGATAGCAGTAAAGATAAGCAATTTCCCTCAATTCCCAATGTATTCACCGTTAGGCGTTCGCTCTACACAAATATTTTGTGCACACTTTTTATTATGCACACAAAACTCAACACACAACCTTAACAAGCTAACAAACACACAAAATGCTCACATATGTCACTGTGAAGGCATTTTATGCCTCTGAAATTTGTTAAACACTGCACAACACAAAAAGGTTGGGCAAGCAAGTTAATAATTTAGCTTTGGAAATATAAATATAAAAAATATATGGATTATGAGTTTTTATGACGTCTTAAACTTTTAGAAAGCTTTACTTTAAATCCAAGCCCAATATCGTTATGAGCCTAAAAGCATGTGCACATAAATGCTTTGCTGTCTGAGACACGTTATTTACTTTGACGTTAGATTATTAAAATAAAGAACCTGTTGCCTAGCATAAGCCTGATCTAGACAGGCATCCACCAAAATCATCTTCCCAACACTTACTAAACAGCCATGAATAATTCGCTTGCCACGGAAGACTCTTTTAAACAATCCCTTGTAGTGAGTTGACTGGTAGCTTGGTGTAAGCGCGCTGGCATTAATATATGAATCTAAATAAACGCATTCATTATTTACAGGGATGCCAAACAAAAAACAAAGTAAACCAGAGTGAGGTCTTGGCGTCAAAACCCTCATGTGAAAATGGCATCAACGTCGACAGCGTCAATTTAAAATCGCTGGCTTTTTAACTCGCATCCATTTACAGCAATTTTGTGTTTACCCGCCTTCAAACCAAGCCCCAAATTCCACCCCGCTCTGCACGAGTGTATGACGTGTCAGATTGAAATTACATCAGGCACTTGGCGAATGGCAAATGGCAGGAATGTCTCACAAGGATAACGAATTCCATAAATAAGCAACATGCCAAAAAAAAGAAAAGAAGAGAAATTGAAAAAAGGTTAGCAGACATGTTAAAGAAATCAAATTTGATGATCCAATAATTGAAATGCTCGCACAAGCATACGCAATGAACGATCTGCCCCAACTCTCAAGCACACATTGCGTATACGTGGCATTGGCCATTCACAAAGATATAGCTGTGATTTTGGGTCATAGCTGTCCATTAGCCACTCTACTCTTGAACCGACCGAAGCACCACCCTACACTGTGTACTTTATCTGTTTATTGCCCCTGCTTGGCTGGTTGCTTGCCTTAGTCAAACTCACTTATTTCATGCATTTTGCACTACAGCCACAAAGCCGCGTGGATTTAAAAAGCTTTTTACAACAACAAGCGGTTTAATGCGCCAAGAGTAGGGCACGTGAGAGGAAGAGAGAGAGAGAGAGAGAGAAAGCTAGGGGAGAAGTGGCTCTGGGGAATGCTTTAAAAAAGGAAAGAAGTAAAGCTACAATCCGCAGCAGACCATGAAGCGAAACCCACATAAAACCACCAAACCAACTGCAGCAGTGCATTTCTCTACTTTTCTTTCACAGGATTGCCCTGCCTGCTTAATCTTCTTCATTTTGTTGGTCGGGTGTTTGTTATTGTTGCTATTGTTGTTGGTAAAACAATTGCGTGGCATATCGGGAAAAATTAAGTTTACGCTTGCTGATTTTAAATTCAGTTGATGGACGCTAAGCTCATTTACTTAGCTTTAACTAAAGTGCACAATGTAAATGGTATCGTACAAATTACCAGCGTCAGCAGAGACAGTAAACAATTGACTGAACTCATTTCGTTGGATTAAAGTGCATTTGTTTTAACTTATACAATAAGCAGCAGGATTAGATAAATAAGGCTTGTGAGCATTTTGTGGATTGAAAGAATAAATCACATAATTTAAGAAAAGAAAAGTTTGTATATCGCCAAAAAAAATAAACTTATCGATTGCTTAAGCTTTGCTTCACAAGTTTTCTTTCGTAATTTCGAGATACCGAGAAAAAAGTGTTAAAACGAAAGTTAGCCCAAAGAAAAGTTTTCGGTTTGCCAGATCGTCCTTGAGAGCAATGCATGTTGCTTAATCAAAGTTAAACTTTAAGCCCAATTTGCACTTGGCTGCTACAAATAGTAAACAAACCAATAACACAACTCTTACATTTCCTCCGTCTTTTGCCTGCCAAACCAGTAGAAACGACAAATCTTGGCTAGAACGAAACTTATCCGCTTAGAACTTGTTGGCTCCTCTTCGACTCCCCTTCGGCTCCCTGCTTGTGTCTGAGATGCGTGTTTGCTAGCCGTTAAGCAAGCAGCCAATACACAACCAACTTTGGAAGCGTCTGCGGCAAACCCCAAGACTCTGCTCGTGTCTTGGGCTTTGGAACAAGACCGGCTAAACTGCTTAATATTTGAAAAGTTGTGCAGTGCCGCACTGAGAGTTTCTAGCCAAAAATGTCAACTAGTGTAAGACTTGCGGTAAATTGCCCAGGGCGTGGTCGCAAAGCCAAATTTACAGACAGCCACGTAAAAGCGACATCGAAATAAGAACACATGGAACAAAAAATTGCCCATGCGCTGCATTGCCGCCGCATAGAAACCTGAATGCCAAATTATTTACGACCCACCATCAGCTTAGAAGCTTTTGAATACAAGCAGCAAGGAATTATATATGTGGGAATAACAATGATATGACCGTTTGCAGCAATAATTGGGTATGCTTGGCCTTTCGGCAACTCTACGAGACGCATAATTAAATTCAATTATTTATGTCCCACTGTCAGTGCATAGCAGATTCCCCAGATGAGTACGAACGTTTGCGACATGGACTTACGAGCTGTCCACAAATGCTTAAAGCGGCTTACAGTTTGTTTGTTTGTTGACCAAACAATTGCGCCATTTTCTGGCTTTCCATTGACTGCTACTTGCCTCGTACTCACCCCTCGCTGCTGTTTGTCTGCTTGCCAGTTGATTAGCATATTCGACCGGCAAAATTAGTTGAGCACTTTTCACATGCTCGAAAGTTCGAATAGTTTCATGCACAAACACATTCATACATTCATCGAATAAATATGCTTGTGTGTCTGGAATTCAGCATTTGGTATAAAATACAAATTGAATTTGAGATGTGCAAAGCAAATTACTGAAATACTATCAAATGAGAAAGTTCATCGAATGCTTATAATAATAAACAACACAAAATAATTGCATCTACAATCCAAATAAGTAAATATTAATGTGTACATTTTATTATCATATCAAAAAACACACTAGCAATTGTCTTGTTGTGGCAATTTTCATACATATCTACTATGTTGCTCAGTTTATGCATGTTATGTTTAACATTGTAAGAAAGTCTTTTTCTTTTTTGTTAGTGTAAAATCATTTTTAAAACAAATAGTTAAGCAAATTAATCAACTTTGCATTGTTTGTGCAATATGCAGAATTTTCAATTCCAATAATATTTAAGCACATTCAAATGTCGACTTATTAAAATGATAATGCTGTGTGTTTGTTATTGTTTTAAGTTTCTACGCAATTGCGAATTATTTTAAACAAATATTATTTCAATTTAATTGAAATTGGCGCTTAGCGCATTTGAATTCATTTCGTTTGCCATTTAATTTTGTGATTTTGTTTTGTAGTTTATGGAATTTTCGTTTTCAATTGGCTGACGCATTAGCCATTTACCTAATGCGAGTTTAAAAGTCTTTGCACGCACAAGTGAGTGCCTCGAGTGTTAGTAAGAGGGGTAAGGAGTGTTGTTGTTGTTTTTGGGCCGCTGCAGCTGTGACATTGTCTGGCCGTCTAGACTCGCTGTTGATCGTCATCATGGTTTCAATTTTAATTTTTGGTCGATTTAAATAGATTTTCGAAAAGAGACATGCAGGGCCAAAATGTCATTGCCACAATAGTGTAATGGAATTCAATTCAGAGCACAATAAGCATATAAATTTTATTTTGACTCGCGGTTTTCAAACCACATCCTCTGACAGAAAACAACCGAGATAATGTGTATGAAAAAAAATTCCAAAGGGAAGCTGCAAACCAACAGCAAGAACAACAACAAAGGCAGCCATTTTAGCGACATTTGTTTATTTGTAACGCATTTTAAAGTGAGGGCGTGGTGGTGGGCTTAGCTGTAGGCAAACAATACAAGAATGAGAAGTTTGAAAATTTATACAAAAGGACGTAAGAGCAACAACAACGGTCTTCGCCATCAGCTTCTCCAATGTTTTATTTTCATGTCTCGCATCGAGAAAAAGAATTCAGACGATGATGATGTTCCGAACGGTGATGATGATTAAGCTGATGCTGCTGCGAATAAACACATCTGTGTTTTTTTCCGACGCAGGTCAAAGGAACTCATGCGGCTCATAACTTTTCTCTTATTGTTTGAAAATTTCTTTGGAAATTTTAACAACTGCGGTCACTCACACAATCGCATGTGTGAGTTGGTTTCGGGTGGTGTGGAGAGTAGAGAAGTGTGTGAGAAAAAGTGAAAGAAAGCAAAGACTTAAAGACCTTAAATTTTATAACTTACCTTAAATTTTATTAAATTACTTAAAACTATTTTATTAAAGTTTCTCGAACTATCTGCCTCTTTCACTCATTGCAGCAGCGCGACAATCAGAGCACAGACAGACGGTTTCAAGCAAAACCCCAACGGATTCAACATCCCATTTATCCATAGATATAAACCTTGAAAGCTATAAAATACACAAAAAAAAACAAAATCTGTACAGCAGCACTAAATAACAACAACAATCAGTAGCAGCCGCCGTAAGCACAAAACATTTATTAGGCAGACCGCAAATATCGCTATATTAAGCATACGGTAGTTAGCAGTCGGACAGACAGAGTTCGGAGGAGCGCACATCAAACTAGTAATCAAGCTTGACAAAGCCAAACGCCGAGGGGTAGAGCAAACAGTTCATGCCATTAGCTGAAGCTGAAGCTGAGCCGGAGGTGTGGGTTTGTCTACTGGGACCTCAACAAAAACTAATAAGATGACTTTATTTTTCTTAAAATTATGATAAATGACAAGAATATTGCACGACGGCAAGCAAAGAATCAGAACGCTTTGAGCACTGCAACGAATTAAGGGCACAGCCCATGACAATGATGACGATGAAGATATTATTAAAATAACGATGATGATATTGCGGGCGAAGCGCGATTTTAACTACGATTGTCGTCGGTTCATCTAAGCACTAGCCATGGAGCTGCTGGAAATGATAAAAATAACTATATTGATGATGATGATGAAATTAAATACTGGCAGGTCAGTGGGTGTTCAAGCTGTCGCCGCTGTTGATTGCCGTTGTGAAAGCAATATCAATTGAAAAGAAGTCGCGCATACGACACGTTGTACAAGAAGAGTTTATAACTAAGAAGTGTTAGAGAGAGAGAGAGTGATAGAAAATTTTAAGGCTATTGTAAAGGAATTAGAGAATTAATAATTTGATGGCTTCGTTCGGGCAGCATTGCGCAACAGTCGCAGCCCGTAGACGACGCCATCAGCAGCAGCAGCAGCCAGCATTAACGAAGCACAACAGCAACTATAACAAACTGATCTCGACAACAACACTAACGCTACTCATTCTCTGCCTGAGTAGCTGCATAGCAGCATCCACAACAACAACAACAACAACACCAGCAACTCAAAAGGCAACAACGGAACAGCCAGCAACTAGCGAGGATTTTAATAGCAGCAGCGCCTTTTTGGGTGCCATTGCTGCAGCTGCCGCTGCTGCTGCTGCTGCAAGTGATGATGTTAGTGGTGCCTCAGTTAATAGCAGTCCCATTGCAATTGTTAACATTCAGGGGATTACGAGCAGCACACCAAATGGCAGCAACAGCGGCACCCCCATCTCAATGTCCGATCCACCGCAATTGCTCGAGGAGCTCGCTTTAGGCGATGAGGAATTTGAGTTGCCGCCACTTCAATCGGTCATTGTTAGCATTATCCTGCTGATTGTCATATTGGGCACTGTGGTGGGCAATGTACTTGTCTGCATTGCCGTTTGCATGGTGCGAAAACTGCGAAGACCCTGCAATTATCTACTTGTTTCGCTGGCATTATCCGATCTCTGTGTGGCGCTGCTAGTCATGCCCATGGCACTGCTCTATGAGGTGCTGGAGCGCTGGAGTTTTGGCCCGTTGCTCTGCGACATTTGGGTGTCGTTTGATGTGCTCTGCTGCACTGCCTCCATACTGAATCTGTGTGCCATATCGGTGGATCGATATTTGGCCATCACAAAGCCGTTAGAGTATGGAGTAAAACGTACTCCCAGACGTATGATGCTGTGTGTTGGCGTTGTTTGGTTGGCAGCTGCCTGCATCTCACTGCCTCCACTACTCATACTGGGCAATGAGCATGAGGATGAGGATGGACAGCCCATATGCACGGTGTGCCAGAACTTTGCATATCAGATCTATGCCACACTTGGGTCCTTCTACATCCCATTGTCCGTGATGCTATTCGTCTACTATCAAATCTTTAAGGCCGCTCGTCGCATTGTGCTGGAGGAGAAGCGCGCCCAAACGCATCTGCAGCAGGCCATGAATGGTGGCGCCGGTTCACCACAGACAGCCACAGCACCACCGTTGGGCCACACGGAGCTAGGCAGTGGTAATGGTGCCGGGCATGGACATCGTCACAGCAGTGTGGGCAACACATCCTTGACTTACTCCACCTGCGGCGGATTGAGCACCAGCGGTGGTGGTTGTACTGGCGGTGGTGGTGTCAGCATACCACATGGCCATCATGGCAGCGGTGGTGGCGTGAGTGGTTCCACAGGACTACTCGGTTCACCGCATCACAAGAAGCTGCGCTTCCAGCTGGCCAAGGAGAAGAAGGCCTCCACAACGCTTGGTATCATTATGTCCGCATTTACCATTTGCTGGCTGCCATTCTTTATCCTAGCACTGATCCGACCCTTCGAGACGATGCATGTGCCGCCATCACTCTCTTCGCTCTTCCTATGGCTGGGCTATGCCAACTCACTGTTGAATCCAATCATCTATGCCACGTTGAATCGCGATTTTCGCAAACCCTTCCAGGAGATCCTGTATTTCCGATGCTCCAGTTTGAACACTATGATGCGAGAGAACTACTATCAGGATCAGTATGGTGAGCCACCATCGCAGCGGGTCATGTTGGGCGATGAGCGACATGGTGCTCGGGAGAGCTTCCTGTGAAGTCATGGGTACAATGGATCCTTGGCTCCTTGAATTTCTACGTAAGTGTACTTTAACTACAGTAAATGGATCTATGTTCTTCTCTCTATGCTGGATGCAAGCTAAAAAAAAGCGAATTAGTCTACGCTGTTTAGCAAACAAAATCTAAACACGCATCTACTATATGTATGTAACTGTTTACCTATGAGTATTTTTTGTACACGTTGCGAAATCACAAAAGATAACGATGTAGATGACAACTCTTAATGTAACTGAACGTTGTAATTTTAAAATGTAACACTAAGCAATGAACTTGGCTAATCGCTCTAGTCTCACCCACACACAACTTATCAAACACACACATACACTAGCACAGAGAAAAACGGTTGTACAACTGTAAGCCCAAAACAGGTTTTAACACACGGTTCCTTCAGTAAATATCCTTGCAGAAGATGTTATTAATTTTAAGTCATAAGCAAGTAAATTTAATAAATTAAAATCTGTCTGTGTGTCTGTAAACTTGTAATTTCAGATACTTTCACTAAATATTTACAAAATCGATTTAGTTTCAAATGCTAAAGTTTTTATGTTGATATAAAACCTATAACATATATCTACATGGTTATTCAAGCTTCGGCAAACCCGAATGCAACTGCTTTTTCCTGTTGGTTGTTTCCAACAATGCAAACAAAACAAAACAAACAAAAAACCAGTCAGAATCACAATTGATATCGAATCTATTGAGCCCACAGCGAGCGTTGTTCATTTGCGCTACTCAAAACTGAGCCAAAAATTATAGTATACACACTTAAGATAAAATATGTCAGCTAGCTATACTTAATATGCGTCACATTAGTTAAATAAATATCATTAAACATGACATGGCGAGAACGGGATCTACAAACTGTCAAACTGTAAATAATTAAGCGCGATACCAAAAAAATTCAAAGATTATTATAAATGTACGTTTGTATGTATATGTTTGCAGCTACCAACTGTCTCGCAAAGCTAAAGCTCAATACTAAATATACTTTAATGTTTGTATATGTATTTATTGAAAAGAAAACAACAAGAAATAAGGAAACTTTCTTCATCAATTGAACTGTATTGTTGTTAGATTTTTTTGTTTTTGTATAAAAGTCACGCCTCTCTGTGATACCAAACATTAAGCATTAACTTTTATGTTTAGATCAACAAACTGCATTATAATACAATGTAATACTAAAACTAATATAATAATTGTAATAACTTATGGCTTACACAAATACAACCTACATATAAAGATAATTTATATATAATATACACATATACTAACGTATATCTAGTCGGGTTAAGTCTATTAAGTGTGCGTGATTTTATTGTACGTATTGTCTACGTTTAGCACATGATATTCGAAAAAATCAAGAAAACAAAACAAATATACTAAGTTACATATGTGTAATGTATGTGAAATTTAATGTTGAACAAATGGGAGATAAGGAATTAAAAATTACAAAAAATATCTAACCCCCCACAAAATACACAAATACACATCCTACAAACATAAATACAAAACAAAGAAAAGAGCATGACAAACTAAGCGCATCTAATGCTATGCAACATAGAACTAAAGTTCAGAAAACAAAATAATATTACAAACAAAAAAAGTATTTGAAACTCGTCCGAGTAAAGCTTACAAAACTGTAAAACTGCATTTCTATTCTGTTTTCCACAGCTGCAAGTGCAAAATATAGACAAAAAAACAAAACTAATAGAAACAAAAATAAGAACAAAATTTAAAGCATAAAATAAAAGGCAAACCATATAAATGTATTTCCAACAGATTTCGTTGTTTATTTACTACTTGGCTTTTATACACAAACACACATACACACAATGCCACCCACCCAGCCACAGCAAAATGTGCAACAAATTATCACAGTTGCATCATATCAAGTGTAACTTTTCCAAAAACTTTTCGCAACTCGCTTTTAAATTATGTATTTGGGTTGAAAATGTCAGCGCAAGCTAAGCTAATAAAATATTTTTGGGAAATGCGCAAAGTTAGTTTGTCGAACCACTTAACTTTGAGTTGAAATATTGCAACTTATTTAAACTACATTTAAAGCTGAAAATTATTTATCCATTAACAAAATGACACTCTAGTTTGAATTATGCTAAAAAGACTTTAATTGCTGTTTCGTTCTTCGAATTCTCGAGGAATAAGCTCATTTAATACCTGGAAAAATAACGTTGATTAAACTGTCATTAATATTTAAGTTTACTTGTTCATTCATTATGCGGCTCTTATTGCAACACAAACGGAAAATGTAATTTCACAACAAATTGACAGTTGACCAACAGTTGCCATGTCCATGCCACCAGTTGCTAATCAAAAGGGAAACTAATTGCTACACTTTGTCGTTGTTTTAATACTCTTAAAACGTAAAAGTTAGGGATGCATAACAGAGCAATCAGAGTTGTTAAGTTGTTAAGAAGGCAATTATAGAAGTTGCTTTAAACTTTACATTTGAAGAGTTAAGCAATAAGCAACAATAACAAGCGAAAGATGGAAATTGAAGCCAGTACAGTTTTATTTACTCAAATAGATAAATTAACTTAATTGATTTGAACATCTGTTTCGCATTTAAGGCTAAAATTAAAATGTTTCACTTAAGGGTATTCTGTGACGATTAATTGAATATTCGTGTTCTGCTGGCAAAAAGTGAAATATGGAAAACATGGAATGCAGCAGCTGCCAAGTGTTGCAAACAGTGCTGTTAAATGTCAACTCAATGAACAGACAATTCAACAAACTGTGAAAATTAAAAAAAAATCTTTTTATAAATAAACTTCGTATATATATAGATATTATATATTAGATATCTGCAGCTTATTTGTTAGTCGGACTGACAAGTTGTGCAAACGTGTGAAAATGCGAGCAAACGGAAGCAAAACCAAGTGGAACATGGCGAAAAATATCAAATTGCAAACAGCAACCGGGAAGCAACAAATGCCAAATGGCAAAAAATAAGCAACAGCAGCAACGGCAGTGAAAACAACAAAACAGTTGGGCCGGAAACACACAAAGGCGTGTGACATGCAAATACGCGTATACATATATATAATATATATACATGAATCTGTATCTGTGCAAGCATTCGAGCTATAGTTTTGGGTTGCCAAAAAACAAGTAAAGCAAATTTGAAGGAACACCAGCAGCCACTTGACAAAGTATCGAGTGTGCTTTGGGCGTGCATTGCTGAGTAAGTGGAGCCGCACTCTAAACGGCTATGACAATGATAAAGTGATCTTCCGGCGCCAGCTACTAGCTCCTGGCTATTGCCACTCCTTTTGGCTGCTGTTGGCTGCTGCTATGCTGATAAATGAGGATTTTACGCTCGCTCGTTGCTAGTTGCCCGTTTGCCAGTTACAATGCCACTTTATGAGGTATGCTGCCTGTGCAGACTGAATGGCGGCATTGCCAAGGACAAGCTGCACAATACATCAACCCCCTGTAACACACACACACACACACACACACATCAGACAATTCGAGGCACCCATGTCGTATGTGTGTTATATTTTTTGCTATTTTCGCTGTTTTTCGGCTATTTCACCCTGCACCTAAGCGGATTTTATATTCAAATGGCTGTGCGCGGGGCCATTCTTGAAACGGACGGACAACAACAACAAAAATAAGCTGACGATTGCAGTGAAATTACCGTTGTTGCTGTTTCTATCGTTTCATATCGTAAGCAGTAAATTCTGCACTTTTATGCGCACTTTGAAGAGATTTCTTTTATTATTTCTCCTCACATTTTTTTTTTTTTTTTTTTTTGGTTAACACTAATGTGACGTTTATGAAACATTGGCAAATAGCAATTCGTCGTCAAGTGCTTTTATGAAAAAATCTTGAAATAAGGAAAGATGAAAAATTGCTTGCCAATTTAGAAAAATGAAAATGTCTGCAATTGTCAGCGCGTTGCCCAATGGGAGAAGAAAAAGTGCTAACAACTATTGAATCATAAATCAGTATAAGGCAACGATTGCTTGATAAGAAACATGTACCTAGGACTGGTTGTATAGGAAAACTGTATGAGCAGTCGACCAGGCCAATACAAATAGGCCGACTTACAACAACACACAACAAAATGAAATGAAATTGCTCGACGGATGTATATCCTGCATAACGTGTGACTCAATAAGTACAGATGAAATTAAATGATTGCTTGAAGTGTCTGCATTTGCAGCATTCCAAAAGAGGCCAATAAATGCAAAACTAAAGTGGAATACAGAAGAACTTGCACACCAAAATAGGATTGATGATTTCATGCATACAAATGAATGCAGAGGCTTGTACTTTATTTGTTAAAAAATTCTTACCCAATTTTATGGGCATAGGGTATAGAGGCTCCAGTGTCACGTAACAAAATCCCAATTGAGCTTAATGTTCGACCAGTTTCATTTTAGTTTTGTAGTCCTTTCGAAGGCCATTTGTGTGAGTGTGTCTGTCAAATTGCCTGCAGTATGCTGTAGGGCACAAGGGGAGCACTTAAATGACTGATAGCACAGTCGATAATCGATAGAGTGTTGAAAGTGGCAACTGTATTAAGCTATGTGTCGTACAAATTGGCAGCTATTTGATGATGAAAATGACCCAAATCGAGATGAGATCATATTTCAGCATTAGGTAAGTAGAACAAACGACGCAGTACCATTTGTTAAAGGCCAAATCTCTCAAGTTACAAGTTAAATTCAATAAAAATAAGAGCAGCAATTTACTTATCGGAAATGCAATTCGATATTCTTTATGAAATATAATAACTCAGACCTGATAATAAATATAAAAGAAACTTACACATAACTTTGTCTTCCCTTTGATAGGGATAATTAACAGAAAACCATTCAGCGGAAATTTAGAACAAGTCTTTTTTTGTTTTTGGTTAATTTTGTTTGTTATCAATCAGTAGAATATATAACAATTCTAGTTTGGAAAGACACTTTAATAAAAATGGATGTGTTCTCTTTGCAATTATTTCCAAATACCATTGTAATTGAAATTTGATTACATGTGCATCACATTTGTCCGCCAGTTACAAAGCATGCCAAAAATACGCCATTTTCATATTAAAAAATTCTATTTCCATTGTTGCCATGTGAAAATCAAACCAAATATTGCGTATACGCGGCAATACCAAACAATGCCGCAAAAAGTATGCACTGGTAAACAGATTTCACCGAAATAGCATCCACACGCACATTTTCAAATGTATTCAAAACCATGTTATATTAAATATTCGAAAAAGCGATTGAAATCAACAACAGCTACCTGTCCGCACAACCCGCTCGATTCTCACCGCCCTTCGCCACATGTAGCTGCAAAAATATTTTTTTTAAATGTGCTGGTGGCCCACTGAGCTTGCGTCACCCAGCAACATACAAGCAGCAAAAAAAAACCTGAAATATCTGAGAATTTGTACAAAATTAAGTTGATTAAATGGACTTAGCGGCGTGATTACACGCAAGGCTGCATGTAGCCTAAAGTAAAATAACGGGATCTGGCAAGGGAGGTCGGTGGTTGGGGCTGTTTGGTCTGAGCCGCTGTGCGTGTTGTCTGGCTTAAAAGTATTCTTTTTATTGGCGAAATCCCAAAAGTACAACAGTAAAATGAAAAAGATGGAGCAAAAAAAAAACAACAACAAAATATTTTTCCTTTTTTTCTCTTCACATCGCTTTGGCCATTGACAGGCGGCCAAGTCAACAGCCGACAGCAACGAGCGCAAAACTTTAACCATTGAAATCTTTGTCTCGTGGGAGCACTGTTGCCTTACAGCCATTAAGTGGTGCGTGATTAACGCTTTGCTCTACAAGACAATTGATAAAGAATAGAACGGCAGCAACGGCAGCTGATAGTCGTCTCACTTCTTCTTTCCAGTCGGAAGCTGACAACAAAAGTCAATTCAGCTATCAAAACACTAGAGCGAAAAGCAAAAGTAATTTGTGAATGAAGTTTGTAACAGACAGTGAATTTAATGTTTGCCAATAAATCTGAATGAACAACTAACAAGTAAAAGTGAACTTATATTTATTGAAGTAATCATTTGTATTTTAATCCAATATACTATTGACAGGACAAAATGAAACCAGTCAAAAAATAATGTACGTGTTACAGAAATTTTTTTAAATTTCTATGAAATATTTCAGAACTTGATGTTAAATGAAAATTAATAATATAAACCAAATTATACATTCTTTCACGTACAAAAAGTGGCATGGCTTCAGAATATTTGATTTGTAATAATAATAGTAAAATCATAAAGAGCATTTCAAATGCCGCTAGTCTCAAAGTTTGCTCGCATTTTCTTCTTCACTTGACAATTGAGCGGCGACGGAAACGGAAACTCTCGAGCAACCATAGCAAAAAAAGAGCATTTAATGCAGCGTTTACATTGTTTTCACGCATTTTGTTGTTGCTCTTTTTGTTGGTCGGCAGCTTTGGCATTGTTCTTAGCCACTTCACAAAATATGTTGCGGCATTTCTTTTGCTCTCCGCCTCTGTCATCCTGCCACGACCGCGCCCACTCTTTTGGTTGCTGCAGCAGGCGTGCAGAATGATTAATGTGAAGCTGGCACAAAACACAGGCATTAATAGGCGGTCAGTGGAATGCGCTTCTGTGGATAAGAGTACCCTTACTTCGTTCCCGCTACATTTTTACGTGCTGCCTCTACGCGACGGCTTACAAAACTCTAGCAAATTGTGGCATTTAACGCGTAAGCTCAAAATTTATATATATGTATATGAGATGCCTGCACGTTCATTGCAACAATCAGCGAGCAGCGGAGACACATGAATTAATAGAGGGAGAAAGCAACGAAGAGAGAGAGAAAGAGAGAGAGAGTGTAAGATGATGCAAAACACGTCGTATGATTAATCTGTTGTATTACACAATCTAATGGGCAGCTCGTGCCGCACTCAAAGTGAGCTGTAGTCTGTGGTTGTTGCTTGGGGTCTGTAGCTTAAAGCTTGCCCAACTTAATTTAAAAGGCTGCGAAGCTCCTTGCTTAAATCTTTATTAATATGCATTGGAGCCAAAGCTCGTCCTTTTCGTCAGCGAGCACCATGAAAAATGGCTGGCATTAGAGACAGCAAATTTGCCACAGAATTTGAAGCAGCAGCAACTGCATTGATTTTGCAGCACGTTGCCCATGCGTGTCTGAGTGCTGCTGTACTTGAATTCCCCAACCACATTCCATTTATGTTAATGATCTGGGCATTGCGAACCGCATTAGAATTTCATGTAGCCCAGAAAATTGGGGCGCATCTCGTAAATGAGAAACCATAAATTATGCCCTGATTGACACTCGACTCGATTTGGGACCAACCCAGCAATGAAGCTAATTGCAACCACCGATTGTTATGATAAATGAATTTACCCAGGAATGTTATATGCAAATGCTGCATTTTGCGTGTAAGTCTACTCAAATGGTGGTTTTGAAACTAATGATGCCACAATTGAACGCGGGCAGCTTAAGAATGCATGCAGTAGACTGTTGCAGCCCAAAGCAATGTATCTAAGAAGGCGCATGAATACATATGTTTGTTTTTTGAATTTCATAACACTGTCATTACAAATACGAAAATGTTTTAAATACACTGTTCAATGTCGTATCTATTAGGCATGCCTTTGACGTAACATGGATTTGGGTTTCAATGATGTCCAACTGCAGGAAGCATTTACACGTCAGGCTCGGCATCATGAACATCACAACCACGGAGAACACGAAGAACATCACCACGTAGACCATTCGGATCCAGGAGCTGTATCAGCAGCAACAGGCACAAGGCACCATTCATCCGAAAAGTCTTGTGGACACGGTGGTCATGGTGGCTCTATGATCTTCCATGCGGGCGCAACTGAAACGATTCTATTCGCATTCTGGCAAACAAACTCAACTGCTATTATGTTTCTCTCCTGCCTGGTCGTATTCATTATAGCTTTACTCTATGAGGCGCTCAAATTCTATCGGGAATGGCTTAAGAAGTGTGAAAAGAAACGTCTTGAAGCCGGTGCGCACACTCGAATCGTGCACTCGTCAGCTGATCCCAGTTCAAAGCCAGACGCTGATCATCTGTATACTTTACCATTAGGGATTTCCGCAGCACCAGCTGAACCATCAACAGGATCAGAAGCGTATCAACGACTACCACTTGGCAAACGTTATCCTTGGCTATCGCTGGCGCACTTGTATCAGACGCTGCTTCATATGCTGCAGGTGACCATCTCGTTTATGTTGATGCTCATCTTTATGACCTTCAATGTGTATCTGTGCATTGCTGTTGTCTTGGGTGCTGGAGTCGGTTATTTCATTTTCTTTGCGCGCCACGAAAATATTTCCGACCATTGCAATTGATGAGAAGGAGGATGCTGCTTTCCTGGCGTGCTTGTGCGTCTCTCTTTCTCTCTCTCGCTCATTCTTTCTCTGTGTGCTTTGTGCTAATGTATTTTTCTAATTAAACCAACCTATAAAAATTTCTTAACAAATACTGGCTGTCAGCCAAAAAGGCCTAATTGTTTATGTTTATGGCTCATAAAACAATGACTGCAGCAACCGGTAAAAACAAAACAACAGAACAAAAAACAAATAATAATAAAACGAAAACCATCTGCACATTGGTCAAAAATGTGGCCTGCTCTGTGGCCAAATAAACGTATACGTTATCTACGAACAAAATAAAATTGAAAGACCAAATCTTCATCAAAGCTTTAACCATTTTCTGTTATATTCGTCTAATAACATAAGTACAAGTGTAAGGCAGCATCTGTTTTCAACAAGAAAGTGTATGCTCAATTCGTTCGATCTATCTCTCAGTGGCTTTACGGCCATTTTACGAGTAAGCCATCATCTACATCTACAGGTAAGCGACTTAGCGTTTATATCTATTAGTGTCTGGCGTTTTAATAATGCCGTAATTATGAGGGTGATAAACCATGGACCCAGGTTGAACGTTACTTTACTTTACTTATGCGCACGCTTCCATTTTTCGGTCAGTGCTACTATCGGCGTTGGTCAACATTCAATTAATATTTTAATAAGCTGCCTTTATGCCATTTGGCAAGGGGATAACGCAATTTGGCTTTAATACGCCACGTTGCACAGCATGAAAAGCGCATTCGCATTCGCGGTCGCAGTCGCAGTCAATGTCGCAGTCAAACCGCATTCCAAACTGAAGGCAAATTCAGCTTTAATAATTCACATACACATGGCTTATACCCATACTCGTATTTGTGTGCGTGTGAGTTGTAAAACTTGACCCACGGGCTCGTCCCGGAGCCAAAACGGAAGCGGAAATGCGTTCGTGCATAGCAATTTCACTCGTCATCGAGGCGAGCAGGAAAACAGGCAAACAGGCGCTGGCACCGTCAGGCAGACATAGCCAGGCAGGCATCATAATCGTCCTTATCGAGGCTAACTAATGAGAATACACACATATTTAAGTCTATAAGACTATTATGTATTATGTGTGTTTAATGAATATGAAACATGATTTGTGTTTATGAATGTACATGTTTAATGCAATTTGCTTTTATTATCACTTTCATGAATGTGCGAGTTTTTACATCAGTAAGGCTTAAACAAAGTAAGGACAGTCATGGAATTTCTACGCAAAATTCACATACAAAATTGAATAAATAAGAGACAATAAAGGAAAAACCATCAACAACTCCTTAATAGCTTGCAGTACAAAGTTAATTTATCTTCTAATATCGTCAACAGATGATTTTCCAAACCACAAACACAAATTCAAAATATAATTTAATTTCTTTTATAACTTGTATAGCCATCATTGTTGGTTTCTTTGAGTGCTGCGACGACTAAAACTTGGCTTTGTGTAGCTTAATTCTAAATCCCCCAAGTGGGCTGGCATATAAGCGTTATATAAAGCGCTAGTTCTAGCGTTCTGATGGGCTTTCATAGCATAATGATAAATGCGACCTATCTCCAAAAGGGACACCGTAAAGTTTTTCATGTATTGATCCCAAAACTGTCGCAGCTCCGGACGTGGCTCATTGTGCGCAGCATAGTATGAAATGGAACTTTTTGATCTTGAAAGAGGAGCTTGGCGTGGAGCTCGCACGAACAAATGATCTAGTATAAGAGCTAGATGATCCATAAGAGATTTATCAACTGAAAAGCGTCTCTTACGTTCTGCTTGCGTGTAACGTTTGCCATAACGACAACGAATCCAATCCTGAAGCATCGGTATGCAATGCACATCTGGAAGTGTGGGCAAAACATAACGTCGATCCTCAGCTACACGTTCGAGGCCCAATCGCAGCATTTCTTTCATCAATTCCAAATCATCCGCATCATAGAAATCTTGTCCAAAGTTCAAACGGTTTGATTTCGGTTTTTCTAGCTCCCTTGCCTGCGTCTGCTTGTAAATCTCTTCAAATAGATCAATGCTCGTTTTAAACATGCTTTTTGCTGCACGATCCACAAGTCCATCCATTGAACCACTCTTTTTGGCTTCTAGCACCGCATTCAGATACTCGACATCATCATCTAACGCTTTGATAAACTCTGCTTTTAGGCGAAGCTGTTGATTATTCAGCAGCTTCTTATCTTTCTCATCTGTAAACAGCTTACGATAGTTGAAGCTGTAATACTTTGCATTGGGGTTGCCCAAATTAAAGAAGCTTCTGCCAGTGTGGCACTGAAATTGAGTAGGTTCATTTTCCTTCTTCAATTTAGTGCCATCTACTCGCACAAGCTGCATCGGGCGACTCGGTCGTTGCTCTTTCTTTAAAGTTAAACAATGCTGTTTGTTCTGCCTACGATTGGTATTTTGGCAGCTGGACGGCAATGGATTATCTCCCTCAAGAAGCTTAAAACACGTGTGAGAATTGTCAACAAAATCTAATAGTTCCTCATCGCTTTTACAATCGCCCAGATATATGAAACCCGGGTCTTCAAGATCTGCACAAAGACGTTTTCTCGTTGAGGCCACACGAGTTTTCACTGCAATTTTATGGAACTGTTTCTGATACTTTTCTGTCAAACGATCCAAGTGTTCTAAAGCAAGTCGACGATTTTTTTCTCGCTTGGGATAATTTACATCCAAAAGTCGCTCGCGTTGCTCCAGTTTAATTCGCTCCAGATTCCGCTTTAGCGACTGTTCCATTGATCTTATCTCTTTGTGGGTCATACACATGGACTCCACTTGACCAGCATCTAAGTCGGCTGCTCCCAGCGAGGCAAGAATGTCATTAATCTCATTGTTGAGCACAGATTGGACTAACAGTTCATTGAAGTTGCAGTCACCGAACCAGCGGGTACAAATCGAAGACGGCTTCAGGTTTCCTTCTGCCAGCGGTAATTTAACAGCTTCTTTTGGTTGAAAGGCGTGCGGTTGTTGCTGTCGAGGATAAAGCACCTTTGGCTTTTGGAAATATGGAGAAAAGGGAAGCACTGACCGCTTCCACTTTGATCGCTTTTGCTGCTGCTGCAGTTGACATGCCTTGGCCTGATCTTGCTTCAGTCGGTCCGCTGTCGAGGCATGGGGAAGTGGAAGCACACGATCCAGCTCGTGCAACGTTGGATAAAGATCCAACCAGAAGATGGCGGACATAATGATCTGCTCGTTGTACTCGTACATAGTCTCATGATTCTCCGTCTTGTAAAACATTTCCATGAGGAACCAAAGGAAGGCTACTTCATTACCCCGACTCATCTGAAGAAGCAGACGCAGTCCACCTCGGGGTGGCCTTGGACTTAATCCAAGTTGACATAGCTGACGATAAGTCCGATGAGCACTGCCCTGCCAGTTGTCTTCGGCAAGGGCATACTGTAGGGCATGTGCGGCGGCCAGTTGCCTTTCGGAGAGTGAACGATACCACAATGGCTGCAGACCTTTGCTCATTGCACTTTGCCCAATCCTCTTCACGATGAGCTTATGTATGTGCTGCATCTGCTTAATCGTCTGTGGATCATTATTTAACTCCATAAGCCTTGAAACAATTCCAATATAGTTTAACCAATTCAAGAAAAAAATTTGTTTAAAATATCACAGAAATTTTATTTTACTGTCACAGTTGACAAAGTAGAAAAAGTGAATATTATTGCATTATAAAATAGTAATTAAGAACGGAATAATAAGTAACTTGTTCATCTAACAAATTACTCAGAAAACCGTTTTTCCTTAAACACATAAATTTTGTTTAGCTACAAAAATAATCTCATATCTACCAAAGGGTTTTCTGTTTGTTTGTAAAATTGCGTAATTGACCACAAATACCAACGATTTGGGGTATTATGTTGACATTTAGAGTTCATTTGTTAGCTCCCAGTCCAATTGACGGTCTGACTAACAAATGCCTCAACTTGCTTTTAATGGGTTTCCCCTTCAAAGAACTATCTGTCACATGTTTGAGTGTGTGTGTGTGGTAAAAATTGTCCGTTCGTCTGAAAGTGTTTGTGACAATTGGCTGGTCCTTTAGAAATCCGCAAAAAGAACATCATTAATTTATTAGCAAACCAAATAGGCGACAACAACAATCAAGTCTCTGACTCAGGCACTCAGGCACTCGGACTCAGCAGGACACATGTGTCGCCCCCGATATGTTTTCAGTTTCCGAGTGTGTCGCTGTGTGTTTTCGTCTGTGTTGGGCTTTGATTTGTCAGCAACTGCCTGAGGTAATTTCTGTGCCATAGAAACAGAATTTAAAAATAAGTTGCCTTCAAGCAGTACCCCTATTTATATTTGTGCCAATAATTTATGACTTTCCACATTCGACTGTCAATTATATTCTTTAGAAAACTGACTGCGTTACCATTCGCTGACATCACTGCCAGCCTCATCAGGCGGCCCACCGAATGATTTATGCGATGCCGGGCTGACAGTTTTTTTGGTCAAACAACATTTATACACAAGTCTCCTGCGTCTGTAGTCTGCAGTGAGCGAAACAATTTAAAAGTCATATTTGTTTAGAAGTATTAAAAGTGAAAGAAAGCTTTGATCTTGTCCAAAATATACTTTTATCTTGAATAAGGTCAGATAAAATGGAGAAAACAACAGTGGAAATTGAATCAAAAACCACCGTTGAAGATTTTTAAACTATAAAGTTAAAGCTTTAACTTGACAAAATTTTGTTTATATATAGAAAAGCTTTCTAGAAATATCCCGTTTTATTGCCATCCAACCATTTATTAGTTCAACGCTTTTCCCTCTGTGTATCCACTCATGTCAATTTGCTCGTCTTTGTGTGTGCGTAAAGTGCTTTTGCTAGTTTCCTTTTTCCTGTCACTTTCTGCGGGTGACACGTGCCCAACGCCTGCAGAGCTGCTTATGTTAATGACCCCAAAAACCCGAACGTATTAGCCCGTTTTCAGATGCCCAGCTCGATTTCTATCTAAATCCTTACCCGGCTTATGCTCGTTCCAACTATTTGACAATTGGCATGTGTTTACTGGACATAGTATCATGCATTTTGCCGTGTTTGAGATCTTAATGTTGGGTACGCTCGACTCGCATTTTCAGGTAAAGTTTATCACCCTTGCCATTTATCAGGGAGATTCAAGTGGAAAACACAGTTGTGGCCGTTACGCCTGTGGCACTTTAAATTTTTTGTGCTGCTGCTCTGTGTTTTTGTGAGCCGCTTGGCTGTTTTTTTTTGCAGTTTATCCTACGGTTGATATGTGGCTAAGAGCATCAGTTCAGCGCCCAATATAAATACCACAGTTTTTTCAGCAGTTTATCGGCTATTAATGTCCGTTCCATGAAATATAAAAAACCAAGTGATAACGTTTCAGTCGGACACAATCGACTGCGAAATACTCTTATACCAGCATAGAAACGGAAGATGTGGGGAAGCCAGAAACTTTCGTCTCACCAACCTTGATAACTCCAGCTGTAAGGATGTAGAAAATATATGGAAAAACACTTCATGGCAGAGCTGTACATATAAGTTGGGTGAGTATTAATTAAATTCCTTTTGCTGCTTCTTATTGAATTTTTATAGACTGTTAATAAAACAATTGCGAATTCGGTATGTAAATTCTTAAGCAATTTGCTCTGTACCTGTATTTAAGGTGTATCTTGAAAAGCATTTAGCCTCTTTCAACTTAAATGTGTATTTCCTTGAAAAAAAACAATAGAAGAGCTGCAACAAGATATTTGTATCGCATTTAAATACTTTTACTTCAGAAGCACAGATTTAAAACGTTTAGCAGCATTTTATACATTGTCCACGTAACTTTTTTAATGCTCAAGCTTTTCAAAATGTTGAGTACACTCTCTAAATGTAATGAAAGGAGGGCCTAGAGGTTGAGCTACAAATGTAAAAGTTAATTAAAATATGTTTGCAAATGTATATCAAATATATGTTGTGTTTTATACCTGACCGAAAGAAGTAGCAAATGCAATGGCAGCAGGCCAAGGACAGCAATGAATATGAAAGTAGAAGCAAAGAATGGTCAGGATTCAGGTCATAACTGACTGACTGTGAGTTCCAGCCACAGATCTGTCCACCTACACCTAGGTTTGTACTCCCGTGTGACAAACTCTTGTTTGTGTTGTTGTTTTGGTTCGTGTTGCTGTTTGCCTGTTTTAGTAATCCCTTCTTGTCGTTTGCGCCTGAACGCCTTCGTTTGTTTTTCCTGTTTGTTGGCCCTTAACGATTTGCGCTCCACTGAGTCAGCACCACTCGCACATACCCAAACCACAAGATATTCTTTATTTATATACCAAATAGGCGCTGCTTGGATTTGCATTTGACATATCCGGAAAATGGAAATGGAAATTGCCGCAAGTCAGGCTTATGCCTTGGCTCACAACTCGACGATTTATTAAGTCACGTGCGACCGCACAGTTGAGTCGGGATTATAAAGAATACTCACTTATCTGCAGACTACTTTCAGTTAACAGGCAGACAGCTAGGCCAAAAGACCCACAGCTCAACTAGTAACTGTTGCTTGACAATTTTCAAATACATACATATGCACAAACACAAGCTAAAAGTAAAAGCATGTTTCCCATATTGTTGCTTTCCTTTTACCTTTCTTTAACCCTTGGCGAAATTTAACGAGCTCCTCGAACTTCATGTTTGCTTGTCATGTACACATTTCGTTTTTATTGGAGACTCAGCAAGCCGACGACTACTACGACGACGATGCCTCTTTCATCCCAGCCATCCCCAACAACAATCTTAATTTAAGTGAAACATTTTTTAAAGCCTTCTTCAAGTCGTGCGCAGGCCTCAAACACACATTAATATACCAAAAAAACATACATACATGGTACAACAAGTACCATTCAACAGTTTTTGGTTAATTTTAATATTTATAAACAAGAATGCACGTCGCATGAAGATAAGATACCCTATATTATAGTCTGATACGAAATGTTAAGGGTATATTGGTTTTGGGCAATGTTCGTTTTGCTGTCTGACTGTATCAACGCAAAGAGATGGTGACGTCCCAAAAAGAGTTGTTCTACCAAATGCTTCAAGCCCACGCACACCTCTTCCGCCCCATATCCCCCTGTTTTATAATTTATAACCCATTGAAACCAATTAAGCAACATTCTGCACCTTTTATTATAATTCAATAGAAATAAAAAGTGAAAAAATATTTTACTGAGTACATTTTCATAATCTCTTACAACATGTGTTACACATTTAACAAGAATATGAAATCAGCCTAAGTAAGAGCACTTGAAAGAAACCCCAAATACAAATGCGAAAAGGACTGACATGTGTTCCTGAGCTGCCTTTTGTCGTTGTTGTTGCTATGTTTGTTGCTTGTTGATAAGTATAACGCCCAGGGGGGCCTCAGGCGAATGCAAAAGCCACAACGAAAGTAAAGTTTGTTGCTTGACTTCTTCCTCTGTTGGCTGAACGCCATTTGTTTATAAATTTAATTTGTTTTAGGCGAAAAGTCTGTTGACTTGTTTTTGCTTTCGACTTGCCAAGCTAAACTTTTTTGCTGTACATACAGTGTATATACAAACAGTTTACGCAAAATGTATTCAGCATATTTAGTTAATCTTGCGAGCCTGGCGAATCTGGCAGCCAGATAAACTAAGGACTTAAGCGCTTAAGTAAGCGATTATATTGAAAATCCAATTAAAAGCTTAAATTCTAGCAAATTGCCTGCACTCAAGTTAAGGTCATAAGGGAAATGTTGTCACATGCAAAACAATTATTCGCAACACAAATAGTTTAAATGGTAACAAAATATTCCTGAGAAAATGCCAGCAATCAGTGAATTTCTTTCAAACTTACAAATTGTAGCAACTTTCTCTTGCCAGACGATAATTTAATATATGTATGCATGTAAATGCTTACATGCTTTGTAACCTTTTTTATGAATGAGACGCACTTACTTACATATACATGTTCATGTGTATACAATGTATGAGTATATGAAACTTGCTTGCCAAACTCTCATTTTCCTTTGTCCTGAAGCGTGGACTTTGTGACTTGCTATGTTATGCGTTATTGAATTTCACTTAACAGCAACTGTGAGTGTGTGTGTGTGTGTGTGTGTTTATGTGCTAGTGTGAGTGTGTAGATGTGTATATTGCCCCACACTTGAGTGCCCACAGCTGTAAAATGCCACTTGAGTTAAGCTCTGAGCTTTGCCTGTTCTGTGGCTTAGTTTTCTTTTTGCTGATGACCTTTTTCGTTTTTCAGACGGGGTATCCACGAAATGGGAAGAGGGTATATCAAATGAAATACATTTTTAATAAAACTGATGACATATATTTAAAGCTTACATTTAGATGGTATCATTTGGTATTTAATGCTGATCTTAACACAAATCGAGATTTTCATAGCATACTTTTTGGCTGTAGGTTTATTGGAACAGGGTATTGCTGCTGAGTTTCTATTAGGGTTTTTTACTATAAACAAATATTTTTGCAAGAGTTTCGCATACGATGGAGGTTGCAAAAAAACAAATGCTCTGAATGCAAAAGATGCCAGGCAAAAATGTTTCGCAGCGCCACGATAAACTAAGCGAAAACGTATAAAAGAGAGATATATAGTTACAGACTCCACAAAATTTGAATAAGTTTTTTCTATGTTGACTAAGTTAGCATGCATGCATAGAACTCAATGACATTCAGGCTCTGATGCAAAAGGACAAGAATTTGTATTGCATTTAAGTTTGTAGCTCTAACGAAGGACTTTATCAAGCCGTTTAGATACTAACGAAACTAGAAACGCGCAAGTCTTGTTATAAGTTGCATATGATATCAACTAATTTGTTGCACAGAGTTATTGCTGTGCATACATAGCTGTTGCACAGAAACTCAATTTATGAGCTTCACTCAGTAACTCCAAAAGTTGTGTGCTTTGATATTTCAAAACACTTTATAAAGTTACAAACAGCAAACATGGAATTGATGGACAAGTTTAGCATGGGAGCTTTGAAACCAAAAGATGAAACAACAACAACACCAACTTGTCTCTTTAGAGATTGCACGGAAAGCACACCTTCCTTGTGCCTCAACAACAAGTTCCAAACACAACAAACAGTAAACAAAAAGCATACGCAATGTTGGCCCGAATTGACAGCAGCCTCCAACTGACACTGCCAAAGGGAGCAAGGGGCAACAATTGCCAAACTAACTGCCTCTCACCTCTCCTTACCACACACACATATACACATATAGTGACAGTGGGCGCGGAAAGTTATGCTACAATTGCTGCCAGCAGCAACACGAGCTGCGCACTAACTCAAATTAAACATGAAAAATGCAGCAGCTGGCAGTAGATGCTCCTGCTTGTTGTTGTTTTTATATTCTAGGGCAACTGCACTCAGAATTGGCAATGGCAACTGGCCAAAAAACTAAACATGCGAACAGCGAACAGAGAACAGAGAGCAGAGAAAATAGAAAAGAGAAAGTATGGTCCAGTCGACTTACCAGCTCACCAGGTGCAGTTCTGAAATATGCAACGAGCCAAATTTGAAATGCAAACAAAGCCCAAAAGATTCAATACGCCCCGTTGCCCAGTACATTATATGGTGGAGGCATCGGATTTTTTGGCTGCTGGGCATGTGGCCTTGCTTCATGTGTTCACGGAAGTGGCAACGTGTCTAAATATCAAATCCATATTTGCAGCTTTGCCTAACTAGCTGAAAACAACGAATAAGCAGAAGAGAATAATTCACTCAAAACTTAGCTTGAAGTGTGAAACTTCAACTTTCTTATCCAAGGTTAAATAAAAGAATGAAGCTGTTTTTAATTTGACTTACCTATGAGTTAAGATGTTCTTTTTCCTTGAAGCTGAACTTAACTAATGCCAACATTATGAATCCGCATCGAAATCATTGTTTGGAACGATACGCTTAAAGAGCAAATGGTATTAAAGGCCAACCCCAACTGCAAACACACAGCTACAGAAAAAGCTGTGCAAGATAAAGTTAAGCGGGCGTTACGCTCTCAAGTATACGGACACAATGGCTGCAACTATTGCGCTTGCAATTGGGCAACAGCAGGTGTACGGGTACCAGATACCAAAGTAACTCCTCCATTTCAATGTATGGGCGCTGATGCGCACATAATTGCCAGCCAAAATGCACATTAATGCTTTTTCCTCTTAACTATCTGCAGCGAAAAGTGAAAACCTTTCCGCCCACACACACACACATACATATTCGTTTAGCATGTGTGTGTGTGTGTCTGTGTGTGTTTGTGTGTTTGCAGTTTGGCTGCTTTTGTCACATTTCCGCTGGCCAAACTGAGTTGCATTTGAGTCATATAATCCGGCAAGTGGAACGAATGTTTGTTGTCAACGAAATTAGCATTATAAATTGGCAAAAGTTAGATAAGCGTCGTTTTGGGGGGTCATCCAAGTGGCTCGTTAGTGGGCAAGTGTGTCACTTAATTAGCCTAAAGGGATTGTTATAGCTGCTGTTTCAGCTGTATTATAAAATTTATTCCAAACAATCAAGTCAAACTAACTTTAGTTGTAAATGCCAAAATTGCTTAAGTTCAACATAATCGACTAGAAAATGTTCTATAAATAATTGACAAGAATCCAAATAAAGAATTTTCACTCAACCAACATTTCTTTGTTACCATAGACTCAAAACTGTCTCTATTTCCTCTTTCACACAATTTTTTCAACCTTTTAAAACTCTCTTAAGCTCATTCTATTGTTAAAGGACTAGAAAAAGAAGTGAGGCAGCTGGCTTTGTCACTTGTGCAACAACGAAAAAAAACTTAAGGCTGCGATAAAATGCAGTAGAATGGATAGAAACCGGTCCAGCAGCTGCTGCCATTGCGCCAGTCAGAAACTAAAAACAGAATTAGAAACTAAAAAGGAAACTCAAATTGAAAACTGTGCAACATTGTGAAACGGAAGTTGGCACAGAGCTATGCTAAAAAAGAAACAACAAAGTTAAGACACTAAGGCAAGCATAAAGAGTGAATCAGAATGCAAACGTCAAAATAAATATGATAGCAATTATGTAAGAAGAAACAAAATGCCCAGCTTTGTGATTAATTGCGTCTAAAGGCTAGTCAAAGAAGCGAATAAATACCGGTTATATCAGCTGGCAAAACAAAAAGATTTTGTGAGAAAAATGACAGAGGAAAAGAAAATGTCATGAAAATAAGACACGCCGATTATTGTATACACTTTGAGTTGCGAAAGATTCTTTGATACAGTTTTCCGATTTAGCTGATTTCGACTAACGGAAGTTAAGTTATCATTTACTTTAATGATGATGTCTCAAGTACATTGTATTACAAAAACGCGTATGCCTTTTGCAAAGGCAGCGGAAACAACAAGATGTTGAAAGCAACATGTTAGCAGTTCAACGAATGCATCTTTAGCTAAGAGCCAAAGCGACAAAATGCCAGAAAACTGCAATGTGGACACACAGACACACACACACACAAAAAGCACTGGTGCTTGCAACTGAAACACAACACAAGCAGACGGAGTGCGGAGGGAGATTTGAGATTAAGGTTTTCTGGATAAAAGTGGAAGTAGAATAAGTTGAGTCAGCAGCTCTTTGATGCAGCGCGTACTTCTGGTTCGAAAAAAGATGTGTTAGCGGCAGCTACAACGGCGACAGTTGACAACGTGCAAAAATCTTTTTTTTATGGGATATTAAAGTCCAGAGTCAAGTGTAGAAATCACATTTCCCTTTCGTTTTGTTGTTTAATGCATATAATTTCGAGTTATTTCGGGCTGTTGCAAAAATATTTAACACATTTGTGGCACACTGCTGATGTTGCCAAGGTGGCAGGGCAACAAAAGTGGCCCGTGCCAGACCAACAATAAAAGCAACAATGTTGTACACAATAAAATGTCCTGTCAGACACACACACACAAGCAGAAACACAATTCTTGTACGTGAGTGAAGCACAAGAGAAATGTGGACAACTTGAGAGTATGTTGACCGCCTGCCCCGTTGTCCAAATGTAAACATGCCACCTTTTTTCCCTCTCCCCAACACCAGCCATCCATCTTGTTTTCAGTGCCCTTCTGGGTGGATCCTCCACCCCCCCCCCCCACTCACTATTTTATTTGGCTTGCTTTGTCGGGTGTTCTGGAAATCCCAGCTAAATCGAAAGTTGCTGCTCCTTCACAGAAAAGGACACATGTCCTTTGGCAAAATGTTTCGCTTTTAAAAGCATTTGTCTTCCAGCTCAAACAGCAAATAAAAAAATAAAAAAAACTAAACAAATCTTAAGTTAATATTTAAAAAAAAAAAATTGTTGCTGTTCTTTTAATTCTCTTCCGCCACTCAAATGATCAAATAACTGGAATGGTGCAGCAAGATTACTTAAGTTTTAAATGTCAATGCTTGAATGAAACTTCGATATGTTTAAATTTAATGTTTAATAAGCTGTTAAGCTTGTATAGAAATTGAAAAAGGACATACTTGTTGAATAAAGAAGTTATGTGTTTAACATTATTCATCTTGTAATGTAATGTAATGTCGAACGAGGGTGGGCTTGCGCCCTTCGGCACTGCGACCCACAAGGATCTATTGTGCCCCCTTACCACTAGTTCATTTTTAATGTTCTCAGGAACTGAGTCAGACCAGTCTGTGGGATATGCATCAGGTCTTCCTCTCTGAGAGTGTAGTTGCCTAACAGCTTTGCTCTATTACGTGCCAGGGCGGGGCAGTTTGTGATTAGGTGTTCCATTGATTCAACATCCTCTTCGCAGAATCTACAAGTTCTGTTTCTAGCAAGGCCCATCTTATGTAGATGGTCGTTGCAGGGAAAGTGGCCTGTTAACGCCCCACAAAGTGACCTAAGTTGTGATCTGTTTAAGGATAGAGCTACCTTTGCTCTTGCTGCATCAGGGCAAACATATCTTTTTGAGTGCCTAAGACCCTCTAGATTGTTCCAGTGCATTATTTTCTTTTTTTCTAACCAATTGTGTATGTCAGATTTGAGTTTGTTGTTTGAATAACCAAACATTGGACTTGGGCCTATAAACGGGGCTTCCGCTCCTAATTTAGCCCTTACATCCGCGGCCTCATTACCTGAGTGACCTTCATGTCCTGGGACCCAAACCAGAGAAACTCTATTATTGGTTGCCAGTGCATTTAGCTCACGGTGACATTCATGTATGAAGTTTGAGCTATAGCTATAGCTGTTTAGTGCTTTAAGAGCTGCTTGACTATCGGAGAGTATACGAATGTTAACTCCTACCAATCGTCTGCTATTCAGTCTATATACCGCCTGTAAAATAGCGAAGAGCTCCGCCTGGAAAACGGTGCATTCGGCCTCAAGTGAGAGAGAGATGTGTGTGCGAGGACCCACTATGCCTGCTCCTACCCTGATGCTGTCTTGGATCCATCTGTGAACCAATTCTGTGCATCGTCATTTAGCCAAGATGGATTTGAAGTCCATTGCTCTCTTGTTGGAAAAATGACCTTGTAATTTTTCGTGAAACTATGGATGGTTTGTATTTGGTCTAGGGTTTTTGTTTTATCAAGGATGTCCTCTACCCTATTCAATATACCTAGGTGTCCTCTAAGGTTGCCCTTCTGGTATTTGTTACCTACATAGAGCCCCAGAGCCTGCTTTACAGCCTCTTCCTCTATAGCTAGGTGTAAGGGAGTTAGGTTTAGAATTGCTTCCAGACCTGCTGTCGGGGTCGTTCTCAGTGCCCCTGTGATACTTAGGCAAGCTAGCCTTTGTACCTTGTTGAGTTTATTGATAGCGGTGCTTTGTGTGGCTTTTTCCCACCATACTGCCGCCCCGTACAGAATCATTGGTCTTACCATTTGGGTGTACGCCCAGTGGGCCATTCGTGGAGAAAGCCCCCATGATTTGCCAAGCATCTGCTTGACAGCCCAGAGAGATCGAGTTGACTTTGTGGTTACTGCTCTCAGGTGTGCGTTCCAAGTGAGTTTGCTATCCAGAGTTACCCCTAGATATTTTACCTCTGTACTCAGAGTCACAACTGTGCCACTAACCTTTATGTCTGGGAATTTTAGAATCCTTTTATTGGTGAACGGGATTATGATGGTCTTACTAGGGTTGATAGAGAGCCCTTCTGAGGTGCACCATGTTACCGTTTGATCGAGAGCACGTTGCATGAGGTCTGCTAGGATCCTTTCATCTTTGCCCCTGATGATTACGGATATGTCATCTGCATATCCTATCGTTTTGCATCCGTTTGCATTGAGAGACAGAACTAAGTTGTCTACTAGGAGTGACCACAGTAAAGGAGATAGAACACCACCCTGTGGGCAGCCTTTTGAGGCATGTATGCTAGCCGAGGCAAGTCCAAGATCGGCCTTTATCAGTCTGCGGCATAGCATTGCCTTCACCCAGGCTACTACCTTAGGGTTTACCCCCCTGTTTGTCAGAGCCCGGCTCATTGAGTCAAAGTTTGCATTATCGAAGGCACCCTCTATGTCCATGAAGGCGCATAGGGCGACCCCCTTTGCGTCAATTGCTTTTTCTATGTCAGTTGTCAAATGATGCAGTGCCGTCACCGTGGATTTACCCTTCTGGTAGGCGAATTGCAGTTTGTGAAGCGGGTTGGCTTCTAAAATGTCAGTTCTGACGTAGCAGTCTATCAGTTTCTCCATGGTCTTTAGCATGAAAGAGGAGAGACTGATTGGTCTGTATGATTTGGGAGAGCATGGTGGCTTGTCCCCGCCCTTAGGAATGAATATTACCTTTACTGCTCTCCAGGTCTTTGGAATATATCCCAGCAAAAGGCTGGCTCGATATATAGGAATCATTTTCCTAATGATGATCCCTTTGCCCTTTGATAACATGGCTGGAAATATGCCATCTGGACCAGGGGATTTGTAGGATTTGAAGGAGTTAATTGCCCATTCTACCCTTTCGTAGCTAACTATGTTTTTTATTATTGGGTCTATGATTCTTGTGTGCCTCAGTTCTTCTGTGTCAGGGTCTCCCTCTGTGCTACAGAATGAACAGTCAGGAAAGTGAGATTTTAGAAGAACCTCTAAAGTTTCCTGTGAGTCACTGGTGTATACACCGTTCGGGCCCATCAGTGTCCCAATCGGTCCTCCACTGGCTTTTGATAGGGCTCTATGGACCCTTGCAGTTGAGGGTATGTCCCTAAGATCTTCACAGAAATTCCTCCATGAGGATCTCTTGGATTTCCTTAACTCCCTATTGTAATTAGTTAAGGATGTCCTGTAGAGATCCCAATTGTTGGACCTTTTGGCCCTGTTGAACTCTGTCCTAGCTTCTCTTCGTAATTCTTCAAGTCGTGAATTCCACCAGGGGACCCTCTTGCTAGAGGTCTTAGCCCTTTGTGGGCAGCAGTCATTGAAGGTTGAGACTAGATCGTGCGTCAGGGTATTAACTGCCCTTTCTAGCTCCTCAGTATTCGTTATTGTGGTCTATTACCCGATAATTTTCCTGTAAGGATTTCGGAGTATTTCGTCCAGTTAGTGGTTTTTGGGCTGCGGTAGAGCACAACGCTCCTCACCGGTCCCTCAAGGTCAAAGAGAATGTGTCTATGATCAGACATTGAGGCCTCCTCGGACACTCTCCATTCTTTCACCAAGTCTATGGCCCTGTCAGAAACCAGTGTTAGATCTAAAACCTCCTTCCTTATAGAATTAACAAAAGTTGGTTCATTCCCCCTATTTGCTACTGATAAGTTAGTTGATATAAGATAGTTTAAGAGAGACTCACCTCTGTTGTTCGTGTCTGTGCTTCCCCATGCTAGGTGGTGAGCATTTGCATCGCATCCAACTATCAGGTCTTTCCGGTGTGTTCTGCAGTACTCCACTAAAGATCTGATAGTATCCGTTGGAACAGCTTCGGAGTCACCAGGGAAGTAAGCCGAGGCCAGAACAGCCTCTTTCTTACCCCCTTCGATTTCCAGTTCCAGTAGTATGGCCACTGTGTCGGTGTCTATGAATTCTGTGAGAGGCAGAAATCTTATGTCAGTGTTAATGATAATTGCTGCCCTAGGTTTGGCCGCTTTCCTATCATATATTACCTGTGTGTTTTTGGTATTTAGGCCTCTAATGCGACCTTTGAAGAACCAGGGCTCCTGTAGAAGCCCGATGTCCTTGGTGTTGCTAGCAAACCTACTATTATTCATCTTAGTTTTGCATATTAAAATATAAACATTCTAAGCACTTTTATAATATTTAAAGTTGTTTTAAGCTAAAGCAAAGTTAACAAGTATTTAAAACAAACTCAATATGTTTCAAAAGCAAAAAGTCTAGACAAAAGTTTTAAAGTCTTGACTTTCGAGTGCATAAAGACTTTTATATACCCTTAGCTCATTTCTTAAACATATAGATGCTGTATTCGGACTTAACAATGCAAAAGCAATGTATGTTATGTAATAAATATATTTCAACTAAGCCCCTTTCGCAAACATCTCACCGAGGGTGAAGCAAAAGTTACTCTTTGATGCGTCCATTCAATTGGCTAATTGAATTATGAATTTTTCAACGCAACACTTTGCAATATTAGCCGCTTGTAAAGTGGTATTAATGGCAACAATAATGTAGCATTCAATGTTCGCAAATTATATATAGAATATTGCAAAAAATGGAAGCAAGAGAGCAACGTGCAGCACACCGAAGCACAGTCATGTCCAGCTGAAGCTCTGAAGCATGCAGGCTAGCTAACTAGTTGTGTAAACTGCCAGCTGCAGCCAAAAATATACTAAAACAAACAAGAAACAAACGCCGTTTGTGAACTGAATACGTAATGAAGCCAACTGCAGGTGCGATGATAAAATTCCGTGTGGTTCGGTTGCCTGTGTAGATGAGGCAACGTATACGTAATGTTTGTTAAAGTTTCAAATTGAACAAGTCAATGCCATCAGTTCAATGGATCTGCGTCAAGTGCTGCTGCTGTTGCTGTTGCTGTTGTCTTCGCCCACTCTATGCATACGGCTAATGCGTTGAGAGGTTTCAAAAACAACAACAACAACAACAACATAACAACAAAAGTCCAGGCGCTTAAATTTGCTATGAATGTTGAAGTGAGCTCTCTGCCTCAAACTTATGCCACACACACACATACTCACTCCGCTTTCTCTCCCTCATTCTTGTCCTGACACTCATGTTTGCTGTTTTGTTGGAAAAGTTTTGGCTTTTAAATGGCTTTTACTTCTTTGCCGTATGGCTCCCAGTGGCATCATAAAAAAAAAAAAAAACATAGGTAAATCGAAGTAAAAACAGCCACAACAACTACAACAACAACATTTACTGCCACAGTTATAAAAAAATTGTATTTTATTGTTTGATAGGTAGAAGCATTGGGCATCATCATAAGACACTGAGACTCAGGTGTGCTACTCGCAAGAGTCTTTCCATTGGCAGTAAATAGTACAAACTTTTCTTGCCAAGTTGTTATTAATTAGGCATTATTGGTTTCCGAACTATTCATTAACTTAACAAAACAGTGCAGCGATAAGGAACATGCACAAAAAGCGAAAAGCAAAGTTTGAAAAAGAGTTTAAGTCTTGAAAGTCTAGTTGAGCTTTAGTTTAGGACTGATTGCTCTTCATAAACGAAAGAAAAACAAGTTTTAAGTTGTATTTAATCATTTGTTCAGTTGACCAAAAGCTCATTAAGCTGTTTTGTGAGCTGGAATGGATAAGGACAAGGGATAAGGCAAGATTTGCGTGTTTTCTGTTTTAGATTTGGGATTGCGGCCATCCTTAAAGGCGCTTTGTGATGTTTAACAATAAACGTTTCACGACAAAAGATGGAAGAAGCTCTCTCTCTCTCTTTATATATAAATAAATATATATACAGGTATATATTAACTAGATGAAGGTAAGTTATTTAATTTGCTTTTAATTTAGTTCAGGCACCGGCTAAAGGGCTAACAAGCAGTCCGTAAATGCTACAGAGATCCTTTTGTGGGTCCTAAACGAAGGCTGTCTCACCCACCCACTCTCTCTCTCTGTCTCTTTAACCCCAGTGCGGGCAACCTGTTGCTGCAACCTGGTTGTTTGGCTTAGAGCGTAATCCTTTTTGATTTCTTAAGACCCACACACACACACACACACATACAAACTAATTTTTAAATACGATAACATGCACACAAAGTACACAAATTGTATTTTGTGATGGCATCCTTAGGGAAACTGACAATTGACTAGCTGCTCCTGGTTGTGCCAAATTGTGCACAACTCATTAGTTGAAATGCGAGCACAATGAACACAAAGTTGCCCAAGCTGCTTAAGTGTGCAACAATGGCTAGGACTTCGTCTGAGTGGTCTCTAATTAGGAACTGGAACTTCTCGGAAATTCGGGCAAATTGTCCACCACAAATTCAGGCATTGTCTTCGACTATTATGCAACACAATTGCGATACTCATGAATCATTTGACGATTTTGGTTCACTTATTGAACGACATTAATAGCTAGCACTTAATTTAAGTTATTTTTGGTATAATTTAACTGTAAGTTGACTACGATGATGGAAAAATTAACAGACTAAAGGTTTCTTTAAAAAAATAAACCACAATATTTGTGTAAATGATTTAAGGAAGGAAGCCCTAGACTTTTATTTTTTCAATTCCCGGCTCTTCTAGGCACAGTATTAACATCAACCTCCATAGCAATCATGATGTAACCGCTAGAAATCGACTTATTTCCATTTTGAGTTCTCCTCGCTCCCTGTTAAGCACTTCATTTCGTTGAGGCATTCGCGTGGTAGTCTACCAATTGACTTGCTACTCGCTCCTCATCATTCAAAGCGCAAACCACATTCACGAAACTTTCGAGTGCCAAACAGTGTCGATAATCAATCAGCGGCCGCCAACCAACCCCAAACATACCACCCCCTTACCTTAAGCACAAACATATTAAGTTGCCATGTGGCTGGCAAATAGCTATTAAATGGCAAAACTCTGCGCATTTTTCCTTACACTTTTTATGGCTTTGTAGAAAAGAAAAATTGTTTAATAAAATATATATGTTATGAAGCTTCAACAAAAAGTTATATAATGATTATAAAATCCTAAGTCAATATTCAAGTTTAAAGATGAAGTAAAATCTAATTAAGATATCTTGAGATAACGCTTTCTTGTCATCTTACTAACATTCTTTTATGTTTTATATATATATGATCTGTTTATTTATTATGCATTCATTTTTCTCAGTCTTCACCTTTTTTTTTAACGCATTTTTTACTTGATTAAGCAATTTTAAGGAAAAATTTTATAGCACACTCAAAGTTGTAAGATAAGTGCAACAATATCTAGAATGAGAAAAGATTAAACACAACATTGCCGCCATAACAATGTTGCAGACACCAAAACACACACACACATACACACAGAGAGAGAAAACAGAATACAAAGTTGCGGCAAGAAAACAAACTCGCAACTTACCACTTGAAATAATATAACTTGGCTGCGCGATCCTGCATGCATTCAGCGATGTGGCAAGCTGCAAGCTCACTGCATTCAATGGCTAAGACAGTGTTGCATTTCTGTTCTGGGGATAATGTTGCTCATAAAACATTCTAACGAAATGCGCGCTTGAACAAGTTGACAAAAAAATAATAAAGCAATTGGCTTTTAAAGGCAGCAAGCAAAAGGCGAATCCTTTCGAAACCGTTGGAAACGTGGCACGTAAAGTAGAGTAAACATTTTGGCTGCTGCCAGCTAGCAATTTATTATGAACTGGACGAAACATTTACCTGGAATTTCAACTTCAAATTTATCTGTAACTGCAGTGCATTAAAGTGAAAGAGAGTTGGAATGTAAAAAGGATTCGTACACGGCGTCGTGTGTTCTTTGTCCTTTGTCAGCATTCGCATGACATGTTAAGCCACCAAGGACCAATATCACTTTGCCAGCAGCAGCCGTACAGAAAAAAAAAATAGTAAAGAAACAAGTAGCAGAATCAACTTCATCGCAGCAAAAAGGGAAGGCGAGGTAAAGGAAGAATGACAAGATATGTAACTAAATATTTGCCAAAGCAGCATACTTGCTTATAACTCTTTCATACCCTGTGTAGTTGGAGAACAAAAACAGGTATTTAAGTAGTCATAAAATACAATAACAATGGCCGAACTTTTAGAAGATGGAAACAATTTCAAATGCATAAAATTTATTATTTCTTTAAAATGGTATAAGATTCTTAATATGCCTTTCTCTCTTCTCTCATTTTTCCTGTTAAGTGCTTATAAATTTTTTTAAAGATAGGGTATTGTGCTTATCATGCACACAGTTGTTTTCTATCACCAACACAATCATATTCAATTTGAGGATTTATGATGGAGATGCTTTTAACATGTTTCGAATGCGTTCCGTTGCGTTGGATTGCGATTTTGAGTTTTTGGTTTATTTTTTGGGTTTTTGGTTTTGGGTCGCGTTCTGTTGTTCCTTTGTTTTGGGTCTGGCGATGTCACCTTGGATTTGGGACAAGGCTTTACTTGTCTATCTCTTCCTCTCGCTTTTCAGATGTTCGTTTTTTTTTTGTGTGAATGTTCGGTGAGTGCTTGTTGGGATGCTTCTTCCTTTCCTCTCTCTCTCTCTTTTGACTCTAGCCGCAAAACCCAAAATAAAAACTGCGCTGAAATCTAATTTGCTGCCAGAGATAGTAGTAGAAGAGTATCTCTGCCTAGTACCTTGTATATAGAGCTGCTGCTGATGCTGCTGCTGCTGCTGCTGCTGCATTCCCAGGGGTCGTGAAAGGAGTTCAGGACGAAAATCAAAATGGGTTTTAGCGAACGATTTGTGGCCAGGATGTTCCCCAAGCAACAGCCGAAACTCGAGCCAACAGCCAGTAGAAAATTAAACCACATTCCCCCATGCCTTAACCCTTTTTTCCATCCCCCCGCAACCCACCTTCTTAATCCTAGACGCTCTCCCGCCGCTGCTGGTTATATGGAACGTTGCTTTTGTCGATGTTGAGTGCGCAACATTGTGTGTTGTTGTTGTTGGTATTTTGGCAAACAGATTATGACCCTGATCTGGTCAGGTGCCACACACGTGTGCAACTGCGTATGTTCATGTCCATATGTGTGTGTCAGTGTTGGAAGGTAGCTTAAGTCTCACCTTACCAACTGCATGTCAATGCGTTTCTGCGGTAGAGATGGGTTCGTATCAGAATTTTTTGTAGAACGAACAGGAATAACGAATTGAATTTAGAATCATTTTAAAAGCGTCGCATTTATAAGAATAATAAATCCAATTGAAACTATTTATAAATATCTTTTGAGAACAAAAATCTTTGATGTAAACTTAAATTAAAACTCTATTTCAATATCACTTTAAGTTCTTTTCATAAATTCATTATCTTCTCTCTTACATTCTTGTTGTAATTTAATCTTATCGTGTCACGGCACGAACTCAAATCTAATTTCCTATCAACAACCCAAACTCTTGCTCTCTAGCTTTCTCTTTCCACTTCTTCTGAAGCGTGTGTGTGTGTGTGTGGTTTTTGGTTAGTCTTGTTATTGGTTTTTTGGTCCGGTCCGGACCGGACCGGACGGATCGGGTCTCATGTGCTCCCCGTCAGTAGATGGATGTGTCATTAGTTTAAGGTTTTTTTTTTGTTTGTTGGCTTACTCCAGAAAAAGCTGCTCTCAATTCGCTCTCGCCACCGTTGTGGTTGAGAATGAAAAGGCTTGGGCAATGGTGCTTTTGAGCAAAACAATTAAATGCATACTTAAATATGCACAATGCAACTTAAAACAGCTTAAGAAATCTGTCATTTAGTTATCATCAAATATCTGTCTTTTACATCTGTAAGCCAATTGAAATTAAACAGCTCTGATGTATTGAAATGGAAACGGTTAAGCCGAATCGCAGCAAACCATTTTTCGCGCACACACAAACACATATGTATAGGCTGGTGTAGGCGTGTCTGTGTGTGGGCGTAACAAGCCTCTCAGCAACTCTAGTCGTTTGCCTATCTGATTATAGCGGCTCAGCAAGAAACGAACCAAAGCAAAACAAAGGCGACGACAGCGTAAAGTGTTTAAGTGAGAGGGAGACAGAGACATAGTTCTTCTTGCGTTTCGTGTGTGCGTGCGTGTGTGTATGCAAATAACTGTTTACCATGTCTTTAGTTGCAATTGTGCTTAGAATGTTTGTTTGCAAATACTTTGCGTGCTTAGTGCATGTGTGTGAGTATGTTTGTGTATAAGAAAGTGCGCCGCTGTGAAAACTAATTAAAATTTCAAAACAAAACAGTGTTGAAAAGTGCGGAAGCCTTAATTTAAAATAAAAGAAACATTGTGTTGGCCACAGGAAAAAAACAACAAAGAGCAACAACTCACACAATAGAAACTTGAAAGTTGGCTTCATTATTCGACTTGCCTTTGTCGGCTTAGCCTTTCTTTCCTCTCTCGCGCTTTAGCGCTCCCTCGCTCACTCTCTCTGTTGTTTTTTGTGTTACCCATTTTGGTTATTGTTTCACTTGTTCATTGTGTGCATTTGTTATTTTCGCAAGTGTCCGCTTTATAAGTGTTCAAAGAGCGCCGCTTTTTATGATGCGACAAGGAGACACCAACGCAGCAGTGTATAAACAAGTCTGAACAGTACACGTTACCAATTTATTTCAAATAGTTGCATATAGATGGTGCTGTTTAAAAATTTGAGCACTTTGATTGTTAGCTAGCGCCATCATTTGTTCATAGCGTGTAACAAAAATCTACACTTGCTCAATTTTCATTTTACTCCACACATAACAGCACTGCTCGACACGCAAACAGCAGTGCAATTTTTATGCATTTAACAATATATTAATAAACAATTTTTTTTTTTACTAAATTATTGATTAAGTTATTTTGTAGTTTAAAATAGGAAAGCAGTCAAGACTATGCTAATCTACAGTGCCATTTTGAGCTAAACAGCTCATTTGAGCACACTATTAACATAACATAGCTCTGTAAATGACAAAGTGTTCCCATGTACAATGATGAGCAACATCAGTTTTGTTATTGTAGATTTTGATGTTGAAGCGTGTGGTCGGTTGTGCGGTTCATTAAAAGACTTTGAAGATATTTTCAAATGCAAGAAATAATCGTAAATAAGTAGATGCTTAAGTGTAAAACATGTGTCTATAACAAATAATTGCAAGAAACACAATAAGTTAAACACTCAACGATCAATATATTGATAAATATCGGTTTTTGGTTTGTTGCCGCGTTTTGAACTCTAAATACCTAATGCTGAATTATTTCAATTAAGCATTGAAACCTAAAGCAAATATATAACACAAATTTCAATTGCACTCAGTTTTTCTGTGACTTGTGAGTGAAGAAGAAGCAACAACAGCAACAAAAAAAAAGAAACCAGCAAACCAAACGGCAACAACAACAGCAGCAGCAACGACAACTATAACATCCAGCAACAAAGTGCGCGTCGTGCGCGAGAGTTTTTGTCAGCTTGTGTGTGTTTGTGACTTGTGAACTGTGTGCGCGCGCGTTAGTGTGTGTGTGCTGGAATGGAATGCAGTTATGAAAAAAAAAATAAATAAATAATTGAGAGCGCGCGCCCGCGCCTTGGTAGCTGTCTCTCCCTGTCTCTCTCTATCTCCTTCGCGTGATAACATGTTGTTGAATGTAGTACATTGCACAAGGCAAAGCACAGCAAAGTAATAAAAAGAAACCGAAAACCCAAAATATAAAAAAGTACAAAAAATCGCGCGCCAAGTGACTGACAAGTTTTTTTTTTGCCAAAATGTCACATCAACAGCAACAACAGCAGCGACAGCATCCACTTCCACATCATCATCATCATCATCAGATACATCATCATCATCACAGTGAATTCCCACTGCCTGACGGCTGGGACATTGCCAGGGATTTTGATGGCAAGACCTACTACATAGATCATATCAACAAAAAGACCACATGGCTTGATCCCCGAGATCGGTAAGTGTACCGAAAATATACATATATACACAATCAAATATGTATGTATTTACGATAGTTTAAAGAGACGTCTGTCTTGTCAAGGAAGAGAGACTTAACCAAAAAAAAAAAAAAAAAACCCATATAAATTCCAACTCCAACCGGAAAGAAAAGGTGTGTCGTGCATATGTGTGTGTGCATGCGTGTGAGTGCGTATGAATGCCTCTGCTTGTGTATGTGTGTGCATTGGAATGCGGGAAGAAGAAGACTCAGCAGAGCCAGAGAGCGGCAGCTGCAGCCGCAACAGTAAAAAGCGAACACTATAAAATAAAGCAAAATAAATTTCATACACATATTTTTAACAGGGCAGCAAAACAAAACATATAAAAGAACTGAAAAAAAAAACATTTTCAAGCATGTAAACATTCCATTGCGATGATTAAGACTCCAAGTATAACTGAACCGAAATGAGTGGCGAGCAACGGCGACAGCAACAGCAACAAACAAAAACTGAAATGTAAAACAAAAAAAAAAAACAAAAAAATGTACAGCAAAGCGAACGGCACAGCGACAGACAATAAGGCGTTTCGGCGGGGGAACTGGGGAGTGGAAATATAGTGGGGGCCAAGCAGAGAGAGCAAAAGTTAAATAAAGCTCAGCGAATGATCTGCAAAATAAAACCTACAAAACTAAATAAATGCCGAGCAAAACTAAAAATCCCTCATACGTAATGTGAGCGAGAATATGTGTGTATGTGTGTTCAGAGAGAGGCACAGGCCAGAGCAAGAGCGAGAGCAAACACAGAGCGCGTGTGCGCTGCAATAGGCACATTTGTGTGTGATCAGCAGCAAGTGGAAAGAGAGGGAGGCAGGGACGACGGAGAGTTTCACATCAGGCCATCGCATAGATATATGTATTTTTCTTGGCCCCACGAGCATTTTGCCGTTCGCTCACATTTTTGTCTTTCGTGCGACAGAGGGAGAGATAGCGAACCTCTCGCTTTGGCTCTACCGCTCAAAGTATCTCGCTCGCACTCTCGCGTTATCTGTCGTCTTTTTACCATAAACAATTGCAAATGTGTGTAGGAATTTTGCAGTTTCGAAATAATTGATTTCTCAAATTCTTCTGCTCTATGCTTGTGTGTCGGTCTGTTTGTGTGTGAGTGTGTGTGTGTATGAGTGTAGTTTTGTGTGCGCTTCACGCTTTCAATTAACACAAACATTCCCTTTGTTTGTTTCAAATTGCAATTGGACATTGTTCAAAATGTTTCACTGAATTAAACACACACACAGCCCGAAAGCGTTGAGGAATTTTTTGCTGTTATTGTGTTGTTGTTCGTTTCGATTTTGCGTTTGGATGGAAAATGAAATGAAACATCTGCGCATTTGTTAGGGTTATGCATCAAGTAGATTTTATGTATACATACATATGTACAAATCGTTTTGTCTGTGAGTTTATATATTATAAACATGCGCAAAGTGGGAGAAGGCCAAGATTCAATATTGAAAATATGCACAAAATTAGTTGTTAAGTAAATGTAAAACGATCTCCCCTTGAAATTATTTATACTACACATGCGTGCGTTTATGTATATACACCTTTATACAATGATTATGGCATAATCTACAAAGGATCTTACTTTTTGACTCCAACAAGTAAGAATTTCCCAAACTTCGCCACAAAATTTTCCCCACACGCACACAAATTGTTGTATGTATGTATGTAATAATGCCGTCTAGTATACTATTTTCCCCTTAAATTTATTGGCATTTTGCACGTTTCGCATATTTTTGCCACAATTATTTCGCCCCAGCTTTTGAACTTTCTATCTCTGTCTCTCTAACACAATCAATTCTATCTCGCTCTGCTGGCATGTGAGCTGTTATTGAATTTTAAAAATTGCTGCCGGTAGCGCGCAAAAATTCCAATAAGCCATAAATAAATTTATACCATGAGGCGAAGCGAGCCAGGCCTCAGGCCATTTCGGGGCACTTCGGGCAGACGAGCTACAAATCTCAGTGAGCCGATAATCAAGGCCGCAATTTAAATACCCTTGGAGACTTGGCACATGAAAGATGAATGATAAATATACAAAAATATTTATACTAGAAGATTAAATGTGAAAGGGCAAATCAATATACAGAGAATTTAATATTGATATTCCTAATAATGTTACAAGCTCTTTAACAAACTTAAATGACCTTTCGTGTAGGGTGTTTGAAAAAATACTTGTATATTTCACTTGTCTGTACTACTTTTCGAACAGGCGTTATTTCGGTTTGTTCTTTTTTTAAATCGAAATTTTTTTCGTGTTTTTTTTTTTTTTTGTATAAACAAAAAGTCAAAGACGACTACGTCAGCGTCGCTGTTGGCCATGCTAATAACGCATTTGGCCAGTTTTAGCCAAATGCTTGCCACAACCTAGCGAGACAGTGGAATTTTTATCATGCTCACACACACTTACAAACATATATAGCCAAAAGTTGAGGCGCTTTTTGTGTGTTTTATGGTTATTTGGTTGGTGACAGTTTCTCGACTCATCGATCATTGTGAAAACTTCAGGAATCTTCTTCAAAAAAAGTTTCAAACTCTGTGAGTTTGTCTGGTAATCATTCATTTTATTTTTGAGAAGGCGGATAAGCTGAAAATCTTCTGATTGAGGGCTAACATATTATCCATTGTAACAGCAGCTAAAAGCAAATAAACCAACAACAAGAGCTACCGGTTATGATAGTTACTCGAACTCGAATTCGAAACTCGAACTCGTTTGTTTTACATAAAAATCGTTGTTGACGCTGGAGCCGCCAAAATGGGCCTAGGCGAAAGCTGGCCATAATTGCCACGAAAAAAAACAACCAAAAATGTTTATTAATTTTGGTTTGAACTCAAATTTGTCAACGAAATGCCATTCCCAATCCATCTTTAATTTATAGGTTTCTGTCTGTGGCAGAGTGGCGCCAACATCAATTATCTGACCGGTATACATATGCGTATCTGTATCTCAAAATGGGCATTACAGAACGTCGAGTCAAGTTGAGAGCGTTCTTATTCTATGCTTCAAGCCACAGCATTTTCTAAGCATTCGTTGCCAATTGCATTAAACCCGCTAAATGCCATAGCTATAAACGGATGTGTGCGTGTGTTAGTGTAAGTGTGTGTGTGTCTGTGTGTTTGGAGTATGCGTGCCATTATGCATTAGATGTGGCGATTTTTTTTTTTAGTTTTTTGCTAGAGCAGAAACAGTAAAATTTGCATAAAATTCAATTTGGCTGCTGCAAAAGATGCCAGAGCCAATTCACACACACACACTAAATGTGGTGGGATGAAAGAGCTATAGAGATGGAATGACGAGGGGGAAAGAGAGGGAAGCATACTGGCAAAATGCAACTTGGAAAGCTGCAAAACGGCATTTTTCATTTAATAAATTGCACAAGGCAAATGCAACAACAACAAGTTAATAAAAAATAAAAATAAATGTATATCCGAAACAAAAATACAGTTTTAAATTCATTTTTCTTGCTCACTTGATTCAATACTCTACTTAATACAAATTTTTTGAACTTAAGTTTTATTTGATAAAGGTTAAAAAATGTTAAATTTTAGTTTTATGGCGCTACAAGCTAAATATCCAAATTGTCATACGTTGTTGTCAGGGTATAAAAAAACCGTAGCTATAAATACAGTACAAAAAAAAATAATTTTGCTAAATGAAAAACCGTTGAAATGTGTTTAACTTATCGATTGTCATAGTAAAATTCACAGAAAAGTTAAAAACGCATTATCGTTCTTAAGTCTAAATTAACCTCCATCCAAATAATAATTCAAAATATGAAAAAAAAACTTTTGAATATTTTTTATTCACTATAAATGCCGAAAACCAAGCTTCACTGTACAGATGCAGATACACAGCAGCAGCCCGCATTGCATTTGTGCAACAAGTATTTCCACTTAAAAACAACAACAGCAACAACAAGAAAAAGCTGCTGCTGCTGCTGTTTCTTGTGTTTGCTGCCGTCGCGTCGTCCAGGCCGTGATTACAATTTGATTACGCGCATGAATGCAACGCGCGACGTTGCAACGCCAGCATCAGCAACAGCAACATTTTCTAGTTTGTGAAGCAGGCCCAAAGCGTCAAAAAATATTTTCTTTGCACTTGCAACGTACAACGGCAGCGGCAACGACACAGCCAAAGTCCCCCCCACCCCCTTTTGCCACATGCGGCCATACAGATACATAAGGTAGCTGGCAGATACATAAGCGCTGCTAGTCGCACTGCATGTTTTGCCCATTTTAGCGGCTGTTTGTCCACATCCACAACAACACCAGTTGCAAGTTGCAAGTTGCAAGCCAACAACTGCTGTTGCTGCTGCTGCAGCAGCGATCTTAGCTTTGCGATCTTTGAGTTTTTCCTGTCAACTCTCTCGCACTTGTTGCGATTCCCCCCCTTTCACCTCTATCTCTCTCTCTCTCCCTCTCTCGCTCTTGTTAGACTTGCAGCAATCAACACTTGTGATTTTTATCAAACATAATGATTTCCTTTTCAACATGTGCTAATTAAGCGTGTTGCAGTTGCAGTCTCGTTGATGTTGTTGTTTGTTTGTTTTCTTTAATAACTTTTGTATGTGGCATTACCCTTGAAAAAGCAAAAACAAAAAATTCTTATTGATTAGCTCGATATAAACTATATAATCGAATCTAGACATATCGATTTATAATAATTCAGCTGTCATTCTTGCAGCTGTGCAACTTTTCAATCGCTCTCCCAACGAAACTGCAAACGTGAGCTTAAAGTTAAGTTGCCCCTTTTTACACAAAAAACATATGCAATGAGTATGTCTTCTCTAGCTTAAGGCAACAACAACTCTGAATCTTGTTGAATTTGGATTTCGTTCTTTTTTTCTACCTTTCATTTAGAATCATTTTACTTTAACTTTGTGTAACTGAAGTTTATCTTTCATATCGATTATCCATTTGCAAGGGTATTTCATCTTCGTCGGATTTCTTGATAACTTTTTACTTCATTGTTGTTGTATGCAGTTTATTTGTGCAATCGTCGACATTTTGGACTGCGCCATGTGCTGAACTCAACTGAGCTAACCTAAGCTAAGCTGAGCTGAGCTGTGCTGAGCTGAGCTCCTTCCTTGAGTGATCGTGATATATGCGTTTGTGTGTGCCCGCAGCTTGTTGTTGCAGCTTGCCTGCAAAGGTAGCAATTTTCCATGCATGGCAATGGCAAAAAAAAAGAAAGAAATGAAACGAAACAGCAGCAGAAACAACAAAAACAAAGAGCCCAGGAATGTGCATACTCAAGATAAATTGCTGTGAGATACTTTTGGCATTGTTTATGCCTCGTCTCCCCTCCCTCTCTCTCTCTCTCTCTCTCTCTCTCCCTCACTCCCTAGCAGTTGCTATGGCATTTATATTTTTGTGTTTCTGTTTCAAGCGGAAGGAGACACGACACACCAAGAAAAGAAAAAAACTGTAACCAAAGACCTTTTTGAATTGCACAAATATGCATGCTATGTATGCATATGTATGTGTGCAAAAATGTATTTCAAGCAATTTCTCGATATCACTTTACAAAAAAGACAGTATTGCATAATGATTTTTAAGGTTTTTCAGCTGTTTGCAAGTAGTCACAAATGCATATTTGTTGAATTTCATTATCTTCTCTTACATTCGTAAGAGTGTATCTCTGTATCTTTCATTCAAGTTGAGCTTTTATCTGTAGCTCAAAGACTCGTTCGTTAAGCTTAACTCCGAACCCGATCCCGAAGCTAGCTTGAATTGCATGCCATACCATAACAAAAAAAAAATATCGTGCCACAATTGGCATGTGTGCCATGTGTTTGCTGACTTGAAGAGGTAACTGGAGAGGGGGAATGAGGAATATCTGCATTCCAATCGCTGGCAATTAATTGCCCTAATCAGGCGCTGGTGTTCATTGTAATCAGCTGTTCCTAAAGTATCGTCTCAACCAGGGAACCAAAAAACAAAAATACAAAACACTTTATGAGATGCGATACCCAAAGAGGGGGGCGATGGTGAGGGAGTGCAGGCAGACTGGCAGAAAGGCAGACAGACAAGACAGCAGCTTTAAGACATTCCATTCCAGACAGATTTTCAAGTCTCTATCTCACTCCGCGCCCTTTTGGGGTCGTTGCTTATCTCGTTTCTTTTGTTGGGCGCACGAAATCTCTTCTTTTATTCTTTCGTTGTATTATTTTTCAGTAGCACTTTCCGAATGCCATTTGAGTGCGCATAACATATTCTTAAGATCAAGAAGACCAAAGCAGACTGAAAAGACTATACTTTCAGGCTTATGGCTCTTTTGCGCACGCGTATTTGTATCTGTATCTTTTGGATGACTGCAGCGCGCATGCTGCATAATTAACGTGACTGTGGCGAAGGCGTAAATGCTTCAGGCAGTAAAAAGAACTTCATGCCACCAACTTCCAAACCGCATCTGCTTCTGTAACTCTCTCTGTGTGTGTGTGTGTATCTGTGTGAGCTGCTACTCAATAAACAATAAAAAAAAATTGTTCTGTGGCATTTTCTTCTTGTTGCTTTTTGTGCTCATGTTTTTTTTTGTCGAATTTATGGCCTAATGAAGTGATAAGGCAGGCAACAGACAAGGCAGGCAGGCAGACAGACAGACAGAGGTCGTCTCTCGCCAGCATTCCACGAATACCCCAACAAAATCTGTTGCTGTATTTTGTTCTCTGTATCTGTTGCAGTTGTATCTTTTTCTTTTTGGCTTTAGCTGCGTGTGCTGTCAAAATGTTTAGCACAGTTTGCCGCATAATTCATTTTGTTGGACCGATCTTCAACCCCGTTTCTTCTTCTTCTTGGTGCTTCGTGCTGCTGCTGCTTCACGGTTGCATTCCACAGATACTTGAGCTGGAATTTATTGGTTTGTGGGTCAGCAACGCGCAACACTTTCGGCCCAAAACAACAGCAGACTGACTGATCATGGTATTTTCGTTGCCTTATTTTTGTGCTTGTCCTTTTTGGAGCAAAGTTGAAAAAAGTGCAATCACATTTGAACGTTGCATAGAATTCGCGACGTACCGCAACCGACAAACGCTACAAATACATATAGATACTCGCGGCATCAGATACAGATACATACATGCATTCAAGTGCAGCACATAGAATTGTTAGTACACAGTGATATGGTTGGAGTATAGAACGAATGGTAAGGGGGAGGAGGAGGAGTTATGTTGCTGCATGCATGAAATAGCCAACAAACCGGCTTCGGGTGTACTTCTCTTCGCTTCTCTTCTCTTCTGCCTGCCAGCCAGCCAGCCGCGTCTTAGAAGAGACAGCAACAGCATAAAAAGGAATAAGTAAGAAAAAAAAAATGTTGATTAAACTGCTTAAATGCGCAAAGCTGACATTCATGTCAAAGCAACTCCATTGATGTTGCCCCTTGCTCAGCCCCCTTCCCCTCCTCTCTGATCATAGCTACTCCTTCTATGTGTGCCTCTCACTCCCATTTAGCTGCATTCTCTGAGTCGTGTGCAGCTTGCTAAATACAAACAGGCAAGCGGCGCATATACATATGTATGTATATACAGACATACAAACATAAATAAGAACATTTTATGGCCGTTTGGAATGTTTGCCAAATACAAAAGACAGCAACAACAGCAACAACATAAAACTGGGCGCAGCGTAGTATGGCTGGCAGAAATAGTAGTAAGTTGGCATTTAAGGCAATGCGCGGCGCACTGCTTCAATAAATGCATTCACATACACAAACAAACACACACACAAACACACACACATACAGATACACATGCACACAAATTGCATTCAATTGGTGCCGCGTTTTCTGCTGCTGCTGCTGCTGTTGCGAGTTCACTGCAACTTTGAAATATTTTTCCAACAACAGCAACAACTAAAATGTTGCTGCTGCTTGTGTTGTTGTTATTGTTGTTGTTGAGCTTGCCTCAAGCAGCACGCTCTGCTCTCTGCCTCTTCATCGACATCCCATGCTGGCAGCCATTCCCGCTCCCACTGCGCTTGCTTTTAATACTCTGTAACTCTGAGCGGCATGTAACATTGGCTATGATGTTGATTAAGAATAACTAAAAAGATTATCAGTAAAATGATTAAACTTATAAAGACTTGTAAAACTATACTTTATTACTAACATTTGAGTTTTGTTTAATCCACACCTAATTGACTTTGCTATATATTTGTAGGGTATTTAAGCTATTCGGTATGCCCCGCCTGCTGCATTCTTGTTTGTTCTGCTTTCCGCGCTCCTTCGCACACTCGCTCAACCTCGCTCCGCTCTCCGCTCTTTGCTCTTTACTTGTCGCTCTCATCGTTGTTGTCGTTTCATAGCGCAAATAGCAAAGTTGCTCGTACAATTTTAGAAGAACTTGTCAAAACCGCATTCCTAAGCCGCTGCCGCTGCGCAGCTTGCGTCGCTGCTTTAAAAGCGTGTGTGTGTATGTGTATCTGTGTGAGTTTCTTTGCTGGAGGCAATGGCTGCAGCGACTGTTGCTGTTGCATTTTTGTTGCTGCAACTGCAACGAGTAATAGTTATTTATGCGTACTTGTGCGTTTGTTTATTTGTTTGCTTTGGAGTAAATGATCGCGTACACACGCACATACAACACACACATGGCATACTATAAGCACATACATACATACATGTGTATCTATCTGTAGCGAGTACATCTGCTGCTGCTGCTGCTATTGCTTTTGCTTAGAAATATTTTGTCTCATTTGTCGTGCATTTTTGCTCGTTGAACAACTTCAACAATGTATATCAAAAACTGCGCCATGAATAGCTCAATTGGCTTCCATGCAGCGAAAATGTATCTGTTAGATGCGTTATAACTGTAACATTTATTTATTTGTATGTTATACATACTATAAAATCTATCAAGAACTGCTCAAAATGTTTTATTAACATAAAAACAAACATGATTCTTGCATTAGACTTTCCAAGTAATACATAACCAATCATTAGAATTACAACTTGCTTTCAATAGTCAGTCTATCAGTGTTTCAACAATTTCAGCTCTAAGCTCCTATAACTAGCTAATTTATCTTTAACTACATATTAATTTTGAGGCCACAGAACGCAAAAATGTGTATTTTAATCAATTGGTTCTAGTCACAAACAAGCAGATATTGAACATTTCTTAGAATGCCACGAGCGTTGACCATAAAATTGGAAATTTTTCACGTTCACCACTTTTGCCTCGAGTTGTACGTATGCGTGTTTTTGGTGTACATATATGAAGAATGAGAGGAATGCGAGTGTATTGGAAAAGATAAACAAACAACTGCAAAAAGTTTTGAATACAATAATTTTGGAATCCCATTTTTGTTTTATTTTTGGGGATTTTATTACTGCCAGATTTATATAGAAATGCGACTGAGAAGAGAGCTGTGTTAGAAGTAGAAGAAGAAGGAATTATGCATAATTCATTTATTTATGACATGGCGTTTAAAATAATAGCAAATAAATATTTTTGCATACTAGCAGCCGCAACGAAACTTAAACAAAAAAAGTGTTTTTTTGTTATTTATAAACAAAAGAAACGAAAGATATGTGAAGAGAGAGAAGAAGACAGAAAAAAAACTAAAGCAGTAAGCAAATAACGAATAACAAAAATGTTAATTGGCCCATTTGACATGCGGCATTTATTTTTGGTCTTCTTTTTGTTGTTGGTCAACAGCTTTCATTCTGTTTAACGTCTTGTTGTAGTTGTCGAAAAGTATTTTTCATGCCTATTGTATTGTTGTTGTTGTTGCTTGTTGGCATGTAAAACAAAATTGAAAAATATTTATATAAATAAAATATTTTTTAGCCGTGATGTGAATTGCCAAACTGTCTACAATGTGCGCGAAAATAAAATCACAAAAAAATAAAAACAGAAATATTTTATTTTGTTTTGTGGGTCGTGCTAAGAATTTCCAAACTGTCGGCAAACAGATCAACGTCTATAAATAAATTCAATATTCGATGCACATGCTAGCATATGATTTAACTATACGTTTTTAAATACGCTCTAAAAGCGATGGTATTTTCTTAAATATGCACATTGAATTCGAATAATATATCAGATTGTGGCTTTTTGTTATTGGCAGCTGTAAATTATGAACAAACACCCGAAATACAAAAACAAACTTGGCCAACCAAATAAATAAATAAACGAAACAGAGACAACGCAATTTATGTATATCAACATTCAGCAAAAGGCTAAATTGTGCTAAATTGTTGGAAAAAATATAATTCCAAAGAAATATTTCACTCGTTTCCTTTTTGGCATTTTTCTGAGAAATTTCAAAGAAATTATTATTATAATTTAATATATAAGTATTTTTTTTTTTTTTGTCAGACGTTACCCATGGCCGGATTCCCAGCAATAAAAAAAAAATAATGCTTGCTTCTAGCTAACTCACAGTGCATACAATGTGTATTTTTTCTATATGATTATAGTGTATTTTCTTCCCCGCATCCCTTTCCCATCTACTTGCTGCTACGCTCGACCTTATGCGAGGAATGCGCCCCAGCTTAACGTTAAAGCGTTCGTCATATTTACAATGCAACTTCCCCCTTTTTGCTGCAGCGCACTCGCACTGGCAAGCATTATTACGAGCATATTCTATCAGATACAACAGCAGCAACAAATACAGATACGGATACAACAAAAACAACAACAACTCTTTATAGTATATAACAAATTTGTGCTGTCGACTGCTGTCTGAGACTTTGACGTCGTCGCGGTTCGCATTCACGTTTCTCAGTTGGATTTTTTTCGCCTTATTATTATTTCAATATGAGATATATATGTATGTATGCACATACATTTATGTACTGTATGTTTGTAAGTATCTGCGTATGTGCACATGCGCTCTGCTTGTTCTCACTGTTCAATGCTCACTGTGGTGCTCGCTGGCTGACTCGCTTGGCTCACAGTCGCTTGGCTGCTCTGGTATGTGAAGGTCGCAACAGTTGTTTTGTTAATGACAGAGTACAACGACGACGATGATGGCTATAACTATGCTTATGGTAATGTTAATGATGGTTACTATAGCTAATAAGCTATATAGGAATAGGCTCCATGATAAAGACTGGGCAGCATATAATTTAACTAAAACTATCTTTTGTCTCGAAGCTATAAAAAAAAACTATAATATGCCAATTCTAAATGTTATAGCTCTATAAAAAAATTCAATGAATATTTTAAAGGTAGGGGGTTTTAAGCCGTTTTGTGTTTGGGATTTTGTATTTAAGATACTTTTGACCTAAAAATAACATATTTTTACTTAGAAGAATTTTTACAACAAGCCGACAAACCATAAATTTAAGATTTTTGACCAATTATACTTTCTTGAATTCTAGTTTTCAACTAAAGCCAGCAACGTATAACAAAGTATCTTTAGCCCTATGTTCTTAAAATATTCCAGGAATCGATGATAGCCAAAAATAAATATTAAGCTAAACTCTTCACTTGTTTCAATTTTCATTTGGTCTTGACGCTGTCAAGGTTTCTTAATAGAGCAGCTACAAATACGTATATGTATGTGTGTATAATATTCAGCAGGAATTTTTAAGTTAAATATTTGGTCAAATATGTATGTATCTGTGTGCCTCGGCATATTCCATGTGGGCGTCGCTAACGACACGAAAATGTTTCCGAGTTGTCGTGTCCAATTTAAAGCTTTATTATACGCATACCACACATTTTTCTTGACGTACCCAAATACCGTTTGCATATTTCTACCAAAAACGAACAACAAATTGAAATGAAAAAGTATTTCTAAACAAAATTCGTATGCTTGTTTGTTACAGTGAATTATTGGCATATACTACATTCTTCTTTCAGAAATGGTCGCCCATATTATTACCATATGCATGGGGACATCCACATCTCCATACAAACATACATTCATAAAAATAAATCCAAAGACGTCAAAGTGTACATCGATCAAAGGCACAACGAATGATGGCCAGAAAGTTCACCTTGTCTTTTTGGCCCGCATTCATTTGTAGCATTATAAGGTTGCTAATACCCTGTGTATCAATAGAAAATGGTCAGTGACTTCTAAACTACAGCTTAGTTCAAGATTGGTTAACATTTTTAAGATCTCTCTTCTTTTTTCCATTCAGCTGTATCTTAATGTATCCTTCTTTGATCGTTTTTTCAATATTCTAGATATTTTCACACACGAGTAGCCTTAAAAATATCATATAAACTTTCTGGATAATTCACAATATATCTTATTTTTGCTATATCTGCCAGATTTTTTTTCTTGGAATTTTTTAATTTTGCCTGCTGAACTGAACGTAAACAAACAATTTTCTGAATCTAAATCCAAATATAAAAGAGAGATAGAGAGAGATAGAAAAAATGCCCGTCAACAAGTCATAAAATTCATAAATTTAAATTTAAGTTTATTTTGCTTTTTGCCTTTTGCCATGAGGCTCTTTAATAGAGGATAGCGGGTAGGTTGGGTCGGTGTGTAGTGGGGTTGGGTGAGGTGAGTGGCGATCGGGTTCTCCAAGTGGGCGCTTTTGTTGTCTCGCACATACATATGTTGTGTGTGTGTGTGTCTGGTTGTGTACAAATTCTATGAATTTTTTAATAGTTAATTCGTATGCAGTTAGCATTGCGCATGGCGCAAAAATTTATTTCAATTGTTCACTTTGGAATTTATGGTAGACATTGTGTGATTTCGAAATGAGCGCTAAAAGCGCCAAACACGAAGAAGAAGCGTCAACATGGCTATTACGAATAGGCCTAATCGTGTCCCTCTCTCTCTGTCTTTCTCTCTCTTGTCCACCATATTGTGACTAATGTCATCGGCCCACGCCATTTAAATGAGTCGCAAAGACTGGCCGATACACTGGCCTCAGGTCGAAAACTAGACACACACGCACTTATATATTTTTTCGGTCTTTTTACGTGCCTCAACGTTGTAATTGACACCCACTTACAAAACTATAAGATACCGGGACTTTGAATATCTAAGACTATTTTTCTCTAGCTCTCTCTTATTCTTTCTTTGTGTTTTGAAGATTGTAAAATACCTTTGAAGATAAAGAACAGCTAGAAAATGCTTTAGGCTTATCTCACATAACGTCTCTGGAGACATGAAAAGCAATAAAAAAAAATTTTTTGAAAGAGGCTAAAGTAAAAGATGGAAAAGAAAAAAATAACTTGAACGCTTGCGTAGTTCATTGACTTTGGTATGTGTTAAATTATTATAATTATTAAAAGAAGTTGTACATTATAAAATTCATTTGATAAGCTCGACAGCAAGCTGCACAGCGTTTCCGTTTTTATCAGCTTTTAACGCTCCCTCCACGGCTGGCTTTAAATGATGAAAAGTGCGCCGGAAGGAAGTCAGAGTGTGTGAAACATGAATGGAGCACAGGAAATGCAGTTAATATCTTTTTAATTTGACACAGCCCCAAGACATGCAGCGATCAAGAAATGAAAAAATGAAGAAATAGCTTAAGGCGAGAAACATTTCAAAGTGAACGACACTTGAAACAAGTTAAAAAAAATCATAGCCCAAGACATGTTATTTTTTACACAACAACTCCGAGTCGGCAACAAACCGAGCAGAGCGAGGCCGATAAGATAAAAACGACGTACGACCTTTATAGCTTAATTTGATTAAGCTCTTAAATATTTCTGTACGCCTGTCTGATAAGCAACGTAACGCAACTTAACTCAACCGAACCCCTCAACACAAAAACCCAACCCAACTTGAGCAGCAACATTCCGAGGCATACATAAAAAAACAACAAACAAAATAATAATAACAAAACATTTAATTTTTGCTCTAGATTCGAATTTGTTTTGTGTTTTTTAAGACAATTTATGTGTGTCACGACGTCATATATTATTATTTGTGTTTATGTTGCTGTTTCTGATGAGTTTTTTTTTTTTCTATTTTTGTCACTACATATCTAAGATCTTTAAATGTATAACTCTATCAGAGCTGTGAATTGCTTTCAAACTGACAATATTCGAACACATGTGCAAATCTTTGATCAAATATATAATAATAATTGATTAAACGGAAAGATCTAAGTATCAATTAGTTTTGTAGATTTGAAAACTTCTACTTAAATGCCAAGATCATACGATCAACTATATATATATGTATATATAAATATGCCTCTATGACGATCATAACGTTAAATTTTTGCTGCAGTAGTAATCTCAAACAATTGCGTCAACTGTTTGTTTACGTATTTACCTCGCACCTATAAATATATGTAGGTATGTCAAGGTGATGTTCGATTGAGTGCCTGATAAATTGGCTCTCTAATGTTTATGTAGATTTTGTTTGTGTGGCTCTCTGAAATTTTTGCATACAAATCTGATGTATTTATTATTGTTGTTCTTGTTGTTGCTGCTGTTCTGATCTCTAAGCTGAGCTGCGCGCCAAGTGGGCCATTGGATTGCCGATTGGGCGCATATTGAATATATATATACGACACATATGTATAATTTTTATATTAACCGGAAATTATTGTGTCTTTGTCGTGTTCTAAGTGGTGTTTGTCTACCATATTGTTGAAAAGTAGAAAAGCAGCGTATTGTTTATTATCTCAGTTCCGTTAAGAGCACAAAACAAGCGTAGAAATAAAGTCAACAATTAGAGCAGAACTTGACAGTAGTGACTACGTGATTTGGTAAAGCCCAAGTCCAACATGCATTGTACATAAATAGATGATAGATAAAACACTCATCTCCCTAACGTCCTTCCACGTCCCATAACTCTATAATGTTGTTTGGGGCTTAGATTTATCAAATTCGTTGAGAGCAAAACCGGCTTATACTGTTTCTGTTTGTTTTTGTTTTTTTTTTTTTTGTCACTGATGATGATGATGATGCTTGATTGAATTTGAATTGCTAAATGAGCCAAGTCGAGCCGGGCCGAGTCGAGCCAGGCCGATCAAATTTAAATTCTTTGACTGAATTAATGATCGTCTGTTGAAATAGCTTTGGAAAGAGAACAGAACTTTGAAGCGTCTTTAATTTGTTTTCTGTCACAAGGCTGCTGCTGCTGCGGCTGCTGTCGTCGAAAACAAAAGTTTCCAAAAGCTGTAAGTCAGACTAGACGTCAAAACCCCAAACATGAACCACAACAAATTTACATATGTCCAAAAATAAACCCGAAAGTCACTTAAAGGTATATACATATATATATTTGTATATGCAAAGAATGCAAAGGAGAAATACGGTTTTTGTTTTTTTTTTACGAGCGTTGGCCAATTAGCATAAAAAGCGTCGTAAACAGTTTAATAATATTATTTATACAAATGTATCTATGATGTTTCTTGTGTATGTATCTGTAAGTATAAAGCTGCACGTGTGTGTGTGTGCATTTTATTTAAGTGCTGCCTAATGACAACTTTTGACGACGTTTTTGTTGTCGTTGTCAATGGCCAGCCATGCCTTGGTCTTACTAATATGCTGTCGTCGTCTCTATTGTGACAACGAAATTCATGCTGAAATATTTTGTTGGCCCGAAACTTGTTTCTTGCGTTTTATTTTTCGGGCCTTCCTTTATTTATTTTTTGTATTAAAGCGCGAATTTATTACAACGACGCTCAGCGCCATAAATATTTTTTTACAATTATTTAATTTATGCAATTTTATTTTTTTCATGAACGCCCCGCTCTTACGAGCCAACATACGCCACGTATTTCATGTGGGCTGCGGCCAGTTAGCCAGTTAGCCAGTTGACCATTTAGCCTGTTAGTTAAGCCAACAACTGCTAAAAGGCCAACAACGCCAAACAGTTCGCTTTAAGTTCGTTAGTTTGCCTGCTGAAGACGCAACAGAGAAGGAAGCCCTATTTATTTAACTGCCACGCCTCTTACCCCTCTCGTCCGTCACCTCTTACACCCACTCTGTCTCTAGTCTATAGTCAGACTGCTCGTTCATTGATTTTTGATTTGCTTGGGTCGCGCGTTGAGGTCAAAGTGAGTCAATTCAAGCTAATGGAAAACCATAAAAAAAAATTTGCATTGCACTTTTCCCATTCAAGCTGATTAAAGGTAGCATTTTGTTCATGTTTTATGATATTTTTATTTTTTTACTTAATTGCCAGCTGCGATTGCCACACGTGCGACACCTGTGCAAACTTGTGCCTCAATTGAATTTATTGCACAGGAACTTTTTCAAACTAAAGAATAAGAACGAATAAATTTCATGTTTAGTAAGAAATTTAGTTGCAATTAATTTAGTACTTTATTTGTCTTGAATCTTTCATTGGAAGTGAATTGAGTTTATAATGTTTATGTCTCAGTTCGGGGCGACCGTTATGTTTATTTACACGGCGAGTTTGCATGCATATAAACAAATGCCGTATTCTATTCGTAATTCAAGGCAGATATCGCATTGTGCCATTGCTTAACGTGGAAAAGCCAATGAAAATAAATACAAAGCTTGTCGATTTCTTTTATTTTTATTTTTATTTTTTGCTTTGTTGTCAACGTTGTCATGTTCTGTCCAAGTGGCACCCCAGATCGGTTTTGTGTGTCAGCTTTCGGACTTGGGACTGTGTGTGCGCTCGGAGATTGGGACATGTCTTTAGCTACATTTTGTGTGTATCATTTATGTTTATTTATTAACAGCTGCACTTTTTTTTTTTTGCACTGTTTGTACAAGCTGATAATCCCCTCCTCACACTTGTGCCATTTGCCCTATGTCTGGCTGAGTTTTTTATTTTGTTTTATCTAAATAAAGCACTTTTTGAATGGTACACCATTTGCATGCCCTTTGTTTTGTAACTTTGTTGAATAAAAAAACACATGCAATTTTAAATTATTTCTTATCGCTAGAAAAACTTTAGCAAATCAATTCGTTTTGTGTCCCTGACCAAGTGCACGTCGTCCCCCTCAAAAGATAGTACGTCATAAGTAGCTTACTAATGATGATCAGCTGATCATAACTTAAGCAAAAGCAACTGGTATTTGCCAAGTCATGTTTAATTATTAAATAGATATGAACTCTTTGTTATTTATAGAATCTAGCAATCTTGGGCAATCGAAATTGTGTTGAATTTTATTCATTTTAGATAATATTTGCTTGATCAGCACGCCTTCGATATTTGGTCCGTTGTTGACTCAGCGAAATATATTTTATATTGTTGCTACACTTGTTTAAAAATGTATATTTATATTGATTGCATGGATTTTGAACGTTTTTTTATTTAGACAATATTCTAGCTAAATTTGATAATTGCAAACGATTAGATACTTGTGTAAACTCAAAGAGATACTCTCTTGGAAATGATCAGATCTGTTGGTTTTTCGCTGCAACTACTGCCGCAACAAGTTTATTCTTGGAAAACTCATATTGGATGCGCAACTGTCGGACAGTTGGGACACGCTATATTATCTATACTATATGTATTTATATAAATACATACATATATTTATATACATACATATAGCATATGGCGTACATTTTATTATCGTGTCGGACCGCTTATTGCGTTGCTCTTTTTAATGGTTGCGCGAATTCCACAGCAATGATTAATTAACAAATCATATAAATATGCCAGCCTTTTAAAGAAAATAACAAATATTTTGTTCAATTGAAGCAGCAATATTATCAGTGTGTATATGTGTGCGTGTGTGTGTGTACCTATTCAAGCAATTAATTTATGAAGATTAGTAATTATCGTTGGAATGCGAAAATGTTGTTGTTTGCGCTGATACTGAAATCGAAGTTCGCAAACACAAATAACTGTTAAGAATAAGGAGTAAAAGTATGAAAAGTTTGAGTAAAAGTAGGTCGACTAAGCGATACCCTGTGTCCAAGAGTAATCACTATAAAAACACCTAAGAAAAGCCTAAAGATTTAAATTATTGGCAATTATACTGGCAATTTGTCATCAAAAGGACATTGCACAAAAGTCAAAAAATTCATCTTTTTGAAAAAAGAGAATAGAAAAACCTCAGCCACATCGACGACAATACAACGACAGCAACAACAATGTTCACAACGTCATCGTTATTAGCTCTTTTGTCGCAGTGGGGAAATTGCGACCTCGATAAGATTACAGCATTTGGTATCGAAAGGGGGGGGTATACACATAAATACTGAAGAGAAGACAACATTCCATTAGGCAAGTGTTAATGATGCATGGTAAATATTTGAGAGTCTAAGAATTGTGTGTTGGTTTTTTGTTTTTATATATATTTTGCCGAAAACGAAAAAATGCACACAGGAAATACCAGACAAAGCTTTGTCGCTAATCTTATCTAATGGGCCCAGAGAAACGCTTTCAATAAGTTGGCGTGGGAACAGCATTGGCCATAGACGGTAAACAGGTTACGATACATCTTCGATGATTGGGCCAAAATAACAAAAACCAAACCTAAAAAATATAACTGCTCAACGGAAATTCATTAGTGATTCGTTGTCTTTATGTAAATAAGGCTGATAAGCTAAATAAATACTCGTCCAAACAACATCGTACAACAATTCTAATCTGGGTCTTCCTTGTCTTATGTTACAGCTACACAAAACCACAATCATTTGAGGACTGTGTGGGCGATGAGTTGCCTGTGGGCTGGGAGGAGGCGTACGACTCGAACATTGGTCGCTACTATATTAATCATATTGCACAGAGCACACAACTGGAGGATCCTCGCCAGGAGTGGAAGAGCGTCCAGGAGCAAATGCTCAGCGACTATCTATCCGCTGCTCAGGATCAGTTGGAAAACAAACGCGAGATGTTCGATGTCAAACAGCAGCGTCTTCATCTTGCACAAGAGGAATACAATCATCTGAACAAATTAGCCGCAAGTCGTAGCAGCTGTAAGTAATCCAATAACCCTTATCCAAAAATATTGTTCTCTTTCTGTCGAACAACAACGATAAGAAATTTCACAATAATATTGCCCTATATAATAATCGATTTATGATTGCACACTTATTTATAAAAACATTACTTAACCGCTTCTTTTCTTCTTTTTACAGTATGCTCATCGTCTAGCTCAATGAGCAGACACGATCCGGAACTGTTGCGTGCCGATCTGATGCTGGCGCGTGAGCGTGTGCGTCAATTGAAGCAGGAGTTAACACACATTACCAACGATATATCCTATACGGAACGAGGCATGAATACACTCTACTCCGTCGGTGAGAAGATCAATGCGCGTCAGAACGGCTGCTATGATATTGCCGAGGTCCAAGCGATACGCGAGGAAATGCTCAAAGTACACAAGTCCCTTGTCTCTGGCGAGAAGGTGCGTGAGGAGCTAATGCGCAGTCTGGTGCAGATCAAGAACGAGCTGAGTCGCCAACAGATCAGTGAGGAGAATGCCGATCTGCTTAATGCCGCATCGCCTTTCGATCGCGTTTGCGTTGCCAGCCAGACAGATCTTTGCGGCGGTGCCGGAGAGCACTTAAATGGTGGTGCACGTTTCGCGGAAATGGCCAAGACGAAGCTACAGTATGCGGAATGGCGAAAACACATCAAGAAGCTCCAACAGCAGCTGGCCGATCATGTGGAACGCATTGAGCCCGGTCAGCTAGAATCGGACAAGGATCGCATACTTCTCATACAGGAGAAAGAGAAGCTGCTCAACGACCTGAATAGCATATCGCTCAAGTCCCGCAGCCCCGAGGAGAAACAGGTCATACAACAGACACGCCACAAGCTCGAGGAGGACCTCAATGAGGCATATGAGGCAACCAATACATGCATTGCAAATCGTTTGCGCTTCCACGAGGAGAAACAACTGCTGCTGGACAAACTGCAAGAGGCACTTAAGTCTACCAAACTGCTTGAGGAGCGGTTAAAGTCATTCTCCTCGGAGAGCACCTTCTCCATAAGCAGTGGCAGCAGCCTCGGCTCCCTCTCCACGGCCAGCAGCAAGAGTGCGCTCAGCTTTACGGACATTTACATAGATCCCTTTGCCGTTGACTCGCACATCGATGTTGTCGATCTGCAGCGACGTTCGCAGCGACTATTCCAGCAGCAGCAGCAGCGTCTGCCACCTCCACACCCAGCCTTGCAACAACAACAGCAGCAACCACTACCCATAACGGAGGTATCATTATCGCCACGCAGCAGCCTTTCAATGGAAACGCCGCCCGCCTCTCCCATGAAATACAATGCCAATGCAGATCAGGCACAATCAGCGCTCAAGGAGGAACCTACCTATGCTAATGCGCTGCCAGCGATCCCTGCTCTACCCACGATACCAGCACCGCCCGCCTACACAGCACCACCAACAGCACCATTGGGCGTGCGTGCCCATCCTTATGACTTGGACTCGACGGTCTTAGACTGCATGATGCTCGAAGCGAAACTGCAGAAATTGAACCTAAGTTCACCGCTCAATTTGAATGCGCCGCTTTCGCCTATTTCGGAGAAGCCATCACTGCTTGATCTACCCCAAGAGATGCTCTCACGCTCCTCCTCCACCTCGAATACGCGCTCCGTTTCTGCTGCCGTAAGCAATGAGTCAGTGGCTGGCGATTCCGGCGTCTTTGAGGCGTCGCGTGCTCATTTGCCACGCAAAGAGTTGGCCCAAGTACAGATCGGTTTGAAGTATCTAAAGCAGGAAGGCGTGCTTGTTGTGTCTCTGGAGCGTGCCAATAATTTGTTAGCACTCTGGACAGCCACAACAGATAACTCACAAGTGTAAGTCCCAAAAAGAAACCGTTTTATTACGTTCTAAGCTAATTATTCTGTTTCTTTTTTTTTCTATAGATACTTGCGAGCCGCTTTGCTGCCCAATTCGCTAACCTCCATACGCACTAAGGCGCTGGGTGATTTCCAGAAACCCGTCTTCAATGACACATTCGCGGTGCCCATTTCACTGGATAAGCTGCTCACCAAGAGCCTTCAGGTCACCGTTGTTAGCATGACGGGACAAAAGGAGGAGATTATTGTAAGTCAAAGTTTTTATATCGATTGATTGAGTCGATTTAATTGACTTTAACAATCATTTATTTTCTAGGGCACTGTGCAAATCAGCATGGCCGAATTCAATCCGGAGGACTCCACACTCAAGTGGTACAATGTGCTCAGTTCCAAGTTTATGCCCAGCTTTGAGTCACTCGATTTGCCTTCCACAAGTGCAGCAGCTGCCGCAGCAGCAGTTGCCGCCAGCAGCAACAACAACAACCGAGAGGAATCTTCGGATGAGTCAACGATTACGTCGTCACAGACCTCGACGCTGACGCGCAATCAGGCGCCACCATTGGAGCTACAAGAGCAAATTGCCGAGGAGCTGCCCGAGCATGTGGGTGCTAAAGAGCCGCAGTGCAGCGACGACGATGATGATGACGATGAAGAAGAAGAGGAGGAAGAAGATGAGCAACAGCTGGTTGGCACACTGGGTCTTACGCACTGTAAGTTTTATTAATTAAACACAAATTTGAGTGCTTAAACTAACTTTTTTTTGTTTGATACCGAATACCCAGCTGGTTGCATGCTAGATGCCTATCTGGAGAATATGAAGCAGGAGTATGCTGATAAGGAAACCAACACTGACTGTGCCTTTCCGCCGGAGAAGCTGCGCAGTCAGTCGCAAATGCTTGACGACAGGCCCGTCAAGCGATCGCAAACTTTTACACCATCAGCAGCGGTCAGCAAGAACCGTTACAATTGCCGTCTCAATCGCAGCGATTCGGATTCGGCAATGCACTTTGGCGTTGCACCACACAGTTTCCATCGCGGTGCCGTTGAGCGTCGCTCGCTGCGCTTCCATCCCAAGACAACCAAGTCATCAAGTAAGTTGAAACAAATCGATGGGTAAATAAATATTTATCTAACTGAAACTCTAAATTGTTTTTTTTTTTAGAGCTGCATCATTCGCACATACCACGCACTAGTTTGGACCTGGAGCTGGATTTGCAGGCGCAGCACAGCAAGCTTTTCTTCCTTAACGATCAAATCTCCAAGCTGCAGAACCTTAAAGAAGTGTAAGTGTATTCTGTCAATAAAGTAATCACATTACTCTTGCTCAAACTCATATTGTATTTACATTGTTTACAGACTTCAAAAGGCCTGCGATAACAAGGATCCGCTAATTGCGGCCTGGGCCATTGAGAACGAAGAATTCCAGCGTCTGGTGGCGCGTGCTGATCCTACCAAGTGCCCAGAGGAGCGTTTGCTGCAGAAGCTACTCATGAAGACCACCAAAGAAATACACAAGTTGCGCAAGACCAAGGTGCCCAAAGGCTGCCCAGATTTGGTGTCATTCAAGTAAGTACCACAAAACAGCTTTTCATATATAAATAGTTTGCTTATTTGTATACTCTTACTTTGCAGAGAGAAGATAACTTTCTTTACGCGCAAAGGCATGTCTGTGCCCGAGCTGCCCAGCGAGTTTATGCTGCCTGATGCAGATGCCATCGAGGAGGAGGAGGAAGACGAAATCGATGAGGATGATGATGACGATGAGGAGGACATTGTGGCTATTGCCATAAATACGGCTCTGGTCGCCAGCAATAACAGAAATAAGAATCTCAGTGAGCATCACCATCGATCACAAGCCAAGCTGGCTGCAATTCCAAGTCCAGCTCTCGCTACAGCTGCAGCTTCTGCTCCTTTGGTTGCACGTACACCTGCAACCGCTCCCATTCCTGAGGGTAATGAAACCAGTGAGGATAAGTCGGCGCAGCCACGTTATGACTATGTCGTCGATCGCAACTATGGCGTGGAGGTGTAATCCCTGCTGCCTGCTTAAGCCACCTCCAGCATCCCCACCTACGTTGTACATTTTTGTAATTATATACATATATATATTTTCGGTATTTATTTGCATTAAGCGAAAAGTATTTAAGTGTAAAAAAGAAGAGAAACTAGATGAAAGTGATGTAACAAATATCTGTGCCTTATAGAGAATGAGTTGAAGCAACCAACAACAACAGCAACATGAAACATGCAAGATATGATATAATTATTTGTAACTGCATAGAACCAATTAGCCTTATACAGTAATAGCTTAAACCCTTAGTCAGTTTGTACTAATTGACCCACCCACCCAGAAAATAAAAAAAGATATGAAAACAACTCCCACAAACACATGACCCTGTATGAGAACAGCAAAGAAATTATGTCCTTAACAATAATCCCAACCCACCACCCAAACTAAACGCGCACATTGCGCGTTTTCGAAACTGTCAAATTCATATTGGAAACCAACTGTATTCTTAAGACTTGAGAAAATTATACGAATGTAGAAGAATATTTTTATATACATTTAACTATACGTATAGAGACTAGTGATACATTTTATATTAGTTTAGTCCAAACACAAACACACCCCAACAAAACATACAAAACAACAAAACTGAAAGAAAAAAATATTTATTATATACATATGCATACTATAATATTATGAGTATAAAGCTGAGTTCATATGACTCTAATCTGTTAGTTTAATTAGCTTGCGTTTTTGTTAAGCTCAAAACGAATTCTACTACAACTTTTTTTTATAAAAAAAACCTATTAAAACAAAAAACAACAAAAAAACAAAAAAGTCCATGTACCATATTAGTTAAATGCCATTTGCCACATATCGTATATGGTCTAGATAAGAACAATCCCTAACATATAAAAGAAAAGAATATGAAAAAAAAAACTGAGTAACAATATTTTGTTAAGTTTTATATTGAGCGAGCCTGCTGAAATTGTTAAACTATTGCCCTGGAGCTATGAATTCGAAAATATAAAAACAAAAGAAAAAACTAATCTAATAAGTTATTATTTAAGGTTAGTGTAAGATTCAGAGCTTTTTCAGCTCTTTGTAAGCATCGCTGTTGTTTTGTTAACACTAATCGCTTCGCCCTTTCCCAAACCTCCCCCTCCCCCTACAACTCAGTAATAGTAATTACAGAAAGCGAGCTCCACATATTTTTATATATATTTACGGTAGTAATTTAGCTGTAATAAATTATATGAATGAGAACATGTATATTGTAATTGTGCAATAAACAAAAAAAAAATCTACTGACATAACTGAAAATAATTGATTTTTATTGGGGGGGAAAAGATTTTAGTAGAAAATCCCTTTTAATTCATAGAGAAAAAACTCTTAAATTTTTTAAGCTGCTTGGCTGACGAAAATGTTCAAAAACCACAAAATTAAGGATAACTCGGAATCTGCGAGATCGATTTCGTTGTCCTTTTGCCAGTTGATAGCCTTGAGTATAAAACGTCATACAAAATAGTACTCGTCATGATACGCAAGGATGCGGCCAAGCTATGCCTAATTTTCGATATTTATAAATATCCTTGTATCTCTATAAGTAGCAGGACTTTTGTCATTCTTAGTACATTTTCTGCAAGTGCTGAACGAAGGGTAACTTTGATCCAAAGGACATCCGCAAAGTCCTTCAATTGACCAAGATACAAGGGAATTTTGTTATTTTGACTTATTTTCTTAGCCTACCCCTGCAAAAATTTTTGCAAACAACTTTTGCGAGACATTTAAAAATCTTTAGCGTCAAACTGTAGCTTAGTTTGTTTTGAGCACAAAAAAGTTGATACCGTCCGGTTTCGAAAGAAAACTTAAGAGTTATAGCAGTGAAAAGGATATAATTTTAAGACATCCGCCTAAAAGTAGGCCATTGCTTTCAACGCATCGTTTGTATGTCAACAAGCGCCATCTAATGTTAAAATGCAGCACTTGACAATAAGATTAGCAGCCCAAGAGTATGCAAAGGATCTTTATAAGGTTTTACAAAATCGGAATAAATTCGGCGACATATCTCCGCGCGACATATCTCCGCCCAGTACATTTTGCTGGCGCAAATTTGTCGTTTGCGAAAAGTCATATCTCCGCGCGGAGCTATGTCGCTCTTAAAACGACATATCTCCGCCGAGCGAAGAACGACATATCTCCGCGTGGAGCTTATCGTTTCAAAGCGACATATCTCCGCGCGTATGTGTACATGTATATTTTACGAACTTCCTTACTTTGATGACTACCATCTCAGAAAAGAAATGCGTAAGTGTACGACATCACGGTCTTGCTTGACCGTGCGCTTATTGATTAATCGCATTTATCCAATTAAAACTCAATTTATGTGCATGTTTCAAATATCTCCTAAGAGGTTTGAAACAATGGTTCCTTGAAAACTGCACATACATTGTCTGCTCAGCCAATCAATCGAGCCATAAACATTGTTGTACTTTATCATAAACTTTATTCACATAAAAAATAAATAATTATTACATTTCGATATATCGTTATGGTGTTTTTGATTTTCTTGCCAAGCAGAGCATAAAAATCGCTCCGGCACATCCTTCATTCAGATTCTCCCACTGCTTCGGTAGTCCTCGTTGCGTATTCATTATTATTGTAGTAATGCTTATGTTTTAGAGTGCGTATTTACAGAGATGTTGCAAGAAGAAGAGCTTAACTAACGGGACAAGTATGGAAACGGCAGATATCCGGCTGTGGGAATCGATTGATGGTGAATTGGTGGTTGGTTGTGCGTGATGGTGGTGCTGGTATTTTTATTGGATGTGCATTTTTTGTGAGTGTGGTTGGTTGGTACTCAGTTGGTGCTGGTGCAGTTGCGCTCTGGTGCTCAGAAGGCGCCATTGAAGTGCAGGTTTTGTGATGCAAATTGCGGTATGCCATGGTTGAAAGCTAAAACTTTACTTATTACTTTCAATTCTTCAAGATTTCTTAAACTGCTAAACTGACTTAATTGATTTCTATTAAATCTATCATTTGGATTACCTGAGCTGGATGCTGCGGCTGCTCCCGTTTCCGTTCCCGTCGCTGTCGATTTAGACTGCTGAAACAGTTGCTGCTGCTGTTGCAGATATTGCTGGGCATTTTGCTGCAATTGATTGCTCAGCTGCGGCGTCAAATGCTGTCGATAGAAATTCTGACTGTCCAGATTGTTATGCTGGCTAACAATGGTGGTAGCAAAGGAGTTGCTTGGCTGTATCTCCACATTGTCATTATTATTCAAGCCAAAGTTGCCTACACCCGTTTCTTGACGAAACAGTCTAGCGCGATGTTGCTGTTGCTGCTGCTGTTGTTGCTGCTGTTGTTGTTGCTGCTGCTGGTAGACTGCATTGCTTACATAGCTGGGCAGGGGCAAAGGTTGCTGCTGTTGTTGCTGTTGCTGCTGCTGCTGCTGCTGCTGAAATGGCCGGTAATTATTCTGGGGTGGTACTTGCAACAGCGACGCCTCCGCTGGCGAAAAGTTGAACTGATTTGAGGCTTGTAGCTGTAAATGATTGTTGTTGGTTGGTTTGCTGTTGCTGCCAGCAATGCTATCGGCATTTTGGTTATTGCTGACAGCATGTTCCGCTGTTTTTTGCAGATTTTGTTGCAAATTTTGGAAAATTTGTTGCACTGCGCTTGTTGCTGTTGGCAATTTCTGATAGTTGTTGTTGTTGTTGTTGATATTGTTGTTGATGTTGTTGTTGATGTTATTATTAAAGTTGTTGTTGCTGACGCTGCTGTGCAGGGCAAATTTATGAGCCGCAACGGTATCTCGCAGCGGCAATTGCTGCTCAATTGGATATGTAGGATAGATAAAAGTTTTTGTATGTGTGCTGGGTATAAATTCAACCGAAGGTCTGATGGAGTAACCAGGCGAAGGTGGTTGCAGCGTTTGAATTGCCTCCAGTGATGCATGTTGTTGTTGTTGTTGCTGTGGTTGCAACTGCTGTTGCTGTGGCTGCAAAGTACTTGCCTGGTAGCGACTTTGACTTTGCTCCTCCAGCAATTTAAGCTGTCGCAATATTAATGCCTGTTGCTGTTGTGCCTGCAGCTTTAGTTGATAGATTTGTTGTTCCAGTGCACGTTGCCTCTCAATAATATAGTTATTGAGGATGGGTGGTGCCGCACTGGAGCTGACCAGTGGCTCCTAAGTGTCGAAAGTAAGACAAAGATTAAGATGAAAACAATTTCTTAATTCAACTTACCTTTGCATAGTTGTTGTTTGAGCTGCTGCTGCTGAAAAAAGCGGGTGTTGTTGAGAAAGGGTTAAGATTTGACTGAGTGGTTGTCGTGGTGCTAGTGCTGGTGCTCGTTGGACTCTGTGTGGTTAGTGGTGATGCTGCTGCAGACTGTTCCGATTCGAGAACATTCAATTTGGTTATAGTTGGGCCCAGAGGCAATTGTTGTGGAAACTGTTGCTGTGGGTGGGGAAAGCTGTGTTGCTGCAACAATGGACGAAACTTTTGAGCTGTGCCACGTTCATCTAAGTCCACTGTGAATGCTGTAACCAACGGGGCCTCCAGTATGCGTATGTCTTCCTTGTCTACCAGTTCAATATTCTCGCCATCTTCATTGTGGGTGGGTCGCGGCGTTGTTGTTGTTGTCGTTGTTGTGGTGCTGGTGGTGCGACGACGGGTGGTGCGTGGCCTAGGAGTTGTCGTTGTTGTCGTCGTAGTGCTAGTCGATGTTGTTGTTGTTGTGCCCTTCTTCACATTGCGTATCTCGAACTTGATTTCATTGCTGCCATCATTTCCAATCTCATTGCTGCCCACAGAGCTATCCACACTTCTCGTCAGCTGTCGCGAATCTGAGCCCACATTGGATTCAATGGAGAGTGGCGTCTTCTCGTCGCTCAGCGTTGTCTTCTTCCACAACTTGGAGCGATCGATAAAGGAGGAAAGCAATTGCTCCTGTGCATTGCGTTCATCAATCGTGGCAGTATAGAATTGTACAGTGGGCACCACAACAGCTTCCGAGGAGCTGGTGCTTTCCTCTAGGATCTCCTCACGTTCACGTGGCGGTGCAGGCACTGTGGTGATCTCATGACGTTTAAGTGGCAACGACGTGACAGGCGTCTCTGCATCCTCTGTTATGCTCTTCGATGTTGCATCTTCCCGTTCCAGCTTGTCTATGGCACGCAGTAGCGCCAGTCTAACGGAGTAGTCCAACTTTTGTATGGCCTCACGCGGTATAATCTCATTGCTCTCAGTGCTGACATTCTCCACCGTTTCCGGCTCATCATCAGCATTAACAGTTGCCAACTGGAGCATTAAAGCCGCCAGCAACAGCGCCAACACCAACGCCCAGGGCAGTGTGTTGAAATGTCGCTGTGAAAAAAGAGATGTCGAAAGAGTTGAGGTTATTTTGGATCTAGCAATAACGATAATAAGCTTTAGTGTTTGAGATAAGCATAGCAACGGAAACTTTAACACAAGACCCATCATATCATATCATCGAAGAGTGCGCCGTTTAGGCCTCATTTGATTTAATGATAGTACTTATAAAAGCACCTTCAGTTAATGGAGCGGCTTTAAATAAATCTTGGAATATTATACCCCGTAAAGGCAAATGTAGATCTTAAGCATAACTATAATGCAACTATTATGTAATAGGCTATAATTACAAATGGGATTATTAATAGGTTAGCACTAAATTCCAAAGAAAACGTTCATTATCATTTCCACAAACTCTACCCATAATTGGTAGTCCAAAAACTAGGCAGAGCTTTAATTTCGGCAACACGTTCATTGCTGAACCCTCAAAAATGTAGTTGCAACCTCTGAATAAGTAAGTACCTCTTAGAGTACTCATACTTGTACTCATACTCGTTCATAGCGATTGCTAAGCTATCTAATCTGTGCATGTTCATCTTTCCGGCATTTGTAAAGATGGCAAATCATAACGCATTACTTGAACGTAACCAGCTTCAAAGATTTAAGAGTTAGCAAATAGGAGTGAGGAATTGTTTGAGGCATGTTGAATGCTGAAAGTTGAATGCTGCGTTGCTTTTACACAATTTGCGATTTTCAACAGCTTGACGATTGATTTCTGGCCCTGGCTTTTGACTGTAGTTCGGAAACGGTTTTTTTTTCGTATTTTTTGTTTTTCTTATTGCAAATTGCCTTGCAACGCTTGTTCGGACGCTTTGTTGAAAGATTAGACTAATTGTTGCATCAACAAGTGGTGCACCAATCCACAGTTAATCCATAGCCAGCCACAGTCGATTCACAGAGATCATGGCAAGCCAAAGCAAACTTATCTGACCACCTGTCGCTCTCTAAGTGGGCCTGGTCTGGTGGGCTTAAACAGAGTTTTTTGGTTTTTTGGCACAGGATTTTGGTAGTCACGTTTCTGCCACTTGGCACTTGGCTTTGTTTTTCTTTGTTGTGTTGCGCCTAAAAATTTTACAATTGTAGCTCGATTTGGTTGCGCATTGATTGCACTTAAATTATTTGTTACAATGCAAAGTAAAACTCAAAACAATTCGCTTGTTATGCTTAAATCGGGCTTGGTAAGAAAAGCGCAACTAAACCACAAAATTTTGTCTAATTTATTGCAATTTCATTTGTGCGCTCGAAACAAAAATTGATTTCTCTCTTTTACTTTTCAAAGGGGAAACTATATTCTCTATGGCTATATCAAAAACCTAAACTAACATATTGAATAACTCATGTCTCATGACTTTTGTGCAAAATAATAATTAATCTTTTTTACTTATTACGCTCTCATCAACATGTTGAACGCCAATTGCTTGAATTTTGATTTGATTGTTTGCCGCTTTCTATCCTCATTGTGTTTTGGCCTTTTAAATCACCGTCAAATCAATCAAATATCATCATGAATTTGCTATTTTCACACAATGCATTACAAATAACAATAATCATTTTTCCGATTTAGTCGAAAGTGTTTTTTGTGTTTTTTTGTTGCTCCTCCCCATCACAAGGTTAAGGTTCAAGTTCTGCAAAATGCCAACAAAGTGAGGTGAAAACGCCTTTGGTTAATTTGCACTTTGACTGCCAATAAAACACGATAAAAACTGCAAAATTCGATGGGAAACAGTTTGCAGTCAAAAAAATGTTTCATGTTGCTTTTAATATATTTGTGTTTAGTTTTTTTGTTATGCCACAAAATTTATTGCTAGGTTTTTTTTTTTTTTTGCCTGTTTCTGTTCATTTCTTTTAGTTTTTGGCAAAATAAAAAGCCACAAAATCAATAGCGCTGTTGTTGTCCGTCTAGCTACTCATTTGCGTCAATTTCACTATGGGAATCATTGCCGGCTTCGTCCGAAGTCCGGCGTCCATCAAGTCGTCAAGTCGTCAGCCGATTGCTTTGCGGTCGTCTTTTGCGCTAATCAAGTTGCCAAGCAAGCTATATGCACATGCCTTCGCATATGGTAATCATCATAAATTGTTATGCCCAAGCCAAAGCACTGGGAAATCTAACAGCTATATTATGTCTATAACAACAAACGCCAACTAAAAGCTTATCCAATGTATATAAAATACAATTTTTCTATTTGATTTTTTGGGTTTTCTTGCTTTTTTCTTGTGGCTGACTTTTATTTTCATTTAGTTTTTCAACATGGAAATGCAACACGAACAACTATATATACAAAAATAAAACTCTTGAACGCCTTTGCGGAAGCATCATACTATTTACAAATGTTGTACTTTCTTGTTGTTGCCTCTTCATATTTACTTAAATCATCATCAAACAACAGCAACTGTTGAATTTGAGTTTTCTTTTTACTCAAATTTAAAGACACTACAATACGCCAAATATTTGTTTATTTTATAGTCAATAGTATTTTTCAGAAATTTGAAATATGTTTTTTACATTTCCCATGCTTTCCCGCATTTGCGTGCAGCGCTTGCATTAAACTAATGAATGAACTGGCCAATAAATATTTTTTTAATTACATTTCATCCATCAAATTTGGCCGCCAGAGTTCCGCAAATGGCAAACCAAGCCCCACTCCCTACGTTAAGTGTAAAAAATGAATTAGCAATCAAACAAACTTCATAAAGTAGCAATAAATCAATGCACAAAAGCCTCAGATTTCTATATTTATTGTTCAATTTATTGTTTAAGCTTTAAAGCGTGGGCTGAAATTGTTTTTTTTTTTTGCTTTTGTTTGTTTTCAATTTCTTTCATTTTTTGAATTAAGCCAAACGGCGAGGGAAAAGTACCCAAAAAAAAATTATTACGTAATCATTTTGGGGCATAAATTGAAGCTACACTTTGGCTGTGAGTAAGACTGGAAGACTGAATAATGACTTTAAGACTGCCAAGACTGGGTAACCCAGTTCCATTGAAAAATGGCACCTCATATCTGTCCGAATTGTCCAGTAATTTAAGCTGACAGCCGCCGCCACCGCCACTAGGAGGTATTTTGTGTCTCGCTCTGTGATTAATTTCACGCCCGCTGATCGGCGCTCGACCATCTCGCATTTTTGCATTTTAACAGCTGCATTTTGCATTCTTCATGTTGCAATTGCTCAGATGCACCCTGGACACCGTCCGGTGGCATCCTACTACTACAATCCACGCACTATTAAGCAGCTGCCACCGAGTCATTTGTGAGTATGTAAGCACCCAATTCAAAAAGTAAAACCTGCCCCAAAAGTTGCAAAGCGGTTTATCGGACTGGCTGGCTGGATGGGTAACGCAATCCACAGATTGCTGTGCAAATTTTTATGTTTATTTGCTTATGCTTTATGTAGGCCAGCATAAATATTAATAATATTATTTTGCAAGCGCTCCAATCGCAACAATGTCATCAAATCTAGCGCAATATCATAAATTGCTATAAAATATCAAATCAACTTCAAGTGGCAATAATATTATTATTATTATTCATGCACCAGCCAGTTAACGCCCAATCATGCGATTGATGGCTATACCAAAACTTTTAACAGGTGCTTACATCTTTTTAAACATGCTGTTTGCCAAAAACAAAAAACAAAAATAGATAAATATCTACAAGCAGTAAAATTTTAATAAATGGCATGCTGTATATTAATAATGAGTTAAGGAAAATAATAAATCAGCTTGTAGACTAGATATAAGGTCTATAATAAGGTCTAAACATTGAGAGTTCTGGAAATAAAGTCTTTATACAAAAAACTTTGTTTTATGGGAGTTCTTAAAAGAGAAGTTTGTTTCTTTTTCAAAAGCTTACTAAATAGTTCTCAAAAAATATATATATTTTTATTTCATTATTTTTTAGGGTATTCAAATTTCTGCAAATATATTTAAGCTCAAATCATCTCTCTATTTGGGATTGCCCAATAAATTTGTTACAATATTTTATGAGTTTTTAACTGCCTTTGTTGCTACCTTGTTTTATGTTTGAACCAAGCGCAGTCCCATAAATGTCATGTAAGTGTTGTGCGTGTGTGTGCGTAACTGTGTGTGTGTTCACCTGTATCTATAACGAGCCATTGCATTTGCATAATTTCACACTAAAAAATCAAATCGTAGACAATTTGGATTCCTCCGGATTGATTTTTCGTCAAGATATTTTTAAATCTTTGTTTGTTTGGATCAAAGTTGTCAACCGTGTTTTGACATGCCAACGATCTCTTGATTGGCATGAGTGCGTTTGTGTGTGTGTGTGTGTGTGTGTGTGTCTTAGGCAATAGGTTTATCGATATTGAATCCATTCATACAATATTCATTGCTTGTTACAATTCATTTAAGATCCATTTGCATATTTATGTGCATTTAATTGAGTTTTGGTTTCGTTTTGCTCGTTAAACTGTGGACACAGTTCGATACGTAGATCATTTTGCCATTCAAATCTATCTTTTGTATTTATGCTAAGCATTTAGTTATAGGGAACTGTAAGCAAGTTGTGGCTTACGTTAATCACAGACAGAGGTCAAGTTTGGCGATGAGGCCGATAACGTGCTGAAGTTCAAGTGGAAACTTGACACATTTTACATGGTGCCATTGAGTCTTTGTGTCTTTGATGAAATTCAATGCGAATGATAAAAACAGATAAGATAATGGCTTAAATGCATTTGCTTAACGATTTTCACTAGGCTTGCAAGTAAACAGTCAAAATCTTAATCCAAAGCGATTGGCACAAGTTAAAATTCATGCTATTTCATAATAATAATAAAAAGATATCATACTAAATTAGCAATGGGGCGCGTATTATAATAAATTTACAACAAGCAAAAAAAAAAAAAATAAATAAAACAAACGTTGTCTAGGTTGTTGTTTTTATGTGTTTGCGGGCGCATTCGCTTAATGTTTGCCCATTGTTTGCGCGTCTTCGAAAAGGAGGAGGAGAAGGCGAAGGTAAATCTTTACTTTTTCGTTGTTGTTGTTCATTTTTGTTTCTGCTGTTTGCATCTAATGGCACGTTGAGGTAAAAATGCAATGTCAATGGCACTCGGCAGTCGGCAGTCGGCCGTCGGTACATGGGCAATTTCGGTTTCACTTTTATCGACGCGAGAGCATCTGGCTTTTAGGAAGATGAAGATGATCGAGTCGGCGTCGTCGTCGGTTTCAGCGTCAGCGTCTGCGTCGTAGTCGACGTCATTTTGCCCACCTCAAGTGGTTAATGTTATGTTGTTGTTAATATTGTTGCTGCTGCTGGTGCTTTTTCATCTGTCGCTTTGGTTTTTCGTATAGTATTGTTGCATTATTATTATTATGTATTATGTAAAATCGCTTACATTGTGTGCAGCATCGTGTGCCACTTACGATTTTTACTGGGGGGGTGAGGAACTTGGACAGCTTTTGACCTTTCAGTACAATCAAAATAACAGCAACAACAATAGGACAGTCGTCAAAACGTTTAAAGTAATATCCAAAGGGTCATACAGAAAAAACAAAAGACTTAGGAAACGAACTTGCCACTAGCTCCCCGCTCAGTCACTTATGGAACTGTGTTGCTGTTGCGTGCTCACAATTATGCGGAGCATACTTATTTCTTAGATTTATTTAAGCGCACTGTCAAACACATATCAAACATGAAGACGACGCTGTCGCTAGATATTGTTATGGTTATGGATATGGATATGTTAGGGATTTTAGTGCGATTCCATGCGATGCAACTTAATGTCAGGTGTCGGTTACAGCGAGTGTCTCTGGTGTCTCGTTGATTTATGTGCTTTCAACGTGGAAAGCAAACCCTTTTTGGCATAGTAAATTGTTATTTTGACAGTTGCACAATTTCGTGCATGGCCTGTAGATGGATACAGATCTATAGACACGACACTCGCATTTATCTTAGCAGGCAAGTGAGTGTTTGAATGTTACTGTGCGGGCGTTTTTGAACTCATGAATTGAATACCTTTTGAATGAACCGATCGTGAGTATGTTTTTGTGTGTTTTTTGCTTTTACTTTTAATTTAATTACAATTTACAACACTTTTGAGATCCCACATTATTTTCAAGTGGGCGAAGAAGGGAGTTCAACTGAGTTCGTAAATGAAAGAAGAATATTTTCAGTTGATTGTGAATTTAAGAAAAATGTACTTCAATTGTGATAACTTTTCACACAAACATTCTCCTTTTTCTCCTTTTAATTGATTTTTGTTATTATTTATTACTTTGTCTGCCAAAGGTGGAAACATATCTGTCTGTCTAAAATGATTTGGTATTAAATGCATTTTGCTTATTATTGTTAAGGTCATGTTTTCGTCATAAACAAAAAGCAATCTCCAGGCACTGAATGATTTATGTGGCAGGTTGCTGCTAATTTGGGTGTTTGGTGAAATCAGCAAATCAGGCAAGGAAGAGCACCTTACATACATAAGAAACATAATCAATTTTAAGCATTGTCAAACTGCAATTATGCAATGGCGGAAAGTGAAATTTTATTGCATGTCAACAACAACAACACATCTTATTTTGCGTTTTGGGACGTCTTCACTGATGACTTGCCGCCTGAGTCGCTGAACGGCTGGCTGGATGCCGCACTTGTGTGCTGCCAGCTTGGCTGCCTTTGGTCAGCGTCCAGTTGCCAACTCTCAACTTTGCAACAGGTCGCACAACAACATTAATTTTTTTATATTTTTTGCTGATCGTTGCATAAGCCAAAAACGGATATAACAGGGTGTGTTTGTTAATGGATTGCTTGGTGGCATTGCGACAGTAATGAAAGTGCCAAATCAAAGAACCAGAAAAAATTGCTAAAAAGAAACCTACAAAAGTCACTTAATTCGATTAAAAAAAAAATGAATTGGAAATGTAAACGACTTTAATAAGTTGAAAATCAAAAGCGAAATAAAATATCATTTATCTAAGTAGCTTATATCAGATATGTTAAACAGTTTAGTTGCCTTCGTACCCAATTAGCTCTGAGACAGAGTTGATGATCATTAACTTGAAGTATGATTAATTTGTGAACCAAATCAGATACACATATATCAATATTTAAATGGTTTTATTGCCCTTTAGGGCATAGTCGCTTTGAAATGGAATAATTAAATGGCATTAAAAAGCCATTACACAAATGACTTCGCATGCAAATCAAATGACTTTCCATAATTTGATCTGACAAAAAAGGGCAAACAAGAAAAAACAACAACAACATCATATCTATACACATGTTGATTGATTTGCTTTGCTCATCTAAACTCCCACACTCTGTTTCATGACTTTTAAAGTGTCAAGTTTGGGCGCTGCTGACTAGAGGATTTTTTCTAATTATTAATAATAGAAGCACGCATGTGTATTTTAATTTTATTAACACATAATGTAGTTGCAAGACACGCCTTCTTACAAGAGTTCAACTTTCCATTAGTTTTTTTATTGCTCATCAGATAACTTTCTATATTTTTTCCATAGGGAGCATGTAGTTCCGAAAAAAAATTCAGCACAAACGTACAGTATGTACTTGATAGCGTTTTGATACAATCGAGTAAAAGAAAAAGTCTTGAGGGTCTTGCTTTAATAAAATGAAGATGAGTTTCATTGATCATTACGAAACAAAATGACTCAATCGAGTTAATTTGAGGAAAAGTGACAAAATTCCCTTGGGCCGGTCGTTATCCAATCGAAAAGTAAGTGTAATGAGCACCTGGATTGATTGCAGTTGAGGATCGTTGTAAATTCATGTAGTATTAGACAACATTTTAGTTTTATTCACCCAAAACATCCTGTATCTTTTCACTTAGCTCACTCACCACAAACATATTTCCAGCTTTTATGTTTATAAGTAATCCAATATGTTGCCAAACGTTTCGTACTTGAGTCGACACTTATTAAAAGCCAATTAATTGTTAACCAATTTTTTTGGGTAGTTAAATTGCACAGTTGCCTATATATTTATTTATTGTATTTTTGGTCAGAGGTAATTTAATTCGCTTAACACTTATAACGAGTCCGTCTCGTAGTTGCACTTTGTTTTTTTTTCGGGCGTGTTAATTTGGTTTAATTGCAAAATTTTGAATCGTTTTTCTCGAATTAGCAAAATCTTTACACACCGAGAGCAGAAACAAACAATCGTTCGATAGATTGAGTTGTAAGCTTTTAGCTATCTCTTGCGTTTGTGTTTTTTGGTTATTGTTATGTTTTTGACGAGGGGAGTAGCTGAGTGCGGCTGGCCGCTAGCAAACAACAACTGAACCGTCTGAACGCTCGCTGCAAACTGAAACTGAAGCGCAAGCGTTCAATTTTTGAGGTTTCCCTCGCCTGCACCAACGGACCAAGCTGTTGAAGATGCTGCCGCAATGTTGCCAGACCGATGGCGTTGGCGTCGACTGCGACAGCGACATCGACTGAAACAGAAACACTGAAGTTGGCGTTGGCATCAATGTTGCCAACTGTTGATCATGGCTACGACTCTGGCTGGCGGCTTAATGAACGAAAGCTACGTTTTTCTTGCAAACCTTTTGTCTTTCTTGTTGTTATAACACAAGTGGACCTTATGGGCTTTTTGAACTTGGCTTTGAAGTGCAATTGGAGTTGCAAATTAAGTCAGCGCGCTGCTCCAAATGTTGCAATCGTTAATAAATGTGTCATTCTACTTAAGTTCGGCAACTGTATTTTTATCAAATTAAGCTCTAATTTTTCAACTTATGCGTGTATCTCAGTTTTTTTTTTGACAACTTGGCAGATGTCGCGTCATCGGTCACTTTCCAATCCGACTTGTTGTACCTCTGTTTTTATGATGCTTTGCAGTTATTTAACCGCGGACGGCCTCATCTTCAATTTTAGCAACTGGTTTGTGATCATGCCAAAATCCTTGTCTTAAGCGCTGGCCAAAAAAATTAATGAGCCAAGCCAGCCAGCCAGCCAACCATCCAGCTTGCCAGCTAGCAAGAAGGCCAGCGGGAACACGCGCCACAGTTCAGACTGGCCCAAGCTTCAACTACGACTTCAACTGCGGCTTTTGGCTTCCGCCTGTATGGCTACATACAATTTCGGGCCATTTCGCGGTAAAAGTTTCTCTCAAATTAGCGCCATTTGTGTACGCAAATTAGCCCCAGTCTTTTGCACTACGCACTGTCCACACACGTTTCCGTTTTTCTTAGCCATTTCCTTTAAGTTCGCCGCCTTAAAAATGTGTAAATAAACTATGCAAGTGCTTATCTGGCATTTGTTTTTTTATTTGTTTTGTTGAACTGTTGACCAGCTCAAATGCTGGCTTAGTCTTCGTGCGCAACTAAAAAAATGCGCTTTGATGCACTTTTGATGCAGTTTTGATTACAGATCAGTCAACGGCGTCTGTTCGTGACGCTTGGCCATGAATAATTAGCTTAAAAGCACAAAATAAACAAAAGAAAATGGAGCGAAGCTTAAGCTATTATATTCACATTATGAAACAATTAAATAGATAGTGAAAAAAATTGAATATTTTGCTCCAAGCCCACACAGTTGAGTGTATGCAGCTTTCCTTCGAGATCAAATATTAAGATGAATATTTGTATTATTTTATGCAAATGATGCACATAACTTTCTGACACTGTCGTCAATTGTCTGCAAACAGTGCACTAATAAAATCAGATAATACCTTTAGCCCCAAATGCGTTGCAAAGCTGGTAACAAATGCGCGAATACTTTATTGTAAGTTGGCAGCTCAAAGCTGTGAATTGTTTTACTGACATTGCTGACATATGCAAGCAAGTCTTCCGATGCCGACCCTCCGCCATAGACACAGACTGAGACAGCGAAAAGTGCTGCTGATGCTGCTGTGCTAAGGAAACTTGCCACATGGCCACAGCATAGACAAACAGTTGAGACCGGCACAGGCACTAACATAAACACAAACACATCGTTTACCGCATATTATTTTCCGTAGTATTTGCGAAACTTATTGTAAGGCGCAGCCTGCACCCAAAAAATAAAAAAAAACATCCATGTTGGGACAGCCAAAAAGTAGAAATAAAATGAAAAAAAAGTGCATGTACCATTGAAAACCTGCTTTCTTTGTCGTGACTTTTGATATTTGAATTGAGCCTCATCGCCTTGTGCGCTTTTGAACCCGTTTGCACCCTTTTCCGTTTGCCACCTTATCGCACATGTATCGCATATGCGTTTTTTTTTTCTCTGTTGGGATTCAAACAAATTTTCAATTTGACTTTTGGCCAAGCAGCTAGGCAGGCAGTCAGGCAGCAAACCAGGCTGCATTTTGGCATTTTGTGTGCACTGAACACATTTTGATTGCAAGTGGCAAAGCCTGTCCAGAATCCCCATCACCTGGAAGCAGCTGCACATGACTCCAACTCAAACTGCATCTCTGCGGGCCAAACGTGATCCAAGTTTTTGGCTACTTGTTTGCCAGCAATCTGCCAAAAATTGCAAATGCCAACTCTCATTCGAATCCATTTGGCATTGGATAATTGCTTAATGAAGTTTTGCGGTTGGCGTTTTGATATGTTTTGAAGGAGATACCCTTGGAGGAGGGTGTTCCGTAACAATATGTACATGAATATTGGATACAAAATTCATAGCTTAGATATATAATAAAAACATTAATTTTTGTTTTATTATTTCGTAAAAGAAATCGCTTTAAATATTCATTACTTTCGTTGTTTTTCTGCTTATTTCATAGATAAGTTTTCAAAGACCATTTAAAATATCCATTGAAATGATGTCGTTAACATCGTTACTTGTCAAAGATATACATGTATTTTTGCTATGGTATTGATGGGTCAGCCAATATATATTATTGCTTTCCTATCCGCTTCCTAATACAACAAATGCTTAACCATTAATGAGAATTTGGCAATTAGGGACGCCAGTTTGTGTGTAGATTTGATGCGTTAACAGCTTGTCTGGCGGGTTATGGGCTTAATTATATTTATATGAATTTGTAAATATATAATCGATCTTGTCTGATTATAAAACATAGAAAATAATCATAAATTTTGTTACATTTGGCACATCTATTAATAGCTAAGACTCATAACTACCATTTTAGCTGCGATCTCCCCCGTAGCCACGTGTCTGCATAATCTACACATCAAAGATATTTCGGGTGTTGGCTGTCGTATGTTTATAATGACTTGCGCTTGTCAAAATGCCTCATCCGATCCCTAATTCAAAAACGCAGTCAATTGGGCATTAATGTTTATTAGAGGCAAATTTAACAAGCGATTGAAACGATTGGAAGTTGTCGTGGCTAGATAAAAATGGCACAAAACAATTGAGAAATTTGCGCAAATAATATATGACATGCTGGTTCATATTGGATATAGAAATAATCATAAATAAGACAAAGGCCTTTGTGTTTAAAATAAACATGTCAATACGTGCAGCAGGCAATAATTTAAAATGCAAATATTGAAATGAAATCCATTGATCTAATAGTTTGAGGTGTGAAATATAGATGGCAAACTGCAGAAGGGGGGGAGGGCCACAAACAACAGACAGTCTCAGACACGCACCACATTTGCCAACGCATTTTGGGCTCATTTGCATTTGTGTTTTTTGATTCGGGGCTTGTGTTTGTTTTTGGGTTTGGGCTTAGGTTTGGAGGTCATTATCATCATCTTCGCATAGAGGCATTTGATACGGATCTTCAGCTTCAGCAGTGTCTACGGCTTTGCCTGTTCGATTGCCATATGGCTGCATTCATTGCAGATAATATGAAATGAGTTTTTAAGTAAGCTAAATCAATCATTTGGCAGCCGTTTAATTGTGTGCCACGCTGTGGTCACACCCGCTGCAAGGGCAACACCATAAGTTTGACTCTTGATCGCCCCTATATGGTCTTCTTGTTAGGCTACTGACTGGCTGCTAGGCATTTAAATGCGTCATCTACTGCCATAGGCTTTCGATTGTCTGCAGCTTAGTGTCATACCTAGACATTTGTCTTCAGTTCACTGTTATTTCTCAAAATAGACCTCGGCAAGCTTTGATATATTTTTACAGATGAAATAATTAAAGTGCTGCCAGAGAAACTTGGTCTATGATTGAAGATTGTTGAGTGATATATGATATTTGATTAGCCCACACAAAATAACACTTAGTGAATAACATAAATGATAGCAGCTGCAATTAAGAAGTTAATGTTAATAAAAATATATTCAAGTCTACTTTGGAAATAGAGCTTAGACACACTGCTTCTGTAATAAATTGTACAAAATGTCTTGAAGCCATACTTTTTAATAGACTTTTTTATAGTATTTGCTAATTTAAAATAAAATTATTTACAAACTGACCTGACACTCTAACCCTGAGAAAAAATGTTTTAAATTAGTCTCTATGGAGATTAGTGTTAATCGAGTTAAAGAATAATTAGTTAAATGTTTTATATAAGTTAATTTTCCACCCAGCTAACCTAATTAGAATTTCGTTATGTTTACATAAAATTCACATCAGCACAACAAGAAAAAGCAATCAATAACGATGTGAATTTATAGACAACACCCATAAGCAACACAAAGCCAATTGGTGGCCATTAATTATGAAGAGCATGAGGCCAGGCCAGGCCAGCCAACCCAGCCCTGCCCTGCCCCAAAATTGACCTGTTTGGTTTTTATGTAACAAAGTGTACAACTAATAATGTCATAAATCTTGTCCATTAATTTCTTTTGTTTTGTTATGGTTGCAGCAACTTTTGCGCACTTTGCTTTAAATATTTGGAAGATGGAAATAATAAATTTTGGGTTTTTTTTTCAGTGGGTTACAATGTTCCTGGGGTGATAAGCATTTGGGATTTCAGAGACTCGCCGCACACCCACAAAACTTCAATGGCTGTTGCTTAAAGCGCCACAGAACGCCCACCTGTGCAGACTGCGTGTGAAAACTTTAAACCAAAAACAAAAGATATTAAGTTAAGTGTTTCCTTTCTTGCAATACAATATTTGTGTGTTGAGCTGATCTATTGTTGTACTGGCTCATCATTTGTCACAGTTATGAAGAAGGTTGCTTGACGTTTGCATAGATGACAATTAGTATTCAACACATCTCTATATGGTTAAGCTTTATTTGCTTTAGAAAATAGTTATATCATTAATACAATATGAAAACTTTCTACGCATACACACATACACATATAAAAATTCAAAAATTACATTATTTAAAATATTTCATTAGAATATAAATGTATTTGGCTGTTGAACTGAAAACACATTGATTCGAACGTAGCAGTTATTTTGATTTGGCAACTTGTAAGCTTGGCTCATAGCTGACTGTTGGCCAAATGATTTTCGATTACCACCTGTATAATTCTCATACAATCACGCTGCCTGGCTATGGTATTGTCAATCAGTTGTTCTATAAACTGACTGGCTTTGATGTTCGTATTGGGCGGTATATCCTGTGTGCAGCTGATGTACTTGTTAAAGATCTCCGTGTTGAGTGATGTGGCCAAATATCTCTCACTTTCATCCTGCTGCAACAGCTTGTTCAGCACCTGGGCGGCAGCTAGCAGTTGGTCTCTGTTCTTCTGGTAAGCACGCATCTCCTGCAAGTTGCCATAATCCGCACTATTCAGCTGCACATACCTATCACCATTCACATCCATATTTCCATTCCTGCTAGCATCTCCGCCCTTGATTGCCTTTTTTGTAAGCAGCTGGCGAATGTGATATTTGCGTTCCGTTACAAAATTGCCCAGTAAATAGCCTGTGAAAAGCAAACAAACGAGACTCATTAGCATATCCATATAGTCCTTCGTTCTACACCCACCTGAGATAAGCATGAAAAAGCCAATGGTGAGGAGAAGTGAGGCGCAAGTGCGCTTTGAAATGTATTCGCGATATTCGCGTGAACTGCTGTTGGCCCTCACAGCCGTCTCATAGCTGAGAACCTGATGCATTCTGTATGTCCTTCGCTAATTTGCTTCTTATATGGTATTCAGTTAAAAGATACTGCTTGGAACATTTTGTTGTATCGATTGTACTTTAAATAGAGACGAATTTCAGTTGTGCATGCTGCAAACAAAAAAAGTTATGATAATATTGACAGGTTAGCCCATTAAAATAAGTTCAATAAACCTGCTAGCACATTAGTGTGCGTGCATTTACCCATACCAAAAACCCATAAACCTTTTGGCATTAAAAGCTTTTATCATAATTAATAATTAATTTATGTTCTACACGCATGCATACATGTTCATCCCATACCATAAATTTGTATTTTATGTTTTATTCATGCCAATATTATGTGTCCACTTTACTTTGAGGACCCTATTCCACAAGCAATAAACGTTAAATTTCAATAAAAAAAATTCTTGCAAAATTTCAAAATACGAATATTTTTATCAAAATATTTCATACTCAATACCCAATGCAGACCCAACGCAGACAGGATTATATGTGAAAATTCGTAAATTATGTTGCGCTAGGGATACCCACGCCAAAGCTAACAAAATTTTGTGAAAACTGGAATTTGGCCTGAGGCGTGTGGCATGTAATGAACGAGCTGGAGTAGACAATAAATAAAATAGCACGTTATTGATAGCATACGTTATTTAAAAACCAAGGTATTGTGGGGAATACAACAATAAATTGTTGCAAACGAGTTGCGTATACGTCCCTAAAGCTATTATTTCGATTGAAATTTAAACTTTTGATTAATCATAAATTAATTCCAATATTTAAGACAAAAACTCCTTTTCATTTTCTTTGCGTTATGTGACTTTCGTTGCACTTAAATCCAAAGGACAGTCAATGAACTCTGTTAGCTTACAAAACAAAAACATTCACAGGATAATAATGCACATTGGCGCATCCTGTGGTTGCAAATCCTTTAAATTGCTTTTGCAGCCAAAGGCACTTTCACTTACCCAACTGTGGAAACAAACAAGAATCGTTGCCCGCTTAGCTCCTGTAAATATCCTCTGAGTTGCAATTGCTATTGCCACTGAAACTTTTCTATGTTATTTTCGTTCTGTTTTGCTTTTTTGTTTTTTTGTACTTTATAGCTCGATGCTCCCCTCACATGCATATAAGTAGTATATGCATCTATGTATGTTATATACACATATATTATGTTGTTTACACTTCAATTGTTTTTTTTTTTTTCGTAAATAGAAATATACAAATGTTCCGCAACAGTGTGACTGCGACTGCGACTGCTGATTGGCGCCGTGCGCGTATTATCCTTTCGGTTTGGTATGTGCGTTCGCCTGGCCACCAAGTTTTGCACTGAGCCCTTGCTATAGAATGACATCGGCTTTAATAGCCGGCAAGTCGTGCAAGGTGGTGAGTTTCCCTTGTTGAGTTCCTGTAGTAACGTTGCTTGTTGTTGTTGATGTTTTTCCTTTCCCTCGTTTGGGTCAAGTTGAGAGGCGGTAATTTTCAAGTAGTTCCTTGTGTAAAAATAGAACGTTCGCAATAAATTCATGATTAACGAGCATTTTAACTTTAACACAAACAACTTTGAAGTCGTATTGATTTTCAAACAGTTGGAGATTGTATGCAATAGTTAAACGAGCTGACATTTTTGCACATACTTCCACTGTGTTAATCCCATCGTTTGTTATCTGTAACCTGCATGTCCGGGTTCTTTTGTTTCCTGAAGCATGCCTACTTCAAGAATATCACATGCAACTTGTTTGGCTCTGTATTTACCGGACACTTGTGGTGTAAGCAAAGAGGTGTTGGCTTAGATTAGTTAACATTTTTGCTTAGATGTTTTCGCTTTCCGATTATTCCAGGTATTTTAAGCACTTGAGTTTACTAGAAAAGCTACGCAAATCATTTATAGATGTTGAAGGTGTTTAATTGCAGTTTTTTAAATTTATAATTCACTTAACTTGTTATCCTTAGAGAAAGAGTTTGTAATTTTTATATTACTCAGCGACATTTTTTAGCTTTGGTCACTAAAGAACTTTTTTGCTATGGTTAATCTTCTTCTTTATATGGTCCTGTCATTCTTCACCATCAGCAGTATGTTGAACTGAGCTTTTATTTACTTAATTTTATTTTAACGTCTCTAGTATCTGCATGGCAAAAATAAATCATCTTATTGTTGACATAAAAAAAATACAATCTTTGCAAGCAAAAGTTGACCCCGCCTCTAAGGTCTCCCACATATTATAATTTACCGTTGTTGTTGTTGTAGCTGTTGCTGTTGCTGAAGTCAGTGAAAGTGCAACTTGTGCTAACAAGCAGTAAAACGTCCTCTGTCTCTCAAGGGCTAAAATATACATTTCGCTCGTTTGCAAGTACCTGCTTAAGCGAAAGCCTAGCTGACATCGAGCGTTGTTGGGTAGTGCAAGGGGGTGCAGGAGGTAGTCACTGTGGAGGCCAATGTTTCGTTAAGTGTAACGGCTTGTGCTACGCTCTGTGCGCCCTGCACACGCAAATGCCTCTCTAAGGAGAGGGAAACTGTTTACTAGTGGGTAGGACTGCTTGTATACGATTCGAACAAGCGTTTTCTAGTGCAGCTGTCGTTCGCGATATATTTTTTCGAGGCATAACAGCAATGGCAACTTGTGTACATTACTATGCTTACTGTTTTTAAGAAAGAAAGTAAATAAACTCTATAAAAAAAAACTTTAGTAACTAAGCAGTTTGTTATATATCTGATATCAGAGCAACTATATTATGTGGTTAAATATATGTTTTAAGTTTATTTGCCTTATTAACATTACTCTATGATTCTTCACATATAAGAAGAAATAGTATGTTTAACACTATAGTTCCTTTCCACGAAATCCAATCAAAAAGTTTTCAAATTACGTATACGCATTAATTCGCATTTAATTAAAACCACCATACCGATCCACTCATTCGCAATCGTAACTTTAATTTCGAAATTCCATTTCAAACTGCACACACACGGAGAAATGTCAGCAAAGGTGCATTGCACTCTGCTCCCTGTACTCCGCACACTTTCAGCCCTTGCCTCTTGCCCCCCCTGTACATTGCAATCAACAGCTTAAACACGTACAACGCCATTTTCGCTGACAGCCCAGTGTGGCAACCTGCGCGGCCACCATTGCCACCAAAGGTATCAAAAGGATCTGCCGTCCTTTCATTCATATGCGCATCCCATTGCCAGGCAGCGCATTAATATCCAAGTGCATTGACATAGAAACACGCACTGAAAACGCACAAAAGTAGGCAACAAGCAACGTCAAACGTGCTACGTGCACCGAGCAAACACAAAATGGAGTCAAGTAGCGGTAGTTGTTGCTTTTGTTCGCCTATCGTCAATGCGGCTCCTGCTCAAAGCATTTATTATTAAACCTCGTCAATAACGTATACGTAATATCCAATTACTAACGTGCTTAAGTTTTTAAAGTTAATCAATATCTACAGTGGTTCTTCTTCTTCTTCTTCTATAAGAACAACTTGTTGCTGCCTTTAAATACAGGTTATTACTTAATTAAATTGTATCTCTTTCATTTACTCTCTTTAGCTTTTGGCATGACTCTCTTTCAAGAGCAAGTTAAAAGCTTTGCATAGAAAGCTCATCAGTTGCAAAGCTGACTGTTAACTTTATGACTGTAAATGTTAACTGTGAACTTATGTCTAAAATTGTTAAAAGCTTATTTTAAGCATCAACAAATCCCTAAGTTAAATCGCAGCTATATTCTTTGAGCTTTTTTGTTACCAACTAATCTAACCTAAGCTAGCTGCATTTTTTGACTAAGTTTGTCTACCCCGTAGTGCAGCCCATACAATTAGTGCATTCAATGATACCATAAAAATGTAATCATGGGCCTTAAGACTTTAATACTTTGGATTGCAGCTAAAAATTAAATTAATTAAATAAATATTAAGCAATTAACTATTCCGAACACTTAGTCATTAATATATAAATGTTTAATGCAAAATCTGAGCTTATGCATTTTATAATCAACATTTTTTGCCATTTTTATAGTTATTTATAGCTAAACATTGCTGGGAATCAATGCATGCATTGCTTGGAGGCACATATAATATTTTAGTAAACGAGTGCTTTTATATTTTTAGGGCTTCTCAAATCGAAAATCGAACATAATTTGTCTTGCGTTGTGCATTGTTGCATTGTTTCCTTGCGTTTTTCACGTGCGTTGCTTTAACAATCAGAGAGACAGAACTGAAGTCAATTGGCGATTAGCGTAAAGAGCCCTGACGGCGCCCATTGACTTGTCTTGGATTCCAAAAACACATTGACCGAGTTTTGGCCAAGCGCTAATGTAATTAGCGGCATATACTACGGCGCTCTTGCCATTTGTGGGCAGTTTAGTGCGGCTAATAGAAGACTCAACATCGTGCGAAATACAAAATAAAGGATTCAGTGGGATAAAAGTGTGAACGAAAAGGATTAACCCTTGCTTATGGAGCAAGGATAACCCGAGCAGTGCTGTGTTTGTTGAAAGAAATGTGAAATTTTGGTCATTGATTGGTGTCAAACAGTGCTAATAAGGGCCTCAACATGACGGAGACCGATGCCGAAAAGGCGGCCGGCTCCCGCCTCGATTACGATCTGATGATGGCCGAGGAATATGTGCTCAGTGATGTGGAAAAGAATTTTATTCTTGCCTGCGAGCGCGGTGATTTGGCGGGTGTGAAAAAGTCAGTATATGATATTGAATATCCTTGCAGTCTACTGGTAGCTATGTGCTTTCAGAATTCTTGAGGATTACGCGGATTCACCATCCGATAAGTTCAACATCAACTGCACGGATCCCATGAATCGCTCGGCGCTTATTTCTGCAATCGAAAATGAGAATTTCGATTTGATGGTCTTACTGCTGGAGAATAATATTGAAGTTGGTGATGCTCTATTGCATGCCATATCCGAGGAGTATGTCGAGGCTGTCGAGGAACTTCTGCAGTGGGAGGAAACCAACCACAAAGAGGGAGAGCCCTACGTGAGTTTTGTGTCAATCCATTCGAGTATTTACTGAGTAAGTGATTCGTTTTGTTCAGAGCTGGGAATCGGTGGATCGCTCGAAGTCAACATTTACCACGGACATAACGCCGCTCGTTCTCGCTGCACATCGCAACAATTATGAGATACTTAAGATCCTTTTAGATCGTGGTGCAACGCTGCCAATGCCGCACGATGTCAAGTGAGTGGGCGCTAAATACTCTGTGGGATTATCCTTTTCCTAATCTTTAACTTAACAGGTGCGGCTGCGATGAGTGTGTGAATTCACAGACGTCTGACTCCCTGCGTCACTCTCAATCGCGTATTAATGCCTATCGCGCACTCTCTGCCAGTTCTTTGATAGCTCTTAGTTCACGTGATCCTGTGCTTACTGCCTTCCAATTGTCCTGGGAACTTAAACGCTTGCAGGCCATGGAATCCGAATTCCGTGCAGAATACACGGTACGAGGAGTTAAATAGATAAGATTTGTTTCCTTTCACTAGCATAAAAAAAATTAATCTCCTTAGCTTGAACTTAATTTATTCTTCAAACTATTCTCATTAATGGATTAACTTAGGAAATGCGTTCAGCAGTGCAGAATTTTGTAACGGCGCTGTTGGACCATGCACGTACCTCAATGGAGCTGGAGGTGATGCTAAACTTTAATCAAGAGCCATCGCAAGAGATTTGGTGTCCCGGCAAGCGACAAACACTGGATCGTTTAAAGCTAGCCATACGCTACAAACAAAAAACGGTAGGCTTATCCTCTTCTTCCAATAAAATAACTTATTCATATCCCTCTCTTTAAGTTTGTGGCACATCCGAACGTGCAACAGTTACTGGCTGCCATTTGGTATGATGGCTTACCGGGTTTCCGACGTAAGCAGGGCACACAGCAGCTGCTAGATGTCATTAAGTTAGGCTGCAGCTTTCCCATCTACAGTTTAAAGTACATCCTGGCTCCGGATTCGGAGGGTGCCAGGTTTATGCGCAAGCCTTTTGTCAAGTTCATTACGCACTCGTGCTCTTACATGTTTTTTCTGAGTGAGTTCAAAGGCTTTATGGAAATTACATAATTTAAAATTCCCCTTCTTACTCAGTGCTTTTGGGTGCTTCTTCGTTGCGAGTGGTGAATATAACTTTTGAGCTGTTGGCTTTTCCCTGGATGCTGGCCTTGTTAGATGATTGGCGGAAACACGAACGTGGGTCACTTCCAGGTCCTATTGAGCTAGCTATTATTATGTATATAGCTGCTCTTATATTTGAGGAGCTCAAGACTTTATATTCGGATGGCTTGTTCGAGTATATTCAGGATCTTTGGAATATTGTCGACTATATATCGAATATGTTCTATGTCACTTGGATACTTTGTAGAGGTACTTCTTGGATAATAGTGCATGTAAGTAAGGCTTTAAAAATGCTATGAGTGTAACGTTAATTCTTGCTCATCGATTTATTTTCAGCGCGATTTGTGGTTCAGAGGCATCGATCCCTACTTTCCGCGTGAACATTGGCATCATTTTGATCCCATGCTGCTCTCTGAGGGAGCCTTTGCTGCTGGCATGGTATTTTCTTACTTGAAGCTAGTGCACATTTTCTCGATAAATCCACACTTGGGACCACTGCAAGTGTCGCTGGGTCGCATGATTATCGATATTATCAAGTTCTTCTTTATCTACACCTTAGTATTGTTTGCGTTTGGATGCGGCTTGAATCAGCTGCTCTGGTACTATGCGGAACTAGAAAAGAATAAGTGCTATCACTTGCATCCCGATGTGGCTGACTTTGATGACCAGGAGAAGGCTTGCACCATCTGGCGTCGGTTCTCAAAGTAATTCAACATAAACTAAGTTAAATTTTAGATTTCAGAAACTTTAATTTACAGTTTGTTTGAGACCTCGCAATCACTCTTTTGGGCCTCCTTTGGCCTTGTGGATCTAGTCTCCTTCGATTTGGCTGGCATTAAGAGTTTCACACGCTTTTGGGCGCTGCTGATGTTCGGCTCTTATTCAGTTATCAATATTATTGTGTTGCTAAACATGCTGATTGCCATGATGTCCAATTCGTATCAAATCATTTCGGAACGGGCTGATACCGAATGGAAGTTTGCTCGCTCGCAGCTGTGGATGAGTTATTTTGAGGATGGCGGCACCATCCCACCACCCTTTAATCTCTGCCCTAATATGAAAATGTTACGCAAGACACTTGGCCGCTCGCGACCATCTCGCACCAAGAGCTTCATGGTAGGTGCCTAACCCTCAATCGCAATCAATGCAAATCCTTTCGTCAAATCAGTTTCAATAAAGCTCCTGTGGTGTGCTGTGCGTCAATGTTAATGTTTATGTTCCTTTCTCATCTACCCCCGCTAGCGAAAATCCTTAGAGAAGGCGCAGACATTGCATGACAAAGTGATGAAACTGCTGGTGCGTCGCTATGTGACAGCAGAGCAACGGCGACGGGACGATTACGGCATCACCGAGGATGATATAGTTGAGGTGCGCCAGGATATTAGCTCGCTACGCTTTGAGCTGCTGGAGATTTTCACCAATAACCAATGGAATGTGCCGGACATTGAGAAAAAGACGCAAGGTAATTTTTAAACTCAAAAAACATGTTGCTAAGCCACCCACTAAACCAACCAATATACTTTCTGTAACAGCTGCTCGTTCTACGAAGGGTAAGGTAATGGAGCGTCGCATTATGAAGGACTTTCAAATTGGCTTTGTGGAGAATCTAAAGCAGGAAATGGACGAGAATGAGAACGGACGGGATATCTTTGCCTCTCTGGCCAAAATTATTGGCAAAAAAAAGTCACAAAAGGGGTAGTAAAAAAACATCCTTGTAATCAGATTAAGGAGTTAATCTTTCTTTTTTCTTCTTAACAGCGATAAGGACTGGAACGCAATTGCTAGGAAAAAGACACTCAGTGCAGATCCTATTGGCTCGAAACGCTCCTCCATGCAACGCCACAGCCAGCGCAGCTTAAGGCGCAAGATAATAGAGCAGGCCAACGAGGGTCTACAAATGGATCAGAACAAATTGATAGGTTCGTGTGCATTACAATTTGTACTCAATATTGTTCAGGTGTAACTGTCTTAATCTGTAGAATTTAATCCCAATTTGGGTGAGGTGACGCGAGCAACAAGAGTGGCCTATGTGAAGTTCATGCGCAAGAAGATGGCAGCCGATGAAGTCTCAATAGCCGATGAGAACGGACAGACCGTAGGCGAAGATGCTAAAAAACCCGATTCAAGTGGCGTAAGTATTAAGAGACTTAACACAAAACATACGCCAAAAGCTAATTAAGCCAAATTTTAATAGTCTAGAAAAACGGCAGCCGCCGGAGGAGGTACCTCTATGAAGGCAGCAGCTGCACAGCATGCCTCTGTCAAGAACGTAGATGAGAAGACCAATGGAGCGGGCAACAAGGACGATAAGAAACCCACAGATGACAAGAAGGCAGATTCTAAGCCTCAGACTACTGGCGCCAAGCCAGGCGAACAGAAGCCAATGCCACCTGGCAGTAAGCCACCAACTGCGGCAAAGCCAAACGAACAGCAGAAGCCCAGCGATGCAGCCAAACCTAATGCACCTGCACCACCAGCCAAACCAAGTGATACCAAGCCGGCAGCAGCACCTAAGCCAAGTGAAACAGTTAAGCCGGATGCTGCCGTCAAGAAGGAGGAGGCAACCAAGAGCGATGCAGCTAAGCCACCAGCAGCAGCTGGAGCCGCTGCAAGAAGTGCGGCACCAGCGGCACCCGCAGATGCCAAGCCGGATAGCACCACAAAGACCACAGCAGACAAAGCGCCGGGAGGCACAAAGGCAGCAAACGATACTACTGGGGACAAGAAACCTGGACCGGAGCAGAAGGGCGATGACAAGAAGGATGCCAAGCCGGGCGAATCTAAGCCAGCGACGGGAGCATCGGCCAAGCCTGGTGAAGCCAAGCCCGGTGACAAGAAAGACGACGATAAGAAGCCCGCTGCACCCGCGCCACTTAAACCCGCCATGAAAGTGGGTCAAAGCAGTGCCGCTGCGGGTGGCGAACGTGGTAAATCAACGGTCACTGGCCGCATGATCTCCGGCTGGCTGTAAAGCATAATCCAATAAAACTGAAGTTGATTTTTAAAACTGAATCAAGTAAATAAAATGTGTGTGAGCAATAATAAATAAACGAAATTTTAACAAATGAAATGTTAGAGAAAATTTAGTAGTACATCTTTTAATGAACTTCACTCAGGAACTTCACTTGGTATCACTGATTTCTAACAGTTTACTTTTTTCGACTTATCCTTCAAAACCGTTGTTTTATTTACAATATATTTGCAATGCAATTGTCTCAACATTAAATATTTTTTTATTTACGTATATTAATTATTTTATTTTTGTCTTGTATTACACTATCCACGTATTTAATTTTAACACTTGTTTAGGCCTTTGGCAACAAGTGTTTAGCTTTGGCAACATTTTATTCTGCTCACACACGCATAGCAGCACAGCAATGGCAAATGTTGCTAGCTGACCACCTTTCCACAAACACTTTGAAGCTGTTCAGCGTTTGGCATATAAAAGGACCTGAGTTTCTTTCACCATCAAGCATTTTGTCAGCACAAGTCAAACAGTAAACATCAAGCTACATCTAAGATATAAAGCAAGTGTTATTAAATTGCAAAAATGAAGACGTTTTTAGGACTCATCAGCGTTGCCTACACAGTGCTGTTGCTTGTTTTGCTGACTAAATTCGGTGCAGCAGGTGAGTTGAAGAATAAAGATGAATTACAGAAAATAAGAGACCAATTAATATGGCTCAACCAGTGTACTCACTGTTTACCATAGTACATCACTAGTGGTTGCTAATCCAGGGCTATAAATCTCATTGCATCTGTTGACACTAACACCACTTCAATGCCAGTTCCTTGAGCTGTTTCAATTTGTTACCATTAAAGCCTAAGTCAACAAGCAAGTGGAACAACATTGCTAACTTATAAAAAAATTATGTTTCGATTGTTCTTTACTTACTTACCCATATATATATTATGGACATTGATATTAATTTATTTTTCTTTTAAAAGTGGAACATGACAAAGCCCGTCGTGGTGCCAATATGGGTCTCTATGCGTTCCCGCGTGTAGGGCGCAGTGATCCGAGTCTAGGAAACAGTCTCCACGATGCCAGCGATGCAATCGCCTATGAAAGTATCTATGGCATGAGCGATGACTCCTTAGAGGATTTCGAGGGTATGTTTGCTTTTAACCAATTGTGCATATAAAATCAACCTGATTTAATGTTCTGCAGACTACCAGAAGCAAGCTAATCTGATGTCATTTCCCCGTGCAGGGCGCAGTGATTCCGAGCTTAGAAAGTGGGCACATTTGCTGGCCTTGCAGCAGGCATTGGACAAGCGCACTGGACCCAGCGCATCTTCTGGTTTGTGGTTTGGTCCTCGTCTGGGCAAGCGTAGCGTCAATGTTAAGGACTATCCGGCTGCCGACAAGGTTCACAAGGAACTTTTCTAAGAAAACACACTAAATGAAGGAAACAACTCACATTCGCAACACACTTTAACACAACTAAAAAACTGCACTTGAACATGATAATATGATTCTAATATTTTAGTACTTACTATTTATGATCTTTTGATTAACGCTTCCAAATAAGAGATCAACATTACAATATAATATTATAACGGGTATATAATTAATAAGAAAACATAATACTATTACCAACGGGCTGGTGAGGGCATACAATGTCGGACAACGTTTTTTAAAGTTGATTTAAAAACAACCCCGAAACGCTTAAATGTTGTAAATATAATTTATATTACATTATAATAAAGAATAACTGCATGATGACCAAAAAGATGGTATTATTATTATTTAAAAATTATTTTTAAAAAATCTTGAATAATTTATTCGATCTTCCTAATGTTTTTCTTATATTTAGATTATCCTCACAAGATCCAAAGAGATTTTAAAGGTTTTGTGAAAGTTTTATTCTAACGAACTTGAAAAATGTTATTCTTATCAGCGTTTTATGTTATTAAAATAAAAAATGATTATGGTTTGTATATAAATGTCTTTTTGGTTGATATTGATGTTTAATTCTTCTGCTCTTTGAACCTGCGCAGTTCACTTTGAATTGCCTCAATAAGTGGCGCTGCCGAAGCCGCCTGAGAGTTTCGAGTACGTCCCGGCGTATTTGCAGTGGAACTTGAGGTGGCAAGTACACCTCGAGAGATCTCAAATATAGTATCTGGTCGAAGAAAGGGTCCAGCGCTTAGTGGCCTCACCAGTGGCGAATGGGAGCCATGCAAGCTGCTGCCCCAAGCGCTGTGTGTGGGCGAAGGCGGCTGTGTTGATTGCGCCGATTTCGGTGTCTTCTCCGGCTGTGCGGTTGACGGACGCTCGGCTGTGTTGTAAGCCTTGGCAGGATAGCTGTAAATAAAACAAAGCAATGTAGCTTAGTATTTTTAGAAAGAAGGGAAATTCAATATATGTATGTACCTGGGTAAGCCGGCAGAGGAGCCTCGGTGCTCACGATTAGTGGTTGGTCGTCGTTTGTTGGTAAAGTCTCGGGAGGGCAATGGCATTGGCAGATCATCCTGGCTGGCGTACATCTGCATGGCACCCTCGAGCAGACCCTCGTAGTGGTTACGTATGGCGGATGCATCGTGCATGGGACTGGGGCTAAAGTCTGCATGGCAACGGGCCTCTGGGGAAGATTAGTTTGAGGAAGTTCAGATGAGTTGAGTTGAGTTGTAAATGTAACTGGCTGCAAGTGGATATTTGGGTTCTATGCTCTCTAGTTGGAGGGGAGGTTAATTCTAATAACAGTTGTGTGTGCATGCAACAACGACAACGACAACAAGGACTACAGTTGCCAAGGTTAGTAACGTGTTTGTGCCCCAATTTGCACATCATTGTCATCATCATTGTCATTGTCTCCACCCGCCTCACCCTGCTTGTCAGCGCTGCTTCCCAAACGTTTCTTGTGCCGCTCCCAGACGACAGGACCCACAATGCCAGGATCCGGATTATCGCTGTGCGAAGCAGAACGCACATTCCTAACTGGTGGCGCCTTCGGACTAGGAAAGCTGGCGATCGTTGCAATGGTGCTATCCCGACTTCCTAGCGATTTTTGTGACTTGAGGGATCTGTTGGAGGTCTGCGGCGCTGCCTGAGGTGCCACAGCATTCACATTGTCGTAGTAGGTCACAAAAACGGGATCGAGGACACGATTCAGTGGCTCAGGAAGCGTGCTCTTGGGAAAGGCACGAACCGAAGCCATCGAGAGAAAGGAACCCACACTGGCCGTATCCGAGGACTTTTCCGAAGGTTGCCCACCAAGCGAACGTATCATTTCCCGGTTAATGGCCTGTGGCGATCCAATGGTCTCATCCGCTGCGTACGCCTTGTCTGTAAAAATTGTCTGCTGCTGAAGCAGCTTATTGCGATTATAGTTATTGTGCTGATTGTAAGCCTCGTTCCGCTGAAAGCTCTCGTAGCTGCGACGCATCGCCGCTGGAGAGTTACCTTCCTCCGTGGAAGAGTTACTTTGTCCCAAGGAGCCCTGCACAGGACTCGTTTCTAGTGAACCTACGCGGTTCTCGTTCAGATAGCGACGCTTTGTTTTGTGCCTTGACTTATCGCTCTTCTTCTCCGAGACAACTGAGGCGTAGATGGTATCATCAACTCCACCCTCGGCTCGATCATATTGATGTCGTCGTCGCTTGTGACTATCAAAAAGTCGGGCAGCCTTGTCATCTAATATACGCTGCACATCAGCGCTTGGTGGATTAATTGGGCAGTAAACGGAAGAGTCAGAGGTGTTATCCGTTGACGAGATGGAATCACGTCTAACTCGAGTGTGTTTTTCAGCTGGTGGACCAGGAAAACTTATGCGTGGTTCCCGTTCGTAGGAGAAGTTTTGCACACCCACATCTCGAGAGCGTGTGGTGCTCTGATGATCAACCGTATTGCCAGTAGAACCACCCACTGCACTGTCCAGCATTGTGCCTCGAGAGCTGGGTCTTATCGACTGACCCTCGGACAAGAGTTCATTGCGCGAAGAGGTTCTGCGTGGTATAAGCTTGATTATGACTTGATAATTTGTTAACCACAACTTCCTTACCTATTAATCTCAGTGGGCTCACGCTGACGAGCCCGTGTTCGTCCTAGCAGCAGGATAGCAACCAGGAGCAGCATAAGAAGCAGAATAGCCAATGAGCTAATGACTACAAGTGCCACATTATCCTTTACTGAGTTAAAGAAACCTGCATGACCGCTACGAGGAACCGGCGCCAAAGCTGTTGCTGTAGGTTCCCTTATGTAAGCTGCGATCAACAATGTGTTAAGCACTTCCTTTATCTAGTTGGGTCAACTTACGTTCCGATTTCATATAGATTGGACTTCCCAGCGCCTTAACCGCCTCAGCCTCACTGACCAGTTCCATATCCTTGGCCGCTGTTGTTGCCAAAACGGGTCGTCCATTCACAAGAACTGTATAGATAAGCTCCGTTTGATTGGCAATGGGTCGCTCATTGCTAAAAAAAAAAATGAAAAGAGATTGAAATAAATTTATCCTTACACAGCTAGTTGCGTTCTAATGTCCTACAATTTGAGGTTAACATACGCGCCAGAGTCAACGATGGCGTTTTCAGTGCTGTTCCACTTTTGTAGCTCCGACTCACTGACTCGCGTGATATTGTGTATGACAACCTGAACTCTTTCTTCTCTATAGATGGGTGGTTGTTGTTGCTGTTGACTTAACAACGCTTCGCGCATTTCCTTTAACTTCTCCGACTTGCCATTCTGTTGTATAAGCTCCCAGGGGATAAGTGTTACAAATGCACCGTAGTCTATGGACTCACTCTCCGTTGTTGTTGGTATTGTGGTGCTGCTAAGCGACTCTTTTGACTCTGCAGAGTCACCCAGCGCCCATTCGGTCTCATCCTTTTCCGCCGCCCATACAGTTTTTACTTGGTGCGTACTATCCACATCCATGTCAAGAAGTTCCACATCATCACCGGGCCAGGTGGTTGTCGATGTGGTTATGTCTGCACCTGGCTGACGTCGCTCACGTGGTGCGTCAATTGAAACGCCAGCAATTTGTTGTGCTCCATTTATGCCCAGGTGGCGTGTTTGTTGTCTGTGTAAACCAAATTTGACAGTTTGAGGCAGCTCTACTTAAATTGAACAGTTGAGTTTAGAAAATCGTCATAGCTTTCGTGGATTGGTGATTTTTCAAACTCTTAGGAGCATTATTTTTAAAATTTAATTACCTTGTAAAAGCCAGGCGATAGAGTCTCGCTAATTTCTCCTCAAGCACTGGATTATCCTTGGCTGTATAGAAGCCAGACATGACAGTTAGTAGCCAGTAGCGACGATCCGTTGAGGAGTAATTAAGTGGAGGCATCCCTGGTGCCCCCAAATCCCAGTTGCCACCACCATCGTCGGGTCTACAGTCTAGACAAATTGGTATCTCGATTTCCTTAGAGAAAACTTGCTAAAGTATATACAGAAAGCATTATCTAGTTCCGACTTACATTATTGCCATCTACGTAGACAGTTGCCACAACAGTTTCCGTCTTGACAATAACATCCTTTCCCTTGCTTATGCCTGTATGAACTTTTTTAAGATAGTCAGGAGGCCCATCACCTGACCCCGTCCAGAAGAAATCCTCTAAATGCACTTCGTCCTTAATTTCCGGATAGTCATCATCTACATCTAAACAAAAATTCGTGTCACATGACTAAATTATTGCGGTGTCTCTTAGATTTTATTATATATATTTTGTTCCTTCTTTTATGTTCATTTGCTTATCTATGTTTTTATTTGTAGATTGGCGGCTTGTTATTAAAGAGTTTCTTGAACTTAAAAAGCGTTACTATAGCAATTAACTGGGAAGCAAAAAACTTGGTAGACAGTTTTGGGTTTTACCGTACCACAACGAGGTACATACATAGTTGCATACTATTGAAAAGACAATTTATTTTTAGTAGCACCCGACAGAATAATAAGTTCGCTAAAGTAAATGAGTTGCAAAAGACTGTTTGAGTTGGTGTCGAGCTCTATTTCAATAATGAAATGATTCATTAAGGGATATTAATAAGTTGAAGGAACAATTATACTTCTTTAGGAATGAAAGCATTTTAATGCCTAGAAAGGGCTTTTTTTTTGCTTATTTTATTTGTCTTTAAATTTGGGCAATAGAACTAAAGAGTATCATAGAATCGCGTCTATCAAAATAAATTTAGCTTTGCCGTTGAATTTATCGACAAATCATGAAATATGGTTACCTACCCAACGTCGCAAAGTCGTCGGCACTTAAAGCAAACTTATTTTGGGTTGGTTGAATGTATTCTATTTGCTTTTATTATGTTTATGCTTCTTTATTTAATGCCGCATTCACAGTTTGTTTGATCAATTGCAACTGACTGCAACAGCAATAGCAACAGATACTGATATATTATGCTGAGTGTCTGTCAACATTTGCTAAAGGGGTGTTTGTCTGTCCCTCGTCTTTGGCTTAAAGTAGTCCACTCATAATGATAATGCCCTGGCCTCAATGATGATGACCGAGCACTTACAACTCACACAAAGCCCGGGTTAGAGAAAAATACGTAATAAATTTATCGATTAGTGCCCAAAAACCGTCAAAGTTAACCAATTTGTGTGCGTGTTGGCAACGCAATTAACTTAAACGCATGTTTGTGCACCTGTTTGGATTTGGCAGCAATTGTTTTTTCTTGCAATTACTCATAAATTATATTGATTGTCCTACATTTTTGCGTTGCTCTCAAACAATTGGGATAAATTTGACATTTTCTCTTTGGCCAAACTTTTTTTTGTTGAGAAGCACTGACGCATGAAGCCAAAGGTCATATTACTTATGCATATAACAACAACAACAGCAGTTGAAGGGTCAATTCAAGCCGTGACCACAACTAAAAATATTTACGCCTAGAAAATATCTCTGCATCTCTTCGAACAATACAAATATTTTCACTTTGGCTTGTTGCTCAACTTACCGTGACTTAATTGTATCAGCGCCTGGCCAACTTGCTCCCCCTCGCCCCCGGCTCGACCCGTACTCTTGTGTAAAATGACCAAAAATAAAAATACAGTAAATGACACGGAGCGCGTAAGTTTTGCATTCATTTTTTTTTTGCGTTTAATTCTGCCAATTTTCAAATGTTTTCAAACATTAAACCAACTTCACTATTTATACACTTGCACATTATTTCAATTATCATAGTTTTCAATATCATCTCAGGTATTTAATTTCATGTTTGCACCAAAAGAATTTCACATAAGTTTTTACTTATCCGTCGCGTTCTGTCATCGCTGAAAGTTGTCCGGGAACTGAGCGTTACATTCTAATCCAAACTTAGGGGCGCACTCTGGCTCTGGCCTGGTGGTGGTTTGTTTTGTTATTGCTGCGGTTGTGTGGGTAACTTAAGTACAGTATGTACAGTGAGAAAAATCGAAAGTGTTATGATAGTATGAAATAGAATAGATAGTATGCAAAATTATAAAAGTTGAATGAATTAACTTATAAAAAACTATAATATATTTCATCAAAATTATTAGCATTTTGGAATAATCGTATGACGTTTTTTTTTAATATTTTTAGAAGTGTAGTATAAAACACATGCCGCTTGTTCCATTGACGCTCGTTTGTTTGGCTCTCTGTTTGGGCCGCTTTGTGTCTGGTCAGTTACCTGTGGCAACAATCAAAACAGCCAATTGCGCGCCAAGCTAGCTCGGAGCTAATAAACAATTCAAAGCTTTTAATTTCCACTGCTTTGTTCGCAAGCTAAAAACACACAAAATGCCGCTAGTTTTGGCATTGTAGTTCTCTCATTGTTGTGGGCCATGTTAAGTGTTAGCTTTTTGGATCACATTGAATTTATGACAAGTTTTGCGCTAGTCTCTAACGCTTGCTTTTTGAAAAGACACAAGCTTGCTGTTAGCTTAACATTAAGCTTTTACAGAATGAGGTTTTTGCCTACAAACAAAAGCCGACTGCTATGAAAAGTAGTTAACAGTTTATTTTGGTTTACAGTGGCCAAGTTTACTGACGTGAGTTGAACAAAAAAATCCCCGAAGCGCCTATTTGATTCTTTACGTTTTTGGAAGCTTAAATTAACTATCATATTTGTAAGAATCCTAAAAAAGAGATTGGCTGAGTATAAAATGTTGTTTAGATTCTTAGATAATCGAGTAAAATTATGATTTGTGTGCATATTCAACTCGATTTGTGAAACATATTATAACACTTCAATCATTTAAAGAAGATTGATCAAATTTTGTTTGAGTTTCATAAGTCGTTTCTAAGTATGCTTTGAAATGGTCTTAAGTGCATTGAGCTACTGTCATTTGTAAATGCCCATTGTTTCGGAATACTCATAATTTAATCATTAAAGTTTCTATACTTTGCTTCCCAAACGTAAAGTTAATGAATATTTGTCTCCAAATGGATTTAATTCAGTCATGCTAATTAACACATTGAAAGTGATATTAAAGTATTTAAAATTGCATTAGCAACAATTTGATTCGTGTGCACAAAATAATCCGTCATCTTGCAAATATTTGCGGCACATAAACAGCGTGACTAAAAATTAATAAATTCTGTCAAGACTCCCATACTTTATAATTAGCAAGCAATTTATGCAGAAATCTAATGTCTAAAGTTCATTCGCAGCAGAAACTCTATGTAAAATCCGCAGAGTAAAGATTCATGGTCAAGTTAATTCCATAGCTAAAAACGATGTTTAACTAGCTCTAAGAATAGTAAAGGTCAAAGAATCAGTATTACGCAATAGTTTCCAAACTTGTCTATCCAGACGACACCCAGATAATGATAATTCTCAACTTGCTCTTCGCCACAGACCAAGGTCTCCAAACACGTTTCGAACACCAGCATATCAGCAATAATAATTTTATATATATAACTCTTTTACTATCACCATACATTTTTTCAACTTTTTTATAAAAATTTTAATTACCAGAAAACTTAACCAGCAGCAGATTTCAGAGCACCGGGGCTCAGTTTGCGATTCTTAATCTGATAGCGTGTCTTGTAACCATCCTTATCGGCTGTATACATGGTCATAGTTTCGATATCGGTCTTCTCATCGTAACTGGAATAGGTACCCATCACAACCAGATGCTCATCGGGTTGACCAGGATTCATAACAACACCGATCTCCTCACGTTTGCTTCCATTGGGCTCCTCCAACCTAGTTAGCAAAATGTATTTAAGTAGACGTACGATTGGAAGAGACTTTCGTTTCTTACTTGAAACGATAACCCTCCTTGGTGGGCACCTGAGAGTAATGCTCCGCCATAATAGTGGGGTAAATGTAGTCCAGAAAACCAGCTGAGCAGCTGGCTGCCAAGCATGACACCAGGGCGGTAACAAATATCTATAAAATACACAAGTCAGATATAGTTTCAATTGCTACTTCATTCGATGGATTAATTGTATAGCTAACAGCTTGTTCAGTGCAAACAGCAGCTGCAGCATTTAACATATTAATTGTAATCATTCACTTCAAATACAAACACTTTGAATGCCACTGTTGTATGTCTACACCCTTGGGTTCTCGGCCACTTACCAATTTTGCAGCTGTCATGTTGATGATAGTTGAAGTTCGCAAACGAGACTGAGATAATAGTGTGCTGCGATCCAACAGCAGAGATCTGCAAAGAATGTTTGAGCGAGGCGTCGACAAAGCGTCGTCCACCGTATGATGCGTCGTATACGTAATACTTGGCGTTTGAGTTTTGTAGAAACTATTAAGTCGAAACCGGTCCCACAAGCAGGCCCACGTCAAATATTGCCAGCATCTAAGCATGCAAACTCAAACCTTAAGGTGCTTCATTTTGTTGTCATTGGTTTCGGCTAGCACATTTAGCAGACACTACATAATTAACTACATTAATGAATGATCAATGGCCTGATAATTTCTAAAAATTCGATTTTACCTGGATGAAGAGATGAATTTTTGATGCCAAAATGTAAAACAATATATATTTTAATAAAAATTTTATTCATTTATCTTTTTTAAATGAAAATTATCTCTTCATGTTTTAAAAACATATTCTCATAAGCATCATTAGTCACGGTAATTTTCGTTATAAGTGTCAAACATGCAATTTTTTTGCAAGCACATCAATTAATTATATATCAATATTTTTTTAAGGTGGTACAGCAAATAAAAATGTTGTTAACCAGCCTAGTAGCTTAAGGGCAATGCCCTTAAGAACATAAAAAAGACGTTCAAAATGAAGCCAGATTGAAAATGATTTTTTACTTATATATTAAACCAAAAAATTCCGTTAAAACGGTCCTTAGTAAATAATTTAACCAGCAGTAGATTTCAGAGCACCGGGGCTAAGTCTGTTTTTCCTTTTTTTAATTATGAAGCGTGTCTTGTAACCATCCTTATCGGCTGTATACATGGTAATGGTGTCGGTTTCAGTCCTCTCGTCGTAAGTGTAAATGGTACCCATTACAACCAGATGCTCATCGGGTTGACCCGCATTCATTACAACACCGATCTCCTCACGTTTGCTGCCTTTTGGGTCCTGTAAACTAATAGTTAAACATGTGATAAATATTTGTTTATTCAAAAATTCTTTGATCTTCTTACTTGAAACGATAACCCTCCTTGGTGGGCACTTGGGAGTAATAATCTGTCATGATGGTGGGAAAAATATAATCCAAAAATCCAGCAGAGCAGCTGACTGCCATGACAGCTACCAGGGCCGAGACTAATATCTATAATTATTCGAAATTTCAGTACAAACTATTTCACGACCGTCTACTGAGCAAAAACGCCAACTCAAAAACTAAATAAAAAGCTGCGACTTTAGATAATTACTCGTATATAACACAACTTTTAAAGGGAACCAAACTTTCACACATTTGCCATACAGTCAATTTGCAATTCTTACCAGTTTTGCGAATGACATGATGCGCGTTGCAGTTGCCAAAGTAGACTGAAATTAGCTCTCTTCCAAATTAAGGCATCGACTAATTACGCATGCAAATTATTAAATGCAATTTAATGCATAAATTGGCATAAGTGGCATAAAAAAAATTAAGCTAGATGTCATTTGATCGACATCTTTTAAGATCACAAGGTGTGAGGAACAATCGTTTTAGTAAAGATGCAAAAAGTCATTTTTTGGGCAAAACCAGCTTCGATATAATTAAAAAAAAAAGGTAATTTCAACGCTAACCTCGAAAGTTCCCGAATTCGCAAAGATCGTGCTTTGCTTTGCATTTAATAAGTTGATATTCCTGTTCTTTTGTTTTTTGCATGAATTTCCGTAAATCATATATAATTTTTGTATATACAAACTCTCGCTTTTTTTGTCTTGTTCACGGACTCACCAAATTTATGGATTTTGTTTTAACTAACCAGTTCCGAATAACAGAAACGTATTTAATTAATTTGGTCAATCTTTCGAAAACTTGCTATTATCATAAGAAACGCGTTTTGCGTAACCTTCGCATTCTTCTAATTTAAGCAAATAGGATTCAACGCTGCCGACTGTCGTCATGGGAAAGCCCTTTGCAAATATTTACAGATACCTATTGAAGACACCCATGAATCATTACAATCTTAACAAAGTATTTAAAGGCATTGCAATTGGAAAAAATTTATAATTTAATTGCTTGATTACTGCAACATTATTTAAAGATTATAGGCATTTTAATAGTGAAAAAATAATGAGTAGAAGCTTATCAACGGCGAATGAATTTACTAGCGCTTTGTCATCGCTTCAAGTCTTCAAAACGTTATCAAAAGTATGCAATAGTAATTTCTAGTTTCTTATATAATCTACCACTTTGCTGCCTACTTTAGGGAATCGTTTAGGAAAGTTTTCAAGCTCACTTGTTGCCTTCTTTTAGGCTTACTATGGAAAAGTTTAAATGCATGGACGGCATAAGTATTGCTTAAAGTCTAGAATGTTGCTTTTATTTTTAAAATGTATTAAAGTATTTGCAATATTTTTCGTTTTAAGATTGTTTATTTTCGCATCTCGTTAGACATAGTGTTGTTTAAAGTTTGCAAGCCAAGTATAGATATATAGCGCAGGTTGTTTTAGTGATAGGCTTTTAAATAGTAATTATATACAAGTAAGTGCAGATTCCTAACTTAAGTCTACAGCAATTGTTTAGATTAGCATTACAATCTGGATAGACTTTAAAAATTGTGGATTAAGTTAGTTTAATCGTAATACATAAAATATATGTATTCATATATATATATGCATCGACGTTGTGTATAATAAACAAAAAGATATATATGTGTATATGTTTGTGTAAATGTATGTGTAAGTGTGGATAAAATTTATGTTTTATAGCTGAGCCCGCCATGCCTTTGAGAAATATATATTTCCCCAAAATTAATGTAGCCCTTACAATTAAAGGGCCAACACAAAAAAAGTGAGAGAAGAGAGAGAAAAAAAAACAACAAATTTTACAATAAACTTACAAACTGAAGATCACACAAAGGACTGCTAAGCTTAAAGGCTACTTGCGGTTTATCAACTAAATAAGTAGCGCTCTGATCGCCCACATATGCATATGTATAGATATATGTAATTATCATTATAGATATATATATATAGAGTATCCCTTATTGTTTATCGATTATCGTCTATCGTTAATCGTAAAATAACTAGGGATGGTTCATGCCACAAACAAACAACATTCATTACTTCCAACTTCTAGTCTCGCCAAATGCTGTTCAATTGATCAGCACCAGTTCCAGTTCCAGTTCCAGCTTCTGTTCAAATGCCACCCAATGCTGCCGTCGATTTCGATGTTGGAGTCCGCGTCGTCGGCGGTGGCGGCGGCGGCACTTCACTCACAATCGCCTTGCACATGACCATCCTGACTCCGGCGAGGAAGTCGGTTAGGTAACATCATGTGGGTCGTGGCGGTGCCGCCGCCTTCCGAGCGGTGCACATCAATGCCACCGGCGGTGGTGGCGGTGGTGCACTACGCATCCTTGGCACCGGCTTAACATCAGCTTTTATATGCTGCTGCTGCTGCTTTGGCTGCGTCGTTATGACCTTTGGTATGGTGCCCAGACGCTTCGCCTTGGCCTGCAGCACAAGATCCGCATCTTCGGCGCAGCCTTCGGAGCTCACCGAATCGTATGATGAGGGCGTCGGTGAATGCCTGCGATTGCCCTGCTCATCTAGCTCAACATCGCCATCATCATCCTCTTCGTCGTCCTGCTCCTCAATCATTGTACGAAATTCCTGTATCGAATCGTTTAGCGCCCACAATTGTGACAGCAGTGAGAGATCCAATTGACGCAGTCCATACTAAAACAAAACAAAAGAGAAAAAACACAAAACGGAAATTAGTCAAACTTGCCACAGACATAACGCCACAGTATATATTAATATGCAACATGTACAAGTTCTTGACGTGGGCCACCAACGCGCCAAAAGCATTCACTGCAACTTTCAGAAAAAAAAAATCCAAGGCAAACTTATGTACTTTTATACACTATATAAACGTAAGTTAGCTCAGAGAGCTAGCTGAGCTAACTGACTGACTGACTGGTTGTTGTTGTGGCGCTTTTGCATTGGCATTGATTGACAGCGCCACACAGAAACTAAAACAGACAACGACTGTCTATCGGGCACACCCACAAGACCCATAGAAAGGTTTGCCGTCTGAGTTTTATAGCCATAGAATCTCTTTGAACTGAGAATTATACTTTACTCGCTTGATTTGTCGCCAAGAGAAAATGAACTATTGTTTGCTAGAACGGACTTTAAGTTTAAATTTTACATATACATAATATTTTTCTACATAGAAACTATCAATCTATTTCAATTCAATTTCTTAGGCATATTGAACACTTTAGAAATTATTATATTTTCCAGTCGTCATCATATATTCATGCTGTCACTTAGTTGATTTTTGACAAGACATTTTAGTACATTCATATTCGCTCTTTATATGGAAAATTGTTTTCCTTATTATTATTTGAATTTCGCTTTATAAGTATCTTAAACTTGGTTAGCAATCAATCTAAAGATATTATGCAACTTATATATTTATTTATAGAAAACTGGTAATAATTTATTATGATAATCGCTGACTCGTTTTGCTGTCATAAGCCCATTTATAGAAAGTTCTTAAAGTCATGTATTATAAATTTATTTATTTTATAAATGTTCTAACAAAACCTTGGCCGCAAAATATTGCTAATATCCATAACGCAATCTAAAAATTATTTGAGCATTAGTTCATTAATCAAAGCTTGATTTTTTATCAGAGTGTATCTCGGTATGCATATAGAATAATCAATTGTTCATTTTTTATTCTTCCACTTTTATTATTATTATTTATTTTTTTTTTTTTTTTTTTTGCATTTCGCCGTTATGCCAAGACAACGTTCGTTCATCAATCTGCTGGCTGCTATCATGGCCTGACATTTAACAGTTCAGCGGCCCGTCAAGAAGACATGCCATGGTAAGCTAAGGAGAAGAGAGGGTGCATATTAACCTAGCTTGACTGCCCTGGCCACAAATACACAAAACCGCATTAATGGCATTAAGTAACTCTTGACAAGAGTCGCGGCGCGTTTGATAGCCCGAGACAGTTAGTTGGCGTTAACCCAAACAGCAGCCGCTGTTTGCTCAAACAGAGAGAGAGAGACCCGGCTCCAGTCATCTAAGTCTGGTCTGGCTTCACGTCTGTACATATGCATATTTTGCCTTGGCCTGCATTTGTGGGCTTAAGTTTAGAGCTTGGAGTTGGAGTTTGAGTTTGAGCCGGGCTGACAACAAGACGCTTGTGGTCAAAATGAAAGTTCCCCTGTCGCTGTCGAGTAGGAAGGAAAAATCTCATTTGTCAATTAATATCGCCGCATAATATCTCGCGCGCTCTCGCACAAAATACAAAAAAAAATATATATACGAATGAATTTATATATAAATATAAACAAAAAGAAAAGCAGCACAACTTTCTGCATCGCTGCTTTAAACAAATCCGCTCAAAGCCGGCAATGCGCTTCCCCTCAAACCCGATTCACCACCCAGCTCAAAAAAAAAAAAAAACCCCAAACAACACCAACCACCAACTCCCACTCTAACAGCTCGCTGCTAATACGTTAGACGCCAGCCAGCCAGGCAAGATCTGGAGATCAACGGATCTGGCGTTTTCTGTGGCCACGTCTTTGGCAATCTGATATCCATGAACCGAAGCTGCCGCTACGGCTGCCGCTGTTGCAGCTGACAAACTGGCCAAACGATTTTTGCCTGTCACATTGCTTGTAATCCTGACGTATTTAAGGCACATCCAAGGCAGCGCCCAATACTATGGAGAAAGCTTGCAAAATAATTTTCGCACATTCTTTGGTAAACAAAATAGTTAATACAATACGATTTACATAACTAAAGTGCTACGCGTAGATCGCTAAGTTTACACATGGACGTATGCAATTTAAATTAATTTGATTTTTATTTAATACTTATTTTAATCAGCTCATATGCAACCTTTTCGTTTAATCAAAATCTTATGTAAATTAATGTTTAAAGCAACTTTGATATTAAAAGAATTTTAAACTAGGCTAAAATGCATCTCGGCATAACAAATTGCTGACTTTGTTATCCACATTAGTCTAATTTGTGTATTAACACAGGTCAGCGCTATGCATTTGCACATTTCTAAGTGGCATACACACACCCACACACACACATGAAACCACATTTGGAACTCTCATGTATGTTAATTAGTGCTTAATTGGAATTAAGCCATGAGGCGACAAGTGCAGCAGGTTTTCAAAATAGCAAGCCATATCAGCATTACCTCTCTCCAGGCAACTGGCACAGTTTACACGCCTTCCATATAACATTTATAAGGCAGACGATATATGTATATATGTATATATATATATGTATTTCCGCATTACATGCCATCGCCCACAATAAGAATCAAACGCAAAATCAATTGGCAAATACGCAAATGCAGCGGATAACGAATTCAAATACAGTATATAAATACTATATTGGAAAAGTTGCAGACAACGCCTCAAAGCACAAACACACAGAAGGAAAGAGAACTAATAGAATTTTGCACAATGGTCGAGTGTTACATCTGTTTGCGGAAGACAAACAATAAGTCGGCGACTATTCCATTGCAGCAAAAGTTTTTACGGCTTCTCGACGCAATATGAGTTATTACAAGATCGCAAAGCACAATAACAACAACAAACTGAAGAGCTCAAGAATCAGCACAAAAGACAACAAGACAAGGCTTAACTGCGAACAAAGTTCTGCTATGGCGAAAACCAACTTCCAATTTGAACTTTGTGGCCACTCATCCTATGCGTAATATTAGCAAGTAACTGCTTTGCTTTTGCATCATTTAGGAAACAGTTGAACAGTTGCGGCCGAAAGGCTTATAAACAACTCACAAACTACTTAGAAACTCTTCACTCTCAATGTCAGTCATGCATCATTTTGTAATTAACGGCAAACAAAACAAAAACCAACACTTAACTTGTTTGTTTACAATTTTACTTAATTAGCAACATTAGCTGACATTGAACAAAAATGATGACGTGCTCGTGCAGCTAACAAAACTCAAGCTAAACAAGTAAGAAGGCTCTAGTCGAGAGTGCCCGACTAGAAGATACCCTGAACCCAGTTGCAATATATAAATTAAATTTATGTAAGACTTTGGTATACTTAGCTTCAATCGATTAAGTTCAATATCTCCTGTGTTTCTCAACCGATTTGGCAAAATTTTCATAAAAGTTCTATCATTACCCATTATTTCAACCCCCATTTTTACATTTTCCAAATTCTATATTTTTTGTTATCGATTCCGTGTGTATACCGGAAACCAGAATAGTTATCGATAATTTGAAGCAAACTTGTTCTGCTTATGGTATAGGAAAACTTATATCCAAAATCTGAAGTCTCTATCTCTTCTAGTCTCTGAGATCCACGCGTTCATACAGACAGACAGACGCACATACCGACAGACGGCCATGGCTATATCGTCTCGGCTGTTGATGCTGATCAAGAATATAAATACTTTATGGGGTCGGATATGCTTCCTTCTGCCTGTTACATACTTTTGCACAAAACCATTATACCCTTATTTACCCATTTTATGGGTTAAGGGTATAAAAATGGACTTGGTCTTTGGGAAAATCTTTCGACGTTCATAACTTCGGCAAAACTGATCCGATTTTCGAGAGCAATATCTTAAAAGTCATGGTTTGGCCCCTACAATAAAACTGCATTTAAGTTTCTACACTTACGGGAAATTCGATTTTTGGTCAAACGGCATGTCAAAGTTATATGCCAAAATATGGACTTGGTCATTAATAAAATCTTTCGACTTCCATAACTTCGGCAAAACTGATCCGATTTTCAAAAGCAATATCTTAAAAGTCATGGTTTGGCCCCTACAATAAAACTGCATTTAAGTTTTTGCACCTACGGGAAATTCGATTTTTGGTCAAACTGCATGTCAAATGTCTTATGCCATAAAATGGACTTGGTCATTGGGAAAATCTTTCGACTTCCATAACATCGGCAAAACTGGTCCGATTTTCAAAAGCAATATCTTAAACGTCATGGTTTGGCCCCTATAATAAAACTGCATTTAAGTTTTTGCACCTACGGGAAATTCGATTTTTGGTCAAACTGCATGTCAAAGTTATGTGCCAAAAAATGGACTTGGGCATTGATAAAATCTTTCGACTTCCATAACTTCGGCAAAACTGATCCGATTTTCAAAAGCAATATCTTAAAAGTCATGGTTTGGCCCCTATAATAAAACTGCATTTAAGTTTTTGCACCTACGGGAAATTCGATTTTTGGTCAAACTGCATGTCAAAGTTATATGCCAAAAAATGGACTTGGGCATTGATAAAATCTTTCGACTTCCATAACTTCGGCAAAACTGATCCGATTTTCAAAAGCAATATCTTAAACGTCATGGTTTGGCCCCTATAATAAAACTGCATTTAAGTTTCTGCACCTGCGGGAAATTCGATTTTTGGTCAAACTGCATGTCAAAGTTATATGCCAAAAAATGGACTTGGGCATTGATAAAATCTTTCGACTTCCATAACTTCGGCAAAACTGATCCGATTTTCAAAAGCAATATCTTAAAAGTCATGGTTTGGCCCCTATAATAAAACTGCATTTAAGTTTCTACACTTACGGGAAATTCGATTTTTGGTCAAACTGCATGTCAAAGTCTTATGCCAAAAAATGGACTTGGTCATTGAGAAAATCTTTCGACTTCCATAACTTCGGCAAAACTGGTCCGATTTTCAAAAGCAATATCTTAAACGTCATGGTTTGGCCCCTATAATAAAACTGCATTTAAGTTTTTGCACTTACGGGAAATTCGATTTTTGGTCAAACTGCATGTCAAAGTTATATGCCAAAAAATGGACTTGGGCATTGATAAAATCTTTCGACTTCCATAACTTCGGCAAAACTGATCCGATTTTCAAAAGCAATATCTTAAAAGTCATGGTTTGGCCCCTACAATAAAACTGCATTTAAGTTTCTACACTTACGGGAAATTCGATTTTTGGTCAAACTGCATGTCAAAGTTATATGCCAAAAATGGACTTGGTCATTGAGAAAATCTTTCGACTTCCATAACTCGGCAAAACTGATCCGATTTTCAAAAGCAATATCTTAAACGTCATGGTTTGGCCCCTACAATAAAACTGCATTTAAGTTTCAAACTGCATGTCAAAGTTATATGCCAAAAAATGGACTTGGGCATTGATAAAATCTTTCGACTTCCATAACTTCGGCAAAACTGATCCGATTTGCAAAAGCAATATCTTAAAAGTCATGGTTTGGCCCCTACAATAAAACTGCATTTAAGTTTTTGCACCTACGGGAAATTCGATTTTTGGTCAAACTGCATGTCAAAGTTATATGCCAAAAAATGGACTTGGTCATTGAGAAAATCTTTCGACTTCCATAACTTCGGCAAAACTGGTCCGATTTTCAAAAGCAATATCTTAAAAGTCATGGTTTGGCCCCTACAATAAAACTGCATTTAAGTTTTTGCACTTACGGGAAATTCGATTTTTGGTCAAACTGCATGTCAAAGTTATATGCCAACAAATGGACTTGGTCATTGGGAAAATCTTTCGAATTCCATAACATCGGCAAAACTGATCCGATTTTCAAAAGCAATATCTTAAAAGTCATGGTTTGGCCCCTACAATAAAACTGCATTTAAGTTTCTACACTTACGGGAAATTCGATTTTTGGTCAAACTGCATGTCAAAGTTATATGCCAAAAAATGGACTTGGGCATTGATAAAATCTTTCGACTTCCATAACTTCGGCAAAACTGATCCGATTTTCAAAAGCAATATCTTAAACGTCATGGTTTGGCCCCTATAATAAAACTGCATTTAAGTTTTTGCACCTACGGGAAATTCGATTTTTGGTCAAACTGCATGTCAAAGTTATATGCCAAAAAATGGACTTGGGCATTGATAAAATCTTTCGACTTCCATAACTTCGGCAAAACTGATCCGATTTTCAAAAGCAATATCTTAAAAGTCATGGTTTGGCCCCTATAATAAAACTGCATTTAAGTTTCTACACTACGGGAAATTCGATTTTTGGTCAAACTGCATGTCAAATGTCTTATGCCAAAAATGGACTTGGTCATTGGAAAATCTTTCGACTTCCATAACATCGGCAAAACTGATCCGATTTTCAAAAGCAATATCTTAAACGTCATGGTTTGGCCCCTATAATAAAACTGCATTTAAGTTTCTACACTTACGGGAAATTCGATTTTTGGTCAAACTGCATGTCAAATGTCTTATGCCAAAAAGTTGACTTGATCATTGGGAAAATCTTTCGACTTCCATAACTTCGGCAAAACTGATCCGATTTTCAAAAGCAATATCTTAAAAGTCATGGTTTGGCCCCTACAATAAAACTGCATTTAAGTTTCTACACTTACGGGAAATACGATTTTTGGTCAAACTGCATGTCAAAGTTATATGCCAAAAAATGGACTTGGGCATTGATAAAATCTTTCGACTTCCATAACTTCGGCAAAACTGGTCCGATTTTCAAAAGCAATATCTTAAAAGTCATGGTTTGGCCCCTACAATAAAACTGCATTTAAGTTTTTGCACTTACGGGAAATTCGATTTTTGGTCAAACTGCATGTCAAAGTTTATGCCAAAAAATGGACTTGGGCATTGATAAAATCTTTCGACTTCCATAACTTCGGCAAAACTGGTCCGATTTTCAAAAGCAATATCTTAAAAGTCATGGTTTGGCCACTACAATAAAACTGCATTTAAGTTTTTGCACTTACGGGAAATTCGATTTTTGGTCAAACTGCATGTCAAAGTTATGTGCCAAAAAATGGACTTGGGCATTGATAAAATCTTTCGACTTCCATAACTTCGGCAAAACTGATCCGATTTTCAAAAGCAATATCTTAAAAGTCATGGTTTGGCCCCTATAATAAAACTGCATTTAAGTTTTGCACCTACGGGAAATTCGATTTTTGGTCAAACTGCATGTCAAAGTTATATGCCAAAAAATGGACTTGGGCATTGATAAAATCTTTCGACTTCCATAACTTCGGCAAAACTGGTCCGATTTTCAAAAGCAATATCTTAAAAGTCATGGTTTGGCCCCTACAATAAAACTGCATTTAAGTTTCTGCACTTACGGGAAATTCTATTTTTGGTCAAACTGCATGTCAAAGTTATATGCCAAAAAATGGACTTGGGCATTGATAAAATCTTTCGACTTCCATAACTTCGGCAAAACTGATCCGATTTTCAAAAGCAATATCTTAAACGTCATGGTTTGGCCCCTATAATAAAACTGCATTTAAGTTTTTACACCTACGGGAAATTCGATTTTTGGTCAAAATGCATGTCAAAGTTTTATGCCAAAAAATGGACTTGGCATTGATAAAATCTTTCGACTTCCATAACTTCGGCAAAACTGATCCGATTTTCAAAAGCAATATCTTAAAAGTCATGGTTTGGCCCCTATAATAAAACTGCATTTAAGTTTTTACACCTACGGGAAATTCGATTTTTGGTCAAACTGCATGTCAAATGTCTTATGCCAAAAAATGGACTTGGTCATTGGGAAAATCTTTCGACTTCCATAACATCGGCAAAACTGATCCGATTTTCAAAAGCAATATCTTAAACGTCATGGTTTGGCCCCTATAATAAAACTGCATTTAAGTTTTTGCACCTACGGGAAATTCGATTTTTGGTCAAACTGCATGTCAAAGTTATATGCCAAAAAATGGACTTGGGCATTGATAAAATCTTTCGACTTCCATAACTTCGGCAAAACTGATCCGATTTTCAAAAGCAATATCTTAAAAGTCATGGTTTGGCCCCTATAATAAAACTGCATTTAAGTTTTTACACCTACGGGAAATTCGATTTTTGGTCAAAATGCATGTCAAAGTTATTATGCCAACAAATGGACTTGGTCATTGGGAAAATCTTTCGACTTCCATAACATCGGCAAAACTGATCCGATTTTCAAAAGCAATATCTTAAAAGTCATGGTTTGGCCCCTATAATAAAACTGCATTTAAGTTTCTACACTTACGGGAAATTCGATTTTTGGTCAAACTGCATGTCAAAGTTATATGCCAAAAAATGGACTTGGGCATTGATAAAATCTTTCGACTTCCATAACATCGGCAAAACTGATCCGATTTTCAAAAGCAATATCTTAAACGTCATGGTTTGGCCCCTATAATAAAACTGCATTTAAGTTTTTGCACCTACGGGAAATTCGATTTTTGGTCAAAATGCATGTCAAAGTTATATGCCAAAAAATGGACTTGGCATTGATAAAATCTTTCGACTTCCATAACTTCGGCAAAACTGATCCGATTTTCAAAAGCAATATCTTAAAAGTCATGGTTTGGCCCCTATAATAAAACTGCATTTAAGTTTTTACACCTACGGGAAATTCGATTTTTGGTCAAACTGCATGTCAAAGTTTATGCCAAAAAATGGACTTGGTCATTGGGAAAATCTTTCGACTTCCATAACATCGGCAAAACTGATCCGATTTTCAAAAGCAATATCTTAAAAGTCATGGTTTGGCCCCTTTAATAAAACTGCATTTAAGTTTCTACACTTACGGGAAATTCGATTTTTGGTCAAACTGCATGTCAAAGTTATATGCCAAAAATGGACTTGGGCATTGATAAAATCTTTCGACTTCCATAACTTCGGCAAAACTGATCCGATTTTCAAAAGCAATATCTTAAACGTCATGGTTTGGCCCCTATAATAAAACTGCATTTAAGTTTTTGCACCTACGGGAAATTCGATTTTTGGTCAAACTGCATGTCAAATGTCTTATGCCAAAAAATGGACTTGGTCATTGAGAAAATCTTTCGACTTCCATAACTTCGGCAAAACTGGTCCGATTTTCAAAAGCAATATCTTAAACGTCATGGTTTGGCCCCTATAATAAAACTGCATTTAAGTTTTTGCACCTACGGGAAATTCGATTTTTGGTCAAACTGCATGTCAAAGTTTATGCCAAAAATGGACTTGGTCATTGATAAAATCTTTCGACTTCCATAACTTCGGCAAAACTGATCCGATTTTCAAAAGCAATATCTTAAAAGTCATGGTTTGGCCCCTACAATAAAACTGCATTTAAGTTTCTACACTTACGGGAAATTCGATTTTTGGTCAAACTGCATGTCAAAGTTATATGCCAAAAAATGGACTTGGGCATTGATAAAATCTTTCGACTTCCATAACTTCGGCAAAACTGATCCGATTTTCAAAAGCAATATCTTAAAAGTCATGGTTTGGCCCCTACAATAAAACTGCATTTAAGTTTCTACACTACGGGAAATTCGATTTTTGGTCAAACTGCATGTCAAAGTTATATGCCAAAAATGGACTTGGGCATTGATAAAATCTTTCGACTTCCATAACTTCGGCAAAACTGATCCGATTTTCAAAAGCAATATCTTAAAAGTCATGGTTGGCCCCTACAATAAAACTGCATTTAAGTTTTCACTACGGAAATTCGATTTTGGTCAACTGCATGTCAAATGTCTTATGCCAAAAATGGACTTGGTCATTGAGAAATCTTTCGACTTCCATAACTCGGCAAAACTGGTCCGATTTTCAAAAGCAATATCTTAAAGTCATGGTTTGGCCCCTATAATAAAACTGCATTTAAGTTTTTGCACCTACGGGAAATTCGATTTTTGGTCAAACTGCATGTCAAATGTCTTATGCCAAAAATGGACTTGGTCATTGGGAAAATCTTTCGACTTCCATAACATCGGCAAAACTGGTCCGATTTTCAAAAGCAATATCTTAAACGTCATGGTTTGGCCCCTATAATAAAACTGCATTTAAGTTTTTGCACCTACGGGAAATTCGATTTTTGGTCAAACTGCATGTCAAAGTTATATGCCAAAAAATGGACTTGGGCATTGATAAAATCTTTCGACTTCCATAACTTCGGCAAAACTGATCCGATTTTCAAAAGCAATATCTTAAAAGTCATGGTTTGGCCCCTACAATAAAACTGCATTTAAGTTTCTGCACCTACGGGAAATTCGATTTTTGGTCAAACTGCATGTCAAAGTTATATGCCAAAAAATGGACTTGGTCATTGAGAAAATCTTTCGACTTCCATAACTTCGGCAAAACTGGTCCGATTTTCAAAAGCAATATCTTAAAAGTCATGGTTTGGCCCCTATAATAAAACTGCATTTAAGTTTTGCACTACGGGAAATTCGATTTTGGTCAAACTGCATGTCAAATGTCTTATGCCAAAAAATGGACTTGGTCATTGGGAAAATCTTTCGACTTCCATAACTTCGGCAAAACTGGTCCGATTTTCAAAAGCAATATCTTAAACGTCATGGTTTGGCCCCTATAATAAAACTGCATTTAAGTTTTTGCACCTACGGGAAATTCGATTTTTGGTCAAACTGCATGTCAAAGTTATATGCCAAAAATGGACTTGGGCATTGATAAAATCTTTCGACTTCCATAACTTCGGCAAAACTGATCCGATTTTCAAAAGCAATATCTTAAAAGTCATGGTTTGGCCCCTATAATAAAACTGCATTTAAGTTTTTGCACCTACGGGAAATTCGATTTTTGGTCAAACTGCATGTCAAATGTCTTATGCCAAAAATGGACTTGGTCATTGGGAAAATCTTTCGACTTCCATAACATCGGCAAAACTGGTCCGATTTTCAAAAGCAATATCTTAAACGTCATGGTTTGGCCCCTATAATAAAACTGCATTTAAGTTTTTGCACCTACGGGAAATTCGATTTTTGGTCAAACTGCATGTCAAAGTTTATGCCAAAAAATGGACTTGGGCATTGATAAAATCTTTCGACTTCCATAACTTCGGCAAAACTGATCCGATTTTCAAAAGCAATATCTTAAACGTCATGGTTTGGCCCCTACAATAAAACTGCATTTAAGTTTTTGCACCTACGGGAAATTCGATTTTTGGTCAAACTGCATGTCAAATGTCTTATGCCAAAAAATGGACTTGGTCATTGAGAAAATCTTTCGACTTCCATAACTTCGGCAAAACTGGTCCGATTTTCAAAAGCAATATCTTAAACGTCATGGTTTGGCCCCTATAATAAAACTGCATTTAAGTTTTTGCACCTACGGGAAATTCGATTTTTGGTCAAAATGCATGTCAAATGTCTTATGCCAAAAAATGGACTTGGTCATTGAGAAAATCTTTCGACTTCCATAACTTCGGCAAAACTGGTCCGATTTTCAAAAGCAATATCTTAAAAGTCATGGTTTGGCCCCTATAATAAAACTGCATTTAAGTTTTGCGCCTACGGGAAATTCGATTTTTGGTCAAACTGCATGTCAAAGTTATATGCCAAAAAATGGACTTGGGCATTGATAAAATCTTTCGACTTCCATAACTTCGGCAAAACTGATCCGATTTTCAAAAGCAATATCTTAAAAGTCATGGTTTGGCCCCTACAATAAAACTGCATTTAAGTTTCTACACTTACGGGAAATTCGATTTTTGGTCAAACTGCATGTCAAAGTTTATGCCAAAAATGGACTTGGTCATTGAGAAAATCTTTCGACTTCCATAACTTCGGCAAAACTGGTCCGATTTTCAAAAGCAATATCTTAAACGTCATGGTTTGGCCCCTATAATAAAACTGCATTTAAGTTTCTACACTTACGGGAAATTCGATTTTTGGTCAAACTGCATGTCAAAGTCCTATGCTAAACAATGGACTTGGGCATTAATAAAATCTTTCGACTTCCATAACTTCGGCAAAACTGATCCGATTTTCAAAAGCAATATCTTAAAAGTCATGGTTTGGCCCCTATAATAAAACTGCATTTAAGTTTTTGCACCTACGGGAAATTCGATTTTTGGTCAAACTGCATGTCAAATGTCTTATGCCAAAAAATGGACTTGGTCATTGGGAAAATCTTTCGACTTCCATAACATCGGCAAAACTGGTCCGATTTTCAAAAGCAATATCTTAAACGTCATGGTTTGGCCCCTATAATAAAACTGCATTTAAGTTTTTGCACCTACGGGAAATTCGATTTTTGGTCAAACTGCATGTCAAAGTTATATGCCAAAAAATGGACTTGGGCATTGATAAAATCTTTCGACTTCCATAACTTCGGCAAAACTGATCCGATTTTCAAAAGCAATATCTTAAAAGTCATGGTTTGGCCCCTACAATAAAACTGCATTTAAGTTTCTACACTTACGGGAAATTCGATTTTTGGTCAAACTGCATGTCAAAGTTATATGCCAAAAAATGGACTTGGGCATTGATAAAATCTTTCGACTTCCATAACTTCGGCAAAACTGATCCGATTTTCAAAAGCAATATCTTAAAAGTCATGGTTTGGCCCCTACAATAAAACTGCATTTAAGTTTCTACACTTACGGGAAATTCGATTTTTGGTCAAACTGCATGTCAAATGTCTTATGCCAAAAAATGGACTTGGTCATTGAGAAAATCTTTCGACTTCCATAACTTCGGCAAAACTGGTCCGATTTTCAAAAACAATATCTTAAACGTCATGGTTTGGCCCCTATAATAAAACTGCATTTAAGTTTCTGCACTTACGGGAAATTCTATTTTTGGTCAAACTGCATGTCAAAGTTATATGCCAAAAAATGGACTTGGGCATTGATAAAATCTTTCGACTTCCATAACTTCGGCAAAACTGATCCGATTTTCAAAAGCAATATCTTAAAAGTCATGGTTTGGCCCCTATAATAAAACTGCATTTAAGTTTTGCACCTACGGGAAATTCGATTTTTGGTCAAACTGCATGTCAAAGTTATATGCCAAAAAATGGACTTGGGCATTGATAAAATCTTTCGACTTCCATAACTTCGGCAAAACTGATCCGATTTTCAAAAGCAATATCTTAAACGTCATGGTTTGGCCCCTATAATAAAACTGCATTTAAGTTTTTGCACCTACGGGAAATTCGATTTTTGGTCAAACTGCATGTCAAATGTCTTATGCCAAAAAATGGACTTGGTCATTGGGAAAATCTTTCGACTTCCATAACATCGGCAAAACTGGTCCGATTTTCAAAAGCAATATCTTAAACGTCATGGTTTGGCCCCTATAATAAAACTGCATTTAAGTTTTTACACTTACGGGAAATTCGATTTTTGGTCAAACTGCATGTCAAATGTCTTATGCCAAAAAATGGACTTGGTCATTGGGAAAATCTTTCGACTTCCATAACATCGGGAAAACTGGTCCGATTTTCAAAAGCAATATCTTAAACGTCATGGTTTGGCCCCTATAATAAAACTGCATTTAAGTTTTTGCACCTACGGGAAATTCGATTTTTGGTCAAACTGCATGTCAAAGTTATATGCCAAAAAATGGACTTGGTCATTGGGAAAATCTTTCGACTTCCATAACATCGGCAAAACTGGTCCGATTTTCAAAAGCAATATCTTAAACGTCATGGTTTGGCCCCTATAATAAAACTGCATTTAAGTTCTTACACCTACGGGAAATTCGATTTTTGGTCAAACTGCATGTCAAATGTCTTATGCCATAAAGTTGACTTGATCATTGAGAAAATCTTTCGACTTCCATAACTTCGGCAAAACTGATCCGATTTTCAAAAGCAATATCTTAAAAGTCATGGTTTGGCCCCTATAATAAAACTGCATTTAAGTTTTTGCACCTACGGGAAATTCGATTTTTGGTCAAACTGCATGTCAAAGTTTTATGCCAAAAAATGGACTTGGTCATTGATAAAATCTTTCGACTTCCATAACTTCGGCAAAACTGATCCGATTTTCAAAAGCAATATCTTAAAAGTCATGGTTTGGCCCCTATAATAAAACTGCATTTAAGTTCTTACACCTACGGGAAATTCGATTTTTGGTCAAACTGCATGTCAAATGTCTTATGCCAAAAAATGGACTTGGTCATTGATAAAATCTTTCGACTTCCATAACTTCGGCAAAACTGATCCGATTTTCAAAAGCAATATCTTAAAAGTCATGGTTTGGCCCCTATAATAAAACTGCATTTAAGTTTTTGCACCTACGGGAAATTCGATTTTTGGTCAAACTGCATGTCAAAGTCCTATGCCAAAAATGGACTTGGTCATTGATAAAATCTTTCGACTTCCATAACTTCGGCAAAACTGATCCGATTTTCAAAAGCAATATCTTAAACGTCATGGTTTGGCCCCTATAATAAAACTGCATTTAAGTTTTTGCACCTACGGGAAATTCGATTTTTGGTCAAACTGCATGTCAAAGTTATATGCCAACAAATGGACTTGGTCATTGGGAAAATCTTTCGAATTCCATAACATCGGCAAAACTGATCCGATTTTCAAAAGCAATATCTTAAAAGTCATGGTTTGGCCACTATAAAAAAACTGCATTTAAGTTTTTACACTTACGGGAAATTTGATTTTTGGTCAAAATGCATGTCAAAGTTTTATGCCAACAATAAGGGTATAATATTGAACTAATGCATTTTATTGACAAGATTTCAGGTGTTGAAACATCTCTATTAAGTGCAGGCTTCTAACTTATTAACTTATTATTATTTATTGAGTTCTAACAGAGTAACATATCCTACTCAAATACATTAAATTTCCCATCTCGCAAAGTGCAGTTTGTGGTTAATATTTAAAAGATTTATGGCTATGACCTTTTTTAGTTTTGCAAACGACGTGACTAAGATCAAACTGGTGTATGAATACTACAAAATTAACAACAAAGAACTTTTACTACAAAAGTAAAGAAATAGAAAAATTAAGCAAAAGCCCATTAACCACTTTAATACTAGAAAAAAACATATTAAGAATAGACATTAAACGAGCACTAAAACTATTCAAGTCATAAAATCGAAGACAAGACTTTTTAAGAGTCTAAAATCTCCGCAAATGATTTACCGTTCAATAAGCATGTTGGAGGCCTTTTAAGCTATTGTCGACGCATGTGTCATGGTTATTTATATAAATGTACACATGTGTATATGTACAGACGAATATCTATAGAGTCATATAAGAAGTAAGCTGCATGAAGTTCAGGGATGTAAATGGCAAGTCATGTCGCTCACAGACACAACACTTGCGCCACAATTTTCGCATTAATGAGTTTTTAAAGCGTCTCTGTTCTTAACGTTCTTTTTTCTAAAGTTTTTGTGCAACCACCAAGTAGCGGCAAGTGGCAGGTGGCACGCGGCTGACTGCAATCAGCGACTGTTCAGGAGAGTGTAATTAAGCTCAACCAACAACAACACAACACACAGAACGATCTTTCGCTAATATTGGCGCGTAAAATGCAATCGATAAGAATGGCTAAAAAAAACTAAAATATATATTTTTTTTAAATTTAATTAGCCCTAAGCGCATTGCGTTCACAAATGGCTTAGAACATGTTGTTAAGGAAAAACACAGAAAGCAACAATAAAAATAAGTCGAGTATAATATTTTGTTATGCACATTAGTTGTAGTTGTATGTGATAAAAGGTGACGACGCGTCACCAGCCCTTAAAGTACGTTTATCTCATGGATGCAACGGCCATAAACTAGGCACCCAAAGTTGCTGTTGTTGTTTGTTTTTCTGTTGTTGCATTATGCATGTGTCTCCTCACAGCAGCTACACTCAAAAAGACAATATGAATCTGACATAGACTTAAAAAAAAAAATTTACCCTTAACCAGAAAAATATTAATTTTTAAAAATTATATTTTCTCAATTTCTTCTCCCGAAAAAACTGAAATATTGTTTAACTAGCTAAAAATGCTGACGATTTAATAAGTATTTTATACAGATAAATATTTGTTTTGAGTGTAGCATCTATCTTTAACCTGAAGGTAAGGAGGCTGGGTTGGCCTTTGGGGCATCGGCAGCACTTCAAACATTTGTGCGTTGAACTTTGGTGACCGCCGCTGAGAATGAGAATGCGCTACAAATGCGGAAGCACCTCCCCAGGGATAAGCTCGGGCGAAACACACAAAACTTCTTTGTCACACAGTATTTTTTTGTTTTTTTCACATAGCTATTTTGTTGTTGTTGTTGTTGTAACTTAATTTAACCAACTTGCTTGTCGAATGCGACAACGACAACGACAAGGAAGTTTTTGTTGTTTCTGCACTTTTTTTTTGGCATTTGCATTTGGGCAAGCTGACGGCAATGCAGTCACGCCTTTCAACTTTAGCGCCAACTGCACACAGATACAAATATACATTATGTGTGTATGTATGGATATCTTTATGTAGCCGGCCAAGTCATTGGCGACATTTTGACGTGCCCAGAACATTGTCAACATTGGAATTTTTTGCACTTGCATTTGCTGTTTCGCATGGCACAGGCCCAACCCCTCCCCTCCCACCCTACTCCACACGTTGCCAGGAATATTTAGACACGTCGCTTATTTATTGCTCGTTACCCGTTTCACATTTCACTTGACTTCATTCATACTGAAAACCAATACGAATCCAATTCAAATGTACTCCACTCCTTTTGGAGTACATCGAGGCACGTACAAGACGATAAAATGTCAACGATATTTGTACAATTTACAACGTATGTTCATCCTATACCGACTGACTGACTGACTGTTCATCTAACGGGGCTCATAAGCTCGCGCTTATATGGCCAATATGTATATTTCTTTGTTCGTGCCAAGCAACGGCGTGCAGGCATCTTGTCCAAATCACAGTAAATCGCAACAAAAATTCTTGCCTTCACTTAAAATGCAAAACTTATTGCTTGAGAGTTAACAGTTCCAGAGTTATAAGTTGCCCTTTGTAAGGCGCCGCTAAGTCGCAATAAATCGTTACCAATATTGTATCTTTTTGACGTGGGGCAAACACATGTTGTAAAGGTAAACTATGGCAATGGATAACGAATTGATTCGATAGAAATAATGGAAAGGAAGAAAATAAAATACAAGCTAGAATGTTTGTGTCGGAAACTACATGTGTTTACTACAAAGTAGGAAAAGGCTGCGGTAAGGGTATATTTTGAAAAACTATAGAGATTTTCGTAATAATGTTATAGTCAAAACTGACCTCAAAAATGACTTTAAGCTTGTCCGACTTTCTGCATATACTACGAGCAGTAAAAATCATAATTGTTTGCAGCACATTAAACCTACAGCCAGTCCAACTGATCGCTTTCGTAAGGAGTTATCAAAAATAGTTACAGATCATAATATTACGCACCACATTTCGTGTTTTACAATCTTTAATAGCGATATTATTTCTATTGCCATATCCTCTTGCCATTATATCTGCAAATGGGCTAACACGCAACCATCTCTAGGTGCGAACAGATATGAAATCGGTTGCCTAGTGGCATTAAGACACACATCTAACCCCAGCAAGCAGCCATCTCCAACGAGTTTCAATTGCACACACGCAGCTGCCCCAAACACTAGCAGCAATATCATAAACTAATACAGCGACTACAACATAAAAGTTGCCGGTCCAAAACGGTGGCCAAAAACTGCTACGCGGCCATAAATAAAACGGTTTTGTACAACTTTTTTGTATTGTTTTTCAGCGTGTTTTTTTGTCTGCAATGCAAAATTACGCAACATTTTTGTGGCTGATTCCGCACTGATTGATAAGCCAAATAAACAAACAAAACCAGCAGCTACCACAACAACAAAAGTCCCAAAAACTGTTGTTAAGTTATTTCCATGCCACATTTTTTGGAGCTATTTAGGGGCTGCAACAAAATGCAGCATCAGCTGCAACTCAGCAAGCAGCTCATTAAAATATCTTTTGTCTGGCCCAAAAGGTGTTGATTGCTTTCCGGCAGTAAACAAATTTTTTTTTGAGAGGGCGCGAACAGTTTGTTGCTAACAGCTCATCATATTAAGGCAATTAAAAAGCAACAGAAATAAAATTTTGAAAAATTTCTGTTACAATAAGTCGCATGCGTCAAAGTAATAAAGATGAGTTAAGGTAGAAATGGGAGGAGGTTATAAGTTAAGGTTCCAGCTAACATATGCAGCAATAAAATCAATAAAATCATACAAAGTATTTTTTTACAAGTTGTGAAAAACATATCGAATAGTAAAGTTTAACTACCGCATCACATTAAACAGTCACTTTATCTGATTTTAATGCCTAACATTTTGAACATGCTCTTGATTTAACACGATTCACACATGTTACAAAAGTAATCATTTTGGAAAAACTGATGAAAGAAATTATGGCACAGTAAACATAACAATAAATGTTTAATAAAACTTCATCAGTTTATAGCTCAGATTTTAATTCATTAAAATTATATGTGCTTCCAAACAAGTGAACATCTTGACGGATTTTTATGCGAGAATCGAATATCGAAAAGCTCAAAAGAGCTCTTCACATCGAAGTAAAAAATACTACAAAATATTAAAAGCTCTGTTCGAAAAAAAAAGAGAAAGAGCCCAATTTAACTGAGTTTGGCACTAACCATAATAAATATCTAATATCTTAGCATATTTGTCACTGTGTGATTTATCTAATGTTGCGGAGTGTGGCAGCCTTTGGGGCAACGGTAAATTTTTGTTAGCTAAAAACTGATTTCTGCAATGCTTTGCTTCCCTCTCTTATACTTGCTTGCTTGCTGAGTGGCCCTGGGCAAATTAAGTGTGGTACTGTGGGTATGTTAATCCATTAAGTTGTGTTTTGGGGCATGCATGTAAAGCCCCCATCGTGTATGTTAATGTTGTTGTTGTTGTTGTTGTTGTTATTGAAGTTGCTGCATGCCCCCATTTGGCATTTGAAATTTTCTAATTGCACAAATGCGCTCCAGAAAGCAAGCGCAACATCAGCGAACCCAAACGAACAATTGCTGCGAGGTTAGAGGAGAAGTACACAGAAAAAAAATGGTTTGGCTTATAAAAACACACAATGCCGATCTTGAAATATATAACACTTTTCCTGATTGTTTTCTCCCTGTGTAGTCGTAGCGGAAAAGTGGATAAAAGAGGTGGGGCGGGGGTGGCAGATTGCAAAGATTATGGAGGCATCGCAACCATCGACTGTTTTGTGTTGCATGTGAGCGCTAATTTTTGTAATTTGTGTGCAACTGTCAACGCAAACCAAAAAAACCAAAGCCACGGGCTGGATAGCTGTGGATAAAGCTGGAACTTCAACTGCAGTCGGGATGATCAGGGGCTGGAAAGAGGGATATATATATGTATTTATAGTCAAACTTTCACTTGGGGTTTAATGGCTGGCTGTACAATGCACACAATGCTCCTGATCGAATTCAGTGTTGACTTTGTTTTGATTGCAAGCGCAACGAATGTTTATTTGTTTGTTTATTCGACTGGGCTACATTGAGATTCCCTCTCTCGTCTTTGGAAACTGTTGCATTGTGTCCACTTCTTTGCATGTCATTCGGCCGTTTGCATTTGTCAGCTGCTCCAATGCAAATTGTAATAAATTTTTATTAATTTTTTATGTGAGTTTTACGTGCTGCAGGACTTTCATCTTTATGCGCTATCACAAAGCGTTAACTACTTATATGTGGGGTATTTACAAATATAACTAAATGAATAAGTTTTTAAAAATAATTGCTTGTGCTTATTATGACACACCTCGTTGCAGCAATTGTCCAAAAGCTATTTGCATATTATAAGCATATTTTTATATGTTTAGGTATACTGTTTTATAAGCTCATTGCGCCATGACGCTTATTTCGATATGGTTCATCTTTATATATATATATTGTACATAAAATCCCCAACGGAACTTGGCTTCAGTGACTCGCACATAATTAGCCACAGAGCCGTGTCCATGTGCGTTTGCATATCAGTTGGGGAGCCGTTAGGCGGGCTTTGGCTATTGTCTGCTTAATTTTCAATTAGCCAACTTACAACCTTCGCTCAGCTCCATTCTTGAACCGCCAACAAAAGTGTTTTGCCAACAAGGCTTAACTCAAATAACAAACTAATACTCAAAGGCCAAACACTAGAATTGGCGGCATTGCTGACATTTAACCAGAAATACAATACAAATAATGCTCAAATTTGGCAAAAGGCATTGATAGCAAATCTGGCAATTCAATAAATAACATTTAAAGAAATAAATGTTCAGTTTAATAACCATTGCAAATCGCAATCAGGTAGCCGGCTTATTGTTAACACTGTGCTGCACTTTAAACTGAAATGTTTTGTGTATTTATACTTATTACAATAAAAGAGTGAAGACAATAAAAGTCTTAAAATCGGATCGCAATTGTGAAGGAATTTGATAGCAAAGAAAATGGTTGTAGTAACTTGTGCTTTCAGTTTCTTGAGAAATATAAAATCAATATTAACAAACGTAATATTTACTAATATTAAACAGATGCCATTTAATACTTAAGCTCTTAAGAAGAAATAAGAAGCATTTCAACTTTATATTATTTTTAAAGCAAGTTTAAATCGGCAAAAATAGCCATTAAATCTACATACGTATATAGATACATAGAATAATTCATATTAAATTTTCAAAATATATATTTTGCTGTTTACTTTTGTCCTGGCTAAAGGCAAAGCAAAGGCGATGAGCAATAACTAAACTAGATTTAAATATCTCTATGAAATATAGTTTAGGTTTTATGTGATTTTGTCGCTTGCATATATGTGTTTAACTCTAACTAACAATCTTTACTTCTTCAAATTAGCTAACTAAGCAACAACTAACGCCTTAACTCAAACCATTCAAACCTTGCTCTTAAACAAGCTCTGACAATTTTTAAATCCAAAAATTTGTTATTTGTTGTTAGAATCAAACTTGCTTAACACCGTGCCCCATTCGATATGCGGATAGACTCTACCGTGTCTATTCAATTTAAAGCAATTGTTACATATTACAAAAGGAACACAACTGATTCTTGCCAGCCAACAACAATTTGCTGTCAGAACACAACTGTCTGCGCCATTGTTGAAAAATTATTGTAGCGTTTCAAAGGCGGAGGGGGGGAGGGCAAATAAAATGAAAATCATGTTTAAGTTGTTTGTTTATTTTGTTTACGTTCGTCTTCAGCAGACGAGACTCATAGTATAAAAAAGTTCATGCGGCAATTAAAAAGAGCAGAAATAAAAAAAAAGTGAATTTCACAGTCAGCTGCACAATAAGTTGGCTAAGTTGCAAAGCATTAGCCAGAAATGTTAAATCAACAACAGGCCAAATTGTTGATGGTATGTAAGCCAAGAGTTTTTTTTATATCAACGATCAGTTAGTTGGCTATAACCTGTTTCCTTGCCAACGTTTTTTTATTTGTTTTTTGGTTATGTGCCACAATTAGTGTCGACTTCAACAATAATTATGAACCAAAAAATGATATAATAACAATCCAGTGACAGTTTTTCTTTCTTATAGCATACATTGCTATCTCTCTCTGTCGGAGCAATTAGCACCCAGACTTTTGCTTTCAACTGTTGTCGTTGTTGTTGTCGTTGAGCGCTTCCTGTGTGAAAGGGCAAGGAATGCACACGCATGCAAATTTGGCGTGTGTGTGTGTGTGAGTCTGGCTAATTTTGTTTTGAACGGAGAAAGAACTTTCCCATTTGGCAGGCAGGCTGGCAATAATTCCTCATTCTCTACAGGGCATTTACATTAATCCGCTTTATTTATAGTTTCGTGCAACTTCTTTCTACATATATGTATATATATATAGTATGTAGTTTATTTTTGCAGGTGCCTTTTGGCTGCCAGTCTGACAGCAACTGGGCGCCCGCATAGATCATTAGTGGACTCCAATGACAGGCGCAATACAGAGGCAACAACAAGAAGCAGAGTCAATCTTTGGCACCACCCGCTGTGGCCATGTGGCAAGCGAGGCAGCTTTAACTTTGATTCGCAAGTCCAGCGCCAAATGATTTCGTTATTAATTATGCATGCAACTCCTAAATAGCAGAGTGGTAGGGTGGGAGGGGAAACAGCTGCCCCTGTGCCTTGGCAATGTGTGTGATATAATCGCTGACGGACTTGAACCGCGACTGACATTGGTTCCATTCGCTGATTTTTGCATGATGCATGCAAAGGTTGCCACAAAAACCCGACTTATAATTAGAATTTGGGAGAGGAGGAAACTTATTTATAGGTGACGTTGACCCCAACCACAGAAGAATCGTCTAAAGAAACAGAGGCAATGAGTAACGCTACCGGAAGGTGAATTTTATCGAAAAAGAAAGAATGGTGTACAACAAGTAGTACTTGAATGACGCCATCGTTAAATTTGTAAGAACCGAACCGTAAACTTAAGAAGTTTAGGCACAGAAGAAAGAGCAGCAGAAAGCATAAGATATCGAAATAAGCAACGGAAGCGACAACATAATAAAATAAATAATAAAAATCATTGCATTCTCTTTTTTACTATGAACATGGCTTAATGTTATGTCATAAACGCTTATTCTTATTGGAGAAAGCAGGAAACATTGGCGAAGAATATTCTTAGAGAAATTCATTAAACTGACGGTTAAATAGTTCAAGTCTATAAAAGCTAATCAAACCCCAACCAAAAGAAAAACTTTTCAATCTATAAGAAAATGAGCAACAATAAAATAAATGCAGATTTTAATATCATAGCTTTACTATGAGCTAGAACTCATACAAGCACATCCTGCTGGAGAAATACTAAGAACTCTAAATTAATTGAAGAATCAACTGTGTGCTCTTACGACTATTCAAATTTCGATGCTTAAGTCAACGCACGTTTTAACTGAAAAAACAGCAGCAAGAAGCCAAGTCAAATTTAGCATAGCTCGTTGTGATCTTATCAAAACTCAGAGACTACAAATTAAAAGCGCCTTAGATTGTTCAAAACATCATTAGACACTGTCGGACGTTCAAAAGTGACTGTTCTTAGCTTCTAAGAAATCTGCGTAAATCACAGAGCAACAAGCAACAAGACACAACACTTTTACATGGTCAATTATCCCATGTACGCTTATCACTCTCATATATGCAACATCTGGCTATAAAGTTCATTAAACTGTGTTCATAATAAAGTATGCAGGTGATACAAAATGGCGACTGCGAATCTTCAAGTGTGACCAGGCACAGCAAACGAATTAGCAACGCATTCAAATGAATCTTTTACGCTGGGCCAGGCAGAATACATTTGAATGTTGGTTGTTGTTCTGTGCGATGTTAGATTTGCTAAGCTTTTGCTTTGTGGCTTGTGCCAAATAATGTGAAAAAATCGAAGAAGCAAAACAAAAATACAGAAAGAGGCAGAGAGACAAGCAAAGAAATAAAAGAACGGGCAATGCGTTCAAGGCCGTTTTATGGAAAGCCATAAAAAGTCATTTCATGCCTTGATGCATTTCTTCTTCTCACTAAGCTTGGCCCTGTGTTGCTTGTCGGTTTGGCTTGTGGCTAATGTGGCAGCTGTTGCTGTTGCTGCTACTTTTTTCTGTTCATAAATTTAATTTGCCAAGCAACACGGCAACAAGAGTATTAGTTGGCTTAAATCGCTGGCTTTGGCTTAATGGCTTTGCGCTTGCGCTGATTACTTCAACATCAGCTTTTTCACTATTTTTGTTGTAAGTTTTTATAGTGCGTATTTTTTTTTATTCATCTTTTTTTTTGCATTGTTACAAAGTTTTTTTATTGCTTAATCAAACATTAGGTGCAAAAACAAAAGCCTAACAGCAACAACAGTCAGCTTAATGAAACTTGGGTATAATTCAGAGAGAGAGAGAGAAGGAAAATTCATCTCTAGATGGCAGCTCATTAATATGGAATGCATGTGGTTTTTCTATAGGGCGTACAATAGGCGCAGCTTAAAAGAATATGCGAAGGCCAATTGGAAAGCAGCTGTCTAAACTAAAACTTAACTAGCTTGAAGATGAGCAATTCGGTTGGACAGCTTTTCTTAAGCCTAGAAATCAATCGGAGCTCAAACGAAAAAAGAAGATTTAATATGAAAATTGAGTTGTGGCCCAAGGAAGCAGAAAATCATCATCTCAACATAACGATTAGATTTGACGAGCATCTTGTTTAGCATCTCAATCAATTTGCATGCAACGAAGACGGCACTTCAACTTTTCCTCGCCCCTCTCTCCATCTCACACTCTTCTTACAAATCTTCCAACTCTCTCTCCATCAAGTTCTTTCAAATTCTGTCAGGCAGAACAAAATCTTCATCAAAATGTAGTTAGGATCAATTTTCAAAAAATGCTGAATTCTTATAATTCTTAGCTAGTTTAAGCGTCAGTCTTTAAGTATAAATTTAAAGCTTATATATTCCAACATTGTTAACTGGCAACTTCCTCCTTTTGGCATAACTCATAATCTAAACATAAAGTGATTGATATTATCGAAACAAGGCAATTTATCATTGGCTTGGCCAATTGACATAAATTGAAGTTTGCATAATACAATTGCGTTTATGGAAGTTTTTTTTCCTTTATTTTATTTTTTTTGAAAGCTGATCTAATAACATTAACAGCCCGGACTGACCTTCAGCTAATGTTTACTTTCAGTTTTCATAATTGTACCGACTGACTGCAAACGACAAATTGCAAAAAAATAACAAATCAGTTATAGAAAAAAAGTACAAATAAATATGCATTTGTACGTACCCACATGTATGTAGATACGAAAGAGTATTAATTTCTTTGGTTTTTTATCGTTGCCGCTTGCTAAGCAATTGAAAAATTGAAAGCAAAAGCGGCCAACTAACATAATTGCAGTATGGTATTCGATGTATGTACTTACTATGCATGTGTGTGTGTGTGTGTGTGTGTGTTAGTGTATGTATGTGTGATACACACCCACAAACAGTTCACAGCTTGAATCGTTAATCATTCAACCGCAACATTTTGCAAACAAAAAAAACAAATCAAAGTAAAACTAACCCAAGCCCAAAGAACCCAAAGCCACCCGCGATCCGCTGCCCCCAATTTGTGGCCCCGGCGACAGGCCGCGCGTAATTGTAAACGAGTAAATTTAAATGTTTTTTCAGCTTAGAATATCTGAACGACTTGTTCAACACCTCATACATTTAAATACTTAGTTTGAGGTATAATAATATTTTCTTGAAATTGAATCAAAATAATTGTCAATTAAATTTGCTTAAATTATTTTACATAACCTTTCCACCAAAACTTCGAAGTTTTACTAAAAGTTATTTATTTTAAAACAATCTATTCCACAAAATTGTATTCCTTTCCCCGTTTTCAATTCCGCACTATCAGAGTTCAAGTCTTTGTGACAAAACTAACGCCTTATCTTATAGTACTTCTTTTTGGGCAGAGTATAACAATTGGTTGAGCAAAAACAATGACCAATTACTATGTCATTGGGTGCGCGTTGGCGTTGTCCGGCATTTTTGTTGTTTCTTTTTTTTGGGCTTTAACTTCGAACTGACTTTGAGCGCGTGAAACAGTCACAGCAACAACAACAACAACAACAGCAAGAAGAGCGTAATTGGTAACAAGACACATAGCAGCGTTTGTAATTTAATCGTAACAGCCAACAGGTAAATGCAAACAGGTAAAAAAAAAATGCGAGAGAGATAAAAGAGAAGTGAGAAAGGGAAGAGAAGGGGCGAAAAGGAGGCTTGGCCCAGCCCACAGATGACGCCTGACCCAAAAAGTGCCGCAGAATTATTGCACAACTGGCATGCAAATTGCCAAAATGGCTTAAATGTTTAAATGTACTTAGTTGCCACTAAAATTGGCGCTCCAATACGGAGCACACAATAGGCCAAAATCTGTTGCAGCAAACACCAACAACAACAACTAAACGCTGTTTTGCCAGAAGTCTAAATGTGTAGTTTGTTACGTTTTGGGGCAACAAATAGACTCGAAACGTTGCCGCTCCTAGCACCTCCAAACAAACCACTGAACCACAAGCGCACCACACAATTGTAGTTTTGTTTTAGTTTTACACCTACGCCTTTTGGTATACATTAAACAGGTTCTTTACAAAAGGTCGCCGGAGCTGTGGCACATAAAATGTGAAAGGTTTTGTGGCCAGCATTAGACTTTAGACCCGGCTTAGACAAGCCTCAGTTGGCTTAACTGACTACCAAATACTATGTGTAACCCACAAAACCCCAATCGAATTGCAATTAAAAACAAGTCGCAGTTGCGTTACAAATGTTAAATTATTGCGCAAGCGCACAGACAAAATTTTAATTTATTTAATTGCAGTAGCAAACGAAAAATAAATAAAATATTAACAAACGAAACTACAAATCAACTGTCAACTGACAACAACAATGTTTGCTGTGATGATGACGATGACGTTGAGGCTTGGTCAAGAGCAAAACTTCAGACAACACTCCAGCCAGCACTCTTGGCTCTCGGAGACAATCAGTGTGTGTACGTGGGCCCGGCCAGCAAGACACAGCAATAGACCAATAGACACACAGTCAGGTGGCAGCCTCAAAAAACTTTTCACAATTCACATGCGAATGCCATGTGCAGTTCGTGATCAACGTATCAGCTCGAAAAAAAACCACAAACCAAATACCTGAAATCGTATGTGAAAAACTTCCAACTCAGTTTGAATCCGCAACAGCAAACGGATGTATCTTGAGCTTTTTAGTTTCAGATACAGATTCCCTTGAGCTGTGACCTGTCAATTAGTACATAAAATATATATGCATATATAAATTCTGTGATATTTCCAGTTTCTAGCAGCACCCACAATAAATCTTATAGATGATCTTATATTGATACTACTGTATTGTATTTTTGCACTAGCGTATTATTAAATTTAATAAGTAGCAGCTTATAGTGGGATAAAAATGTTTTATTAAAAGTCAAATTAAAGTTTAGGCTAAGAAGGATCAAAAACCAAAAAGCAAATAATTTTGGATTGGTCAATCATCAAGACACTGACTTTGGACTTTGAAAGGCGGGGCCAGTCAACTTATTAAAAAAAGTTCTCAAAATAAATGCCTTCCTTTCAATCCAGCTACACTTAGTCCAAACGTTTAAATAAACGCATAAAATTGGAACAAAAATATGAAAAAACAAAAAAATTTTATACATAATATTTAAATCCTGACCAAGACAATGTGAGAAATTTATGGCTTGTCTTTTTCTAGTATTTTTTTAAACAATTTTTTGAGGCTTACATTAATTAATTATTAAGTATACATATTTAAACATTTTATTCTTTATTTTAAAAGTGTTTAAACAATTCAATATATGTAAAAATAAAAAAAATCACAGAGCATTTGCAAATCGACTTGTTAGGCAGTTTTGATGTTCACTTAAATTCCCATTTAGTTGGTGATGCAGGCGCAATTATAAAAGTGACTTGAAACGACATTTGCTCATCAGAGTCGGGAGACGCACCCCTCACTGCCGCTGCTTGCTGTTGCCTGCCTGTTGATGATGCCCCAAGACATCTTGTCAAATGAATATATTATTTGAAGAGCCTAACGCCAAAGTGATCGTTGCGCCTGCGCTTTCAACTTTGACAAAGTGTTTGGTATCGTGGCTAAATGTCACAAAACAAAAAAAATAAAGAAATAACCAAAAACAAAAGACAAAAGAAAACTTTAAAGCTAAAGGCCGCCCCATTGCTTTGGGGCAACTCACTCTCTCTCTCTCTCTGGATCTTATGCTCTTTTTGGCATGGCTATTTAAAATTGGTAGGATAATTGCTTTGCCAATTCAACTTAATGAATTAAAGCTGCATTTGCATTTAGTATTGTTGACCCAACGCGCTTGACCATTTGAACGCTTTATGGCCATTTATATCACCAAAGCGACAAGGTCAAAGTTTGGAGTTTAGTCACGGGGTGAACTTATTTAATATGCTCTGAAATATTAATGAACTTTACCACCAACCAAGTATAAAAACTGAAAGTTGTCTTTACTTTCTTTTCTCTGTTATATACATAGAAGACAAGTGCATTAACACAGAGACTAAATTAACATTCAGTTGTAGCTGCTGATCACGTGCAAAAAGAACCATAACATAGAGAGAGAGCGACAAAGAGAGAGAGAGGACAGCTCCATCACAAAACATCATCACTCAAGCCAAAGTCGTAGAAAGCTGCACCCAAAAACAAATGCAATTTTTATTGTGTAAAGTCGAAAAATATGAAAAATGAACTAACAAAAGATGCAAGTACTCGCGCCCAGCTTTTATGAAAAATGTGCAACCCAACAACTGAAGAATTTCCAACAAACAGTGAAATCTGAAATTGCTTTTATATTTTGGTATTAAAGTGCTGACAACCGGCACATACATACATATACACGCACAGATACATATATTATCGTATGTGCGCAGCTCGAAATCATTTCCGTTTGTTGAAGGCATTTTCACTTTGATTGTAAGACCAGCAGCAGCAAAAGCAGCTAACAGAATTTCTTAGCTTCATTTCGTATGTTAATGACGCGCCCGAGCCAGCTAACCAAACTTTGATCAAAAGCAGAAGACCAATAAATCTTTTAACAGTTAAACGAAACACCAACACAAATACCCTTTCATTGGAGTCATATGAGTTATTGGTATATTAAATTTTTGAGAGTGTTGGCAGAAGGTTTTGATTCATCAAAGTGTAAAGCAATGAAGATATTTTTATGTGCTGGACTATTTTGATACCCAGCGTTTATAAAGAAGATTGCCTAAGCCTCATAAAATAAAAACTTCCCAACCATTTTAAAGTATATCCCAATATTATAGCGTATACTACTAGTATATAATAGAGAAGATAGTCAAATAGCTAGTGGTATCGTTAACTTACCATTTCCTTTCGCAGCGTCGCTATCTGTGCATCCAGAGTGCTGCCCGTTACATTGATTTTTGCAGGTGAGCTTGGAGCTAGTGTTGTTATTGTTGTTGTCGCTTTCGTTGTTGCTGTTGCTGTTGTTGTTGTTTTATTTTCAGTTTCATTTGCATTGGCTGCCAAGATTGTTGTTGTTATTGACGTGGCTTTTAATGCTGCTGCTGCTGACTCTGCTTTAGCCATTGCTGATTTATCGTTTGCATTGTCTTTGCTGCTGCTGCTGTCTTTAGATGTTTGCTTATCGCTGTTCAAGTTGTTATTGTTGTTGTTGCTTTTGTTATCACTAACTATTTGGCTTGCTAATTTGTTGCCGCTTTCGTTCTCCTTATTGTTGTTGTTGTTGTTGCTGCTGTTTTCGAGCTCCTGCTGCGCCTCAACATCGCTGAGTAGACCTGAATCGGAGCCGAGCAGCTTATTGAAACCGCTAAGAGATTTTGGCAATGGCGGCAAGCCGCTTATCGACATTCCGCTGCTGTTTAAAGAGAAATAAACGAAAAGAAATCAAAATTAGTTGAGATATATATATAGACACACAAATATTTATTAATTAGAAGGGGAAATATTTTAACTTAAGATACCTGCGGTTGCCACCCAAATAGCCATAACCGTGCCAATAACTTATCACTGGCCCATCATCATCATCAATTTCATCACAATCATCATCATTATCATCTTGATCATTGTTATAACTATCCTTAAGCCCCACATCATGCAAGACCAGCGGCAATAGGCCATGGTCATTGCTATTATCGTAGTCATTGTCGTAGTCACTGCATGTTGTGGGCGTTTGGCCACTCCCCCCGCCCCCATACCACTCCACATCATCATCGTCGTCGTCGTCATCATCGACGCGATCTTCAATGGTAAAGAGGCCATCTTGAAATCTTTGATACCAACGTGCCACATACGACACACTTGGCGCAAATGGCCCAAATGCGTTGCGGCATTCATCGAGTATCTGGTCGGGATTGAGGCGCCGACGGAAGCCAAACAAGATGCACTGCTGCAGCTCGACGGGAGTGGGAGCCGGTATTGGCGATAGAAACAGCTCGTCCAGATCTTCGGACATTGTTGTTGCTGTCTTTAATTTGCGTTTGAAGCGACCTAAGACATTAGCTGTGAATTGGCAGTTTATGATTTTTTAAAACTTTGATAACCATTAAAGAAAACTCAGAAACTTAATTTTTGAAGTCATTTTCAAAACACACAACAAGTAACAAAAGTAACAGAGCAAGAAAGTAACAATAACATAATACAAAAAAAGAGCAAAAAACATTTTGAAGTGTTAGCAAAAGTTTAACGTTTTTTGTGTTGACCAAGCAGCGAATTTGAGTCTTGAGCTTAAGCTTTATCTTTTTGTTGGGCATTTTGAATAATTTTTATTTTTTTTCAAACGATAAGCTGACAACAATGACATTTCAATCTCTGCTATTAGCCGCAAACACACTCACATTCTGCTATGGGCTCCACTTAGCTCGGCTTAGAAACCAGTAACCAAGGCCAGCAGCTATTGGTTGAAGTTAACCACTGCCACTGTGGCGGCAAAACATATCTGAGCCAGTGCTGACAATATGCTACATTTTGGCTGGTTTTCCTTAGAGGTTTATTGCGGAATCTGATATTTTTCTGTGTGTGTGTATGTGATCAAACTTGATATGCTGTCACATATCAATAGATAAGAAGATATTAATGCTTATGCTATGGATATTTACAATGATCTTGATGCATATTTGTGACGAGCTTAAGCTAGTTTTTTTTTTTTTAGATGTTCTCAGCGCATGTGGGAAAATATGGCTGACAAAGAAGTGTGTCTTGATTTGATTTTGCAGACTTTAAGGTAAGTTTGGAATTTATTTTCAATGATTTTCATAGAAAATGTTATGCAATAATAATACAGCAAGAAATAGAAAGCTTTTTATTTATTATCAATTGCGTATTTTAATAATCTTTATTATTTATATGCAGAAAATTAAGTAACAACATAATCTTGTTAGTCTTTTTGAAAAACTTCTTCACAAAATATCTGTTTTCTAGGGATAGGCAATATTAGTGGATAAAAGTTTACTTCTCCTAGCTGAAAGCGCAATTTTTAAATCGAAAAATCAGACAACTTTTGGCTATGCTTTTATGCTTAAGCGACAATGGTAATAAATGCTTTCCAAAGAGCTCTTAAGTTCACTGTTGTGTGCACAATAATATTTTAAACATTATTATTATAGTGCCACAACGGAGGCGGGAGCATAATGCCAGCTCAAAAGTTAACGCTCCATTGTTGTTAGTCGCATAGACTGTGCTAAGAATGCCAACAAACGAGTCCAAAACAAGTTGCATCAAAGGCCACAAGAGTCAGTCATAGATACAGCAACAGATATACCGAGTCGCTGAGAACGATTTGACAATGCGAGAAACGTGCGACTTGAGATACATTTTGCGCTTGTTGCTGTTGTTGCTATTGTTGCCATGCAACACGCAGCTGACCCAATTGCTGGGACAACTAAATGGTTAAATGGAAGTTGTGTCTTGCGTTTAGCGGCGATTAAACTTTTAAACAGATAATATGCTTTCAAGTTATCTCTAGCTCGTTTAACGCAAATCGCTGACTTAACTTGCATAGATCAGCTGCAAATTGGCGGCTACCCAAAAGAGTTCAGCCCATAACTTGGATGCAGATTCAGAGATCCCAAGCCACAATCAACAATAATTTTTGCGCTCAAGCATTTTATCAGATTTATCGGTCACGGCGCGGCTTAAGATACCATTTTATATGTTGCATGGCTGCATTGCCGAGTTTCATTCGCAGCCAAGTTAAGACGTCGACGTCGACAGTGACAGGCGGACTGCGCAGTAGCTACTACTATTAGCTAGTAGCTAGCTAGTCCAACAGACAGAAATGCATTATGCATTTAAGTTGGCTAATTGCTTGACTTGGTTGCGCTGTGTGTGTGTAATCAGTAAGCAAGTACGCTTAGCCAATCGCTAATTTGTGTGAATAGTCAGCCGCAGAAAGTATCTCTCTATTTGCGAAAAAAAATACTTTTTGTATCTGGCTGCAACATTGTTTCTTGGCTGGCTAGTTGAATGTCCGATTTCACTACAAATACGCAACATAAACAAACTCTAAGCTCTCACAAATGCTTGAACAATAAAAAAAAAGAATTTTACAATACAGGAAGCAATGATCACAAAATAAGAGTTAAGTGCTTGAAGCTGCGTTCCTCAGCAATTGCCTATGCTGAAATTTATTGTTTATTTATTTTCATAGCATATTCTCCCACAGTTACTCTCGAACATTTTATGCTCGCCATTAGTATTTCTATTATTATATTTTATTTATGAACCGCAGCCAAAAGAGGACAAAAAATCAACGAAATATCTCAAGTGACCTTTTTTTCTGCCATTAAGTTGAAAAAATAGTCACTCGAAAAATAAAAATGAAGTGCAAAATACATATTTAGCACGTTCGAAGTATTTAAAAGACAAAACAATAAACACAGCCGAAATACAAAGTTTTTTTTAGGCGAACAAGATAAAAACAACATACAGGCAAAACAAAAATGAAGCATAAACAAAATTATTGACAAGTGAATGAATTTTTTGTATCAACATTTTCTGTTAGCTATGCACCAAATTTTTAATTAATAACAGCTATAATGTTTAAGGTTTGATTTATGTATTATTGTTTATTTTTTATTAGTTTATATTGAAGATTGTATTTCAGTCAAAGATGAATGATTAATTTGTCTTGATCCCACCATATCCGATTGTTGCTATTATTTATTTATTTGGCTAAACAAATTTAGCAAATTACTCAAGGCATGCAAATAAAAATTATATATTTTTCTTGAACGAGTATACGTTTATTACTTAGACTTGTGTTTGGCGTATACCTGCCCTAATGCTATGAGTGTGCTCGACATGAGCTATAAACAATATGCAGTTAAGCTTGGCAGCTGATTGGCGCCAAAAGCACAGCACAATGAACATGAAATTTCACCTGTGCCCCGGTATAGGATAAGTGCAGGTAATTATGGCAAAAAAAAAATTTTTTTTTTTTTTTTTTTTCCACATACATTTGCATTTGCTCTTAGCCAACAAGAAAGAAATAAACATGCAACAAGGCCTGAGTGCACAGGTTATTAATTAAGCCAAAAATGGTAAACATACCTTAAATACGCTCACTATTTAAATATAATTTGTGTGTCATTGCTGTTGTTGTGGTCTTTTCTTGTTCGACTCGCTGATTGCTTCATATTCACAGCATGGCAAGTTCATTAGCCTCCCAGTAGCTAATAACTCTGTTGTCTTTGAATACAAATAGTAGTGTATACTATTTAAGTAAGCATTAGTATTGATTTATAGTCTACAGCTGTATCGGTCGATTGCTCTATATGGCATATTGCCGGGATTATGATATGAAGATTTCTGTTTTGATATCACTTGTTTGCTTGCTAGCTGCCAGCATTTATGGCAACGGTGACGCCCTTTCGTAGTCTTCGACCTACGCGCTAACATTTAAAACATTTTAATTTATTAGCTCAAGTGTTCATATATGGCTAAAACCAAAAAATAATTCAAGCCGATCTCACATGATTTGAATCACTCTGAACTGCCTGCTAAATGCGACTGATTGTTGCTCAGCTTTGGTTGTGGGTGTATTTAAATAAAAACTAATATTTGTAAAGAAAGTGGATAAAATAGCGAATGCGAAGATTGTTTCTTAAATACAAGCCTTTAAAATTTTGCGTCATTAGATAATCTCATATATTGTTAACAGTTTTATGCTGTTATTTTTAGACATTTATAGACTTTGAAATTTGTGAGTAAATAAATGCACTTTTTTGTTACTTAGGGTTTTCTAGCTTTAGTTATACCAAATCTAAAGCAGAAGCAGAATTACTTTGCAAATTTTTGATATTTTTACGAGCAAAACATTTGTTCATTTCACATTTCAACACAAAACCAATTTAATGTGAGAAATGTATTTTAATTATTTTTCTTCGGTCTTGTTTTATAGTAATCCAAAAATTTTTGTTAGCATGAACTTAATCAGCTAAAAGTTTTAAAGCCACTGTCTTGACGAATAAGATGAGATTTAACAAATCTTAGATTTCCAAGGTTATAAACCTTATCTGGAATGTATTCAAAAAGAAAGTATGGAAACACACACTAAGAATCTACAGCCTTATTCACACCAACTAAAATATGAAAGTATTCCAAGATAATTCTAACGAAGTTAAACTTTCACAAGCACTTTTTAGTAAGAGATTCATGTTTGCTCTCAAACTATTCCAGTTACTCTTATTACAGTTGTTATATTAAGATCGCATAAATGAAGCATAGCCATAAAGCGCAGGCACAAAAAATTATCACGACATTAAAGAAAAGTACATATAAAAGAATTTCCACGTGCAGGCAGCAACAGAGCAATGCTTAAGGTCAACACAAATAACTTTAGCTATATATATACATGTATAGGTATTTTACACATTTATAGATATTTCTTCTAGGTAAAGGCACATTCTAAAGAAAAAAAGTATCAACATAGAAAATAAAATATCTACACAAATATGTAAGTAACCACAGCTTTGAATGTTTGAAAACTGTTTTGTTATTAATTAAAATGGAGAAACACATTGCAACTAAAATTTTACATGTCTCTTGGCGAGACTCGAACTCAGAACGCATAGAATTATTTTGGCTCAGTTCTTTGCCGCATTTGCAAAGCATAGCAACATTTTTATGATTTTGTGTTTTTCTGTACAATTATTTTTAATTGTTATGCAGCCTCGTTTTTGATTTTAGAACGCAAGCACGTTAAATAAAAAAAACACGCACACACACACACACAACAACAACGACAGCAATAAGCTACGTAAATATTTTGATCATTTTGGTCGTGGGTCTTTTCTTTGACGCGTACTCACTAATTAGAATTTGTACAAACAATATGGGAATTATAAACATATAATTTGGTTTTTGTTATTCCGTTTTTGGGCCTTTCGACTGTAATTTTGGGTTGGTTTGCTTTGATAGCGCTGAGTTATTCGCGTGCTACTAAAAGTCGAACGTTGGCGACTTTTTGCCACATCGAATATCTCGAGTCATTCATTCTCACTCACTCTTTCTCTCTCTTGCCTCGATCGGAAGAGATACAAAAGGCACACAAAAGTTCTATCTATCAAATGCATGGTATATCTGTTCAAACGTATTTGCGGCTGCAGAGAACAGCTGAAAGAGCTGAGAAAATTAGAAGAAAAAGATAATCAAGACAAAGATAAAAGTATATATATAAGAAATGCGTGTATTGATTTAATAAAAATAAAATAACAAACAGGGTGTGCGTATTTGTCGCTAGAATATATAAGAGATGAGCACATAGCGATATAAAACTGCTTCTAAAAACAATCATTTCGAGAATGCAAAGGCAATTAAATGCAAGATTGAGCATGGGAGAACTATGATAACAAGAGAATAATATAAGCTAGATGGTCATAAAATACAACTACTATTGCAATTCTACCAAGCGTATAAAGATTTTTTATATAGCTACATAAAAATTGTATTTTTATTAAGTTTAGTACTTTAGGGCTTAGTGCTTGGATAAGCGTGAGCTTATATTAAGAGGACATTGACATTAAAAATTTAATTTTAAACTATTTTTTAATTAGAAATGTTTTCTTTACACCAACTTCTTTATGGGAAAAATGTTCATTATTCTTGACGATACTAGATTTTATGATTCTTTTTCGTTGAGTGTATGCCTAGTTTTAAATGAAAACCACCCTGTAGCACACGTCGACAGCCGCTACAATAGCTATTTATAAATATAGATATAATAACAAAATAACACGTTGTTTTCTCTATGTAGTACATTATCATATTTTCTTGCGGCTGCCGCTGGCTGCTGTTCAATGAGCCAAAGGGTAAGACCTCAAACATACTGTGACAAAAAAAAACATAAATAAATAGAAAATTTCGGGCACAACGCGTTGCTCATTCAGAAAACAAAAATGTTGAGTAGGATGCTTGTTGGATGCCATCAAATTTGTTATGCTCCCCGACAGCGTCGACAGGCTACAACTATAGACCACATTACCCTTGCCCACTGTGCGAGAATCGAAGAAGAAAAAAAATAAAAACGAATTGGGAACGCGTTGTCGTTTGTCGTCGTCGATGTTGTCGCATTTTAAAAATAAACTCGGAAAAGCGCTGAACGCACATCGACGCCAGAAACGCATACACATACAAACACAGACGCACCGCCGAAAATAGTGCATCCAATCGCGCAGGTGGCAAATGGGAGCATGAACGGGATGCGTTGCGACTTAAAAGAATGCAAGAAAGACACCAACAACAGCAGCAACAACGGCGCCATTTTGCTGGCTACGTTGTCATAAATCTTGAAATACCTTTTCAGCCAACTCAAAACAGTTCGGTTCGGGTCGATTTCTCGCAGAACCAAACTACGTGATCATAATATTAATAGTTGACCCAGAAATACAAAAATACGTTTATGAACATTTTTGCTTAATAAAGGTTTCCAACTCTTTTTTTGCCAACAAATCAAACGAGCCCGCAGCTAACAGCCCACAGAGTTCATTGTGTGATTAGTCTTAAGAACCTAACGCATTTTATTTGAAACTTGTTGGTATGAAAGAGAGACCGAAAGGTTTCAAACATTAAGAACCGATTAACAAGTTCACAGTGGTAACAAGGTCGGAGTATAAGTTATAACAGATTTTTGAATAGAAAGAGAGAGAATAAAAAATAATAATAATGGAATTTAAGATTTTATTATTGATTTAACTGAAAATGTGTATTTGCCTCCGATTTGTTGTTATACTCCACTCTAGTTTCCACCAAGATCACTAGGTAAACAAGGTCACAGCAAACAAACGTTCACCCAAGAACTCAAAAAACAAATCTTTTAAGTACAAAAGCTTCTCGAAACAGAAAGTTTGCTCACTAGTTCGGGGTACACACAAAAACTCTAACAATAATTGCCTGCTCTTTCAATGCCACACTCTAATGGGTCATAATTTAACCATTGTTTCTACAAGAGATCTCAGATGGAGGAGATAATTAACTGAGAAGTCGCCTCAAAATTGTAAGTGCTTGGTATTTTGGGTAAAAAAAAACCTTGCACATAACCAAGCCAAATGACAAGTGCGTTAAATGATAAAAAAAAAAAAAAAACAAAGTAACAAAAAAAAAACGGAAACATAAAAACAATCACAATAACAAACCGTTTAACGAGTTGGCAGAAAGAGGGTCAAGCTCAATTTGTGTGAGAATGTGTTGACTGAAATTGAATGCGCTTTCATAGCCATAAATGAAATGATATCAGTTGTAGATTTATATGCACAGGGCCTCGCACGTACAACCACAACAATAATAACAATAACGCCCCCACCTTTCTTCACATTCGCTTTCATTTAAATGCAAACTTCATTATACTATATGCGTATTACTTCGCAGCAAGGTTTCTGGGCTGGTTTTCTAAGCTAACTTAGCTTGCTCATTTGTGAAATTTCTAAAAAAAAAAAAAATACTACTAAGTAATCATATGCAAATAAGCTAACAGATAGAAAATAAAGGCAAAGAAGAAGAATCAGCAGATAGCTCTCGGTTGATTTCACGAGGTTTGGTTTGGTTTGGTTTGCTTACCCAAATACTACCAACAACAACAGAAAAGATTTCATTTAGTCTGGTGACCTGCGTTCCATACGATTCGATTCGGGTTTCTCTTTCGAGTCCAACAAAAAGCGAAATTTGATTTCGGTTTTCTGATTAGTAGAACTAACCAACAACAACAAAAAAGACCTAAAACATCGACAACACCTTTGCGAATAGCATTTTGAGTGTGTAAGGTGCGGAGGGTTTTTGTTTTCATAATTTATGCAGCTTGTCATCGCTGTCTTTTAACGATGGTTCGATGTTTTTTTGGTGCTAGAAACCGTCGAGCTATGCGATGTTGGCCGCTCTGACTAGACAAAAGCGAAAGTCGTCTGGTAATATATCAAATATGATTCGTGAATTATTTAGGTATACTTACATATTATGCACAGTGTTTGAGAAAATAAAAACTTATATAGAAAAGACCATAAAAAACAAAGCTCAAGCCAAAAATAATAATATATTTTTAAATTTCGAAAAGAAGACGAAACAATCGCTGAATGCAAAATTTTGCAGCTATTGTTGTAGTCTCTATTTAACTTTTAAGTTCCATAATTCAAGCCAATGACGATTTTTTATACTTTTTAGTGGCTATAATAAACCTAGTATGTCTACATCTTAAGTTATTTTAATAGCCAAAGTTTGTATAGAAAGAGTTTTCGAAGATGGGAAAGTATTTAATCTTACAATACAAATAGTTTTTAAGGTTGTGGTACAGGAAAAAACAATTTATTTAAATATAAGTGATTGATGGGCTTGTAAAAAATATTTATCCAAGCCTCATGATGATCTTGTGAAACGAAAGAGATACATAAATACAACAGCATCGTTGACAACAAGGCAATACTAATGCTCGACAAAATTGTTCAATAAGCTACTTCGAATATCCATGAAGAACTCATTAAAAAAAAATAATATATAAGAAGCTCCACACAAGATATAAACACACATGGTTACTTCCTATAAGAAAGAATTATTACTTAACTTAAAAAATATGTTTCTTTATTTCGCAAACAAACTTTATACAGAACCTAAATAATTACATCAATATCTGCATGCAAAATTCCTACTATGAGCACACTTCTTCAAATTCTTGAATCAATATGACGAAAGGTTAGTCATGGTTTGTGTTTATCGTCAGTATAACCAAATTTGAAGTGCTTAAATCATCATTCATAGTTCGCCAACTCTTTCGACATATTTGGATAATAACCAGCGATTTTTAAGCAAGTAAAATTCCCCATTTACATTAGCTAAGCAACAACAACTAGACAAAAGTCAAAGCTCTTGTGGCCAGTGTGGCCAATTGTAGCAGGAAACTTGAGCAATGAGCGCACTTGACTGCATAGTTTCATTTTGTATCCATAAGATACAAATCAGCAACAGCAGCAACAGCTGCTTCTATTTTGGGCAAAAAACAACACAAACTCATAAAGTTCAATTGCACTAAAAAACACTTGAGATAAAATATTAAAATAATAACAAAACAAAACATAACAAAAAAGGTGAGACACAAAATGTTATTTTAGAGTCAGATGGATTTTTTGATTGTAAACTTTGATTGCTAAACCATACATCCTTGGACATAAAGAAAAGTGCAGCAACCAGGAATATGTAGACATAAAAATAAAAAATAAAAAACGTAAAACCGGCTAGCAAGTGGAGTAGACCAGCTGGTCCACAAAGCCGGAATCTACGTCAAAAAAATACAAAAACTTTGAAATTCAAATTTTGTAGCGCAAAACTGAGCTCAAGTGCATTAAGTGGCGAATTGCTTCCGGTAGCTGAACGGATTGGTTTTGATTTTGTTTTTGGCTGCGACTTAAGCTCCATTGGGCCAAATACCCAAGTGGTTGTGCTACAGTGGTGCTGCTGCTCGTCACAAGTCTGCGCATTTCGTAAGCGGCTTCAGTTTTCCTACAGTTTTCTTTTCGCTTCATTTTTGGGCAACCAAAACATACTACGACTAATGTTGTAAATTAACGCAACATCAAAAACCAAAAAAAAATTGTACCAAAAACAAAAAAACATAGCAACAACACAAATTGTATCGTCATGTGGGTTTTATATAAGCCAGGCCAGTCAGTCGGTTAGTTATATGAACGGCTAGACAGCTGGGAAAACGGGCAGCCTACGCGCACATGTGCGTCCAGATCCACATCCCCATTCACATCCACATCCAGGTCGCCAGCAGCAGCTAGTCACCATCTAGTCACCAGCATTCACTTGTTTGGCCAAATTTTCCGCATCTGCGATTTTTTTTTACTTTTTTCTTTTGCAAGTATTTCTCATTTGTAATTTGGTGTTGAGTGTTTTTCTCATGTCGATGAGTTTGCATACAATTAACACAATTCAACTGAAAACTCACTTAATTAACTAATGCCGACATTATTGAAATAGAAAATGGGCAAGTTATATGCCACAAAAACTTAATTATACGCCTGTCTACAACAATTTAAAGTGCGTTTGTTTTCAAATACTGTTGTGGGAATTTCGGAAATGGAAATTAAATCGATCGACCGTTAAGCTGGCGGCGCAGAGAATGGCTTAAAAAGAACCTGTCCATTTTAGCTCTTGAAAACGATACAATGAAATCGAAACGAAAGTTTAACAATCGACAATTAAGAGTGCCAAAAGAATAAATGAAAGGCAAGATAAATGGGTAATAGAAGGTCAAGACTATGCAAATAATGACCTAAACATAAATTTAAAGTTAGCCAAAAATTGGTTGAAACCGAGGAAATAATTATATGCTATAGAACATAAAATTTATTGTTTTTGAGAGAACTTTAGCAAGATATTTCTGTATTCGGGGTTGAAAGAAGTTAAATTTATGGTTCAACTCAAGACTAACGCCAGAAAACTCGTTTTAAGACCCACCAATTTAAAGTTCAACCTCAATAACATCACCTTTGTTAGATTCTGTATCAAAAAGAGCGTTAGAAAGTTGCAGCGTTTTCAAACTTGACCCAAAGCTAGTACAAAGCCAAATATTTGTACAGCTGGAAAACGTGCTGCATAGAACAGCGAGAGACTAAACAAAAAGTCAAAGAACCGTTACATCGTTGAGATTTTGAAGAATCTAGAAAAGTATAGTATTGTTGTTGTTTTTGTTCTTGGCTTTTCAAAGTCGCCCCAGTCATACAGAGCCATAATACAGATCAACGAAACGCGGCAGTTGAAATGCTGTCATTGCTAAGCTACCAACAAACAACATCGGGAAGTTACAATCAGTTACAGTAAAGAAGTGTCAGATGCTTAGCAATTATGATGATTATGAGAGTCTCGACAACGACGCAAACTTACAGTTCACACAGAACTTGAGTGTGTTGAAAGAGAGACTAACTGACTTTGTCTTACTGACTCTGCCTGACTTTAGACGACATAGCCCGTATACCGTAAACCAACCTTTTTGAGCCAGACTTTTTGAGCCAGGCGCGCACTTTGTGCTACTTATTTCGAGTTAGCTTTTGGGCTGTTTTGGGCTTTTCTTTTCTGTCGCATCATCTAAAACTCTTTGAAATAGACAGAGGCCCAGCATTTGATAGCCAGTCCGTCAGTCAGTTAGTCAGACAGTCACACTGTTGTTCAGTTAGAGTCGCTTTGCCATACTTTAACGGTTCTCACACTCACTCGGCGGCAACTGAATCTGGCGTGTGTATCTTTGGCAGCGAGTGGCACTCATCATAATTACAACGCAGCAACAACAATTGACTGACTGACTAACTGACTGACAGGCACATGAGGCACAGGCAAAAGGCAACGTATTTTGAAGTTGTACACAATGAAAAAAATAGAAACACTTTAATAAACTTTGTATAACATTGAGTTAAAATATATGTTGTGTTAATGGATTTTAAAAAAAAAAAATTGGTAACAAAAATTTTTATAAGAAACTACACACACAAAGAAACTGAAAAGATGCAAAAAATATTTAAGTACTTGTAATTTGATTTTTATATTAGCTTAACTCCATCAAAATCAAAACTCTCCAATATGCCACATCATTTCTTTCAGTGTATTTGTCTTCACTATCGCACAAGTCCACAGTTGCCTTTTCATATACGACTCTAGTGTTTATAATTTATGATTGCTTTGCGTGATTTTACATTTCTGTGTTATTAGTCTAAACTTGGCTCGGAATCTATTCGTTCGTTTGGTTCGTGTCTTTGTTTTCGCAGCATGTGGAATGAAAAATCCACCTACATACGTTCGCACCATTCGACCTATGAAGGCAGGCAGCCCACACATTAGGCATCGAAGAGGGACTCTGAGAATTGCACGTTGTGGCAAAATTGTGTTTGAAATTTTCAATGCTGGCCGATCATTAAAATCAATTCTGATTCATTAGGCACAATTGATGGCTGTGTATGTAATGATTGAATGATTTGCACTCGGTTGATCCTGAGTTCAGGTGCTTGCCGAGTGTGTGGGATTTCGAGTCAAATCAACAAAAGATCTATTGATTGCCAACTTTGAACCATAATTAGTAGAGGGTTTTCGATAAACTCTTACGAAAATTGTTGATCAAACATATCTGTTAATAATGGCAATCAACAAATTACAAAAATATTTAAATTCATAGCCTAAATCTGCATTATAAATGCATTTTTAATCTCATAGTGTTTAAACATTTAAAAAGAGATCATTAACTATTTCAAGCGGCGATATTATACATCTGCGCCTAGAGACAAGACTAAACAAAAATGTAAGGTCAATCCAATCAACACTAGATTAATATTAATTTCATATCTCCGTCAAATCCTAACCTTGAAGCTGCTTTTAATCATTTCAAACATAAACAACTCCCCTTAGTAAATGCTTTAAATATATAACTTGGGAATTATTTTCATTCGCTCTTCATTAATCACACAAAAGACCCACATAAAATAAATAAACAAACGGTAACAGATTTAAAAATAGAAGAAACAACTGCTGTTCAGCTGTCAAGAATTTTTGTGACCCAAACACACAATATTTGTCAACAAGGTTTGTTAAGGAAGCGATCGACGCGTCGCAACGTTAGTTTTGTTGTTTTAGCTGCTTAAACATACGGCAAAGGACGGAAGGGATCGCGGTCTGTTGTAGTATTTCCGGTTAAAGCAGAAACTAAACAACATTTGTCTTCAAATGGTTATTGCTACAGTTATGATCTTAGAATTTCCATGAAAAACGCAAAAGATATGCAAATCGCATCTTGGGTAAACATGAATAGAAGCAAACAATTCAAACTGTGTCTGCAACTGCAATTGCTTAAAGGCACATTTCAAATGTATTTGTTTTTGTTGTGATTATTGTTGTTGTTTATTTCTGTTGCAATTCCCAGAAAATTATGCTTGAAAATTGAGAGTCTGCATCGAGCTGAAGTCTTTTTTAAGTTTGAAGTTGGAGTTTGCCTTTCGCGTTTTGTCGTCTCGCTATTACGACACAGTTTTCGTTTCGTTTTTAATAATCATTTGCAAATGTCTATTAGGCCGCCCCCCTAACTCAAAAGCCCGCTCCAGCCCTCTACCTCCTCAGTTGCGCATGCGCTGCGCATTTCAGAGGAAACGGAATCTGAAAATGCTGTTGAAAAACAAACTTGTGGATTACTAAGAGACGTTGGCGATGAAAATTTGTGTTTGCAACATGTAAATTAAGACTTTTAGCTCAAATCATAGCGAAGCAAGTCGGGCAACAGCGAATGGTATGGATATATACCCCGTATAGGGGCTGCAAATGCATGATTTCTTGTAAATTTGCCAAAGTATTTGTTATGATGGATGCTCTGCATACAGAGATCTATCATTTTCAACATCATAAAAAGTGAGACGCCCATGTTTGCCTTTGAATTATAGTCATCTGAATAAAAAGTAAAAGTTTGGCAAAAGTTTATAAGGAGTGTTTGCTATGTGTTTAAAATATCTTGCTTAGTCAACTTGGTGACAAATTTATTTTTAGTTTGAAGATTTTAAAAGCTGTGCTATGATAAAGTTGAAAAATGGAATCTTCAAAAATATGCACCATATATCGCATATTTTGTATTGGAAGTTAATGGGATAAAGAACTTTTCAGTTTCGTAAGATTGAGAAGCGATAAAATGGTTAATTGACTAGGAATTTTATATGTAACATTTATTAAACCTTTTTTGAACCTTTTTTTAAACATGGGTAATAAAAAAAATATAATCTTGTTTTAAAAATCAGTTCAATTTGTGGAAAGGAGTCAAGAGTTTTAAATCATCGAGTTTTTACATAGAAGAAATTTTGTTAAACGTAGGTGCAACCATTTTATTAAAAATGCGATTTCCTTTTATCATATTTTTATGACTTGAAAGAACATTAGTAAGCCAGAGTTCACTTAAGAGCTTACAAAAACTGTAAAATACTTGGAAAAACTGAGCTGTAGCACTGTTTAATGTTGAGATGCTAATGTTGTGATGCTGTGTGATCTGAGGTGCGGAAATTGCTGGCAATTCTTGACAACGGACAACTGTTGCTCAGTTATGCAATTAAATTAAAATAAAGTTGCAACAACTACTTTACAGAGCCAATAACAACAAAAACACAAACAATAACAGCAATCGAGTGACCGCATTGCAGTTGCTTATGTTGTTGTTGTTGGTGCCTGTTGTGAGTGTTGCAATTGCTTTCGCTTTGATTGAATTTATTTTATAATCCACGATGCCAACTGCTTAGCCAGACTATGTTCGTTTTTATGTGTATGTGTGTGTGTGTGTGTGGAAGTAGTATATATATAACTGCATTTATGCACAAGTATAAAAAAAAGAAGAAAAGATAAAAAAAGTAAACTGCATCTGTAAGATGGCAATTTAAAATTTTTGCATTTTACCCAGTGTGAGTGAACATAGGAAACGACGCGTCCGACAAACGTCCCGTGTTAACAAACATACAAACAAACATTGTATGTATGATAAATTATATTACTGGCACAATAATATATTTAAGAGTCATAAGCAGTGGAATCGAATCGAGCTGAGTTTGTTGCTCAGAGAGTGGAGAGTTGTGTGTGATTTACACGCAGACAATTCATATTTTAAAATTGCGCATTAGCAGTTTCCTTCCACCTCGATTGCGATAACACAAACAAACGACTACAAAAAAAAAAAAACTAAAGTAGTAATCAAAGTGGAAAAAAGTTGTAAACTTAGGAAAAAGTACCCTGAGAAGTTTATAGAAAACAGCAGAAATATCTCAAAAAAAAGTGTAGGCTGAAGAAGTTGCAAACAATCAAGCCTTAAGCTATTATTCTCTAAGTTCCATGATTATTAATTTCAATTAAATTACTTTTGTTCTAAAAAATCGAAAACTCATTTTATGTAACGAACTTTTTATATAACGAGATTTTTTGCTGGGGCCTTGAGATTCGTTTTATTTCACAGCAAAAACGGAAAGACATATCGATTTTCATTTTTTGTAAAACTAAAATACTGGATTTTTAGAAAATGCTTCTGTAAGTTGATAAATTCGAAATATTATTAGTATAATACAAACTTTAACAATGCTTTTCTAATCATTTTATAGACACAGGGTATTAAAATATCAACAATAAAGAAAAAGTAGCCAAATGCAATAAATAAATAGAAAACGGTGACTGCTGCTGCTGCTGCTCTCTCTTTCTTTCTACGTTTCTACACGAGACTCTGGGCTATGAATTTGCGTTGCAAATTGGATTATGCTTTATTGTGTTATTGTTATGGTTATTGTAGTAGTTGTCGTTGTCGTTGTCGCTGCTGCTGCTGCTGTGCCACATCCTCAAAACAACAGCAATAAAAATGTCGGCGCATGCGTCGCTGCCAGAGTCTTGTAATTACAATGCAACACTATAGCGTCTCTAGTTGTTGCCACTGAATTTATCTGGCAACTGGCAAACCGACAACCCCTTTAATTATTTGCACGATTTCGGTTTGTTAATCGCCCATTGACGTAGCATCGCATTGATCGGGCATAGACATCTCCATAAATACCCATACATAGTATCGCATAGATACATTTATGAATAGTATATACGTTTTTTTGAGTAAAAGTGCAATGAAAGCGCCCAAAAAAGGCACACTTCAATTAAAGGGGACGGCCACGAAGCGATTGGAGTTAGTTAGATAAACAAACTACTCGCCAAATTACAGCATTGTTATCGCAAGTGTGGAGAGAGAAAGAGAGAGAGAGGTAGAGCCAAAGCTAAATTTATGATTGAATTGTGCATTTTTCACGTTTGCTTTTTGCTTTAATGGGCAAGTGAAAAGCCAAACAAAAACAGCCGCAACTGCAACAAATGTGCCCATCAATTGCCAAATGAAATGAATTCAAGAAGTTGTGCGAGCTCTTTTAAGTTTAAATGCCAATGACCGACCGTTGTGTTGCACTTAGCCAAGTAGCCCGCCCCAAAATGTGAAATTCAAAGTGAAAACTAATGATAGAATTGCTCTAATGTTTCTCCTCAGAGCAATTACCTATGGGAAACATTGCTGGCACAAACATCAAAATGGAAAATGCAATGAATGCAGTTACAGAAATGTGAATGAATTGAATACTTTGGCTAGCTGTTATTGATATTAAATAAGTAACAGTAACGTAAAGATTTTTAAGATGGGAATGGAATTTAAAGAGACTTGTTTTTAAGACATATAAATTATAATAATTTTTGAATAATATCACCATTATGAATAATTAGTAAGGAAATCTTGTGTAATTAAAACAAAATTTTAAACAATTTGGGTAACAAGACTTAAGCGAATTCTTTTATGATAAAAATTTGTTTCAAGTTAAGAAAGTCCTACCAATAACATGTTACGCTTATTTGACAGTTTACAAAATTATTCTTTTAAGTTTCCCATAGCTCTATTAAACCAATTTGTCTTTTACAATAAACTTTAATTGCCGGCTATAATAAGAGGAAAATGGTTTACTCTCTTCGGATGCATATAAAAGTCTTCAATCTAAATACTTTCTGATTGTAAATTACTTTTTTACTTATTAATGAACCAGAAGTTGATATACTTTGGGCAGCAAATCATTTAATCAAAAGCTCGTTAGTCTGCGCACACAGTTTGCGCTTGAATTTTTAATGGCTTAATCAGTTTTGGCTCGGCTCGTAATATATTTTTTTTTTTTGATAGGGGAGGAAGCCACATGGTAGTTGCATCGGAAAGCGATACAAAAGAAGCACATCTAGACTTTTTTGCTATACATGCATAGGAGAGTACACACACACATATATCTGTGTATATGTAAGTAGTTTTTTTATTTAATGGCTACACCGCACAAATTGATTTGCTATGTGAAGACGGATAATTAGTTTTTGAGTGGGGTCGGGCAATGGAAAAGCTTGTACGGCATTAGTGCTGAGGCGCTTCTATAATTTAGTTTCATTAACAGCTCAATTAGGGCGCCGCCCTGTTGTCAATTAAGCCACTTTGGCCAAAATATTGATATTTTCTATAAACATGTGACACGCCAAAGCAAAACATTATTGTATATAAGTGTAAGTCTGCGATACCAATTCCGTACAGCTTAGACTCCGGTTTACTTAATAATAAATTATTTTAAATATTAAACTTGATTAGTTAGAAACAAGTAAATAACACACATTTTGCAGTTATTAAGTAAAAGCTTAAAAAGGGGTAAAAATAATTGAATACAAAAATTAACGTTTGTTAACTTTAAATGTAATAATAGTTTCATTCAAGGGATCAAACCATGACTTTTAAGATATTGCGTTTGAAAATCGGGTCACTTTTGACCAAGTTATGGAAGTCGAAAGATTTTACCAATTCCCAAGTCGATTTTTTTGCATAAAATTTTAACATGCATTTTGGCCAAAAATCGAATTTCATTTAAGTGTAAATATGTAAATGCAGTTTTATTCTAGGGGTCAAACCATGACTTTTAAGATATTGCGTTTGAAAATCGGGTCACTTTTGACCAAGTTATGGAAGTCGAAAGATTTTACCAATTCCCAAGTCGATTTTTTTGCATAAAATTTTAACATGCATTTTGGCCAAAAATCGAATTTCATTTAAGTGTAAATATGTAAATGCAGTTTTATTCTAGGGGTCAAACCATGACTTTTAAGATATTCCGTTTAAAAATCGGGTCACTTTTGACCAAGTTATGGAAGTCGAAAGATTTTACCAATTCCCAAGTCGATTTTTTTGCATAAAATTTTAACATGCATTTTGGCCAAAAATCGAATTTCATTTAATTGTAAATATGTAAATGCAGTTTTATTTAGGGGTCAAACCATGACTTTTAAGATATTGCGTTTGAAAATCGGGTCACTTTTGACCAAGTTATGGAAGTCGAAAGATTTTACCAATTCCCAAGTCGATTTTTTTGCATAAAATTTTAACATGCATTTTGGCCAAAAATCGAATTTCATTTAATTGTAAATATGTAAATGCAGTTTTATTTTAGGGGTCAAACCATGACTTTTAAGATATTGCGTTTGAAAATCGGGTCACTTTTGACCAAGTTATGGAAGTCGAAAGATTTCACCAATTCCCAAGTCGAATTTTTTGCATAAAATTTTAACATGCATTTTGGCCAAAAATCGAATTTCATTTAATTGTAAATATGTAAATGCAGTTTTATTCTAGGGGTCAAACCATGACTTTTAAGATATTGCGTTTGAAAATCGGGTCACTTTTGACCAAGTTATGGAACTCGAAAGATTTTACTAATTTCCAAGTCGATTTTTTTGCATAAAATTTTAGCATGCATTGTGGCCAAAAATCGAATTTCTTTTAATTGTAATATGTATGTAAATGCAGTTTTATTTTAGGGGTCAAACCATGACTTTTAAGATATTGCGTTTGAAAATCGGGTCAGTTTTGACCAAGTTATGGAACTCGAAAGATTTTACGAATTCCCAAGTCGATTTTTTTGCTTAAAATTGTAACATGCATTTTGGCCAAAAATCGAATTTCCTTTAATTGTAAATATGTAAATGCAGTTTTATTTTAGGGGTCAAACCATGACTTTTAAGATATTGCGTTTGAAAATCGGGTCAGTTTTGACCAAGTTATGGAACTCGAAAGATTTTACTAATTCCCAAGTCGATTATTTTGCATCAAATTGTAACATGCAGTTTGGCCAAAAATCGAATTTCTTTAATTGTAAATATGTAAATGCAGTTTTATTCTAGGGGTCAAACCATGACTTTTAAGATATTGCGTTTGAAAATCGGGTCACTTTTGACCAAGTTATGGAAGTCGAAAGATTTTGAGAATTCCCAAGTACATTTTTTTGCATAAAACCTTAACATGCATTTTGGCTGAAAATCGAATTTCTTTTAATTGTAAATATGTAAATGCAGTTTTATTCTAGGGGTCAAACCATGACTTTTAAGATATTGCGTTTGAAAATCGGGTCACTTTTGACCAAGTTATGGAAGTCGAAAGATTTTACGAATTCCCAAGTACATTTTTTTGCATAAAACTTTAACATGCATTTTGGCTGAAAATCGAATTTCTTTAATTGTAAATATGTAAATGCAGTTTTATTTAGGGGTCAAACCATGACTTTAAGATATTGCGTTTGAAAATCGGGTCAGTTTTGACCAAGTTATGGAACTCGAAAGATTTTACTAATTTCCAAGTCGATTTTTTTGCATAAAATTTTAACACGCATTTTAGCTGAAAATCGAATTTCTTTTAATTGTAAATATGTAAATGCAGTTTTATTTAGGGGTCAAACCATGACTTTTAAGATATTGCGTTTGAAAATCGGGTCAGTTTTGACCAAGTTATGGAAGTCGAAAGATTTTACTAATTCCAAGTCGATTTTTTTGCATAAAACTTTAACATGCATTTTGGCTGAAAATCGAATTTCTTTTAATTGTAAATATGTAAATGCAGTTTTATTTAGGGGTCAAACCATGACTTTTAAGATATTGCGTTTGAAAATCGGGTCAGTTTTGACCAAGTTATGGAACTCGAAAGATTTTACGAATTCCCAAGTCGATTTTTTTGCATAAAATTGTAACATGCATTTTGGCCAAAAATCGAATTTCTTTTAATTGTAAATATGTAAATGCAGTTTTATTTAGGGGTCAAACCATGACTTTTAAGATATTGCGTTTGAGAATCGGGTCAGTTTTGACCAAGTTATGGAACTCGAAAGATTTTACTAATTCCCAAGTCGATTATTTTGCATCAAATTGTATCATGCATTTTGGCCAAAAATCGAATTTCTTTAATTGTAAATATGTGAATGCAGTTTTATTTAGGGGTCAAACCATGACTTTAAAGACATTGCGTTTGAAAATCGGGTCAGTTTTGACCAAGTTATGGAACTCGAAAGATTTTACGAATTCCCAAGTCGATTTTTTTGCTTAAAATTGTAACATGCATTTTGGCCAAAAATCGAATTTCTTTTCATTGTAAATATGTAAATGCAGTTTTATTCTTGGGGTCAAACCATGACTTTTAAGATATTGCGTTTGAAAATCGGGTCAGTTTTGACCAAGTTATGGAACTCGAAAGATTTTACGAATTCCCAAGTACGATTTTTTTGCATAAAACTTTAACATGCATTTTGGCCGAAAATCGAATTTCTTTTAATTGTAAATATGTAAATGCAGTTTTATTCTAGGGGTCAAACCATGACTTTTAAGATATTGCGTTTGAAAATCGGGTCAGTTTTGACCAAGTTATGGAACTCGAAAGATTTTACTAATTCCAAGTCGATTTTTTTGCATAAAATTTTAACACGCATTTTAGCTGAAAATCGAATTTCATTTAATTGTAAATATGTAAATGCAGTTTTATTTAGGGGTCAAACCATGACTTTTAAGATATTGCGTTTGAAAATCGGGTCAGTTTTGACCAAGTTATGGAAGTCGAAAGATTTTACGAGTTCCCAAGTACGATTTTTTTGCATAAAACTTTAACATGCATTTTGGCCAAAAATCGAATTTCATTTAATTGTAAATATGTAAATGCAGTTTTATTTTAGGGGTCAAACCATGACTTTTAAGATATTGCGTTTGAAAATCGGGTCACTTTTGACCAAGTTATGGAAGTCGAAAGATTTTAAGAGTTCCCAAGTACATTTTTTTGCATAAAACTTTAACATGCATTTTGGCCAAAAATCGAATTTCTTTAATTGTAAATATGTAAATGCAGTTTTATTCTAGGGGTCAAACCATGACTTTTAAGATATTGCGTTTGAAAATCGGGTCAGCTTTGACCACGTTATGGAAGTCGAAAGATTTTACGAGTTCCCAAGTACATTTTTTGCATAAAACTTTAACATGCATTTTGGCCAAAAATCGAATTTCTTTTAATTGTAAATATGTAAATGCAGTTTTATTCTAGGGGTCAAACCATGACTTTTAAGATATTGCGTTTGAAAATCGGGTCAGTTTTGACCAAGTTATGGAACTCGAAAGATTGTACGAATTCCCAAGTCGATTTTTTTGCTTAAAATTGTAACATGCATTTTGGCCAAAAATCGAATTTCTTTAATTGTAAATATGTAAATGCAGTTTTATTCTAGGGGTCAAACCATGACTTTTAAGATATTGCGTTTGAAAATCGGGTCACTTTTGACCAAGTTATGGAAGTCGAAAGATTTTAAGAGTTCCCAAGTACATTTTTTTGCATAAAACTTTAACATGCATTTTGGCCAAAAATCGAATTTCTTTTAATTGTAAATATGTGAATGCAGTTTTATTTTAGGGGTCAAACCATGACTTTTAAGATATTGCGTTTGAAAATCGGGTCAGTTTTGACCAAGTTATGGAAGTCGAAAGATTTTAAGAGTTCCCAAGTACATTTTTTTGCATAAAACTTTAACATGCATTTTGGCTGAAAATCGAATTTCTTTTAATTGTAAATATGTGAATGCAGTTTTATTCTTGGGGTCAAACCATGACTTTTAAGATATTGCGTTTGAAAATCGGGTCAGCTTTGACCAAGTTATGGAAGTCGAAAGATTTTAAGAGTTCCCAAGTACATTTTTTTGCATAAAACTTTAACATGCATTTTGGCTGAAAATCGAATTTCTTTTAATTGTAAATATGTAAATGCAGTTTTATTCTAGGGGTCAAACCATGACTTTTAAGATATTGCGTTTGAAAATCGGGTCAGTTTTGACCAAGTTATGGAAGTCGAAAGATTTTAAGAGTTCCCAAGTACATTTTTTTGCATAAAACTTTAACATGCATTTTGGCCAAAAATCGAATTTCTTTTAATTGTAAATATGTGAATGCAGTTTTATTTTAGGGGTCAAACCATGACTTTTAAGATATTGCGTTTGAAAATCGGGTCAGTTTTGACCAAGTTATGGAAGTCGAAAGATTTTAAGAGTTCCCAAGTACATTTTTTTGCATAAAACTTTAACATGCATTTTGGCTGAAAATCGAATTTCTTTTAATTGTAAATATGTAAATGCAGTTTTATTCTAGGGGTCAAACCATGACTTTTAAGATATTGCGTTTGAAAATCGGGTCAGTTTTGACCAAGTTATGGAAGTCGAAAGATTTTAAGAGTTCCCAAGTACATTTTTTGCATAAAACTTTAACATGCATTTTGGCCAAAAATCGAATTTCTTTAATTGTAAATATGTGAATGCAGTTTTATTTTAGGGGTCAAACCATGACTTTTAAGATATTGCGTTTGAAAATCGGGTCAGTTTTGACCAAGTTATGGAAGTCGAAAGATTTTAAGAGTTCCCAAGTACATTTTTTTGCATAAAACTTTAACATGCATTTTGGCCGAAAATCGAATTTCTTTTAATTGTAAATATGTGAATGCAGTTTTATTTTAGGGGTCAAACCATGACTTTTAAGATATTGCGTTTGAAAATCGGGTCAGCTTTGACCAAGTTATGGAAGTCGAAAGATTTTAAGAGTTCCCAAGTACATTTTTTTGCATAAAACTTTAACATGCATTTTGCTGAAAATCGAATTTCTTTAATTGTAAATATGTGAATGCAGTTTTATTCTTGGGGTCAAACCATGACTTTTAAGATATTGCGTTTGAAAATCGGGTCAGTTTTGACCAAGTTATGGAAGTCGAAAGATTTTAAGAGTTCCCAAGTACATTTTTTTGCATAAAACTTTAACATGCATTTTGGCCAAAAATCGAAATATATTGAATTGTAAATATGTAAATGCAGTTTTATTCTAGGGGTCAAACCATGACTTTTAAGATATTGCGTTTGAAAATCGGGTCAGCTTTGACCACGTTATGGAAGTCGAAAGATTTTACGAGTTCCCAAGTACATTTTTTTGCATAAAACTTTAACATGCATTTTGGCCAAAAATCGAATTTCATTTAATTGTAAATATGTAAATGCAGTTTTATTTTAGGGGTCAAACCATGACTTTTAAGATATTGCGTTTGAAAATCGGGTCAGTTTTGACCAAGTTATGGAAGTCGAAAGATTGTACGAATTCCCAAGTCGATTTTTTTGCTTAAAATTGTAACATGCATTTTGGCCAAAAATCGAATTTCTTTAATTGTAAATATGTAAATGCAGTTTTATTCTAGGGGTCAAACCATGACTTTTAAGATATTGCGTTTGAAAATCGGGTCAGTTTTGACCAAGTTATGGAAGTCGAAAGATTTTAAGAGTTCCCAAGTACATTTTTTTGCATAAAACTTTAACATGCATTTTGGCTGAAAATCGAATTTCTTTTAATTGTAAATATGTGAATGCAGTTTTATTCTTGGGGTCAAACCATGACTTTTAAGATATTGCGTTTGAAAATCGGGTCAGCTTTGACCAAGTTATGGAAGTCGAAAGATTTTAAGAGTTCCCAAGTACATTTTTTTGCATAAAACTTTAACATGCATTTTGGCTGAAAATCGAATTTCTTTTAATTGTAAATATGTAAATGCAGTTTTATTCTAGGGGTCAAACCATGACTTTTAAGATATTGCGTTTGAAAATCGGGTCAGTTTTGACCAAGTTATGGAAGTCGAAAGATTTTAAGAGTTCCCAAGTACATTTTTTTGCATAAAACTTTAACATGCATTTTGGCCAAAAATCGAATTTCTTTAATTGTAAATATGTGAATGCAGTTTTATTCTAGGGGTCAAACCATGACTTTTAAGATATTGCGTTTGAAAATCGGGTCAGTTTTGACCAAGTTATGGAAGTCGAAAGATTTTAAGAGTTCCCAAGTACATTTTTTTGCATAAAACTTTAACATGCATTTTGGCCAAAAATCGAATTTCTTTAATTGTAAATATGTAAATGCAGTTTTATTCTAGGGGTCAAACCATGACTTTTAAGATATTGCGTTTGAAAATCGGGTCAGTTTTGACCAAGTTATGGAAGTCGAAAGATTTTAAGAGTTCCCAAGTACATTTTTTTGCATAAAACTTTAACATGCATTTTGGCCAAAATCGAATTTCTTTTAATTGTAAATATGTGAATGCAGTTTTATTCTAGGGGTCAAACCATGACTTTTAAGATATTGCGTTTGAAAATCGGGTCAGTTTTGACCAAGTTATGGAAGTCGAAAGATTTTAAGAGTTCCCAAGTACATTTTTTTGCATAAAACTTTAACATGCATTTTGGCCGAAAATCGAATTTCTTTTAATTGTAAATATGTGAATGCAGTTTTATTCTAGGGGTCAAACCATGACTTTAAGATATTGCGTTTGAAAATCGGGTCAGTTTTGACCAAGTTATGGAAGTCGAAAGATTTTAAGAGTTCCCAAGTACGATTTTTTTGCATAAAACTTTAACATGCATTTTGGCTGAAAATCGAATTTCTTTAATTGTAAATATGTAAATGCAGTTTTATTCTAGGGGTCAAACCATGACTTTTAAGATATTGCGTTTGAAAATCGGGTCAGTTTTGACCAAGTTATGGAAGTCGAAAGATTTTAAGAGTTCCCAAGTACGATTTTTTTGCATAAAACTTTAACATGCATTTTGGCCAAAAATCGAATTTCTTTTAATTGTAAATATGTGAATGCAGTTTTATTTTAGGGGTCCAACCATGACTTTTAAGATATTGCGTTTGAAAATCGGGTCAGTTTTGACCAAGTTATGGAAGTCGAAAGATTTTAAGAGTTCCCAAGTACATTTTTTTGCATAAAACTTTAACATGCATTTTGGCTGAAAATCGAATTTCTTTAATTGTAAATATGTGAATGCAGTTTTATTCTAGGGGTCAAACCATGACTTTTAAGATATTGCGTTTGAAAATCGGGTCAGCTTTGACCAAGTTATGGAAGTCGAAAGATTTTAAGAGTTCCCAAGTACATTTTTTGCATAAAACTTTAACATGCATTTTGGCCAATAATCGAATTTCATTTAATTGTAAATATGTAAATGCAGTTTTATTCTAGGGGTCAAACCATGACTTTTAAGATATTGCGTTTGAAAATCGGGTCACTTTTGACCAAGTTATGGAAGTCGAAAGATTTTAAGAGTTCCCAAGTACATTTTTTTGCATAAAACTTTAACATGCATTTTGGCCAAAAATCGAATTTCTTTAATTGTAAATATGTAAATGCAGTTTTATTTAGGGGTCAAACCATGACTTTTAAGATATTGCGTTTGAAAATCGGGTCAGTTTTGACCAAGTTATGGAGGTCGAAAGATTTTACGAATTCCCAAGTACGATTTTTTTGCATAAAACTTTAACATGCATTTTGGCCAAAAATCGAATTTCATTTAATTGTAAATATGTAAATGCAGTTTTATTCTAGGGGTCAAACCATGACTTTTAAGATATTGCGTTTGAAAATCGGGTCAGTTTTGACCAAGTTATGGAAGTCGAAAGATTTTGAGAATTCCCAAGTACATTTTTTGCATAAAACTTTAACATGCATTTTGGCTGAAAATCGAATTTCTTTAATTGTAAATATGTGAATGCAGTTTTATTTAAGGGGTCAAACCATGACTTTTAAGATATTGCGTTTGAAAATCGGGTCAGTTTTGACCAAGTTATGGAACTCGAAAGATTTACCAATTCCCAAGTCGATTTTTTTGCATAAAACTTTAACATGCATTTTGGCCAAAAATCGAATTTCTTTTAATTGTAAATATGTAAATGCAGTTTTATTCTAGGGGTCAAACCATGACTTTTAAGATATTGCGTTTGAAAATCGAGTCAGTTTTGACCAAGTTATGGAGGTCGAAAGATTTTACGAATTCCCAAGTACATTTTTTTGCATAAAACTTTAACATGCATTTTTGCCAAAATCGAGTTTCTTTTAATTGTAAATATGTAAATGCAGTTTTATTTAGGGGTCAAACCATGACTTTTAAGATATTGCGTTTGAAAATCGGGTCAGTTTTGACCAAGTTATGGAAGTCGAAAGATTCTACGAATTCCCAAGTACATTTTTTTGCATAAAACTTTAACATGCATTTTGGCTGAAAATCGAATTTCTTTAATTGTACATATGTAAATGCAGTTTTATTTTAGGGGTTAAACCATGACTTTTAAGATATTGCTTTTGAAAATCGGGTCAGTTTTGACCAAGTTATGGAACTCGAAAGATTTTACCAATTCCCAAGTCGATTTTTTTGCTTAAAATTGTAACATGCATTTTGGCCAAAAATCGAATTTCATTTAATTGTAAATATGTAAATGCAGTTTTATTTTAGGGGTCAAACCATGACTTTTAAGATATTGCGTTTGAAAATCGGGTCACTTTTGACCAAGTTATGGAAGTCGAAAGATTTTCCGAATTCCCAAGTACATTTTTTTGCATAAAACTTTAACATGCATTTTGGCTGAAAATCGAATTTCTTTAATTGTAATTATGTAAATGCAGTTTTATTCTAGGGGTCAAACCATGACTTTTAAGATATTGCGTTTGAAAATCGGGTCACTTTTGACCAAGTTATGGAAGTCGAAAGATTTTACGAATTCCCAAGTCGATTTTTTTGCATAAAATTTTAACATGCATTTTGGCCAAAAATCGAATTTCATTTAATTGTAAATATGTAAATGCAGTTTTATTCTAGGGGTCAAACCATGACTTTTAAGATATTGCGTTTGAAAATCGGGTCACTTTTGACCAAGTTATGGAAGTCGAAAGATTTTAAGAGTTCCCAAGTCGATTTTTTTGCATAAAATTTAACATGCATATTGACCAAAAATCGAATTTCATTTAATTGTAAATATGTAAATGCAGTTTTATTCTAGGGGTCAAACCATGACTTTTAAGATATTGCGTTTGAAAATCGGGTCACTTTTGACCAAGTTATGGAAGTCGAAAGATTTTACGAATTCCCAAGTACATTTTTTTGCATAAAACTTTAACATGCATTTTGGCCAAAAATCGAATTTCATTTAATTGTAAATATGTAAATGCAGTTTTATTCTAGGGGTCAAACCATGACTTTTAAGATATTGCGTTTGAAAATCGGGTCACTTTTGACCAAGTTATGGAAGTCGAAAGATTTTACCAATTCCCAAGTCGATTTTTTTGCATAAAATTTTAACATGCATTTTGGCCAAAAATCGAATTTCATTTAATTGTAAATATGTAAATGCAGTTTTATTCTAGGGGTCAAACCATGACTTTTAAGATATTGCGTTTGAAAATCGGGTCACTTTTGACCAAGTTATGGAAGTCGAAAGATTTTAAGAGTTCCCAAGTACATTTTTTTGCATAAAACTTTAACATGCATTTGGCCGAAAATCGAATTTCTTTTAATTGTAAATATGTAAATGCAGTTTTATTCTAGGGGTCAAACCATGACTTTTAAGATATTGCGTTTGAAAATCGGGTCACTTTTGACCAAGTTATGGAAGTCGAAAGATTTTACAATTCCCAAGTCGATTTTTTTGCATAAAACTTTAACATGCATTTTGGCCGAAAATCGAATTTCATTTAATTGTAAATATGTAAATGCAGTTTTATTCTAGGGGTCAAACCATGACTTTTAAGATATTGCGTTTGAAAATCGGGTCACTTTTGACCAAGTTATGGAAGTCGAAAGATTTTACCAATTCCCAAGTCGATTTTTTTGCATAAAATTTTAACATGCATTTTGGCCAAAAATCGAATTTCATTTAATTGTAAATATGTAAATGCAGTTTTATTCTAGGGGTCAAACCATGACTTTTAAGATATTGCGTTCGAAAATCGGGTCAGTTTTGACCAAGTTATGGAACTCGAAAGATTTTACCCATTCCCAAGTCGATTTTTTTGCATAAAATTTTAACATGCATTTGGCCGAAAATCGAATTTCTTTTAATTGTAAATATGTAAATGCAGTTTTATTTTAGGAGTCAAACCATGACTTTTAAGATATTGCGTTCGAAAATCGGGTCACTTTTGACCAAGTTATGGAAGTCGAAAGATTTCACCAATTCCCAAGTCGAATAGTTTGCATAAAATTTTAACATGCATTTTGGCCAAAAATCGAATTTCATTTAATTGTAAATATGTAAATGCAGTTTTATTCTAGGGGTCAAACCATGACTTTTAAGATATTGCGTTTGAAAATCGGGTCAGTTTTGACGAAGCTATCGAAGTTGATAATGCAGTTTTAATCTATAAGTCAAACATGACTTTTAAGATATTGCTGCTATTAATATTGTTAAGGAAGTTGAAATATTTTACAAATGCTGAAGTCTATACACCGTAAAACAAATACAAAATACTTTGTTCAAACTATCAGGTTATAAATATTTGTTCACAGATACAAACTTGTTTTTAATATGTTTTTATGGAAATGCAGTTTATATAAAGCAATTTGAATAAAACCTGCAATTAAATGATTTATTTAGCTATGTAGAACTTATATATATATATCAATTTAAAAACAAAACAAAAAACTGAATTTGATTTTTTTCTTGTTCACACTATCTAGTTTTTACTGTAATAATATACTATTATATCAAGTATCTTCATTTTAAACTTGTTTTTATATGATGTCAACATTTGTAAATATTTGTTTGAAGCTTAAATTCATAAATATTGAGTTTTTACTAATGCTTGAAAATACTTCGATTTGTGTATAAGTAAACTGTTGTTTATTTTTTCCAATAACTAAATAAAGATTAAATGCCAAAGGCAAAATTGCACAATGAAATATATATACATAAATATTAGTTAACAACAATTTTAACCAAACAAAGCCTGATATTTAAACAAACACGAAAATTCATTACTAGAAACATTATCAAAATTAGGTAAAGATCTTTAGATCCTCATCAACCAATAAACAGATCCAAACAATTGCAGTTAAAGCTCATGATCTTAATTTGAAACACGTTTTAAGCAAAATTGTGTTAGCATCTGCATTTTTTTTTACAAAGCATTTCAGTAATGTAACTGTTCTGTATGTTTGAGAATGTTGTTACTCATAACAATAATAAGATTTAAAAGCAATTTACAGTCGAATGTGCGTGCAAATTGATCAGCTGATTCATTGGCAAGTTCTATGAAGATTTTCACAGCTTTCTCTGCGTGTCAATGTTTTTTTCTTCTTCTTTTTGCTTTTTTTATTTTATGAACATGCTAAAAACTTGATGCAACATAATTGCCATCGATTCTGGTTTTGTGTGTATGTGTATGTGTGACTTTATGTCTGGGAAGAAGCTAACTACTAGCGTTTGGCTCACGTTATATGTATGACTAATCGAAATGAAGAGCAAGTCTGTGATAGAAAGAGAGACTCTCTGGGAGACGACGGTATGCTTCGATGAGTTTCTCAAGCTTCAAGACCCGCATATGGGAGGCTTTAACGACTATACGAATTGTATATTTGCATTTATATTGAATTTTATATAGAGTGTATACAGTATGTTTGTGTGTGAGTATATCGTAGTTATGTGTGCGATCGCAAAAATGCCAAACAATGTGAGTCACGATAATCAGCGTTGAGCACACCGCTAACACACGTCCAACAATATGCACAGAGAGCTCATAAGGAACGAGGGTGGAAAGGGTAATGCTTTTGTATACGTAAAACAGTTTCCAGGTGAAAATGAAACACGCTAATCCAAAAGTAAAGCCATGTAGAATGATATGGGAAGATAAGCTAGGTGGGTGTAAAATAATGCTAATGAACTATTCATGGTCTTTTAGCTTATAGGTTTAGGATTAAGATTGAAACGTTTGTAAAACTTGATGGGAAAGTTTTTATCTTTAAAGCAAAATGCATTTTCATCAAAGCTAATAAGCGAGAGAGAGGTGGAACTGGGCATAAATTAGAGTACAACAAACTTATCTAGTTTGCAGATAGAGCTGTGAAACTTAAATCCAAATCTTAATGAATTGCGTTAAATAAAAGATTTAAGAAAGAGAAGGCATGGGGATACACAAGCCAACAGTTAGTTATTTAGTAAATAAATGAATAAGTTAGCTTTTTGGTAGATATAAATATTTATAAGTAAAAACAGGTTTAAGCTATGAAAATATGAATATTAAAACTACAAACTATAAAAATAAAGTAAAGTATTTATTTCTACTTTACCATAAGATTATTAAACATTTTGGGCTGCAATGTTAAATATCATCAACACCCCCTCCCCAAGAAATGTCATCTTAAAAGATCAATTTTCATTATTCCAAAACTAATTAGATTTCCCAAATCTTTAAGGCCACCCTCGTGCATTAAAAGAGTTACACAGAGTTATATGCGCAGTTAGATTAACAATGCTTTGAATATTGTACTACAATGACTGAAAACGAGTTTTGATTTGTTGAAATAAGCGTTTATGAAAAATTTAATACAACTTTTATGTATAGGCAAGACATGAGTAGACGATAACTTGGCAACAGTTGCTGTAAATATTGCAAGATGTTGCAGTAGCAATTGCAACAACAGCAATCGAGCGTAATGCGCACACATGCAACGTGCCACAGCAGCAGCAGCAGCAACAGTAGCAACAACAACACCTTTGAAATGGTGTCAGCAATAATTTATCAACAAAAAAACATTGGAAAAAAAATAATAAATGAAAAGAAGCATAAATAAACCAGGCAAAACTGTTCAAAGCCGCATCTAAGACTGAAGAGAACCCGAAACGTTGCCAACAAATTGCATGAGCAGCCAAATACAAAAGACAATGGGACAGTATATATGCATGCATATATGTATCTGTGAGATACGAGCTATCTCAAGTGTTGTTGGTGGCCCAGGGCATGTAAAGCGTGTCAGCAGAGTGCAGTGAAACTCGGTGAAATAATTGCGGTAAGCGCATAAATAAAATTACACATGTTGCGATTTTACAAGCCCAGGCTACATACAGTGGGCGACTGACACGCCCCCTACACTTGATGGCAGGTAGAGTAAGGTAAGGCAGGCAAAGCAGTCAGGTAGGCAAGCAACAGTTATTTGTATCTGTTGGTAGCATCTTTGTATCTGTCTGTCAGATAGCTGCGGACGCTTATCTTATCACGCACGTCCCCTTTTAAACAATGCCAGCAATTTATTGATTTTTCTTCTCAGTACTGCTGATAATGCGCGAGAGAGAACGAGAGAGAAGTAAAAAGGGTCTGTCAATCAGCCAACAACTAATTAACGAAAAAATGACGTTGACACAGCAGCAGCACCCTTTAATGCTACGCGTGTCCTTTTACCAGGCAACATGGCAATATAACAGACGGAAAAGCACCAGGGATTAAATCTTATTGCTTTCACTACATTTATTCTGTCAACGGCAAATTTTTATGGCATTTGACAGGCCTTTCCAAGTAAACTACTTACAATCAATGAAATCGCAGGCAAACCTCAAACAAAACTTTTAGGGTTCTTTTTTTTTTTTTTGCCTCTTTTCAAAGCAAATGAGTTCTGTAAAAGGTCACGTTGTTGGGGTTTAAACATATACAAGTTCATTTCTTAGAAATTTATATTTAGTCACGCCTTCAATTTACATCAACGCAGAATATTAACAAAAGGCAAAGTGTAAGGATTTGTATGTATTTGTCACGAAATTAGTTACGTATTATTAGCTCGTTCTAAGTAAAAATTCTTTTGAATTTTAAACAGAAACCAAGTAACTAAAATTCCTGTTCTTTTTTTAAAAAAGTCTTTTTATGATATCGCACTTTCCTCATTTATATGCTTGCAATGTTATTTAATTATTGTTATCCCGCTGATAACCGTTTTTTTATATTTTCTTTCTTATCGTTTTGCAAACCCGTTTTTCTTGATCATATGCAATGCCACCTTTATTTCCAGTATATAAATATTATGATGAATAAGAATTACGATTATTGTTTTATCAAATGAGTCACAAGAGGGTTTTATAAGAAAATTCATCCGTGACTAATTAAGCTGCAAAATAAAATCACACTCAATTTAGATTTTAGTGCTTTGAAATATTTTTCTTGTTCCAGAATAAAAAAATCGATTTAGATTGATGATTTGTGATGACTGATTGCATTCCACACTAGTTAAAAAATACTATTCAGAGTATGGAATTTTCAAGTAAGTTCCATAGACTTCTTTGATTTTTTAGCTTTATCCGCAAGACTTAAAAAAAAATATTTTTGGTACCTCTATATACTGTTTCTTATCATAAGATTTGATGATGATGGGCTATAAAATTTCCTAACTTATTGATCTTGAAAACTCCCTTTCTAATCACATTATCATAACCTCCCATTGATAAATTTTGTGTTCTTTAACTTACCGTTTGACATTGCGACAACGTTTCTCGTTCTCTCGTTCGGCCTCCTTGACGCTATCCCAGCTATCGCCTACACCCGATGAGGACATATCATCCAAACGCTCCTCATCCTCCATGCCCGAATCTTCCAGCGAAATGTGACAACTGGTTAGTGTGACCTGTTTGCCATTGTCACCCACTTCGATCCAATCCGACGTTCTGATCCTCTGTGATCTTTCTGTGCCATAGGGCGATGAATCCGAGGAGCAGCCAGAGGGGCAACGTTTGCGGGGCGTTGAACTGCCATTAAGATTAACACCATTATTGTTGTTGTTGTTATTGTTGTTCTCTTTGAGAGTCTTGTTAATGGCATATGTTAGCGTATCCTCCTCATCGCCATCGCCATCGGCATCCTCCACATTATCCGCATCCACATCCTCAGTGTCGGCATCCTCTATAGAGTTATAGCGTGGGCGTGGCATTGTCTTAAGGGGCGTAACCATATTTGTCTGCGACTTGGTGGTGGGCAACTGTTCCAGCGAACAGGAACGATTACGCATCGCCGCCAGCTCCGAGATGAGCAGCTCATGGAAGGCGTGCTTCTTAACTGGAGTATTCCCTGCACTCAACGAGCTCATCTGTATGGGTTGCGGTGTGGTTGTGGTATTGTTGATGTTGATGCGAGTACAATTACCCGCTGCCTGAATGGTAACCTGCTGTTCCCGCTCGCAACGCGAACGTTCTCGCTCCAGCTGGGAGCGCTTGTGCCGCTCCAGCTCGAGTTCCTGCTCGAGCAGTGCTTGATGTTGTATGGCACGCTCGTGCTTCGTGATTATGGTTGTGTCCGCTGCGGATTGCTTTTGCGATTGACTGATGATGATCTCGGAGAATAGACGCTCGGCGGCATTCTTTAGATTATTCTTGAACTCCACAGTTTTGCCGCCCAGATAACTGCTATGACCATTATGACTGGAGATGGGGCTGTCTAGTGTGGTCTTGGAGCGCCTAAAGATGCTATTGGCAGGCGTTGTCGGTGGCGCTACAAATACCGGTGCCACTTCCTCCTCATCCATATCAAGTGTTGCCACCGGAAATTGCACTATTTTCCGTGGCCTGGGCAAAGGCTGTGAAGTGGGCAATAAACCTGCACGCTCAAAATCCACTTTGCCCAAACTCAAACGTGTGTCCTTCAAAGCGGGCGGCGACTGTACTGGTGCACTACTTAGCGAATTGGCACGATTCACACTGATGAGCACTGAATCTCTGGGCTTAGCTGTGGGCACAGCGGGTGCTTTGCGTAGCTTCAATGGTGGCTTTGGCGCCGTTGCCGGAGCTGGTGTTGCCGGAGCAATCGTTGCAGTTGCAGTTGCAACTAGCGCCGTTGTGGGCGTCTGTGTTTGCGCCTGCTTCTTCTGATTCAGATTCAGTGAGGGCGACTTGTAAACCAAAGTGCGTCCCACGGCGCTCAGTTGGCTAACAAATGTGGGCTTCTTTTGTATGATGGGAGGAGGTGTGGTGGCAGCAACTGTTGCTGCTGTTGCTGTTGTTGGTGTTGTTGTTTTGGGCCTGGGCGGCACTGGCGGACCCGGCCGCTTAACCGCAACTGTTGACTGCATTTTTAGTTTTGTTGTTGTTGTTGTTGGTTAGTGTTGGCTGTTCTCACGCGTTGTTGTTGTTGTTGTTGTATAACCAGTATTTGTAGGTCACTTTTTTAGTTGTTGTTGGCGACTTCTCGACTGAAACTTTTTAAGACTTGAACTGCAACTTTGTAATGCGTTTATTTATTATTATTATTATTTAAGCATAAAACTAGTTTTTAGCTTTTTTTCGACTGCGTTCTCAAGTTGGTATTGTTGTTGTTAGCATTTTTACAGCGCTGCTGCTGCTGCTGCTGCGATCTGCGACTGCGGCTGATCTATTTTGAATATAGGCCACGGCGGCGCACTAACGGGCCTAGTTGTTGTTGCTGTTTGTTTATTTGTTTCTTTGTTGTTGTTGTATTTAGTTTGGCTTATTGCTTATTGGTTATTGCCTGATTGAAACTCGTTTGGCTCGTTGGTTGTTATTGTTGTTGTTGTTGCACTTTGGATTCTCTGTGAGTTTTTTGTTTTTCTGTTGAAGTGAAAGGGTTGCGGTTTTTAGTAAAATATATTTTGAGTAGTTGCCCTATACACAACTCGATACCGTTACAAAGTTTATGTTCAGTTTAGTTTCTGTATATTTCATCGCTTTCCAACACTTTTAAAAACAAGTTTTTTCAAAATAAATTATCAATAATTTTAACAATATTTTTTGTGCCTTTTCTTTACTGAGCGTTCACTGTACCAAACTGATTTCATTTTTAATTAAATCTTTTATTTATTTGCTGTAAATATGACGTTGATTAGGCGCAATGTTTATGTGCTTTTGTTGTTGTTGCTGTATTTTGAAAGTGTTTAGACAATATTTTTTGTATTAATTTGTTTTTTGGCGTTTGCACGATTTTTATTTTTGTGGCTTGTTGCGGGTGCTCAAACGTTGCAACGTTATAATTGAGTTGCATGTTAGAAAGCTCAATTAAGGCAAAAGGCGCACATAAAAACGGATAACAAAAATTAAAATAAAATAAAATAAAAATGCCCACCAACAAATGTGCTCAGAATAAATTGTTATTTAATGAAGCGTTTTGAGCCGTAGCAAATTTGATATTTAAAGAAAACTCAACGCAAGATCATTAAAAAACCATTTGAGAATAAGCTTTTCCCACCGTGTTACGCCGCTAACCGTTATAGAAAATGCATAACAAACAAGTTAATATGGAAATATACGCAGTTAAAATAAGAAGGGAATAAAGTGAAATACTAGAATGAATCCAACAGCAAAAAAACCGGTTTGACTACGTTTTAAAAGTTTATTTACGATTTAAAAGCGACAGTTTTAGTTTCTCTTCTTCTTTAGAAACAATTGTTGATTAACATTTTTATTGAAATGTTATTAGAACTTTGAGCGCCTGCTGATTGGGGTCACAAACAGTTAATCGATCAGCCGATAAACAACGGTAAAAATGCTTAACAGCAAGCACAATTAGCATCATATTTACATGCCTCTCACACACACACGCAAGCAACTTGCACTTTGAGCTCCCGCTTGATTGGGAATTTTTTCATTGAATTTAAGTAAAGTTTAATTTAATTAAGTGCTAAGGCGCTTGCCAGAATTTCACCCACTCAAACACACAAATACATATACATACACTCATGGACAGGCAATGCAGCAAGCATATGAAGTCAACACACACACTCGCACAGTTTGTGGCTATTTTTGACAAAAAATTCGTGCTTTTCAAATTTATTCTTAAACATATATTTATGTAAATGCATTAGTTACGCTGCGTATTTGTATTGCATTTGCATTTGTCAACCAGTAAACACGAAAAACACACCGAAACCGACACCGACACACACAACATTAGCGACCGAGCGACCGTACGAGCCGTCCGTTTCGACGTTGCGCTTTGTACGAGAGCCAGAAATAAACTGAGAGCATGCTAGAGCTAAGCGCACCTTGCTCAATCTCGGCGCATTGTGTTTTCGTATCTGTGTGAGTGCGTGTATAATACGTGTGTGTGAGCGCGCGAGTGGGTGTGTAGCTGTATGAATGCCAATGATGTGCGCGTGACAAAAACAATCAAACACGAACTCAACTTCATGGCTGTAACGTTTAGATTTTAGCAGGTTGATTTTATGCTCTTTGTATTTCTCTCATGTTGGCTGTATAGTGCTGAGCATTTTAGTATTCTCTGAAGCTAATCTTGACACACCTGCAATATCATGTTGTGTGATTCAGCACGTTGCTCACGACACACTCACGCGAGTGCCGCATGCTCATCTCTATTGCCTGTCCCTCTTTGTTTAAGCGGCAACAGTTCTGCTCTCTTAAAAGTTTGAGCTTGCTGTTAAGGTTGGCTGTTAGCTAACATTGATGCAGTTGTTTAGCGGTTAATGGGTTAAAAAAAATGTAAATTTGCTTTTAAATATGCAAAATGGATTAAAATTAAATATTTAATGCAAGTCTTGGTAGTTTACTTCATAGGTTTGTCTAAAAACTGATATTTCAACCAGAAGTTTTTAAAAAAAATTCTCAAAATGCTCTTTAAGAGAAACTATACAAACTGTTATTGAAGTTGATACTCTTTTGTTGTTAAGAGCAACTTGGCACATGGCCAAAAGTGCATTGATTGGCATTTGGAACGGGTCCGGCAGGTGACGAGGGCCAACGCCGGCGTCTGGCTGCTGTGGTCTCGCCAGCCATTGCAACAGCTGTTGTTGCCGCATTGCCACCACCCGCTACCCCCAACCAACCCCAACCATTAAACATTCCACCCAACAAAGTAAATCTTTATTGATTGCATGTTGCAACTGACGCTAAAAAGAACACAAACGCTAATCGTCTTTCGAGTGACTTTGCTGTCTGGCTAAACAATTATTTAGCCGGCATATTCATTTGCCCTCCAAACTAATTCCTTTTAAAATTTCTTCCTTACCCTTCGGATTCCAAGTTAAAGGGCTGTTTGCGGCATTGCAGACAAAAAATTGCAACGAACCGCCAAGCAGCAAATGAAAGTCGGCCCAGATATATACATATGTGTGCATATGAATTATGTATAAATGCAAGTACAGTGATCGCTCCTCTATAGGAATTGCATTTATCATAATGATACTGGCGATAACTTTTTTTTTTGTGTTTAAAATCGGTTTTCTGTAGACTGTTTTTTTGAAAAATTTGAAAAATTTTGATTTAGTTTTGACAGTAAAATAACTCACATTTATACACAAAGAAAGTCCAAAAATTGAATTTAGAATAGAATAGAATAGAATATCAAAATTTAACAATTTTCTTATTTAATTAATTTACTTAACAATTGAACTTAGGTTAAAGCTTGAAACGTTTAAACAGTTTTTACAGCTCTAAGAATTCATCAATTTCCTTTCGACCACTGTATTCTACATACAATGATAAATTATGTACATACTTACAAACATAGATTACATTTATGTAATGTGGCGACATGAACCGTACATACGAACATATAAATCTTTCTCCATTTTTTGGGGTTGCTGCTGGGGTCGTTCGTTGCCGTTGCCATTTGCCGTTCGCCTTTGTCGTTGTCGCTACTTGAAATTACCGTATTTGTATTTGCTTTTGGTAGGCAACCGAGAACCAACCCAGAACCGCCCCAAATACTACGAGGCGACTAGCCAGTCGGTTAGCACTTTGTCTGTGCTGTGAAACGGGGAAATCCCCATACAGCCACATCCACTTGAAATTATTTCCATGGCACTCAGGAAGTTGCCTCTTCCGGCCAAAAAAAAAAAACATGAGTTGGAGGGAACCTAAGGCCCGTTTTCATTTGCTCGTTTGCCGTCACTTTTTATACTGTTGAATTTTCTTTTTGTTTCGCTCATTTGGCGCAGCAAATATACACACATATATTTCTATCTATGTATTTGTGTCGACCATTGTATTGGGGAAGTCTGGAATATTTGTCGCAGTCGGGAATTGGCAAGACACCAGCTGCAATTGTCAAAATATCCACTCTTTTTTTAAATCACACACACAAAAGGATTATACCAGTCCGTCTATAGATATATATGTATACACTTCTACTTGAACGCACTTCAAAACGCACCCTTTTGGCCATTAGGAAGCCCCAACAATGAAGGTTAAACTTACGCTAAATAGCTATCGTCGCCAGCCAGGACCATACCACATCACATCACACCACACCATGCCACGCCATCCACTTCTAATCCTGCTTTCTTCAAGCAATGAAGCACTTCAACATCAGCTTCTAACGTCGCTTGCCAGAGAAACGTGCAAAATCAATAACAACTAGAAAGAAGAGTTTTCTTTAGCTTAAAACGAATATGAAATACTCTGAAACGCATTGAAGATACTTGAATTTTTTATGTGAAGATTTCTATGTTGTGAGGTGGGTTAAAATACTTTTTAAAACAAGGACTAAAGCTTCTTTTAACATGTAAAAAAATATTTTAAAGGAAAAAGGATTTTCTGATTGTAAATTTATCTTTGAGATATGTTATATCATAGTCCATAATAGTAAAAATTTTGTTAGTTCGCTATTGAACTCTTTAGAAACTACAATAAAGTTTCCCAAAACTAGCTTCCTGCTCCAAAAATACAAATTTTCGTCAAGCTTCGATGGGAGAACTAAGTTAACATTGAGTACAAACACTATCTTAACCATTAATAAAAATCCAATCGCATTTACTAGTTTCATACAATATAACATAGACCCTCTGCTAGAGATAAAAAAAAATGTAAGCAAAATATTCTTTTTCTTTAAGTGCACAATTGCAAACCCCAAAGGGTCGTACATATTTTTATGATTTACTTTACACAAAATATCATATATATGTATAATTAAATATTATATTAAATAATTACCACAAGCTAATTATCATTATTAGTCATATACTTGTTAGCATGTGTGTGTGTCTGTGTATGTGAGTTTTTTTTTTGTGTTTTTAAAGTAATTATCTTGAATAATATGTAATAATAAAAAAATATACAATTGGATTCTCTCATTTTAAAAAAATATAACAAGCAATTAAATATCAACTAGTTTACACACACACATACCACAATTAACACACAGAATTGGCATTAGAAAATAATTAACATTAGAAAACATAATTTTTCTTTTCTGTTTGTTTTGTATACGATTTTACACACACTTTGCTCGAATATATCTGTTAACAACAATTCACATAATCGTAGATGGTTATATATGTATGTATATATAGTTTAAGACATTGTGATCTTAAGTAGCGCAGAGATTAAATACATATATAAGCGTTAATGCTATTAACTAATCCGTATAAAAGACATACATACATTTGCCATAAATACATTAAAATACAAAAGAAAAACACACACAAAATTAAAAGAAAAGGTTTTTGAACGCCATTCGGGTTCATTTTTTTTTGCATTTCCACCTCAGACCCCCCTTTCCCAATAACTATGTTTTTCTATTTTCCATTTAATCAATCGCCCAATCGACTAATTGACATAATGACGCCTCGCCTTGATCTAATCCGCAATGGCCGTGTAAGGTAAACTGCTGTGTTTGGGTTTCGTTTTATTGATAAACACCTTGATGGCGCCATTGAAATCGGCACTAACCAGCACATAGCCACAGCCCTTTTTATGTTGTTCCACCAATGGATCCGGCTGATTGTTTACCGACTGTAAAAAAAAGAATAGTTAGTGCCAATGACAGCAGGAAATTCAAAAAAGACTATAAAGTAAACTAATCAATAAAGGAGCTAAGTAGCTACTCCCATGCTCACCTTATCATTAGGAATTTCATCGGGTTCCGGTTTGATGATGGCCTCTGGATGTGGCGCAAATATGGCACAGGTAACAGTGGCATTATGTGCTTTAATGCCCTCCCAAAAATCACTACGATCGCGACGCACCTAAAAGAAAACAAGGTTATAACATTTAAATACAGCAACCAACGCAACCAAGTTCGTAACTTACCGAGCTCAGCTTGGAGTAGTCATGATTTGTTTTCCAAACGTAGATGCATTGATTCTCAGAACCCGCAATAATGTACTTGCCATCATGACTGAACGAACCCTTAATCTGCGAGGACACATTGAGATAGCCCTTGTATTTGCAGGACAAGTTCAGATCACGTAAATCGTAGAGACGCACACGACTGTCATTAGAGGTAACCAAAATTTTGTCCTCTCCCGGCATTGGTTCAATGCCACTAATCTTACGACCAATGCGGTTCTTACCACGTGTGGAACGTACATGAATTTGGGTGTGATACTTTAGCTGGTCCGTGTTGTAGAAGATGCAGCGTCCATCGTAGCTGCCTACAACAGCAAACTGTCCGTTTTGACAGAAATTCGCCGCCGTGATTAGCTTCGTCTGGCCATCAACCTCGTTCCACAACGCCACCTTCTTGTCGGGTATGTTCCACAGTCGAAGTTTGCCATCAAGACTGCCGCTCAGGAAGTAACGATCGTCTCGCGGATGGAACGCAATTGCAGTTACAAAATCAATGTGCTGGAAGCAACAGAGACATTCCTTTCTCGAGATATGCCACAGACGCACAGTCTTGTCCATGCTGCTCGACAGTATAAAGTAGTTTTTGGACCAGCTGACATCCAGCAGATCCGAAGTATGACCATTGTACGTGCAAAAGGGTTTGGGCATAAAGGGACCCGTGCACTTCTCCGCAGCGGTAGCCATGGCAATTGCCTCCTCTGCGGAATGCTGCGATACTAAGGACTCCTGCGATGGCGTAGGCGAGGACTTCTGATCAGCGTTATACTTGTTGCGCATATCCTGCAAAAGATAATCGGTTAAAGGTAGCACAATTACAACTTTCCTCTAAGCTAACCTGAAAGTAGGGATAGGCATCTTTTAATACCCAAATCCGCAGCACTTTATCCTGTCCGGCGGTGGCCAGCAGTCGTCCACAGGAGCTAAATTTCATGCACCACACAGCGCTGGTATCCTCTCCACTTAGATCCTGAACATGTTGCAGCTTGGTGAACTCGTAGGGGCCCTTGTTAGACGAAGATGCTTTGATTTTGATATTTTGCTCGGGATTCATGGCGTCCACAATGTCGGCCACATCTTCCTTGTGCCGCGCATGCGACACCTCCGATGCAATGGACTTCGCCTTATCCACGGTTTTGCGCATGGTGGAACCAAAGAATCGTTTAATGCGCGCTGTTTTCTTTCTTAGGCGACTGCCATCCTCTGTTTCTACCTCCTCTTCATCTGGTTGCTGTCCCTCAATACTGGGCGGTATGCCAATTACACTCTCCTCATCCGATTCCTTTTGTATGGCCTCCAGGTGTGAGGTTAGTTTTAGTATATGCAGCGAGAGCGGATTCCAACCCTCAGGCACTGGCGGTGAACGCACTTCGGATAACGGCATATTTTCACCCGTATCCAGATTCTTTACAGGAACTTGTTCGAGTATCTCAAAGTCAGTCAACTGCTTGCCCGAATTCGTACGTGTCCGAACATAAATGTTCATCTGCCGCAACACATCCTCATCCCCAGCGGACTTGCGTCGCTCCTTATCAGTAGCTCGATACAATGCAGTATAGCTGTGTTATAAAGAAAATACGAATTAGTTTTTGATTTTCAATCAAAGCTTTAGGCAACTGCTTAAAGAAACTCTGGCAATAAGACTAGCAATGATGTGTATTGTAGCCGATTTTACTTATTGTTTTAAAAAATTTAACTAACTTGAGGCACATTCTCCAAGTTTTGTACATTACGTATAGATCAGAAGTACTGCTGCAAATAGACTTCGGGATGAGTTTAATTACATTTTCCTTAGCGAACAGAGTAAAATTATTTCGGTAGGGTTTAGTGTATCTTTCTCAAAACAGTTCTTCTAATTCCTGTTAACTTCATTTTAGTACCTACGTTCTCATTAGGTCTATGGATTGATTACAATTGATTACTTTAACAGAAATATTTTAAACCTATACTGTCCTTACATTACATACTTCTCAAGTCTCAACTTAGTCCCAAAATAATTTTCTCATATTCCAAATACTTTATATACAATTAATAACGTACCGTGTGGCACTGCCCAAACTATTGGAACCGCTGCCGGCAAGCTTGGGTCGACTAGCGCTCTCCATGAGCATTTTCTCGATGCGTTCGATTTCATCTTGTGACGGACCTTGAGCCTTGTTGCTCGCCTCGTCGCGCGGCTTAACCACATAGCCGCCCTGTATTGCCTTGAACAGATTGAGACCCTGATTGGGATCAATGGAACTGCAAAAATAATTAAATTAGTAGTGATTAAACGGGCGTTTTTGAGCAGCTTACCTGACACGACCCGGCGCCGAGTTGCTTTTGGCAGAGTTAGAAGGACTGGGTTTCGTGTAGACCGATGTGGAACTGTTCCCCAGAGAATGCGATGGCTTCATTACGATGCCAGCCGTGGACACAGGTCGAACATAGCTCGCATGACTCGTTGATGCCATTATTGCTAGCGATGAGGGCGTTGTTGTCGCTGTCGATGCGGATGCAGATACAATTGTGCTGGTTGAGGAACATGTGAGTGTATTGCTCGATGCCTTGTTACTGACATCGTTCAAGGAGTTCTCAAACTGCTTAACAATGTCATCATGCAACTGTTGCTGCACATCTCGAACGCTTTGCACAGATCTCGTATCACTATCGGTATCCTCCGTATCCCCCGCTGGCACACGCATTCCTTCATTCATGTTGAATTGCTCCGAAGAACTGCTCGAGAATTTCCGTGACTTCTTTTTGCGTCGCGGCGGCGCCACCGGACCACTGGATGTAATGGAGTCCGTTGTCTTCGAATGCGCCAACTTTGTGCTGGCTATCACATCGGGCTCCTGCAGAACCTGTGGTACAGCTATCACTACTCCACTGCTGCTACTGATCATTGCTGCCACGCCTTGTGCATGCTTTCCGCTTGCTGTTGCTGATGCTGCAACTGTTGTGGCTGTAGACATGGCAGCAATATTTGCCGCCGTGGTAGGTGGAGGCGTTTGACGTTGTTGTTGTTGCTGCTGTTGCTGCTGTTGTTGCAACTGCTGCTGCTGTTGGGCATTCATTGAGGCCAGCGATTCACGATCAACGCTAATTGCTGTATGGAAACAAATGGGAGCATATTTTTAAAAAGTTGCTAAGTGATAGAGGTAAGCGTGTATACCTTTTGTATGCTCTAACCTAAAATTTTTGTATTAAAATATATTCAATATTCATACATTTTGACTAATTTCTTCTAAGGAAAAGCTAACTAGTTTTAAGCTTGTTTTGTGTTTAAACAAACTCATTTCTATTTTTTTTTTTTTTTTTTTTTTTATTTAAACTTGCGCTCGATAATCAACTGAATTGTTAAGTATGAGCATTTTATGTTGAGTCATGTCATGCACCCAACTCTGTTTACAAAGTATAAAAAAAAGCTTACCTGACGGATCGATACTGCCGGCCAAGATGCGACCCACGCGACCCAATGATGTCATGCTCTGAATGCTCATCGTATCACTTTCCACAACCTTAAACGGATGCGTTGTCCGATTCGTATAGACGCCATCCATGGAGCTGTTCTGTAGTCGATTAAACGAGTTGTAAATTTGATAACTAATTAAATTTGAAGGCCCGAAAACGGAACGCACATAGTATTATAACAATAGTTTTTAATAAACACATACTACAAAAGGTAGCTTAAGCGGAGATAACATTTAATTATAAGCTAATGTATTATAGCCAATAGTATTGATAGATAGCATTGGAAATTTATATGTATATGGTTTTTAGTACCTGAGAATCAGGTGAGAGGGTATTTCCTGGATTATCATCTTCATCTTTTTTCATGCAATCACGCAGATCTTGAAAACGTTGTCTACCAGTCTATTATAGTTTTTGGATATTTTTTTTTATTTTTAGTTTTTTTGAAGTTTTGACCATAATCCATGTAAGTTTTACAATAAATTAAATTTTTATATAATTTTTTTTTTTTTTGTATTTTTCGTTGAAAATGGACACAAAATATGAAAATAAAGAGCAAACATGTTTACAAATAATTAACAAATATATAAAATAAAACACAAACATTACTTAAAAGCCCCAAACAAACATGAAAATAAACAATGAAAATTATTCACATTCGGCTAACCGAAGTCTTAATACACTTGCAGTAGTAGGAAACGGTATTTGTGGTTTCGGATATAATTTTAAACAAATATATTTTTACACACACTTTGTAACAATTTCATGATACTCGCTGCAAGTGTATTATTACTTAAATAGATTAAAAAGCTTAATGATTGAAAGGGAATCTTAGCAAAACTGGGACAAAAAATTATTACGCATTCGAATATAATCAATAGCAGAGCACTCGAAGATAAGAGTAAAAACAACCTAAATTCCCCTCATTTTTATCAGCCTGCTCAACTTGTAAATCAAAAACGAACGTTTAATGGGTCAATTACAACACCTTGACCGCGAACAATTAATATCATAGATAGTAGTAGTAGATAGTGTAGAAAAACGATGATAGAAACCCAAGGCAATAATAATCATTATCAGCAATTATACATTTATAGCAACGTAGACGGCAAACCTTTGATTAAAATTGCGATAAACAGAGTAGCGCAACCATAAAAACGCGTAACGCAAACCAATTAATTATTATAATTATGAAAGTGGCTAACAATTGCCAGGGTAGAAATAAAAATTAATTTACATGTCGCAAAGCGAACAATAATAATAAAAATGCAATACGATTGCTAGCCAAAATGTTCGAAAATATATGTATAAAAATATATTGTGAAATCAACAAAATGCCTTTATAAATGTTTGAGTTTGTACTAAAATTAGGGACGACCCAAAAATAAGTCTTAAAAGAACGAGCCGTAGATTTTGCAAAATAAGTGGACAAGTCTTGAAAAAACTTTAATACAATTTTCTAATATTTACATATTTGTAGATTTGTAGAAAAAACTAATGAAAACTGTTAAAATTTAGTACATTTTATTTTAGTTTGAATACCTTACAAATACTAAAGGCTTCTATAAATGAGAAACTCTTTAAGCAGCCCTCGTATGCACAAAATTTTGTGCCTGACTACTGATGACCAGTGTTGCCAGGTTATGGGTTTAAGTCACACGGGTATCAATTGACTCATCCAGAAATAAGCTATATTTTGACGATCCTATGTGATTTTTGTACATTTTATAAGCTTTTCTATTTTCACATATGCTAGATCTAGCCTGAAAAAAGCTAACCTGGCAACACTGCTGATGACAACGAGCGGCAAACCTTTCACACAACAAGGCGCTTTGAGCAAAGGGGTTAACATTTATAAATTATAAAAACAAATAACACCAAACGCAGCGCTTGGGTAATAGAAAGAGAAAACCATATGAATATATCTGTTTAATTGGGAAGGCACTGAAAAGATGGGGGAAAGGGGCAGCGATTAATTTGTTTTGTTTAAAATTTGTTTGTGGTAAGCGCAGTGAAATCAGCACACTGAAATTCGCATTGATTTATACAGCGTACAGAAATGAAAAGGGAAATCGCAAACGTGCTAAGAATTTTTATGAATAACAGGGGGCGCAGGCAGCAGACCTTACAGACTCATTACTTTTCGAACGGGTAAATTGAAAATATGTCAAGAAAACGGTTTGCCTACGAACACTAAATAAACGAAATCAATTGAATAATCAATTGTTTATTGAATGTTCTTGAGATTCTTTTATATATAAGTTAACTATTCAGTGCTAGATTATATTAATGATATATAGTATCTTAAATTATATTTATGCTTTCCAAACTGCCTAGCTATTTCTGCAATATAACGAGCTTTCCAATTATCGAGCGTCCACTAGGGGAATGTTGAAAAATGCATGCAAGCAAATCAAATCTAATAACAAAACTCAACGCAAACAACAAAATACAAACACACGCATCTACTCCAAAACTAAACCACCCAATCCATTTCACCCTTATCCAAAACTCACCACGCCCTTCCCTGCCTTGGGCTCCACAAAGATGGCTGCATCCTGTTGCTTGAGACGCGCACCCAAACTATTTGTTGGGCTGCGTGTGGCGGGCGTACCAGCGCCAATGGGTGTTGCATCGCTATCCGAGGAAACATTTGCATTCACACGCACCGCTGGCTCTGGAAAGATGAACTCTTGCGCGCATTCCGGAGGCAATTTGCGACTGCGAACAGAAACAAAAACACAATATGCGTGTCATTAGGGTGACTCACTATTTAAGTGTTGTTGGAGACGGGCGGGAGGGGGGTTGTTGAACATACCAAAGTGTTGAGGCGCGATTTGGGGTTGAGTCTTCGGCATCAAAAAATTCCTCCGAGCTGTCCGAATCCGTTTCCAGTTTACTCATTTTGTTTTTGTTGTGCGTGAATTACCTAATCCGCGTTGTGTTTTTTCTTTTCTACTAAATATGCAAATTGACCAAATTATGTGTTTTTTTTTTAATTTGTGTTGGGTTGTTTTTGTGCTGTTGCTGCAGGGCTGGCTTTTGTTGTTTTTGTCGCTGCTGCTGCTGCAAAGTGTACTCTTAGTTGTGATTGTTCTGCGTCATCTCTTGTTGCCTGAGCGCAACAATGTGTTTATTTAACATTTCGGATCCATGGCTGTTTGCATATATATTACTTTAGATTTAATAATTATTAATTTAGTTTTACGCCCGAGAAAAGGTCTGTTCTGTTGCATTGACTATTCTGCAGTGTTGCAAAGGGCTGGAACACCAACTGAGGTGGTCGGTGATGCCAGACAGCTGAGCATTTGGCAGCCCTGTCGATAGTTGTTTATGCCCGTAAAAATTTTACACAAGAAGAAGCACGATACATTCCCGCCAAAATATTATTAGGCGAAAAGTTGTTTACTACAATTGTTATTAATAACATCGTATTTAGATACCAAACAAATGGACGCTGAACTTAAGCAACAGTTTGACGAAATTGGCGTTGAACCAAGCGACGCAGTTTTGGACAAATGCGTAGAATTATTGCTATCATACAGCATTCAAGATGCAACTGAATTTGTGGAGCAATGGATGGCTTTCAGTTTGTCCCATCTGCACGGTGATGATCCCACGCCGGAGAATCTTGGTGAATTTGAGCGCAAAGTGCTGCAAGTGAAACGAGATAAAGGCGGCGCCAAGAAGTCAACACAACACAACACCAAATCTCAACCAGCCTCCATGGAGACAAGCGCTTTGGCTTCCTATGGTCTAGTCGAAGATGATCCCATGATAGATAACTATGTAAGCGAGTCTGCGTCCACACAGCCTCACACGCCCAAAGCGCGCAATCAACACCCACGTTCGTCTGCCCTGAAGGGTGGTGCCCTCTTCAGCCCCGCCAGCTATTCGCCCCAATCAGCGAAAAGAACTCCAGCAACGCCTGTAGCAACATCAAGTGGACGACCTGGCGATATTGTAGACACATTTGGTCATCCACGGCTATTGGCTGCTTGCACATGGCAATCCCAGGTAGAGCAACCCTTGCCAGTCTTTCAGAAACTGTTACACAATGATCAACCCTTGACCATCTCCAATCTGAGGTATATGAATGATTTGCTCTATGAGAGATGTGAAGATTTGCACGATCGACTTGTGGATGTTGGCCAAGCGCTGGTGGAAAAGAAGTTGGGTGCTAAGGGAGCTGCAGAGTGCAGCTGGTATCCACAGGATCGGCACACGCTGGACGCACTTCATGTGCTCCATGCGGTGGGCATGATACACTCTGATGACGATGGCCCGCTAGATGCTCACTCAGCGCTGCTGGCCGTACTCAACACGGATGAAAAGTTTCTGTCGTTAAATTTCTCAAAGATCAAGTCGACAAGCATTTTTCCGGGTCAAGTGGTTCTAGCCAAGGGTTTCATACCGCGTGGTGATAACTTTGTCGTGGAGGAGATCTACACGGATCGCAAGTTGACGCCACCGCCAGCACTGAAAGTGGATCGAGATTTGCAATTTGTTGTCGCCGCTGGTCCATATACCCACAGCACGGATCTGTTCTACGAGCCGCTGCACGAGCTGCTTAAATACCTCAAGGAGCATCGACCCGATGTGCTACTGCTAACTGGTCCCTTTTTGGATGCCGAACACAAACTAGTGGGAGAGCTGGCTGAGACTTTTGACTCCTTCTTTGAAAAGATGGTAACAGGCATCATGGATGTGGTAGGCAGCAGTACCACAGTGCTGCTGGTTAGCTCACAAAAGGATGCAATGGCACCTGCTATATATCCGACGCCTTCACTAACACTACGCCGAACGTATCCCAATTTGCATATGTTGCCCGATCCTTCGCTAGTGGATCTGGATGGGGTGACGCTGGGCGTTAGCTCCACAGATGTGCTGGACCACCTGCTGAGCCATGAATTTGCTGCCAATGCAGGTGAACGGATGCATCGCGCCATCAATCATCTGTTCAATCAGGGCTCCTTTTATCCCCTGTGTCCGCCGGCGGACGAGAATATGTCCTACGACTCCCAACTGGCTCAGAAGTATGCACAGCTCAAACAGCTGCCAAATGTCCTCATTCTGCCCAGCGATCAAAGGCATTTCATACGGCTGGTCAATGACTGTTTGGTCATCAATCCGGGCCGCTTGTCGGACGACAAAGGAGGAACTTTTGGTCGTTTCCTGATCACGCCCACAGCGCCCACGGCTACAGCAAAAGCAAATATGTTTAGTAGCGTCGCATGTCAAATACAGCGTATTTAAGTGCAGTAGAACTTCCGCATAACGAACTTTTTTCAATCAAATACACATAAAAGTTCGACTGTACTACATTAAATAAACCGTAAAGTCCAGTTTTAATTTATTGTACAATTATTCTTGTTCAATTTAAAAGGTTTTATCTGAAAATCGACTCCAAAAGTTTTCTATTTTATTTTTTTTAAAGCGTTTATTCATTAGGTTTTTTGTTTTGTTTTTGTTTACAGCTAACAGTAGGAAATGATTTCTAAAAAATATTACAAATAATCTATATACTCTACAAATCATATATGTATGTGTGTGGGTGTGTATTCATTTTCTTATATATCAAACTCAATTCGATATAAGATGAATGATGGGCTCTGGCATAAAACTAAAAACTTGATTGTATATTTTAACTATACAAAAAATACTGTATGAAATCGTTTACAATATGATCTAAGCAAAACTGACCGATCTCTCGAGTTGCAATTTTGCACATATATATATATATTATTCCTGTTTTTTATCTTCGTTCTTCCTATTTTCATATATTTGTTTAAGTAACTACGCGCCACATTTTGTTTGTGTTTGTTAAGTATATTCCGGCCACACCACCCCTGCCCTGGTACTCAGTTTAGTGGAGCTGCCAACTACGACCACATTGGCGGTCGTCCAACAACTCCGCCGGCTGCGCGTCTTCCGCTCCCCGGCATCAAGATCGCGGCCTGCGTTTTAGTTGTTGGGCTCCTGCTTGTATTGTTATTGCCGATTGTTGACGCCCTCGGGATTGTGCAGGCCACCACCTGGTCCGCCGCCCATGCTATGCTCCATATTTTTGATAACCACATAGTTTGTCATGTGGTTGATGGCCTCATCCTGCAACCGCTCGGGCCAGCGTTTCATATAGGATCGAAGAAACTCACTGAACGTGTCCACCTTGTCGGGTGTCGTTTTGTGTGTGTCGACAATGTTCTTGACAATGTCCACAAATTTATCGTAATCTTCGTGGGATTTTTTCATTTTATTGTAGTTGGGCACACCGCCATTGGTGTTGTTGCCTCCAGGTCCGCCACTGGCGCCTGCCGCATTCTGCATTTGCTGTTCCATATTGCTGTCGGCGAGGCGAGCCGATGCAGCAGCCGCCACCGCTGCCACTGCCGCTGATGAGGCCATAAAATTGTCCACATTGCCGGCATTGGGTGGCGGCTGGGAGTGGTCCATGAAGTGGCGATGCATGCCGTACTCCGATCTACATAGACAAGCCAATTAACAATAAATTTGAATTCACATTGATTAAATCTTCATTACTTATAGAACCCCTCCGTGTTGTTGCTGTTAAACTCTTGTTGAGACATTGGATTTTTCCAAACTGGTGACTCGGATGTGGATGGTAAACTGCTGGCATTCGAGGTGCTCGTCATGCGTTTATCTCTGTAAATTAACTTGGATTATTATTTGGATTAGGCTTTAAATTCTTTGATCACTCACTTGTAACCCGTATGTGCAGCCAAACTCTTGAACACATCATCCACTTGACTGTAGAATTTCCACGTACTTATAATGCCTGTTGTTTCAAATGTTTTTTGCTCCTGTCTATAACGTTGTGTTAGATTATTCACCTTAAAGTGTACTTCCAGCGCGGTAACGGGTACGCCAAGACCCGTCAACTGAAAAAGACATAAAATAGATTATGCTTTAGTAAATTTGCTTTTTTTTTAATCCTCATCATTAAGAAAACTTACTTGCTTAGCCATAGCCACATAAAGGTGCCCATTTCGTTTGATTGTGCGCAATTCATAGGCGCAAACTTTCCATAGTTTAATTAGCTCTAATACTCCACTATCCTCCCATTGTCTGCGCTTTTTGTTGAATTTTTCATACTGTCCCGAGGAAAAGATGTATATTGGATTTAAATTAAACTTTTTTATTGATTGATTTAAATTCAGATTTCGTACTTACAGGCATTTCACATGGGAATCACTCGCCACAAACGATTGGCCAACAAAATTTGGCTGCCAATTGGAGTTGGGACATGGAGCTCGCTAATCAATAAGGATACATAATTACAACTCACATCCGCACCTACAAAAATTCAACATAAACATAATAATTTAACTATTTTTGTTTGATTTTTTTGGTAAGGGGCAGAGGGTCAAAGGTAGCAGCAATGGTTTGCAGCAATTTCTTCCGTATTAATAAACACTGCGATTTAACAGAACCCTTTTATATATTTTGCAAAATATAAACTTCACAGTACTTAAATTCAACTAATGAAGGAATCTAATAAAACCTATTTACTTCCGGGATTTGGTTCACAATTATAATAAAATACCTTTAATCAAATGCAGTCTGTCGGATTTTGGCATATGGAACGCGCAGCTAACTGAAAATAATGATTTAAAAAGTCCCAACTATGTTCCTCTGCAAAGTAACAATTATTTTTTTTATTATAATCTTACAAATAAATAAACCGAACGCACTGTGAGTTAACATCAACAAAACGAAAACTTAAACACTTGTTTGAGTAATAATTAAGTACTTCCGATAATATTTGCGATATGTGCAATATAATAATAATTTTTTAAACTTGTTTTAAAATGCTTTAATAGAATTGAGGACATTTATTTTTTCCATCAAAAATAAATCTGGCAGGGCTTTGCATTTGCACCCACACACACGCTCTTATACAAGGCAGCTCATAATTAACAGTTTTCGATTATCATTAAGCTAAGATAAACCGGCACATAAACACCTATACACACAAACAAACGCAAACTCACATGCGCCTTTACAATGCTGGTAAACAAAAGTAATATGCAAGGTGTAAATTTTGCACGCGCCGTGTTGGAAGCACACGAGACAACAAACACAATAATGTAGCTAACGCGACAACGGCTCAAGTTGTACTGAAGCGGTATTTCAAGTATACGAAAACTGCGAAGCCACAGACCAAATGAAGATGCTACTACAACAACAGCAGCGTCGACGTCTCCCCAACATTGGGGCTTGATGCCCCGTAGTTGATGGGGCCAACAGCAACAACATCAACGGGGCAAGAGATGGTTACTTTTCTTGAATACACACACACGCGTGCAAACAATTTTTTCCCTTTACGAGAATTGAAGATACAGATTCACACATATACACACTAGCACTCACACAGATACATACTTTTCCTTTGCTATGCAATTATGTCGATACTCATGAGCCGAGCATGAGCAGCAGCTGCTAAATGCGCGCACAACACAGTTACAATGCCAAGGCACACCGACAAACACTAAACTTAATAATAAGTTGAATAATTAAATTTTAATTATGTTTAAGAACACACACACGGAAAACGTAGTTAGCTGCTTTAGCTCGCGAAATATTAACCAACACTAAAGGCAAGTCAGCACGGCCATAATGACGATGTTCAAGCGAAACGGCAATAGGGCGCGCAACATGGTGTGAACAGAGCAGCTAGTGTGTGTCTTGCCATTTCTTAGCGTTGCCAGCGTGTTTGATAATGCGCGAAAAAATTTAAAAATATATTTGATTATCCAAAAGATTGCGCTTAGTGTATAGACTGTTTTAGAGTACAATATGGCATTCAAAGTAGTACTATGTTATTAAGAATACTATAACGCAGCCACGCCCCCTCCCCCCCACACAAGCTTAAATGAGTAATGATTTTTAGCGATGCGCAGGCTAGCTATATTTCAGTCATGAGCATGACCATGTAATTTATCTTAAGCGCGCCAGCAGCAGCAGCAGCTACAGCAACGGCAGCTCGTTAAGGCGAGCAAAGCAAACGCATTATCATCATCATCAACTGCGACTGTGGCAACCTTTTGTACTATACGCCCTCTCTGTACCCCTCCTTCTCAAATGATGCTCAACTGCTTTTGTTGGCGCGCGCACTCACACACACACACACACACACACACAAACGAACGCATTGACGTTTTACGTACGCGGTCATCATCATTAGGTTGGAGCAGCGGCACTCATCCCCACCACTCACCTACATACGTACTACGTACATATATACATAAATATATAGTAAATGCGAACGTCATTAGCGTCGGCTAAATAACAAAAAATGATAATGTTGCTCTTTCGTTTGTTGTCGTCGTCATCAGCGCTGGTAATCATCATTAGATTGCACATAGATTGAACTTTGCTGATGAACAAACAAACACCTCCCGCAACCGGCATCTACATACATACATATGTACATACGTTGGATGTTAAATTGGCATATGGACAAAAACTAAAATTGATTTTAACGGATTACGGATGATCATGGCAATTTTCCTTAAGTATTTTATTCATAGGTTGACCCATTTTGTATTTTTTTTTTGTTTTTTTTTATGGTGTTGATTATTTATTATGGTTATGATAAAAGTTTTTGTTCTGACAAATTTTGCAGCTTGAATATATCTAAACTAATCCACGGCGCTTAGACTAAACGGCGATCCAGGAATGTGTTCATCACCCCACTTGGCGACCAGGATGTAATCACCTGGATCCCGCACTTGATACATGACACGATAAACATTGCGTCCCAAATGTTTGAGCAGAACTTCATCACAGGGCCCCTTAGATCCCAAAATACCCACAAATAGCATGTTATTGCCCGCAGCACTACCATCCACAGTGAACTCATTACGCTCGAGCAGATTCACGTGAGTCAGGCCAAGACCACGGCTTTGGACTTTGCTGGCATCCGATTGGAAGATGGGCACTTATAAAGGGAAGGCAAGAATACAAATTATACTATACACCCAATAACAGTAAACTTACTTTCTGGACTTGAAACCGGCGTCTCAACATCTGCCCCTAATGAAGGAACACCCGCAATGGTAACAATAATAAAGGGAGACTTGGGCAGCGGCACGGTATTGCATTTAATGTGCACCTTATAGAGACCAGCCTGTGGCAGATGGCATTCAACCTGAAAGCGTTCCGGATCCAGCTGTTCCAGCTCCAAAGGTGTTCCATGCTGACCACTGGGACTCTCGAGACGCACATCAAAATTGCCCTTCACTCCATTACGTTTGATAATAAAGTTCACCGTTGAATTTATACGCACAGCTCCACTGGGCAAATGGAGCAGCTGCACCTTGCGTGCATCGGTCAACTCGGGTGCTATGTACACCTGTGGCGGCTCTGTGGGATATGCATCTGTTTATGTGGAAAGGGGGCGGCACATTTTATAAATAGATGCATTCAATATTTACTTCCGCATTTGGAGAAGAGACTCACCCGCATCGGGCGTGCGCTGATATCGTCCAAAAATACAAACACTCTCTTGGCTATTGCCATCGCTGGCATCACTTCCACCCACCCCCTGTGCCAATGTGCCAGCTGCGGCTGCATTTAAACGTAACTCCTGCGACACTTTGAACATGCCAACAAATTTACAAGATTTACGAGTTCTGTTCTTAATCGTTTAAATGGATTTTTAAATACTTTCTCTAAACAATTTTATCTGTTTGAAACTATTTTGGATTTACAAGCGAATCTGACGTGGCGACATGTCTATGCAGGGCCTGTTCCTTGTCTAGACTGAGTATGTTTTTTACTCTGATCTACGCTGCTCTCTTTTACTCTCGCACCCACTCGCATTTTCCATATGTATATACATATGGTGGAATACGCTCTTAGATCTTTTCATCATATTTTCTATTCACTCGACTGTTTGGCTGTTGGAAAAAAAAACTCGCGCCAAAATGCATAAGTTTTTCTAATGTTTCTTGGTTTGTATGTTTGTTGAATAGATGGGCATCGTGCCAAGCATTATAACACAAATGTATATAGAAACCGTATAAACAATTTCTTTAATTTGTTTCATGTTATACAAATTTTTTTTTTCTTATATTCAATATTATTTACAAATAACATGTAATCATTTAAATACTAACTATAATATTGACCTTCAATTTTGTCATTTGTTAGATTTGAATTTTTATTGAGAAATAATGAGACTTTAATGACGAGCATAGAAATAAATTATTGTTTTCATGACTAGACAGCGATTAAAGCTTTAAAACTTTGACTTAACATTGTTTTTGAGTTTATGTGTAAGGAAACTGCAATTCACAGAATATTTTATATTAATTTACTTTGCACTTGTTGATGATATCATTTTAAATATAATTTATTATTTTTTGATAACTTAAGAACATTGGAACCAGCTAGTAAAGCTAACTTATCAAAGTTTTATTTTTAACACTAAATAATTGAAGTTTTTTATTTTCTGGTTGTCTGATACTATTGCTTAGATGACTTAAACAGTGAACATGTTGAATAAGAGTATGAACAGACGAATGTTGAGTGTTGGATACCCTAATATAAAATATGTAAGTGCTATTGATGATATGTAATTTGTTGTTTTTGTTGCTGTTTGTAAAGTATGCTTTATCTTACATGGATTGTTTTGATGTGACTTAATTAAATGCAATTATAAAAGAAATTTTAATGTAATCATCAAAATTATCATAAGTGCTTCTTAATAAATAAAATAAGAAAGTCACTTAGATATATACACCTGTTTAAATATAATCATATTATACAAACTGAGCAGTGTTGCCAGGCTTTGAGCGCCCGCATAAGCTAGATTCTGGGAAAATATAAGCTAGAACAAGCTAAAAATATGCTAAAAAGGAAGCTTTATCCAAATGCAAGAAATAAATGCTTGTAATTCCCAACTGGTTTATGTTGTGACTAACCCAGACAAATACCTCGGACCAATGGCTGAATTCATCAGTAGTTGCTCTGCCCAAAATAAGTTATCAAGAGCAGCGATCTATTGATAGTTACCGATAGTATTTCTTACCACCTGCCCTCCGCCTCCCCCCATCCCCCTACCTTCAGGTCTGGTGAGGCGCTTGTAAACTTTATTTTCTTTCAATAAGACTGTAATGTGCTTGCTTCAAAACATTTACTTATGTTTGGGCTTGTAATTCCCAACTGGTTTAAGTGGTAACCAGTACCTAACCCAGACAAAAGCCTGGGTCCATTGGCTGTGTTCAGCAGTAGTTGCTATGCCCAACGCAAGTTATCAAGAGCAGTTATCGATCGTGCTTCTTACCACCTGCCTTCCCCCCCCTCCACCTTCCCCCTCACCCTCACCCTACCTTCAGGTCTAGCGTGGCGCTTGTAAACTACTTTATTATCCTTCAATAAGACTGTAATGTGTGTGCTTCAAAACATTTACTTATGTTTGGGCTTGTAATTCCCAACTGGTTTAAGTGGTAACCGGTACCTTACCCAGACAAAAGCCTGGGTCCATTGGCTGTGTTCAGCAGTAGTTGCTCTGCCCAACATAAGTTATCAAGAGCAGTTATCGATCGTGTTTCTTACCACCTGCCTTCCCCCCCCCCCCCACCTTCCCACCCCCACCTCACCCTCACCCTCACCCTACCTTCAGGTCTGGTGAGGCGCTTGTAAACTACTTTATTATCCTTCAATAAGACTATAATGTGTGTGCTTCAAAACATTTACTTATGTTTGGGCTTGTAATTCCCAACTGGTTTAAGTGGTAACAGGTACCTTACCCAGACAAAAGCCTGGGTCCATTGGCTGTGTTCAACAGTAGTTGCTCTGCCCAACATAAGTTATCAAGAGCAGTTATCGATCGTGCTTCTTACCACCTGCCTTTCCCCCCCCCCCCACCTTCCCTTCACCCTCACCCTCACCCTCACCATACCTTCAGGTCTGGTGAGGCGCTTGTAAACTACTTTATTATTCTTCAATAAGACTATAATGTGTGTGCTTCAAAACATTACTTATGTTTTGGCTTGTAATTCCCAACTGGTTTAAGTGGTAACAGGTACCTTACCCAGACAAAAGCCTCAGACTATTGGCTGTGTTCAGCAGTAGTTGCTATGCCCAACGCAAGTTATCAAGAGCAGTTATCGATCGTGCTTCTTACCACCTGCCTTCCCCCCCCCCACCTTCCCACCACTCACCTTCCCCCTCACCCTCACCCTACCTTTAGGTCTGGTGAGGCGCTTGTAAACTACTTTATTATCCTTCAATAAGACTATAATGTGTGTGCTTCAAAACATTTACTTATGTTTGGGCTTGTAATTCCCAACTGGTTTAAGTGGTAACAGGTACCTTACCCAGACAAAAGCCTGGGTCCATTGGCTGTGTTCAGCAGTAGTTGCTCTGCCCAACATAAGTTATCAAGAGCAGTTATCGATCGTATTTCTTACCACCTGCCTTCCCCCCCCCCACCTTCCCCTTCACCCTCACCCTCACCCTCACCCTACCTTCAGGTCTGGTGAGGCGCTTGTAAACTACTTTATTATCCTTCAATAAGACTATAATGTGTGTGCTTCAAAACATTTACTTATGTTTGGGCTTGTAATTCCCAACTGGTTTACGTGGTAACAGGTACCTTACCCAGACAAAAGCCTGGGTCCATTGGCTGTGTTCAGCAGTAGTTGCTCTGCCCAACATAAGTTATCGAGAGCAGTTATCGATCGTGTTTCTTACCACCTGCCTTCCCCCCCTCCACCTTCCCCCTCACCATCACCCTACCTTCAGGTCTAGGGTGGCGCTTGTAAACTACTTTATTATCCTTCAATAAGACTGTAATGTGTGTGCTTCAAAACATTTACTTATGTTTGGGCTTGTAATTCCCAACTGGTTTAAGTGGTAACAGGTACCTTAACCAGACAAAAGCCTGGGTCCATTGGCTGTGTTCAGCAGTAGTTGCTCTGCCCAACATAAGTTATCAAGAGCAGTTATCGATCGTGCTTCTTACCACCTGCCTTCCCCCCCCCCACCTTCCCCTTCACCTCACCCTCACCCTCACCATACCTTCAGGTCTGGTGAGGCGCTTGTAAACTACTTTATTATTCTTCAATAAGACTATAATGTGTGTGCTTCAAAACATTTACTTATGTTTTGGCTTGTAATTCCCAACTGGTTTAAGTGGTAACAGGTACCTTACCCAGACAAAAGCCTCGGACCATTGGCTGTGTTCAGCAGTAGTTGCTATGCCCAACGCAAGTTATCAAGAGCAGTTATCGATCGTGCTTCTTACCACCTGCCTTCCCCCCCCCCACCTTCCCACCACTCACCTTCCCCCTCACCCTCACCCTACCTTTAGGTCTGGTGAGGCGCTTGTAAACTACTTTATTATCCTTCAATAAGACTATAATGTGTGTGCTTCAAAACATTTACTTATGTTTGGGCTTGTAATTCCCAACTGGTTTAAGTGGTAACAGGTACCTTACCCAGACAAAAGCCTGGGTCCATTGGCTGTGTTCAGCAGTAGTTGCTCTGCCCAACATAAGTTATCGAGAGCAGTTATCGATCGTGCTTCTTACCACCTGCCTTCCCCCCCCCCCCACCTTCCCACCACCCACCTTCCCCCTCACCCTCACCCTACCTTTAGGTCTGGTGAGGCGCTTGTAAACTACTTTATTATCCTTCAATAAGACTATAATGTGTGTGCTTCAAAACATTTACTTATGTTTGGGCTTGTAATTCCCAACTGGTTTACGTGGTAACAGGTACCTTACCCAGACAAAAGCCTGGGTCCATTGGCTGTGTTCAGCAGTAGTTGCTCTGCCCAACATAAGTTATCGAGAGCAGTTATCGATCGTGTTTCTTACCACCTGCCTTCCCCCCTCCACGTTCCCCTCACCCTCACCCTACCTTCAGGTCTAGGGTGGCGCTTGTAAACTACTTTATTATCCTTCAATAAGACTGTAATGTGTGTGCTTCAAAACATTAACTTATGTTTGGGCTTGTAATTCCCAACTGGTTTAAGTGGTAACAGGTACCTTAACCAGACAAAAGCCTGGGTCCATTGGCTGTGTTCAGCAGTAGTTGCTCTGCCCAACATAAGTTATCAAGAGCAGTTATCGATCGTGCTTCTTACCACCTGCCTTCCCCCCCCCCCCACCTTCCCCTTCACCCACACCCTCACCCTCACCCTACCTTCAGGTCTGGTGAGGCGCTTGTAAACTACTTTATTATCCTTCAATAAGACTATAATGTGTGTGCTTCAAAACATTTACTTATGTTTGGGCTTGTAATTCCCAACTGGTTTACGTGGTAACAGGTACCTTACCCAGACAAAAGCCTCGGACCATTGGCTGTGTTCAGCAGTAGTTGCTCTGCCCAACTTAAGTTATTAAGAGCAGTTATCGATCGTGCTTCTTACCACCTGCCTTCCCCCCCTCCACCTTCCCCCTCACCATCACCCTACCTTCAGGTCTAGGGTGGCGCTTGTAAACTACTTTATTATTCTTCAATAAGACTATAATGTGTGTGCTTCAAAACATTTACTTATGTTTGGGCTTGTAATTCCCAACTGGTTTAAGTGGTAACAGGTACCTTACCCAGACAAAAGCCTGGGTCCATTGGCTGTGTTCAGCAGTAGTTGCTCTGCCCAACATAAGTTATCAAGAGCAGTTATCGATCGTGCTTCTTACCACCTGCCTTCCCCCCCCCCACCTTCCCCTTCACCCACACCCTCACCCTCACCCTACCTTCAGGTCTGGTGAGGCGCTTGTAAACTACTTTATTATCCTTCAATAAGACTATAATGTGTGTGCTTCAAAACATTTACTTATGTTTGGGCTTGTAATTCCCAACTGGTTTACGTAGTAACAGGTACCTTACCCAGACAAAAGCCTCGGACCATTGGCTGTGTTCAGCAGTAGTTGCTATGCCCAACTTAAGTTATTAAGAGCAGTTATCGATCGTGCTTCTTACCACCTGCCTTCCCCCCCTCCACCTTCCCCCTCACCCTCACCCTACCTTCAGGTCTAGGGTGGCGCTTGTAAACTACTTTATTATTCTTCAATAAGACTATAATGTGTGTGCTTCAAAACATTAACTTATGTTTGGGCTTGTAATTCCCAACTGGTTTAAGTGGTAACAGGTACCTTACCCAGACAAAAGCCTGGGTCCATTGGCTGTGTTCAGCAGTAGTTGCTCTGCCCAACATAAGTTATCAAGAGCAGTTATCGATCGTGTTTCTTACCACCTGCCTTCCCCCCCCTCCACCTTCCCCCTCACCATCACCCTACCTTCAGGTCTGGTGTGGCGCTTGTAAACTACTTTATTATCCTTCAATAAGACTGTAATGTGTGTGCTTCAAAACATTTACTTATGTTTGGGCTTGTAATTCCCAACTGGTTTAAGTGGTAACAGGTACCTTACCCAGACAAAAGCCTCGGACCATTGGCTGTGTTCAGCAGTAGTTGCTCTGCCCAACATAAGTTATCAAGAGCAGTTATCGATCGTGCTTCTTACCACCTGCCTTCCCCCCCCCACCTTCCCACCCCCCACCTTCCCCCTCACCCTCACCCTACCTTCAGGTCTGGTGAGGCGCTTGTAAACTACTTTATTTTCCTTCAATAAGACTGTAATGTGCTTGATTCAAAACATTTACTTATGTTTGGGCTTGTAATTCCCAACTGGTTTAGGTCTTAGCCCATACCTAACCCAGGCCTCGGACCATTGGCTCTGTCCAACAAAAGTCATAAAAATCAGTTATCGATCGTATTTTTTTACCACCTGCCCTCCACCTCCCCCCTCTTCACACACCCCCTCTTCACCCACCCCCTCTACACACTCCCCCTCCCCTTCTTCACCCTTCACTCCTTCCCTCTTCCACCTTCTCCCCTTCCCGACTTCCCCCTTCACCCCATCCCCTTACCCCCTTCCCCCTACCCCCTTTCCCCTTCATATAAGTATTTATCGTTTGTTTTAATTTTACTATAATGTGACAAGTTGTAGCTGTGTGTATAATTATAAAAATTAACAATTCTGAATCTTATCAACCTGTGATTTTAATTCATCAATGTTAGATATATTGATTTATTTTTATATATTCAAATAAATTTTTTTGGGCTTGCAGCATATTGCCGACTGCAAGTCACGAATGTAATTTAAGTCTCGAATATAATTTAATGCTACAATATGCTATATCAACTTTGAAAAATGCTAAATTTATAGCTATAAGCTATTTGCAAATTTTATAAGCTATTCCATTTTTAAATATGCTAGATCTAGCCTGAAATAAGCTAACCAGGCAACACTGAAACTGAGGCAGGTTCTTGTACAGTCGGCTCAACAGCCGAACTGCTCTGTGGGTTCCGCCGTGCAAATGAACAGCAAAAGCAGAGCGAGTGCACGAAGTCCGAAGTGATTGCTCTAAAATATCTATGCTCGGTGCCGCTGGGCAAGCAAATTAATCGATAATATAAGTATATGAAAGCTCAAGCATTTTTTTTAATGTTGCGCATCTCTTGCCGCACTTGTCTGGTTTTATGTATGCGTGCACGTGCGTGTGGTTTGTTGATTATATTGGAGAAAGAAGAAGAGAGGCAGCTGGCCAGCTGAAAGCAAGAAGTGTGTAAGCTTGCTTGTGGTTGGTTGTTTGGTTGGTGTCATTCTTGCTGGTCTAGTTTGTTATGAAGTAATATGTCTTTTGTTATATTTCTGTTAAAGCACTTGAAATGCATTAATAAGTCTTTGTTGTATTTCCGTGTTATTTTACAATATAAAATACGTTTATAGTAAGCACAGTAAACACTGTTTACTAAACAGTAATAGTGACAAAAATTGAAGGAAAAGAAATGTAAACAAACAACAGCTGACTGCACGAATGCGAAACACTTTGACACGCAAAATGCCGTTCACGAGCAAAGCGTTTCATCAATGAAACATGAAACGATGAAATCGAGCTGTTGAACACCACAAGTGTGTACCCTATATATGCACAGGCTACAGTTGTTTATTTCTAAATTCATGAACTGTACATAACTTGATTTGATTGCATTTCGTGTAATCATTGTTAATACAATTTATACTAATCACTAGTTATAAACTACTATATAGTAAGCTAAACGAGTATGTACATATATTACTCGTTGAGTATGCCTCACGAAATATATAAATATCAGCGACCATGCAACAGACCACTTTACATTATTCGTCTATGTTATCAACTAATGTTAAATAATGTGGGTGCCCACAGCTGACAGCTAAAAACATGCAACAGCTGATTTAGGCATGCACTTGACGTAACTTGAGGCCGAAAGTTTTGTTTTCAATGTTTTGTGTTGCCGAAAAGCGTTCATAAAACCGGTTTCGCATAAATTGCAGCAAAATCACATAGAGACAGCATTCAGTTATTACACACACGAACGCACAGCAAAAGAAAGTTTTCACGCAATCGCATGGCCGTGGCTTGCAATTTGTAATGAAGAAGCGCCGTGCTGCCAAACAGTTAGCGCTGCACTCTAGCAGCAGACAGTCGAAATTTTGTAAGAAGCTCGTAGATATTTGGAATATCTTGTAAAGGTGAGGCGTTCGCTTAATATGCATAACAAATGCAACGGCTTTATCTTGGTTTTAACAACAGCATCAGACTTGGCAACAGTAAACCAAGCAACAACAAAAAAACCACAACAACTAAAGTGAAATCGCTGATAACGCGACCTTCTTGAATACATAAATGAATCTATAAGCTTGAAATATATTTAGAAAATGTCGAAATTACGCGCGCAGGCAAGCATAGCCGATGGTAAACATTAGTAAAACAAACGGTTGAATCGCACACCGCTTCACATGACAGCTTGTGAGTTTGGCCTATGATCTACGATCTTCATCTCAATGCTCAATTATCATACCCTAACAAAACGTTTTCTAATTTTGTCACAATATTTATAAAACACAAGAGAAAATACTTCGCTTCTATCAGGCACGTATGGAGCGCTTGATACAATCGGTCTCAAATTGAGTTACAGCTTAGAGCATTTAATCTTCGGCTGCTTGATGATTTTTCTTCCTGCTTGTTTCACACATTAATTTGGCAATCATTTGATGACAGTGCAAACAATTTGAAGCGAACGCGGGGCGCACCTTGAATCGGTTTTTTTTTTTTTTTTTTCTTTGGAGCAACGATAGAGCTCATAACTATTTTGTTTGTTTAACAGCTAATAAATACCAATGTTGATGTTGTTATATTGTTTACATGATTTACAGGAATGCCATTGAAGACGCAGCCGCAGTAATAAAAGTGAAATCAGCACGAAAATACGCGCACACACACACATACGCGCTCTTACACAGGCGTACACAGAGCCATTGAAATCGATACAGGTTGACTTTAAGACAGCGATCAATATGTCGCCGGCCGTAACAAGCAGCGCTGGCAGCGCCTCAGCGTCAGGCACGCCCACAGCGACAGCGGTCAGTCCACGGCGCAAACACAGCACACGGGAGCAACTGCACCAGATTGTGGCCGGAGGCATGTCGGCGGCAGTTACGCGATCCACCTGCCAGCCTCTGGATGTGCTCAAGATACGTTTTCAGCTGCAAGTGGAGCCGCTAGGAGCCAAAGGACAAATACTGCCTTATCAGCCAGTTGGGCAGAGTTCTGTAATGGAAGCAGCACAAACGTCCAAATACACATCCATCACTCAGGCGGTGCGCACCATCTATCGCGAGGAGGGCCTATTGGCCTTCTGGAAGGGTCACAATCCCGCCCAGGTGCTTAGCATTATGTACGGCATTTGTCAGTTTTGGACTTATGAGCAACTAAGCTTATTGGCTAAACAAACTAATTACCTCAAAGATCACACGCATCAATCTAATTTCATATGCGGTGCTGCTGCTGGCGCTGCAGCAGTAATCATTTCCACACCGCTGGATGTCATACGGACGCGCCTCATTGCTCAGGACACTAGCAAAGGATATCGGTAGGAAAAATATATTTATATAAATAATTTACTTTACTTAACTTACTTTTTGGCATAATAAATATTTCCTTTCCTTTATTTGCAGCAATGCAACGCGTGCCGTCACTGCGATTGTGCGACAAGAGGGGCCACGAGGAATGTACCGCGGTTTATCCTCGGCGCTTTTGCAGATCGCACCGCTAATGGGCACAAATTTCATGGCCTATCGTTTGTTTAGCGAGTCGGCATGCAACTTTTTTGAGGTGGAGAATCGCAGCAAGTTGCCGACGTGGACGCTTTTGGTGCTGGGCGCCTCATCGGGCATGTTGTCGAAGACAATTGTGTATCCATTTGACTTAATCAAGAAGCGTCTGCAAATCCAAGGCTTTGAACGAAACCGTCAGACTTTTGGACAGACCCTGCAATGCAACGGCGTTTGGGATTGTTTGCAGCAGACCGTGCGGCAAGAGGGCGTACGGGGTCTGTACAAGGGCGTGGCGCCCACGTTGCTAAAATCAAGCCTGACGACGGCCTTGTATTTTAGCATTTACGACAAGCTGAAGCAAGTGCGGATCTAGTACGTGCTGCCGCAATTTTCAATTTAGTATAAGTGGGAAAATTCACTGCACAGAATCTATTTTTTATATGCAAATTACAATCGAAACACTGTAAATGATATAAAGTGCAGTTTCTCTGCCAATTAATTATCATGTTTTAAGAACGGTTTTGTTTTATATTAAAAGGTATCTTATAAAATAATAATTATTTATAATCTATGCACAAAATGCATAAACAATGTAGCAATTCAAACCGTTATATCGTATTTAAATGAAACTTTGTTTGGCTGGAATTTGTTGAGATATTTTAATATTGTTAAATATTTTTATTTAAGTTTAGGAGCAAACAAGTTGATAAAGATATTATAAGATATTTATATTTTACAAACCACTCTCGCAATGTTTTTCGAGCTCAAAAACATTGTCATATGTCAAAATATAAATCTATAAGGGTATTTCATACTCCATGCCGATAATTATTTTGCTGATTAACCAAGCTTTATTTAAAATGCTTTATGCTGCTTTTCTGGCATTGGATTTAAACACGGTCCACTTGTTTAACGAGCTTTTGATAGTTGTGAAATAAATTTCTCTATGAAAAAACACCATATTATATATTTTGTTGCCAGCTGATTTTAATACGACTTTATTAGCTTCACTTTTGTGTTTGTAACTCTCAGAAAAATGAAAATTGTTACCCTTCACTTAAAATTACCAAACGGTTCTATCTTTGAAAATATGGTATTCCTGGCTTGAATTTCAATCCGCCTTTCAAAAATTTTCAGTTAGCTAATATTATAGCCTTGTATTGAGCTCATAAAAACATACTTTTAGGTAGGCTTTTAAAGAACTTCGAACTATAGTTACGAAAAATTATTATAAAGCATACTTTTGTGGCGGCTAATAAATATAGTTAAGATAAGCGTTTTAATTAATTCCATGCCTCGGGATCTTGGCCATGCTTAAACGTTTTGCTAAGCATTCAACTAAGGAACTTTAATTCTATTCTAAATAGAATCTGAAAACTATAAGAACGTATCAACATTTTAAGTTTTGCACAGTTCAAAAGGTACGGTCTCTCGCCAGCAGCCGGTATTCATAGCATAGTATCGATACTTTATTAAGGCACGTTAACAAATGAGCATGCTGCAACTACAGTCAAAACACGGCAGAGAAAAACACGCACTTTTCCTTAATCATAGGCAGCTAATTAATGAAGCGTACAGTGCCACAGTAGCTTATGATGAGACTTTTCAACTAAAGTCGCAATTGTTTAATTTTCAACCAAAAGCAGAGCAGCAGCCACAGCAATGCCAAAAGAAACGCAAGCGGAAACTTTACGAAGCTGCAAGTAATGCCGAAGTTGACAACATCAGCGAGTACCTGGAACTTTTACCCGCTGCAGTCGAGAACAATGAGACAGCACTTCCACGCTATTGGGAAGATGAGTACAAACTACCTCAGCTGCATGGTAGCAATACAAGTGGCAAGTTTCAAAAGTTTCAAACGCAGGATATTATAAGCAATACTTTTATCATACCGCATGCTGTGCGCTTCTATAACCACAATGTGGATCAGCTGACCTCATTGCTGCCGCAACTGTTGCCCAACTATGATTTGATAATTATCGATCCACCCTGGCGCAATAAGTATATACGCCGCTTAAAGCGTGCTAAGCAGGAATTGGGCTATGCTATTCTGGACAATGAGCAGCTGGCTATGTTGCCGCTAAGTGAGCTCATACACAAGCACACATTGGTGGCTATATGGTGCACAAACTCCATGATACATCAGCAGGCGCTGGAAACACAACTCCTGCCTCGGTGGCGACTGAGATTGCTGCACAAGCTGCGTTGGTACAAGCTCAACACAGCGCATCAGCTAATCAGTAGCTTGAACCAAGCAAACGCCACACAAAAACAGCCATTCGAAATGCTTTATTTGGCCTGCCATGTGGACAGTGATGGGACATATGCTGCAGAGTTAAAACAAGCTGAACTGATACTAAGTGTGCCCAGTATCGTGCATTCTCACAAGCCGCCATTACTACAGTGGTTGCAAAAGCATTTGCAGCTGGCAAGGGATCAAGTTGAACCCAACTGCTTGGAACTGTTTGCACGCTACTTACAACCCCAATTTACATCCATTGGTCTGGAAGTGTTGAAACTAATGGATGAGCGACTTTATGATAAAATATTAAAGTAAAACTAACTTAAACTAGTAATTGTATAACATGCCGGAATGCTTGTGATGAAGCCAGTATTAAGAGTAGGAAAATTAAGCAACAAGCTCAACTAGTGTGTCGCCATGTTGTTTTTTTTTAAATCCCATGCAAAAATTTTACCCAAATATATGAAAGGTCATTGCGATTAACTAGATTCAACCGAATATGTTGTGGTTTATTATTATTTTATTTGTGTACTGTTAATGAGAGCAAATGCAACAAAAATGTATTGGTGTGAAGGGAAAAGCTGGCGAAATGTTAAACATTTGTGGTGTTGTGTGGTGTATTTTTTTTTTTATGTTAAATTAGGTATTAAGATATAAAGCATTATTAATACACATGTATTTGTTGATCTTTGACCTATTCATGACCCTGAGCCATGGCAGCAGGGTTAGTAGGTTCGTTGCCGCCGCGTTTCTTTGAGCCGGACACAATGTCATCGATGCGCAGCAGCAGAATAGCTGTCTCTACAGCAGTTTTGTAGGTTTGCAGCTTGACAGCAAGCGGCTCCCAGATGTTTTTCACATTCATGTCGACGATTTCGCCCGATTCGCCATCAATGCCCCAGGCACAAACGCCGGCGGCCGTGTGGGAGGCGTGCTTTGCACGTAGAGCGGTCAAAGCACGAATAGTATTAGCTCCACAATTCTGAGCCAGAGTGCGTGGAATGATCTCCAGTGCATGTGCCACGGCGGTGTAAGGACCCTTGACTTGCTTGCGGGTGAGAAACTGGGAGGCAGCCATTTCAACGGCGCCGCCGCCAGCCACAACACGTGGCTCCAGCACTAGATTACGGGCCACATGTAAAGCATCTTGGAGATTGCGCTCCGTTTCGTTGAGAATGTCCTTGCTGGCACCGCGCAGCAATATGGTGCAGGCCTTGGGGTCCTTGCACTGTGTGACAAACGTGAAATACTCGTCGCCAATTTTCTTGATTTCAAAGAGTCCCGCACCGGTGCCCACATCATTTTCGGTCAGCTCCTCTGTGCGATTAACGATTGTCGCACCGCAGGCACGGCCAATACGCAAGTTGTCCGTCTTGCGCAGGCGTCGGATCGCAGTAATGCCTGCCTTCAGCAGATAGTGCTGTGCCAGATCGGATACACCCTTCTCAGTGAAAACTACATCTGGCTTGACAGCAATTATGTCAGCACACACGCGTTGCACAAACTCCTCTTCAATTTGGAGCATGCGAGTAAAGTCCTGCTCGCCAATGATCTCAACATTCGTTTGGCTCTCGCCTTTTTTGTATTCCAGCGAGCAATCCAGCAATACAATGCGTGGATTCTCAATGTAACGACGCATCTTGGGATGCGTCACATCCTTGTTGATCATAATGCCCTTCAACACACAGGACTCCTCAATAGCGCCACCAGGAATCTTCTCCACCTTGGCGTAACTACAAAGATTATAGCGAAAATTGATTATATTATTAGAGAATGTATGCGAACACTTATGTCAAACATAACATTTACCGCTTGATGTCTACCTCCAGACGACCATTTTCATTTAAGGTTACTGTCTCAACGGCATCCAGTGCAATTTTGACCGCCATGTCGGACCACTTGCCAATGAATTTGGTGCCGACGCAGGCTTTAACCACATCAGCCATCTTGGCCTTATCATTGACATCCAGCTGCACACTTAAATCGGATTGAAGATAGTTCACGATGTCCTCGAGAGCCTCGCGATAGCCACGAATGATCACAGTCGGATGGATTTGCTGTTGCAGGAATGGCTCCGCTGCCGCAAGCATCTCGCCGGCGAGGACAATAACCGAGGTTGTGCCATCACCGACCTCTTCGTCCTGTGTGCGGGCAATCTCAATCATGCTCTTGGCAGCTGGATGCTGCACAGTGATTTCACGGAGTATGGCATTGCCATCGTTGGTCATCACAATGCCGCCCATGGGGTCCATGAGCATTTTCAGCATGGCCTGCGGGCCTAGACATGTGCGTATCACATCAGCAATAGCCTGAAAGGGCCAAGCATTATTATAATTTTGTCAACAGATGGTCAGAAATGCAGAGACATGTGAGTCACACACGCAATCGCACACATCGATAAATTCACAAGCACACACACTCATACCTTTCCGGCTTGAATATTTTCCAGCTGCACTTTGCGGCCCGATTCTCTTTTTGTGTTTTGACCTAAGGGAATAAAATATAATAGTAAAACGACCTCTTTGCATGTAAATTTTGTAACTTACTCAACACGAGTATTGGTTGCTGTCCACCAAACATATTTATTGTTGTTTTTAATAAATTTCTATGTGAAAATAATAGAACTCGTGCCTCACGTTTATGCTTTGCCGCTGTTCGAAAGAGAATGAAGTGACGAGTATTTTTGAGGTTAGAAAAAGCTGACACACGATTCGAGAAGTTTCGATAACACAAATTGTAGCTGTAAACTAATGGAAATGGAATATTGTCGTTATTATTATTATTCAATAACTTACACTTAAAACTGGATAAATATATATTTTATTTTTAATGTTATAAGCTGGCCAAACGATTTACCTTTGCAAAATATCAGACTTGATATGGACAAGCAATCGAATTGTTCCGCAGGCAGGCAGCACCACATAAACAGCTGTTGCGTTTTTGTTTATAAACGTTTTTAAGCGGGTTTTGTGCAAAACGCTGCGATATGGAAACCAAAAAGATATCTTTTGGCTTCAGCAAGGTGTCTAAAAAGCCAAATTTATTTTCCACCACAGCGTCAAAAGAAGAAAAACAAGTGGAGCTTATAAAATGCCTCGAAGGCAAGGAAATCAAACTTGTGGCGTAAGTCCGAAATCTGCTAATAAAAAAAACCTTCTGTGCAAATACATACATATTTTTAATGTTAGTGAAAAACTAGAAGCGGCGCCCCTGGTCATAAAAATGCAAACAAATCAAAAAACCTCCACGGCACTGGCAAGTTTGATGAAACGCCGCGCAGTGCTGCTCGGCGAGGATGAACCTGACCCGGAGGAGTCAACTATCGAAGCGCTATCCATATCCGAAGTGACAGCAAATGGGGACACCGCTAGCTTGGAACAGCGCGCTGCACGTGAACTACTCGCAGCCGCACAAAGTAACGACGATGATGTTGGGAACAATGAAAAACTTGTGTTACCGGCGCTAAAGGCTGATGAACTGCCCCTGGACGGTGCTAAGGAAGCGACACTGGATGACTACGATTCCATTCCTATTCAACAGTTTGGTCTTGCCATGCTGCGCGGCATGGGCTGGGTGGATCCGCCTCCTGTTTCTAAGAAAAAGGGTACAGCTCCAGCGGATGATGCTCCATTTTTGCGACCCAAAGGAATGGGCTTAGGTGCTGACAAAGCAATCAAACCGAATGCGTTGCTGGTGCAGCCAGAAAAGAATGAACTCTTAGAAATAAAAAAACAAGCTTTTGTACGCATCTTGGGAGGCAAGCAAAAGGATCAGTATGGACAAATCGAAGGGTTCGATGATCATGCGGGTCGTGTGATAGTCAAAATGGCTATTGGAGGGTCCAAGGAGGCGTTTAACGAGTTTCTCTGCCAGCCCGTCTCGCGCAAGGAGTACACACAATTTGGCAAATGCATAAGTAAGTAGCAACCGACTATATTACAAAATAGATTAAGCAAAATATTAAAAGTTTTGATTGCATTCAGATACGGCTAAGTATGAAGAGTTTAAGAAGCAAGAAAACCAACATGGCCAAATAATTGGCCAGCAGGAGAGGTCAACAGAGCGAACCAGAGTAAAAACAGATCGTCGGGATAGGCAACGTGAGGACGAGCACAAATTGTATAGGACGAAAGATGAAGATCGCAAGCTGTACAAGACTGAAGATCGACGCTCTGACAGCAAGGACTGCAAGGAGGAACGTAGCTCAAGCTTAGGCTACAAGCATGAAGAGCGCAAACCTTCTAAGAAAGAAGAACATGAAAAACCTGCAAGCAGCACTAGTCGCTTTCAAGAACATAATCAGGACAGCAGGAGCACATCAAAGTCGAGCAGCCGGCGGCGGCAAAAAAGTAGCTCTGACGAAGCTGAGGATACTGGTGAATCGACAGAAAGTGATTCCGATTCAGCTTACGAACGCAAGATCAAAAAGAAATCTAAAAGCAGCAGCAGTAAGTCTAAGAAAAGAAAGTCTAAGAAATCTAAAAGCAAATCCCATCGCCATTGTCACTCATCGAGCAGCAGCGAGAACAGCGAGAGTAGCGCCGATGAATGCGAGCGACGTCGTCATCAAAGCAAGCACAAGAAGAAAACTAAAAAGAGTAAACATGCGCGCTCCCGTACACGTTCAAGATCTCGCGAGGGGCGTGGCAGGTAGTATGAAGTACAAAGAAAGAACAAAAATTGCAAATTCACTTCAAAACTTTATTGAAACATATTGACGCCTAAGCTTGTATACTTATGCAGGATTATCATAAAATTTCAATTAACTCACAAATAATCACAAAAATGTCTGTTTTCTTTGAGAATGTTCCATTTGGGGACCCTTACAAACTTAAAGTAAGAAATGCATTGATGCATAGGATATCCAGTTGACTTATGTTTAAGTCAGCGTTTTAAGCTAGTTATGGGAATGATAATACTTTAAATATGTGCATAGTATACTTAGCTGATACACTAAGTTTATTGAATAATGTAATATGTGCTTATGCGTGAGATGGCAAGTTGATGACTTAGTATGTGTGTTTTGATCCTTTTTGGTCGAATGTGGTGAGTAATGCGTTCAGATGGGCGAGGGTGTATGTGTGCGCGGCGAGTTTCATTAAATAACTTAAAATATAATGAAATGGGTAGCCATTTACTGCAGTTTCTTTTTGCCATACTGAATTTTCTCATTGATTATTTTGGAAGCTTTGTGGGTAATGAACTTAAAAACATCCTTTTCATTCAAGCCCGGCCACATGGCCACTAGCATAGTGGCGCAATACATGAGCAGAAGATTGTTTATTATGGCGCCAATCCAGGCCAAGGCCAACAGGCCCAGGCTTATTACAATCACAACCTGTTCAAAGGAGTAACACTAGTATTATTTTCAAAAATGTGCAAATGTTTATTGTACCTACCATTGTTGGCTTGCGTTCCTTAAAAAGATAGTCATACCATTCGGCAATACCAGATTTGATGCCATACAACTGTCCGCATACCTCTTCAAACTTTGCTTCCTGGTCGCCGTCCCACTTGCCACCGCTAGAGATCAAACGCGACAGTGTCGGAAGCACAAAGTCCATAAAGAATGCCAGCAACGCCAGTAGTGAAAATAGCGTTATAAAAGATAAATCCATGTACCACAGCAACAGATACATCACGCTTATGGCGCCGAAAACTACGCCGGCGTAGTACTGCTTCTCCCAAGTGAGAACACCGTAGGCACCCACAATTGCATGGCGATATGGTTCTAGGTCGTGCTTTAGCTTAATTAAAGCACGTTTCTGTAATTGTAAGATTATTTATGAGATTTTAATGATGGCGGAATGGGTTGAGTCGTAGAAGCATTGCAATTGCAATGTAGGTTCATTACATACTTGGTCAACCTGAGATGTTGTCATCTTTGTTATTCTGCTTTCGTTAAACGCTCACACAATTTACTTGCCGTATATGCAGTAAGACGCTCCTCAGACGTTCCTGTTATATTAAGAGAAAAATCAATTTGTTTGTGACAAACTTTCAGTAAGGATGTATAAGGCATCGATAGCAACGCCTGCTTACAAAAAATATCGATATAAAATATTTAAATACGGCAGGGTGAATTTGTATCCGTTAACTACGATACCTAATTCTTTCCGAGCTCATTGCAAGTAACAATGATTGCGTGCTGTACACAAAAAAAAATAGCCTAAAAAATATTGCAACTACAGTGCATTTTGAGATTAGTACCATTAAAAATATATATACGCTATCAAGTTCCAACTAGTAATTGGACTATTGGTGTTTGGTTGCTCTATTTATATACATTCTTATTGGTAGCACTGATACTTGCTACTTTAAAATACTTGCAATTAAATATCGGTAATGAATTCATGCTCGATACTTTTAAAAATGACTTGTTGAAATCGCACAAGAGCAAAACAATCTAGTTTCATTTTAAACCTTTTTTGAAACAAAATCGTAATGACCTGTCCTGGCTTTGGTGAAGTTAACATACCATCCTCGCGTGCGTTTTGGGATGACTGCGAAGAAGATGAGTTTGAAAGTATTGAGCCGGCCACAAAGTGAGTTTGCAGTTTTTTTAGTTTTAGTAATATGCTTAGAAAACCATAATTTTTTTAACAAGATCACAGCTAAATTTTAATGCTGGCGGGGACGAAACACCGTTTGCCAGTGAGCTCTTTGTGCTTATCGAAGGGCCGCAAATAAAAGAATTTTGCAGTGGCGCGCTTCTAAAGGATGCAAAACGCATTTGCGATATACCGTCAAAATCTTCAGCGCTGCATCTAAATGCCTCAAAGGGACTGCTGCTCGCGGCATTAGAAGAGGATTTGACTAGCAGTGGGGAAGTAACAGAACTACTTATACCCTACGCACAAGTGGCAAAGCGTGTTTTGACCATTACGCTGAAGCCCAAAGTGGATTACAAAAGCGAGGAGATCGATAAATACCGAGAGGATGTGGCCATTGTGCATTCTATAGGCGGCAATGGAGGCGTAAAATCTGTTAGCGAGCTAGAGGCTCCCAATTTTATTGCTGGCGTGGCAGCGGGCAGTAAGTGCAAGGATCACTTTTTTTTTTTGTTATAATACATAATATGCATCCTTTTTGGTTGCAGTTGCTTGCTGGCGGCGTGAAATGGAGCTGCCAGTCAACTCATTTGTTGTATACACAGACAAACTGCCGCTTGACGTTATTGCTGCTCAACCTGTGCTCAAACTGTTGAAAAACCTGGGCGTGCCGTGTTCCGAACGCTATGTGCCGCCATCCAAGGAAAGCTCCTACCTGTATATGTAGGAAAAATAGCTTATGCTTATTGGTGACTTTCTTTTTATTATAATTAAAGGTTGAGGTTTGAGAAAAAAGAAACACATTTAGCTTATTTTAATACTTCAAAAATGCTCAAGTTGAGCTCCTTGCTACGCCGGTCCATGTGCGCTTTAGCAATGGCTATAAACTGTGGTCGCGACAGGAGCGAATATGCTGGTACCAAAAGCGAGGAGACCACCAAGTGCAGCTCCTTGTGCCCGCTGCTAAATAAATCCAGGCCCAACTCTAAAGCAGTACCAAAATCACACTCATCCACCGCAATTATAGCCGCATTCACTACCGGCTGTAATTTTTCCATCACAGCTTGCTTGGCATTGTCGCTATCACCTTTCAGATCTTTGCGTTCAAATAAGGCCAGTATTTTTTTAAGCTCCGCATCGCTAACCATCAACGGACGATATCCCTGCTGCGACTTACGTTCATAGGGCACCACAATGCCAGCGCGATGAAACGATTTGGCGAGCACTTTTTTATTGCGCTCATCCCTTAAACTCTCCACCTGTGCCAATTCGATTGAGTTATCACTTATATACTGTTTAACGGCTTTCTTTGTAGTAGCGACCTGAGCTGCTGTGAACGGTGTACCAACAAAATCATGCTCCAAATAGTAAAGGAACGCATCAAATATATTGCCAGCCACAAAGCTAAACTCACAGCTGCTTGTGGAATCATTGCGTGCCAAAAGCAAGCGCTCTTTATCTTGTGGCACATCCCGCCAGTAGCCATAGTGCACTCCCGTGCCTCGGCGCACAAAGACTGTTTGAAACTCGGGAGGATCATAGTAAAAGCGCCAGTGACGCAAATAATCACCCGGTTCTCCTATTTTTGCCTTGTGGAATTTACCAGCTAAAAACTCAAACGGTCCTACTAGTTGCAGCTGAAACAATTTCTCAACATGTTCCAATGTGCCATCCTTTTTAAGTGTGTTTATAAATTTCCAGAATTCATAAAAGTCTACCGGCATTTCTACAAGAAATTTGTGCCTTATGAATTCATTGCTTTGACAAAGATTATCGTATTCTTGTTGAACCGACAAACGTATGCGCTTTTCCAATATTTCCATATAATTTTTGCCTGATATATTATTCATCGCTTCCTTCTGCAGCTGTTCTGTCTCCGCCTCAAAATTACCCACATCCTTATTGATTTCCACTTCCATTTCAGTTGCTTCGTTGCTGCCACTTGTGTTTGGACCTTCTTTATCTACCTCCCTTGTAGATGCTTTGCGTTTTGGCGCCATTTTTGCCGTTTCTGTTTGCTGGGCTGGGTGATTGTATTTATTAAGATGTGCCTCATTGCGCTGGTAGCATTTGTCCCAATATTTACAGTCTTCTTTTGACATTTCTTTTAAACAGTTTAACAAAATTTTTGGTATGTCTGATAAATGCACCGAATAATTACCCTCAAAGCTTTTTCTTCTTCTTTTCATATAGTCATCAGCAACATTAAAACCAGGGCTATGGCATTGTTGTGAACGATTTATCGATAGACGTAAATTCGATTTAATACTTATCCTTGCAGTGCGGTGAAATTAAAATGATACTCTTTTTGCTCAGCCACCATTTTGGTAGTTATGTTCATGTTAAGTAGTTGGTTTTTATTTGTTGTAGTTCTTTCAAGGAATACAAACATTTGCAAAGGAATCTGAATTAGATATTTGATTAGTTAATATTACAATTAATGTATATATGCGGCCAAACGTTTCAAAAATAAAAGAACATAAATTCGCTATGCGACTATTCCTCGACGGCACACATAACAGAATATACGCACTCCTCCTTGTTGATTAAATGACAAGTTTTGTTAACGAGTGACATGAGCTGATTAACATCGGTTGCCCAATTATTCAATATATCAGAAGCACTCTTCTTTGTGGTAAAGTAAATAATGCCAGCTGGTCGGTCAATCTTTACACGTATTGTGTCACTGTTAGCCAACTTCGAAAGATACTCTTCACAGCGATTTGTTGGCAAATTCAGCAGCTCACTCATACGCGTCAAGTGCAGTCGTGAATAATACATCGCAATTATACGAATATTCTAAAATTTAAAAAATATCACATTTAAATTAATAAAAAAAAAAAAACGTGTTCGGTTCTTAAACCTTACGTGCTCTATTAAACGATCTTTCAGCTCTGTAATACATTTCTTGCTGTGTTTGGTGTCATCCTTGAACATATCGTTCTCGGCCAAAACCATACCAAAGTCTGCATTGAATGTATCGAAGTTAATAAGCTCCTTTGACATAAATAGGCGCAGAATTTCCCTTTAAAGTAAGAATTGCAAAAAATAAATTAAAGATACTAGATTATTGCCAAGGCATATTACTTGTAAGCGGGAACTTCTTCCAGCTTTTTGTTTTTTGACAAATGTGCCATCATATCGCTTTGCTCGTTGTCAAAGGGAGCCAGGACGCAGTAAACAACAGCGCAAACCAGCTTATTTGTCAGCTCCTTTTTCTGCTCATCTGTCAGTTCGATTTCAGGCTCTAGTGCAGCGGCGATTTCCGACTTTTTGTCATCCTCCTCCTTTTTTTTCTCATCCGAATTTTTCTTCTCATCTCCAGTGGTTGACTCCACAGCTGCTGGAGCCTTTTTACGTGGCGGTTCAGCAATAGCTTGATAATGGCGAGAGGTATTTAAAAAGGATGTATCGCGATTAAGCTGTATCATTCGATAGTAGAACTTTAATTTGAGATCATGCTGTGCGGGATCATCGAAAAACTTGATACTGATCTTCTTAGCAATGATCTGAGTGGACACATAGTCCTCCTTCAGCAAGCACAGACGCATTTGCTCCAAAATAAGCTCAACTTTCTCACGCTTGTCCATCGAGCCATATGTCTCGACCTGCAGCTCCTCCATGACGGCAGCAGCACCGGCCACATCGCCATCCGCTTCTTTGATGTCAGCCAGGATTTTAGTTAATCGAGCTCGTTCAATTTCAACATAGATTTTTCCTTCGGTGACGGATCGCAATGTATCAATAAGCTTTAGCTTGGTTTCTTTGTCGGGCGTCTTGTCGACATATGTGCAGCATTCTTGTATCATCTTGACCACCGCCTGCTTTAGCTGCGAGCGACGACGCACCAGCAGAGAGATGTACTCATTTAATGCATTCCAGTTGCCTGCCTGTAGGCATATCTGACAAATGGCCACCAGGACACGCGAGCAGGAAAGCATGTCGGCGCCCAGACGTGTTTGTTTTTCAAGTTGAAGCATCATTTCGATGGCTTCGTGAAAAGCGTCGGGATTCTTTTTGGCTAGCTCTTTGGCCAGGGGGATTTTTTCATCACAGGCGGGTTCGTAATCCACCTCCATTTTGGTAATGCGACCGCCATCGAACAAGTAAGTATCCATGATAGAAGCTGCAGCAGTAAAAAGGATTTTTGTTGATGTTGTTGTTGTTGTAATTTGCTATTATGACAAGGCAATATTTTTAGTGCCGCTACTTACATTTTGTTAAATAGTTCCCAAGCGAAGCGTGTGAATTGTTAGCGAGTTAAGTAACTAAACTTTGCTTCAGCTTTTTCGTTTGCTTTAATTGTAATGCTTGTCTTATTTTACAGGCAAATAAGCTAACAAAATGCGCTGAATTTTGATCAAAACTCTGCTGAAATTTGCTTACAAATGATGTTAAGTTGGCTGCGCCTGAATGCAGTGCTCGACAGTGATTTAAAATGAGCTCAGGTTTTAAATTGAAACTAACATCAAAGCGAGTAAGATTCAAAATTAAAAAAAAAAATTTCTATAACGTTTGAAAATATATAGAAAGTTATGACTAGGGGCAAAAGATTTCGCTTCAAGCAAAAAAAGAAAACAAAAAGTAAAATATTCAAGCGTAAGGTAAGCTCTGCAGCCCTGGTTTTGCTGCACTTTACTACACTTAACAACTCTTGCCATTCTTAGCCTTTGTTAAACCGCGACAAAAAATCGCCTAAACGAACATTTACCAAATAAGTTGCATATAAAAAGAGTGATCAGATAGTTTTTATAGCCCAAACACAACGTTGCACAATTTATAAATAATTCCTTGTTCAGTGCCGCAAGCGTTTTTTGATCCGACGCTACAACTACATACACATTTTACGCGCCAATTTGAGAGGCCGCCGGAAGAATAGCACCAAAATGGCACAAATACAGGAATATCAGGAACTAGTACTGGACGCACTTGAAACAGTAGAGTTCAAGCTTAGTGAGTATAAGGCAAATGAATTCCCAAAAATACTATTATCATTCGTCATTTATTTTTTTTTAAGTACGCAACAAGGCTGACATTTACAATGACGCTTTGATATTCCACCCCGCAATGGCACATCAGATTTTTGGCGAGTCGGAGACGATATTTGGTTACCAACAATTGCGTGTACGAGTATTGTATACGGCGGGTCCGTTGCACATATATCTGGGGATTGAATATGAGAAGCGTGTCAATGAAATCTCCGGCGGTGAAATTAAAGCCGACGATGTAGTGGCTACCATTGCTCAAAGCCTGCCTGACGGCTGCTATTTTATCAACTTAGATGAGTTTCTCAAGACGCTAGACAAGGCCGACAAATTTCAGCCATTTGGCGAAAAGATCAGCGAATACATACAGCGCGCCGACGACGGCAGCGAGCGATTATTTGAGATTTATCAGTGCGATTATAAGATGTCCTCATTTCTAAAGTTTTTTGCGCGATTGCAAACTTTTATCCTGTGGTTTGTCGATGCAGCCTCTTACATAGACACAGATGATGCCCAGTGGTGTTACTTTATTTGGTTAGTTAATTGTATTCGTTGTGTTCGCAAACCTCTTTAAAAATCCAATTTTTTGCAGTTATGAAAAATACAAGAATAAGGATGGCCAGTTCCAGTATGCCACTGCTGGCTACACAACCGTCTATGAGTACTATGCTTATCCGCAAAACAAGCGGCCACGCATAAGCCAAATGATGGTTTTGCCTCCATTCCAAAAGTTAGGCCTGGCCACACAGCTGGTCGAAACAATTTACAAGTTCTATCAGTCGCAGAAAAATGTGGTGGATATAACAGTTGAGGATCCATCGGAGGATTTCCAGCGCTTGCGTAACTTTGTAGACGCACGTTTGTGTTTGCAATTAAAATGCTTTTCACGCGACGAAATCAGCAAAGGTTTCCACAAAGAAATGGTTCGGGAGGCGCGTGAAGCCTTGAAAATAAATCCGCGCCAAGTGCGCAAGATTTATGAACTGCTGCGTCTCTACTATACCAATGTGCAAGATGAAAAGGAGTACAAAGCGTATCGTCTAGAAGTAAAGAAACGTCTTAATGCTGTTTACTACAAACAGGTTAAGGATCTGCAAAAAATGGAACGTTATAAAATGGATACAGAAATGCTCCGTGCCCGCTTACCAAATAACAAACAGCGCATTGAACAATTGCAAGAGGAGTATGAGCTCATCGAGCAAGATTACAAGAATACAATTGATAAACTTCGCATCTAGAAATACTTCAACAAAACTAATGCCATTTGGGTGTCGATTAATTTATTACGTTTTTCCTTTCTAAATATGTTGATTACAAAATACAATTTGTTGCTATAAGCCAACAGTAGGATTCTGTCGAATAAATATGTATTAAAAGAGTACCTATACGTATATTTGTGGGTGTGTTAGGAATATAATATAGAAAATGAGGCGTGTAGGTATTTGAGCAATTAAATATTTAGAAAACATATTCCTTTCTGTTTTTGTAGATATAAATACATATTTGGGTACATATAGTATATTTAAAAACGGATTGCGTATTGGAAGTACATACGTATGGGTTCTGTAAAAATAAGGGATTTTAAAGATTCGGTTGTGCTGCACTAGCACATAATTCATACAACTAGCAGGAGCCATACTCCTCCATCCACTTCTCGAAACGTGCGACATCATCAGCCGAAACAGATTTCTTGGTGCGCTGCTGCGCATCCAGAAAGTCCTGCAGAGTAATGGGTTGATCGACATCCTCCCGACGTATTTGTTTTATTTGCTGCGGCGTGCGACCAGAGATCAGACGGCGCATGGCCATCATGGAAGCGTCGCGACACACATTACTTATGTCTGAACCGGAATAGCCCTGCATCTCGTCGCCAATCAGTTTTGTGTTGAGATCAGATGACAGCGAAACATCCTTAAGGCACAACTGCAGCAGTGCTGCCCGAGTTTGATCTAAGTGTGTTGGATGAGAAACTATGAGTTTTAAGCTGACAACAACAAAGGGCTCGCACTAACCATTCGGCAGCGGGATGTAGATGCGTTTCTCGAATCGCCGTCGAAAAGCCTCGTCAATGTCCCAGGGATGATTTGTTGCTGCCAGCACCATTATAACCTTTTCGTCTTGCAAGCTTGCATTAAGACCATCCATTTGAATGAGCAGTTCCGCCTTGAAGCGCCGGCTAGCCTCGTGCTCCGAGTCACTGCCACGTGAGGCACACAACGCATCGATTTCATCAATGAATATTGTGCTCGGCGCATAGAAGCGCGCCATCTCAAAGAGCAGTCGCACCAGTTTCTCGCTCTCGCCGCGATACTTTGATGTAAGTGTGGATGAAGACACATTAAAGAATGTGGTGCCGCATTCGGTGGCCACGGCTTTGGCCAGCATTGTTTTGCCCGTGCCAGGCGGACCCACCATTAAAACACCACGCCATGGTCGCCGAATGCCTTTGAAGAATTCTGGCATTATAATGGGAAGCACCACAGCTTCCTGCAGTTAATCAAAATGATAAAATTTAATTCAAATTTTTCGAATTCCGAAATATTTATGACCTACCTGCAGTATGGTTTTGGCCTCGTTAAGACCAGCAACGTCGGTCCATTTAATGCACGGATGGCGCTGAAGTATGTCCTTTTCTAGAGTGTCAACCAAGTGTCCCTCGTAGCCCAAGGGTGAGAAATGCTTAACCTTTGTCTTGGGCGAGCATCTGGGTGTATTGTGCGTGGTCGACTGTGTATGTGAGTTATCCTCTAGCGATGCTGTAGCATCCTGGTCATCAGAATTTGAGTTTTCATCCAGAGAATTCTTTTTTAAGGCCTTATTATGTTTAAGGGTCAGCTGTGTGTTGGTGCTCAGTTTTCGGGCGCGCAAACGTTCCACAGAGCGACTCTTGCGTACGGCTGCCGTCAGTGCAGATGCTCTGCCAGGGCGACCCAGCCGCAAACCAACACTAGCATTGCTGTTTATGGCCATGCCCACATTGCCGGCGCTGCCATGATGACTCTGGCTGAGACTGTTGCTATTCAGATTGCTGTTAATTGATGGCAGCGTCGGCTGCAACTCGGGATCCCGTCGTCTCAGCGAGGAGACCCAGCGGCTATCTTGTTGCTGCTGCGAGGGGAACTGCATTGCTGGCTGGTTGGATCGTGGTTGCGGCGCTACCTCTGCATCGAACACTGCGTTTAATTGTTGGGTGAACGAGCAATTGAATATTTCAGGCACAAACCTTGTGTGGGCAGACGTTGCTTGCTGCGCAACGGCAAAGCTCCACCGATGCCCAAGCCATTGGGTGCATTTGCTCCAAGATTATTAACGGGTCGATGTGGATGTGCAGCGTTGTGGTGTGTTTGCTGATGATGTGGATGTGGAGCGCTCTCAGCTGAGGACTTCTTTACGACATTACTATTGCGTGAGGGGCGACTGGTAGCGGTGATTTTGGTGAAAGCATACGGTGAGAGCGAATCCAATATCAACGAGTCCATCATGCGCGCCATATGTGATAAGTTTGTGGGTGGCGTAGATGAGCTAAAAAATACAGTTTCAAAAATTGCAGCTGATTAATGTTGCACGGCATTCAACTTGGCCCCTAATTTTGCAAAGGTCATTTGCTTGGCTTATCAATTGGTGACAGAATAGGAAAAAAAAAACAACGCGGGCCGAACGGAAGCTACCTTGTAACATGAGTGGTATTTGCCAATAATACTTTCACTATCTTTTTTCAATGTTAAAAAAAAAAAAACATTATAACAGCTTATCTTAAATAAAGAATGGGTGATATAAACAAGCTGTGTTTCAAGCTGTGTTGTTCGAGAAAAATAATTACAAATTAATTGTTTGGCATTCATTTTCGACCAGACATTATTTGAGCTTTGATAATCCCAGCATAAACATAGTTTTTAATTTGTACAGGGTATAACAAGTGCTTTGCGTGACCGCTTCAAGTCTGGCCAAAGTTTGTCTAATGCTGTCTAGCCCTGTCACACGATATTTGCGTCCTTATCTCAGTCACTTACTATCACACAAACACACACTAACACACAGCTAATACTCAGGAGTTTCTAGGAAGCCAAAGCTTTCATTTCCATTCAAACTTACATACACATGCAAAACAGTTGTGGGTTCAATAAACTTCGCTGGGTGAAAATGCCACCCAGGTTATTGACGCGCCGGCAACAATTGTGTTTGTTGATGTACATACATGCGTCATCGCTTTTAACAGTATTTTCATTATCTGTATATAGTGTTAGCACTATAGTGCAATTGCCATTTTGTTCGATTAATGCTGTGAAGAAAAATTCCATCACGCTTCAAGGTATGCTACACTATTTAGTATTACTTTTTTTATTAGTTAATTAAGTTGGCCGCAGTAGTCGGCCATATTGTTTTCAGCTGCCTTTGACCGGATGTGGCTGTATTGCGCGCCCATAAACAATTGGGTTAATGTTCCTGATATGGCAAATAACAGGCACCCACGTTCCGGATCCAGAGATTTGTGGGCTGCCAGATTACGTTCTAACTGTGCCAACTTCTAAGCTTGCGGAGTAATTAAAGCGATTGATCACATTCAGGCTTATCCGCCCATGTGTCCTATATTTGTAAGTACTTATTGAATCTGAGTATTATTGCGAGTTGGTTTGATAGGTAAACTGGAACAAGGCTGCATAGAAATATACCAAACTGACAAAAACAATAATGCTGATAAAATGATAGTTCAGTATTTTCTATCTACTCTCGTTTTGTTTTGGAGCATGTCGTTGCAAATGCATGTGAGACCGAAAGATGTGTTTATGTTAATTTATTGCAAAGAGAACCAAACGGGGAAAAGCCATCAATTTATGCAAATTTAAACCAATAGCAATTATGACTAGCAAAAACGTCAAGTGGTCAAGAAAAGGCGCCTGACAGTAGGTTAAGGACTGGACAACTTACGACATACATTGAATGAACTTTATGAACAATATTGCAACTTTTAGTTGGCAACTAAAATGTTGAAACAAGGATTAGGATAAGTTTTTCTTTAAAGAAATATGTTTGGCAGTGATTGACATTCAATTTATCATCTCAAATCTAGAAACCATGTAGACAACATATAGTTACCACTGATTTAGATCCCATAGTGAATGATATGGCGTGTGTCTATAGCCAGACATAAAGGGCACGGTCACTTCATATTCCACTTGAACATTGGGCGGAGATTGAGGGTGTAATGCATGCGTGGTACGTTCCCAGCCCGTATTGGAGCTGGTCTGCGAGCGTTGACGCTTAAAGGTTTGCGAATCCAAGCTATTGTTATTGTTGAGCAACTGGGCTCCGTTGCCGCCAGTTGCTGGTGGTTGTGGTGTAGCAACTGTTTGTCCCATGCCAAACCAATTTTGTGCATTCGTATTAAACATTGTTGCTGGTCAGCAAACAATGACTAAGTAAGACACTAGTAATTTAAAAACGCACTGAAATGTTTAACTAGAACTAAAGTTTGACGGAATTGTCGGAAACAACACGACGATTTGACGCGCAGCGCGGCGGCATCCACCAAACAACTCAAGGGCTGTACACCAACTGACCGCAAAACTGGACGATAGACCAAGCGTCCACAACAAAAAGTGGCTAGCTCATTATTTGCTTGGCGGGTAGTTTCTGGGTATTTCAGAGAGTGTGTGTGATTGTATTCTATGTTAGTGTGCATGTGAAATGAGGTTAAAGGAAGTATTTCTTTAAGTTTTTTGTTGTTGTGCTTTTATAGCCACCACCACCTGAGTCCAGTGGTCAATGCACGCTAGCCATACTCGTCTCAAACTCAAGCATAAGATGCCATCGATTTCTACGACTAGCCGACTAGGCTTATGTATATTATTATATTTACGACTAAATACACATGTAATTGCATGTACAGTGGTATTTCAAACTTTCTTGCAATAGATAAAGCAAACAAGCGGAAAATGCTAAGTAAAATGATTTTTAACAATTGGTACAGTAAAACCTTTTAAAAAAATATTTACAAAACTGTATTGTAGTTCCATCTAAATCATTTAAAATGACGGTTAAGATGTCAGTTCTTAGTTTTTGTGAGTTTTTGTTTACGAGCGACCACTGTATTATAATAATTTCTTAACAATTTGTCGTCGTTGTTTTTTGGCGGCTTTAGTGGCGGACTTGCATGCGGTTTAATGCTGTCAATAAAAACATGCCAAATCCAAGCAATTAACATAAAATATGTTTACACAAGTATTTATGTTTGCAAAAATATAAATAAAATATCTATGCTTGGAGTAAATTGTCAATAAATTGACATAAGCTGTGCAAGCAAATGCTGCAAACGAAGGTCAAATTTTACATAGTATATCTACCTAACGACAAATCAGCTGCCTGAGATAAAAATCGATACGCTTTGAGGAGAAAAATGCACTTGCCAGTCAAAGCACTGTGTAGTAGCCCGGCACGCCTTAAAGAGGCGCGTTATGCAAAAAATATGCCCACTGGAACTTCCTCTTACTTACCCTGCGCTCATCATAGGCAAATAGGTGGATGTGGAGTCCACAGTGCGTATGGTTGTGTTGCCACGCAGCACAATCTTTTCGCGTGTGGTGCGCCTGTATGTTTCCTCGCCGCGCATTCTTGTAATCTTAAATTTTTAACAAGTTAGCCAAAAGAATTATGTAGAAACTGACTGAAACTAATTTTATAGTTTTTTTTTTTATAATTTTTACTTGTTTACTTTGCCAAAATTATGTTGAAAAATTTTTGCGTCTGCTTTTCCCGCAGGCAATGTCGAAATGAGAGTTGAGAGCAAACGGAAACGGATGCTGTGTGACAACCGACATTTCTCTCTTATGCGCTGCGACGCTTTTTTCTCAGCTCTCTTCTCTCAGTTGGCGAATTGCGCAACTTTTAAAGTGCAGCGTCGCATTGCTTTTGCTGTTTCTGCTGCGCTGCACAAATGGTCACTGGCTGGCCACTAACTGTTGTTGGTTGTTGGCCAGCAGCATTCATTTTCTGACCCAAAGACAGCTGGCAAATATTGTTTGAATTAGGGGTTGTTTGGCATGTGCATAAGAAGAGTACAGAAGAACTGCCAAGTTTATTAAGCCAGCTTTATCAAATTTAATTCAAAAGCTATAATGTATTTTTTCTTTTGATAATTTTTGTAGCAATATTACTACGGGCAAACAAACATTGATTTCAGGAAAATTTGCTCCAAGCTAAGATATTTAAAATTGTTTTACGACTATGAATGAATGAAGGAAAATCCAGCATTTGCTCCTTTCTTATACGTTGCTCTTCCCTTCCGATAAATGTATAAATTAAATAACAGTTGCTTAACCCACTCAGAAGAACAAATATATATGTATCTTTATTAATCGATTTAAAAAAGACTACTTATAAATTCTGATAGAGAATGACCGTTTTTTTGAAACTTCACATATTTATATTTTTACAATTATTGATGATCAGAACTTGAACTTTGCTTAAACAATCATATAGCATTTGAATAATTGTAATCTTTAAAGATAATGGGGCAGTTCACAAAATAAATTATACACAAACATACAATAAGTTGGATGAATGTGCAGTGTACATTTGTAATATATAAATTATGGAAAACAAAAACGCAATAAAACCATTTCAAAAATTGTTTAAAAACTAATAGTTTCAAATGTACTTATCCATCGTCCATATATCAATATAGATATACATTCAAAATAATTTTAATAAGTATATTAACCGTTTCTAACAAACACGAGGCACGTCGAAATGTAAGTAGACCACAAAAAAGAATATTTAGTTTATATCTTGTTGTTGTTGTTTTGTTTCCTTTTTGATTTTGGAAATTTGGTGGCTTCAGTTGCTTTGTTGTCGACTCGACTTTTTAAGGTTGCATGTGTATCGTTTGTATTTATATAGATAATTGTTTATAGATTTACTATTTTGAACGTTTTAACTTTAACAATAACTTTAACGTTTGTATTTCTTTTTGTTTTTTTTTTCTGAAAATATTTCTGACTGTACTAAAAATGTGCGTTATTCTAACAGCTGGTTTATGTTTACGCTTTTGTGCACTAGAGTTAGTTATTTTTTTAATATATTTTTTTGTTTTTTTCTTTCGAATTATTTACAACTAGCCCTATACTGCATTCTGCTCCGACAATTCACTAATTTGGCGAGTATTTAGTACTTCTTTATTGACGACTTAACTGATTTATTGCATTTTGCGTCCGGTGCGTGCCTTCCAGGCCTTGACTAGGTTGTACGCAAAGTACAGAGTAAAGCCGTGTATCTGAAAGCCAACAAAACAGAAGGCATACCAGAATACGCCATAGGGGAATCCCTAAAAAAGGGGAATGATAAATCTTGTTTGCTTGATTATGAGATGGTTTTATTTTTAACTTACGCGCCATATCAAAATATCCGTTTCCTCCAGCTCCACGGTCTTATCCATGGTCACAAACTCCCAAATGTCGGAGAAGTAGTAGGCGAAACAGTAAAGCAGCGGGAGCACTGCCATTACCAAAATGGCAATCATATATTTTTGCATATCACGCACTTTATTGCCACGTGCAGCTGACAGGCCCAGAAACGACGTAAGCAGCGAGGCGGCCCAAACGTATTCCCACCACAAAGGCGGTGGCACCTCCAGCTCTTCGATTTCTAGCACAAAAATATCTAAGCGATCCAATATGTCCGACGTCAGCTTGGCCAGCATGACAAAAAAGAGCAGGGCATGAAAGAAAATGCAGTACTTCAGGCGTGATTTGTTCAACAAGCTGTGGAAAAAAGTAAGAAATTAATGGTTGCGTCTGGTTTAGTTGCGTTTCCTTTTGTTTGGTAGGCCTCGGCCTTTAGCCATCCAAAATATGTACATAAACAATGTTGTTGTCGATGTGCTTTTTGTTGTTGCTACTGTAAACAGGCACACATGCTGAGTGTCTAGCTGGCACTTTGCCCACCCACTCTGCTGCTGGCGCTGACTGCCTGCCTGCATACCTGGCTGGCTGACAGTTTGTCTGGCTCATGCACCGTCTGCAGCAGGAGTTGCAAATTGACTGCAGTTAGTTACGATGTCATGACCTTTGGCCGCACAGTTGCAGCTACTTGTAAGTAATTAGATAATTTTGAGGCGGTTTAGAAAGTGTTATTAACCTAATTTGATATGTGTTTGCCACTTTCTGCCTGAACTCAAAGTCGTTGCCATCTGTGCCCGCGACCATTGGACCGCCGCGACTTGCCATTTTGGTGCGTCAATTCGATGCCGTTTTTGATAGTGTTTTAAACGATTTTAAACACAATTTAACTGTCTTCGAAGTACTCCTCACAACAATTCTCGGACGATAGGCTGTGGCGGTCGAGCGATCACAGCGGCGCTGATGACATTGCGTTAGTGTTGGTAAACAGTATATTTAAAATTTCTGTAAACATACATCGATATTAATTCTATTGTGGTGGTCGGGTGATGTCTGATAAAAGTGCTGTAAGGCGCAATCTTATTTGAAATAGGTTTAATAACCTACTACCACTAAGCATTTATTTCTCGCAAATTATCTGGAGCATTAGCATAATTAAGTGCACTTAGATATGCAAATGTTTGCTTAATTAGGCTTAAATTTTGTCAGTGGGTGTGTAGTGCCCATGAACTGGAGCTTATTCTTAACAGGGAACTGCGATAATGCCAACTGTTGCTTGTTTGCAATTCAATCCATAAATCAATGCCTAAAAGAAAAAAACGAAGAGTGCAACGAGCAAATATTTAAAAATAAAATTCTACATAGAATACATTCTTAAAATTACATATTGTACTGTTGCTCTTTGTAAATTGTTTGTTTGTGTTTTCTCTTCGTCTTTAGCTCAGTGAACGCTTCATGCTCGCTGGGCTACATAAGACGAAACAGCCGTTAGGTGCCTTCAGTTCAACGGCGGTATTCTTTTGCACAACGTCTTTGCGTGAGCCGTTTTGCGATCGGCAACGGGTTCTTATAATATCAATATTTTAATGCCAGTTATTGATAGCTATCGCCTAAAAATTAATGCAGAGACAGCTGAGCTGCCTAAACCCTTATGTAGTTTTGTGTTGTGTCTGTTCTTCGTTAACGGTAATATTTTTGGTATTTGCGTATCGTGTTTGTATCATATATTGCATTTTACGTATTGATACGTATATATATATACATACACACACATATATACATATATAAATACATATATATTATGTGATGTGTGTGTGCGTTGTTTCTGTGCTTTGAAGAGCAAGGTTATGATCTGCCATTTGATGGTGATGCTGTTTGTTTGGGGTTTGTTGATATTGTGCCCAAATTTTAAATTAATTTTGTTAATATATTTTTCAACACTTTTGGTATGTTTATCTGCTTTGACATCCGCTTGTAATTATTTTGTTTTGGCGCATTTGTTTTTCATTTTTTTGCTTTTTGGCTGCAAATATCGAAATATGAGCTTCCATACACCGAACTTTCGCATAACTAAGTTTTATGCATAACGAATTCTTTTTAAGAACCGTGCAATTCGGTTTAATCAAAGACACATTATATGTTACGAGTTGAAGGTTTTTATTGCCCCCTTGAGATTCGTTGCATGGAAGTACGACTGTAGTATGAAATGTTGCACATTAAATAATACAAAAATCAAGTGTATATCGATGACCCATCGATCATTTACTTAAGATAACATATAAATGAATTATATGTACTGTATATTGACATATTATATTGTTGATTCTCCTTTCTTTGTCTTTTTGCAGCTTTCCTACCGCCTGCCGTTCATACAGTCGAATAAAAATAATATAAAAAGCGGATCGAAACCCAAAAGTATTTTCCCCAGACCTAATCATGTCAGACCTTGCCGCCGAGAAACGTGCTTCCTTTGCGCGCCGGGCAGAAAGTTTGGTGGAGCGGGTGAGAGTTTTGAATACCATATATGAGGTAAACGGTATCAAGTGACCCAAAAGCGTGAGCTATAACAATTTGTTTGTTTTACTTTCAAGTTGTTGTCGTTGAGGCTAGCTTGCATGATTGTTTTCCGCTCAATTGATATTTATTTGCAATTACCTACACATATGAGTTGGACAACCATTGCTTGACCGAGTCCCTAACTTATTACCAGTCAACAGTCAACTAGCATTTTCTACAAAACAAACAAATGATTGCACAGAAACTGTAATGCCAACGCCTATCATTTCAAATATGTTCAATATCAATATTTATTTTATTAGACGTAACGGGTGTGGGCGTAAGCCATTACGAATTTAGACACACTCAGACGTGCCTATTTGACTTGGCTCTCTGCCCAGACTTTGGGGTGCTCAGTCAATTAATCTCTTATAATGTATGGGTACACATTACAAACATACACATATATGCGTACACTCAAAGAAAGAAAGAGTGTCGACATTGTTATTACTGTACAAATATGGAAATATCGAATGTTCAATATGTGTCTCTCTTGAGGGCGGTTTCTTTTCATTACAAAAACAACTATTGAGGCGCTTTAAAAGTACGCAATTCAAGGACAAGTTTGTTGACAGAAATTGTGGTTGCTTCTCGATTTGTGTGCTATTTATGAGGCTTATTTGGTTTGGTATCTTTTTAATTAACCTTTTGTTGCTTAGTTACCCAACAACGTTTTAATTTTTGCTTAACTTTGAGGCCACTGCCCAATCATTCTACTTACATATGAACTTATGTCTATATTTTAAAACGTCTTAAATAATCATAATGCTCTTTGTATGTGGCACTAAGCAGTCGATGTACGCCCTTCGGGGCCAAGCTAAAAATAAATCTTAAAAATTGCAAATAGCTTGCAAAATGGGCTATTGGGCTATTGTAATTGTGCAAAGCAAATGTGGCTTTATCAGACTCAGAACCTCTTCCTCAAACAAATGAGTACATTTATCATTAATTATATACGTATATGAAGCCACAGAAAAGTGTACACACATACATGTTGCTGGCTGATGACCGACCATTTAATTTGTTTTGTTGCATCCGAAGATTTAATTGAACATCATATTGTCATGCATAGATAATCGAGGGCAGTTTTAGAGTTTAGTGTCGAATTAAAATAAATGTTTTTTCAAAAAGCATTGCAATTGTGATTTTTAAACGTCAGCACTTCTGAGATGAAACGATGTGAATGTCTATATTGCGTAATTGCATATTTGTCTTATCAAAATAGCAACGCATGTAAATGAAATTTTTTGGAGTGAGAATGAGAAGCGTCTGAGCAAATTAATAGGAAAACACAGCAAACAATATAAATTGACGATAAAAAGCTAATAAAGTGCAACATAAATAAATGGGAGCGTAAATATCGCGCGAATACATCGTGCAAATGAATTTAACAGCATACAGAGCATAGCGAGGCTGCCTCGAAAGCAGACTTGATTGCCTGCCACAAAGCGCAAGAATTTGTGGTATGTACTTGTATTTGCTGCTCTTCTTGCTGGTGTCTTTGGTTGTCTTGGCACGTGTGCTTGTGTTGTCGTCCGGGCTTAGAGCGTTTGTCTGTTTTCATACAGTGTGCTTTGTGTGTGAGTATTTGGGTGTATGTATGTGTATGTTTGCTTAAAGGTAATTCTGTTTGAGAAGCCATGCACTTAAATTTGTCCCGGAGTCACAGTTTAAAAGCATTAAATTTCGCTCAAGAAATCATCGAGCTTTTAAACTTTCGAGTGCCTCAATGAGACTTAAATTGGCCTTTGGTATTTAGATTCAAATCACATTAATCTAAAGCGTCAAGTTAAGTAAATAAAGTGCTTAAAATAAAAGCCTAAGTCAACTCATGTATCGAATTTATATAAACGTAAAATAAGTTTCAAGGTTAAGCTCTGGGCATAAAAAGAATGTGTTTCACGAAAACGTTTGACTAGAAATTCTTTTCGCTTGGTATTAACTATATATTTATGTGCTTATAAAGCACAACAAATAGTTTTTGTTTGTCCAACAAAGCTGAATCAACATATTCAATCAACTGACAGCTTAAATAGAATTAAAAAAGTATACCATTTCAAACATTCTATAAAAGTATACGAAGTATTTTTATTTGCCCAACATTTAAAATGTCACAAACAATATTGGCTTAGCCTTGTTTACAATTTAATTTAGCTGGACAACAGTTTTGTTTTTCTTTCTTAGTTTTAATATGTTGTCATACCAATTATTACATATGATATTTATTTATTTTGTATTGTTTGTGCTGTTATTTTAAACTCAAAAGTAATTAAAATCGGTTAACAAAGTGCAATTGAAAAGCTGATTAAAGAGCTCGTTTCCACATTTATTGCGCAGTTTTTTTTTATTAAGCTTAAAAAAGACGAGAGACCATCGGCAAAAGCACCAAATGAAATGTTTTATTTTCAATTTAATTAAACAAAATAATGCGAAAGTGATTAAAAGCTGGGTGGCGAATTCTGTGTAATACATACGGAATAATAAAGACAGCAAAGAAATACCACTAATCGGCGCACTGGGAGACACCCTGTACACTTCAGAAAATATGTGTATGTACAAGGATTCTTCATCATTAACACATCAGTCACTGGTTTTCATTGTAAACTTTAAGGTATGCAGACCTGCCTATTACTTAACATTAGCATTTCTTATTATTATCGCAATAAACCCTTTATTTTAATGGATGCAGGGTGTTACAAAAGTAAAAGCGCAACCACAACAATAACATTTGCTTCATACACTTATACAAAACATTAACAGCAACACCTGCAAAAACAACATCGACAACAACAATGTCTGTTGCAATTACCTTTGCAGGTGCGCAATGTAAACAAACAACAAGAAGAACAATAACAATAAGAAGAAGAACAACAACAACAACTAGTAAGACATAGCATATATGCAAAGGCAACAAAAACAGTCTACATAGAAAAGACGCGTTACTTAAGCGATGGGTGCGAGGCATATGCAGGGCGTGGCAATAAGTAGGAGCAGACAACAACGACAAACAACGAAGAACAAACAATGGCAAAAAGTTGCCAGAAGCTGTGCATAGCATACTTTAAGGCACAAAAGCGGCAAAAACAATTGCCACAGACATCCAGCTGAGTCAACTGGGTGTGAGCTTGGCATTGTCTGTACTTTTTGAATGGCAATGGAAAACAGTAGCAGATAATAGAAGAAGTGCTAAGCGAAACAATTTACAGAAAAACAACTATATAAGTTTGCTAAATAAGATTGAAATTGAGTGTTGCTTGATTGACTTGGGTTAAGTAGTAGAAAGTTTTGAAAACCGCTGAGCTATTATCATTGAAATCTCAAATAAGCAGCTCGCACTTCAGATGTGTAGCTTGTTAAAGAATCTTCAAGCTACCGTACTGTTGTCATATGTTGTGTATTCTGTTATCTGCCTCCAGCATGCTGAAATCAACCAATATTCTGAAAAAAAATTTTATACTTTGATACAATATCAAATAATCCCAAACTTGTACAGTCATTTATTTGCACAGTTTTTTGTTTGTTTATAACTTGCTTAAAACCCATTAAAGCTTTGCGTTGTGATTTGAATTTTTTATATAGCCCCAACGCGCCTATTGTGGCATTTTTTATGCAGTTCTGGATTACGCAAAGTCGACAACAAAATTTTTGTGCTGTGTCATATAAAAATAATCAAAAAAATGAAAAACTCATCAGACTTATGTATGGCTCTGCTGATTGACAGCCGTGATATTCGAAGTTAAACGTGAGCTGCATTTATATTTATACATAATACATTCACCATTTGTATTCGTATCATTATTATCATCAACATCATCAATTTTTCAGAATCTTTGTTTTTTCAGCTGAGCTTTAATATGCATTTGTTAATATTTATTCTGCTTTAGTTTTTTGTCTATGCATTTTTAATGAAGTGCAGTTCTGAATTCGACTGTCACTATTGTCTGATGTGACAGAAGCAGCTGCCATGGGGTTTGGTTTTGCTGTTATTTTCTCACTTGACCTACGCCACGAAAATTCTAAATGCGCATATTTTGTATACGTTGTTTTGGGGGAGTTGGCTGGCACAAGGTTGGCTTAGCTGCTAGCTGAGGAAAAATGAATGGCAATGGCGTTCGCGCAGTTTTTCTGAAAACTGTCAAATTAGCTCATCAAAACAAAAAGTCGCTTAGAACCAACGGGCAACATAACAATGCAACAAAGAATGAAAACTAAAACAAAGGGCATTTTTTGCATAAAACCCGCACAATTATACGCACACACACACATAAACACCCACTCATGCGCTTAATAAGGGACAAACTACGAACACACGCGCAATGGATGGGTGTCAAGAAGCAGAGCGCCCGCAGGTAGGCAACGGAATTTAGCAATGTGATTTAGTATTTCGTGGGGGCGGCACAGCGATGCCAGGTAACTAAAATAATTAAATGCAAATTACAAATGAAAATTAATTGCAAAGTGTTGGCTAAATGTAGATAAATTAAACAGAATGCAAATGTTAGTTGATGAAATTTTAATTGAGTTCTGGCTCTATTCAAAATGAAGTTTTGCAAAAACAAGTATCTAAATACATAAAAGAAAAATAAATGACATGTTTTAATATAAATTGTAGCTGTGTTTTTAGTTAAACTAGAGCAGTGAAGCGAAAAAATGCATAATGTTTTATTTATAACTTGAACTTTGAAATCAACTACAATAACAATCTGGCAACATCATAGAAACGGCTGATAGAGTTCTACACCTGCCCTACGGCAACATTCAGACGCTTTCGCACAACAAATACGTAATGCTGCCTTTTTTGCGTCGCAGCAACATCTTAGTACATGTCACAGGGGAATGCAAAGCCATTAGCACTATACACACACATACACACACGCATCACAACGATAACGGCTGCCATTACCATTACATCTTTGAGCATTTTGTTTTGCTAGCCATTTCGTCGCTGTTCGCGTCGACAACACTTCGTGTTTTGCATCGTCAACACTTCGTGTCTGCTGCCGGTGGCAACGACGCACTGATGATAAGACCAGGCGGCAGCAGAAGCAGCAGTCGTCGTCGAACGCTCGAAACGTTGCAATCGTCGCAATACGCTGCAGAAGCAAATTGTTGCCCATCTTAGAAAACCTTGTACATCACTTAAATATATATACTGTGCTAAGTGCTTCTGAGCGCCCGATACACGCAAAACCGAAAACGTTTGTGTGTTACAGTTTTGTCGAACGCGAAAATTTTGTTGTGTCAATTCGATTTGGCCATGTCCAAGCCGGTAACACCACAGCATCGTGCTGGCGGCGGCACTTCAACTGCTGCAGAGAAGATAAGTGTAAGTTTTGCTCTAGTTCGATGTAATTGATGTTTCCTACTTTAGACAATCGTTAAATTTTTATGTTTGTTTGTGTGTGTGTGTGTCGTTAAATTATGTGCTTTGCGATGGCATGTACAATTTCTCATCTTATCTGCAATGCATATGAACGTGACTATGTCAGGCCCCACCAAGACATGCCTGGCACATCCTGACCTGTATATTTATGATGCTCGACTCTAAGCCTGGCCTGCTTTAAGCACAATCATCAAATGCAGCGTCACACAAAAGCAGCCAAAGCTCGCTCAAGTCCAGTGTCCTTGAGAGCCACACAGTGGATGTACAGTTGAACTTCCTTAATGTGAACAATTCTGTATACTTAGAGATTTTTGGTGAGACAAACAAAATGGTTAAATATTCCAGGCTCACATGACTATCTCCCACAACAATCTTGTGATAGGTATATTTTTCTCTATGTGTATGCTGCTGGTCGCTTTGCAATTTGCTGTTTCGTGTCATTTGGTTGCTGTCAGGTTGGCCTCAAAGGGAATAGCATACTTTTTTGCGTGCGAATCATAAAAATTGCATAATTTTCGCGCTGTATGTGTTTGACTATAACTGTGACTGTAATTGTAATGTGTGTGTGTGTGTTGTGTGGACATTACCATTAACATAGTCATTTTATGTGCCATTTGTGTTCGCATCTGGCATGCCAAATAAATTGAGGTAGCCGAATTGCCAACGAATGCTGCTCGCCGTTAATTAAGTTAGTTATTAACTGTACACCATAATTGTTGCCAGTCAGCCAACGGAATTGTCCAACTGAAATAAGAAACTTGGTAGTTGGGCAAAACAAATATATATGATGCTTTGTTTGTTGAATTTTTCCACAGTCTTTGATGATTTGGATAGCTTTTCTTTCCGTTTTGCCAAGTTATTAAATTTTTTTTTTAAACTTTTAAAAGCCATTCATTATAATTCTTTTCATCTTGCGTATCCAATTAATAGAACGCTTATCGATTCGATCTCTTTGTCAATTATTTGACTTTCGACTACATTTTCATTGTACGCATAAGCGATAAATTCAGAGCTCAAGTATTTCCATCTTAATCAAATTCGAATTCGCTTTTTGCTTAACTGAATCAGCAGCCATAAAGTATGCAACGTTGTGTTTTTCGTTGGCTTAACCAAGCACAAAAGTTGCATGCCTCGCGGCTTCTGCGTCCGCTTAGAATTTCAATTGCAAAATGCTGACAACCCAACATGTTTTCCATCGCCATCAGATAATAGAAATTTTCTGTTGCATGCTCCAATTTGTTGAGGTTTCATTCTCATTTACTGCCGATTTTGTCCCTATTGTTACTGGCGAAGGCCAGCAGAGAAGAAGGAAATTTAATTAAAAAATTCCTATTTTGACACTGAAATATGTGTTTGACAAATACTTTTCTTAAAGTTGAATTAATTATTATCTGAATAAAATAACAGGGTATCTGTTAAGACATCTAAAACGTTGACTTTATAGACTTTTCAATTGTTTTTTATCCGATCCGACGAGCATGTGCACAACGCCGCGGGTCGCCATTCGGGTCAGTGCATATATGCACAAATATAAATGTGTGTATATGCACACACACAACTGCAAACAGGAACATACACGAATACTTGCGCACATATAATCAAATGACTTCTATTTACATACGACCCGCTATTGCAGCGAATAGAAAAAAAGGAAGTAGAAAATATTAGAGAAATCTTTTGTGTATTTTGTTGTCTTATACGATAACCAAAAGTTCTACGAGCAGATCGGAAAGCATCCCCACCCTTACTTGCACTCCCCCCTCACCTCTCCTGCTACACACACCACATACCAACCCTTTGAATTGTTTTCTGCCTTTTTTGGATTGTCTGTATCATCGGTTGGCCAAGTTTATGGCCTTGTGCATTGAATAAACTTTCCTTACACCAAATTGCCAAAGTAGGGTAAAAAACAGCCTTGCCTTTCTAGTGTTTGTGTGTGTTCGTGCGTAAGCGTGCATGTTATGTGAGTCCTTTGCCTCATTCTTGCTTTACAACGCGTGCAAATAGTTTTGTTTGTCCAGCTTAGAAAATAAAGCAATTTCTTTGCCTTTATTTGTACGTCTTCAAGCTGTTGGTCTTGCGTTTTTTTTTTTCTTATGTTTTTTTTATACGCTGATTTACAATTGATGCTGACCCTTTAATTGCATTTTTAATGGTATTTTTTGTATTTCTATTGGCGACAGTTGAGTTGTGTCATCCCAATAAAATTTACACATACGCTGCGTGTCTTCGACTGCTGCAGGGCACATCTGTCTCTTGAAGCTGCCACACCCACACACTCACTCACACATAAGCGTTCTCATGTTTGTGCTGTGTGCCATTTGAAACAACATCGAGAATTTTCTTAGCGCCGGCATTACTTTGCCATTGGCACTGTGTTGAAAGTTTGCCAGGCAGCCACGCATAAAACATGTTGACTGTCAGCCTTACCCGCTGCTGCGTTTCTCCCTACAGACAGCCTGACTGCTTGAAGTGTCTTAAAAAACTTGAATGACCTTTAATTGCTAGATTTAATGGTTAGCGCCCTGCTAGTTTTTTTGTTCAATTAAAAAATTGCGACCTATGCGGCCACGGAAGTTTTATTCTTTTTAGCTGAGACAAAACTTTCAAATTTACTTCTTCGTTTTGGTATTGACAAAACTTTTGCTGGCATATTCTAGGTATTTTTTTTTTTTGTTTAGACTTTTGGGATTTGCTGCAATACATCACGTTTTACCAGAGTTTGAACTTTGATAGTTACCTTTAATGCTACTTGACATAATTTCTAATAGGGTTTAAAAACGTCATTGGAAAGCAGAGCTTTGATAATTCTCAATTAACGAATCATTAAGGTGTGCTTCTCATAACAAGAATAACGTGAAGTTCAAAACAAAATTTGTGTAGCAAAAACTTTTTAAAGTTTACTTAAATAAAGGCCAAATTATTGCGAGGACTTAAACATAGCAGAAAAATCAAATGATCTCTGCAGCTTTTTTAAGAAAAGTTCTAAACGTTCGCATTTAATTGCTCCGTAAGTCACGTAATTAGATACTCCTTAAAAATTAATTGCCACCTTGCAGTAATTTATCCCTTGACAGTTCTCTCTGAAATTTAATATGCTTCTGTTAAATACTAAATATCGTTTACCATTTACATAACAAGTCCTTTAATTTGCAGCATTTTAAATTTTAAATTTTAGCTTTTTGCTTTAAAGTTACTCGGTTTGTTAAATTGTTATGCTGATGCATTTAAAATGCATCACGTAATGGCTATTTGAATATTAAAACAAATTAATGGTTTTGCAGTGGCAATTGGGATGCGAACAAATTGAAATGTGCCAACAAGCAGTTTGTAGCATAGTCGAATAAATAATTCGCTATAAATACTTCACATACAAAAATAGCAAAATTTGCATTAATTAAATTTGTGTTTTGATTGCTTTGGAAAAGCGTACAGGCATTTCCGCAACGGTCTTAGCCATATTAAAAGTGTAACATCATTTTGACAAGTAAACAGAGACATCCAACTGGATGCAGAACAAATTGGCAGGCGACACATGACACCAATTAGCATTAGGACATATGTTAGCTTAGTGCTGCATTGCTGTTGGAAAACGTCAAACTTTTTGTATTCTACCCTGTATGATGATATATTTTTTTTTTTAACAATAAATTGCGAGTACCTATAAAATATTTCACTAATTCAAAAACTAAGTATACCATACACAAGTTTTCAACAATATTTTGCTGTGCAACACAAAGAAGAAAAAAACGGTATTTAAGCGTCTACTCGCCGAGCATTAAGTTTGGGACGTTATTACTGGTTTCACTTAGCTGGATGTGGCCAGCGCTTTGGGATATCAACCAACCCTGAAGTTTGTCTATGTGCAGAACTGCGTGTTGTTGGGAGGTTTATGTGTATGCTTGTGGCATTGCACCGAAAATCCATTTAAACTCGAATAAATTATGGCCATGGTAAAGCAAACCAAACTTTGGTTTTGGCCAACAAACAAACTAAATTTGGCATATACAGCCCGACACTAATGCATACAGCTGGATTAACTTCATGTTTAAGTTATGAATGCAACAAATGTAACTAACTTTAAGTCCAGGGATTGAGTTATCTCAAAAATATACTGATTAACCAGGCAGTTGACAAGTAAAACAACAACAAAAATGAGGAATAGGTCGTGACTAGCATTTTGAAGCGAGCACAAACTTGTGGCCAGAACTGAGTAACGAGCATATTGTTGAATAAACTTTTCGTCAGCGACTTCTGCCTTCCAGTGCTCTTCAGCATGTCTTAGTTATGCTTCAAGTAATGCATTACTACTTTTACCTCTATTAATAAGGCAATGTCTCGTGTCCGGTTACGCAAGTTCATGGCTTTTACCTATTACTGAGAAACTCTCAAGACAATTGCGTATCAATATCAAAAATGTCCGAAAATCAACAACTTTTACTACTACTTTTTACATCCAAAATACAGTTTGAAATGCAAATGCGAAACGGAACACTGACAACTCTTTGTATACATTTTGGGCAAAGTAAACATCCAGATACCCAGCAAACAAAATTAGACATGTAAGAGTGCCCTAGATAAGAGAGAAACATCTCTTGTAATACTCTTGTTGGGATAGTTGGCCAAAACAAACCAAGAACGTACAAAATTCTAAGTATATTGTGGGGTAAATGATGATAAACAATTTTTTGATACTCTTTTAAGCTTCAGTGTCACTGATAAAATACATATACATATCTCTATTAAGGAAAAATTCGTTTCTTTTGCGAGCAAGTTGTCGGCATCCAACAACAACAGTTGTTGCCACAGTTGCAAACATCGCTGCGGCAGCCTTCCCCTACGTGTATTCATTCATATTGCTCTACACTAGAAGTTGCCCTTTGTTGCTGTTACGCTGCTTGAATGCATCGCAAACGTGCATAAAACTATAACACTTGCTCATGCCATATACACACATAGTTTAGGCATTGCCCTTCAGCGTCAGCTACAAATTGCAGCTGTGTTTGTGTGTACGTGTCAACTCCTTGACCTCGTTACCCCTTCTTTTGCTGTGTGTATACTGACTGGCATACATATTTTTATTTTATTCTGTTATTCCTTATATCGTTGACGTTGGCAGGTTTATTGCCAACGCCTTCACATAGCCCGTTTCCCTTTCTTAGTGTGGGAGCTACGAGGGCAACAACTCTTGTTGCCGTTTGGTCGATTTGCCGTGATTCTGCATCATTATCAAGACCAGAGCAGACATTTAAATGTCGGATAGCATCTTACTCAGGGCTTATGACAAGAGTGTCGTGGCAAACGTGGTAAGGTTTCTGATTTAACTGACAGCTTTGATTAGTTTATCAGCCAGTTCGGTCATGTGACAAGCTGAGGTTTGTGACACGTAAATGCAATCGAGAGGGTTTGGTTGATGGAATCTTTTTATTTTAACTATAGGTATTGATTTTTTTTTTGTTCGGCTCTTAGCTCTTGTTGGAACCGCAGCTTTGTCAACATACATGAAAGATTTAACTTGTAACTTTTATCTTATTTATACATTTATCTTTTTTTTGGCCTTTCAAATCCTTCTCGACTTCATTATTATAAGAGATATACTTTTGTAAAGCAAAGTCCTTAAATTGCAAATAAAAATCTCTCATGTGAAAACTTGATTAAACATTACTTCGCCTTGCTCAAAGCCATTTCACATCCACACCTAATGCTCTGCATGCCCCAATTAGCAATTCCTTGTAGCACTTAATGAAGCATACGCCAATTTAATATTTAACGAACGCACGTCAAAGCAATATGTTAAAACTCATGTATCTCATTTGTAAAAAGCACAAGTGGACAGCGGCACTTTGACCCAAGCCCTTCAGCAATGCAAAAAAAAATCAAAAACACTTCAGCAAGCATTTGAAAATTGTTTTATGTACACACCCAATTTAAATCAAACGATTGAGTAAAGTGATTTTATCCTGTTGTTTTAATTGATCGATATTCATAGGGGAAAGGCAATAAGAGTCAAGCGGTTCGAGTTGTGGCCCCACTGCGAGAGCCACACACACACACACACACAAAGATTGGAGACACCTCATAGAGCTTATTTGCCCACAAAAGTTTTTCGAATGTTACTTTACGTATACGACAAGTGTGGCTTGGGGACATTTATTATCAATCGATATTGTGTGCTGCAGTCAGAGAAACCGCAACATCAATCAACCCATGCGTCAACCTCAACGACAACAGCTGACGGTTGCGTCATGACGTATTGACTGTACAGCGGTGGTCGGGCAGGGAGTGTCAAGTGTAGTGGGATAAGCATTGGCAGGACGTAAAGTCAGTCAAACGGTTAGGTGGTCGTACATCAACGTTGTGCACTTTATTGCCAATTTCATTATTTATAAACGCTTTTTACGGCATTACTCGGCAATGGTTTATTTTGATCGTTTGCTATGGCAGCCCCATGGCTATGAAATCTTAATATTTTGCGTTTCCAGCTCGTTGCGTTTGTTGCTCGTGATCTATTGATTGGACAATGTTTCTTATTAATTAGCATTTGTTTATACATACTTAATTAGAACATGTTATGCAAATGCAATATTTACACAATTTATTTATACGGTGTGTTTAAATAGCTTGCTATCGATTTTTTTTGCAACCATGTATCTTAAGGAAATTTAAAGCAAATACCTAAATTAACTCATTAATTGTTTTCGTGTTCTTTGTGAATATTTGCTTGCACACTGAGTGCGTTAACCATATATAAAATGAAAATAAGTTGTACGAAATTGTAGAAAATTAGCATTCTAAGAAGCATTTTTTTAATGACTAAACTTTAACAAAATTTCTCTTTATATCCAGCATATTATTTCGCAAAACATAGCCGGTTGCCACCCGTTGATCTCACTAAGTTGTTGATTGTCTTGCGATTGAATTTCAAACGCTCAATTAATTGCAATTGATTTGTGACGACAATGCGCTCAATTTCCACATTGTTTATTCAGCTATAGTTCTGAGTTTACATACGTATTTGAATCGTCATCGCTATCGCCTTTATTTGTCAACGCCATTTGTGTTATTCGTATTGTTTTGTTTGTTTGCACAGCTCTTTACAGTCCACCTGCGCTTACCCCTCCATTTTGATTTGCATGGAAGTCTGAATGCCTTACAGGCGTGCCAATGCCATAATGCATAGTGACTGTTAACATATAGCTGCATTAAACTTTTACCTGATACTAGCACACTTCGGTGCGCTTTGTGTATTTGTGTTTTATTGGCCACGAGACGAAGCTGTTATGTAAATTTACTGCAATGTCCACAAGGCAACATCAACATGTTTTATTTATATTTTTAATTTGCAAAACGCAATGTTTTTATTTGCATTCAACAAACAGAATAAACTGCAGCTACTCCCTAGGGTATTGCATAGAGAAATGCTATATAAGGTCGCTGCAACATTTACATAATACTCGTTTGTTGATCCATCTATTTACTTGTTAGCACAAAACGCTTTAGATCAAATAAAGGAGCTTAGGCAAAGAGGCCAAATAAATTAGTAAGAGAGCCCATAGAAACGAAGGAATGTTACACGGCTCTTTGCTATTTTCTTTTGACACTTTTAACGTTTCGCTCAATTTCAATAAGTGCTTTGCAACCCAGTCGGTGTGCGTGTGTGTGTGAAGGATGCTCGGACTGGCAGTAAGCGTAGGTGCTTTGAATTTATTTGCCTTCACTTAAAGTCATTTATAAATAAAATTTGTATAGCTCTTAGATCGAGCTAACTAAGTGAAATCTTTAAAAGTTACAATTTAAAGTTGAAAATGTTATTAACTATCAACCAATTGCTAACATTTTCAACTATTGCTTACTAATTCTATTAAATTATATGCTTCAATTATATGCTTAACTAAAATATTAAACATATTCTAAATTTTCATTCGCTAACTATTATCTGTGGAGATGTTTTTGTAGTCTACTTTTTTGCGAAAAATATTTAAACCGTCAAAAATTACCTTAATTTCTGAAAAAGCTTCAAATTGTTGTCTAAGAAAGGGTATTTGTGCTCCGATGCTTTTATTTATGTCCCTCTTTTTTGTTGGTCATTTCATGCCCGTATTTTTCTACGCTTGACATAGTTTTGAAAGCAATTAAAATGATTTATCCTCTTTTTGTTTTTAATTAGATTTTGGTTTATTATAATTTTTGGTTTGAAAATTTGCCTTAAAGCGTCAAAAGCACAGAAAATAATTAAACTAGTGTTTAATCTTTTTGTTTCCCCCTACAGAAATATAATATAAGCACGGAAAAATGCGGTGATCTGACAGTCATAGTGCAGGTAAAATAATTGACTAACGAGTTTTATTTTTATAAATGTTTATAAACTTTTATTTACATATAGGGTGATTTGTCACAGCAGGAGAAACGTGCTGTATTTATTACTGTGCATGATTTGGGCTGCAATCGTATGTATTAATAAAATAACCGATAAGTTCAGACTTATTTAAACTTTGTGCATGCAACGCTGCGTTGGCAGATAATTCATTTCAGGAATTTGTGAACAGTCCTTGCATGACGGAAATAAAGGAGCGCTCATGTTTCATACACGTTGACGTGCCCGGCCATGCCGACAACGCTGATGCACTACCTGATAGTTTTCCATTTCCGTCGCTGCAGTCGCTGGGCGAAGATCTGGTTACTGTCTTGGATTATCTGCACGTTAAATATGTAATTGGTTTGGGCGAGGGTGCTGGCGCCAATGTGCTGGCCCGCTTCGGACTCGCCCATCCCAGTCGTGCGCTCGGCTTAATCCTGATCAATGCCACTGGCAGTGCTGCAAGTGTTTTGCAGTCCTTCAAGAGCAAGGTGTGTAGTGTTCATTGAAGCGTTGGAAGTGTCTTATGTGCAGTTAAACTGTGTATTGATTGCTCTTTAACATTTTCAGTTCATTAGCTGGAAAAGCGATGAGGTGGCACAATCGGCTGAAAGCTTTTTGATGTATCACAAGTTCGGACATGTGAGTAGTCGTTGTTAGGGCTGTCACACCCTTTAACTAGGTGTGACCCAGTGAATCTGTAAAGTTGCGTGTATGTGTGTTTGTTGTGTGTCTGTGTGATGCGTAATCTCAATGTTTTCTTGTATTTACGGTTTTCTTATTTTTTTAATCTATTTTATGTTTTGAACTGTTTAATCTTGGTACAACAGGTCATGGAGGTAAACAGTTTGACAGTCTAATAAACAAATCTCTGCAGCTCACTTTCGATCTTTAGCTTTTAAATAGTAGTCTTCAAATCTTTTCAAACTTTATATGAATTTTCTCAAGCATCAATAGCTTTAGGATACTTGGAAGCATGTTTATTAATATGTGTTTTATATTTGTTATGTTTTTTTTTTTATAGACCTTGGTACGTAGAACCTCAATCAAGCAATCGGCCAGTACAAAAATACCCAAAATTTGTTAACGTGTATAGTTCTTGTTTTCATTTTTTTGCATGCTTTTTGATTTGCTTTGCTGTAGTTATATAGTATTCCGCTTTGCCATTTAGTTAAATAAACTCTCATGCATATAATCTGCTTAAACACACAACTACTACAACAAATTATACAAATAGCAAATTGTTGGCGAGAATCCAGACAAGGACAAGATCGTGAGCGAGTATCAAAAACGTTTGCATCGCTCGCTCAACAGCAAGAATATCGGCCTCTATGTCAAGGCTTTTATGAGGTAAGACATTGAAATGCAATGATCACCCATTGTATTAAAATATAAAAGATTTCGAGCTTATTACCCATATTACTTAATTAACAGTCGCAAGGATCTGACGCTTAAGGGTTGCAAGGTCGATGTCATTTTGATAACGGGCATGCTCAGCCCCTACGCCTCTATGGTTGAGAAGCTGCATCGCGATGTTGAGAAGGAACGCGTGACCATTTTGAAGATTGAACGTGCTGGCGATGTATTGGCTGATGCAGTGAGCTAAAACCTCATATATGATAGTCAAGAAAATCAATACTTTAAGTTTTCAATTACACTTTTAGCCTTCAAAGGTAGCTCAGTCCGTACTATTGTTTTGCAAAGGTCAAGGTTTGCTAACCTCGATCGTAATGCCCGGTGTGGATCGTGGACGCTCCTACTCTACTGCCAGCTCAGGTTCCTTTGAGCGTCGTCTATCGCGTGGCATTTCAATGGAGGAGTACGATAAGCCCAATATACGTCGGCTCAGCATATTGAACAGTGAGTCGCCCAAAAAGGAGTAATCAACAACAAACAAAAAGAAAAAAAAAAAAAACTAAACACTGTTAGACGCAGCCGCAGCAGCAAAACAGTTCAGTGTTGAGTAGTGAAATTAAGTTAAACATTACACTTATTTATATTAATTAATTAATTTAGTAACAAGTCGTGCATAACATGACAGAAATGTTATTATCTGTGAAACTAGAGGCCAAACAATCAATCATGATGCAATCGTATTAATTTTAGCCAAATGAACAACATGTACTTTAGGCCAAGTTTTAAATAGCAATCGTTTAAAATGTCTGCATACATATAAACAAATACAAGTAATTATTATTACATATATAGATATGCGTATGTATATATATATATATATATATATATATATATATATATATATATATTATCTAATTGCCCACAACCCACCTGTGAAAACAAATCCAAAAAACGATCATATCTTAACTTCCAATTTTTCGAACTTAGCGACAAATGTTGTTATCAACTGCTATTAACATACACACTTATCAACATACATTATATGTACAACCAATCATCTATGTAATACCTCCGAATAGTGAACTGTACCTAAGCAATGAACAACGAAACTGACGCAACTACAAAACTCCCATTATAACTATGTTTTCACAAAATTTTTCGAACCAGATATTTTTAAGCAGCCGAATTATTATGCTGTTTTAATAAATTAATATAATATACAATTGTTATAAAGCGTAAGTTCAAAGCACCACAGCATTAAGCTGATTATTTAAAGTATTTATGAAACCAATAAGGCACAAAAATTAAGTATATGATGCGTTTAATCCAATTAATGAAGCAATAAAAACCAAAGAATGTTAGTAGCTAAGCTTTTAGTGTTTTTCGTTTTAAAGCGAATGCAATATTGGCTTTTAAGTGTTAGCATATGCTTCAACACAAATTTAAAAAATTATTCAAGCACTCAAGCATAGTTGTAGTCACCAATAAAGTTTAAAACTTAAAACCAATTTTCAGCTCAATGTTTTCTGTCAATTTCTTTTAACAAACTATTATTACAACCAACGAGTATATAACAGACAAAGCGGAATTCAGAGCTGCCAACTAAAATAAAGTCGTACACGACCAAACGTAGGTTTAGGCTCGCCTAAAGTAACGAGAGCGGCTGCTGCTTATGTTTTGATAGTTTCTTTGTTAACTTTATAGGGTAAGCCGCCATATTTAAAATGGTTTGTTTTGATTTTGCAACGGCGCTGTTTATTTCGTTACCCATACATTCCCAACTGGTTTATGTTGTAACCGATAGCTTACCCAGACAAATGCCTCTGACCATTGGCTGAATTCATCAGTAGTTGCTCTGCCCAACATAAGTTATCAAGAGCAGCGATCTAATGACAGTTATCGATCGTATTTCTTACCACCTGCCCCCCCCCCCCCCCACCCACCGACCCATTCCCACTACCTTCAGGTCTGGGGAGGCGCTTGTAAACTACTTTGTTAACTTTCAATAAGACTATAATGTGTTTGCTTCAAAACATTTACTTATGTTTGGGCTTGTAATTCCCAACTGGTTTAAGTCGTAACCCATACCTAACCCAGACAAATGCCTGGGGCCATTGGCTCAGCCCAATATAAGAGCAGTTGTCGATCATATTTCTTACCACCTGCCCTCCCCCTTCGCCTTCCCCCCCTCCTCCCCCCTCCCCCTCACCCATCCCCCTCACCCACCCCTCCCCTCTCCCTCCCCCACCCCCTCCCCCTCCCTCCCCACCCCTCCCCCTCACACACCCCCCCTCCCCCTCACCCACCCCCTCCCCCCTCCCCCCTCCACCTCTCCCACCCCCTCCCCCTCCCCCACCCCCTTCCCCTTCACCCACTTCCCCTTCACCCTCTTCCCCCTTCTCCATTCGCCCATTCCCCTTCCCCTTACCACCTTTCCACCCATCCCCCTTCATATAAGTATTTATCGTTTGTTTTAATTTTACTATAACGTGGCAAGTTGTAGCTGTGGCAACATTTACCAAATCTGCGCAACCCATATCTGTGAAAAATAATTAGTGTAATTATAAAATTAACAATTTTGAATCTTATCAATCTGTGATTTTAATTCATCAATGTTAGATATATTGAAATATTTTTATAAATTCATAAACAAATTTTTTGTGCTTGCAGCATATTGCCGACTGCAGAAATTTTAATTATTTTTAGTGTTTCAAAGTTATTGGGAAGTCTGAAATTGAAAAGAAGAATATACATATATATTGTAATAATCAAATCAATTTCAGATTGTTCTTACCTCTCCAAAGTTGATGTATTAATTCTTAAATAAAAGAAACATGCAGCGCGGAAAAATTGTTTATAAATTATTTTAGGCATTTTTGCAACATTGACTTCTTTTCACTTTTCACTTTTCACTTCTCAATTCCAAATTGAAAAAATCGCGCATGCATCAGCCCACATATCGATGACACTATCGATTAGAATATCAATTCAAGATCATATTGATTAAGTTTACGTTACAATCGGCTTTAAACAAACAAGCTCCGATATTTGATTAAAAAAATGATAAAACTCTCAGATAAATAAATGTTCTTATTTTGCGGCTGCCACATTCGCTTATAAAAGCAACATGTCCAATAAAGTGTGTCAAATTTTTGCCCGTTTTTTCCACCTAAGGTCACACTAGTGTATAGGGTTGCCATATCAGTGCTTAAGCAACTCATTCAATAAAAGAAAGAAAAAAAACATTTGCAACACAAAATGTTGTTATAAAAAAAACTAAAATAAATTCGTTTACAGTAAAAAATACGTTTTCGGATAATTTTAACTTCAAAGTCATCTACATGGACGCACCGCCGCCAACAAAGCCACCAAGAGGCGTTAAATATGGAAAGGATGAGGTACATTTTAAGAAATCATCGTGAATTATCTATAATCCTTAAATTTTGCATATAATAAAGTGAATAATACTTCAAAGAGGTACAAAATTTGCATTGTAACTTATTATGTGCCAAACGCCGCTCAGTGCTCATCTGATGACGACAGCGCTACTGGTGCGGGCTGTTGTCGTTGTAGTTGATGTCGTCGTTGTTGTTGTTGCACGCCCTCTTTTATGTTTGATAATAACAAGAATTTAGTAGTTTTTATGTGCTAAATGTGTTCGACCCTTAAACAACAATATCAGAATAGCGGAATGTAAATTTTTGACAAACGGTTCATGTAACTCAATCTGCCGACTTTCCCCATGAAACATACATTTGTCGTCCAATAGTATACTAACATATGTAAACCCTGCAAGAGTATAGGAAAAACTTAATCATATTGCTGCGCATTGTTTCTCACAGTCCGCAGGATGTGGCTTTCTCGTCAATGTCATCAAATCACTAGGCTTCAGCGAGACAACCGAAGAGCGCCAAAAGGAAAAGCAGAAAATCGAGCAAGAATTCAAACGATCGGATCTACGTCTGAACGAGCTGGTCTCACGCCATGATCAGCAACTGACACAAGTACTGCCACTGTTTAGTCAGGTGTCCACTGAGGTGACGGCCAGTCGGGAGCGCATCCATGCGGTCAAGGAGAATCTGGGTGCCTGCAAGCGGCTGCTGCAGTGCCGTCGCGATGAACTCAAAAAGATGTGGACGGATGCAGTTCAGCATAAATATGTGCTGGAAATGCTAGAGCAAATGTATGTAACGTGTGTTAAAGTCTATTTTTACGCATTGTCATTAATTATTCGATTGCAGTCAGGAGCTGCGTAAAGTGCCTCAACGTGTTGTAAGCTACACGGCGAAACGTCAGTATTTGCATGCCAGCAAAGCGCTGACGGATGCCTTAGCCACACTCAACGGCCCATTGTCGGGCGTCGAGGGCCTGGCCGATCTGCGCACTGATTTGCAAGCGCGTCGGCAACAGCTTTATCACCGTCTACATGAGGAGCTTGTGACACAAGTTTACAAGAACTGTGCAAATGAAGCCTTTCAGCGCAGCAACTCGAGTCGACTAAATTCTAGCTTCACGCGTGGCATTGGTGCACGTCGCTCCACGGATCGCATTGAGGCAAACGCCCGGGTGCGTAAGGCGCTAAGTGAAATGGCACAAGGCTTTGATTTGGACAAGGCAGAGATAATCGAGGATGCGGATCTTATCGATCCTGAGCTAAGCATGAGCTACTTTATTGCAATCATTGTGGAGTGTTTTGGAATGCTGCATAAAGTGCCCGATTCGCTTGAAACGCTGCGAGTTCAAATTCAAACCGAGCTGCTAAATGTGGTGCGTCAGACAACGCATCAGCTGGCACATGGAGGAACGCTTCAAGCGGGTTCGGGTAATACCAATCCTCTGCTAACGTTGCTGGAGATTATATTTAAGCAGTTTAAGGCCATCGCCAAGACGCATGCACTGCTGTTGAAAAATTATCTGGCTGTAGGCCAGAAGTATTCCGTTGTTGGACCGCAGCCATACGATCTGACTGACTTTTGGGCACAGGCTCAATCAGTGGTATGCTTAATGATTTTATAAACAAGAAGTTCTGCATATTCAATATATATTTTTTAAAGTTACAACTGTTGCTTACGGACTATTTGGATATACAGAATGCCTCGGCGGATGAGAGTGCGCAAACCGGATTTGTAGAGCCCATCAACAATATCAATTCGTATTTTCTAAGGCGTAAAGTTCCAAGGTAAAACCGCAGAAAAATCAATCAATGTAAATTCATAAATTCATTTTGATTTTACAGCACAAAAAAGGCGATGTTTAAGTTTGATAAGTCTTCGCATATAGCCAGCACAGTTAATAGCAGCATCAACGGCACGAATGAATCCTTCAAGGAGCATCGACGCAATGCATCGGATGCCTCTGTTGATGACAACTTGGGTGGAAACCTGCTAGGTAGCGGCAAGGGCTCGATGACTGGTTTGTTGCCGCATGAGAAGAAACAACGCGAAAAATTGTTGATATGCACGCCTGATCAAAATGTGATCACCAAATTGTATCTGCCGCTGATGGGCTACTTACAGGAAATTGAGAACTTTATGAAGTGCAAGTCAGGGTAAGTTAAAAATCGGTCATCTCTTGTCACAGACTTATTGGTTATTTACTTTGGCAGACAACCGTGCAGCCTGCATGATTTTGTGGATAACTATATAAAGGATACATTCCTATCCAAGGGTCATAATCGCAACCTGCAGCTGACCATTGAGTCGTTATCGAAGAATCAAGACGCTTGGCGCTCTATTATAACGCCGGAGGAAATGAAATCCTTAAATTTGAGTCGGCCACTACTGCAGTCCACTGTCATGGTGGAGCGTCGCCTTGTGGAGACCAAAAATCTGATTGAAGATTTGCCCTGTTACTCGGAAGAGCTGCTTAAGATGGTGTGTGCTCTACTGAAAGCATATCGCGAGATATGCCAGACGGCTTATAGAGGTATTGTGCAGCCGGATTCGGAGGATAAGCGTATATACAGCGTGGCTTGGCTAAAAGACGAGGATATCAGTCGTTTCTTGAAGTAATACCCCACATTGGAAATTAACTTAAAATCTCTTTAAACAACTCTTTTCAAAAATGTTGCAGATCGCTGCCTAATTGGACGGATCTGAAAACCTCCAGTCAGCGTGCGAGGCACACGCGCAAGCTCCAACGTAGCAACTTTGAGCCATCTGAGGAAGAAAGCCCGTTGCAGGTGCAGCAGCGTAATATCCGCGAAGCCGAAATGCTAACCAGTAATTTGGGCGAGGGCGGCATAACACAACAGGAGATATTGGCGGATATAAGTGTGCTAAAAGAACTGGCAATTTTGCAGGAGAGTATGGAGTGGTTTTCTTGTCGCGTCTCTGAGTTTGCAAATGAGCTGAGGCGTCCGTTGGTCAACGGCTTAAATGCAGCGGCAGCAGAGTGTGCGGCAAATGTGGCCATCAAAGATGGCACCATCAAAGTGATGACTAATCTGGCCTTAGAATTCGATGAGCTGGCCAATACATGCTTGCTGGTGCTGCATCTGGAGGTGCGCGTCCAATGTTTTCACTACTTGCGCTCTAAGTCGAGTGTGAGAACTAATAGTTATGTTGGCTCAAAAGATGATATACTAGAGCCAGATCGTCAGGTGCTGGTGCTTACAAAGCGGCTATCGGAAATGGATGAAGCTTTGAGCGCCACATTGCATCCGCGTAAAACAAGGGTACATATGCAATTGACAATTTCATTCAGCGTTTCCTTTTATTTTTTATGTTTACATATTTTTTTGCAGTACATTTTCGAGGGCTTAGCTCATCTGGCAGCACGTATTCTTATACAAGCGTCAAATTACTTGGAGAACATTGATCAAATCACAGTGCAACGCATGTGTAGAAATTCAATTGCGCTGCAGCAAACGTTAAGCAACATTACAGCATCCAGAGAGGTTGCTCTAGATCAGGCCAAGCATTTCTATGAGTTGCTCTGCATGGAACCAGATGTATGTGCCAAATTTTTTAAACATTTAAAGCACAATTTCTTTATTTTAATTTCCTTGCAGGAAATACTCAATTCGGTGCTGGAGCGTGGCCCGCAGTTCTCAGAGATGCAATTGCTAAATGCTTTGCAATTGTCCTGCAAAGCGTCCGGCATTACTGATGCCAATTCATTGGCTTCCTACCAGCAAAAACTTTCGGATATATTGGGCGCTAAGCCCTCCAAGGGAGTTGTTGTATAACAGTTAAAAGCAAGTGCAATATCAGTTTTTTAAACGAAATTCGCCTTGTATGCGCACTCACACACGCATGCTTAAATACATACATCAATAATAGTTTTTAAAGTGTTTATGCGAAGAGTTTGATAAGAGTTAAGCCCAAATTGATATATTTAAATGTTTTAAACATGCTGGCATGCACTTGGTGTTGTTGCGATATAGTACTTTATATATATATATATACACATATTCTAATGTTCATGAACAATATTATAGTATGGCTTATACACAATAAATGAAAATGTAACAACGAATTAATAATACACACTTGATAAAAAACATGATCTTAAAAATACCATATTTTTAAAATTCTTACCATTCTTAGGTGTGTAGTTATGCTGTTAAAATAACATCAGCTCAAATTGTACAGTAACATTTAACATTTCGCCTATTCTTCGTTTACCAACACTCAGTTGCAATTGCCGCCCGAAGAGACAACTACTGTAGTATAAATAAACATTAAATTATGCCCGAACAAGTTGAAGCAAGTCCAAAACTAAACATAAGCAGTGAGATAAAGTCTCCCACTTATGATTTAACCAAGTTTCGTCTCAAACGCATACTCAATAACAACAGTAAATCCAAGAGCATAACATTACTGGGTACTTTTCCGGATTTGTCTGAAACTGATGCCGCAATTGTTGTTTTTGAGAAAAATGGTGAGTAATAAGGACGCGCACTTAAGAAAACATTCTAACATCAGTTGTCTTAAGCTTATCGTGATAGCGACGTTGCAACTGAATGGCCGGTGCCAAAGGAATCCGATTCAGAGCAAAAGCCAAGCTACTTTAGCGACGACTTGAAAGTGCGCATGGATTTTGTGAACAATATTTATGCAAGTTTTCAATGTGTTCCCACTCAGGAGCTATGCGGTATGTAGAAATAATTTGTCTTTGCAAATTGTTATCAAATTTAAATCCTTAACAGCCGTGAAGAGTACCGTAATATACCCAGCGACCGAGAAGCACATTGAAAAGTATTCCATATGCCAGAAGTACCTCATTAATGAAACACCAGATCTCTATGAATCTATCACGCTTTCTTACATTAGCTCAAGCCAATTCTCATTGGAATGGGTATATAATATTCTGGAACACAAGCAAGAAACGGAACGCGTTGTGTTTGAAGACAAAGACGCCGAAAATGGATTCATTCTTCTCCCAGATCTTAAGTGGGATGGCCGCAATGTGGAGAACCTATATTTACTGGGAATAGTACAAAAGCGCGACATAAAATCTTTGCGTGATCTCAATGCCAGTCATTTGCCGTTGCTACGCAACTTGCAGCACTCGGCCAAGCAGGCAATTCTTAAGCGTTACGGCTTGAATCCCAATCAGCTGCGGATGTACTTCCATTATCAGCCGTCGTTCTACCATTTGCATGTGCACATCAATCCGATAAGGAATGATGCGCCCGGCATATGGTGCGAAAAGTCCCATATGCTGGATACGGTAATCAACAATTTGGAGTTGATACCGGATTACTATCAGTGTGCCACTCTGCCGTTTGTTTTGTACGAGGGCAACAAGTTGTTGGATTTGTACGATAAGCAATTGGGAGTGCGCATAACTGCATCCCCAAAGGAAGAAAAAACGGAGGAAACACCAGATGCTTTTACTGACGATGAACTGGAAGAGGCTCGTCAATGCAAGCGCATCAAACTGAACACCCCAGAGAAGAAGTCAAGTGAGACCGAACTTGTTGCCACTCCGTGTGCCTAAGTACTACGAGTTATTTTCTGTGTTATCAATGTAATTTGATAAAATACCAAGAATAAATGAGAAAAATGAATGAGACTTGTGACAGTTATTATCATTTTGTATTTATTTATTAATAGTGTCGCTATGTCTGTTCTGTGTATTTCACTTGCAGTTGTGGCTGCTTCATGTATTCAGCTTATGTGTCCGCTTGTGTATTCTAATATTTGTAAAACGTTGAAATACATTCTTTCCACTGCCTTTGGGGATTTTCGTTTTGTTATTTTTTCTTGCTCGTTAATTAATAAGAATATAATATATATTTAACATACATACATATATGTATCAATAAAAAATCATATACATATTTGTTAGTGGGCGCCTAAATGCTATTTTTGAAAAAGGTCGAGTGTTTTGTTTTGGGGTTTTTGAATTTTTGTGGCAGTCGCCTTTGAAAAGTGTTTATAGTGAATACTTTTTTTTTTTATTATTTTTAAATTTTCTAGCGTTATATTCGAGAATGCCGAATTCGATTCGGTACTTTCGAAAGTCGTGCTAAGCGAATGCTTCGATTTGATAAGCTCGTCTTCTGGCTAACGAGTTACAGCCGCTGCATATGTGTAGGTGTGTGTTTATTAGTAGTCTGGGATACATGCTGGAAAACTTTAGCCTGGAAGTCTTGTACAACATCGTTTGAATATACATACATACATAAATATTGTTTCAAACACATACATACATATACAATTTATAAATATATACATATATATACATATGCCATTACATACATATATGTATATTTATATTTATATAGGTATATAAAAATAACAAAAATAATATTAGCAATAAAATCGTAGTAATTTTTTTGTTCTTGCCATTAATAAAAACAATGCGCACCCCGCCGGCTTTGCCTCGAATACTATAGATTGTTCTCAATTGCTGTGACTGTTGTTGTTATTGTTGCTGCTGCTGATACTGTGAATCGTTGTGCTTTCGGCATCGCCCTGCTCTTGGGGTACATACATAACAGCACTACTGGGCGAAGTGTTGACCGACATGCTGCTTGTCATCGTTTTGTCCGCATCGGAAATGGACCAGTTTCGCTCTAGCTGTTCCAAGGCAGCCATCGTTGCCGTTGTCGTCACACCAGCACCAGAACTTTCTGCGCCAGCGCCATCACTTAAGACGCCGGCACGCAGCGTCTCCTCGAGAAGGGCTTGAATCTTGTCCTGATCATCCAGATGCACAAAACCCAGGCGCACCAATTCGCTAGTCAGATCCGCAGCCGTATCCTCCTCGTTCACCTGACAGGTCAGTTGTCGATTCATTTTATCGTCCATGCGCAACAGTATTGTCATCAGTATATCGTTGCTGTCCTCCTTCAGTTTCTTTACGCTGCACATCATGTTCACAATTCGACGTGACTCAGTGTCCACCGGCTCCGGCGTGGCGGATTTCACCGAATCGGCGCGTTCCGGCGAAGCAGCGCGTGACCGAAAATGTGGCGGCTTCTTGCCGCTGTAGGTAATCAGCGGATAGACACCATATTTTACATCTTCCACAAACTTTTCGAGCTTATCGGCGCCGGGTACATCCGAAAGTCGAAACTGACGCTCAGCGCCGCCAGACATTTTGAGCTGAGCCATAATCACATCCGGGTAATTATAGCGCTGCATCAGCCCATCGAAGGCCGTCTCGGAGAACATGGTTCGATTGGCGGGTGAGAAGACCAGACAGTGAGCAGCGAGTAGTTTTAGTGCATGCACCTACGAATATAATCCAATTAATTATTAATTCCGAATATTATTTTGTGAAAATACGACTCAAGATTCTGAATATTGTATAGAAAACTTACATAAGTCCATTTGTAAAGAAGGATTAGTGGAATGGATTTAATGAACTCACCTCAAAGAGCAGTGGATGAAATAGCAAATCGCTGGCACTTGGTCTATCCTGCGGTTGTGGATTGAGACACTTGAGTATCAGATCCCGTTGCAGATCATTGTCGAGGCTGTTGATAGTGCGCAGTATGGTCTCTTCGTTGATGGCAGCCGTTTCGCTATTACTGGACTGCGGCTGTATCTCCAGAGCGGCCATTTCTAGAGCACACATACCAAAGGCATAAATGTCGACCGCGGCGGTCAGTTGCTCGGCGGCACCATATTCGGGTGCATGGAAATAGTGTGCACCGCGCTCGCCCCTGTCCTGCTCAAGTTCACGTTCCTGTTCCGGTTCTGGCTGCTCCTCCAGCGCGAGGTCGACATGCTGCGCACGGCGCACATTATAATGCACCGCATCCGGGACGACAGACCCAATTTTGACCAGACCATTGTGCTGTATGAAAATGCTATCACAGGTTAAGTTGCCATGAATGATCGGCGGCGTGCAGGAATGCAAATAGCTGAGCGCGGACAGAATCTGTGTGCACCAGCGGCGCCACGACTCGAGCGGCAGTCGCTTGGCATTGCGCTTGGTGCGCTTGAGGAACTGTTTTAGCGAACCAGACGACATGTACTCCGTGATGAAGATGACGCGCGGCCGTTCTGCCTGCATTGTGTCCGTCCAGTAGCGATGGAACTTGACAATATTCTGATGATCCAGCTGTAGCAGATTGTCAAACACCTGACGCATCTTATCTTCCTGCGTTTTGAGCTCCTGCAGCTGCGCATATTGCACCTCGTTCCAAACGACCTCGACACCCTCCTCTGTGTCCATGGCCAGATGTACACAATCAATCCCGGGCACATCCCGCTGATCTACCTCCTCGCGTCGCTTAAGCCAGCGTCCACATGGCGATTCCTCGAGTATTTCGCTTTCATCCTCTGAATCATCGCCTGACTCGCGTGGCGATGTGTCAACAGCTAAATTGGTGACGCCTCCATCTGCACCTGTACTAGCAATTGCTGTTGTTGCTGTTGATGTAGCGGTTGTTGTTATATTGTTACTGGAGGCAGCTGCATCTGAAGCCGCCGGCTGCACCAAGTTGGCGCAGACCGAAGCTGTACTCGGGCTACCCGCTGCCGGGTTAATTGCATTTGTATTGGGATTCGTATTCGGATTCGTTTCATCCAGGATGCTAGCGGTGCTGCTGACATTTGCTTGGCTATTTGACATTGGGGCGCGGTCGTTGAGTTGTCGGCTCACAAAAGCAGTTGAACCGCTGCTGCTGTTGTTGTTACTGCTACTAATACGATTGTTGTTGCTCGCTCAAGTGATTATTATAACAAATCGTCACAATTTCTTATATTTGTCCTGCTCCAAATAAACCGGGCGCTGCTGTCGCCTCCGACGTCGCCGCTCCACAGCCGCAACTTCTGCCTACACACTCACATATACACATACACAAACGCACCCTTCGTCTCACACTCTCTTGTACTAAACTCGCACTCTGCCCCTCTTCAACCTTTGTTCAATAACACGGTGAGCCTTATGTGTTGCCGTGCGCGTCCTCGATTGTTAACGCTTTTTAGTGCAGCAGCTGTGCGTATTAAATAACTGCGCTTATTGGATCAGTTGTGCGGCCGTTTTGGCTTGTTTAGGCGTTTTTTTCACGCTTTTAAAACACCCAAAAAATTGTGAGTAAATCGATGCATCGATGGTATCGATAATTGTTCGATGATGTATCGATTGTGCGATGTTTTGCATGCAATTTTGAAGACATGTAGCAAACATGTAAAAGATTACCTACCAAACAATACATTCGTGACGTCACCGGTATCAAACAACTGAATGATGTTATTTTTTTTATCATAAAGCTGTTGAAATATTTATAATTAATATTATAAGTGTGCCATGAATTCAATTAGTACAAGCAAGCAATTCATAACATTTTCATTGTGCATGAACAATCGAATAATAATGGTTTCTTGTTTAACAGACTTGTTATAATCGGTTGCCTGTTGTTCATCACTAGGATTATCGCGAAGTTCCCCTCTGTTGGCTTTGCACTCGCGGCTTTTATAAACATAATTTTGTTCACATTTTCTTAACAAATATATGTGACCATGGATAGCATAATAGGTCGCAGTCAGTTCGTTTCAGAAACAGCTAATCTTTTTACCGATGAAAAGACTGCCACGGCTCGTGCTAAGGTTGGAAAACGCATATATTGTAAAACTAATACGGTTGTAATATAAAAGACATACCATGTTTCCCTTTAGGTTGTGGAATGGTGCAATGAATTCGCCACAGCAAGCGCAACTTTGAAATGCGAGCTGCTGGTTAAAGTTCAGGAAATTGTGCTTAGCTCGTGCGTTGAGTTGGCAGAAGAGTTCCTGGAGCCGGTGCTGACGCTGGCACACGATCAGAATCAGGAGGTGCGCAAGCAAGTCGTCTCCTTTATCGAGCAGCTTTGGTAATAGCCTAAATTAAACTAAAAGTCACAATGCAGTATTTGCATTCATTGCTTGACTGTGTGTTGGATCTGACAGTTTAAAATTGTTGTTTAACTATAATTCCTACTCAATCGCATTTAAATTTTTTTTTTACAGCAAGGTAAAAGTAGAGCTGCTGCCCTATGTAATCAATGTGATATCGATGTTGTTGCGTGATGCCTCAGCACAGGTTATCAAACGGGTTATTCAGGCTTGCGGCAGCATCTATAAGAACGGACTACAATATCTTAGCAGCCTGACGGATGCAACAGATAGTGCTGAGCAAGCGTGGAACGTTCTCAGTTTAATAAAGGCTCAAGTTCTTGATATGATTGACAATGAAAACGATGGCATACGCACAAATGCGATAAAATTCCTGGAAGGCGTTATTATACTGCAAACGTATGCAGATGAGGACAGCATGAAGCGAGATGGCGATTTCTCGCTGTCCGATGTGCCGGAACACTGCAAACTAATAAGACGCCAGAAACTGCAGGACGAGGGCACAAACATATTCGATATAATGTTGCAGTTCCATGGCACCACGCATATATCTTCGGTGAATCTGATTGCCTGCACAAGCAGCCTTTGCACAGTGGCCAAAATGCGACCAGTTCGAATGGGTGCCGTTGTGGAAGCGTTTAAGCAGCTCAACAATAATCTGCCTCCCACATTAACCGACTCCCAGGTAAGCTCAGTACGCAAAAGTCTGCGTTTGCAGTTGCAAACGTTGCTCAAGCTTCGAGGATCCTTTGAGTTTGCCTCCACCATACGCAATATACTTATGGATCTGGGTGCCAGTACTAATGAAATACAAAAGCTGCTGCCCAAAATGGACAAACAAGAGATGGCACGGCGGCAAAAACGCATACTGGAAAACGCGGCTCAGAGTTTAGCGAAAAAAGCGCGCCTTGTTGAAGAACAACATCTTGAACAACAGGATCAGCAAATTCGCGAAACAGAACTAGATGAGCAGGAGCTCGAACGCCAGCGTCAGAAGAGCACACGTGTGAATGAAAAGTTCCTTGCAGAGCATTTGCGCAGCACTGAAACGGTAATTGATCTTGTTGTAGAGTTTTTACCATCGTTGCCAGGGGCGGCGCCTGCCCAATTTCTTGCGGAGTATACACCAATTAAACAGCTGTCGCTGCCACAGCTAGTAAGCAGCATATCCCACCAATTTGGACAGCAGCTGACAGAGCTGCGCCTGGGACCTGGTGCAGCAGCCTTAACCAAGGACCCGCCCATGAGACCAAAGACTCAAACCGATACGTCGGTGGAAGCATTACCAGGAGTAACTGAAATGGATGTGGATGAGGCTGAGTCGCCAGAAAAACTCAGCGATCTGGAGTTGCAGCGCAAGGAGGAGGCCACCAAAAAGTTGCGTGACACCATGGAACGGTCAAAGGGCGAACAGACTGTCATTGAGCGAATGAAGGAGCGCGCCAAGACACTGAAGCTGCAAGAGATAACCAAACCTTTGTCACGTAATGTTAAAGAAAAGTTTCTGCTGGATGCCATTATACGCATACTTAATTCGGAGCGCCAATGCATAATGGGCGGTGTGGCGGCTAAGCGACGAAAATTGGTCACGGTAATTGCAGCCACGTTTCCGGATAATGTGCGCTATGGAATTTTGGAGTTCATTCTAGCAGATATCAAGCAGCGCATTGATCTTGCCTTCTCCTGGCTCTTCGAGGAGTACTCGCTGCTGCAGGGCTTTACACGGCACACCTATGTAAAGACCGAAAATCGTCCGGATCACGCCTATAACGAGCTAATAAATCAACTTATTCGCGGCATTGCCGAACGTTGCGAATATAAAGATCGTATTATTCTACTGCGTCGTATTTATTTGGAGGCACCCATACTGCCCGAAGAGGCCATTGCGCAGCTGGTGAAGCTGTGTTTCGTCGAAGAGTTTATGCCACATGGATTGGAAATGGTTAAAGATCTGACTGTGCTGCGTCCGCCGCGAAAAAATCGTTTTGTGCGCGTCATCCTTAACTTCGCTGTGCACGAACGTGCCGACTTGCGCGAGCGTGCCCTGTCTCATCTGGTTACCATCTATCATGTTCACAAGATTGCTCCGGGACGCATCGATGAGTTCGCCATAGAGTGGCTCGAATTTGTAGTAGCAGAGACACCGCCAAAGGCCATATTTTCTGCGGATTATGGCAGACCATCGCCGGAAGCAGCATGGAAAGAAGATACCGCCAAGGTTTGCCTGCTGTTGGCTTTGACGTTGTTGCCCTACCAGCCAGAAGGTAAATAAACACAAAGGCTTTATATTTAATATACATAAATCATACTTTATTATCTCATCGCATTGCCTATGTATTTCATCCAGTTTATTTAGAGAAGATTTGTCAAGTGTTTGTTGAGACCTCAGCCGAACTAAAACGAACCATATTACGAAGCTTGGATGCACCTATTAAGAAATTAGGCGTAGAGTCGCCAGCGATACTTAAGCTGCTAGCAGACTGTCCTAAGGGCTTAGAGACTCTGGTTATACGTATAATTTATATACTTACTGAGCGCGTGCCCACACCGCATCCGGATTTAGTGCATCGCGTGCGTGAACTTTATAAAAACAAAGTCAAAGATGTGCGCGTTCTTATACCAATTTTAAGCGGTTTGTCGCGTTCCGAACTAGTCGCCGTGCTGCCAAAGCTGATTAAACTCAATCAGGCTGTCGTTAAGGAGGTGTTTAATCGCTTGCTCGGAATTGGCGCGGAGTTTGCCCATCAGCAGATGGCGCTGTCACCTACAGATTTGCTAGTTTCTCTACATACCATCGATACGACTGTGTGTGATCTCAAAGCAATTGTTAAAGCAACCTCCATGTGCTTGGCTGAGCGTGACATCTATACCCAGGATGTACTTATGGCTGTACTGCAGCAGTTGGTTGAGATTAGCCCCGTGCCGACCTTAATGATGCGTACTACTATTCAGAGCTTAACTCTATGTCCGCGACTCTCAAATTTTGTACTTAACCTGCTTCAGCGCTTAATACTGAAGCAAGTGTGGCGTCAAAAGGTTATATGGGAGGGTTTTCTGAAAACTGTGCAGCGTCTGAAGCCGCAGTCGTTGCCCGTGCTCTTGCAACTTCCACCACCACAATTGTCTGATGCTCTGCAGCAGTGTCCAGACCTTAGACCAAATCTGCTTGAATACGCCGAGAGCATACAGGACGAGCCTATGAGCGGCATCACCCAGCAAATATTGGACATTATTTCAGGAAAATCGGTGGATGTTTTTGTTACGGCAAGCATAATCCGACTAAAGTGTGAAAAACCGTTTAATGCTTTTATTTTTTTTATTGAAAATAGGATGAAAGTGGCGGCTACATTAATCCGGACAACATCAAAAAGGAGTTGGTGGATACTTCTGACTTTAGCGTAATCTCCACGGTGCCCGTTCTCACTTCACTGCATCCAATGCCCGTGCCTGCGCCCGCACCACCGATTGTGCCCGCCCCCGCACTTAGCGAATTAAATCAACCGCTTCCGCCTGGCGAGGATTAACATTAGCTTAGTTTATCTTGCTTTGTTTAAGTTATATTATATAGGTGATTTACTAAATCTATTGAGTTAACTTTTGTGGCAATCAATTTAAGCAGATTAATTATTTATGATATACTAGTGGCAAAAGGTCTGCTTGATTTGTGCCCAAATTTCCAGAGCCTGTTTATTGACATTTATATTTACATAATTTTTTTAATATCTAATTACAATAATCAGGTCTGTTGTTTATTTTGCTGTCATAAATCCTTTGTGTGAAAATAAGCTGTTTAGATTTAGATTGACGAACTTGGCACACATTCAAGTCGTTATTTATTTAAACTAAAACTTGCAATCCATGACCATCGTCATGTGTGGGCAAGTATCGCCTATACAGATTTCGGATACCGAGACCACCCAAAAAAAGGCAACATCAAAATTCAAAGTCAAATGTGGAACCACTTGTTTTCGGCTTTAATTATAATGGTTATCTCAGAAGTTGACGTACAATCTGCATCTTTATTCGTTTCACCATTTGCAAAAGAGTTTTTCATCAAACTAGAACATTTCAACCGACGAACAACGGTAAGTCTGTAATTGCTTTATTTAATGGACTTTAATTTGCCTTATTTGTATTATTTTATCAGCGTGATCGTATTGCAGAACATGGATATCCAGTGGAGCACCACCACATCGTCACTGAAGATGGATATATTCTCGGGGTCTTTCGTATACCATATTCCCACAAGTTGCAGAACCAAAACGACTATCGTCCCATAGTGCTTATTCAGCATGGCTTGATGGGTGGCTCAGATGCTTGGATTTACGTTGGTCCAGACAATGCTCTGCCCTATATTCTAGCAGATTCCGGGTTCGATGTTTGGCTGGGAAATGGTCGTGGCAACACCTACTCAAGAAATCATACCTCACTCTCAACATATTCTGCTGACTTTTGGAAATTTAGCTGGCACGAGATTGGTTACTATGACTTACCTGCTATGATTGATTACGCAATGAAAACCAATGGGCAGGGCCAGCAATCCATACACTATGTAGGTCACTCCCAAGGAACAACCGTATTTTTTATCCTCACGTCCCTACGTCCTGAGTACAACGAGAAGATAAAAACGGCTCACATGTTTGCTCCAGTTGGGATTATGGCACATATGAAAAACAAGTTAGTGCGTACATTGGCGCCCTACCTGGGTCATCAGAGTATATGGTCGAATTTATTTTCCAACGGGGAGTTCTTACCATTTAATAACCTTATGTTAACCATTATATCTAATATATGGGCGCCTATGGTGCGATTAATTGAGCAGCGTTTTGTAAGAAAGTTTTACGATTCTAATCGTTGGAATATGGTAAGCATTGTACTGCAAAACTAGTTACTAATCCTAATAAATTCTATTTAATAGACAGCTTTAGTGGAAGGAGTCGGTGAACAGCCGGCTGGTTGTTCCCGGAATCAAATACTTCATTACATGCAGGAACAGCAATCGGGACATTTTAGACAGTATGATTACGGTACCAAAACGAATCTGGAAGTGTATAAGTCGGAACAGCCACCAGATTATCCAGTCGAGAATATAACCTGCTTGGTGCACTTTTGGTATGCAGACAATGATGTTATGGCCGCAGTCACGGATGTTTTCGCTGTGGCTCATCGTCTGCCCAACAAATTGATGCATCGTATTAATGATAATGAGTGGGGTCACGATGATTTTGCGCTGAACCTTAAGCTTCGGCGTTATCTAAATGACCCAGTTACTGAGATCTTAAACAAATTTGAAAGATCCGAGCAAGGAACGAAATCTAACTTCAGTGCGTGTTTTCCAAGCGTTATATAATGTTTGTAATTATGAGAGCCTTTGTTGCAAATTGTCTAACTTCAAATAATATGAATTTAACCATTAACATAAGTTTTAGAAGAATATTTTGATTATAAAAGTTTTGCCTTTTTCTGCGCGCCATTATCGTAGCTTTTATAATACTTCCCACTGGCAAAGTAAGGAGGCTCTTCGATTGAATTTTAGAATGGTATGCAATTTAATATAGAATTTAAAAAATTATTTATGCAAGGGTAGTTATTTAATTTATATTTTAATTTTGGCCTATCCTTACTGTATTTATTTCTAAGACCCAAAAATAGCTTATGTAACAGGTTATTAAAATATTTTTTATTATTATGTAAAATAATCAAAAAATATGCTTTCAAGTACCTAAACTTTCACACACACAAGTAGAAAAATTTTGTAAAGCTTTGTAAACATTTCGGTTGCCAAATATATTACAACATTGGAAACTTTCTATATGAATATGATGACCCATAGACAAATATGCAAACATAAAATAAAGTTTTTAACTTGCACATATTTAAACATTTGGCTTCTGGTCCTCAATTCTCAAAGGCTCAAAGTAAATGGCCCAAATCAAATTTATGCTCAAATACATGTTAATGGCAACAGCTCAATTTAAACTTAGTCATTGTGGATATATTAAAAAAATTCTGGCATTTATTTCGCTTTTGCTTAAGCCGGTATGTTCAAAAGAATCAAGACGGCAAAGCAATGTGTGCTTTGTCTGATTTTGATTTTGATAAATTTACTTCAACAGCTCAGCAACAATGTCGACTTTACACAATGTTCAAGAGTTATTTACAGTTTTTCTTCTTAATTGAAGTACTAGTTATCTATCGTACTAAAAGCATATCAGTATTACAACTGTAAACAAAGCCAAGAGCCAACGGGGCGTAGCAAGCAGAAAACACACGGAGGCGTTAAATTGACTCAAGTGTGCACATTACAGAAAAACCCTTTAAAGTGTTTAAGTGAAGTGTGTATGCCTACAAGATATTCTATACCTAAAAGTTAAATGCACCAGAAAAAACATGCTCTAAATCGATATCGGTTTTGTGAATCAGAAATATTTGTTTAGAAATGATTCCGCACTCTCAATGTAATCTATTTTTGGCTACAGAGTACAACAAGAACGTAAGCAACAAACTTACGAAAAAGTTAAACGCCAAACTAAGGCAATGACCAAAACAATACGAATAGTCTCGGCTGCTAGGAAATGGAGCCACTTGGGATAATAGGATCAAATTAATAAATTCGTGTGGGCAGGTCAGGCAGGCATTTTGTTAAAGCAATAAGCTGTTTTTGGCGCTTGCTAGAAAATAAAATTATGTGGGACTTCCAGATAAATCAAAGAGCCGAAAGCAAGGCGTAAACAAATGTACAATTTATAATTCATTTTTGGGTTTTCAAAAGAGGTCTAGTGTTTGTCATTGTTTACTACTAAGCATATGCCTAACTGAGTCATACTTTTTTATAGCAACTTGCCGCTTGTAACTTTATTATTTTGGTAGCAAAAACCAATTTTTAGTTTTGTGAAGTTTCAGCTTCTGAATTAAAATTTTATTAGTGCTATATTTATTGAGGTTTCTTGGAACCGATGGGCTTGGGTCATAAGCTGTAAATAATAGCAGCGCAGTCCAGATTAAGGTTTTTTAAATTGCAAATACATAATTTGATTTCTATTTGGATAACATGGCCGTTTTTATTATTAAAGCTGCATAAAAAAATTATACAATATTTAGCTGAATACGAATACATCTCTTTAACATTTCAATAAGCATTTCAATTACGCTTGTATAGACTAAAAAGTTTTGTACAAAAAAAAAGTGAAGCCAAACATAACAAATGTTGCACATTTAGCTGTAAATCAACATAAACATTCTAGTTAAAATTTCTTGAAAATTTGTAACACCTTAAAACCTAGTAGCAAAATTTCCATAAAAGCTGTTACACACTTCAAAGCATTGCCTTCGACCCTTGTCAGTTGCACACATATCGCATATGCTACGTTAAGCACTTTGTGGATTCCCAAAATGAAATTTCATCTTACACAATTGAGTGTGGCTTTTCTCAGCTATATTGTTGAGGCCAATGATGATTACAAAATGCTCAGCTTTCTGTTTTATAAGCACAATCAAAAACCAAGAAGTTATCACAAACATTTCATATAAGCAAATTTTGTTTGCCATATAACATAAAGTTATTGTTGCACATTAAAATACTATTTACATATAGTATATTTAAAGACTGACATAAATTGCCGAACAATTCATGATCTGCCATTGTGCGTCCATTAACGTGCATTAGTTTATTATTTTTAATATTATTAAATTCACTCTATATGCAGCGACTTACATAAAGAGGCAACAATTGATCAAATAAATAACTACCCCAGATCAGTCCCTTTAGTTTAAACTATTTAAGTCGGGTGCATTCTAAACAGTTTGGTATTTCTGTTTACTTAACGAGTAAACTATTAAGAAAACGCCATGCGATCAAACGACATTTTGACATTGAGTTTGCAAGCGTATTTCTGACGATTTACTTTTAACAAACAAATTTAGACTAAAAACAAAGATAGAAAAAATAAAGCAATTCTCTTTATACAAGGAATCAAATTTGATTTAGCTCATATCACCTTTATACACCCTTTGTTTATTCATGAGTTGTTTAATGCAAGCATAGCCAGCCACTTGGCAGCACCCAGCTTTAACTAACTATATAATGTGCACAAATATTTATACTTATAATAAAAGCACCTGCAGCACGCTGTCTGAAATGTCACCATAACACTTTGACTGACGTTTGCGTGCAACAAGTGTGATGATGTTAGGAAAAATACTGACAAAAAGATTTTTGCCTTACACTTTTATCGTTATCAGACTTTCGCACACATCAGCATGAGCATCAGCCATCCAGCAAAGTGGGGCTGAGTATTTATTTACTTAGTATATAAATCTGATAATAAAGAAGCCTCCTACATAGACAGGCACGATTAAGAAATTTACATGAATTATAAGATCGTCTTTGAGTGTTGAACTGAATGAAATTGAGATGGTCACTTTGTGTGAGATTTCAATTTAGTATTTCGCTGCGCTTGATGCGTGTCGCTTGTGTGTGAACGTTTAATTAACTGAGATTCTAGTCGTTTTGTATAAAGGATTTGCTTTTGTGACGTGCAAGGTCATTTAATATGAAACACTTAAGTAAGCTTTACCCATACTATTAGGTAAACTCTAATGAGAGTGAATTTAAATCAAACGTCTGTGGAAAATTAACTTACAGTTTCGAATTCAACTCTTCAGTCTTATATTTTTAAACTTTGTAACAATAGCTAGCAAATATTTTTGCAGAAAACTAGCTAAAACTATCAACTGCAACACGTTCAGCATACTAAGCAACAACAAGTTGAGAAAGTTGAGTTGGTAAAGTTGCAAGTAGTTGTCATTTAGCTTGTGGCAAAAACTTATTGAAAAATCTAAGAGGTCCCCAATATATGTAGTGCTATCTATCTTTCGATGTGTGCGCGTTCGGTTTGTGTGCGGCTTAACTAATACAAAAGTAATTAAAGCTTAAGGCATTTAAGCAAAAAGTGCGCTTAAGCAACGCGGCAGGAGATCAATAAAAATAAACACATAAAAGCAACTTGCGGTCAACAGAATTATGTCAACGACAACCGGGGAGGTTGCCCCAACAATGGCGGAGGCTGGTAATGCGCCGCCTACAATGTCCAGTGCGATTGTTCAGACAATCCAATCCATAATTAGTAGCACAACAACAGTATCAACAAGTGCGGCAGCTTCAGGCAGTACCAAAACTATAGCAGCAACAAAAACAACAACATTAGAGACACCATCCTCGTCCAGCGTGACGGAAAAGCTCAGCGTGAGCGATTTAAGCAGCACCCTGCAACATTTTGGAATTTTTGATTATTTGGTTTTCATTGCCATGTTGGCGGTCTGTGCCGTAATTGGATTCTATTTTGGCTTTATTGAAAAAAAGCAGAAAAAGCAAAAGGGCCAAGTGTCCACCAATGAGAAAGACTGTGCCGGCTCAGCTGGCATCGATGAACGACGCAATTCAGAGGCATTGGATTACTTGGTGGGTGGACGCAAAATGAAAGTGCTTCCGGTCTCGCTGTCGTTGGTGGCTAGGTGAGTTACACAAAAACCAATAGCAATAGAAATATCAAAACAACATCAGCCATATGTAAATGCAAGTTAGGTTTGCTCCTTTAGGCCGCAGGATGTACGCAACTCATTTAATTGCTTTGACTGGAGCGTACAGCGTTAAATGTGATGGCTCTAAGTGCTGTTGGCATGGTCAAGCAGTTTTGTAATTCCAGCTTCGCACGAATTTTGTCCATTACTTTGTGTCAGTTTATGCGATCTGCATGCCACAGATATGGGAATTACTTTAATTAAATATTCTAAACATTTCAGATGCATGGCATAAAAAATTGGTTTCGGGTCAGCAAAAACTAAAGAAAAATTAATTTTGATTTTATAATCGTCTCCTTGGTTGTGAATATTTTTTAAGTTTCTCTTTGAAATTTAGTTTAGATAAGCTAAATTATGTTTTAACACAAAAAATAAACAGATTCGTTGAAGTCTTTGAAGTAGATAGTTGGTCAAAATAGTTTTTGTCATAGGGTTATCTGCTTTGATCTTATGCAAATAACATTATAAATTCATATGAATTATAAAAAAAAGCTGCGTACTTGCTCACATTTCTGAACGAATATATTAATATTAAACTAATTAAAAATCTACTGCAGTTTACTATAAGGCTTGCTCAACTGAAGGTCTTACAAATCAAACGAAAAGTGCGCTCAATTTCACTTAATTTGCGATAAATCGTATAAAATTGGCTGCCCAGCAATTGGTGTCTGACTTAATGTTTGTCAGAGTAAACACAAGAAAACAAATCCACATACATAATACCTTAATACAAAAGAGAGTGGCAGGGTCAAGTTTATGGTGGCCATAGTAAATGCAGATAATGCTCTTTGATATGGCACTGTCCAAACTTGCGGAACTTTTTTTGTTTGTTTGTTTTTTCGCTAAGGTGTATTTGGCGCATGAATAAAATTTAGCAGCTCTTTTTGCTGTTAGGTCAGACGCTGGAGAACTAAGGCTGATTCAAGTTGTTTAAACTTAAGGGAGCAGCCGCAAAACTCAAATAATTTGTCAAATTACTTTTTTGTTTTGGCAACGACCTTGAGGCTTGTGCCACGCTTTTGGGACGTTCCATTTGAAACGTTTGGTCAAGCACCTTAAGCATTGCCTTTGTCTTTGCTTTATTGTCACCGCACTAATGACTGGCCAAGAGGGAGTAAAGGGGCTACAATCTGAGTGCTTTTCTCCTGGTCTGATTTTTTTTTTTTTTTGGGTCATTTGCCTCGGCGACAATTGTTTTGTGCGCCTTTTATTGTTATCGTGAATTCTGTTTGTTGTCGTTTGCCTTCTGCAACAAATTCTGCCGACGTGCTTTGAATTACAATTATTTGTCTGCTTTTGCTTTCACGTTCCGTTGAGTTGTTAAATTATGTTTATTGTATTGTTTTTTGTGTAAATTTAATGTTTTATTCAATTCATTAGGTAGTAGTGGAGGATTCTGTGCCAGCTTCTGCATACCGCAACTTGTTATGAACTTTTAATGACATTTTGGCTGTATTAAAACTTTTCAGCATATGTTTTTGGGACTAAATTATATTTATTATTGTTGTGGACATTATACATCAGATTGGTAGTATGATTATAAAACAGTTACTGCAGCTTTTACTTTAAAGATTCCAAATGCAAAGACTTTGTTTCCGATTTCCATTAAAAGATTTACTTAGAGAAAAAACGGTTCCTTTTAAAACATATTTTTGAAACAGATATTATTATTTTTTATTTTAATTATACAGCTTTGTTTCTGGCATTTCATTGCTGGGCACCTCAACAGAGATCTATGTTTATGGCACTCAGTATGCCTTTATTCTTATTACACTGGCCATATCGGGACTTATATCGTGGTATATCTTCTTGCCCGTTTTTTGCAATCTTCAATTGACGTCCACCTATGAGGTAAGCTATACGTTGTCTACGTTTTGTTTTGTTTTATATATATATGTGTTTTTGTGTATTCTGTAGTTCTGTAGTACAAATAATTTGCCAAAATGCTTCTGCAATTGCATTTTACAATCAACATGCAAATTTTCTTCTTAAATAACTTTATGGCACGCTGCATAACACTTGTTACATAACTAACTACTATCATATTTAGCTTTTATCAGTAAACGTAAATCGTGATTTATTTTGCATGCATATGTGTAAGAGGAAATTATGTTCAAACCCAAAAGGCAATAACATATTTTTGGAACTGTTATTTAAGATTTTTCGTTCGTTTGGTTGGCAACCAAAAGTCAAACGAGACTCCACTGGAGTTTGTTTTATGCGTTAAACAATGCATAGACCAGCGACCAGACAAATATGTGTGCTAGTAATTCGCCAGTCATCTAGTAGAATTGCTTGGAGAAGTCTAAGCATTGTTTTCAGCACTCGTAGTGAAATATTTGGGCGTGTTTCGCCTGAAAACTCCAGAACAAAGAACATAGTCGCATTTACATAAATATAAATCCAACTATTTTGCTGGACTGAGAATGGAATTGTGGTCGCAGTTGTGGCTTATAAGCTAGCTTTCATATCGGCTTCATGGCGTATATGTAATATTCGATTATGTATGCGCAACGTTGTTGTCGTGCACACATTCTTTGAATGTGTCTATGCGAGTGTGTGTGGGTGCGTCTGTTTTTATATCCATTTGGGTTTTGTGTTGTTTATGTGAAAATCAAATGTTAAGTGCCAACAACCAGAGAAAAACAAAGCAAAACATATTTACAGTACTTTGAGCTGCGTTTTAACAAAACCACTCGCCTTGTGGCCTCGGGTCTCTTCACAATAACTACAGTAAGTTCTCCAAACAATTTAGCCAAAAATACCAAATAATCAACAATTTCAATTCCATCTAGATGATTTGGTTGCCAATCGTCATCTATGTTCCAGCATTAGCCTTTAATCAGGGTGAGTTCCAAAGCAGTAGCTTTTTTGAAGCACATCTTGACTTGGCTACTTTACAGTGACTGGCATTAATGTTCATATCATCACGCCTGCAGTGTGTATTGTTTGCATATTTTACACCACTGTTGGCGGCTTGAAGGCTGTCGTCTGGACGGATGTCATACAAACCGTAATTATGGTTGGCGCCGTAATCTTTGTCGTTGTTAAGGGCACCATCGATGTGGGCGGCCTTGGTGTGGTCATAGAGCGCAATCTTGCAAGTGGACGTCTCGAGTTCCCTGAGTAAGTTACCTATTAATTATTGTTACTTATATTTGAGATGGCTTACAGCAGCTCAAAATAGAGCTGTGTCTTCTAATGGCCTAAAATAAAGAAGATTTTTGTGAAACAGTTTATTAACTCTTATGTTTATATAGATTCACATTTGATCCCAAAGTGCGCATGTCTGTACTTGCCCTATTTGGTGGTTATACGGCGCATTCTACGTACAATTTGGGCTGCAATCAGATCATCACACAACGCTATTTGTCACTACCCAATGTGAAGGACATGAAGAAAGCCTCTGTGCTATTTATTGGTGGTGTTGTTCTTTTAACCGCTTTGACATTGTACAATGGCGTGTTGCTTTTTGCCACCTACTACGACTGTGATCCACTGACAACAAAGGTGCGTGTTTAACATGGGATTTTTTTGAATCTGATTTAATAACTAACTAACTGATTTATATAGCTTGCTAAAGCCAAGGATCAGCTGGTGCCACTGCTTGTCATGGATACGCTGAGGTCATTTCCCGGTATATCTGGAATGTTTGTGGCAGGTGTGTTTAGTGCCGCACTTAGCTCATTGTCAACAGCGCTAAATTCTCTTGCCGCCGTTTTTCTTGAGGACTACATCAAGCCGCTAAGCAAGAAACCTCTCACTGAGCGTCAAACGGGCATCACAATGCGCCTTTGCACAGTCATAATTGGTTCCGTGAGCGTTGGTCTCGTCTTTGTCGTGGAACGCATGGGCACACATGTGATGCAGCTATTCATGTCTCTTAGTTCGGTAACACAAGGACCATTGATGGCGCTCTTTGTGATGGGCACGCTGTTTCCACGCCTTAATGCAAAAGTTTGTATAGGTTTTGATTTAAAAACTATTTTTATTAGAACAAAACAAAAAGACAAAAAGTTTTGGAAACTTACTTAAATCGCAGAAGAATACAACTTATATCAACTCTTTTCATATTATTGTTGTTTTGATTTTAATGAGCATCTGTCTAAATTAATAATTATGGCGAACGTTTGCCAATCATCTCTTTACGAAGCGTTAATTAAAAATCAGCAGTTAAAAACTTCTTATGAACCACACATAAATCTATTGAAAAACTTGACTTGTTAAGAAATAAAAGAATTGATATAGTTGCTGCCAAAATTGTATAATTTATGTTTCTGTTTTATGAACGTGAAAATCCTATTTCTTACAATTTCAGAGCGCTCTAGCTGGAGCTTTAAGTTCTTTTTATTCATGACCTGGCTATGCGTTAATGCTCAGTTGGCCTTGAATTCGGGTGAATTGCGGTACGAGAGCAAACCAGTTAGCATAGAGGGCTGCAATTACGAATTTGATCGGCCATTTGTGACGACAGCAAATGCCACTTTCATTGTCTCTGAGACGTCGTAAGTAGCTTGCAGGAGCTTAGGAAATAAGTGAATTGTAAATAATATAATGTTTCATAGTTCACTCGGCTTTTTCCAGCAAATCTATCATATTTCGTTTATGAACTACACACTCATCTCGGCGACCGTGGGCGTCATTGTTGGCTATCTTTCAGGCTTCATATTCGGACTCCATGGGCCTGAGGATGTGGATGTTGAGCTCTTGGCGCCCTGCATACGACGCTTCTATGTGAGCAATTATGCCAGTGTGCAGCTCAACGAGATTCCGTTAAAGTCTGTTTCTCCGAAATGATTCAAATAAAACTTAGCATGTGCATACGTCTTAAGACTTGTAATAAAAGTTTTTGATTAAGTATACGACGTGTTTGAATTTAAGTTTGTGTAATTAGCAAACCAATCTACGAGTGTACATATATACCTTTTCATTTTGGACTGTCATTAACATGCATTTTTACTAAATAATTTGTAAATAATTGGTCTGGCAATACATGTGCAAGCCACCTCTCTCTTTTTTGATGTTAATATTATAAACTTTGATTAGTATTTTGAGTTGCGTTATGGTGCAAGCATTCGCAACTTTGGCTCTGTGCTGTTTATTGTGGGCACGGTAAGTATTTAATTTCTAGTTAAGAAATCCCAATTTCAATTTAACTCTTATGTCGTTTGCAGATGGTCTGGCTACCGGTGGCCCTTTATGTGCCTGCCATCACCTACAATCAAGGTAAGCTTTATACTTAATTTATGGTTAAGAAGATTCAATATATTGTGAATTCGAATAATTGCAGTCACCGGCACGAGCATCCATGTTATTACGCCTATTGTCTGCATAATCTGCACTTTCTACACATGTGTGGTAAGATTTAATTAAATCAAGGACTGGCCGCATTGTCCACACACACACACACATGGGCTTACAATAATTCTAGGGCGGCTTGAAGGCAGTCATTTGGACGGATGTTATGCAAAGCTTCGTCATGTATGGCTCCATTTTGACTGTGTGCATCAAAGGCACCTACGATGTGGGTGGCTTGGGCGTGGTGCTCCAACGCAACGAGGAAAGCGGTCGTATCAATGCACCAGAGTCAGTAAATGATTTTCGAAATAAACAGATAATGCGAAAATAACAATAAGCTGTTATCTGCTTATAGATGGACCTGGGATCCAACTGTGCGTCTATCGATGCTGTCTGTTATTGTGGGTGGCACTTTGCACAAAATACAATCGTCTGATGTGAATCAGGTGTCCATTCAACGTTTTCTATCACTGCCAAGCTATAAGCATGCCAAGCAATCAATGTTTTTGTTCAATATACTTCTTATCTTTCTGCTAAGCTGTTGCAGTTATATGGGCCTTGTAACTTATGCTGTTTACCATGATTGTGATCCTATCAGCACCAAGGTGAGTTGTAGCCATAGTTTGTAGTATTTACTTACCCTGATTATGTCTTTCCCCAGCTAGCCAAGGCCAGCGATCAGTTGCCTTCGCTGCTGATGATGCGCACTCTGGGCTCGTTGCCGGGTCTGCCAGGACTCTTTGTGGCTGGTGTTTTTAGTGCTGCTTTAAGTTCCATGTCGACTGGACTCAACTCAATGGCATGCGTGATTTCACAGGATATGATCTGTCCATTACTAAAGAAGCCTCTGACGGAGCGTCAAACTGCTTTTCTTTTACGTGGCATTGTTGTCTTTTTCGGCTTGTGCTGCATGGGCATGGTGAATGTTGTGGAAAAGCTGGGCATGGTGGTGCAGTTGGCCACCACTACTTCGGCTGTTTCTATGGGTCCGCTACTCGGCATCTATACAATGGGTGTCTGTCTGCCCTGGGTTAATGCAAAGGTGCTTCTACTCAATTTACAAATAAGAACGCTTGACTTACAGATATTTTATTTTCAGAGCGCTTTAACCGGCAGCTTGGTTTCATTTGTAACCTTGTCATGGATCTGCATTAAGGCACAGCTGTTACAGATGAACGGCGAGATTCGTTATCCCAAGATGCCAGTTTCTGTGTCTGGCTGTGATTATGAATATGATAATGCCACTGTTTGGCGCACCTTGCACGAGTACAGGTAAGTAGCCTTAAAAATAAAGAAGATAAACTAATCAATTGAAAACTATTTCTCTCTTGATTCTTTTTTGCAGTCCCTCCACGGATCGTAATTTGTATCATTTGTCTTTCTTTTGGTATACAGCATTAGGTGGCGTCATTTGCACTGTGGTTGCCTTGTTGGCCGGTTTGGTGTTTGGTTGGCAAAATGTGTCTGAAATGGATCCTGCTCTAGTTACGCCTTGCATGCGTCGTTTCTTGCCAAAGAAACAATATAAGGCTATCGATTTGGAGGAGCTCTTCAGGCGTAAGGCGCTAGTCGAAACAGAAAATGATGGGAATAAGGAGCTTGACTCACATAATAATTAAACTACGAATAAAATTATGTTTTTCTTAAGTGATCTTTTACTTCAACAATTATTGCATTTTTCATCGAATATCCATAATATTGTGTTCATGTGTTTTATTTATTGTGCAGCATCAGTGCATCTTATCTGGGAGACTTTAAGAGTGTGAGAAAAGATGACAATTTTATTGATAAACAATTATTTATCTTACGCAGATACTCCGGATGTTGCAGCAGGTGATTTTTAAACACTTTTTCATATTTTGTTCACATTAAACTCTTACTAACATTAAAGCTACAACAATGTTTAAATTGCCGACGAGCTTCTTTGATAGAACTTAAATTTTCTTAACTATTCGATTTTTGTTTTAGGTGTTTAAGTTCGTGTATGAAGTTTTTTCATTGCGTTTCAAGTGTTGTGTTTATTCACTTGTCTTGCATTTTCTTTGCCTCTATCACGTGCCAAGGATCAGGTGCTTTCTGGATGCATGGCTGGCCTTGTGGGTCTGTTTGTTAGCATCAAGTTGAACGTTGCAACAAGCTCACTTATTAACGCGCTTCATTCACTTTCTTGCTGTTGTCCACAAGGACTTTTGTTAAGCCGCAATCCAGTTGCCCAGTAACTGAACGCTAAAGCTCGTACTCAATTAGTTTGCAAGTGTTTCAATTGTGTAGCTCTTGTTTGTATGCTCTTGATGCATTCGTTATGGCATTTGCTAGAAACAAGATTCTACTGGCCTTGAATTGAACATGTGCAAATAACGCAAAGCAGCTTGCTTCTTCCTATGTTAAGCTTGCTTACTTGAATTTCAAGGCCTGGCAGTCAGCTTCAAATTCTACACTGTTGTCTACGCTCACATGGGCAGAAGAGTTTTTCGATGAATCGTTTTTCTGTCGAGGACATTAACTACTTCTTCGAGGAACCAACTGCTTGAAATTCATGCAGCGCGTATGGTATCGCTATCAACTTTTGATGCTTAAGTATAAAGCATTCTAATAGGAAACTGTTTTTCACAGAAATTCTTTTGACAGTTTACTTGAGAGCTTCTTCACCCTGTCTTCTTTAATTGATGTAGCAGGAACGGCAAACTTCAGTTAAAATGAGGAAATGTTTAACGCGAAAACATTCAAAGAAGAAATTAATCAATTCATTGATAAATAAATAAATAAGCGAACTAATAAAAGCTTTGCTGTTTAAATTTGCGGCCTTAGACTTCAGCTGTTACCAAGTTAAGATTCTCAATTTTCTACAGCTGGATTTGCTTTTCAAAATTTATTTTCTTTTAGTATTTTGAGAGACGTTTCAGTCGCCGTATGCGTTTATTTGGCGCCTCACTCTTTGTGCTCAAAGCAGTAAGTGAGAACTCCTTTAGTGTCTTAGCTAGTAATTTTTAATAACTTTTAACATTATTTATAGATTATTTGGCTGCCAATTGCCGTGTATGTGCCAGCTCTGACCTTTAATCAAGTTAGTGGCGTTGGGGTACATACCATAACGCCAATTGTCATCATCATATGTACCTTTTACACCACAGTGGGTGGCATTAAGGGCGTTGTTTGGACGGATGTGGTACAAAGTCTAGTTATGTATGGATCCCTGGTAGTCATTATGATTAAGGGTACTATAGATCTTGGTGGATTTGGTGTTGTATGGCAGCGGAATTTGGATGGTGGACGTCTTAATACGCCTGAGTAAGTAAGTAAGCACTTTAACTTAAATTTATTACTGAACTCCTTTCATCACACAGGTGGAGCTTGGATCCCACAGTGCGTTTGAGCGTGCTCTCTGTATTTGTGGGCGGCACGTTCTTTAAGCTGCAAAATACCTCCATCAATCAGGCGACCATTCAACGATTTATGTCCCTGCCTTCCTTGAAGCATATAAAACAAACTCTTCTTACCTTCAGCATAGGTCTAACCCTTCTCTATATGGGCTGTATCTATGTGGGCCTTGTTTGCTATGCCACATATTATGACTGTGACCCAATGACAACAGGCGTACGTATATTTCCATTATCTTCTATACTAGTTCCGGTTGACTCTTGAAACTATGTACTCAAAACAGTTAGCTGGACGTCGGGATCAATTGGTGCCGCTGCTAGTGATGCGTGTCCTGGGCGTTGTGCCCGGTTTGCCGGGACTCTTCGTCTCCGCCGTGTTTAGTGCTGCTCTAAGTTCGCTTTCAACGCTGCTCAACTCATTGGCAGCCGTAATTTTGGAGGATTTTGTTAAGCCACGCCTGAGCAACAAGCAAATGACGAAGCGCACAGTGGCCATGACAATGCGTTTAGTTGTGATTGTGTTTGGCATTAGTTCCATTTTTATGGTATACATGGTGGAGCATTTGGGCATGGTGTTGCAGCTTTCGGCAACGCTACAGTCAACTCTCTATGGACCCATGCTGGGCATCTTTGCAGTGGGCATGCTAATGCCCTGGGTGGGCGAGAAGGTAAAATAAATGATGTGAACTAAAATCGATTTTATATACTATGTATAAAACCTTTATCTGCTTATAGTGTATGTTCCTAAGCAGTATTTTATCATTTGCAACAATGGCTTGGATTACGATAAATGCACAAATAGCAAATGTAACTGGTTCATTTCGTCATACTAAGCTGCCAGTTTCTGTCGAAAATTGTGACTACGAATTTGACATGAATCGCTATTTAAACTCAACAGTAGAATAGTAAGTTTATAAAATATATATTAAACATAAAATTATTCTTTGTTATTTTATATATTTACAGTGAACCACACAGCGGGTCTTCTGTATACCACATGTCCTTTCTTTTGTACACTCTGACAGGTGCCTCACTAAATGTTATATTCTCAAACTTGGCAACTTTCATCTTTGGACGTCAGGATGTATATTCTGTGAATGTCCAGCTATTGGCACCATTTGTGCAACGGTTTTTACTGAAGAACAAACAGTATGAGACAGTGCAGCTTAAACAGCAAAAAGTGATTGTGGAAAACACGGACTAAGAAATTCATATATTCTTTATATCTTGATTTTGTTTGTGATTTGTTTTGGTCGTATACTTAATATGACAGATGTTGTAACACAGATCTACAAATAAAAAAACTTTTTAATACATGGTCATGTATTTTAAAACTAATAAAACATTAAATTTGTAAAAGGAATAGAATTTTGTTAGTATTATCTTTAAAGTGCCAGCCAACTAAAGCTGATTTTTGTGTGAAAATGTTTTGAAACATCCATACAATAAACAGCTTTAGGTAGCTGACACCTAGGCATAATTTAAAATGAAATAATTGCTTATTTGTGTACTCTCTCATCTTTCAAGCTGAACACCGTATTGCTACTATAAAGCTAGCTCCCATGCGAAGGGCATTGACAACGGCATTTTCTTTCAGCTCCGACTGTTACTGGCTGAGTCCATTGAGAAGACTTGTTGTTATTATTGCTATTTGTGGACAGTAATGAGCCCTGATGCAGATCTGGCATGCTTACAGTTGAGACACCCTTATGTGATCGCCTAATGATTGTTGGCCTAGAGGATTTGGCAAACGACTTGTTGCTTTTTTGATGTTTGTGACATTGATGGTGTTGATGATTGGCACAGTTGCCCTGTTGTTGCCACAGCTGATGCTGAGGATGTTGTCGTTGTTGTGAAGGACTATCTGACTTATGTGCTGGTTCTGGTTTATGGTTACAGCTCTTTGTTGATTGCGTGTTTTGCGTGTTTTGACATTCATTTTCTGTGTCCTCCTCCGTTTCCTCTTCTTCCGTAGTCATTTCATGTTTTGAATGGTGCTGTTGGTTAAACGCACGATAGTAAATCGTCTGATTGTCAATAAGCATCTGTGCAATGAATTTAAACTGGTTGATGCTAGCCTCGTTTTGCTCAGCAATTTCTAAATTGATATAGATTTAATAAGTCATATTTTACCATTAAATTTTACAGGAAATTAAGTGATTTCACTTACTTCCAATCACGTCTCTATTGAGTTGTTTTATATGCTCCTGATGGCTTATTAGATTATCATTTAGCTGATCTATCCTGTACATGATCTTATCATAATGCTTGCTTACCGTGCTGTGCACAGCGTCCAAAAATTTCTTGCTTATATCGTCAAAAATTTCTGTACAGTTGTCTTGCTTTTCACAATGTGCATCGGCGGCTTTGAATGTACTATCGCTGCGTAGGCAAGATTTCTGTTGCGTTTGTTGCGGATTCTGATGGTATCCCCTATCAGCTAAACAGTTTCCAGCTTTTTCCTTTTGTCGCTGCTGCTCTACTAGGGGCAAGCGAAATTCCACGGTTCGTTTCGCATTTTTTGGTGGAGGCTTAGGGCATTGTGGGGAGACTTGTTGCTCATTGCTCTTCAGTAAAGTTTGCAACGCAATAAGATCATCGCAGCACAGTTTCGTAGGATTCCTCAATTGTGAGCGCAACTGGGAAAGCAGTTCCGCGCGATTCGCTTGATTAGAGCTGTTGCTGTATTCACTTTTTGGCATATACACTACATCATAGCCAATGTTAGATTGTGGTTTTTTAAAGCAATAATTTGGGTACATCGCTTTGAAAATTCGATACGAAAGTATACAAAACTAGAAAGATAGATTCTATTGAAAAGTGGAGAAAAACTCTCCTTTTTAGGCTAATGGACGTTCAATCGATTTTAATTACACTATTTGTTAATTTTGGAAATTTATTCGGCTCCGTTTTCAAGTAAATAAGTATATTTGAAGTAAAATCCAAAGTTGGTGTACAAATTCATTCGTATTTAAATGTTGGGCTGGGAATCGCAACAATGCGTTGTCATTCATGTGGGAATTGAATATTAAGGAGAGACGTGTATAAATATTGATTAAGTAATTAAGCTCACTGCCGCTGCTGGAGGTAATTAGTCAGTCGCTATTCTCGTTAGTTCTGCATCAGGCGTTCTTAATAACTTATTTATACTTATAAGTTGGAGCTTTGTACGCATATCACTAGATATTTAAAAAAGCAATTGTCACTAAATAAATGCAAAAAACTACTGAGGAGTAGAGAATTAGTTGACATGCATTTGCATGCAAAACTGACACTCACTTTCTTTAAAAAATAAGAAGAAATACCAAAAATGTGCTTCGAATTATTGCTTTTGTGCAATTTAATGCATTTTACTAAATAGTTTGATTCAAAGTCAACTGCTTTACAAACTGTCTACTTACAATGAACAAAGTTTCTATTTCTTTCTTCTTGTCGGGCCAGTAGACAGTCTCTCTCTAATGGCATTTCAATTAAAAGTTGCCAAGTAAATTATAAAAATCTAATTGCAAATATTTTACAAGCTGCCGCACTTACTGAATACTTAAAAACATACTCATACACCAAGTCGGCTGCCTAATATACCGTGTTTGTCATCGACCCTATCACTTAGTATCAACTTCAAAAAAATTTAATAGACATTTAAGATATGCTCTTGAAGTTTATGTCATCATTTATATGATGCTAAAGTGCTCAATCATACAGAAATCAAGAACCGGGTCATATTAAATCGGATTCAAAATAATATTTTCTATTAATAACAACCAAAGAAAGAAAAAATATACTTTTTTGATTACCAACAATCCAAAAGACAATGCTTAAATATGTTTTCACGATTTTATTTTATAATGCTCAATTTGTTATTTGACGTCAAAAGCCGCAGACATTACAACAATTTTAAATGAAGTAAGAATAAAACTGTGTTTGCCCATCATCAAGTTCCGTTGCCTTTGGTCCTTGCCGTTTCGTCCTTGAGCCCATTGTCCGCTAAAGCATTGAGACTTTAGAGTGAAATTTGCGATGCATGTCAAAATCAACAAAAATATGAGCTCGCTGATTTTTTGTTTTTTTTTGCCAACTTTAGGCCTTTATTCATTTTGTGTTCGCCACACTTTATACACATATGTAATTAAGAAATAAATATTAGCTTAGACCAAATTGACTAAAACATTATGCTCTATTAAATCTTCAGTTTTGCTTTAAGAGTTTATATATTTTGGTTTTTGAATGCTTGGACAAGTTTTGCACACTTAAGTTCTAACAAATACATGTAGGTAGGTGTGTATTTACAGTAAAAGCTGGTTATATTAATTGTTATACGTAGTTGACATACAGGAGATAGGATTAAATATGGAGTATATGTTTGTAGGTATATAAATACTTAGTTGGCCTAACATTTTGTTGGGGACTTTAAAGAAATGCAATTGTTCAATTTTCATGTAAATAAATAACATCAGTCTGGTAAATAGAATACAAGTAAGTAGGAGTATATTGCACACTTAATGAACACCACATGGCATTGGGCTAGAAATGCATTAGGGCTACAGAATAAATTATGTTTAGGAATCAAAGGTAGTAGAGCCCAATGCCCTTATAATGTTACAAGAGTACTAAAACCATTTGGTTGATTACAAGCTAATGCATAAATACTTAAAATAAATTGCATTAGGAAATTCGTAGCATAACTGCACACATGAACAAACTATTTTACAATATATGTATATATATAATTGGATACACAACTATTGCACTTATTGTCTAAGCCTCATTAATAGCCTTCCATTGCAGGTATTTATTTATAGGAACTCTGCATCACTGAAGGATGTCGGTCCGCGGACAGCAAACGTTGAACGTTTGCGTGTCGAATGAGCCAGCTATCATACCTCTGACATTGCTGGCACAGTGATTACCTTGTTTGGCCGCTCGCAGATGACAACCCGAGCATTTGTCTTGTTGGTGGAGCGTCGGGAAACGGTCAGTGAGGTGGTCAGTGTGCGCATGGAATCACAGCTGTTGTGCAGACGACGACCCACTGTGTGGCAACGGTTCTGTTGCGAGTTGTTGCGATACGATTTGCAGCAGCAGGTGAACCACTTAAAGGGCGGAAAGCGACTATAAATAGGATGTGAATTTAAGTAAGGATTGGGGTTAGAAGGTTGGTTAGTGTATCATGCTGCTTACCTGAGTGTTCGAAAGACCTGCGAGGAGAACAGACAATAGATCAGTGGATTAGCAGCCGAGTTGAGTGGTGCCAGACTCTGTATAAATGTGGCTATTGCAATATTCGTCTGTGAGTGTGGTATCTGCCCAAAGACTTGCAGCAGATCAAAAATAATGTACGGAGACCAGCAGATGATAAACACAAACACAATGGTCAGCGTCATCTTAACCGTCTTGACCTTGGCACGTGGTATAATGCCTCTAGAGCTGGCGCGTCGTGTTGCCGCTGCACCAAAACCTACACGTTCTAGCCAAATGTGACACATGAGAGACAAAACTGATGAGACTGTTGAGTTCTCCTTACCTGTGGGCACAAATATGGAGCCCTTTGCCCATATGGTCTTCACAATGATCGCATAGCAGGCGGAGATTATTAAAGCGGGCACTGCAAATAGCGCTGCCGATACGAGACACATATAAATCTGCCAGGCCATCGGTGAGCCCAACTCAATCCAGCATTGCGGATGCCCCTGTATTAGCTTTTCCTCATACAGCACAAGTATGGGTAGCGAGAAGATCGCCGAGAGTATCCAGGCGCCAGAAACCAAGTGACGAGCACGTTTCCCTGCAAATGACACCAAAAACAAGCCAGTTAGAACTTTGCATTCAAATTTAGTACAATTATGAGCATTGTGACTTATGTGATTTTATAATAAAAATGTTTAAAATGTGCCTAAAATCTGTGTTTAAAAAATAAGTATTATTAAACTATGAGTGAAGAAAATTTTTGCAAATTGATTTTTTGTAACATTCCTCACCATTTGTGAAACAGAAATATATAAAAAGCAACTCATAAGCATCTTGCTTGTTGCGCCAAGTGTCAAAAATTGCTAATTAAAAAAGTTTTTGGGACTGAGGACTCACACGACTTTGAGAAGTTCATGGGATGCGTAATTGCATCGTATCTGTCAATACTCATGGCTACCAGCACATATGTGGAGGAGTAAGTGACGCACACCTGCGAGAAACGTATGACCTTGCAGGCCAGATTTCCGGCACGCCACGAAATGGTGATGCGCCATATAATATCCGTCAGCACATTGAGCAGTCCAACGCACAGATCTGTTAATAAGTAATCATAATTTTGGCTCATTCATTTTTTTGATTAATTCGGCCGGTCACTCACCTGCCAACGCCAACTGCTTTATGAAATAGTTCATGCGCGATTTTCGATTCTTATTGATGAACATGACAAACAAAACCGCCGAATTACCAAGCACAATTATGGTGAACAGTATCCACAGCACAGCAAATTGTTCCGTCTGTCAGAGAGAAAAGAAAAGAGGGGGAGAGAGAAAAATATTTGAGTATGTCTTTTAATATATTTCACAAACCGACCATAAAATTCATTGTCAACAAAGTGTTAAGAGCGGAAATCACGCATAAAACTCAATTTAATTTGCACAGCAATTTCAAGCAAAAGCACATTTATACATACATAGAACAAACCACACACGCGCTTTTGTTTATAGCTCTTAAATACCCATAAAATTGATAGACACTAACTGGGGCGTGTCGCGAGAATGTGAGGCAAGGCCAGTGTAGGCGTCTCCGCCTCACAGGGCAGGATGTGCTAGCGGAAGTTTACTCTTGCTGAGCCAACAAGACACGTCAACAACAACAGCACACATTGCCGTTTGTAAAGCTAGCAGGCAAAGTTGTTGCAGCCAATTGGTTGTGTATTGTTGTACTGTGTGCCAAGCCTCAGTGTTCAGTGGTCGGTGAGATAATTAGGTTTGCTGCGTTCTGAGAAGGCGTGGTAAATTTTCAAAAAGTTTTTGTAAGCCTTAACATTAAATTTCATACAGTCTTTTCCTTATCAAAGATTTTTTTTATTGAAATTGAATGTAAATGAACTTGGGACTAAAATTATTTCAAGTTTTCAACAAACTTAATGTCAATATCCTTAAACTTTGATATAAACATTTCATTTTCGACTTTCATAAACACCTACATGAGGCTAAAGTTAGGTGAAGACAGATGGACCCAACACGCGCTTGCTTTCAAAAACATTCCACTAAAAAATCGGGTCTTAATTTTTATTTTTGTTGCCTGTTACCAAATTGAGAACGCCTAAGCATATGCTACAGATTTTTGTGGGCCTTGATTTTTATGCAAATTTATGGCCAACTGTTTGACGCTCTAAGATTTCAAGACAGGGCGCGAGTCGCCCTTGCCTGGCTTAAAAACTGGTTGTTGATTATGTTGCGCAAATTGCAGTATAAATCACCAAACCGCCAAGTCAGCAGACACAGCCAGACATCCCAGCTATTTTTACACATTTATTTTCGGTTATTTATTTACACACAAAAAAAAACTTGTATGCGTTGTCTGCATTGTTATTCATTTATTTGGCCTGTCCTTTGGTCAGTTCTTGTTTAAAGTTAAACTTATTTTAAGCCGACGATATTTGACTTGATGGTATTTAAGAAACTTTCCCACTTGCTAAGAGCAGCATTTGCTATGAATTTCTTTGTTTTTGAGTTAAGCACCAATGACTGGACAATTTTTTTGAAAGCCTTCGGCTTTGTGTCCTGAGGCGTTTGTGCCTGTGGCTGTGTGCCCTGAAGTATTTGCTTCTATTGCTGCAATTTCCTTGCATGACTTTGACAATTTTTGGCTTAAGCCGCAACACAAAATAAAACCCTGGCGAAAAGTTGTTTGGAACTTTGCACATTTTACGTGAGCCCGGCTCCCTTATACACATAAATATATATTTTGTTTGTTATAGCCCAATTTTTGGGATACTTTTTACAATTTTTTTTCGCATTTTTTGTAGAGCAATCTCATGGGAAAATATTTGTACTGTGTTAAGTGCTTTTGAATATTTGCGGCGAGTTTGCAAATACGTTTACCATAAACATAAGTATGTTTGTATAAAAAAAAGAAAAACCATTCCACAAAATCATTTCTCTTTATTATGGCCAGATGATTTGCGTAATTGCAGTCAAAAGCTTTACAAAATTAAACAATTTTGTTAAGGTCAAAAAATATGTCATTTAAAATAGCTAAAGCTTAAATATATTAAAAAAATATATATTTTTATATAAAATTTGTGCAGAAAATTATTTTCCAAACCGCATTGGGAAATGGGTATTAAATAAGATTTTACTCAGGGTTTTTTTGTGTGTGTGTGTGTGTGTGCCATGCTGCTGCCGTTATAAAGAAGTAATAAATGGCGCGTTGTAAGCCGTTTTTAATGATCAACCAAGTTCTGGGTGTGTGTATTCGTTGGCCGTTTAATTTGTTGGTTATTTTTTCGGCGTCAAGTCATTATGCCTTTTTCAATTTCACTTTTCATCTCAAGGAAACTGCTTATTTTTTGGTCGCAATTAAAGTGCGAATTTTAATTTAAGGCCAAAGGAGTTAAAAGTTAAAGGCCAACAGTTTAATGGGCTGATGATAAGACCAGAAGCATTAACATTTGCAATATCCGTTCGAGCAACTGTAAGTCCCTATTAAGAGGGCAATTTTGTGAAAAAAGGGCAACGCTTACCCCATTGTTGCAGGCTTCACTGCTTACGAAAGCCACTACTTGCCACCTGTTGCGCAGCGTGCACATATTTTGTCTGGGCGCCACAACTATTATGTCTGATTATTAAGTGTGCCAGCCACAACAATAGCCAGGCCCTCGTGTTCGCGGCTGCTGTTTCATTGTAGTACTTAAGGGTGCCACATAGCCCGCAAAATTAAAGCACTTTCCGCGCTCTTGCACACTCTTTTGATTTTGTGGCCTTCACGTGACTTTAAGTGAGCTCGGTGCGGCTGTGGTGTGTGGCTTCAAATCGCCAAGACAAATTTTCAACAGCTGAGAATCGTAAAGTACAATAGTAAGACAAATGTGTGGCCACAGAAACACTGCAACACTAGCAATGGCAAATTAATTTCATTTTACTGCAATGGCGATTGCAACAACAGCAACAACAACAAGAAAGGAGAGAGCAACGCAGTTGCAGCTGATGCTGCGGATATAAATCAGCAAGTGTAGCCAAGTCAGTGAGGGCTGCGAATAGCGTGGAAAAGGAAATATTTGCTGTTGACACACAAGATCCTTGAAATGAAAGATAACAAAGAATGTGGCATGCTCTGCACTCAACTAAGCATTAAGTTGGTTTTTCGACTAAGCTAATTTGCATTTACGTAATTGTTGGTCTTGGGTAAAAGCTTAAACAAGCAGATTAGTGCAATTAACTTTTTCTTAGTATTCTATTTTAAATGAAACTCTTTGCAGAAAAAAACGGATTCATTTGAAATAAAGTCTGTCTTTTGATCGTTGTTAAATTATGGTTTGTTGCGAAACCTTTTTTGGTTAAGGAGCATGTAGTCAAGACATTGTTTAAGCTACTTATGCAAGTAAGAAAATTCTTTGTAATTTCATAATTCAAATTGTTGTTAACACAAAAAATTCTTTAAAAAAAACAGTCCTGCAAATTTTATACAAGTGAGTGTTCCAATCTCAGTGTCACATTTTATCTCAGCTCTTACGCTTTTTAAACTCATTTGAATTTTTTGAAAAAGTTCTTCTATCTAGTCAATTCAATTGAGTAACTGAAAAGTAAAGAAACTGTTTTAGAACTTACTCTTGCATAAAATAAATCAGTTTTTGCAGAGCGTTTTCTTTGTTCATTGATATCTATGCAGGCTCTGCACCAACTTTAACAAGTATTCTTTTCATTTTTCGCTCCACTGTTTTTAGTTTGTTTATTTTTATTGCACTTTTCATTAATAACGATTACATTGTGCTCTAAGCGGAAAGCACTTTGCTAGAATAAAGTGAAATTGAATGAAGTAATACGTATACGCAGCGTGTTTCACCGACTCGAATGGTCAGATAATAAGCAAAATGATTTCGTTGTCATAAAGGAAAAGTGGCAGCTTCTCAGCTTGCTGCAAAAGTTCAATGAACCCAACGCGAGCTGCCTGTTGAAAGCTGTTTAATATTTACGAAAACGCATATTGTGCGCATATAAACACAAACTGGCAAGAAACAGAAATAGTTACGTATCTGTTAAGTAGGTATAAAAACATGAATTTGGGTCAAGCCGTGCGCATCAATCATGGTTTTAATGGTTGTTGTTTGGACAACAATGGTCAGCCGTTGTGTTTTATGAACTACGCTTAAGCCAAAGCCACTAAAGCCACTGCTATGAGCCATAGTGTGTTGAGTGAGGTTCGTGCAACATGGGGGAAGGAGCTAGCCACATGAGTGATGTTTACCACAGCACCCGAAAAAGTGCGCTTTAATTTGCCTAATGGGCAACATTTTGTCATCTGGCTGGCTTAAATCATTTTGCTTGGCTCACTGGCTACGCATATTTGGCGTTGATGTTGACACAAATTGAAATTAATAAAGCGTTCCACCCTCATCTCTCCCCTACGCTGTACATTAGCTTTTGGTGAGAGCGAGATGTAAGCTGGTTGTGGGTGTGTTGATGTTCGTGGATGTTTACTTGCTGACAAACTGTTGAGCGGCACTTTTGACAGCTGAGTGGGTAACTGGCACAAGTGAGCATACGACTTGATGTTTCACGTGGGAGATAAGGGAAATGTGGCAAATTGCCTAAATTTGGCTAACATAATTTTGGTTAGCATGCTGGTCACAACTGCTACTGCTGTGGTTGCCATGTCAGAAGTTACAAAAAACATGTAAGAAGGCTCTAGTCAAGAATGCTTGACAATAAAAGTCCTAGACACGTGCAGTCCTTGTTTAAAAATAGAAAGTGCTGATATCTGTTGTGTTTCAAAACTGATTTAAATAAAGAATATCACAGAGTTTCTTTATTTTACCCAGAGTTTATAAAAAAGTTTCCACAATTTCAAGCCTTTACGAATAAACAGACGGCCATGGCTATATCGACTTGTCTGTTGATTCTGATCAGGAGTAAGTATACCTAATGGGATGGAGATGCATACTTCTGTCTGTACCATACTTTTGCACAATCAATCACAATAAAATGTGAAGAATTTATTGAGGTCAAGAAAAAATCTATGTATGCGCAAATAAAATAGGCTTATGCTATTTGTTACAAAATTTTACTGAAATCTTAGATAAAAGTTATAAGATAGTAACACGTTTTGCTTAATTTATTTTCGAAATAAGTTTCTGACCAGTTTGCTAGCTGACCTTACAAACAGGTCCATAAATTTTAAACAAAAAAGTTACATTTTAACAGCAGTGCCTTGTGAATTCCCAAGCATAAGCCGCAATACATTAATCAAATGTGCCGAGCATAAATTTAAGTGGCATGAAAAAAAAAAAAACAGGGAATATATTTATAAGAATCAAAAATAGATAGATGTAAAAGAAAGTAAAGGTCATCAGTGCTTAATGTCTGTCTCGATGCAGAAATAAGCATAAATGAATAATGGCAAACCTCTTTCAAACTATGGGCGCTTGAGTGTCTGTGCTGCGCCTTAAAATTAAAATCGCTAAGTTAAATTTGCGCAGATACAGAAAAACAAACAACCGATTGACCAGACAATGGTAAACAAAGCAAGGGATAGGTTGATTTTATGTTTTTCGTGAAATTTTCACAGCAGACATCAAGTAAACAACAAATTGGAACATGCGCTCCGAGCTATGCAAAAAAAATTGCGCACAACACTAACATACAGACAAAAGAGGCGGCAGTGTTTGTAGGTAGTGCAGGGTTTGGTTTACTCATGACCAAACTAACATCATGTGTGTGTGCTTGAGTAATTTGCATAAATAACAACAGCCTGTCGAACGTTCGATGCCTGATTACGATAGTCTTGTTCAGGCGTTGTGACCGCAAATTAAGTCAAGCATAAATTTGTATATTTTTCTTGCCATTTGACTTTGAGTTGGGTCCTAGTTGCAGCTGCCCAGTGCTAATTAACACATAAGCAGCACACAGCCAGGCAAGTACATGTTTTAAATATATCTGTGCCAAAAAAACTTAGTTTATAAGTGTTCAGCGTGCGCTCCTGTTTGTCAGAAGACGAAAAGTGAGTAAAAAAATTGGTTGATCATTGAGAAACCTGAAACAGCAACTCAAACATACTAGAATGTACCATAACATAAGCTTTAATGAATGCTTTATGATAAACGTAGTCCTAATACATATTTGCTTGTATATAAAAGTTGGCTGAGATTGTCAACTTGGCATTTTGTTGACTAAAAGCAAGGACTTGATGGTCTTTGTCAAAAGCTATGACAGTAAAATTCAATTTAATTAGCAAAAAAAAAAAAAAACAACAACTTGACTCATCCGAATATTGTCAGTAGGATTAAGGTTTGTTAACTAAGGAATTGTTTTTGTAAATTATTTTGTTATTTTTCCAACGAAAATCAATGCTTATTTCCATAAATATTTTCGTTGACATATTTTGGTTGAACAACAACTTTAGCTTGAGGAAAGATAACTTTGTTGTCTTGATAACTTAAACATCATTAGACGCCAACACCAGTATCTTTATCCACCGACTGGCAATTTCCTGGTAAAATAAGAAACTTTTCTCAAACTTTTGGCAACTTACAAAGAGTGGAACGTAAGCAGTTTTAAGTGTACTATATTTTGCTTAAAGCTGCCAAATGCAAACAAAAACAATCAAATGTATTGAAGTGTCTGCAATCTCTTAAGGTTGTCACACGCAAATTGTCTTTGTCAACAACAACAAATTTAATTGCTATCTAGTGCTGCAGTAGCACCTTCTGATTAACCAAAGCACATCAAACGTGAAAGCCACTAAGGACTAGCGTACAGGACATAGCGGCGGAATGGTGCGAGGATGAGTGGCAAAAATAAACTTTTTCTTAGCTTGAAATTCCACAACTGGCAGTTTTCAAAAAGCGAGCAGCAAATAGAACAACAACTACACTCAATAAGCAAAAACAACAGCTACATGCAATAAGCAAATAAAAACCAGATTCATAGCAATGGAGATGAAGATTCACACACGCACACACAAACACACTTGCACACATAAAGAGAAATGCGGAAATCTACGAACGCTAAAGGAAATGCTTCAGCTCTGCAAGGAAACAGCTCTGACAAGTTGGCAAGTAAGAAAAACATTTAGACACGACAGACGCTCGGACGGACGTGCCGAGGAAGGACGATAGACAGCTGGCTGCAGGATGCAGGCTGCAAACTTCAAGCTATAGGCCATCCACTACCCAGAAAGCGAAGACAGTCAAGTGGCTCTGGTCACAACTTAAACTAGACGCCCGAGTTGTTATTTCTGATTTTGTTTGGCTTTACTGTTTACTGGTGCTCAGCTGCAGTGCATGCTCCGTATAAATGCAATGGGCGCCACTTGCCGGCTGACTTTGACTCAATTTCGAGCAAACCATTCGGAAATGATGCCCCCTGCGCCTCCTGCCTTCGCGTGCCTTGACTCGAGTCGGCTGCGCGCCTGCCTGTCAGTACAAGTAATTTGGTGTGTAAGTGAAAAGTGTTTGGATTTGGCGGTTCGTGTTATGCAAATTGTTGCGGTTGTGTAGCCGTTGAGGAATTGGCAATGTGATGTCTCGCGGCCTTCACAGTTTTGCCCCAAAAGAGTTGATTTTGCGGTACACTGTCAGATACTTAAAATAGTTTATATAAATTGTTTAGACAGTTTCCTCGTTTGACTTTGTTAGTCATCTTACTAATGACTTAGGGAACTGTGCATTTCAAACCATAATTAAATTTTGAACAGCGGACAAAATGAGTACTTGAAAGTTTGGTCCGCTTACATCACGTAAAAATAACAGTCTAACATACTTAACAAGTTGTTTATTCTAATAATGCTTTAAGAACTATCTGCTGTACTTTTGTGCTATTCAATATTTTATTTCGAGTTAACTAAATATGTATAAAAATAGCAAAAAATACTATTTGTGCTTTAATCAAATAAAAAAAATAAAAATTGAAAAGCGATTCCAATTACAAATCACAGAATTTTATTGACCTACAAACGAGTTAAAGAGTACATTACGTATACGCAGCAAGGACAGGTGCAAATTGATATTAAAAGCACACAAAAAAGAAAGTTGTAATAATTAAAATGCGCTTGATTGACACGTATTATTGTATAAAATACTGTAAAATCTGAATCAAATGAAATATGTATCAATATGCTGTCTCAGTGGTATTAGTGAGTGCATGTGTGTGTGTGTGTGCACACATTTGATTGTGTGGGCGTGCATTATAAAGTGCTTTGTGTCAAAGGGAAAAATGCATGGACTGTACGTGCAATGCAAACCAAATGTGAGCACGCACTTAATCATTTATGCACTCACACATTGCTACATTGTGTCTGGCTGTATGTGTGTGTGTGTGTGTGTGTGAGTGTGTGTGTACATTTGACATTGCTCACGTGCAAAGCTACGAGGCGTACGCGACTTTTACACGCCCTGGCAGCATACTGCTTTTGAGTTTCCTGTTCTTTGGCACAAACTAGTACTTGCAGCATGCCATTAATGTAGATTATGTGTCAAATGACAAATGCAACGCTGAAAGCTACGGAAAACGCTAAAAGGGAAAGCGAATAACAAACAACCGCAAAACTGGTTAGCAATATGTATTTTGACGTTATTAAAGTTCAACGCTCAGAAGTTTGCTGACAGATATTCCCAACGCTTGTCATCTTTTTCATAATAAGAAAAAGTTACGGGCCATTTCCAATGGCAATGGCAATGGCAATGAGTTTACACCCCTGCCAAAGGGGATGTTTATGTGAAAATTTTATTAGAATTGCGTGAATGATGCCTTACTCTCTGTACCCCTCTTCCCTACTTGATGCATTTTCCGTTTTGTGTGCCACTTCCCTCCTACAAACCTGATCTTTTTTTTTTCATACTTTTGGCATGTGCTTCCGTCACTTTGATGTGGTAGCTGGCGTGTGAGTGGTTGCATTTGCGTAGGTGTCGAGTTATGATTGTAGCTGTGAGAGAAAAGGAAACTCAAAAATAGATACGAATACACCGAATTCCATAATGAATTTTAACAGCCAAGATTGGCATATTTGACATTTTTGCTGTTGTTTGAACAAAAATGTTGTAATAGACTGAAGAAAACGCAAAAATTCGAACAGGTCTCAAATTGTAATTCACATACTTGAAATTAATACTGCTAATAGACGAATATACATATATATATTCATTTAATGACTAATATTTGCTTGGACCCTTAATATATTTAAGTTTTCTTGCTCACTTCATTAGCTCTTAAGTGTCGTGTGATAAAAACCAAAAAATCCATCATCATCATGAAATTTGTTAAAGTCCTTTAAATTAATTTAAGTTAAGGCGCCCGCAATTCATGACATACTTTGGTGAGTTGTCAACTGCTGGCGCTGACCTAGATGTAAAGGCACCCACCCGAGCTTTCCACCCGAACTGGCTGGCGTTGATGGTTATTTTTTGCTGGCAACAGCTCACAGTTGAAGTTCTTTGTCGCGTTAAAGTTCTTTGCCTTGGTTTGGTTGTAGTAGTAGTATTTCAAGTATTTACTGAACATAATTTCACTGTTCGTTGTCGCCTTTACATTTTCTCATTAAGCGCATTACGCGCTTGCACAAAAGCCACCCAAGGATGGGATGAATGTTTTTCTTCCCTTCGTTTTTTATTTTTTTTTTATACCCATTTAAAGGCAGTATTTCCAGCATTTCGTTTTGCTCCGTTTTACCACTTTGCATGCAATTTGGTATTACTTAAATTTAGTGCACTTAAAATTCGGTTGCAATTATTTGGCCTGGCGGTCCTTAGGCGCGGATTTCATCGCTTTTGCCATTTACATAATTTACAGCTTACGCTCGCATTTCAGCAGCCATTTTTTACGATTCTTTAAGTGCCCCTGGGTCGAGTCTGCAGTTTTATTTTTTCCTGCCTCACACTCGAAACGTTTTATTTTTGTTATACTCTGACACGAAAGGTTTAGAGTATACAGGTTTTGCACAATGACCTTTATGTGAAATAGACTCACACGAGTATCAGAGTATTTCGCAGCCGGTTGCACCCGACAGCAACGTTTTCACTTGTTTTGTTTTGTTCGTTTGTTTGTTTTTGTTTTCTTTGCAAGTTTCTTACAGCTGCATGCACCTAGACAACACAGCAGGCGACAGCGTCATGTGTGTTTGTGTGTGTGTGTGAGTGTGTGTATGAACGCGCGCACTTCCGTTTCCGGGAAAACTTGAAAAAGAGTTTTGTTGGCGTTTTACTTACACGTTTGCATGTTGCTCATACGCAACGTAGTCTCACTGAATAGCTGTAAAACAGTAATTGACTTGAGCCATGCAAAATTTATTGCCTGGCAGCTTATTCGCTGCTTTTGCTTCAGCAGCTGCTTATGCATGCGAATTGTCATTGCTATAAAGTGCAATTGTGTGTTGGAGCTCTTGGAATTTCCCTCTTATTATTTTACACTTTTTGTGCACTTTAGTTCCTGACACATAAAGTGAGTGGCAGTCTGTGCTTATGAAATGAAATTAAATTTGTTTTTCACTTCATTTTGCCTTTTGCTGTCAGTGTGTGTGTGTGTCAGGATGTGATATCATAGTCAGCTCCATTTTTTTGTGCCAAATTTATCGCCACAGATTGTTGTTGTGTCCGCTTAAAGCACATTGTGCAAATGGCGCTTTGTATTTCTCATTAGGACAACTTCCACAATGATTACGAAGAACAAAAATATCTTCAAAAACAAATGTGCTCATACTACAAGTCTAAATAAGCCTTTGGCTAGAAATTTACTTAGTTTATTTTATTTTGTTACCGTTGAATACATTTTGTAAAATTTTCTATACAACAATGGAATGCTTTAACTAGGCAGTATACAAAAATTTAAATTCATTTTCCTTCATGTGCTCAAATATATTTCTTTCTTTTGTATGCACTATTTTAGAAGCTCAACATCAAAAACGGTTGCTGAGTGTATTTACGTTAAGTGATTGTATATGCTATCCAGCATTTGGTATCTTTGTAACAGTGCTTTTTGTTAAATACAAATATAAATAATCATGAGATACGAGTACGATTTGTCAACAGACAGTACACAAGATATGCCTTCAGGCGATGCTAGCGCTTCATTGAGCACTCCGAAATGATAACAATAACAGTACAGAAGCTGACAAATCAATTGTAAATTCGATGTTTGTGGCATCGACTGCTATTTAATCATCCCATCTAACTGTCTGCAGTCGCTCCCAAGCGAACATGCAAAATACAAATCAATTAGGCGTTAGGCTAGGGGCCCCAAAAGAAACCAATCCCAAGACATTTAAAAATCCAACCATATGTACACATATGCTTGTGTGTGTGTGTGTGCGTTTGGGTAGGTGTGTTTGCGTGCTTTTTATTTATTTGCTGTTGTGTATCTTATTGGAAGCCCATGGCGACGCCTACTTAATGGTTATCAGTGAAACGCTATTAACGCCAAGTTGATTTATTGCAATTTAATTTTGTTCCAATTTGGCCATGTTCGAGTATTTTATTTCACAAATTATGTGCAAACGCCACTGAGGCGTGGCAAGGTGCTAAGCTACGTAGGCGTTACCTTCCGGACCCCAGAAGATTTATAGCTCCAGGATTAGCTCACAGCTTCAAAGTTGCCTTAAAGTTTCTTAACAGATTGCTTCACGTTTTTATTGCTAGACAATAAAATTCCAACGATCTGTAATTTTTCTTTAATGTTCTTACTTGTTTACTATTTATTTGATTTTTATTGGTCGCCTTAAGCGCAACTTAAAGCTATTAAGCACCAGCATGCTATGGAAATTTCTCAAAATTGGTCGGGCAAATGAATTTCCATTTGATTCGCCTCCTAAACATTAAGCCGTAATCGAGCGTACTACGAAGTGTTCACTGGCTTAAAGTTTCTTGAAGTTACATTTTAAAATTGTCTTGTTCATTTTAGCTTTACGTTTTCCGTTGAGTATATGCTTATGTATACAAACATAGTGAGTGGGAGCACTAACTTTCTGACAGCCTTTGTGTGTTCAACACATAAAGTTGCGCCTTTGTGTATGCTACACTTTTTGGCATGTTCCTTGCCTTGGCTCGTGGCCCAGGAAACATAATATATTCTCGTTAAAGTATGTTCCCTGAGCTGTACAAATGAGACCTGGAAGTCTTGCGGTTTTATCAGGTCTTTGTAGTGTACTTGCGATGTTGATTGATTGTTGAAGAAAAAGGCTCAAAATGCTTTTCCTTTCGGAAGTTGGTTTACAATCAGGAGAAAAATTTAAATGTATTTTTGCACTTGATTTGTTTGATACGCAAATTTACTTTGTTATTGAACAAACTATACTTAATTATAATTTTCAAATAGAAAAATACTTGAGTTCTTAAAGCATTTAGTAAATCAGATTCTTAGGGTGATTTCAATTCCTTTCTGCTGTATTCATATAAATGAATGTTTTCTAATGCTAACAATCTTTAAACAGAGTTATTTAATTTAAAATTTCTAACACCTTTTGTCATCTTATTGTATTTCTCCTTTCTTTACCCGTGTCACAGCTTGTAAATTACAGTCAATTGTTGCTTTAATGATTTTGCTCGGTGGTTGATAGAAAAGGTTGCAACCCCTTTTAATTGTGAACATAAGCCATACAAAAACAGAGGGTTCAAAGTTCAAGCGTGACAAATCAACCAACAATTTACTGTAATAGCCGTTTTATCAAAACCCCCCAACCGAAATCCATGCGAATATATTTGTGTAAATGACACTTTCAGTCAATTTGGAAGTTATTGTTGTTCTTTGTCTATTGTAAAGTTGGACAATATTTACGTTTGTGAACGGGTGCTGTACCTACGAAAGTCACGTCGCAAATTATTGCAATTAGTTGAAGATGTCGTTTATTGATTTTGTTGGTCAAATGACACTTGAAAATTTGAACAATGAGTTTAAAATCCCAGCCAAGAGGTGTCATCCCTAAATGATAAGGGCTGGCACCTAAGACAATGACTACAACAAGAGAACATTGAACCAAAAACCAAGTAGCATAAAAGTATTGAACTAGAGAGTAACGGTCGTATTAATGCTCAGTTAATGAGCTGCCAAAAGTCAGCGTCATCATGTTGAAAAGTCAAAGGCAACCAACCCCTAAGTGCTATTTAACACACGCGGAAGTGTATTGACATTGAAAAAGTAGTAAACATTAATAATAATAATAATTCATAGAACATTACACGACAAAAAGCAATCATTACGAAGTAATCGAGGGTACGCAAAGCAACTGTATTGACAAGCTGAGCTGGACACAACTTGAGTAGAGATCTTGATGGTAACAAATCCTAAGCCCTTTATTAATCTCCCTGACTGACACATTCATACGTAAACACGTAGCCAAACCGAGCACGACAGAGGCGACGTGCGATAAAACTCTTGTCAAAATGTAATTTTATGATTGGGCGAAAGATAGCCTGCAGTCTTTGACGTAACCACGTTGCCACGATGTGTTGCACGTGTGTGGTCTGGCCTTCTGAATAAAATTAATGTTGCGTCCATTTCTTAACTTGGCTAACAGTAAATAATTTTCCTAACTAGTTTACAGTTCCCATGGGCATGATTCTCAGCGCTGTTCTTTTGACCTTTTCTCAAACTAAGCCTTAGCCACTCGAGCAATCGTCGCGAGTTTTTTCTAAGTTAACAGCATTGTTGGGCAAATGCAATTAAAGTTTAAACTATGCACGTCTGTTGCTAGCATTTTTGTAATAACATAGTTTTAATTTTGCGTAAGAGCCATTAAAACCAATTTCTTCCTACATATATGCGGATTTAGAGCCGCGAGTGCTGAACAAATATACTTCTCAAGCTCTACACAATAAACATGCTGCCTCGACGCCTGTCCCCGTCGACCCCGTCGTCTGCGTGTCTGTTGTCCTTGCTCACAAGCCGCTTAGTGCTGTGTACTCGCAATTTCTGCTTGCTGCCCACCATCGCAAACCCATTGCCATCTTGTGGCAAATTAAATTGTTAAATGCTAAGAAAAACAGAGAGACACAGAGCTGACTCTCAGTGCCAGCCTTCGGTTAATGATGCTGCTTTGTTAACGCTAAGTGGTCGTCGTAGTCGTCGAGACACACGATAAATATTCGACAATATATGTAAATATTTTAGATTTCGCTTTTTGCACAGGCTTGATTTTGCTTCGCAACTAAGCTGAGACACATGATGCCAGATTAAAAAGTTCTTGTCAGAAGCCCAAATTGCTTGAATTGCCAGACACAAAAGGGGTAAATTATTTAATTAAAAACAAATGTTCGCTTCTAAGTGTAAATAAATATTAAAAGTACTTAAAAAAAAAACAAGGTTAAAGCGAAGATAATAATACGATTGGCTTAATGTTTATTAACTCACATTAACAAAAATGCACAAAGGTAAAAAAAAAACAAAAAAAAAAACAGCACAAAAACGTTTTAAAGATATTAATGCTAAGCAATGTTTTGCCTAAACAGGTCACTGTGAAGCCCAACAGCAAAACAAAATTCAATGGCTTCTGTTCGAAAACATGCAGGTAAACATCTTGGCGATTCCAAATGCCTGTTGTTTATGTTAATAATGCCCGTTGCCCGCCAAAGGTTCAATTATTGTTGGCTTTTGATGGTCGCATTATCCAAAGGCCGTCATTGTAACACTGAGTAGCTATAATGTGCCATTATATTGGTAGGATAAATACATATAGCTCAGCATGACGTCGTACATGGTCTGGCTTAAAATAAATGTGGAATATGAAAAACAAGTAGTTAATGTCCTTGCAACACAAAAGGCGACGCAGAAGGCTCACGAGACTCAAGGCTCAAGGCACAAGGAGTAAGAACTAACCAGGGTCATTAGAGCCACACACACTCTTACGCACACAATCTTACACATGAGCAACTGATTATCTGATAAAAATTTTTTGGTTAGTGTATTTTAAAGCCATACTAACATACATATGTTCACAATCAATACATGAATAGCTCTCGCTGCGTGTGCGGCTGCATAATATTTTTCGATTTTGCAAGCAAACAAACATGAAATTGCGCTATGTTTTCGTTTCCTTCTGTTGGCTTAGCGAGCATGTGGCAAATCCTGAAGCTAGCCAGGCAAAGCTCCATGCACAGCAAATGAAATTTTTGCTTATACCCAGCAACCCAAATAATGGCAACGTTTGGTTACACGTAACCATGGCTTTGTAGTGATACACTCGCATATTGACAGCACTGCAGTTTGCTTGAATTTAGCCCCTGGTCAGAAGTTCCTTGCTGTTTTTGTGTGAGCTGTTGCTGCCATATTTGACTTTGTCTAACCTTTTGGGGAGCCGCTCGAAGCGATAAAGAGCGTGTGTGCTGCAGTTGTAATTGGCATATCTGTGTCAGAGCCATCAACAGCACAATGTGCCAATATTAGCCCCTAGGGTGTGTGTGTGTTCGTGAGTCTGTGTGCTCTTGTGCGTAAGTGCGAATGGTCCTGTTGACGATCGATAATGAATGCCAAGTCCTATGATTCAATAAAAGTTATTGATCTGATTTAATCAACATTTGAGTAAACTTTCTACTTGGACTTCATTTGACCACACAGCTTTGTCATATTTCACAAAATAAATTAAATCAACTCCACGAAGATATATCTACATAAAATAAATGCTCTTTTCACATGTCGCGTGCTTGAAATACTTTATAATGATTGCCAGCTGCAGCATGTTGAATTGATATGATGATGAATTATGTTCTTACCCTTGTGATACTTTTTTCAAGGACATTTATTTGAAGGGGCTCATAAAGACTTACACTCAAATTGGTAAGCTCTTGGAAAGTGTGTGCCTTTGATTATTTATACCATTTTCATTTTCTTCTGGATGAGCAGGGAGCAAATAGAGCAGACCTTATCTTAACTCTTTGCTAGCCATATGTCGTCTGCTTTCCTTTTGTTCATCTCATTTAAATAAACCCAGATTTATGGCATATGCCAGACAATCACTTGCTAAGCTATTGCGTTAAATCTTGGCTTACGCTGCATGTGCAAAGAAGGACGAAAGCAAAGACTTTTTGGTTTGAGGCTATTCCGTTTTAGCATTTCATAACTATTGCAAAACGTGTTACACTTGCGAGATGTTTAGTTTAGTTCAATCGAAGCTGTTTTGACGACTTGTGACCGCTGATAAGTCAAGCCTAATTTGCACCCAGTATACAATTGTCATTTGTGACAAGCATTTGCCTTATTATTGAAAGTAGTAGTCTTGATTTTGTCACTTACTGTTTTTACTCGCTCAAAATTTAAACTCGTGCCAAAGAACATGGCAACAGCTGTCAGCTGTGACTGTGACCCCAGGAGCCAACAATGTTCTCTACTCTGCCTTCATTTTATTTCAGTTTGACTGTGCGGCGAGCGAATAGAAATAAAATATAAACTTTGTATTTTGTAACCAAAGTCGTTCACGAGCATTAAGTTCGCGTGGGTGGTTTGGAAAATATAAAGATAAGATTCACTTTTATATCTATGTGTTTCGCTAAGTGAATCTGTCAGCGGCTTGACAAAGACAAATGTCTTTCTAAAGTGAAATACTTATAGACTTAAAGGGCAACTAATAAAAAAACTTTCGTTTTGACACATTCTATGATGTTCTACCTCTATTAAAACACTTTTCCAATATAAAAAGGTTGCGCAAATAATAAATATTCTATAAAATACTAATCGTACCAAAATTGTAACTTTTAGGAACTGCCTCAAGCCACCCATAAAATGTAACTTTATTTAAATCAATTTAAGCCCAACAAGACGAATCAAAATGCTATCGGCAGCTGCAAAACAAGTTGAAATTTTGATTTTCAATGCATAAATTATTTTTGTGCACTCTATGTGCAGATGAGCGCTTCCTACGAAGAAGACTATGACAATGTTTGTTTTTGTTAGTTTTTTCTGGTTACCCACCTCATAAAAGTAAAACGAATTCAAGTTGTCCAATTCACCCGCATATGGTATCGTTGAATTGTCGCCAATTGACGCCAGAAAGTCGCTGCCAGGCGGCGTTGTTGTTGATGTTTCTAATGTTGTTGCTGCTGCTGCTGCTGCCATTGTTGCCGCTGTCGTCTTGGCGGCGCTTGAGGTCGTTGGCGTTGGCACCAACATTGCATGTGAGGCTGCAGGTGAGAAATATGTCAGGTTTACTGCAGCCTTCATTGACTCGGAGGATGCTGTGCTATTCAACGTCAAAATGCTGGCATTGGACGCCTGTGGATGTGCCAACATGCCCGATGACACGGAGGCCAGCGTGCTATCGAAAAGCCTTAGATGCAACATGCTGCCTGTAGTATTTATGCCTTAGTTTAGGTATGTGCCATGTCCAACAGTTAAAAGCTATAATTAGATTCAATTAAATTAATATTAAAATAGTCGCACTTAATTTACGAAAGTCAAGTGAAAAAAAGCGACAATTGCAATTGACGAGTGCTTTGGGAATAAGACCTGTAAGGCTTGGGTAGTAAAAATCCACTCATAAGTTCACAGCTGTATAATAAAGCGCTTTAAGCACTTTTCACAACACTTGCCGCATGCTACACGTCTGGGGACTGGTATTGGTGTTGTGAGGGTCCCCTGTCTGTCATGAAGAGGGGATGTGTGTTAAGCTCAATTAATTTGGGATTAGGTTGTGTACTGAGCCGTGTTATAATTGTGGCGCAGCATGTGACGTTTAGGTAGGCTGCAAACTTTTAAACTGAAGGATGATAAAAAAAATAAATGTGCGTCTCGTTTTGTGTTGTACTGAACTTTCAAAGTTAAGAAGGGGCATCAAAATTGAAGGCAAACTTTTATTTAATTGTTTAATGCATTGACGCGAATTGCTTAGATATAGTAAATATTCTGTCATTAAATTTTTAATGGAATACAGGTGTGCAGAAAACGCAATTTAAATTGCAAAAAAAAAGTTAATAAATAATTACATTTAAATTTGAGTAAAAAATGTTCGTAAAACATATATAAAATAAATAAGCAATTGTTTTTAACTTTGTGGTTAAGTTGAAAAAGACGTACACAATGCACTCGAAAAGTAAAAAATGTATTTTGTATTAAACTCTCATTAAAACGATGCACATAAACAACTAACTTAATTTATATGAGAACGATTGTTTAATATTCGAATAATGCTGCTAGTTGAGCTTTAAGAGCATGTATCGGGTGAGATTATTGTTCATAGCTGATAACAACAACTTTAACAATTAGCTTTGTGCTTACCATACGGGCAATGTTCTTTCGACACGCATGTCTGTACAGCAAAACAAAAGGAACCCTAAACCCTTTGTATGGCCTTACAACTTATGCATGCAATATGTGACTCTGAGTCCGTCTGACTGCGTTTTACTCCCAGCCCACCCTTGCCTGTGGGTGCGTGTCTGTGCGTATTTGGTGTAACCTTTTGACAGCAGCTTGAAATTAAAAGTGCTAACTTATTAGCCACAACAAGGTGGCGGCAGACGAACGATGCAGAATAAATTTAATTTTAAAACGCAAAGTTTTTGCGCCCAGGTATTTGGGACTAATGTGAACACTCAACTATTTTGGCAATGATTTATACACACACGTACCACAGCTTAAATGTAAGTGTGTGTGTGTGTTGTGTTTTGTCTGGTTTGCGTTCTTTCATCTTGACACATTCAATTTAGTCGAGTGGCTGCCGCTTGGGGGCGTTTTTGGGCGTGGCCTCATGTCGCCCCTTTCGACGCTTATAAATTTATCATTTTTTATTGCATTTTACATGTGCATAGTTGCATTTGGAACTTAGCCAACAAATGCTTTGCTAGCGTCTGTTTTATGTTTTAAACTTGTCAAGCTTGTCGCTAGCCCCCCGCCCTCTCAAGCTGGCGGGTGGTGTGTTGCATTAAATAATTACTGCAAATGTGCTACTAAAATGACATTTTAAGTGTTAACGCTTTGAAGTGCAATGCTTTAAATACATTTGCAAAATGATATATTGCGCGTACGCAACACAGCGACATACACAGAAAACATTTTGTTGTCTGAATATATAAAAAAAAAAAACAATTTGTTGCTACAATTATAAACCTTTGCTTCTGTAGTTAAGCGGCTTTATGCTGCGTGGATTTAAATTCAATTCATTTTTTTTGACAACTGCATGTGGGACTTCCAGCTGCAGTAGGCTTTGTGTAAACTCGGTTTTATGCAAATTCAAACACGATTTAATTTGATGTGCCTGTATATATCAAACGATTGTTTTGACCAACAGAAATTTGTAAAGATTTTTCTAAAGAACAATTAACAAATAATGCATGTTTTTAATATATAATGTATTATAATTATACTAAAATAGTCAAGCCCATAAAAGAATTTAAAATTCATAATAAAAATCTGTTTTGCAGACAGGTTTTAAATATAACAATTGCCTATGCACATCTGTGGCAGATATTTATATACTATAAGTCAAGATAGATATTTGCTTTATGCATATGTAAATTGAGAGAATCTATTTAACTAAATAATCTTTTCAACCCTTTTAGACTTTGCAGCTTGGCATTTAAGTCATTGACCAAATCCTTATGCGCTGCTGGTGCTTGTGTTAATGCGCATTAAATTTGCATGCGAAATATCTATAATGTCACTTTAAAACATTCAGCTTCTTTTCATGGCCTTGGCGCCGGTGAGCATTTTATTTGATTTGTTTTGCTGTGCGCTTTGGCTTGAACTTGACTGACACACTTTGACAAAGCTGTCAGCCAACATGCGAACAGCTTCAGACAGTTAGAAAATCAAGTTCCTCTATTGCTGCGATATTTTATTTTTGGCCATGTGTTTTTGGCATTTTTGTTGCTGTTGCTGTTGTTGTTGCCACAAGTGGCGCTAGTGTCGAGCAGCATTTGATTGGATAGATCAGTGTGAAAACCGTTCAAGTGCATGCAGGAAAAAATTCTTTTGCATCTAAAATAAGCAGCTTCAAAAAAATGTCTTCTTGAGCTGACACAAAAAGGGATGACAAGCAAAAAGCGATAGATACTTGTGTGTGTAATCATTGCAGGCAACACACACAAATCCGAGAAAATGGCAAACGAACAATCTGCAAGCTTTAATACAGCCACACTATCGCCTTTTGTTAAATTGCAACAACTTTGGCTGTGTGACTTTGTGCAACGTTGCGTATGCGTCATAAAGTTCGAATGCAGCATGAGCTGGAGCAGTAGCAGCTGCTACAGTCGCTTTTCTCTTGACTTTAGTGCCACTTGGTGCATATATATATGTGTTGTTTTGTAACTCTTTTGATTGGTACTGCCATTAAATAAGCCATTACGTTGTCTGCAGCTTTACTTGGCTCAAATGTGCCCAGTGACAATTGGTGAGAGCATACAGAACATAGCTTGGCGACACCATGCTGCCACAAAATGAAAAATTGATTTCACTGGAAAAATATGAGAATAGCCAAAGCAGCGGCACAAACTTTATTGGGTCAGCAGTTTGTTGCACGTTGTATCTCTGTGTTACATATTATTTTTCATCTTCTTTGTTGCTCTTTTTTTTTTTGTTTATTACGTTTTCTCTTTTGTATTTGGCTTATGCTTTACTTTGTGTTGTTTGCGTTATGCTTAAAGCTGGGGCTATTGCAAGGACTTCTCTTACCACTATCCTCTTCCATTACTTTTGCCATCATATGTGCAATTGCAGTTCATGGCAATCAGCACAATAATGACACAAGTTAAGTTTTTCATTTCAATTTTATGGAGCGTGACGTGTGCTTGCTGCATAAAGGATAATTGGTCGTCAAGTATGCCATGGAGACTTGTGAGTACTTTCATAAAAATGAACATATTAGCTGAAACAGTCTTTATTTTGATTGCCCTTGCACTCAACTTGCGGAGAGTCGGAGAGAAGCGAAAATGAATACAAAGATATAAATAAATTTCAGATTACTTTGTCATTTTAAGCATTTCGCAGGGATCTTCGTCTCAAGTTGCTAAGCTTGCAAACAAATATTATGAAATATTTTAAAACACCATTTAAAATATATGTTCTGAAAGCTGGCATTAATATTAATCTGTTAGATCCTTTAATCTGTTTCATTTCAGACACGCGAAACTTTTTTAAAAGTATCTGCAACGCACAGAGTGATAATTGAATCTTTACTTGAGACTTAACTTAGCTTTGAATAAAGTCTGTTTATTGCCTCAGATTATTAAACACGTTCAACATTAACTAAATATTTTGTTACCTAAAACACATATGAGTTCATTATTTGTAGCTCTTTTTGGTATTGCTTTATATATTATCCTTAATGCCAGAGAGTCTCGCAGAACAATAGACCGAAAAAATGTCTAGCTAACAAGCTGTTGACGCAACTGTCTAGCATCTTAAGTAGCCAGTAACTTTAAATCTAAATTAGAGACAGTCATAGTCGCACGTAATGCCATTCACAGGCCCAAAGAATATTTAAGATTCCCCTCACTTTAATACTACATTTCGGCCATAGCCTATGGCGGCTGCTTGTTTAGCTGTCGCGATGGCTGAAGCAAATTAGATGTGTTTACATGCTGGAAAACAACTTTAAAGAGAATGTGATACATAGAATGATATTAATAGTAGAATCAATGTATATTTTTGTTATAAATATTGTCATACTACAAAAGTCAGTTTTCTAGTTTATTGTCTTTCTTATTATTTCATTTTTATTATTTATTTTATTTACACTCAGGAGCTTAAATAGCAAATAAATGAAATTGAATAAAAAACAGCTTGTTTTATAAAACTTCTACATCGCACTGTGTGCCTGTGGATGCCTTGTCCTTTTTTGAGTCCCCAGTGGCTGAAATACCGACGTGTGGCATTGTCTAGCATTTTATTTTTTTTTATCACTACACACAGGTGTTTGTGCATTTGAATTTAAATTTGTAGCACCTGTAAAACAGTTTTGAAAAACAATGAAGCCACATCAGACGCCGGCTGTGTGGCTGCTCACCCTCGTCTGGCTGCTGGGCTGCGACTCCCTTAAGCACACAACAGAAAAACAGACTTTTTATGACTTTTTACAACTGTGGCAATTTTCATGAGTTAAATAAGTATACATAAATATGTTTTGTGTAAATTGCATCGAAATGTTTACCTCAAGAGATAAGGTTTTGGGATAGCGTTCAATTTGAAGTGCTCAACTCCTATAACGACGACTTGGTCAAACATATAAGCTTTGCTAACACGTGTCTGAGCTAAATGCCATTTTTGCGACAAGGTGAAAGTAAAATACATGATATTGCTCTCTAGGCTGACAGCACTTAATTCAGCAACTACGCGACGGCCAAAAAAAATAGTAGCAACACAAAAATACAAAATACAAAACAAGAAAATGCGTATACGACAAGTTGCCTAGGTATTTGCGGGGGCGGCATTTTAATGAGCGTTGTTGCTTGATTTGATTTGCTTGCTCATATTTAGGGCGCACAACAAGACAAATGGCAAACAGAAAACAGCAAAACAACAGTCATGCTGTTGTAGCTTATTTTTGCTTAATTTTTGACCTATAAGCATACGTTACACTTCCGCAAACATTTGCTTATCGCCGTCTGTCTATCAATATGTTAACAGCTAATATTTTTTTGTGCTAAAGCAACATGTGTGTGGCTCAGGGCCAAGTGCCCCCCGTGTGTCGTATGAGCGATATGTGTTGAAAATTTGAATGACAAGCTTGTGTAAATTGATACTTTTATAATGCCTACAGCCATGCACGGAAATGTCTGGTTGCTTTGAGCATTATATGCACTTAATCGGAGCACTTTAAATGGCCCAACCAGTGGTACCAACCAATGCGATAAAACGGAAAACTCGGAAAAGTGTTAAGGGTTTTTGGTGCCTGCTGTCTGCCGAGGGTGGCAGCTAAATGCCTTTTATTGACTGTTTACATAACGATTCGCACCTGGACGAAGCAGCAAAAGCAAAGGCATAAATTAAGAGAAATAATTAAATTCATTAGAGTAAATGAATAAATAAATAAATGATAGAGTGAATGATGAGCCGGATGCTTTTGACTGCCCAAAACGCCCAATATCCGCAAACCTTTTAGGACTATTTTAAACTAATTAAGCTGCTTGTAACAAATATTTGACTGCATTTGTTATGCCTAGGCCCTGGCACAGAAAGTAATCGGCCAAAGGTAAAAGGGGCTGGCATTAATTAGCCTATACTTGTATGAGAGGTATATAAATGTCTGCCGAGAAGCTATTAATATTATTTATGTGTGCCCATTTACGATATGCTTTGTTGCTAATTGTTACTCCGTGTGAATGAGTTGTTAGCGTTGAGTGTTAAAATAAATACTTATACCACAAACAGTTAAGTTATAAAAAACGAACTCCCTTAAAACGAAGTTAATATATATAATAATATATAAAAACCCATTCTTTATTAAGTTTTCTCTATAGTTAAGTCCCCTTGAGATTCGTTATATGGGAGTTTCGACAACAACAAAAGCAAACGCTGCTACGAAAATAAACGAGCTTTATTAAATATTCAACAAGTTCATAATTCGGTTGATTAACTGGTTTAGAATGAGTCGGGCTGCTAATGAAACAAATGCCTCAAGTTCAAAGATGGCACAAAGATTCAACGCACAAACACATAGATAGATGTAATAGTAAGCTGACAGATAGACAAGCAGCATTGACAGTTGGATACCCAAGTAGACTGTTTGAGTATCAGTGTTAAATTCACTCGTTCATAGCTTAATCTTAAAATAAAATAGCAATGAGTATTTTTTAAATATTTCTTAATTCATTTCAAAATGAATAACAATTGAATATTTTTATGAATGATCTTGTGAAAAGCAATACTTTTGCTATGTTATAATAAATATTAACTTCACTTTGTACGAAATAATGTTTGCCTAAGAAGCTTTTAATTGAAAAGTTTCTAGTTAGCTTTTCATAACTCTTATATTGTTTCTCATATTTTAATTAAGCTATAAAACAGCTAGACGAGCACAACTTGACAAATGGTGCCTTTATGCGTTTGTGGTTTTGACTAGCCCAGATCGAGAACCAAACCCATACCATTGGCCCGTTCCTAAAAGGCCGTCACGCGTTAATAAATCAAAATGCTGCCACCGACTGCCTCTGCTGTTTTTGGTGGTGCTGTGCGATGGAGCTTACTTTGGCTTGCTGCTGCCTTTTGCTGGGCAATGAACCTTGCGACGATTTTGCCGCTGGTGTATGCGAACAATTAAGAGCAGTGTAGGGCAATCAAAGTGCATTGGATTGGCTTGATTCTCAATTTGCCAGCTGTTTAATTAAATGCTTAATAATGAAGCACGTGCTAAGCCAGGAAGTATCACAGTCATCATTTAAATTTTGTGAAAAGCAATTTTGGTTGAAAACAAACAAATAGCTTGAAGAAATCCAAATAAACCCAAGCGCCAGACACAGTCAACAGTCAGCCAAAGAGAAAAGAGAAAAGAAAAAGATTGACAAGCAAGAGATAAATGGAGCTCAACACCTACAGCCATTTAATTGGGTGTGGTTAAATCAGAAATTTCATTGATTTCAATCTGCAATGCCAAATATGTATGTACAGCGTACAGATTTTGCAGCATGCGGTGTCTCAGATCAACTGTGAGACGCTGCCTTTTTTGGCAAGCCTCTAATTAGTGATGTTGAGGCGACAAGCTGTGACCAAACTGTAAATCACAAGGTGCAAGCGTTAAGAAAAATCATCGTTCATTCTTACATTGTACTCTGTGGATGGGTATAACTGGCTGATGGTCTAAAAATTGAAAGTTTTCCAATTTAAAATTTTTTATCATTTATAATTTTGAAGGTGATATTAAGGAGGCTGTTACTTATAATATATAAAATTTGATAAAGGCTCAAAGGTTCTTTACATTTTAGTGAATTTCTTTAGTGTTAGTTTTCATAGCATACTTTTCAGCATTTGTTTAGGCCACGCTTTTTAAAACCTTTTATTTTTAACTTGACATTGTTACCATTTTTCACTCAGCCAAGTTCCAAACCTGTCACACAGCGCTCAAGTGTAACAATCTATATGTGAATTGTTGGCAACAACAAGCATATAAAAAGCCCAAACATCAACTCTTTAATCAACGCTACTGCAGCTTGCGGCTAACGCCCTTAAGATACTCTGTCTTCATCATCCGATGGTTCTTACTTCTTCTGATTCTTTTGCTAGTCTTGTTTTTTTTTTTGTATACCTGTTACCTTTGCCCGGCACGTACACGGCGACGAGTTTAAAAAAAGATTTTACTCCTTTCATGTGGATTTTGCGCACTTTGAAGCACTTATTTGCATACCTCGAAATGTCGCAATGTGTGTGCAAGTGCGCAGTGCGTGTCATGCCTCTGATTGCCTCACTTTATGCATAGGCACAATCAAACATATATGTTTGCAAATAGAATTGAGTGTCAAATGTGCTGATGATTTTGTGAATTTTTTTTATTTACATAAATATTTCGAAAGTTTGGTTCGATGCGCGCACTTTATTATCAAATTTCACTGCTTATAATCTAAATTTGATAAAATAATTTAAGTTTTAAACATACATTTTTGATTTCCTTAGCTAAATATCAAACCACAATTTATTGCTAATCAAAGGTCCGGTTCATATAATGAAATTGGTATACTATTTTCTAGCTGTTTTCAATATCTGCCAAAAACAAAAACAATCAACTGTGTTAGCTAAAATGAATGTGAATAAACTTAATTTTTATTTTTTGTTCAAGCGGATGCTTTTTTCCTCCTTTTAGCCGAAAATGTTTGTGCCTGCAAATATGCCGACTATTAAAACTATCATAAAACGAGCAAGGTTAAAAGTTTGTTTGTTGGTTTTGTTGCTGCAATAAAAGATCAAACAGCACAACACTTTTCATTAAATTTTGCAACATACATAAACTGAGTTCACATTAATTACTCAACGTTAAAAGAAAAATATGCACTCAATTTTAATATTGATTGTGGCTTTTGATTGCTGAAAGCTACACTTAGCTAATTGCACAAGAGTTTATATAATCTTAAAGCTGCATAACCAAACTCTCACCATCATATCGTATAAGCATCAACCACTGCCCTGTTTCTATTGCAACCTTACAATGTCACCACGCACACTGCAGAACAAGGATAAGTTGCAAAACTTTTAGCATTTAAATAAGTTTGCGCAAAAACTTTATTTGCACTCGATTTCAGTGTGCCTGTGCAGCTGCAGTTGCAACACTGTACATAATCTGTTTTTCCAAGCAATGCGATTCGAATTGCGTTGCAGCTTCCGATACTTAAGTACTTACCTATGGCTAACAGAAGAGCTATTAGAGGAAATACTTGTCGCCAAGTTAACTGATTGATTGGCATAGATTGATGCTTTAAATGTGACACAGAACATAAAGCCAATTTGCCAAATTGTTTTTGCCCATAAATCTAAATTACGGAAATATAATTTATGTTTGAAATTTAATTCACAAGAATGAACTGTTTGTATTTATAACAAAAAATGTTTAAATTTTTTAGAACTACTCATAGCATAACTTATAGTAAAGGAACCTGATTCTGCTAATGACTACGGCCGTTTAACATTTTTGAAACAAATTGTATTTGTACAGCATTGTAACTGAAGGGTAACTGACAGCTATTTAGCTGAATTTCTACGGCCTGGCTGAATGGTTGATTGCATGATTGCCTGACTGCGCCGCTCTTTAAACGAGTGTAAAATGTTAATGAGCTGTCATTCCATTAGCAAGTTTCCGTTCGCGAGTGCTTCTGTTGCTGACGACATATTTGCAATGCACATAACACCAACATTATCAAAACAGTGTTGCAGTTGCTCACATTGCGGCTGTATCTGCATGGTATTTCGGACTCTCATAACAGCACTCATCACTGTGACATGTGTTCTATTTTAGGAACATAAAAATAGCAGTGCCTACACGTGGAGAAAAATGAAGTCCAAGGGGATCAACGATTGCAAACACATGTCTTTTTAACTTGAAATAAAGTCTTTGATTTAATTTGTTATATTATTCTTTTTACCATGGGATAATTATTTTATTTGTTAATAAACATTTATTTTATAGTAGTTAATGGCTAAATTACATTGTATTTTTCTCAGTGGATGTCATAGCATAAACATAGCTTGCCAATTGATGTTGCTGCTTTTGTTTTGGTTTGTAGTTGGCGTTCGCTGACATTGCTTGTTATTGTCAACGCTTGCTTGCTAAACACTGGGATACAAACAGTGTTCGCCCAGGCAACCTGCCCTTAAAGCGTACATCTGGCTTATCGAGGTTGGCTGTCCAAACTAATGGCACAATTAGGCAAAACAAAAGAATTTTAATCACAGCAGCGATAAAGTTGTGACATATGCTGCGGTTTTAAGCCCAGGCTATTTGTTCAACTGGCAACCATAAAAAGATTTATAAGACATTTAAACTTGAATTTGTGGTTTTGGTCATGCGGGCTACGCCACTTGATCAAAACTGTATGGCTATGGCGCACGGCTTAAATGAATAGACTAAAATAGCAGAGTGAATGAAGAGGAGCATATTAGACACAAATTGTTGTAACATATCCATTTTTTTTACGAAATGTTTATTTTTAATGTTTGTAATTATAAGCAGCTGCTTTTTTTCTGTTGGATTAAACTACCTATTCTGAATTCCCAAGAGTAACTTTAAAAGAAAGCAAATAGGAATGCATATTTTACCCAAAGCATCATTATAAAATAGAAACACTCAGGTAAGTGGCTTAGAATTTTATATTTGTGAGAATTTATATTTCATATGCATAGCAAGGCTCGTGTATAAATACATAAATATGCACATAACGCATACGCAATGTTGCTCAGAGCCAAATGGTTATGTAGGTGGGCGGACATGACGTATGATTAACGCAACTGCCAAGCGTAAGTGGCAACTGGGCGTCCGTAAGCTTTAAATGCAACTTTTAAATCATATAAATAACAATAGCGGTGTTTAACTGGTAGCTTGGTAGTTTGAGATGTGGTTTGCATACAAATTGCATGATATAACCATTAACAATGCCTATATAATAGCAATAAAAAATTATAGCATTATTGAAATGTCAAGTGGCAGTGCTATTTACGATAATGCATAATGGTATGACCAATAAAAATTAAATACGAATTGAACTGTCAGCCAGTGATCATTGGCCTTAAATGCAGTTGATTATTGTGCAGTTGAATGTGTTAAGAGCGCATAATGTTAAGCGTAATGAGAGTAAAATAAATTACTCAAGCACAAATGTCTTTTAAAGACAATTTGTCGTCGTCGCCATCGACTGTAAGCGTTGGCCTGAAAGTGCAAACCACAGCAAAGCGAAGACGAAGACACAACTGAACGCCCCCTGAGACAACCGACCATCAATGGCATCATTAAAAAAATGCCGCACACAGCACAAAACACCCAGAAAAAGGTAATGAAAAAATAAAGATGCAGACATGCCAGACAATTGGACTTCCCAGACAGTCGGCACATTATTGATAATCACAATATTTATGTGCGTTTAACGACACGACAGCCAAAATTGTTAAAACAAATCATTGACAGCTGCTGTAGAGCTGCTTTAACAGCAACAACTAAACGCACATTTGCGGTGGTCTTCACATCAGTGCTCTTATCCTACTTTTACTTGCGAAGTTTTTCTTTTCACTTTTAATGTCTCTTTTCGGTAATTTTGGAACAATATTTTTTTTACGTGACTTTATTTCTTAATACATATATTTGTTTTCTTTGAAAATCAAGCAAAGCAAAGCAGAGAAAAACTTTTAAGATGCTGTCTATGTCAAATTTAAATCTCTACTCAAATTAATTTAAACATTAGAGCTTAAAAATCTAATTTTAACAATTTTGATTGGCTTAAACTTTAAAAGTATTATATTAAATATTCAAATGATAAAGAAGAATTAAATAAAATATTCAATTTTAGATTTGGTTTATCTCAATGGCAATTTAGTTTTTTTTATTTATTGCAACACATTTTGCAACATCTTTTTTCCACATGTTTTACACTTTTAGCCAAAATGTTGCCCCAGTTTTGCTCCAAAACATTTATTTGACATTTGGCAGTTGTATTTTGCTGCAGCTACAGAGCAATTAGCAAATTGTTGGACCTTTTACGATACTTTACACAAAATTTAATTGAAATTGTTTGTGCTTTAAGTCTAAAGCTACCTTTTTATTGTTAAGAGACAATTAAAATCTCTGATTTTATTTACTATTTGAAATTTACTAAATATTAAAGTTATATAACAATTTGTACTTCGTTACAAAAGTTCATTTTCTTAACATTTAAGGTTAAGTTAATTTTTAACTAACATGACATTCCGTTGCTCGACTATTTGACCCGATTTCGCAAGCCGTTTCTCTTTTAGCTACACCTTATTTAAAATGTACTAACAATAGCCAATAGATTAAGGCATTAGAAATCGCATAAAATTTTAAGTCGATCACATTTTTATAGGCACTCAAAAGTCTAAGCGGAAGTTAAGCGGAAGCAATGCAAACTGATAGACAGTCTGGCGACCTGTTTATATTGTATCTTTTTGTGTGTGTTTTGTGTGAGTCATGTTTGTTGGTTTAATAGACTATTTCCTGTTAATGTCAGTCAGCTGTGGAGTCAATGACATGTTATATTTGTCACGTGATTGCAGAGAATGACACACAAAAAGCCAGATAATAGCTTTGAAGACTTTCAAAATGTTTTATTTTTGCGCTTTACGACTTTATTTTTTTAAGTCTGTTAAGTATGTACAATAAAACAGATGCGTTTGATACGCTCACGTAAGAAGCGGAGAGAGAAATATAAGAAATAGGATAGCCGAAATGGCACAAGACGGATAAACTAAATGGTATCAAATGAAAAATGACTTGAATGAACCGCATAAGTAGCTGCTAAAGATATAAGCAAACACATAAGTCACAATAACCAAATCAACATGCCTAACAAACGTAAGGTAAATTCCAGTGAAAATTTAAAATCACTGGACAAAGGAATGTCATAGCAAATGGCAAACATGCCATTTACAGTTTATCACGCACGTATTTCAATTTTTGTATGGCTATATGAGTTTGAATTTTTCTGTGGATATGGGTATGTGAGTATAATGAAGGACTTTGCTTTGACATACGTGATCTGGATTGTATTTCTGTTGCATACATCTAAGCAGATACTGAGTATCGGCTTCGACATTTCAACTTGAGTGGCTGCTCGTTGAGCTTATTAAATTATTTTGTATGTTCCAGGAACTGGTAACTGCTCGGAAGGGCTTAAAAAAATTTTTGTGCTTATTTATCATGTGAAATGTTTGCTTTTGAAAAAACCTTATAAAAAGAACAAGTGGAAACGTTGCAGTTGTATTGCTAAGAAATCTTGTGACACTCGGTATAAAACTGTGAAAGACTTACGATCCACCTTTGGTATCCGTCATAAAAAGGAAACGTAATAAGTGTAATGCAGTTGAAGAGAAAACGTTTTTGGGAATGTTCCTTATTCGCAAAACATATCTAGTTTATGAGCATTTCACATGTGTCGTAAATCAGCGCTTGGCCTATCAACATTACCGCACACAACCACGCCCCCTCATTTTGGACCCTTGTGCAATGTGGTGTGTAGAAAACCACATGATTAGCTTTGTATGTTAGTGTGTGTGTTCGAATGGAGTCTGCACAATAAAAACTTCAAGGGACAACTTCGCATATGGTGGCAGCTTCGTGTTGCAAGTGAGTATCGCTTTCCAGCTAACATCTTCATAAATAAGTCAAGCGTGTGTATCGTATGACACCCCCCCTCTCGCTTTTTTTCCAGATTCACACAGCAAACCCTTATAAGAACTCCAACTCTGAAAATCACTCTGGACAGCGGTTTGTGCTTGTCATCGTAAAAAGCTAACCATTTTTCCGCTTCCGTTCATCAGCAAAATGGCATTAAACGCAGATCAATCACAATCTAGGCACCAAAACTGACCCTCATAGACACATGACAAATTGCCAGTTGCAGGGGAATGGATCACAGCCAAAACTGACATTTGAACTTTTACGTTAAAGTACCTCTGCTTTTTTTTTTTGGGTGGCGTAAATAAGTTTTCGTTTTTGACTTTGCTTTATGCATTTGACTTGAAATTGTGCATTTTGTGCAGTTTTCAGCTTTGAGCTAGGTATTTATTGATCCCTTATCACTTATGTCAAACTTTTTGGGTTTTTAAGCAGCCTATCCCTCATCCATTAATTACAAATTTGTAATTTATTTCCCAACAAATACCGATAGAATAGAAGCTCAGTCTGCTTGATTAAAGTTAAACGAACAATTGCTTAAAATTACATAGCTAGAGTTTGGCACAGTTCTTGGCACAAATTGTAAACTATTTGATTCTGCTTGACCCAACGAACTGTAAATTTGTAACAAAGTTAAAGAAACTTTAGCATGGCTTACTCACATTCTACGCATGTCGTCTTTTGCCATTTGTGGGTTTTTGTCAATAAAACTTTGACTCAAAAAGGTTTAAATCAAAGTAAAAACATTTTGTTCAACAAAAAAATGTTTATGCAAGATACTATATTGATAAATAAATTAATGACATAATAAAGTAAACCACAAAATTCAAAGTATTTTCATATGCATTGATAATAATAAAACAACAACTTGATAATAAATAATTTCATTTGTGTAATTAGCTTATTTGTTGCACAGACACTTATGACAACAATGAAAACCTCGATTAAATTGGTATTTTATTATAATTTTCTATTTTGTAAATATTGCATCACATTCAACAAATTCTTGTCTATAAACAGCAACAATAACATCATTTTCATATCCATGCCAACATGCGTATTTGATCAAAAATGCAATATGCTATCACATTTCCCTAGCCCGGGCATAAATTGCAAATGAAAGTATGCACAAAGTTTGGAATGCGTATGGTAATTTCAATGAACAATTCAAAATGATTTATATGCATTTCCAAGTGAATGCTTCTACATTCCGAACTTTGCAAATACATTTTTGAATCAAATGTAACTTAAGCCTGCAGTAGAGATAAATATCAAGATACATAAGCATTTGGCAATAAGTTAAATTAATTAGCTGCTTTGCATTGCAATACAAATGTTAAGATTAAGCGCTGTCAACTAAATTTGTTTGAATATTGCATAAATAACACAGATACTTAAGCGCTAAAACCAAGTCCAAGGCATGGCGCTTATAATTGCGCAATACTCACTTAAATATTTGCCGTGGCATTAAATTGTAAACTTGCAATTGCAACTCAGATTGCGTTTGCGTTTGGTTTGTAATTGAGATTCAAATGCAAATTGAATTTGGTGTTTGGTGTTTGGGTTTGTTGTAAGAGTGTTAAACAAGCGCCGCCAATTTGCGCGAACAACTTGTGATTTGCACTTCAATTTTGTATATTTGGCACGAAAATTTCACTCGACACCACTTGAGACTTGCAGCTGCACTAACACACTGTCTGTCTGTCAATCTATCTGCGGTCTGTCTGCGGCCGCACGTTTTGTTACTAAAAGATGCACACACGATTAGGCCAATTAATAGTTAACCTTTTTATCTTGCAACGTATAGTAAATCGTTCAGATGACACTCAATAAACACCACAAACTGACTAGAAATCGACACTGTTTTTAGCCAGCTTTGATTTTTTGATTGCTGGTGCATAAATCTTAATGATGTTGTTCAATTAGTAGCTTTCGGCAACTGTCCTTCCGCTTGACAGTTGCGCTTGGACTCTGTCTTACACTTATTGAAGGTCGCGAGGCGACTCAACTGTTCCATAAAAAACAACACAAATACTTTTTCTTTTTGGCACTGAATACGAGTAATAACCTATTACGATATTAAGTTTCGAGAGTTTTTGAACCGTTTTGTTTTTTGGCGCACGCAGCGTTAAGAAATTCGCCGTCTGGCTCATTCACAATTTCGCATTGAACTGAACTTGTGTGTGGCATCGTCGTGCGGATTTTCTTGTTTGCTGTTGCTGGTTCTGCTGCTACTGCTGCCGCCGTCAACGCACACTGGTTCAAGCTGTACAACACGCATGTGCCAACAGTTGGTTTACTTTCAATATGACAAAGCTGTTCTTAAAAGTAACTAAAGAAATTTCGTCTGTTTTAAAGCCAAAATTTTTATTTTTTGAATATTTATTTTTTTAAATTGTATTTATTATTAACAAGTAACTTAATTTGTTAGTTACATAGGAGATTTGCAGGAAATAACATTTTGAAAAGGACCACTATGCAACGTCGACTTGCGCTGCTTGATTTCACTTCAGAAAGCTCTGCCGGCACCAGCAACTGAAACAGAAACACAAACAGCTGTTTTTTGTTTATGTTGCTTAACTGGTTTTGCGCACATGTTGCGTGTTAATATGTTGCTGCTGCACTTGAATGTTGCACGTCAATGCCTGCCACTACACTTGATTATGGAGATGCACGTTGCGAAGTTAAGTATCTCAAGTGTTGAGTTAATATTTGCAATAATTCTCGCTTTTGATTAAGCTGTCTATGTTGCCGGCAACATTTGATGCCGAGCAACAAAATGTTGCTGAGCATCAAGCGAAAGCTTTGAGCATAGCAACATTGTGATAAACATTTACATTAAGCTTTCTTATCAAATGGCAGCTAAACAAACAACAACTGTTAAATTTTGAAGAATTGAAGGTAATATTTAAGAGCAAATGCCTAATGTAGCTGAATATTAAGTGAAAAAAAATATTTGTTTATTTAATGCCGTATGTTTTTTTCTGTAACCTTTTTCCATCACATTAAACATTTTATATGTAGTTGAACATTAATTATTATATTTTCGGCATATTCTGGAAATACGATGATAATATTCTCATATGATGGTACAAAGTAAGAGAAAACAATTTAATTGTGCAAATTCTTTGACAATATTTCGTATCTCGTTCTGTTTTTTGGAATTTTTGGTTATTTATGACTTTAATTGATTTGAGTGGCGTTAATTTCTTGACCCAAATACCAATGAATTTTATTCCCATTTAAAAGGCGTCTGATCTACAAGAAAAGCCACAACACAAAGTATAAGGCAATAAAATTACTGCTTCAATTGTATTTAAGTTGTAGTTGTAATGATTTTTTTTGTTTGTTAATTGTTAATGCGTTACAAAAAGAATCAGAATACAAAAAAAAATTGTCAACAAATAAAGCCGAACAAAGCAATTTGTTATTGCATATATAAACAAAACAAAAAACATCTGCTTTTATGAATATTGCATTTAAACTCAATTCGAATATGTTCGAAAACTTTGGCATCATCGCATCAAAAATAAACGATTTGTTGTTGTATCTATTTTTTTTTTGCTTTACGTGTATATCTGCAGGCAAATTTATCGCTGTTGTATTTATTTATTGCTCGCATTTAGTCATAAAGCACAGCGCATAGAGAAATGAGACGACAGTTTCAGCGAATACACCGACAACGATAAGTGCCGACACTCATCATGTTCGCCTGTCAAGTGGCGAATGCTTTAAACAACAAACCAAACATACAACAACAATAATAAGCGCTTAAATTAAATAAATATACAGGCGTTAAACTATTTACTATTTGAAAGAAGTATTTTAAGGAGAACATATGAATAAAATTACACGTATTTTTAAGGATTAGATTAGTATAAAAATATATGTATTTCTATAAATATTGTTGAAAGCATAATATTATTCATAAAACACCACCCGAAAACAAAAACAAAAATTATACAAAACTATTTTCTATATATAATTTAGAGACGTCATGTGGCGTAGGTGTTTTACGAAGATGAATATGTTGATCTTGTCAGCGACAGCTGACAAATTTATGCATCGTTGAGATACTTGTGGATCGTGCTCTTTCTTTGGTAGCTAATTGGCCTGCTCATAATGCGAGTACATACTTGTATACTAGTTTACGTTCTTATTTATATTCTGTGCTTAAGACATAACAGGCGACAATTAAGTGCTTAGGCAATTTGCTCGCATTTGTTAACTTTATGCGTAACACGCTTGGGATAAACGATGTTAAATATATTAAGAGTCATCGGGCGTATTAAGCTTCTTTAATGCCCATTTAGTCTCATGATATTAAGTCTAGCATTTATTTATGGTGCCTATGAGAAATATTTATTTATATGGCCATCATGCATCAACAGATAATATGCCCACAAGGCAACCACATTAAGAATCCATATGCAGGATTCAAGCTGATTGTAGTAAGTGAGAGGCACTTTGTATGCCAAGGACAATATCTGCATACATACTTAAACACAGACAACTTACTTGCAACTGCAACTGACACTTACAAACAAATCAAGAACACTTAAAGAACATTATGATGTTGATGATTATATGCAAAACGCTGCAATAGAAATGAGCAATTGTGCACACAAATTCATATCAAGGAAACAGACGCCCACTCAAACATATAAACATTGGGCTTTGTGGTCCATACTGCAGTATTAACATTCAACCAATTGCCGACCACAGTTGCCGCCCAGACTGCTTTAGAAAATCATAAGTTATCGAAATGATGACTGTTGTTGACAGTGCATAACAGGATTTTCTATTTAAATGTATGTTTGTTTATGCAACAGAGATGAAACGCAATATGAGAATCATTGAAAATTTAAAAAAAAAGTTTAACGTTGTGATATGCGAATACTTCTTTAAGACCAAGCAAACAAAGACAAAAGAAAGCATAACAAGTAAAAGATTTGTATTATTCGTGTGACTTCACTTTAAGTTACTGTTTATCTAAATATGCATGTCTGCGTTTCATGTCCTTGCTTATCCCATGCAACAGCTTGACAACCACATTATAGCATGTATATTAATAAAAAAAAAAACTGTGAGAAATAGTGTGGAGCCCTGCGGTTGCCCAGCAGCCAACACATCGTATGAGCAATTTGCATAATGAGCAAAGAATCAAATGCCGCATGTGGGATGGCTTTGATTGTAAAAAACAACTCAAGTCTGGAGCGGCAGGCCCAACAACAGCCAACTGACCCAATTACGTTACTTTTATCTAAAGCTGCAACCCAACTTAAAGTGTAAGGCGTCTGTAACCTTAGGCATTTTGTGTTTTCTTTCGAAATTGTTGGCTGCCTTAAAGCTATCACGTCGAAATTGTTGCATTTCGAGTGGCATACGAAATTCTAAAGGCGTTCACATCTGTCGCTGTGAGATATATCTTAACGCAAGGTTCAAGGGTAAAGAATCTGATTAAGTGTTGAACATATTTGTGTATATTTATTTGTATAAGCAAATTCGCCAAACCAAGTAAACAACCACTTTTAGCATCGCAATCAGCAACTGCACCAAAGCAGCTAAGCTCATTAACATTTTGATTTGGTTAAATCAAACAAACATTTCCGGCAAGAGAAATGGCAACAAACATTGAAACTGCTCGCATGTCATTGGCTTTTTAAATGTGTCAAAACCTGATTGATAAGTGTTTAAACTTGAAAGGCATCCAGAACCAATAAAATTCAGTTTGAAAATACTTTTGGTACACAATAATTTAAATCTCACTTACTGCTTGTGCATTCGTCTTAAAAAGAAAAGAGTTTATGCGCTTAATCCATATAAACATTTCTTAAAATTTTTTTTTTTTTACATTTTGACATGCTTAAAAAAGTTTTGTTTTCTCGCATTTTGTCCAGGCATTCTAAAAACCTATTTCAATGATTTTTGGTAAGCATCTCAGCATTAGATTCAAAGTAGGCGCTGAAAAGAGCATTAAAAAAGCAGAACCAAATCATTTTATTTCACCGTCAGTTGGATGTATACAAATGTTAAACAATAAAAATTCATACATTTAATTTTCTTTAAACTTACAAGTAAAACAAGCACATTGTGCGTCAAAAAAGCAAAACTGACACACAAATCTCGTATTGCATATGAAATTGTGAATTATTATAACAAATCTTTGGCTGTAAGTTACACATATATCTTATTAATCAAAAATTGATAAAATGGTGCGCACAAATCGACGTAAAAACATTGAAGAGGTGTATGGGACCAAACTGGAAGCGATCCAACCGGGACGACAGGCCATTCCTCAGCCGGGCATGACTAAGACGGCAGCAATGCGTGTTGCCTCTGCTCGCAAGGGGGATTCTCGCACCCAGCGCAGCTATGTAACTGCCAATGATTATTATATTACTACAAATACGTCAGTGAATGCCACCAATATGCGCAAGGCACCCAGTGGCATGATGTGTCGTCAATCTAAGACTAACCATGTACCGGTGCAAAGTAAGACAGCCGCCACACAATCTCTAAACTATGGCCCCATGTCCAGTCGCCGCATGAAGCCGTTGGGTCTCGAGCAGCCATCCAACCAGCAGCCAAAGGTGAGCTTTGTGTCTGGAGACAATAACAAGGTACACTGTCACCCACAACGTTTACATGCTCACGCTCATCAATATGGACAGCCGATGCCGATGCCGATGCCAGTGCCGATGCCAATACAAATGACTCAACGCACTGTCTATATGCCAAACGAAGCAATGGATCCCAGTCAAATGGATTTCACTGATAGGGAAAGACGTCGGGCACATATGCAATCGCATCATCAGATATCACATCCACATCCGTTGCAACATCAGCTGCATCAGCAACAGCAGTTGGATCATCCGAGCAACACCAACAACAATGCTCAGCAACATTCGCATCTGAATATGAAGCATCAACAGCATGAACAGCCGCGACAAAAACAACAACAGCAACAAAAACAACAACTACATTCTGGCCATGTTCGTCAGGTTGGTGGCATGCAACCTCCAGTTGTAACCGAAGATGAAGATAGGGATGAAGATCCCGAAGAGTTTTTTGAGCTTATACGCCAGACTGTTAAGCAGGCTGTTGGAGTGAGTAAAATACTCAGATTGTAGTATAACAGCCTTTTTAATTAGATACATTTCTCCCAGACAACAATTTCTGAGATTGTTAATCGAAATTTTCGCGATTTGGCTGGCAAAATGGAACGTTTTTCAAACGACTTACGGAAGACTAATGATTGTTTGGGCAAACTACATGCGGAAGTTGCGAACAGTAAGTAAAACGCAAAATTCACTAAATCTCTATTGTATGAGATCCTAACAAATATGTCCTTCTACAGAGATTACTCACTATGGCGAGGAGAATACACGCCACTTTCGCTATCTGTGCATGAAATCCGAATACGATAAAATGTTTTATCAACAGCAGCAGCAGCAACAGACTTTGACAACTGGAAAACAAGCAGCTTCTCAAGTGGCCCAGGCTCCAATAGTTAATCCCAATCTGCCTTCAGTGCCGTCTAGAGTTCCCAAACAGGCAATTGCTTTTAATAATGCTAAATCTGGCAAGCAGTTGACAGCAGCAAAGATGGCACGCGGCAGCCAAAAGAAAGTAGCAGCTGAATGCGTTAAGAAGCACAATCCTTTTGCATATCGCAGCAGTTCCAAGTCTTCACATCACCATCCGACGGAGGAGCCACAATCATCGTCAGAGCAGAGCGTCAATGTTAAGTCCTCGGAGCTAGGTATACTCGAAGTTATGGGACACATTCAACGCTTGTGTACACAGATGCAATTTAGCGATGTGAAGGACGAGCAGCCAAAATACACTTCTCAAGCAGGAATCTCCGAAGTGAACATGTGCGAAAAGCCAAAAAACAATAACAACAACAGTGCAAAGGCCAGAGCTGATCCTTCAACAGCTGATGCTCTAGAAGTGGAAAGCATGGACGAGATTGACAATTTCGAAAACAGCTCTGATGAGATGTCAATGTACAGTGGTGATGGTGATGATGGCAGTGAAGCGTCATGTGACGGCAGTAGCACGGCACGTGCACCACAAGAAACACCAGGAGTGAAGCATTTGATGCCGCATATTAACCAGGGTGCTGGCGATGGTCAATGATAACAGACATGAGAGAGAGACACTTAGTATCAAGAAAACAATCCAACTGATTTATTTTTTCTTTTTTTTTCTGAGGGCCACACTCGTTGTGGCTTACTTTTATTTGGAACGTAAAAATTTTAAATGTCACAAAAAACAAACCATTTTGATTATTATTTTAATTGTAAGAAATTGATTCAACAAAACTAGTAAAAATTATTTTGAAAATAATATAAATATAAATCCAATGAGCAAAATAGAACGTAAATATTTTGTTTCGAAATTTGTCCCTTACAATTCCTGCTAAGTAGCTACTTACAGCTGACCCATAAAAATGCGAGACAACCTGGTTCAGTACATGATGTCCATCGGTGTCACTAATCGCCCGTCCATATATATTTGACTGGCAAAAGCAGCACGCTTAAAGTGGGCGATGAGGTCGCAACAACACAATGTCACACCAAAAGAGCTAATGCTCGTGAAACCCAAAAAACGGTCCCGAACCCAGTGCCGCCCACTCTTCCGCCTGGCTCCCACCTCTAACGCCCTCTCCCTCTCCTACTACACCCGGAACCCCTCCCCCCCCCTACAACCCTCCCACCCCACTCTCACCCCTGACAATCCTCCCTGCCACCTCAAACACACGTCCCCGCCCCCCCACATCACCTCCCTTCACCACTACCCCCCCTCTCTCACATCGAACAACCATATGTACGAGACGGATAACTACTTGTCCAATCTGCAATCGATCTTCGTCGCTGTGGTCCGGGACTGTGCGGCGCATCGGCGTTGCGCGGGGGGGCGCCTTCACACGCTCCAAGGGAAGGCGTACGGGCGCGGGATGTACTAACGCGGGGAAAATCAAGGGCCGACCACAAATACGTGTCATATCAGGGTAAGGGGAGGACCATGGCAATCCCGGGAAGTGCATCGCCTCGGGGGGGTTCTCTCGCCAAAGACCCAAAGCGCCACTGCCAGGTAATGACTCCGTGATTGAACAGGGGCTCAAATGACGGCAATCACAAGAGAAAAACGGATGTGACAGAAAAAACAAGAACGAAAAATACTAGGTTAGACAAAATCAAAATGGAACAAAGCAAACATCAAAGACGGAGTCACGCCATACACCAAGGTGATTAAGGCTGCAAGTAATGCAGCTGGTGTGGTGTCGGCGTCGGGTTATCAGAGGGGATAGAAGCGGGGAGGAAACAATCGAACTAAAGACAACGCAAAAGCGGTCAAAAGGCAGGGCAGGGGGGAACGTTGGCTAAAGCGACATGACTTGGCAGTACAATCAAGCGGGGTTGCGACGAAGAAAAAGACGAATAGCTGTCACAACGGAGAGTTAACAAAGAGTAAGCGAAAATGATACCGCAGTTAATGATGTGGAACAAAGCAAGGGAAAAACAGATGCCCAACACGAGTAGCAGCTAACACAAGGGAAGTGCGTGGACTACGAGGGATGTTATGTCAAAGAGGCAAGGTAAGAGTGAAAGTTGCTAACGATATTACTCGACCAATGTCCGCATTGCGACCGCCGGACAACTGACGCTTGTGCTGTAAAACCTGCTTCTCACCGTGGTGAATGACCATGGTGTTGTGGCCAAAGCCACGCGCTGCCAACAGAACCAACAAAAAGGGGAACGGCTAGCCAATGCGGTGCACAAATACTTGAGTTGTAATTATAGATTGTGCACGCAGCGTCAGAAAGACCCACAAGGTAAGCGCTGACCAGACACGGCCGTCCTTCCGAAGACGCGCGCGAACCTAGTCCAGAACAAAACAAACGGGTCAGAACAACAGCGACGAGCGGCGCGAGGGGCCAACAGAAAAGTCGACCTCAAACCTAGAAAGAAAGAGCATGAAAAAACAACCCACACCCGAACAACCAACACGAAACAATGCGACAGTGGGTTGAACAAGTCGGCTGTTTCCAGAGGGGCATGGCAAAACCGGCACCCGGCAGGCGCAACCAAGAGGTTGTCTAAGTCGCGCAATACAAAAAAAAAAAAAAAAAAACAAGCTCATAAAGACCGTCGGAAAAGATACAAGAAATAGGCCAGTATATAAGATTTGGTTGTGGTGGAAAGCTACTGGGGGGCGGAGTGACTCAGGGGTCAAAGAAATGCAGGGACACAGGCGGGGTTGAAGTTGACCCGATAGGGGCGGGAGCTTTGTGTGTGGGGGGGTTCGTTTTAGTTTGGTGTGATGAAGCATGCGCCAGCAGCAACATCAGAAGCTATAACTAGAGTGGGTGTTAAATAGGAAAGAAAAGCGGGGTAAGCGTGTATAAAGAGTCAGGATTAGATAGCTCGAGAAGAAAAAAGCGGGTAAAGATGGCACGTGTGAACGGGAACAACCATTTTGTGTAGTTGAACAATGCGGTACAAAGGAGTTGCCGTATGGGGTCCCAGGCTGGGTTCACTGGGCGTGGTCGGTCTAGGCCATAAATTAAAGAAAAACAAGCGGAAACTAATATATGGGGCCCCATGACTTGCACCGAGACGCACAGGAGAAAAGTCACAAAGAACGGGAGACCAGACCAAATCCAAGCGGTGGGCAGCTGGATGGTGGGAGGGTCCGGTGCACGGTGGGGCGAAGGTCGCTGGCTAGTGTTGACAATGGGGAATGGCAGTAAAGTACAACACGAACACTCTCCCAAAGAGTCCGAAAGCAAAACAAAATGCAAAATGCGGAAATTCTGTTTAAGAAACCCAAAATGCAAATCAATTTTCACAGCACATTTCGAGCCTACGATGGTAGTTTTTTGTCAAGCATCATTTCTTCTTATTAGTTATTCGTTTTATAGTCTATTTGCTTTTGCTGAGTGAATAAAATGCTACTAATGGTCCATAAATGCTGAATGCTGCAGAAAAAGGACAAAAAAGTTAACAAATTGTTGACAGAACATTTTTGAAATTAAATACTTTATAAAAGAACAATAACGGAAATGGCCGTGAGCAGCCGGCAGCGCAAATGGAAATCGCAAACCCAATTGGGTGAGTTTTTTTACACAATAAAAAGGACGACATAAAAAATAATTTGCCAATCGCATTGAAAAAATAGTTTAATATTTGATAGATTAAATACAAAAAAATTTTATTATTTTAATACTTTTTTTCAGTGCTATTTTACCTGTTCGTCACAGTAGCTTGCATAGCTCATTGCGATGGCGCAGGTGTGACAGCGGATGGCAAACCCACCAAAAAATCAGCATCGCTGCGCATAACAAAGCCACAACCAACCAGCAGTAGCACCACCACCACCACCACCACTACTGTGCCACCGACAATCAATGACAACTCCGGCAGCACCAATGAGCAAATGGCGCAACTAATATCCTCCACAACGGAGAGCTATTCAGCTGACAGCAGCAGCAGCAGCAGCAATGACAGCAGCACAACTGCTGCAGGTAGTTTGGTGCCAGAGATTTGCATTAATGGCCTGCAGTTGAGCGTATCGAATGCGGATGGGGAGCAAGTAATGCGCAGGCAGCAGGAGCTAGTTCAAGTTATTGAAGGAGACGTTATGCTTAGCGTGTTGACGAGTGATCCTGTTTCAGCGCTGTTTGTTATCAATCGCGTTAATCAGGCAAATCTTATATCAGCTGACTTTGAAGTTGGTAAGTTAAGAATTAAATACATATAACTTAAATTAAGTTTAACATTAATATCTTACCACAGGGATTCGTGCTATCAGCGTGGATAGTGCTAGTCTGGCGGAGAATCTGCTCATACAAGAGGTTCAATATTTACAACAGTGTACACAACATTCGATAGGCATATTTATTGACTATGATTTGTACAAGCATCTCGAGTCAATCATCTCGGATTTGGAGTACAATGTGTGGCCCATACCCTCAACACGTGGCTATCTTTTTCCTAAAGTAGCACATCTGCTACATCAGATGCCCTGGGGCGAAAAGATTGCGTCTGTGGAGATTATCAGTGAAAATTTGGATATATATAATGAGTTTATGGAAGCTGCCAGGCAGGAGCACATGTGCCTTATGCACTTCAAGAGCGACGATAATGTTTATATACTTTTCGGCAATAAGGTGGCCAATCGCTTCAAGGAGAACGGCACTGTTTTTGCAGTGCCCACAGAGCGCACGGATGAAGTATTTTTGGAAGGTAAGCTCGAAAATAAAAAAACAGTCAACATTATATTTTACAACATTTAATGATAGACTTGCTATTAAAATCATCTTATGCTATAATATTTTTAATATTTATTTACAGAATTACCCAACAAGGCATTTATACTAATGGAGAATGCAATAGAGCTGCGCACGACTGACTTGGACACAATGCCCACAACGCTAGATGAGGTGCTTATTGGGAAGAGTGCGCTTCCATCACGCATTCTGGCCTTTGCCAGTCCCATTGTGGATCTGATGAATTGGCTACGTTACTCATTGGCTAAGCACTGCAAGCGCGATGAGGATCTCTACGTGCTGGAGAGTTGTTTTAATTTCCTTAACTTCATTGAGGACTGGCGCACACCGGAGTTTCGTCAACAATATGATACTGTTGAGCTGCTTCAACTGCTGCGCATGCGCAAGCTGTCTACTTCGATGACCTTTCAGATGCACCAGAAGAAGCAGAATGGTGTGGATGTTGTCACAGGCGAGTCACGCATGGAGCTGCGCGAGATTGCATCACAGAATTTTGTTACAAATGTGACGACCTACTATCATTATAATCGCGACAATCACACCAGCCTGGAGCTAAAGACCAAGTTTGGATTGGTTTTTAATTGCCAGTTTACGCCCGGCGACAATCGACGACACCCGTTTCTCTTCGATGGAGAGAGTGTCATGTTCTGGCGCATTAAGCTGGATACCTGGGTGGCAGCAGGTCTGACAGCCGCCATACTTGGCCTTATTGCCACACTGGCTATTCTAGTGTTCATTGTGGTGCGCATCACCCTGGCCGATGTGTTTGAGGGTAATCCAGTGACATCAATATTGCTGCTGTTATCTCTTATCCTCGTCTTCTGCTCATTTGTGCCCTTCTCCATGGAGTATGTGGGTGAGCAGCTGAACTCGCATGTAACTTTCGAGGATGTCAACACTTTAAATACGCTCTGTGCTGTGCGAGTTTTCATGATGACGCTCGTCTATTGCTTTGTCTTTTCGCTCCTGCTTTGTCGGGCTGTGATGTTGGCCTCCATTGGTTCTGACGGTGGATTTCTGTCGCATGTCAATGGATATATTCAAGCCGTTATCTGCGTGTTTAGTGTCTTTGTCCAGCTGGGCATGTCCGTGCAGCTGCTCGTGGTCATGAACGTGGCTTCGGAGAGCGTCTCCTGTGAGAACATTTACTACGGTCGCTGGCTTTGGGGCTTACTGGCCTATGATTTCTTGCTTTTGTGTTCCCTGGTCAGTCTAGTGCCATTCATTTTCCGATCGCAGCGCAACTATCGTGAGGGCATTCTGATTGTGATTGGCTCCGTGCTTCTTTTGATCATCTGGTGTGTGTGGATTGGTTTGTCGCTGTTCGGCGATGATTGGCGGGATGCAGCCATTCCTTTGGGATTACAGGCAAGCGGTTGGGCTGTGCTCATAGGCATTCTTATACCACGTACTTTTCTCATTGTACGTGGCATAGAGCGCTCGGATATTGCCCAAGCATTGCCCTCGCTCACTTCTCTAGCCTTTGCCCAGAACAATCAGTACTCCTCCGAGCAGGTTAGTTCGTTTATATCTGTGATTCTTAAGCATATTTCATACTTTTCTTTTTTCAGAGTGTCTATGAGTGCGTAAATCCCGCCATGCGCCACTGTTCGCAGGAGGAGATACATCATCAGTCGCCTAGTGAGATACCAACGCTGCCTTTGCGTGGTGGAGGTCCACGACGTCAGCAATTCTTTGCCAATTTACGCCAGGCCAATGCCAACATAAATCCACAACGTCCTCCGCCTCGACCACAGCAAAGTCCTTCGCGTTCATCTATTTGTTCCTTACCGCCATCGCCGGAGCACAGCAAAATAACTCGTTTTTAAGTGGATACGATTTTGACTGCAATCGCAATCTTTGGCAACACACCTAAACTTCCGTTTCAACTCTAGTCAAAGCGCTAAGAATGTGCAATCAGTAATCTCTCTTATTTTATATTTTTGTTAAAAACCATTAATAATAATAATTGAAGAACCAATAATTAATGGCCATCTAAGACTTAAAAACAAGTAAATCTAAAATAAAAGGTAAACCTTTTGGGTTTTTATTCTGACCTCATATGATAACGATTTCAAGAAAGCAGCATCCAATTTGGTATCAATGGTGAGTGCACTCCCTATTAATCCAGGCCACTTTACTGCAAATCCGTTCCTGTGTTGCGTGTATAACTTTTGACACTTCTGGTTTGTGTATTTGCTAAATATAAAGCTTGACCGTAAAAGCTTTCGAACAGTAATTCTAATTGGCTTTCTTGACACGTGACTAGTGAATTAGCTTTTAAAGACATTCGCTTGAGACGCTCCACCAGAAAAAGAAAACTTAATATTCTTTTACGTCACGTGACGCTAGAGCTGGCGCCTATTGTTTGGCCTTGAAACAAGGCGGAGTTGGTAAGCATTGTTTTTGCCAAATCTGTTTGTGTTTGTGTAAGCTGCTGAAGTCGGCCGTTCAGTGTCCCTCTCGACTATTGACCAAGCCTCATGAAAGACTTTAGACTGCGATAACTTCGTCATAACTGACCCGATTTTCAAAAGCAATGTCTCAAAACTCATGGTTTGGCTATTAGAATAAAACTGCATTTAAATAATTTCATTTAAATGAAATTCAATTTTTGGTCATTTTGCATGTTAAAGTTTTATGCCAAGAAATCGACATCATCATTTGGCAAATCTTTCGACTTCCATAACTTCGGCAAATCTGACCCGATTTTCAAAAGCAATGTCTTAAAACTCATGGTTTGGCGTCTACAATAAAACTGCATTTACTAAATTTCATTTATATGAAATTCGATTTTTGGTCATTTTGCATGTTAAAGTTTTATGCCAAAAAATCGACATCACCATTTGGCAAATCTTTCGACTTCCATAACTTCGGCAAATCTGACCCGATTTTCAAAAGCATGTCTTAAAACTCATGGTTTGGCGTCTACAATAAAACTGCATTTACTAAATTTCATTTAAATGAAATTCGATTTTTGGTCATTTTGCATGTTAAAGTTTTATGCCAAAAAATCGACATCATCATTTGGCAAATCTTTCGACTTCCATAACTTCGGCAAATCTGACCCGATTTTCAAAAGCAATGTCTTAAAACTCATGGTTTGGCGTCTACAATAAAACTGCATTTACTAAATTTCATTTAAATGAAATTCGATTTTTGGTCATTTTGCATGTTAAAGTTTTATGCCAAAAATCGACATCATCATTTGGCAAATCTTTCGACTTCCATAACTTCGGCAAATCTGACCCGATTTTCAAAAGCAATGTCTTAAAACTCATGGTTTGGCGTCTACAATAAAACTGCATTTACTAAATTTCATTTATATGAAATTCAATTTTTGGTCATTTTGCATGTTAAAGTTTTATGCCAAAATATCGACATCATCATTTGGCAAATCTTTCGACTTCCATAACTTCGGCAAATCTGACCCGATTTTCAAAAGCAATGGCTTAAAACTCATGGTTTGGCGTCTACAATAAAACTGCATTTACTAAATTTCATTTATATGAAATTCAATTTTTGGTCATTTTGCATGTTAAAGTTTTATGCCAAAATATCGACATCATCATTTGGCAAATCTTTCGACTTCCATAACTTCGGCAAATCTGACCCGATTTTCAAAAGCAATGTCTTAAAACTCATGGTTTGGCGTCTACAATAAAACTGCATTTACTAAATTTCATTTAATGAAATTCAATTTTTGGTCATTTTGCATGTTAAAGTTTTATGCCAAAAAATCGACATCACCATTTGGCAAATCTTTCGACTTCCATAACTTCGGCAAATCTGACCCGATTTTCAAAAGCAATGTCTTAAAACTCATGGTTTGGCGTCTACAATAAAACTGCATTTACTAAATTTCATTTATATGAAATTCAATTTTTGGTCATTTTGCATGTTAAAGTTTTATGCCAAAATATCGACATCATCATTTGGCAAATCTTTCGACTTCCATAACTTCGGCAAATCTGACCCGATTTTCAAAAGCAATGGCTTAAAACTCATGGTTTGGCGTCTACAATAAAACTGCATTTACTAAATTTCATTTATATGAAATTCAATTTTTGGTCATTTTGCATGTTAAAGTTTTATGCCAAAATATCGACATCATCATTTGGCAAATCTTTCGACTTCCATAACTTCGGCAAATCTGACCCGATTTTCAAAAGCAATGGCTTAAAACTCATGGTTTGGCGTCTACAATAAAACTGCATTTACTAAATTTCATTTATATGAAATTCAATTTTTGGTCATTTTGCATGTTAAAGTTTTATGCCAAAAAATCGACATCATCATTTGGCAAATCTTTCGACTTCCATAACTTCGGCAAATCTGACCCGATTTTCAAAAGCAATGGCTTAAGACTCATGGTTTGGCGTCTACAATAAAACTGCATTTACTAAATTTCATTTATATGAAATTCAATTTTTGGTCATTTTGCATGTTAAAGTTTTATGCCAAAATATCGACATCATCATTTGGCAAATCTTTCGACATCCATAACTTCGGCAAATCTGACCCGATTTTCAAAAGCAATGTCTTAAAACTCATGGTTTGGCGTCTTCAATAAAACTGCATTTACTAAATTTCATTTATATGAAATTCAATTTTTGGTCATTTTGCATGTTAAAGTTTTATGCCAAAAAATCGACATCACCATTTGGCAAATCTTTCGACTTCCATAACTTCGGCAAATCTGACCCGATTTTCAAAAGCAAACGCTTAAAACTCATGGTTTGGCGTCTACAATAAAACTGCATTTACTAAATTTCATTTATATGAAATTCAATTTTTGGTCATTTTGCATGTTAAAGTTTTATGCCAAAAAATCGACATCATCATTTGGCAAATCTTTCGACTTCCATAACTTCGGCAAATCTGACCCGATTTTCAAAAGCAATGTCTTAAAACTCATGGTTTGGCGTCTACAATAAAACTGCATTTACTAAATTTCATTTAAATGAAATTCGATTTTTGGTCATTTTGCATGTTAAAGTTTTATGCCAAAAAATCGACATCACCATTTGGCAAATCTTTCGACTTCCATAACTTCGGCAAATCTGACCCGATTTTCAAAAGCAACGCTTAAAACTCATGGTTTGGCGTCTACAATAAAACTGCATTTACTAAATTTCATTTTATGAAATTCAATTTTTGGTCATTTTGCATGTTAAAGTTTTATGCCAAAAAATCGACATCACCATTTGGCAAATCTTTCGACTTCCATAACTTCGGCAAATCTGACCCGATTTTCGAAAGCAATGTCTTAAAACTCATGGTTTGGCGTCTACAATAAAACTGCATTTACTAAATTTCATTTATATGAAATTCAATTTTTGGTCATTTTTCATGTTAAAGTTTTATGCCAAAATATCGACATCATCATTTGGCAAATCTTTCGACTTCCATAACTTCGGCAAATCTGACCCGATTTTCAAAAGCAATGGCTTAAAACTCATGGTTTGGCGTCTACAATAAAACTGCATTTACTAAATTTCATTTATATGAAATTCAATTTTTGGTCATTTTGCATGTTAAAGTTTTATGCCAAAAATCGACATCACCATTTGGCAAATCTTTCGACTTCCATAACTTCGGCAAATCTGACCCGATTTTCAAAAGCAATGGCTTAAAACTCATGGTTTGGCGTCTACAATAAAACTGCATTTACTAAATTTCATTTATATGAAATTCAATTTTTGGTCATTTTGCATGTTAAAGTTTTATGCCAAAAAATCGACATCACCATTTGGCAAATCTTTCGACTTCCATAACTTCGGCAAATCTGACCCGATTTTCAAAAGCAATGGCTTAAGACTCATGGTTTGGCGTCTACAATAAAACTGCATTTACTAAATTTCATTTATATGAAATTCAATTTTTGGTCATTTTGCATGTTAAAGTTTTATGCCAAAATATCGACATCATCATTTGGCAAATCTTTCGACATCCATAACTTCGGCAAATCTGACCCGATTTTCAAAAGCAATGTCTTAAAACTCATGGTTTGGCGTCTTCAATAAAACTGCATTTACTAAATTTCATTTATATGAAATTCAATTTTTGGTCATTTTGCATGTTAAAGTTTTATGCCAAAAAATCGACATCACCATTTGGCAAATCTTTCGACTTCCATAACTTCGGCAAATCTGACCCGATTTTCAAAAGCAACGCTTAAAACTCATGGTTTGGCGTCTACAATAAAACTGCATTTACTAAATTCATTTATATGAAATTCAATTTTTGGTCATTTTGCATGTTAAAGTTTTATGCCAAAATATCGACATCATCATTTGGCAAATCTTTCGACTTCCATAACTTCGGCAAATCTGACCCGATTTTCAAAAGCAAACGCTTAAAACTCATGGTTTGGCGTCTACAATAAAACTGCATTTACTAAATTTCATTTAAATGAAATTCGATTTTTGGTCATTTTGCATGTTAAAGTTTTATGCCAAAAAATCGACATCACCATTTGGCAAATCTTTCGACTTCCATAACTTCGGCAAATCTGACCCGATTTTCAAAAGCAACGCTTAAAACTCATGGTTTGGCGTCTACAATAAAACTGCATTTACTAAATTTCATTTATATGAAATTCAATTTTTGGTCATTTTGCATGTTAAAGTTTTATGCCAAAATATCGACATCATCATTTGGCAAATCTTTCGACTTCCATAACTTCGGCAAATCTGACCCGATTTTCAAAAGCAACGCTTAAAACTCATGGTTTGGCGTCTACAATAAAACTGCATTTACTAAATTTCAATTATATGAAATTCAATTTTTGGTCATTTTGCATGTTAAAGTTTTATGCCAAAAAATCGACATCACCATTTGGCAAATCTTTCGACTTCCATAACTTCGGCAAATCTGACCCGATTTTCAAAAGCAATGTCTCAAAACTCATGGTTTGGCGTCCACAATGAAACTGCATTTACTAAATTTCATTTATATGAAATTCAATTTTTGGTCATTTTGCATGTTAAAGTTTTATGCCAAAAATCGACATCACCATTTGGCAAATCTTTCGACTTCCATAACTTCGGCAAATCTGACCCGATTTTCAAAAGCAATGGCTTAAAACTCATGGTTTGGCGTCTACAATAAAACTGCATTTACTAAATTTCATTTATATGAAATTCAATTTTTGGTCATTTTGCATGTTAAAGTCTTATGCCAAAAATCGACATCATCATTTGGCAAATCTTTCGACTTCCATAACTTCGGCAAATCTGACCCGATTTTCAAAAGCAATGGCTTAAAACTCATGGTTTGGCGTCTTCAATAAAACTGCATTTACTAAATTTCATTTATATGAAATTCAATTTTTGGTCATTTTGCATGTTAAAGTTTTATGCCAAAATATCGACATCATCATTTGGCAAATCTTTCGACATCCATAACTTCGGCAAATCTGACCCGATTTTCAAAAGCAATGTCTTAAAACTCATGGTTTGGCGTCTTCAATAAAACTGCATTTACTAAATTTCATTTATATGAAATTCAATTTTTGGTCATTTTGCATGTTAAAGTTTTATGCCAAAAAATCGACATCACCATTTGGCAAATCTTTCGACTTCCATAACTTCGGCAAATCTGACCCGATTTTCAAAAGCAATGTCTCAAAACTCATGGTTTGGAGTCCACAATGAAACTGCATTTACTAAATTTCATTTATATGAAATTCAATTTTTGGTCATTTTGCATGTTAAAGTTTTATGCCAAAAATCGACATCATCATTTGGCAAATCTTTCGACTTCCATAACTTCGGCAAATCTGACCCGATTTTCAAAAGCAAACGCTTAAAACTCATGGTTTGGCGTCTACAATAAAACTGCATTTACTAAATTTCAATTATATGAAATTCAATTTTTGGTCATTTTGCATGTTAAAGTCTTATGCCAAAAATCGACATCACCATTTGGCAAATCTTTCGACTTCCATAACTGCGGCAAATCTGACCCGATTTTCAAAAGCAATGGCTTAAAACTCATGGTTTGGCGTCTACAATAAAACTGCATTTACTAAATTTCATTTATATGAAATTCAATTTTTGGTCATTTTGCATGTTAAAGTTTTATGCCAAAAATCGACATCACCATTTGGCAAATCTTTCGACTTCCATAACTTCGGCAAATCTGACCCGATTTTCAAAAGCAATGGCTTAAAACTCATGGTTTGGCGTCTTCAATAAAACTGCATTTACTAAATTTCATTTATATGAAATTCAATTTTTGGTCATTTTGCATGTTAAAGTTTTATGCCAAAAAATCGACATCACCATTTGGCATATCTTTCGACTTCCATAACTTCGGCAAATCTGACCCGATTTTCAAAAGCAATGTCTCAAAACTCATGGTTTGGAGTCCACAATGAAACTGCATTGACTAAATTTCATTTATATGAAATTCAATTTTGGTCATTTTGCATGTTAAAGTTTTATGCCAAAAAATCGACATCACCATTTGGCAAATCTTTCGACTTCCATAACTTCGGCAAATCTGACCCGATTTTCAAAAGCAATGTCTTAAAACTCATGGTTTGGCGTCTACAATAAAACTGCATTTACTAAATTTCATTTAAATGAAATTCAATTTTCGGTCATTTTGCATGTTAAAGTTTTATGCCAAAAAATCGACATCACCATTTGGCAAATCTTTCGACTTCCATAACTGCGGCAAATCTGACCCGATTTTCAATAGCAATGTCTTAAAACTCATGGTTCGGTGTCCACAATGAAACTGCATTTACAAAATTTCATTTATATGAAATTCGATTTTTGGTCATTTTGCATGTTAAAGTCTTATGCCAAAAAATCGACATCATCATTTGGCATATCTTTCGACTTCCATAACTGCGGCAAATCTGACCCGATTTTCAAAAGCAATGGCTTAAAACTCGTGGTTTGGCGTCTTCAATAAAACTGCATTTACTAAATTTCATTTATATGAAATTCAATTTTTGGCCATTTTGCATGTTAAAGTTATATGCCAAAAAATCGACATCACCATTTGGCAAATCTTTCGACTTCCATAACTTCGGCAAATCTGACCCGATTTACAAAAGCAATGTCTCAAAACTCATGGTTTGGCTATTAGAATAAAACTGCATTTACAAAATTTCATTTATATGAAATTCAATTTTTGGTCATTTTGCATGTTAAAGTCTTATGCCAAAAAATCGACATCATCATTTGGCATATCTTTCGACTTCCATAACTGCGGCAAATCTGACCCGATTTTCAAAAGCAATGGCTTAAAACTCGTGGTTTGGCGTCTTCAATAAAACTGCATTTACTAAATTTCATTTATATGAAATTCAATTTTTGGTCATTTTGCATGTTAAAGTTTTATGCCAAAAAATCGACATCACCATTTGGCAAATCTTTCGACTTCCATAACTGCGGCAAATCTGACCCGATTTTCAAAAGCAATGTCTTAAAACTCATGGTTCGGTGTCCACAATGAAACTGCATTTACTAAATTTCATTTATATGAAATTCAATTTTTGGTCATTTTGCATGTTAAAGTTTATGCCAAAAAATCGACATCACCATTTGGCAAATCTTTCGACTTCCATAACTGCGGCAAATCTGACCCGATTTTCAAAAGCAATGGCTTACAACTCATGGTTTGGCGTCTTCAATAAAACTGCATTTACTAAATTTCATTTATATGAAATTCAATTTTTGGTCATTTTGCATGTTAAAATCTTATGCCAAAATATCGACATCATCATTTGGCAAATCTTTCGACTTCCATAACTTCGGCAAATCTGACCCGATTTTCAAAAGCAATGTCTCAAAACTCATGGTTTGGCGTCCACAATGAAACTGCATTTACTAAATTTCATTTATATGAAATTCAATTTTTGGTCATTTTGCATGTTAAAGTTTTATGCCAAAAAATCGACATCACCATTTGGCAAATCTTTCGACTTCCATAACTTCGGCAAATCTGACCCGATTTTCAAAAGCAAACGCTTAAAACTCATGGTTTGGCGTCTACAATAAAACTGCATTTACTAAATTTCATTTATATGAAATTCAATTTTTGGTCATTTTGCATGTTAAAGTTTTATGCCAAAAAATCGACATCACCATTTGGCAAATCTTTCGACTTCCATAACTGCGGCAAATCTGACCCGATTTTCAAAAGCAATGTCTTAAAACTCATGGTTCGGTGTCCACAATGAAACTGCATTTACTAAATTTCATTTATATGAAATTCAATTTTTGGTCATTTTGCATGTTAAAGTCTTATGCCAAAAAATCGACATCATCATTTGGCATATCTTTCGACTTCCATAACTTCGGCAAATCTGACCCGATTTTCAAAAGCAATGTCTCAAAACTCATGGTTTGGAGTCCACAATGAAACTGCATTGACTAAATTTCATTTATATGAAATTCAATTTTTGGTCATTTTGCATGTTAAAGTTTTATGCCAAAAATCGACATCACCATTTGGCAAATCTTTCGACTTCCATAACTTCGGCAAATCTGACCCGATTTTCAAAAGCAAACGCTTAAAACTCATGGTTTGGCGTCTACAATAAAACTGCATTTACTAAATTTCATTTATATGAAATTCAATTTTTGGTCATTTTGCATGTTAAAGTTTTATGCCAAAATATCGACATCATCATTTGGCAAATCTTTCGACTTCCATAACTTCGGCAAATCTGACCCGATTTTCAAAAGCAACGCTTAAAACTCATGGCTTGGCGTCCACAATGAAACTGCATTTACTAAATATCATTATATGAAATTCAATTTTGGTTATTTTGCATGCTAAAGTTTTATGCCAAAAATCGACATCACCATTTGGCAAATCTTTCGACTTCCATAACTGCGGCAAATCTGACCCGATTTTCAAAAGCAATGGCTTAAAACTCGTGGTTTGGCGTCTTCAATAAAACTGCATTTACTAAATTTCATTTATATGAAATTCAATTTTTGGTCATTTTGCATGTTAAAGTCTTATGCCAAAAAATCGACATCACCATTTGGCAAATCTTTCGACTTCCATAACTTCGGCAAATCTGACCCGATTTTCAAAAGCAATGTCTCAAAACTCATGGTTTGGCGTCCACAATGAAACTGCATTTACTAAATTTCAATTATATGAAATTCAATTTTTGGTCATTTTGCATGTTAAAGTCTTATGCCAAAAAGCGACATCATCATTTGGCAAATCTTTCGACATCCATAACTGCGGCAAATCTGACCCGATTTTCAAAAGCAATGTCTCAAAACTCATGGTTTGGCGTCCACAATGAAACTGCATTTACTAAATTTCAATTATATGAAATTCAATTTTTGGTCATTTTGCATGTTAAAGTTTTATGCCAAAAAATCGACATCATCATTTGGCATATCTTTCGACTTCCATAACTTCGGCAAATCTGACCCGATTTTCAAAAGCAATGGCTTACAACTCGTGGTTTGGCGTCTTCAATAAAACTGCATTTACTAAATTTCATTTATATGAAATTCAATTTTGGTCATTTTGCATGTTAAAGTTTTATGCCAAAATATCGACATCATCATTTGGCAAATCTTTCGACATCCATAACTTCGGCAAATCTGACCCGATTTTCAAAAGCAATGTCTCAAAACTCATGGTTTGGCGTCCACAATGAAACTGCATTTACTAAATTTCAATTATATGAAATTCAATTTTTGGTCATTTTGCATGTTAAAGTTTTATGCCAAAAAATCGACATCACCATTTGGCAAATCTTTCGACTTCCATAACTTCGGAAAATCTGACCCGATTTTCAAAAGCAATGGCTTACAACTCGTGGTTTGGCGTCTTCAATAAAACTGCATTTACTAAATTTCATTTATATGAAATTCAATTTTTGGTCATTTTGCATGTTAAAATCTTATGCCAAAATATCGACATCATCATTTGGCAAATCTTTCGACTTCCATAACTTCGGCAAATCTGACCCGATTTTCAAAAGCAATGTCTCAAAACTCATGGTTTGGAGTCCACAATGAAACTGCATTGACTAAATTTCAATTATATGAAATTCAATTTTTGGTCATTTTGCATGTTAAAGTTTTATGCCAAAAAATCGACGTCACCATTTGGCAAATCTTTCGACTTCCATAACTTCGGCAAATCTGACCCGATTTTCAAAAGCAATGGCTTAAAACTCATGGTTTGGCGTCTTCAATAAAACTGCATTTACTAAATTTCATTTATATGAAATTCAATTTTTGGTCATTTTGCATGTTAAAGTTTTATGCCAAAATATCGACATCATCATTTGGCAAATCTTTCGACATCCATAACTTCGGCAAATCTGACCCGATTTTCAAGAGCAATGTCTCAAAACTCATGGTTTGGCGTCTACAATAAAACTGCATTTACTAAATTTCATTTATATGAAATTCAATTTTCGGTCATTTTGCACGTTAAAGTCTTATGCCAAAAAATCGACATCACCATTTGGCAAATCTTTCGACTTCCATAACTGCGGCAAATCTGACCCGATTTTCAAAAGCAATGGCTTAAAACTCGTGGTTTGGCGTCTTCAATAAAACTGCATTTACTAAATTTCATTTATATGAAATTCAATTTTTGGTCATTTCGCATGCTAAAGTTTTATGCCAAAAAATCGACATCACCATTTGGCAAATCTTTCGACTTCCATAACTGCGGCAAATCTGACCCGATTTTCAAAAGCAATGTCTTAAAACTCATGGTTCGGTGTCCACAATGAAACTGCATTTACTAAATTTCATTTATATGAAATTCAATTTTTGGTCATTTTGCATGTTAAAGTCTTATGCCAAAAAATCGACATCATCATTTGGCAAATCTTTCGACTTCCATAACTGCGGCAAATCTGACCCGATTTTCAAAAGCAATGTCTCAAAACTCATGGTTTGGCGTCTACAATTAAACTGCATTTACTAAATTTCAATTATATGAAATTCAATTTTTGTTCATTTTGCATGCTAAAGTTTTATGCCAAAAATCGACATCATCATTTGGCAAATCTTTCGACTTCCATAACTTCGGCAAATCTGACCCGATTTTCAAAAGCAAACGCTTAAAACTCATGATTTGGCGTCTACAATAAAACTGCATTTACTAAATTTAATTTATATGAAACTCAATTTTCGGTCATTTTGCACGTTAAAGTCTTATGCCAAAAAATCGACATCACCATTTGGCAAATCTTTCGACTTCCATAACTTCGGCAAATCTGACCCGATTTTCAAAAGCAATGGCTTAAAACTCGTGGTTTGGCGTCTTCAATAAAACTGCATTTACTAAATTTCATTTATATGAAATTCAATTTTTGGTCATTTCGCATGTTAAAGTTTTATGCCAAAAAATCGACATCACCATTTGGCAAATCTTTCGACTTCCATAACTGCGGCAAATCTGACCCGATTTTCAAAAGCAATGTCTTAAAACTCATGGTTCGGTGTCCACAATGAAACTGCATTTACTAAATTTCATTTAAATGAAATTCAATTTTTGGTCATTTTGCATGTTAAAGTCTTATGCCAAAAAATCGACATCATCATTTGGCAAATCTTTCGACTTCCATAACTTCGGCAAATCTGACCCGATTTTCAAAAGCAATGTCTTAAAACTCATGGTTTGGCGTCTTCAATAAAACTGCATTTACTAAATTTCATTTATATGAAATTCAATTTTTGGTCATTTTGCATGTTAAAGTTTTATGCCAAAAAATCGACATCACCATTTGGCAAATCTTTCGACTTCCATAACTTCGGCAAATCTGACCCGATTTTCAAAAGCAAACGCTTAAAACTCATGATTTGGCGTCTACAATAAAACTGCATTTACTAAATTTAATTTATATGAAATTCAATTTTTGGTCATTTTGCATGTTAAAGTCTTATGCCAAAAATCGACATCACCATTTGGCAAATCTTTCGACTTCCATCACTGCGGCAAATCTGACCCGATTTTCAAAAGCAATGTCTCAAAACTCATGGCTTGGCGTCCACAATGAAACTGCATTTACTAAATATCAATTATATGAAATTCAATTTTTGTTCATTTTGCATGCTAAAGTTTTATGCCAAAAATCGACATCACCATTTGGCAAATCTTTCGACTTCCATAACTGCGGCAAATCTGACCCGATTTTCAAAAGCAATGGCTTAAAACTCATGGTTTGGCGTCTTCAATAAAACTGCATTTACTAAATTTCATTTATATGAAATTCAATTTTTGGTCATTTTGCATGTTAAAGTCTTATGCCAAAAAATCGACATCATCATTTGGCAAATCTTTCGACTTCCATAACTTCGGCAAATCTGACCCGATTTTCAAAAGCAATGTCTTAAAACTCATGGTTTGGCGTCTTCAATAAAACTGCATTTACTAAATTTCATTTATATGAAATTCAATTTTTGGTCATTTTGCATGTTAAAGTTTTATGCCAAAAAATCGACATCACCATTTGGCAAATCTTTCGACTTCCATAACTTCGGCAAATCTGACCCGATTTTCAAAAGCAAACGCTTAAAACTCATGGTTTGGCGTCTACAATAAAACTGCATTTACTAAATTTCATTTATATGAAACTCAATTTTTGGTCATTTTGCATGTTAAAGTCTTATGCCAAAAAATCGACATCATCATTTGGCAAATCTTTCGACTTCCATAACTGCGGCAAATCTGACCCGATTTTCAAAAGCAATGTCTCAAAACTCATGGTTTGGCGTCCACAATGAAACTGCATTTACTAAATTTCAATTATATGAAATTCAATTTTTGGTCATTTTGCATGTTAAAGTTTTATGCCAAAAAATCGACATCACCATTTGGCAAATCTTTCGACTTCCATAACTTCGGCAAATCTGACCCGATTTTCAAAAGCAAACGCTTAAAACTCATGGTTTGGCGTCTACAATAAAACTGCATTTACTAAATTTCATTTATATGAAATTCAATTTTTGGTCATTTTGCATGTTAAAGTCTTATGCCAAAAAATCGACATCATCATTTGGCAAATCTTTCGACTTCCATAACTTCGGCAAATCTGACCCGATTTTCAAAAGCAATGTCTCAAAACTCATGGTTTGGCGTCCACAATGAAACTGCATTTACTAAATTTCAATTATATGAAATTCAATTTTTGTTTATTTTGCATGCTAAAGTCTTATGCCAAAAATCGACATCATCATTTGGCAAATCTTTCGACTTCCATAACTTCGGCAAATCTGACCCGATTTTCAAAAGCAAACGCTTAAAACTCATGATTTGGCGTCTACAATAAAACTGCATTTACTAAATTTCATTTATATGAAACTCAATTTTTGGTCATTTTGCATGTTAAAGTTTTATGCCAAAAAATCGACATCACCATTTGGCAAATCTTTCGACATCCATAACTTCGGCAAATCTGACCCGATTTTCAAAAGCAATGTCTCAAAACTCATGGTTTGGCGTCCACAATGAAACTGCATTTACTAAATTTCAATTATATGAAATTCAATTTTTGGTCATTTTGCATGTTAAAGTTTTATGCCAAAATATCGACATCACCATTTGGCAAATCTTTCGACATCCATAACTTCGGCAAATCTGACCCGATTTTCATAAGCAAACGCTTAAAACTCATGGTTTGGCGTCTACAATAAAACTGCATTTACTAAATTTCATTTATATGAAATTCAATTTTTGGTCATTTTGCATGTTAAAGTCTTATGCCAAAATATCGACATCATCATTTGGCAAATCTTTCGACTTCCATAACTTCGGCAAATCTGACCCGATTTTCAAAAGCAATGTCTCAAAACTCATGGTTTGGCGTCCACAATGAAACTGCATTTACTAAATTTCAATTATATGAAATTCAATTTTTGGTCATTTTGCATGTTAAAGTTTTATGCCAAAAAATCGACATCACCATTTGGCAAATCTTTCGACTTCCATAACTTCGGCAAATCTGACCCGATTTTCAAAAGCAATGTCTTAAAACTCATGGTTTGGCGTCTACAATAAAACTGCATTTACTAAATTTCATTTATATGAAATTCAATTTTTGGTCATTTTGCATGTTAAAGTTTTATGCCAAAAAATCGACATCACCATTTGGCAAATCTTTCGACTTCCATAACTTCGGCAAATCTGACCCGATTTTCAAAAGCAATGTCTCAAAACTCATGGTTTGGCGTCCACAATGAAACTGCATTTACTAAATTTCAATTATATGAAATTCAATTTTTGGTTATTTTGCATGCTAAAGTCTTATGCCAAAAATCGACATCATCATTTGGCAAATCTTTCGACTTCCATAACTTCGGCAAATCTGACCCGATTTTCAAAAGCAAACGCTTAAAACTCATGATTTGGCGTCTACAATAAAACTGCATTTACTAAATTTCATTTATATGAAACTCAATTTTTGGTCATTTTGCATGTTAAAGTTTTATGCCAAAAATCGACATCATCATTTGGCAAATCTTTCGACATGCATAACTTCGGCAAATCTGACCCGAATTTCAAAAGCAAACGCTTAAAACTCATGGTTTGGCGTCTACAATAAAACTGCATTTACTAAATTTCATTTTATGAAATTCGATTTTTGGTCATTTTGCATGTTAAAGTTTTATACCAAAAAATCGACATCATCATTTGGCAAATCTTTCGACTTCCATAACTTCGGCAAATCTGACCCGATTTTCAAAAGCAATGGCTTAAAACTCATGGTTTGGCGTCTACAATAAAACTGCATTTACTAAATTTCATTTATATGAAATTCGATTTTTGGTCATTTTGCATGTTAAAGTTTTATACCAAAAAATCGACATCATCATTTGGCAAATCTTTCGACATCCATAACTTCGGCAAATCTGACCCGATTTTCAAAAGCAATGTCTTAAAACTCATGGTTTGGCGTCTACAATAAAACTGCATTTACTAAATTTCATTTATATGAAATTCAATTTTTGGTCATTTTGCATGTTAAAGTTTTATGCCAAAAAATCGACATCACCATTTGGCAAATCTTTCGACTTCCATAACTTCGGCAAATCTGACCCGATTTTCAAAAGCAACGCTTAAAACTCATGGTTTGGCGTCCACAATAAAACTGCAGTTACTTAATTTCATTTAAATGAAATTCGATTTTTGGTCATATTGCATGTTAAAGTTTTATGCCAAAAATCGACATCACCATTTGGCAAATCTTTCGACTTCCATAACTTCGGCAAATCTGACCCGATTTTCAAAACCAAACGCTTAAAACTCATGGTTTGGCGTCCACAATGAAACTGCATTTACTAAATTTCAATTATATGAAATTCAATTTTTGGTCATTTTGCATGTTAAAGTTATATGCCAAAAAACGACATCACCATTTGGCATATCTTTCGACTTCCATAACTTCGGCAAATCTGACCCGATTTTCAAAAGCAATGTCTCAAAACTCATGGTTTGGCTCTTACAATAAAACTGCATTTACTAAATTTCAATTATATGAAATTCAATTTTTGGTCATTTTGCATGTTAAAGTTTTATGCCAAAATATCGACATCATCATTTGGCAAATCTTTCGACTTCCATAACTTCGGCAAATCTGACCCGATTTTCAAAAGCAATGTCTTAAAACTCATGGTTTGGCGTCCACAATAAAACTGCATTTACTAAATTTCATTTAAATGAAATTCGATTTTTGGTCATTTTGCATGTTAAAGTTTTGTGCCAAAAAATCGACATCATCATTTGGCAAATCTTTCGACTTCCATAACTTCGGCAAATCTGACCCGATTTTCAAAAGCAATGTCTTAAAACTCATGGTTTGGCGTCTACAATAAAACTGCATTTACTAAATTTCAATTATATGAAATTCAATTATTGGTCATTTTGCATGTTAAAATTTTATGCCAAAAAATCGACATCATCATTTGGCAAATTTTTCTACTTCCATAACTTCGGCAAATCTGACCCGATTTTCAAAAGCAATGTCTCAAAACTCATGGTTTGGCGTCCACAATGAAACTGCATTTACTAAATTTCAATTATATGAAATTCAATTTTTGGTCATTTTGCATGCTAAAGTCTTATGCCAAAAATCGACATCATCATTTGGCAAATCTTTCGACTTCCATAACTTCGGCAAATCTGACCCGATTTTCAAAAGCAAACGCTTAAAACTCATGGTTTGGCGTCTACAATAAAACTGCATTTACTAAATTTCATTTAAATGAAATTCGATTTTTGGTCATTTTGCATGTTAAAGTTTATGCCAAAAATCGACATCATCATTTGGCAAATCTTTCGACATCCATAACTTCGGCAAATCTGACCCGATTTCAAAAGCAAACGCTTAAAACTCATGGTTTGGCGTCTACAATAAAACTGCATTTACTAAATTTCATTTTATGAAATTCAATTTTTGGTCATTTTGCATGTTAAAGTTTTATGCCAAAAATCGACATCATCATTTGGGAAATCTTTCGACTTCCATAACTTCGGCAAATCTGACCTGATTTTCAAAAGCAATGGCTTAAAACTCATGGTTTGGCGTCTACAATAAAACTGCATTTACTAAATTTCATTTAAATGAAATTCGATTTTTGGTCATTTTGCATGTTAAAGTTTTATACCAAAAATCGACATCATCATTTGGCAAATCTTTCGACATCCATAACTTCGGCAAATCTGACCCGATTTTCAAAAGCAATGTCTTAAAACTCATGGTTTGGCGTCTACAATAAAACTGCATTTACTAAATTTCATTTATATGAAATTCAATTTTTGGTCATTTTGCATGTTAAAGTTTTATGCCAAAAATCGACATCACCATTTGGCAAATCTTTCGACTTCCATAACTTCGGCAAATCTGACCCGATTTTCAAAAGCAAACGCTTAAAACTCATGGTTTGGCGTCCACAATAAAACTGCAGTTACTAAATTTCATTTAAATGAAATTCGATTTTTGGTCATTTTGCATGTTAAAGTTTTATGCCAAAAATCGACATCATCATTTGGCAAATCTTTCGACTTCCATAACTTCGGCAAATCTGACCCGATTTTCAAAACCATACGCTTAAAACTCATGGTTTGGCGTCCACAATGAAACTGCATTTACTAAATTTCAATTATATGAAATTCAATTTTTGGTCATTTTGCATGTTAAAGTTATATGCCAAAAAATCGACATCATCATTTGGCAAATCTTTCGACTTCCATAACTTCGGCAAATCTGACCCGATTTACAAAAGCAATGTCTTAAAACTCATGGTTTGGCTATTAGAATAAAACTGCATTTACTAAATTTCAATTATATGAAATTCAATTTTTGGTCATTTTGCATGTTAAAGTTTTATGCCAAAAATCGACATCACCATTTGGCAAATCTTTCGACTTCCATAACTTCGGCAAATCTGACCCGATTTTCAAAAGCAATGTCTTAAAACTCATGGTTTGGCGTCCACAATAAAACTGCATTTACTAAATTTCATTTATATGAAATTCGATTTTTGGCCATTTTGCATGTTAAAGTTTTGTGCCAAAAATCGACATCACCATTTGGCAAATCTTTCGACTTCCATAACTTCGGCAAATCTGACCCGATTTTCAAAAGCAATGTCTTAAAACACATGGTTTGGCGTCTACAATAAAACTGCATTTACTAAATTTCAATTATATGAAATTCAATTTTTGGTCATTTTGCATGTTAAAGTTTTATGCCAAAAAATCGACATCACCATTTGGCAAATCTTTCGACTTCCATAACTTCGGCAAATCTGACCCGATTTTCAAAAGCAATGTCTTAAAACTCATGGTTTGGCGTCTACAATAAAACTGCATTTACTAAATTTCAATTATATGAAATTCAATTTTTGGTCATTTTGCATGTTAAAGTTGTATGCCAAAAAATCGACATCACCATTTGGCAAATCTTTCGACTTCCATAACTTCGGCAAATCTGACCCGATTTTCAAAAGCAATGTCTTAAAACTCATGGTTTGGCGTCCACAATAAAACTGCATTTACTAAATTTCATTTATATGAAATTCGATTTTTGGTCATATTGCATGTTAAAGTTTTATGCCAAAATATCGACATCACCATTTGGCAAATCTTTCGACTTCCATAACTTCGGCAAATCTGACCCGATTTTCAAAAGCAATGTCTCAAAACTCATGGTTTGGCTATTAGAATAAAACTGCATTTACTAAATTTCAATTATATGAAATTCAATTTTTGGTCATTTTGCATGTTAAAGTTTTATGCCAAAAAATCGACATCACCATTTGGCAAATCTTTCGACTTCCATAACTTCGGCAAATCTGACCCGATTTTCAAAAGCAATGTCTTAAAACTCATGGTTTGGCGTCTTCAATAAAACTGCATTTACTAAATTTCAATTATATGAAATTCAATTTTTGGTCATTTTGCATGTTAAAGTTTTATGCCAAAATATCGACATCATCATTTGGCAAATCTTTCGACTTCCATAACTTCGGCAAATCTGACCCGATTTTCAAAAGCAATGTCTTAAAACTCATGGTTTGGCGTCTACAATAAAACTGCATTTACTAAATTTCATTTATATGAAATTCAATTTTTGGTCATTTTGCATGTTAAGGTTTTATGCCAAAAATACGACATCATCATTTGGCAAATCTTTCGACATCCATAACTTCGGCAAATCTGACCCGATTTTCAAAAGCAATGTCTTAAAACTCATGGTTTGGCGTCTTCAATAAAACTGCATTTACTAAATTTCATTTATATGAAATTCAATTTTTGGTCATTTTGCATGTTAAAGTTTTATGCCAAAAAATCGACATCACCATTTGGCAAATCTTTCGACTTCCATAACTTCGGCAAATCTGACCCGATTTTCAAAAGCAATGTCTCAAAACTCATGGTTTGGCGTCTTCAATAAAACTGCATTTACTAAATTTCAATTATATGAAATTCAATTTTTGGTCATTTTGCATGTTAAAGCTTTATGCCAAAAAACGACATCACCATTTGGCAAATCTTTCGACTTCCATAACTTCGGCAAATCTGACCCGATTTTCAAAAGCAATGTCTTAAAACTCATGGTTTGGCGTCTACAATAAAACTGCATTTACTAAATTTCATTTATATGAAATTCAATTTTTGGTCATTTTGCATGTTAAAGTTTTATGCCAAAAAAACGACATCATCATTTGGCAAATCTTTCGACTTCCATAACTTCGGCAAATCTGACCCGATTTTCAAAAGCAATGTCTTAAAACTCATGGTTTGGCGTCTACAATAAAACTGCATTTACTAAATTTCATTTATATGAAATTCAATTTTTGGTCATTTTGCATGTTAAAGTTTTATGCCAAAAAAACGACATCATCATTTGGCAAATCTTTCGACTTCCATAACTTCGGCAAATCTGACCCGATTTTCAAAAGCAATGTCTTAAAACTCATGGTTTGGCTATTAGAATAAAACTGCATTTACTAAATTTCAATTATATGAAATTCAATTTTTGGTCATTTTGCATGTTAAAGTTTTATGCCAAAATATCGACATCACCATTTGGCAAATCTTTCGACTTCCATAACTTCGGCAAATCTGACCCGATTTTCAAAAGCAATGTCTCAAAACTCATGGTTTGGCGTCTTCAATAAAACTGCATTTACTAAATTTCAATTATATGAAATTCAATTTTGGTCATTTTGCATGTTAAAGTTTTATGCCAAAAAATCGACATCACCATTTGGCAAATCTTTCGACTTCCATAACTTCGGCAAATCTGACCCGATTTTCAAAAGCAATGTCTTAAAACTCATGGTTTGGCGTCTTCAATAAAACTGCATTTACTAAATTTCATTTATATGAAATTCAATTTTTGGTCATTTTGCATGTTAAAGTTTTATGCCAAAAAATCGACATCATCATTTGGCAAATCTTTCGACTTCCATAACTTCGGCAAATCTGACCCGATTTTCAAAAGCAATGTCTTAAAACTCATGGTTTGGCGTCCACAATGAAACTGCATTTACTAAATTTCAATTATATGAAATTCAATTTTTGGTCATTTTGCATGTTAAAGTTTTATGCCAAAAAATCGACATCATCATTTGGCAAATCCTTCGACATCCATAACTTCGGCAAAACTGACCCGCCAAGAATACACGACCATTGAAAATGGCGTCGTTTTTAACCGTTGTCGCCACGAGCAAAATATGAAATTTTGTATAGGAGACAAAGGGAAGTGGGGCTCATGGATACAAGCCACTGTTAAGTTATGCCGACAAGTTTTATCTGACAACCCGCAAGTAGTACGTGTTCTGCTGCTGAAATTTGCATTGCATACTTTTTGGGGCGAGAGCGAAGAACAAGACAACAAAATAATATACAATAAGCAGTAGCTGTGTATGGTGTTGTGCAGGCGCCTTGTTTTTCGCGTGTTTCCGGAATTCGCACTCCATTTGCCGACGCACACATACACAGAGAACGATAGCGGGAGAGAGAAAGACAAAGATAGAGAATTAACGGCATCGCAAGGACATTCGCGAGCTGCTTTTAGAGCTGTTTTTCTTGTTGTTGCGCACAATTTTCTTTTGCCTTAAATCAGAGATAACAAGCAAAGTGTGTTTGCTTTGTTTGCTTTGCATAATTTTTATCACAATTCTCTAATTAAATTTTAATTGTGTCTTACACAAAAATATGGAATAAGTATGCCGAGAATCATTCCTTTTATTTTACTAAGCATCACTTTATTTGTTTGAGTAAAAAATTGCAAAGCTCTGCTAATCTAAAGAACTTACAGTACTAGTATTATTTATTTTCCCATGATTCAACAAATGATGTTGTGAATGAAGTGTACGGCACTTGGCTGTCAAAAGCCCGGCTACGTGACAGTATTAGCAGTGCAGTCCATATCCAGTATATTTGTATATAACTTGACCATCATCTTCCCATTAACCCATACCAAGAGCATATAGTGCCAGGGTGTGCATGATTTATGACTGGAACGCAACTAATGATGGCTCATTCGTTGCATGCCTGGCGTGTCAGGCCAAAAGCCAATGGCAAAACTTCCAATGCCATATGCATGTACTCGTGCATACATACATATTAATACACACAACCATTTTGCTATATTTATTAATTACATTACTGCAGCTGTTGCCAATGCAAAACTCTATAATTATATTATCATTATTGGTCACAAGCAGTTTGCCAACTTTTATAATTTTAACATACAACGCATTTCGTATACAGTGAGATTCCCAGGCTAAGCTTTAACAACAACAACAACAACAAATGCGATAGCGATTGAGACATCTGCTTATTGTATTTGTTGTGGTTATTCGAAGGGGTCTGCTTGTCGCTTGTCACATGCCAAAAAGAAAGAGCAGGCCACAAAAGCGTTACGGAAGAAGCAAAACATTTGCCGGCTGCATGATTCACCAGGCTTTTGTGACGACATCAACATAGCACACACACACATTGAAATGCCGACGCCCCCACTGTGAGGCTTTATACTGCGTACATACGAATTTTGTTTAAGGTTATCTGTCGACGGGCCGCTTAACTTGCATTTGCTTAACTCATTGGCATGTCGCCAAAAGTTTTCGACATCATATCTCCACAGTCGCGTTGGCCATTTGATTATATTAGTCATGCTTACAAAAAAAGCCATATGACGCTAGGACAGTTAGCCACACAGCCAACCAAACCACCCAATCAAGGAGCTACAACCCACAACAGTTTTAGCTTTTACTACACAAAGCAGCAACAACGTCAGTCGAAACTCCATTTCGAGAAACTTTAGACAAAGACTGGTGCGGGGAGCTGGAGTCCTTGGGGTTGTTATGCTCAACAAAGCCAAACAAAAAGCTTTTCATTCATCAAAAATAATCGGGCGAGCGTAATATCCTGTGGAGTGTGCACGCGTGTCGAACTCAGTGTAGAGTCTGCGCTGCGCAAAATGTTTGAGTATATATTGTGTGCCATTTTTTGCCTGCTCTAAGGGTAAGTACTATATGACTATTTTGGATAGCTAGCTCCCAACCTCCCTGCTACCAACTTGACGAAGGTTCTTGTTCTGCTTCTGCTTGTTCTATTTCTGTGTGGGTTTTTTTTTTTTTAACTTAACTGCGTCTTTAAATGCTTCGGGTGGGGAATTCATTCATGAAATTTGACAGCCAGTCGCTGGGAAACAAATAAAGCGATTAAGCTTTTCATTTTGATTGCCCCGAGTTAGTCTATTTTTAGCTAACAAGGACACGAAGATTCATAAGATTCTTTGATAACAAGCTAACCCAAACAAGTATAAATTATACATTTATGCATTTTAAGCTTGCACAAATGACAATTCTTTATATATCAAAACCTTTGCTGACTCTTTGAAATATTCTTTTCAACATTTTAAATGTTGTTAATTACTTTTCCTTATTATTTAAAATTGTTTTTGAAATGAACGTTTATTTTATAACTGTCTGATTGAATTTTACCATCTTTAATTATTGAAAGGATCGTTTAAAGACGCTTGCTCTATTTGCTGTTGTCTCACTCTCATTCTCTCTCTCTCTCTTGCTCCTTCGCTTTCAGTCTAGCATTCTAGTTATTGCTGAACGAGCACTTTCCCTCTTTGACAACAGCTGTGAGCCGAAGCTTTCGTTAAGTTATAGGCAAAAGCTTGTCTGAACACAATCCACATGGCAACAACATCCTTGAACAAAAGGATATGCGCGTGCTTTTGGTGCCAGTACGCGACGTTAACTCATGGCATACACATACCGTAGCGGCAAAAAAGACGCGCTTACCCACACATACACACTCACACAGGCACACATACACAAATATACAATCGTACAAACACAAAAGAGTATTTGTATTAAGAAATTGAAGCGCCAAGAGCGACTGGCCTAGATTTAATACGTGTAATAAAAAGTTTGCAATTAATAAATACAAGAAAAATAAGAAACGTAAAAGAAAAGGAAATAGTGCATTTGAAAACTGCCAATACGAAGCAGAAAATCACACACACACACACACTAACACAATCACGCACATACACACAAAGAAAACGTCATATGCCAGAGGCAGGCTGTCGCTTGGCAGGCACATTGACAGCAAAAGCAACAAAGGCAGTAGCAGCAAAAGCAGAAGCAGTGAAAAGCATTTTGTGTATCCTATTTTGTGTGTGAGCGAGCGTGTGTCCATGTCCGTGTCCGTGTCCTTTGCCACAGTAGCAGCAAACAGCAACAACAACAATAACAACAACAACAATAGAAATTACCGCGTGTAGTTGCTATAATGATAGATTTCAAGACAAAATTGAGCAAATTATCGTCCAAAACGTGCCCCGGTTGGAAAGTCTAAAAATAACATTTCGCCAATAATCATAGTCAACGACGCATTCAAAATACGAAAGAAAAAAACACAAGTGCCGCCTGGTTTCGGGTTTCTATCAACCAGCCAACTGACTTTAAATAATGCATGCACATTGATTTTCTGACGCGTCGCCGTCGCAGTCGTTTGCGCTCTGTCCAACTCATCAACAACAACAACAACAACAACAGTAGGAACAGCTTCTGCCTATTGGCAATATCGTACAATAATATTCTTGTCCTACATCCTGTCCGCATCGTATGTTATCAACACAACTTACGTCGACGGCATTGTTGAATGCGTTTTATCAGCGCACCAACGGCCTAACAAAAGGTGAGTTTTTACAATGACGACAACAACAAAACATTAAGCACATTTACAATGACACAAAATATTATGCATACGCACGGTGTGCGAACGTATACTAGGCGTATGTGTAACATTTAAACTCCTATTGCAAAAATGTAACAAAGGATACTGATGTTATTTTACTACATTTTGAGAGCACAATGTGACAGCAGTGAAAAGAAGAAAAAGCATAAAATGCCAAGAAAATTTAAAATTCGAGCATGTTCTTAATAAACCATCTATGGAATCTTGACAGCTTGATGTTCTTATGTGCAAATATTGAACTTATGTATAGCTGTTAATACAACCAAACCCTTAAACTGTTGTCTGGTATAGCTTGCTCGTGTAAACTTTTGTATAGATTTATTATTACTGCATTTTTGTCAGATCTATTCAACGCATCACTAAACTTGTCAGGTAATCTAAAAGTCTATTACAAGGAAGTTGAAAAAGTACCTTTGGCTAATTTCGACATTATCATAGCTTCAGTAATGCATTTCATAACAACATAAGTTGCATGTTTTCGACGTGCATTTAATGAGTTTTATTGATCAGCTGCCGTTTCCTTTTAATCCTGTTCTGTCTCTCTGCCGCTACGTAATGCTGGAATATTCAATTAAAATGTCGTAAAACACATTCACAGCTCGTTTGCTGTGCCTATTAACACCCGCGCATACACTCATTAACACCCACACACACACGGTCACATGCTTTCTTTTGCTCTCGTTTTTGTTCTACACTCCCACAAGCTGCATCGCTGCGTCATTGTTGCCATTATACTTGCTTTTAATCTGATTTCAATTATAATTGCATTTAACAACGCTAATGCACTTTGGCGCCTACGCACTCACAGTAGCTGTAGCTATAAAAGCCACTGTTTAAGCCCCAAACCCCATCTCGCATCCTCCCTTTGCCAATGCCTTGGAGCCTCTCCTTCTTCAATTGCGTTAGCTCCTTTAGCGCGCTTTTTCATTTAAAGCAATGTCTTCGAACCTTAAGGTGTTTTGAAAATGTTCATGCACTCGCTTTGGGCAGCGTTGACGGTAACGAGCACCGGAAATACAGTTATAAAATGTCAACAACAATGCAAATTCGTACTAGTTCTACATTTCCGGTATGCAAGTTGCCAAATGACGGCGTTGACAACGGCTCTCTTTGCGTGTGTGAGTGTGAGCTTTGCTGACGTTGCTGTAACGATTTTACGACTTGATGTCATGCATTGGCCAACAACAACCACAACAACCACAACACCCACAGTTGGCAATTGTAAATTTGGTTGAGCATGCAATAGGGGCGCAAGTTTTGAGATTATGGCTCCTATTAAGAGACCTAAATTGCATTAATTATACAAATTGTTGGCACGTTACAAATAACCATGCAGTTTGCATATCGCATTGCCCAATATACAGTTCGTATATCTAGGAAATTCCGTGTTGGCTTTGGCAACAACCATCAATTGACATAAAAGTTTTTGACATCGTGTAAATTCTAATATAATTCACTAATAATACCTTTGATGACTGTTACATATACTTTATTTATTATAAATGCAATATTAGAAGAATACTTGATTTATCTTTATAAAATACATTTCACAGGTATATATATATAAAATATTATATTAAAAGTTAAAGTAAGCATATCTACAAACAATTCATATAGCTTTTTCATATTCTTACCTTTTCTCCTTTTGCAGATGAGGCTTGCCTGTCGACAACATATGAAAAGTGCATGCCAAGAGCAGCTGCAACATCAGAAGGGGCAAAAACAATAGCAGCAATGACCAAACAATTGACAACAACAACTGCGACAAATGCTGCGTCTAGCATAACACAAACAGCTGATTTGGCGCCCACGATTATATCACCAACGTCAGCTTGCGCAACAACAGATGCAACTTCAGAGGCAACACAACAAAAGAAGCAGCCAGCAACAACGATTGTCTCAACCACAACCACAAGTGTATCAAGTGATACCAGCGGCCGTTCAGCGGCTCTGGAACGTGCCTACGTCCACGATGTCTACGAGAATTGTGAGGAGCCGACGGGACCGGTGCGACCAAGAGTGGCACAATTTCTGGGCAACCTGGAGCCCGGATCGGTTGTCTGTGACGTTGGCTGCGGCAGTGGGCGCTACCTTACACAATGTAATCCAGCAATATGCACCATTGGCGTCGATCGTTGCTACCGCCTCGGCAAGGTGGCGCACGAGCGGGGTGGCGAGGTGAGTGGGCGAACAAAAAATTGTAATTGATGTGAACTGAAATTACCTGCACTCCATTGTGGCTATAACAGGTGTGGGCGATATGTTTACATTCAGTTTTGTGTTCTACTATTTCTTGGCAAGTAGTTCATTTGTTCTTCTCTCTTGAGTGCTTTTTCTAAGAACTAGTATATAGCAGAGTGCCCTTCTTGGTCACACAATTGACCCATTTTGCCCGAACGAGCAAACACAGAGGATTTATTCAAATATTAGCACTGGCCCTGGTCCTAGTCGAGTTGAGTCGAGTCGAGCAGTCGCCTTTATTGCAACGCATAAATTATGCTTATCATTGAAATTATTTGCACATGTTCTCTTGCCATGTAATAGCCAGCGCTGAGCTTTAATGTTCCCATAATTGCAATTGCCAACAATGGAGCCATAAAATGAGCAACGTTTTGGTCATTAGAGAGCAACTAATAATGTGCAGCCGTTTCTGCTACTGCTTTTGCTACTGCTGCAACGTTTTGCACAATTGCAGCTAAAACGAAGTTAAATCGATATTGAGTCCAAATGGGACTTGGCAAACAGAAGGGCCCAATTCGCTTGAAGTCGGCAATAAATTTAACCATGATTGTTGAACTTTTTCGTTGACTGAAAAAAATTAATTTTATTTAAATGTTGAATAATAACTGGAATGTTTTTAATTTAAGTAAACTATTATGCATATTTTTTCCAAACATATTTTACTTGTTTACTCCAATATGTAGTTCCTCGTAATTTGTGCATTGTTTGTCATTGCATTGTTTTGTTGATGTTATTATTGTCGTTGTTTCTGCAACGAAGCCCACAAAATTTCCTTTTCTTTATAGCCGCCAACAATAAATTGCAATCCGCAGCTCCCTGCACCATTTAGTTGTTCCCAGCTCTTAGTTCCTGGAGGTATGCAATTGTTTTCGCAATAATCTATTAGAAAAGCTTCGTTTCGCTTCGCTTATTAATGGTGCCATTTGCAGGCAAGAAATGCCATTTTCTAAGAAATTCATAGTATGCCCCTCTCCACTCTCGGTTTCTTTAGTCCTGCTCGGCTTAGTTGCAGGCATTTTTCGCATTTAAATTGCATTGGTTGGCATCGCGTGGGATCGAACTTCGCATGTAACGACGGCGAGGACACAACTAACGCTTACGTCGAGGACGACGCGTTAGGGGCCAGCGTTCAATGGCATTGTGCATGTGGTGGCCAGGGTTGCCACCTTAGCCGGTTACATGCTGCCACACACACACGCTGCAAACTTTAAATGGTTTCATTTATTAAATAACCAGCCCTATTATCATTATCTGGACTCAACTTTACTCAACTCGACAGCAACGCAATGTGGCAATGATTGCTCGATTGCTATACAAGCTGTCAAGTCCTTGACATTTCAATGCTAGCCCTGAAATGCAATTAAATTTGTCTTGTTTTTTATGTAACCGTAATTAAAGTAAAGCTTAGGATACTATTTTATGCTCCGATTTATAAGAACATAAGACTTTTTTTTACCAAGCAGAGAACGAAATTCCCTTTCAAATGTGTATATATACGCTTAACTATTATGCTTGTGGCTTTAATATATTGTATTTGTAATTGGGTATGCCGTTCAATTGAAGGAAAAGTATGCCAAATTTGGCTTTATTTAATGCAGAATGTTGATGATATGCAATTTGTGTGTGCTAAGTAAACTAAAATGCAAAACGCACAAGCAGCTCACGTGACTTGCAAACGATTTTCTTTTTCGCTTTTGCAATAACGAAATGAAGCCAATTTAACTTCACATCGGCTCTGCCAGATATACTTACTATATGCACCAATATACTATGTATATCTGGTTGTGGGAAAAGTTTCACTTGCTGTCAGGCAACTTTGATTTCACAGCTCGTGCATGGCCTGATTTACTATAATTTTGTAAAGCAATAAACTGGCAAGTGGAGCAAGCTATGCAGCCGGCATTAAGCAAATAGAGCACAAAACACACACACACAAACAATTTGCTGCAGTCAAAAGCTCATAAATTCTTTTTGCTGCCCAAAATGACGCATCCACAGAAAATGCAATGAAAAAAAAAAATGCGCTGAAACCAACATGAAAAGGCGGCGCCCCACTTTGATGCTCTTCATTTTATTCCGCTACTCAGTTAAAATCTTTTAGTTTTGTGCCAGGTGAATGCTGCCTACCAGGCGATATTTACTTGAAAGAAAAAACTTCTGCAGTTCTGTGTGTTTTTTTTTTTGTAGTTCGTTTACACGCCATTTAAAGAAGCTGCGGGGCAAGAAGGTCAAACAATTGTACATGAGAACATATGAATGTATGTACATTGTGCATGTGTATATATATTCCCTATATATGTAGGTTAATATAGTATTTCAGTTGTTTTCGTTTTTCTTTCTTGCACTTTGCGGCACCCCTTCGGACCAGGCCAGTCCGTTCAGCTTCTTTGCGCTTTGGCCTCATTAGTGTGCAACATGGCGTATGCGTAACATGTTTCACCTGACGCTCATGGCGTCAGTGGAGCTGCATTGAAAACTTGTCAACATAAATTTCAAAACCATAATGTACCCGACCAGTGTGACATTGCACACCCACAAAGCATGCACCATGCAAGCGTATACCATATACATATATATGTGTACATGTTTGCGTGTGTGTATGTGAATAAAAAATGGCGACTGCTATAAATACAATTTATAAAGAGCATAGAGAAATGTCAACGTATGCATTCATGGCACTCAGTGAACACGTGTTTCTAATACAAAAATAAAAAAAACGGAAAAAAAAAAACTTTGAAGTCCGCTTGGACAAAGCACTAAAGTTAAAGGCAGATGTGTGTCGCTTTTAATATGTAGCTGCCTTATTCAAACGCCAAAGACTTATAGGCAACACACGCAAGTGAATAGGATACAGCCATTAACAGATGATTGACATAAAGCTATTTAAAAATCTATAATAAAGTCCAGCATAAAGTCAAGTGAAATCGTTGCAAGAGAGTTTGATGCCGATCTTTGGGGGTTGTCATTAGCTGCATTGCCAAAAATGTTCTGACTCTAGCTCAAAAAATGTATAAGAAATGGGAAGGTCCAATTTGCACGTAGCGCCTTTATACTGATAGTTAGCTAAATACTTTACAATGTGCGTTTTTTGGCCTGCGTAAAAGTATAATAGGAGATTCATAGTTAAGTTTTTTGCGTTTTTAGTTATCTTAAAGTTCCAAAGATCATCATATACAACTGTTGTTGTTAACACACAACCTCCGACCTTACAGCTGACAACTTGGAGGATAGACACTCAAGTTAAATGGCATTTGCTGCTCAAGACTGTTTTGCCACAACTTTGGTTGCAATGTATATTGCATAGGCTCTTAGCTCTGACATGTCCAAGCTTCTGGCCAACAGGTCAAGGCTGTTGGTTTTTTTGCAGTTACACAAATACAGACAGAGCGATATCAGCGTTATTGCAACGTACAAATTATATTTGTGGTACGTGCAGAATTAAAAAAAAAAACACTGAATATACCATCCAGCTGAATGGAGAATAGAGGGCAAGAAAGCTCACGTCTGTGTTTTCCATTCATCCCTTGCCTCTGCATTAATTTTATTTATATTTTTGTAATATGATTTATTAAAAGGCGTATGCAATTGCTGGTGGCTTAAAGGGAAAATTAAAATTGATAAAGACATAATTGAGCACAGATTTAAGAACGTGTTGTGCAATCGCAAATTGCATTACAATTTTCGATTACGCTTACGATGAGTGAAAGTTTTGCATTATTGCATTATTTGTTATAATTGAAGCTTTTTCAAACGCACGTAGAAAGATTAAAAACAAAATACACATTCACAAGCACCTGCCACACAGTTGGGTTAGGTCAGTTTACTGGCTAACATTCGAAAAACTCATCGACAACTTATTCAATTCAAGCGAACCAAAAACAAGCGCAATTCAATGCAACTCACTGGCCAAACTGGAAGCTTCAGTGTGTGTGTTGTTTTGTGTGTGTGTTTTTTTTAAAGTATTCAATGGTAAATTGACTAAACCAACACCGAATTTTCATTAAGCGAGTGAGTTAACTTTTGTTTGCAACACATCTTGATGAAGTACATTTTTAATTGCACGTTGTCGATATCAATTAAAAAGTCTTCACGTATGAACATTTCAACAAAATAAACTCTTAAGGTTTGTTCATTTGTATTCAAGCACTTGCACTCTTAAGTGGCATTAATTAACTCACCAGTTAAATGTTTGGAAATTCTCGAATTAATTGCAAATAAAAATAGTAAGTACTAAATTCATAATTTAATACAACATCCCATTCACTTGCTGAATATTTGTAATTGGTAGAAAGCAGCCTTGGTAGCATCCGGGACTTGTTAGCTCCAAAGAGCTTTGACTTATTAGAGCACAATGTTTTCTGCAATTATTTAAAGATATAGAAAAGTCACCCATTCATCTCAACATATATCAACATTTTAATTAAAAACCTTAATAGTAAACAAGTGGAAACGTTGCAGTCGAACGCAACCGACTGCGGTATACTCGTAAAAAGAGGCCTGATTGCAGAGGGGTACGGATGCGGCAGGGGATGACACCAGCTGTCTTTCTTCCAAATTTTGTGACTCTAGCTCAAAGTTTGTAAAAATGGGGGAAAGGGAGGCTCAGCGCGGCATCAAAATTTTTGTTGCAGATCTTTGTGGAATGTCAATTGCTATCTTCATACCAAATTTGGTGACTCTACCTCAACGTTTGTAAAAGGTGGTGAAAGGGGGGTGGAATGGGTAGGCGTGGTTCTAAAACTTTGATGCAGATTTTTGGGGGTTGCTACAAGCTATCTGCTCACCAAAGTTGGTAGTTCTAGCTGTAAGGATGTGCGAAATATGTTGATTTATCGGTTTTGAGCTATCGAATTTATCGATTTGCCAGCCGCCCAGTTATCGTAGAACCCCAATCTTGACACTTTTATTTTCTAGTTTCGAGTCTCAAGTTAGAAGGGTGTTGAAAAACGTTGCGTTCATACAGACGGACAGACAGACAGACAAACAGACGGTCAGACACCATGACTGACATTGCAAAAAACCATTGCAGAACGCTGACTGTCACTGAGAACAAGTTTATGAAGTTATCGCATTAATCCTATAATTTGCAGCCATATTTGAAGCAGTAAACTATTTTGCTATAAACTTTACTTTGACGTTGCGCTCTTTGAACATTCTTAAGCGAGATGAATTTAAGGAAACTATAAAATTCATCAACATCTATTGCTTAACACAGCTGAATGGAGAGTTTGCGAAGGAATTTAAAAGGTTGGGTAGGAAGTTTTGTAGGGAATGGGAGCCGTTACTCAAGGGATGTGCAACGTGATTTCTGTGCTTCGCTGTTAGCGTGTGGGTGAAGAAACTTTTGCTACATTAATTGACTATGCATTCGGCAAGTGAAGAGAGAGAGAGAGAGAGAGAGAGGGAGGGAGTGTCTAAGACTTTACTCATATTTCCCAAGGCACTGACTTGGTCATAATAACGTTGTTTACCCTTTCTAAACCTCTCCCTTTGGCCCACAGGTGACGCTGTGCGACAATCTGGAGTTGCCCTTTCGCAACGACAGCTTCGATGCAGTCCTCTCGCTGGCCGTTGTTCACCATTTTGCCACCACGGAGCGACGCGTGCGCGCGCTTAGGGAACTGGCGCGAATTCTGCGCATTGGCGGACGCGTTGTCATCACGGTGTGGGCGCTGGAGCAACGTCATCGTCGTTTCGAGTCGCAGGATGTGCTAATACCGTGGCAGCCGCCAAAGAATCGAAACTTTTCCTACTCCGATGAGGACGATGAGGATGACTTTCTTCCACCTTATCACGCCTACACAGAGGACTCAACCAACTCTAGTCGATCTGCCGGCGATGGCGATAGCTCCAGCTTAAGCTCATCATCGCCAGGTGAATCCTGCTACAGTTTTGTGCGGCGAGCTATACAGGTAATAATAAATCACAGATTGTAAAAATGGAATGGGTGCAAATGTTTACGACCTCGTATAGTTACTAATCTTATGGAATTTACTTGGAATATAAACTGTATTTTTCTCATGCAATGCTTCTAGAAACTGGCAGGCGGTCGACGACATGCGTGGTTCCTGGACTCATGGACGTCGAAGGACACAAAGAACAACAGCAGCCTGGACTATGAGGATGCCAAAGATCTGCCCATAGAGCTGCGACGCCTCGAAGACTTTGATGACTTTTCCGATCCACCGCTTTCCGCTAGCCTTAAATCACGCAGCCTGGGCAGCATTCTCCAAACGCCACCCCGTCAAATTGTACGCTCGCGTTCTAGTGTGCCTAGCCTAGGTGGTCCTCTGGTGCCCAGCGAGACGAAATCGAGTGCTACAGCAGCGTTACTTTTAGCTGCTCCCGAGGGGCAACTGCAGCAGAATGGCCGCAGTTCGCCAACGGCGACGGTTAGTGCAGGCAGCACATTAAGTCGAAGGCCCAAGCTCATCAAGCAAAAGCAATCGCTTTGCGACGAGGACGACAGCTTGGTGCAGTCCAGTGAGCAATCCCACTCTACAGAATTCCAAATGATCAGCAGCTATAACGGTTCCAACGGTGGCGTCAGCAGTAGCCTCTATGCTCGCACCGGTTGCTATGCCTCGACTTTAAATCAACATGCCTCGGCAACTTCAACGCCACCAACAGAAATACGTGACACACCCGCTCCTGCCACAATGCCGAGCTTTCTGCGCAAGCAGAGCTCGCTGAATGAGGATTTGATGGCCGGGAATAGGTTGCGGGAAAGGGAGGGAGTAAGAAAACGTATACAGAAGCAAACCTCGCTCAATGAAGCCTTTCTCTGTCGCTCGGCAATGTTTTCCAAGCGTTTGCAAATCATACGGGACGGTTTCACCACCAAAATTAAGAGCTCCACCGGCAGTCTGGAGCGGGTGACGAAAACGGGCATCAACAAGCTAATGCAGAATATCAAACCTAATCTAACGCCTCCCAGCAATCCAAATCCTCAGCAGCCCATCAACAAGCAGAGCTCAACGCCAACAACACAAACGCATCCACATCCACATGCACATCCTCATCAGCATCACCATCATCATCATCTTGGTAGCAATGCGGGTGGACTGTTTTCCGCTCATCTGCTGCTCTCCAGCACATCTAGTACGGGCCCAGTGAGCTATTGCAGCACGGTGGACTGCAGTGCGGCAAACCTTTGCCATTGCAGCGCCTATCAGCAGGACTGTGCCGTCTGTGCGGAGAGCGAGCAAGGCAATGAACGTCGGCACTCCCGTGAATCCGGATCGGATTCCTCCAAGGACAGCAGTCTGCAGTCGGATACGAGCATTGAGTCAGAGGATAGCTTTGCTTCGGTCATCTTCATACCCAAGCCGGAGCAAGCACAGCAGCAACTGAACTATCAGCAACAGCATCAGAACTCCAACTCAAGCAGCAGCAACTCCGGTTCCAGCAATGGGGCAGCGCGAGCTGCAGCTGGCGCAGCGGCAGCTGGAGCGCCAACAATCACAACGACCACAACAATAACCACTCTTGGCGCACGTTTGCCGCACACACACACGCACACACACTCAGTGCCAACATCGCCGTTGATTATGCCCTGCCCCCCAACGCCCGCTCACTCGCCGGCTGCCAATCAAGGCACGGTTACATCTCCGCCACAAACAATGTCAGCAGTGACAGCAGCAATGGCTATCCTAACGCCAGCTGCAAAACCGGAACGTTTCAACTTTGATGCTGCACACATTAAGCAGCAGCAGGAACAGCAAATGGAGCAGACAACGATTCCGAAGATAACACGCCAGGCGATACGCGAGATGCCAGCGATACCCAAATTTCGGAAGCAGCAATCGTTGCAGCTTCACCGCCAAAACTTTCCGATTGTGCGACGTGCCTCTGGATCTGGAAGCAGTAGTAGCATCAGCACTAAGTTACTCTCATTGGAGCTGTTCAATCCCGCCACCGATGATCTGGACAGCGATTCCAGTGAGCCTTCTTCGCCGGACTCCGTTGACAGCGTGATAAGTGCACCTCGCTCCACACAAATGCTATCGTCTATGAGCACTGGCACAGGAAAATCCAGCGACGACTCTGATTCGGCGCTGGGTCAACAGATCTGCCATACTCAGGATGAGTATCTCAAGGGTGAGCTGCCAATCAACAATGGAACACCCAATGAAAATGATATCATACTGAATGCGGATAGTGCGCCCTTGTTGCCTGATAAACGCGATGCAGCTGGCCAGGCACAGGCGAACCAGCAGCCTCACGACTGCGCCGAGTTTGCCGAACAATTAACGGCACAGCTGCAGCGTGAATTGGATGATAAGTACAATCGAGTGGAGTGTCGGAGTCTGGACGGGATTGGCGATATAGGGGAGTTCTTGAGTGGTGGCACTAAAAAGCGTTGCAATGGTGATCTGAGTGCGCTGCGGGATGAGCTGCGCGAGCGTCGCCTTATGCTAGCAAATCTTTCTACGCAGCCCAGTTTGCAGCACTCGCCCAATTCGTCGTCCACCTCATCGTTGTCCTCGCAAACGCGCAGCTTTACCATACCCGAGGAGCAGGAGGGCGAGGAGGAGGAAGATGAAGAGAATGAACGTAGCTACACACTTGGCATCTACGAGCACTGCAAGATCTCCAAATTCAAATACAAGCGCAATCGACACTACAATCTCAATCCGGAGACGGCATATTTGCTCCAAGAAGACGGCGACAGCGATGTGCGCGATGATGAATACCGTAAGTAGATAAAAAATCTTGACTTGACAGGGAACTTAGCATCTTTGTCCATTTAGACATACCCGAGGAGGATGAGGATGCGGAGGCAATTGAGGCACGAGGCGGCGATCAGTTGGGCGAGGGCATGCACGAGTATGGACAGCGTCGTCGCAATTTTAGTGCCACCAAATCGGTAGCCTCCAGTGCATCAAGTTCGACGGATACGGCTCCATCACCGTCGCAGCAACTGCCACAGCATCCCAAGACGCTGCAGCAGAGAACCTCCACCGAATCTCTGGAGCACTCAAATAGCTCAACCACCTCACTGGACAGCCCATCGCAGGGTGGTGGTGCAACCACGCATCATCGCTTCTATCATGTATTCCGCGAGGGTGAATTGGATGCACTGATCAATCATCATGTGGCCAGTTTGCATATTGTCAGCTCCTATTATGAGCGGGCCAGCTGGTGTGTTGTGGCCGAAAAGGTGCAAGTGTGGACGATCTAAAAAAAAAAACAAATCCATAATTTGGATAAACCCAATAAGTCTCTGAAGCCCCCAAAGGAATTGTTAACTTTAGTCTTTATTACTAGTAGCTGAAAGGGAGAGTGGAATATGAAAGGGTGGAAAATTCTAGCACATATTTAAGTATTTCTAATGACTCTTGCTTAGGGTTGACAGGCCTGCTCAAAGGCAGGACTGCTGCACTGCATTGAAATTAAATTTCAAGCAAACAGTTTAGTTTTTAAGAGCGAATCGAAAATGAGACAACGCAAATTAGTTACAAATATTGTATGTAATGAATATTTACAACGACTATCATCTTTAGTTTAATTCAGCTAGCTTATTAAAACAAATAAAACTATAACAGTATTTATTTCGGAATTTAAATACTCATAAACGTCCATTTGCAAACTTGACACACAAAACCATAAAAAAATTATAGAACAATATATAACAAAAATGTTAAACTAAGCCTTGCTTAAGCAAAACCAAATAAATAAATAAAGCAAATACCATATCTCAGCATCTACAAATAAACCAAGGCTTTGTACACAAAATATAAATAAAAAAATAGGCAAACAACATATACATAAAGAAATCTTTCAAACAAGAGCAAATCAATACGTAAATTTTTGAATATCAATAATTGCATTTAAATTATTTCAATGCAGGTAATACTTAAATGATACAAGCTGCAAAATAAACAAAATGTTTGCATAACTGTTTTCAAGCTCACAACAATAATAGTATGTATAACAATTTCCATAAGCTTTCATAGCTCGTAATTTACAAGTTATTACGCACCTCACAATTTCCCTTTCAAAAATAATACAAAAGAAAATAAACGAAACACTTCCCCAAGAGCCAACAAACACAAAAAAACAAGGAAAGGAAAATTTTGTTTCACCCAAGGCGACGTTATTTCAAAAATAACGCAAGTTTTCAATAAGTTTAAATTGCGACTGTACATGTGTTTTTTAGGTAGCTAAACTAAACTTTATACCGTACTATTAGAAAATTAAAACTTGAAATGATCATATAATAACTTCAAAACACTAAAAACAAATCGTTTTATAACGACGTACTATATACGCTCGCTATGCTGAATATGTATTAACGAAACGTTAGAGTACATACATAATAAGTATTATGTAACTTAAAAATACGTATTATGTATTTGCACGACCCACACAGAGATTGACACATCAGCTGCAACAAGTAACATACACTACCAGACAAAATCAATAAATTGAGGAACTAATTAAATACAAAAATTTGTTATGCATACAAAAAAAAAAAACATTAAATAAACTACAAATATTAACATATAAACAAAAGTCAAATAATTTTTTTTGTTGTCTCTTAAAAAGAAATTTGAAATTTATTTTAAAACTAAACGTTCCTTTTGCATTACCAACTCGATTCTAATTTTTTTTTCGTTGCTTGGCAGCACTAGCGTTGTCTTGTTGTTATCGATGTTCTTTTAGCAATATCGACAATATCTATATTGTAGCCCTAGTAAACAGCTGAGTATAAATGCATTAGTGTGTTAGCATTTACTTCAAAGATTAAGAAACACATTTAAATGCATGGTGAAGGGAATTTTATTCTTAAAATGTGGCAATAGTTTTTCCCAACACAGAATTTATCAAACATTCGACTATCGATAAGTTTTGTTAACATAGATTATAATGAAAAGGTTAACAAATTTACGCGACAACATAAAATACGGTGACGTCACAGACTTCAACTTTGTCGTAGTTATGCCAAGAGATTAATTTTATACCACGAATAATGCCATCGGAATTTAATTTGTTTTACGTTTTAAATACAACGTCTGCTTACAACTTTTTATAAATACATGCAAAACTGTTGCATACACAAATCTTAAGGATTGTGTCGTCATGCGCAGAGAGCACAAATTGGCGTACATCTTTTCGCAACCTGTTTACCCTATATGCTACCCACGCACAAACAGTTCTCTTTCAGCTTAAACTCAGCCATCGTTTTGACAGCTCTGCACTGCAGAACTCCGTTGTTCTTAAAAATTAAATAAAATGCAGTGAAAAACCATTCAGATCTGATAATACATAGGCAATATGGCTTCACAAAAGCCTGGAGAATGGGCGACTGGTCTGCTGGCCAGATTTGAAGATCAGGTAAATGTTTTACAGCACTTTTAATATGTTGCGTCGCGATGCTTTTCAGCAGAGTGAAAAAATGTACCTGCTGCTGGTTTTGTTTTGGTGTGAGTGTGGGAGGAGGCGTGGGAGGCAATCGGGCCGGCGACAGCTTCATGAATGAACTGAAAATCTGTTTTTTTTTTTTAATGGCCCAACGATGTGTGTATACACTTTGAAAGAGCGCCTTACCTTGTACATACTACGCCTAATGTAAGCTGCAAATTCGAGTAAACAATTGAAATGATAAGAAACTATAAAGTTCAATAAAGAATGTAAAGTTAAATTGCATGTATGAATCTAAAAATTAATAATGTGGAATACATTTTGTATAATATGTTGAAGCAAAAAATCAAATATTATAGTATAATAGAATTTTCTAAAATAACTAATGAAATGCGTTGTACTTACAGCTTCCGAACAAAATTGGAGCTTATGGAACTCAGGCGCGCATGAGCCAAGACCAGTTGATGGCATGCCTTATACACATCTCGCGTTACCGTTTCTCACTGGTCATCTCCGGACTAACCAAAATGCTGCAGCGCGTCAACGAGGCTGTAAGTGAAAACTTTTTAACATTTAACTTAACAATGTAATTTATTTTGAATATTTAACAGGCGCTACAAAACCGATATGAGCCAGAACGGTGCTACTTTGAGTCGCTGGTAATAATATTGACTACACTTGAACGTTGTCTTGCCAATCAGAGCAAGGATACGGCACGCTTTGAGGAGGCTATGAATGTGAAACTGTTGCTTCGCGAAATTTCACAGTTTGTGGATGTGCAAAGCGACAACAATCCAAATGCGGCTCAACTAAAGGCGCTGGCATCTAAAGTGCTTTTCGCATTGTCCCAAAATCACTTCTCGGCCGTTTTTAACCGCATCTCGGCGCGTATTCAGGAGCTGACCTCCTGCTCCGAAGAGAACCCCGACTACAATGATATTGAATTGATACAGCACATTGATATGGACATGATTAAGCTGACCAAGCTGTTGCAGGGTATTTTTATTTATTTTTTTTTTTCAATAAGACAAGTACAATTTTTATAAACCGACTCTTCATTGCAGAAACAATAACCAAATTTCGTTCAAAGCGTGCACCGCCGTTGATTTTGCTTTTTTCGCTGGAAAAAGCGATTTGGAACTGGATTGAGTATCATCCTCAAGAGTTTCAGGATTTGCAACGTGGCACAAATCGCGACATATCTACGTATAAACAAATCAGATTCGAGTCTTTAAAACATATAATTTACAGAATCCTTTTTTCATTTTAGGTGCTGGGAGCCACTTTTAGATTTTGTAGAGTACTTTAAATCGGAGAACAAGAAAAGCAAAACTCAAGTTTGGCCACTGCAAATGCTGTTGCTTATATTAAATCCGTCCAGTTTGGAGACCACTGTCAACGAGTTGCAGCAGTCAGAAAGGGAGAAAGAAAAGGAAAAGGTTCCCTCAAGGTCCGCACAATCCACATCACGCGACAAAGATTTCTCAGCCAGGCAATTTATTGAAAGCATTAAACGTGGTTTGGGACCGCATTCGCCATCGAAACAGGTGACTGAATCATCGGCCATAGCCTGTGTTAAACTATGCAAAGCATCTACGTACATCAACAACAATGACTCCAACAATGTGGTCTTTAAACTGGTGCAGTATTTCATAAACGACCTTAAGGCGCTGCTTTTTAATCCGTTGAAGCCGTTTTCGCGTGGTCAAGGCTATAATTATGCTGATATTGAACTTATGATTGATTGCTGGGTTTCCTGCTTTCGTATCAGTCCTCATAACATTGAGGCCCTAAAGGTGTGTCTCAATCTCTCCTCTCCGCAGGCCTATCATTTCGTGATTGTCTGTTCGCTGTTACGGTGAGTTCAATATATATAAATTTTACAATTGATTTAAGTTGATACAATTCATGTAAATTTCAGCCTGGCTCATATCTATGTGGACTTTCGGCTGCAGAACAAGAATCCATTTCGCATTGTCAATCAGCCGCGTCTGCCCTGGTGGCCTCAGACCGATGTAGTCCATTATCGTTCCGCTGAGCTGCGTGCTCTCTTCACGGATACACTGAACAAGGCAACGCAGGGATATATAGCACACACCCCATTGCGCTATATAACTTCCCTAACGCTCAAGTCAAAGGATACACAGAAGGGTCTGAATCGTGCCGAGGAAGGACCAGCACACAAAATGCTCCTGCTGCTGTTTGTGCGACTCATCCATGCCGATCCCACACTGCTTTTGAACGTAAAATAACTTAATTTAATTAAATTGTAACTCATTCAAATATAATCTTTATTGTAGACGCAGGGGAAAGTGGCGCACGAAGTGCAAAGCTCAACATTGGAGCTTATTAATGGTCTAGTCAGCCTGGTACATCAGACAACTCTGCCGGATGTGGCACAAGAGGCTATGGAAGCTTTACTAGCGCTGCATGCACCTGATAAAATTGAAGTCTGGAATCCGGAAGCGCCCATCAACACATTTTGGGACGTTAGTTCGCAGGTGCTGTTCTCTATCTCGCAAAAACTTATCCAACATCAAATTGCCAACTATACGGATGTGCTCAAGTGGCTGCGTGAGATACTCATCTGCCGCAATACGTTTCTGCAGCGGCACAAGGACTATGCGCATGTAGGAAGTCAAATAGCCATATGCAAACAGGCGCATATCAAAATGGAAGTGGTCTTCTTTATGTACCTGTGGAGCGTGGACTTGGATGCGGTGCTCACATCGCTCTCCTGTTTTGGTCTCCTCTGCGAGGAAGCAGAGATTTGCTGCAGCTCCGATGAGCTAACCGTAGGCTTTATTATGCCCAACTATCACATCTATCAGGAGCTTGCACAGCTTTCGTCATGTAGGTCACAAAAATTAAATTGTTTTCGAGCCATTATTTATTCTGTTATTTCTTTGATAGCTTCCACTGACACTCGTGTTTGCTTTTTTGAGAACAACCATGGCAGCGTTTTAAGCCGTTTGACGCTACAAAAACGCGTCATGACACTACTTCGCAAAATTGAGCACTGTGTGCATGGTGTCCAGCCCGCCTGGGAGGAAACGTTCCGTAACTGGGAGGTACTCAGTAAGGTGCTGCAGACTTATCCCAAATTGAAGAGCGAGGATGGGCAAGCGGAAATGTTTCACCGCGGCATGGGCAAGCGTCGTGCCAGCCACCAAAGCTCCGAGCACGATCTAGAGGAACAAATCAACGAATGGGCCAATATGACATGGTTCTTGCTGGCCTTGGGTGGAGTTTGTCTGCAAAAACGGAACAGCAGTCGTCAGCTTTTGTTGCAGCAATCGCAGAACAATGCATCCGTTGCATCGCTGGCACAGGCCTCCGTTTACTCCAGCTCGACCAGTTCTGGCCATGGCTCACTGCATCCTAGCGTAGTGTCTTTGTCCGCCATTCCGCCAGCGCCGCCCCAAGATGTCAGCTATTGCCCAGTTACACAGTGCGCATTAATTTTAACTGACTAAAATAAACCACTAATTTTATTTAATATTCTTAAGGTTTATTGGACAGCTACTGCGTCTGCTGGTGTGCAACAATGAGAAGATTGGCTTAAACATACAGAAGAATGTCAAGGAGTTAGTCGGCGAAGAAATGTCTACTCAGCTATATCCTATACTCTTTGATCAGATAAGAGCCATTGTCGAAAAGTTTTTCGACCAACAGGGCCAAGTCAATGTGAATGTTACTGATATAAACACACAGTTCATCGAGCATACGATTTACATCATGAAGTCTATATTGGATCCCAAGGCCAGTAAAGATCCTAATAGTGAGCAGCCGCCGCCATCGGAGCATCTGGGCGTGACTAGTATTGAGGGCATGATGTTAGGCATTGTGCGTTATGTGCGTCACTTGGACATGAATGTCTATGCCATACGCATTAAAACGAAGCTGTGCCAACTGGTAGAGGTCATGATGAAACGACGCGATGATTTAGCATTTCGCCAAGAAATGAAGTTTCGCAATAAGCTTGTGGAATATTTAACGGATTGGGTCATGGGAACCTCACATCAAATAGCGCCGCCGAGCTCCGCAGATGCCTCGCTGATGACCAATACTACATTGATTTTCCGAGATCTTGACCAGGCTTGCATGGAGGCTGTTGCTGCGCTGCTGCGTGGACTCCCATTGCAACCTGAGGAATCGGATCGTGGCGATCTCATGGATGCCAAAAGCGCATTATTCTTAAAATATTTCACATTATTCATGAATCTCCTGAACGACTGCATCGACAGCTCTGAGGCGGAAAAGGACATAACCAGTACTCCTTTGTTGCCGCCACGTCCACGCATGGCAGCTGGCAAGTTGACCGCCCTTAGGCATTCCACTATACAAGCCATGTCCAATCTGCTTGGTGCCAACATTGATTCCGGTCTAATGCACTCCATCGACCTGGGCTATAATCCAGATTTGCAAACACGTGCAGCTTTCATGGAAGTTCTCACCCAAATTCTGCAACAAGGCACGGAATTTGACACACTGGCCGAAACGGTGCTAGCTGATCGCTTTGAGCAGCTGGTCCAGCTAGTGACTATGATCAGCGACAAGGGCGAACTGCCCATTGCCATGGCGTTGGCTAATGTTGTAACCACCGCTCAAATGGATGAACTGGCTCGAGTCCTAGTAACACTATTCGATGCCAAGCACTTGCTATCTCCCCTGCTATGGAATATGTTTTATCGCGAAGTCGAAGTCTCCGATTGCATGCAGACGCTTTTTCGTGGCAACTCACTGGGCAGCAAGATCATGGCCTTTTGCTTTAAAATCTATGGTGCCAGCTATTTACAAATGTTACTTGAGCCGCTTATTCGTCCGTTGTTAGATGCGCAGGAAGAGACTTGCTTTGAAGTCGATCCAGCACGACTGGAGCCTACGGATGACATTGAGGAGCATCGTAATAATTTAATTGCACTAACCCAGAAAGTATTCGATGCCATTATAAATTCTTCGGATCGCTTCCCGCCGCAACTGCGCTCCATGTGCCATTGTCTATACCAGGTGCTCAGCAAACGTTTTCCAAATCTGCTGCAAAACAACATTGGCGCCGTGGGCACTGTTATCTTTTTGCGCTTTATTAATCCAGCCATAGGTGGGTTATACATTTTCCTAACATGGTTACAGTCCTATATTTATTTAACATTTTACTTTTACAGTATCGCCGCAGGAGTTAGGCATTGTGGGCAAACAAGTGCCCAGTTCAGCCAAACGTGGTCTAATGCTCATGTCAAAAATACTGCAGAACATTGCTAACCATGTGGAGTTCTCGAAGGAACAGCACATGCTTTGTTTCAATGACTTTTTGCGAGATCATTTTGAAGCCGGAAGACGTTTCTTCATACAGATCGCATCCGATTGCGAAACTGTTGATCAAACTTCGCACAGCATGAGCTTCATTTCGGATGCCAACGTGCTGGCTCTACATCGTCTGTTATGGACACACCAGGAGAAGATTGGCGACTATTTGTCCAGCAGTCGCGATCACAAGGCCGTTGGTCGACGACCCTTTGACAAGATGGCCACATTGTTGGCCTATTTGGGACCACCCGAACACAAACCCGTCGATTCGCACATGATGTTCAGCTCGTACGCACGCTGGAGTTCCATTGACATGTCCTCAACAAATTTCGAAGAGATTATGGTCAAGCATCAAATGCACGAAAAAGAGGAATTCAAAACACTCAAATCCATGAACATTTTCTATCAGGCGGGCACCAGTAAGTCGGGTTATCCAGTCTTCTACTACATAGCCAGGCGTTACAAGTAAGTTGCATAAGTTTACCCTTTTAATTATATTTTAAAAATGCTTATTTTATTTGACAGAATTGGTGAAACAAATGGAGATCTATTGATTTACCATGTCATACTTACGCTAAAGCCATTCTGTCACTCACCCTTCGAGGTTATCATTGACTTTACGCACACTTGCTCCGATAATCGCTTCCGCACCGAGTTTCTGCAAAAGTGGTTTTACGTGCTGCCCGCTGTGGCCTATGATAATGTACATGCCGTTTATATTTATAACTGTAATTCTTGGGTGCGCGAGTATACAAAATTCCATGATCGCATCTTGGCACCGCTTAAGGGTTATCGTAAGCTGCAATTTCTCGAGTCGCCTAACAAACTGAGCGATTACATAGATGCCGAGCAGCAAAAGTTGCCGGGCGCAACGCTATCTCTAGATGAGGACCTGAAGGTGTTTAGCAACGCGCTTAAGCTAAGTCACAAGGATACAAAAGTGGCTATTAAAGTGGGACCTACAGCGCTGCAGATTACTTCTGCGGAAAAGACAAAAGTTTTGGCACATTCTGTGCTGCTTAACGATGTCTATTATGCTTCAGAAATCGAGGAGGTGTGCCTGGTGGACGACAACCAGTTTACGCTGTCCATAACTAATGAAAGCGGTCAGCTAAGCTTCATTCACAACGATTGCGACAATATTGTGCAGGCCATTATACACATACGCAACCGCTGGGAGCTGAGTCAGCCGGATTCGGTGACAGTACATCAGAAGATACGACCTAAGGATGTGCCCGGTACGCTGCTCAACATGGCGCTGCTTAATCTGGGCTCATGTGATCCCAATTTGCGCACTGCAGCCTACAACCAGCTATGCGCTTTAACCGCCACATTTGATCTGAAGATTGAGGGCCAGCTGCTGGAGACGCAGGGTCTTTGCATACCCTCGAATAATACCATCTTTATCAAATCCGTCAGCGAGAAGCTGGCTACGAATGAGCCACATTTGACACTGGAGTTCCTTGAAGAGTCCATCCAGGGCTTTCAGCGGAGCACCATTGAGCTAAAGCATTTGTGTCTGGAGTACATGACGCCCTGGTTAAAAAATCTAACCAAGTTCTGCAAGTCCAATGATGATGCCAAGAAGCTAAAGGTTTCACAGATTCTAGACAAGCTCATTTGCTTGACTATTGACCAAAAAGAAATGTATCCATCTGTGCAGGCTAAGATCTGGGGTTCTATTGGACAGATACCAGAGCTGATTGACATGGTGTTGGATAATTTTTTGCACAAATCGATTTCCTATGGATTGGGCTCGCCACAGGTAGAGATTATGGCTGATACGGCTGTGGCACTGGCCTCTGCCAATGTTCAGTTGGTGTCCAAGAAGGTCATAACGCGTATGTGTCGCGTCATGGACAAGTCGTGCACAAATCCCACACAATATCTTGAGCAGCACATGATGTGGGACGACATTGCCATATTGGGACGCTATCTACTCATGTTGTCCTTTAACAATTGCCTGGATGTAGCGACCTCGGTGCCATATTTGTTTCATACCATCACATTTCTGGTGTGCTCCGGCTCGCTCTCCATGCGCGCCTCCACACATGGCCTGGTCATCAATATAATACATTCGTTGTGTACCTGTACGAATCCCTCGTTTGGTGAGGAGGCACAGCGTGTTTTACGCCTGTCACTTGATGAATTCTCCTTGCCCAAATTCTATCTTCTCTTCGGCATTAGCAAGGTCAAGTCGGCAGCTGTTACCGCCTTCCGCTCCAGCTGTCGCCATCCAAACGAAAAGTGGCTGGGCAACGAGCGTGTCACACAGCCGCTGCCTGCGGATCGCGAACGCCTCTCGCTGCCCTCGCTAGAAGTTATAACTGATGCACTCCTGGAAATAATGGAGGCCTGTATGCGCGACGTGCCCGATTGCGAATGGCTGCAAACTTGGACATCGTTGGCACGCAGCTTTGCTTTCTGCTACAATCCGGCGCTGCAGCCAAGAGCGCTGATTGTCTTCGGCTGCATCAGTAAGAGCGTCACGGATCATGAGGTCAAGCAACTGCTGCGTATTTTAGTCAAGGCACTGGAGTCATTCAACGATCTGATACTGATTGAAGCGTTGGTCATGTGCCTTACACGCATTCAGCCACTGCTGCGTCCAGAATCGCCCATACATCGTGCACTGTTCTGGGTGGCCATCTCTGTGCTGCAGCTGGACGAGATTACGCTCTATGGCGCTGGTCTGGCACTGCTCGAACAGAATCTCCACACTCTCAAGTCGCAGGGCTGCTTTGACAAGAAGGAAACCATTGCCGAGGTCATGATGAAAACGCGCGAGAAACTCGAGTGGCACTTCAAACAACTGGACCACGCTGTCGGCTTGTCTTTCCGCAGCAATTTCCATTTTGCACTTGTCGGCCATCTCATCAAGGTAAGGATTTTGTAGCAAATATAAGTGGGTCTTTTATACACATATTTATTTTAGGGCTATCGACATCCCACACCCACAACAGTGTCGCGAACGTCTCGTGTTTTGACAATGCTGCTAGGCATTATAGCCAAGCCGCTGCATCGTGACAAATTCGAGGTGACGCCGGACAGTGTTGCCTACTTGACAGCTCTTGTGGCTGTCTCCGAGGAAGTGCGCTCTCGCTGTCACGTGAAGCACGCGCTGCCACGCTGGCCCGCGGATTTTAGTGGCAGCAGCATAGATAATGGCGAAGTAGCCAGTGGCATGCAGGCTGTAAGTGAAAAAATAAATAATATACAATATTGTATAGAAATAAGCTAATAAGCTTTATTCAGATGGGCCAACCACTGTCGCGACGTCAGAAGAGCTGGGATATTCTAGATCAGTCAGCCATGCATTTTGCGCGTCAACATAAAGTACCTACTCTGCAGGTAAACCGATTTGCTAGACCCTCTAGACAATCTTATGTCAGTGTGTAACTAATTTGAATTTCAAAATCGTTGTACAAAAGTTGTTATAACCATTTGCTATAGTAACTTTTGGCTATCCACTTGTAATATTGGAATTACTATACTATATATACATACATTCTGCTAAAGTATTTTCGACTTTTCTATTTGAAATCAGCCGTTGCATAACTAATTAATCGTTTAATAACATTTTTTCTTATCTCTTTTTATGTTTGTTTTGAAATATTTAAAAAATAATAATAAAAACGTACCATACATTTATCACTACGTACTCGTGTATACTCCTAATATACATACTACTACTATATATGCCTGCCGATTCCTACATCTAATTGCTGCTTGTAACTCTCACGATTATACTTATATATACCTACCTAAACAACTTCTACTATTTAATACTACGCATGAACATATCATTTGGTTTACGTTTGATTTGGTTATTGATCACAATAAATACAACTTCAACTACAATTATCAACAACAACAAATCCATAAAACAAACGTAGAATGCGCGAGTTTTGTTTAAAACTCAACGCTCATTTTCGGTACCAACCACTAAGGATCCGAATAATGCTAGCGGCATCGAAGAACGTCAGGTATTGTCTTGAACAAAACTCTATCTCTCTCTCTCTCTCTTTAACTCGACTCTTAGAATATCGACTAACACCATTATGTATGAGCCATTAATCTCTAATATACATTCTCAACCAAGTTTGCTATTGTAATTTAATATTTAACTTTCCTGCATGGCAGTGCATGTTTGATAACAGATCCATCAATTCCATTTTAAAGTATTAAGCTATTGCACCTCTATAAACGACTTTATAAACTATCTAAATGTCTCATATTAGCTGACTAATAACTGAGCTTAAACTTGTTACTAATAATCACCTTTTGCTATACGTCAACAGGAACGTGGATCACGTTCATCTGTCTCAAACGAATCGAATGTTTTACTCGATCCCGAGGTGCTGCCTGATTTATCGTTACAAGCACTGGTTCTAACCGTTTTGGCTACCCTCGTCAAATACTCTTCGGATGAAAATGAAACACGAGTTTTGTATCAGTATTTGGCGGAGGGCTCTGTCGTCTTTCCCAAAGTGTTTCCAGTCATGTAAGTTTTGTTCTGCCAATTCTGTTGCATTCTTCTGTAAAATATATTATGTTATCTCTTTCAGACACTCGCTACTGGATCAAAAGATTAATAATATACTATCGGTTTCACACGATCAAGTTGTTTTGAATTCCGTGCAGAGCATCATTCAAAACATGTTGGCCAGCGAGGATCCCTCACAGCAGCAGCTACACTTTTTGCAAAGTTGTGGCTTTGGTGGATTATGGCGTTTTGCTGGACCCTTCACCAAGGTTTGTTGTGTAAAGTTATCTGATTTGTCGTCTGGGTAACTTTTGTCATAACCCACAGTACAATATGATGGGTGAATCGTCTGAGTTGTTTGTCAACTGCTTAGAGGCCATGGTGGAAACATGTTTGCCCGGCGATGAAACACTTCCAGTGCCACCCTCTCCGCGTCCCTATAACCTAAGCTCCAGCCTAAGCAGCCTCACGCTGGGCTCACCGACCGACAAAGGTAAGTTTCCAATATTTGTGTTGCTTGAAGTAGCTGCTTAAATTGTTTTGAAATTGATTTAAGCTTAGCGAGTTTTTGGAAAAATGTTTTTGGTATACGTAAATTTTTGATATAAAAGATCTCAATTAACTCCTTCTTTTTGTAACACACCATTAATTAACAATATATATAGCATTCTCATCGGAATCATTAGACTTTTATGACAACTGTTCCGGCAGCGTGAGCTCTCTGCGACGCGCCTCACACAGCAAATCACGCGCCAAACATCGATTGAACGACAGCCCATCACATTAAACAACAACAAATCAAAATCGAAATTAAAGACATAAATTAACCCTAGCAAATTATACCTAAGCACAAGCACTTTAAACAAATTTATAAACATTAAATAAACCACACAACTAATTTGAATATCTACACAATGTACTATGGAGAACGTATTGTACAAGTGCATATCTAAGCGCCACTAACCAAATTGAGAAACCACTAACAATCCAAATGAATCAGACAATTGTAAGCATTTCAAACAAGCGGAAAAACATATGCAGAGAATCCGAATTCAGAACCACACAAATGCACTTTATTATTTAATGTTTGAATATTTGACAAATTTACTTGTGTCATCTATCAGTACCTTAAAGCATTTACAAAACGTTTTTTGATTACATATACAAAATGACTTCAAATTGTTAAGCACTTGTAGTGTATGCAGTAGTGTACTTGTCTTAAATGTTTGTTGCATCCATGCATATTCATCCCAGCTTTACCAACGGTAGCAATTTACAGTTTTTCACCTAGAATTTTAACCATATTTTATACAAACGTTAAACTAATGGAATTACTCGTATTTAACTAAATATATAAATAATCGAAAAATAACGTACCTAAAGCTTATGCATATTGCAGCTGCATGCAAATTACAAATATTGCATAAGCAAAAAAAATTAAACCTAGTGCAAAATAACATTTACATAATATCATTTGCATTAATATTTCAGTTTCAAAAAGCTTTAAATAAGACTTAACGAAAAGAAACGTTACAGCGACATTTTATAGTACATTAATATCTTGCATAGCATATTTTTAATAGTTAAACAAAATGCAAATCTAGGAAATTTTTTATGTGTAGAAAATATGTGTATCAGAATTTTCAATCTGTTTATGCCACAAAATAGAATTAACTGTAACTACATTTATTTATTATTATTATTATTATTATATATTTTTTCTTGTTTAATTTTTTGCATAATTTATGTACCTGTTTCTGCCTCTTCTATCTTACTTTCAGCTGCATGAATAACAACAACAAACCCACGCACTAGAAGTACTACACTTATCGCAAAAGTAATGCGTTTTTTGAATCTGTTTAAAAAATGTTTTTGAAACTCAAAATATATATATAAAACTAAAATAGCGAAGTCACTTAATGTACAAACGCGTTACAAACGAATTGACGATGCGTGAAACCAAATAATGTATTAAATGTAAGAAGTATTGTATATGTTTGTGTATATAGAGCAAGGTAAAAGAGATGGCAAAACGCAAGGAACCCCACGAATACAGTTAGAAAGTAAGCATATACATATATTTATTTTGACAGAGTATAATGAAAGCTAACAACTTTAAACGATTATGTAGTTTTTAAAATATAAATGTCTGTAGTTTATCAATACGCAAGCAAACCTATTCACACCAGTTCCTGAGAAGACCATAGCCAAGGCTTATTGGCACCATTTGCACCAGATTTTAAAATGCTAAACAAAAACTACAACAACAAGCTCAAGCTTTAAGAAACTGACATGCGATAAAGCTTTCAAGTTTTTTTTGTACCATACACGAATCTCCCGCTACAACTAACAAACTGTGTAAATTAATGGCATTTATATTATTTTTTGTTTATGTATTGCTTAAGTTCATCCCCCATTTAAACGTTGACTTAATTTATTTCATTGACATATGTTTTGTTTTAAATACGAAAAAATAAAAATAAATTAAGCAAGCAGACCCAGTCCGCTTTTAATGCAAATTAGGTTTAAGTTTGAAACAAGGACCGCAAGTCAAATAAGTTTTAAATACACATTTGTACCTTAAATTTAACATTTTTCTAACAAATATCAAACGCAACAATTTGGTCCGCTATCTTCCCTTTCCAATAGGCAAAACAAGCAAAACCTTTTACCAATCGCAACTAAAACTACCATTTCTAAACAACCCGAGAGACATTATTTCGCTTATAAGTATAAAATCTATTTGTGCTATATCTATATGTATGTGTTGCTATATGTGTATATTTATGAGATCGAAACTTATCTTACAAATCGATTAAACAAAAACTTTTTGCGTATTTATGCGGCTAGATAAAGATATATATTCAAATGTTCATGTTTCAAAATATCAATGTACAATTTACTCTCAATAAAATGTTAAAAAAAAAGTATATATAAACTGTTTTATGAAAAGATTAATTTACAATTTATTAATATCTATACAGCGCAGGACGAATTCCATTTAATTTATTTCGGCATCTCTTTATATGCAAATATTTATTCGCTTCTTGCAATATCAACAGCTCAATACTAAATGCACTTGCCAAGCAAACCATTTCAAGATTATAAAACCTCCCCCACGAAGCAGCAATGCAACGAAATCAGTGGCATCAACTTAAATATTGTGGCGTTGTGTTTGTTAACTTCTCGATTTCATGCATGCGATTAAAACGACCCTAACTCACCCTCTGTGCGTAGGTCGAGCAGGTGAATTTTGTCAATGGGCCGATCCCTGATGCAAACGCGCCAAAAACGGGGCAAGTGCCACAGCTGACCGAGCCAAATCTCGAAAATTCAATCCCAATACTTGTGGGAATGCTTGCAGTAAACTTTCTCACGATGCGACGCACCGGCTGACAAGTGGCTGGCACACTGGCTGTGGCAACTGGTACGGGTGGTGGTTGCGGTGGTTGCTCATCGGTAAGTGTAACGCAATGTCGCGCCAAAGAGGAAATGAGGTCTGGGTCTCGAGCTCTGGCCTGCGACAAAGGAAAGAGAGCGAATAAGCACACACTTACAAACACACACACGCACACGCACAGTCAACAAGAAAGAAACAGACAAAACCAACAATGCCGCCATCGTTGAGTTTAGCCGCTTTGAGCCCAACTCAAAGTATAATCGAGGGTTGCAACTAAAGGGAACGGGCATGGCACGCATGGGGCACGGTTGCCAGAGAGAGAGTGTGCGAGGCACAGACAGCCAGAGCCAGAGCCAGGTCGAGGTCATGTCGCTGTCGCTGTCGCAGTCGATCTTAAGTTAAATGTTGCACGCAGCCAGCTCGTGTGTGCGTGTGGTACGTCTTGCTGCTGGTGGTGGTTGTTCTGCATCGGCCCTTGTCTTGGCTGGCTATGTTCCTGTTGAGCAAGCGCACGGCAAATGGCACGAGAGAAAGAGAGAAAACCGCTCCGAAGAAGACACTGAGAATATCAAGAGCAATTGCACTTCGAAAAAAAAGTTAATACAATGAGTGTGCTAATGTTATTTAAGATTAATTGTTTCTCATAGTTTTGGCTTGAATAATTTCTATTTAAGTTAAATACATTTTTGACAAATATTAACGCGTTTAGTTTTAATCATAAGTAATTTTTTTCAGTGCGCATGAATGTCTTTCGCTCCTTTGCTGTAATAAAGACACCCTGTACAAAAAAGTCAGTGTATACAGACTGGGTGAACTAGTATAATGTTTAAGAGTTATCCACAAGCAATCTTAACCATCAATTGGACTACACAAACTTTCGAAATCATTATTAAAACACACATTTTCGGTTATTCAAAAATAATTATTATTTCAGCTTAGTTAAGGAATAATGATGAAGAGTATTTTTGTATTAATAAGATCGTTTGCTAATTTTTATGAAAAAACAGCACTTGTATTTAAATAAAATCTCTCGAGTGAATTTAATTGACATTAGCGAAGTACAGAGTATTTTGTAGCTGAGCAACTAAGGCATCGTTGTTTTTCATGTTGCACACGTGCAGTAGTCCCGAGCGAACCTTGCCACAAGCAGAGAGAACACACAACAACGTGAAACGACCAACGACACGATTGATGCTCGTCTTGGGCCATCATTTCCCGATCCGCTTTGCCTTGCTTTGCTTTGCTTTGCTTAACCTTACTCTGATCATTTTTTGTGCGTTGCGTGGTGGCAGTTAGGGGAGGATTTTGCAAGTGTACGCGCCGCCGCCGACGCTGTTGCTGCTGCTACAGCTACAAAAAGGATCAGTTTACCTTGCGGCAAGATCATTTCTTAAGCGACTACCGTACAGTAAGCAGCAGCAAGTGCCGGTTCTGGAGCAGAGTTCAATAAATTTACTTAAATCATTACAAGTACTATTTCCAAAACACTCAACCTAATTGGCAAAATGGCCTTGGAGAGTCACAGATTCATGACGAAGACACAGCACTATCGCAAGGTGACCAAACCGCTGCTGGAGCGAAAGCGACGCGCTCGCATGAATCTCTACCTGGACGAGCTGAAGGATCTGATTGTGGACACCATGGATGCGCAGGGGGAGCAGGTCAGCAAGCTGGAGAAGGCTGATATACTTGAGCTGACTGTTAACTATCTAAAGGCGCAACAACAGCAACGCATTTCTGGTGGCAGAGCTGACACGCCTCCAACCCCTTCGTCTTCAACGCCCACTTCATCACCAGCTGGCACACAATTGAATTTTGATAAATTTCGCGCTGGTTACACACAGGCCGCCTATGAGGTCTCCCACATATTCTCAACGGTGCCTGGCTTGGATCTTAAGTTCGGCACGCATCTGATGAAGCAACTCGGGCATCAGCTGAAGGATATGAAGCAACAGCTCAACAGTCCTGTGCCCAGCGAGGGTGGAGCAGAGCCAGTCAATCTGGCTGATGGTAAGCAGCGTCGTTCCGCATCACCTCAACAAAATCTGGATATGGGCGAGGAAGTCTGGCGACCGTGGTGAATTGTCCTTACAGCCTTTATCCTTTAGCTTTATTCACTTCACTGCGCATTGAGAGCTTTATCAATCAGGTTTTAGTTTTAAGTTTTCTAAGCGTTTATTGTAAACATTTGCTTCCATTTGTTAGTTGGTTATTGATGTGATGTTCCTGTGATAGTTTTTAAGTACGATTTTTGTATACCATACATATGATCTCCAATAGAAACTAAATAATACTTAAAGTGCAAACATAATTTATTTTGATATGCACATTTTGAGCTTCCCATTGAGCTTCCACTTAGATTAGACTGTACAATTATTAATAAATATAAATAATCTCAGGTATTCCCTAAGTTTAAAAATTTGTGTTAACGTTTAATACAATATGCTTTAAAAATACTACAAAATATTCATAATAAAAACTGAGTAATGATTTTTACTAAAACAAACAGTTTAGGAGTTCAATTTAATTGGCTAAAGTTAAAAGGTATCTACAAAAAATAAAGAATCTTCAAAATAAGGCATTCAGAGCTTATTTTAAAACTTTGAACTCAACTTCTTCTAAGTACCAGAAACTTAGTTGTAACGCCAATAGAAATTTGATAGCGAATATTGCTCAAAGAGTATAATTTTTTAATATCAACAATAAAACTCCACCTGAAACCAAGAATAATAATATGTTAATAGAAATTCAATAGTTTAAGTTTTTGTTTCATCTTAAATGGTTCATAGTTAACAACTAAAATACTCTGCTTATTGAAGTTTAAATCCTAAACTATATTAAATCAAAGAATTCAGATAGCTACCTAATATTCTCATTGGTATTCAATTGCTCACACAACTACACAACGCTCCTTAACTGCATTCGTATGTAAAGTTCACCCAATGCCACCTCTCACTTACAACTCCAGAACCCAATTACAAGATACTGGAACGCGCATGACTTACAGTCAAAAGTCAAAAGTGTGTCCACCGTGCGCTTAACATGAGTAACACCAAGCAGCAAGCATCGAACAGCATCGCCTGCCCCCTGCCCAACATCGACTTACTTACAACAAAGGTGGCAGCAGCAGCAGCATAAGCAGGAGCAGCGCCTGCAGATACAACGGGAACACGCATTAAGCACACTCGTCGCACACGAGTAAGGTTCCCACAGGATCATCAACTGGCACAATGCCCGATCAAACAAGTGTAGGACGAGACGAAATGCCGAAATACCAAATGCACACATAAACAGGAAGTGCTCTTCTCTTCCTCTCTCTCACTCTCTTGTGTTTTTTTGGGCAGCTCCGCCTTAGAGGTACGCCCCAGCAAAATGTTGCTGCTCCTGAGTCGTTGAGTCGTTGAGTCGTTCCCACGCCAACAGGCAACAAATGAGTTGGCAGAAGAAGCGTGCAGCAGTTCATTATCCTTTCGCTCGCCCATATAGGCAAATCATAACACAAATCTAGAAATGCCAGCTGCGCCACAAAACTCAAAGAACGCACAACAAACTGCAAACAAAAATTCCCATGGCCAGGCTTCGTTGCCCATTGAGCAGGTGAGCCCCTAAACATATTGGTGTGAGAAACCAAGGAGGAAAGTGTTTCCCACGATCTAAAACACAGCACACATACGCATACAAAGGTAACGATCCTGGCAAAGGCAGAGATCCTGCTCCCTGGCCCGCTGACGATAAGGGTGCCAACAATAAGAAAGCGAGCGAACAATAAGAAACCAGCGGAAGGCAAGCAAGCAATGCCAACCCTCATATACGAAATACCAGCACAGCCGAGCAAGGAGAACACGAGAACGATGCAAGAAACCGAGGGTACAACATGGGGGTTGTTTTTTATCGTTCGGCTATATAAGGCAGCGTCCAGTTGGGTTAACAACACACAACGTCTTGAACACTCAGAGCAGCAACAGCTCAGCAAAGCAACAAAATATAATAAGAATTTAACAAAATGTCTTCGATTCATATGTCCGAGATGTCCAAGACGTACCAGTATCGCAAGGTGATGAAACCACTGCTGGAACGAAAGAGACGAGCACGCATCAACAAGTGCTTGGATGAGCTTAAAGATCTGATGGTTGCCACATTGGAGTCGGAGGGCGAACATGTGACCCGTTTGGAAAAGGCCGACATACTCGAACTGACCGTTACGCATCTGCAAAAGATGAAGCAAAAGCGACAACACAAGCGAGCCAATGGCTCTGATGATACTTTAACACCAGCCGAAGGATTCCGCTCTGGCTATATACATGCCGTCAATGAGGTCTCCCGTTCGCTATCCCAACTGCCCGGCATGAATGTCAGCCTGGGCACACAGCTGATGACACATCTTGGCCAGCGTCTAAATCAATTGCAGCCTGCAGTTAAGGAGCTGCTACCAGTGACAACGCCACTCTCCGTACACATTGCCAGCCGTGATGCCTACTCGGTGCCCATCTCGCCCGTTTCCAGCTTTGCCGGCAGCCCCAACTCGAGTGTGGCCAGCGAACGTATTGGCAGAGCCTCCCTGCTGACCACTTGCTCCAGCAATCACAGCATCGATGTCATCAAAATGGAGGATGCAGTGGACAGCGAGGACGAAGAGAATGTCTGGCGGCCCTGGTAGAGCAGAAAAACGAAAAAGAGAGAGAGCGAGAGAGAGATCGAGATTGACAGTTAAGAATTAGAAAAAAGTCTTCCAAGTCAAGGTGCTGCTAACCATGCCTCCTTGACGCCCACTTAGTTTTACTTAAAAACAATAAGAAAAGAACAGAAACGAAAAGAAAAGAAAAGCTTTAAACGAGGCGCAGTTAATGTGATAATAAATTATATAGCTAAAATTGAAATATGCAAAAATGGTTTTATTTATTTGTCACACTTCATTTAGTCAATATCGCAAAAGAAAAGCTTTCATCCATAAGCAATATTTGTCAATTTCAAATGGTCAAACTTATTCTACGAATAAACGTATTTGTCTTGAAGTCAATTCTACGAGCGGAAATAGCCACAATCATAGCCTAAATTAATGCAACACGTTTAATCGATCCCAACTGCGTCATTTCGTTGTAATTTTCTTATTGTTAAGAAAGTTGACCAAAAAAAAAAATCAAATCCCATAACAAAAGAAAGCGAAAACAATGCCAAGGCCGAAAAAAAAAAATGAAATGAAGAAGAACATATTGTATATAAATCGATGTCCGTTACGAGGCTACCGACGCGTCCACGGACAGAAGGGGCACCCTTGAACACGTGTGCACACAATAAGACGGGGCAACATAAAAAATTAGAGACTTATATCTGTTTGGCGTGTCTAATCGAGTTACGACAATGTCGCTCAGCCTTAGGACCAAAAAAACGAAACACAATCTTTGTGTAAAAAGAAAGAGAATCGAACCGAAAACAAAAGCAAAAGCAAAAGGATCGAGTCATCGCTGTACAACAACCCTCCTGGCCAACCTCCAGCCAAACAAGCGACGTTCATCCTTTTCGGGCACTCAGCTAGAAAATCGTGCACACAATGGTCAGTCATGGCAAGGCACATAATTGCTTTGGGCTGTCTGTCTGACATTCAGGTAAATATAAATGATTGCCATGCCCTAGGGCAATCCACTGCTTGGGCCCTGGCCCTGGACAGGATATCACTTTTGGTTCGGCCCGCATCATTTGCTTATCTCAGTTGCTGCTGTTGTTGCTGTTGCTCCAACAAGACCAGTAGCATCAACGCCAGAGCTGTTAACAATCAATGAAGTTAAAGACAGCCACATAAAATAGCCCAGAGAACATGAAAATTATGAGGGCAACCTCAAGGGATGCATAAATGTGGCCTTGATTCGATCTTAAAATTTAAGAGTGGCACTAAGAAGAGATTTAATTTAAGCTTTTTCTTCTTGCTATTAAAATAGGCAAAATGTATGCTAATATATTCACCTATTTTCAATAATTAAATAGTATATAATATTTTTATGTAATCAATAAGTAAAGATTATAATAAGATCAACACAAAAGCACCGTAAGAAAATTGCAACTCTGTGCTGATCCTCACCCATCCCTAAGCAGCATAATTGTGGCATGGCAACGACAACGACACAACAAGATGCACAACCAGAGACGACAATGGACAATAAGCTGAATATGGCAATAAAGGCAACAACAAACTCAAACTCAAAGGCAAAGCCAAAGGCAAAGGCGAAGGCGCAGGAAAAATGGAAATGCATGCAGGGTTACAAAAGATACTTAATCTTAAAGGTAAACCCGATGAATGATGAACGAATGTGTTTGCAACGTAACCGAAACCGAATCCCAAAAACTTCAAAAACACTCAGAGAGATCTGCGCAGAGCTCGTCGTCGCAACTTCGAACGCAAGCCCAAGTCATTAAAAATCTACAATACACAAACTGCATACGAATCACTTGAAGGGCCCCAGCACACACACACGCACACGCACACACACACACACACACACAGACAAAATAGACAGACAGTCGGACAGGCGGACAGATGGAGGGTATAGTACAAAAAAATATCAGAAGCGAAGATCGTGAGAAAATGGTTTGGAACGTGGTTCTCACACGATCGACACACCTGCCCTTTTTGATATGTATGTGTGCATAGGGTGTGTGTGTGTGTGTGTGCCTGTCTTTGTTGTGTACGTATACTTTTTGAATTCAAGATACAAGACCACTTACGGGCAAGATCACGACCGAGGAGCCAGAAAGAAGGAGTAGGAGACGAATCGCTGCTCGCTGCTTGCTGCCTAAAGTCGACTTGAAAGAGAAAAGCAGCGTGCGGTAAGTGTGCGGCAAGAGTCGACGTCGAAGTCGACGTGGAAGTCGTCGCATTGGCCAACATTGTAATGACTGTGGACACACGATCGTTAAGACTCGAAAACAGTGAAAAGAGGTAGAGAGGGGGGCAGCCTGTGGTGCGGCGCATGCGCGCAGCAGCGCAGAGTACAGCTCACAGTCGCAGTCGCACTCGCAGTCGCAGCATTTTGTCGAACGAACTCAATTTACTTTATTTATGCCCAGAGCGAGAGCGCGACTGAGAGGGTAGTGAAAGAGTGAGTGAGAGAGGCACACTTATATGGTGTGGTATTGACTCTGTAATATCTTTTAATATGGGATGTTGTTACACTGCATTGGCACACGCTCACGTTGCCACTGGACAAGCGTTGACCAAAAGAGAGCTTGCTATCGTATGTGTGTGCATGTGTGATGCTGGCACGAGTTGTTGCATGGCCACCCCACACCACCCCCTACCCCTACCAACGCGCACTGCGCTCATCTCAATTCCTCCAACGAACAGGCCGGTTTTGTTTTTTGTCCCCCCGCCTGCTTGTGTGTGTTTGATTTTTTTATGTATGTTTGTGTGTTTTTTTTGCTTGTTTTGTATAGTTATTTTTTATTTTATTATTAAGTGGTGGTCTTGCGCTTACTTTAATATGGCTGCATTAAATTTTGCGGCGTGTGTGTGTATTATGACTGCAGTAGGTGGCAGTGCCTGGCCCCGGGGCAGCAACATCGCCAACATCGGCGAACATCGGCGAACATCAGCAGCATCAACAGCAGTTGCAGGCTGAGTGAATGTGAATGGGAATGGAATGGAATTAGTGTGGGGCCAACCACTCAGAGGTCACGTGATGTGTTTACCGTACTGTACATCATTTTTGCTCATTTTTGTTTATTATTCGCTACCTTAAGATGCTTATGAACCGTTGAAGTAGCTTCAAACGAACCGTTAGTGTTTGTCCCACATCACATAAAACGAACTATTTTCATCATTGTCATGTACCAAAGTTATAGATCGCATTATTAAGGTTGAGGAAATCAAATACTATAGTTAATATACTTATTTAGCAAAAAGAATTAACTAAAATAGTAGAACATAAATAAGCACCGAATTCTGTTTCATCAAAGACAACTTGAATACTTAATTTGTATTATTATTAAAATAACTTTAAACTGATATTCTCTTAAAGTAAAATACATATATGTACCAACATAATTGGTCTTTATTAAGTTAATTTCAATAATAACCACATTTGGTAGTACACAAAATAATAAAGCTTGGTTTCCAGGGGGATGGATCGCTTTGTTGATGGTTTCATTTTGTCTTTCCTTCACATAATATCCTCACTTAAATGTCATTAAAATATCATCACAAGCCTACTAATTTTTGACCGCACTTTTGCGAAATGATCCGCCAATTCAAAGTTCTTTTAATGATCCTCTTGCAATTTTTGTTTACCACAAATTGTTCGTATGTGTGTGTGTGTGTGGTTGTGGCTTTTACCACAAGAGAAGAGAGCTTAAATACTATAAAAGACACAAAAGAGAGACAACAACAACAAAAAAGAGCTGTGTTACGTGACTAATCACATTTGGCAAAGATTAGCAGCAATCAGCATCAGCGGAGAGTAGCAGTCATCATCATACTAGTTGCCCACACCAGACACAAAAGCGTTCAATTTGAAGTTCCGTAACTTAACCGCACACACATACATACACATAGTCAGAGTGTACCAATACCGATACATAACGAAGCTATGTATAAATGCCTCGGTCCGTTGGCGGTCGCGGACCTTAATTTGTGTTGTCTGGAGGTCTGTCCGGCTGTCGGCTGTCGGCCCCGCCGCATGTGCCAAACGGTCAAGCGCAGTTAAAGCTGTCAAAGCTAAAGCAACATCAACAACAACCAACAACAACAACAACAACAATGCGAACCATTGACAGCAGAGTCGAGCGGTTCTCACACTTAAAAAAAAAAAAATAGTATTAATAAATGAGGTTTCCTAGAATTTTGTAGTTGCTGCTCTTTATAGTATAAACAGATACACATACATACATAAACACATACATATAATAAAATATATGTATGTATTTTGTTTTTATTATTTAATTGCCACGGCAGCGCCGGCGCATAAAAGGCACACAGAGCGTAGAAGCTCCGAGTCTGAATGAAGTCGGAATCAGAGAATTGAGAACTGAGAACAGAACCGTCATTAAATGAGGCCAACAAAACTGGAGAAGCGAGTGTGGGAAAATATTTAGCGACTTCCGGCTGCGGTTTTGATTTTGCCTTTTTCTATGGAGCTCGTTATATGGTTTGCCCGCCTCCGGAAGGGCTTCATTGATGATTGTGTTGGCTTATCGCTGGACAGGCAGCTACATAGGCGCCTGATGAAATTCAATCAGTTTTGCTGAAACTCGAGATGATAAAAGTGATGGAAATTTCGATTTTCAACATACATTTATTTGATATGTGTTTATTTTTGGGTATAGTACATTAAAAAACTTTCGCGCCACTCTTTAGCCATAAACTAGGCTCTAGCCGAGTGAATAGAGAACAGCTCATCAGATGCTTAAGCTGTTGGCGCACGGTATCCATAGTCCAGCGCGCCGATGCGGAAAGCTGTCTTCCCGAGTCATGAGTAGGTTGTCAACGCCTTGTGCCTCAAGGCTGCAAGTTTGCCAAACGCCATTCACCAGGGACGCCACATGGGTCCAGTGCTGTTGGAGCTGGTGCTGGCCTCACTGGGCGCCGGGCTGCAACTGCCACTTGCACTGCCGCATTCCGAGGGAGGCGGTGTCACAAGTGCCGGACTTGGGCTGTTGCTGCTGCTGCTACCGTGTTCATCTGTATTCTGGAGCGGCATAGCGACACCAATGGGCAGGGAGGGCACCACCACTTGCAAATAGTTGAGTCGATGACCCAAATGACTCATTAGCTGTGTTCCCAGATCGACACTAACACCGGGAACTGCTGCCAAAGTTTTGGATACTTCATTGGCAGCATGCACGTATCCGGCACGAAAGCTCTCTGCAATGCTAAGCTTGGAGTCACTGTTGGAACTGGAAGCGCTACTGCTGCAGCTGCTGCTGCTGCTGCCGAGACGAAGTTGCTTTTGGGCGCGCAGCTTCTTCATGTGCTCTACAGTTAGCTCGAGTATATCGGCCTTCTCCAGGCGTGTAATGTGCTCACCCTCCTGGGTCAAACATTCCACCATTATGTCTTTCAGCTCATCCAGGCACTTGTTGATGCGAGCACGACGCTTGCGCTCCAGCATGGGCTTCATGACCTTACGGTACTGATAAGTCTTGGACATCTCCATCTCCAGTACCATGTTCGTTGTTTAGTAAGTAGTAAAAACTTGACGATATCACGCGTAATCCACAGTTTTCAGTCTATCTCAGATTGCTCAATATTTCTTGCGTTGTGTACGCTGCAAAGTCGCTGCTTTGAATGATTCAGCTGGCTGTTCGCGTCGTGCTTTTTATAGGCTCGGCCTGAGTTTCGCTATGGCAGCGGGTGTGAGCGAGATGCGCATTTTGCCTCGTGCGCGACCCAACTTTTAAGTTCCTTTCTCCCTTGCGCCTGCTCTCGTTGTTGGCTGGCTTCTGTTTACGTATGCGCTGTGTGTGCTCACTCAACGTGTTCTCTTTGTCTCTCTCACTACTAAGTGTAACTTTGTGATTGTGTGTATGTGTGTGTTTACTGGTGAGGGCAATAAAATGACTTGAGCTGCGGCTGCGCCTCTATCTTGCTGTGTGTGTGTGTTTGTGTTTGTGTATGTGTGCGGTTGTGTGAGTTGTGATTGTTATACCGTGGGAAACTGTTTCGCAGCCGATTTCCACGACGACGGCTGCCTGCCTGCCTGCCTGACTGCCTGGCCTGACTTCTTCTGATTGTGCATGCTTGGGGTCTTTTGAGTTGTCCGTCCGTCTGACGGCCCGCCTTAAGAGCTCCGACTGTGGCTGAGCGGCAGCCAAGCGAGCACATGCCTTCCATCCATAACAAGATGTTTGCATTTCAATTCATTTGTATGTGGCCGGGTATTTGGACTCGAGCTCAGAGGGCTCTCCGCTTTAGCTATTTGTGCTGGTTTCGTCTTGGTCTTTGCCATGTGCCTTTAGCTTTGGCATCGCCTTCGCCTTCACCCTTGCAGTAGTAGCTTATGGCGCGCTGATAATTGTGGAATCGTCATCGCGCAGCAGTTTTTGTTTTCTTCTCACTCACTCTCTCTCTCTCTCTCTCTCTTTGTTTTGCTGTTATATGAATTTTTTTTTAACGCTTTATGGATCATTGATTGGGATCGTGGGCTTCGTGGGCCAAGCATTACGCTTTTCGTTTACATGATTATTCTTGATTGCCCATTGCGACCACTGCTAGTATGTTTGGTGCTTTTTGGATCTGTCGGTAGGTTTTCTGCATTTTTTATTTTTACCTCTTCTTTTCTTTTTTGATTTGTTTTTTTTTTCTACCTCGGACTACTTCTACCATTTGTAGACAATTACCGGCTTGACTGGGCAAAAGGCAAAACGATTGGTTTTGTTTAGTTTTTTTTTTGCGACGTGTGCGCGAAAGTCAGTTAGGATTTGTTGTTGTTGCTGCTGCTGCTGCTTGTTGTTAGCACACGCTATAAATGTTGTTGTTATGCGCTATGTGGCTCGTGGGGTGTTTTAAGGCTTTTGTCACGTCACGAGTGATTTGAAATTTTATTTAACATACATTTGTATTTCTAAACTGTGATTCATCACCCCCTCTCTGTCTGTCTACTCACAACAATGCATATAATGTATCATTTTATCTCAAGCTATTTATAGCAATCTCACAGTGCTCGAGTTTCACAATACTTAATTAGAAGTGCCGAAACGGCGAAATCACATCGAATATGACAACACAAGTGGCGCATCATCAACGCCGCACACAACAAACAACACAATAAAAAATAAAAAACAAACAGCAACAACAACAATAACATGTAAAATTAAGTTGGCGTTTTGTACGCATTTCAAATGAGCAACAGTTTACAAATGTTAACAGTCTCATCTTAATTTTGTTTCGTACACGTGTTGTTGTTGTTGTCGTTGCGATCGTTAAGTGAGGCGCGAGCGATGCTGTCAAAAAGCTGCCTGCTCCGGAAACGGCTAATTGGATTGGTAGTGAAAAGTGTGTGATTGCTAATTTTTAGTGTTGTACAACATGATCTGCATTTCCAAGTACAGTTATATAGGGGTGTAGCAATTGGATTCGATGTCATGAGGGTTGCTTGTCTGCGGATTGACCTAAATTAATAAAAATTCTTACTGGGTACTCGAACTATCATATGTCATATCAAAGCAAATACTACATATTTTCAACAAAAGAAGGACAAGATTCGAATAGGTAAAAAATGAGCAGAATACTTAGGATATATAAGATATAAACTAAAGAAAAAACTTAATTAATAGACTTACTTATAGGTATAGTAATCTATGTACATATGCATTGTTCTTATCTGATAATTTTATAGATCCTACAATCCTACTTTTTTTTTAGCAGCTTAGCCCAATCCAATGGTCTAATTGATTGAAGCATGACTCATACGCACTGTGCATGAAATACAATTTTGCAATATGGATCCTAAATGCGAAGCGCATTCTTCATAGTCGCCCAAAAGTAATACCAACCGAACATACAACACAACGAAGACCTCATTTCACCCGCTTTGGTCGTTTCGTTTTTTTTCTTTCCTTTTTTTTGCTTCTCTCATTTTTGTTAAACAATTTTTATTTTTTTATCGATGGCATACGCACGCGCGAATTTTAGTGCCCCCGCTGCGCCGTCGACCAACTTAAGGCCAACAACAACAACAAGACAGGCACAGGCCCAAGCCCAGAGACCAAGCCGGGCAGCAACAACAACAACAACAACAGCAGCAGCAGCAACAACTATAGCGTGTTGTTGAATTAATTTATATCCAACAGTGCGCTTTCAACTTTATTGCGCCGCGAAAAGCAGCCACAGCCAGCAGCGTCAGCAATGTGTTCAACGACTCTCGCCCCTGCCCCTCGTACCCATACCCCTCGATACCCCACCGCACTCCGACAGCTCCATAACGCCGACAGCAACCCACACAGAAACAAGAAAACAGAGAGAGACAGAGAGATAGAGAGAGGGAAGGCAGCTCATCCATACCGACAAAAGGCATATGAAGAGCGGCAGTGTGGGGGGGGGGGGTAAGTATGGCGCAGGGCGGGGGGGGGGGGACTGGTGCACACAGATATTCGACACACACACACACATGCGCAAAGCCAGACCGTGGGAAACAAACTCGTGCCAGTCGTTTCATTGCTGTCAAATAATATCTTGATGGGGATCAACTTGAAAAGATTGGTTGGGGCTGGCTTGTTGCCGCTGCTGCTGTTGTTGCTTCATGTTGCTGTTGTGGCTGTTGTTGTTGTTTGGCGAGTCGTTTTCTGGCCGCTGTTTAGGATGCGGTCGACGCTTTTGTTTTATTTTATTTTATTTTACTTTTTTTGTAGGTTTTTTTTTTGTAGTCTTTTTAATGCTTTACACATTTGTTCGTCATACCCCAAGCTTTGAGTGTGCAAGTGTGTGTGTGTACGAGAGTGTTATAGCCATGGTCGTAGCTTGGCTTCAATAAACCAGTTTACCATCCGCCAAAGCGAGGCTGCGTCTGCGTCTGCGTCTTTGGCTACGACTCTTGTCTGTTGGCTGCTGGATGCCAGCACAAAGTACTAGCTGAGATCACATAAAAGACACGGCACGCCCCACACACACTAGCCCCACCGCCGCCCCCTGAACATTTTGGTCAGCTCTTTCGTGAATGGTGTCTCGCTTTTATGATATATACTGGTATTGTACTATGTGTATACTCATGCAAACAGCACTTGGCACGTTGCCCATTATCTTGAGACTGCTTGGAGGCTTCAGTCGGTTCAGTCGGTTCAGTCAGTTCAGTCAGTTGGCTCAAGTGCATGTATCATATTACCACAGAGAGACAAGACAACTAAGAAAGCCTCAACTCAATGCACCCCCAAGAGCTGAAGTGTAAGCTGTCAATGCAGGGCCCCCACTTTAAGATACAAATATACAAACAGACTTGACGGGAGGGCAACACAAACATTTCACACACTCATTCAATCCATTAGCTGCAACGATAACAGCGATACAACATTAAACACCCCCCCTACCTAGCATCTAATGTCATTAGAAATACTGTATCATTAAGATACAAACAACAACAGCTACAGCACAAATCCCAACGCGCTTCACACACACTTTTGGATTGCTCTATCCCCCCCATACCAGAAACAAAATTAATTAAAATATCTTTAGGATTTCACTCTAGAAAGTAAGGGCGCATTTATAACGAAATCGAAGACAAGTGGCAGCCAAATTTATAGCTGCAGGGTTTCAGGGAGTTGGAGAGGGTTCACGGGTTCAGGGTGCGTGAGCTCGAGTTCCACCACAAACCAAGCAATCCGTGTGGGAAAGTTGAAAAACGAAAAACAATAAGATATCCTAACAAGTGATTTGAAATGCCCATGCAGACATAAATAAGGAGGAACCGCAGGACGAATATGTGTTGTGGCAATGCGTGGGAATGCAGGTTTATGTTTATTCTTTTTTCCACTTGGGTACGAACAGACAGCCTTAGCGTTTATGTTGATTGCCCATTAGGACAACAATTTGCACTCCTTTTAACCGTATGATCCCATGCACAAATATCGTTGAGTCGAGTCGAGTCCTGTCCTTCCTTCGAGTCGTGAGAAATTTTACGAAGGAACACCTGCCTGTTGTTAAACAATTCAAAACTCAGATCTCAGAGCCACTTGAATATCGTATACATACATACATATATATTTCCTTACAAATTTTAGGTTACCGAAAAATTGTTTCCCACACTTCGTATAGCCGAACAGTTGCACTTTTTTCGTGTGTGTCTATAGATCGAAGGGTACGTTTACGTTTCCTCGCTCCAAATTCGACTTCCTACACACAAAAGGGGAAACAGGCTCATCTTTGGGACTACCTGCTGCTGCCCTTGCCCGAGAGAGCCTTTTTTTTTCAGTGGCTTCAAATTTCAGGTTCTCGCTCACTCACCGGCTAACAATCTTACCTTTTTCTCTCTTTTCTTTGCCAGGGCATTTTTCAATGAGGGTGAGGTGCGTACCACGTACGCGTGTCTGTCGGAGGGTCTTTCAACGTTTCCTTAACTGTGTCGCGTCAATGCTCTCTCTCTCTCTCTCTCTTTTTCCTGCCTTCTGCGTTCTCCCTTCTTGTTCGTGCTGCCACAGGAAATGCATTTTGTGTGTTTTAGCTGCGCTGCTGCGCGGAGCTATAAAAGCGAGTTGCCTTTCGGTTGGAAAATCATTCTGAAATCGTCAGCGTTTCAAGCAACACACAAACAATCACACACGCTTTTCTATTTCAAATTTTCAAAAATGTGCCAACAAGTCGCCATCGTCAGCAACAACAACACCAACAACAGCAACAAGATGAAGACCAGCTACAGCATTAAGCAGGTCTTGAAGACATTTTTTAAGAAGCAACAAAAACAACACCAGAACAAACAACGCCATAACAACAACTCACTCGAATCACTTGAATCGGTGGACAATCTGCGCAACACTGAGGTCGAGGAGGTCTACTATGCCGAAATCGATGAGAATGTTGCCAACGAGAAACTCGCTCAATTGGTTAAGGAGCAAGAGCTCGATGCCGAGGAGGACATCTATGTTCCAGTACGCTTTGCACGCACTCAAGCCGGCACCTTCTTCTGGACAACAAATCTGCAGCCAGTTACCAGCGTCGATGCTGACTTGCTTCAGCCCGCCTACTGCTACTCCAGCCAACAGCATCCGTTTATGCAGTATCAGGATCGTTGGGCTCAGGCTTAACTCGTTAAATCACAGCCGAAAACCTCAACAACAACAACAAGCTTTAAATGCATACAACATTGTGATAGCAGTAGCAGCAGCAGCAGCATCGTACTTAATATTTACTCGTACTCAACTCAGCGAATCAAGCGCTTCCATTAGTTAATAAGTTATTGTGATAGAAAATGAGAGCTTTACAAAGAAAAAGAAATGAAAATGATATTTTACAAAATACAAAAGATGTAAAAAAAATTTAATTTCTTTGTCTTCTAATTGGTTTGGGTTTTGGGTTACAGTTTTTCGACCTAAACAGATCTTTTATCAGCATCCTTCATATATTTTCCTCTAGAGATTGTTATGACGTCTGGCATTCCACAAAATTGAGTAGCTGGCACAGCTTGTTTATGTTATGTGAGTCTGTTTTCTATCTTGATCCATAAAAAAAAAATGTGTTTCACTCGTCTTCGTGTCTGATAAGAACACTTTGTGTGTGTGTTTGTATTTTTGGATGCGACGGCAATGTTTCTAGATAGGGTTTTTTTTTTTTTGAAATTTTCTGTTACAGTCGAACTCGAACAATAACAATGATATTGGTATGTTGAAAAATTAAAAGACTTTGATATGAAACTATATGATTTTTTTATATCGGTACAATTGGAACCTAAGGAATTGATATTAAGTCAATCTAATCTGGAATTGGAATTCAAATTGTATGCAAAATGTTTTATGTTCTATAACTTTTGGTATTGCTGAAAAACGTAATTAACAACTAAACCTCTATACTTTATACTTACAAGAGAGTTAAACGACTTTAAAAATCGTTCTATTTACCACTTTGCACTCTTTTATAAAACGACCTTGTCTTAAACTAGCTTAACTCTATCCGCATTCTGTGGCTTGCATTTGTTGCCTAAGTTGGCTAACTGCCAATATGAAATATTCTCACTTGCAGTTGGCATAACTTACATACACAGGCTCTAACTAACTATTGCCGTTGTCAGTTGCCGCTGGACTAAGGCAACTGCCACCTGTGTGTGTCCAAATATGGTGATGGTGTGCATAGCTTCACGGCAATTTCTTGCACCGGGGCTTGTCGCCGCGTGTCGTACAACTTATTTATTTATTATGTATGTGCTTTTCTAGAAGAAGAAACAAAAGAAGGTGGTGAAGTTGGCTAAGGAAAAACCAATATCAAAAATCATAATTAAAATGCAACATGTAGACGTCAACACCTTCCAGTCACGGGCCAGTAACGACAACAACAACAACAATACACTCACGTAACAATGCTCACATGCCAAAGCGTGTCGAGGCGGACGTTGAAATTGGGCATAAAAACAGTACCGCAAAAGATAATCGTTCCCAGCCGATCTGAAGCCTTCCTCTCCCTCAAAGCCCACACCCTCCCAAACTCTTAATCAATCACTAACGCATTTCTCCTACACTTAAAATGCAAATTGGTGTCACAAAAACGTTCAAAGAAATGTTAATAAAATTCTGGTAGCGCCGTGACGTAAATTAAGTAGCAATATAAGTTTTGTGGTAAAATTGGCTTCGACAGCGCATAATTAATTTCGTATGCGCAGCGGCAAAGTCTTGAAAGAAAGAACCATGATGTGGAATGTCGTTGTCGTTATGCTTGTTGATGTTGATGTTGATAATGCTGATGATGATGATTGCTGATGAACACTGCCAGCGGCCAAATGACAACAACGATACGGCATCTACAAAAACCGACTCGAACCTCTATTCAATTGCATTTACATACGTGTCAAGAAGACTGCTACAACACTTGCATATATGCGCCGCACTGTCTCTGAGACTGGGACAGGTACGCTTGGGGTTTAACGTACCCAATTCTCAACATTTCAGCTAACCACAAAGTTGTCGTCGGCAGCGGCTGCGGCAGCGGCCTTCGCGTGCGTGACCAGCATGTGCTTAACGGTCATTGATTGGCTAACTCTGTCGCGTTTTGTTGGCCAGTTCTTTGACCATGCTATGCTTGGCCAGGCCAGTTAGCTAAGGGCGCCGCGAGCAACAAGTGTGTGAACACATTAAACGGTGATTTGGCCCGACTTGGGCAAAATGAGACTTTGAGCCGGGTCTATTGTTGTTGTTGTTGTTGTTGTTATCTAAGCACTTTGTGTGTGGCGTTGTTACCATTAAACTAATGAGGGCAAACATATTATATACAAAATGTAGATACTTAGGTCTAAGCGTCAAGGTAGTTAGCCATGTTGATCATGTAAATGTATGTTGATGAAAACATGAGCTGGTTAAGTGCAATTCATTTATATGGAAATGCAAACTATATAATTATTCAAATTAATTAATGGTTACATTTCAACTACTTATAATCTTTACAGAACGTGTTTATTTAAGCTTTAACTAAAATGCACATAGAATACATATTATTTTATTTATGATAGCGTTTAAACGTAAGCTTTTACTATGATCATTAAGCCGTATTGCATGTATGACAGACTGGTTGATGATGTTTCGTCATTTTATCTATGCTCCCATAAAGCATAAAACTGAATTGTACTGAATTCAATTAAACGATTTACTAAGTTTATGTGTTAACTTAGCTATCAAACGGGCTCAGGCCTAACAAATTCGGAAGTTATGTGGCTTGTGCCAAGATTTATCGACAAGCTAGTAAATCCTTCAAAGCACATCCCAAAGCTCCTACCTTCAACTCTACTCTTAATGAACAGCAACCATTGTCGTATTTTAAACTCGTTTGGGTAGTGTATTTAGATTTAATTCCTGTTATTTAGTTTATATTATTGTCAGTTTTAATAGCTCATTAAAGTTGGCAATAAATCGAGTAAAGCGCATCATAAAAAAGGTCCCACTAAAGTCTTAGTTTAATTTTTTTAATTAACAAAAAGTTCCTTTTAACTGTAACTCCCAAGAAATTGGTAAACAAAGTATAAACAACTGATTATTATCGCCAAAATATGCACAATATCTATCTCAATTCCAAATAAAATTAGTTTTGCTTGAGTAAATAACACAGACTCCCAAGAAACAAATGGTAAACAAAAGCGCTGATGACATCGCATTTTTAGTAGTGACATCTCAAAGATGTCATTCCCCAAAGTTTTCGACAAAAAAAAAATTGTTTTTTCGCTGAGATAAACAAGATACGAACTTCAATGACAGCAATAATGTTGTTAATTCTTGTTGATTGTTGTTCGATTGATGGCTAATGGCATTCTAGAAGACAGGGCCGTCAATACACGTCAATTAGAGCAGAAAGAACTTGGTGTGTGTGTTACTCACCACGGTCACAGTTCGAGCCGAGAACATTGTAGACCAAAAATAAAACAACGTTCCATGTTGCTTTGCTATCTGGGTGATTGCATTATCAGCAGATAAGAAAGCGTCAACAACTGCTGCTGATGTGGTGGCAATATATGTATATAAAAATCAATGAAGTTCCAAACAGTCAAAGCAATTGTAAACTATAGCTACCAAGAAGCACACAAAGTCAGTCGACCAACAGACAAATAAACAAATTTTCACAAGAAAAACCAAAGATTGCACGAAATGAAAACACAAAGCATAACACTCTGCTGCTGTCTGGCGCTGCTGTCCGGCATAGCTGCCAATACGGTGTCAAACAACGAGACGGATTGTCCGCAAATCTGTCCGGCCATCTATAGCCCAGTCTGTGGCTCCGATGGCTCCAATCTTAAGGAATTTGTCAGCCCCTGCAATTTGATGGCCAGCAATTGTCGCCGTGAACGCAGTGCTCAGACAAGTAAGTCAAGAAGCTAACACCAATCGCTCTTTGTTTGTATTTTTAATGTTCTTTCGTTTAGCTTACTCCCAAACGGATATGGCGTGGTGCAGATCTGAGAAGGTTGAGGATCTGGTCAAGGCATTGAACATTAAACTGGACATTCAAGGCTGCCTTAAACCCTGCCCCATGATCTACCAGCCCATGTGTGTGACCAATGGCAAGTTCCGTGGCCTTGTGCCCAATGAGTGTGCCCTGGAAAACTTTAACTGTGCCTTGAGGACCACTGGTGTGACAACCACTGAACTGCTCCGTATTCTTCAACACGAAACATGCTAAGTGCTTGAATAGATTTGTTTTTTTCGCACCTGCAAAACCTTTTTTCTATGTACCTTAAACTACTTTAAAGCTTAAATAAATTTAAAATTATATGACTATCTTTTTTATTGGCATATTTCGTTTTTAAAACGAACCTAATTAACAAAGTTTGACATTATGAATGTCTTGTATGATGGGCTTATAACATCCTGAACCTCCTCAAGTTACTGTGGCCGCCCCAAACAGCTGTTATTGAATAAATTTGAAAAATCATTTTTTAACTTTTTATATTTTTAAGTGGTACAATAATAGTTTTTCATTTATTTGCAAATTGATATCACATTAACAAAGTAAATATTGCGCAAGGAAATAAATAATTGTGTGAACGAATATAACTTATAAGAATTTTGGGCCTCTGTTGTGTGTCTTGACTTTGTTATTTTTATATTTTTCTGGAGTCACGAGCGAAACCCAAAAAAAAAATGAGATCTGTTATCGATTGTTGCTGTTGTGGACAACAAAACTGGGGGCTTAACTACGAGGCTAGCAAAGCGTGCCGGGCAATTGGCTGAAGCTTTGACAGAGCCAGGCGTGCAGCAGATCATCATCGACGCGCTCCTGTGTATTGGCCCAGAAGAAGGTGCCATTGTCGGTGCTAATGTACTGCAATGGTAACTGCAAATCCCACAATGTGGGCGTGGGCGTAGGTGAAGGCGTGGGCGTGGACTGTAGACTATTGTTGTTGATGTTGCTGCTGCTGTGATGTGTGTGCTGACAATTGCGTCCATGCTGGCAGGCATTGCAGCTCTGTGTGCTGACCTTTTCCACATAGACACTGCTGATCAGTGTGGGCGTATTGGGCGGAGGTGGCGTCTGTGTTAAATCCTCTAACGGCACCTGCTGCTGGCTCAACTCGGCGGCAAACTTATTGATAGACTCATCGGGCGTTATTGTTGTTGTTGTTTTGGTGTCGCTCAGCAAGTCCAGCGGTGGCAGCAACACCACCTGCGTATTATTGAGATCCACATTGTTGGGGTGAGGCTGTGACGTTGGCCTGCCCTTGCTGCCCACTGTCAGCAAGCGTCGCAAAGGTTGCCAAACTTTGCGCATGCGTCTTCCCGATTTGGGCGCCATTAAAACTGTTGTTGTTGCTGTTGTCGTTGATGTGTTGTTGTTGCTGCTAGCGGTCATATTTTTAGTATCCAAATACATGGCGATAGCTTTTGTGTGAAGTTTCAAGAGTGTATGCGTGGTTGAGGAGCGAGCGAGCGTTGCGTGTGCGCACCTCGCGAGAGTCGTTCGTTTTCTGATGCTGCTGCGCCATCCGGCGCTCATATTTATATATGAGCCGCTGTCGCAGCGCTGCCAATGGCCAGTCAAGAGTGAAATCGTATGCCGGCTGATCTCACGAGCACCGTACGAAATTTGAGTGCACTCTCATGCACACACACACACACACACACACACACATACCCACACTTATTCTCATCGATGATGTTGATGAGGGAGAGGGAGCTGCTTTTTATGTGCGCGTATTTCCCAAATAAATTCCAACAGGAATCTACAAGCTTGTGTGTACTTTTCCCATGCACGTACAATCGACAAGGGCCGCTTGATGAGTTTTGGCTGCAGGTAGATGAAGACGACGCTGCCTGCACTGTGGTGCCAGTCTTGTCGAAAGAGACTTGAAATACCTAATTGGATGACAATTGCATTTCATAAGCGATAACAGGACCTAAGACAGTCTATAATTAGATAAATGTATCAAACAATTTACAATATGGTAATGTTGCTAGCAAACTACAGCCGCTGAATAAATTATTCAAGTGCTTAACAATATACCTTAAATATGCTGATCTAATATCAAATACTAACCGCCTTAACGTAATAAAAATCGGATTAGCAAAATTTGAAAATTTTCTTGATAAATGTGCAAATTAAATTCATTAACTTAACGCTTAAAGTTCAAGCTAAATCAGGTTATTTGTATGTCCTTAAGTGATGATTAAAATCAAGTTATGAACATTTAAAAGTGAATGGAGCTAAAAACATTCTAGTTTTCTATCAATTTTTATTATTTGTAAAGATTCTTGAGTCCAAATTATTAGCCATACATTTGATTCCCATTAAATTAGAGAGCTTTGTCACACTTCCGGTATCAGTATTAGCTAATAAAAAAAAAAATTCACATCTTTAAGAGAAGAACAAATTGCTTTGCAACCAGTGTGCAATGCCAGTTCTGTCATTTATGCACGACTGACTTTGTTTTCACATTCACACGGTACCCGAAGACGGAGCAAGAGCCCAGTAGTTGTTGCCGGTTGCTGGTTTTGCTGCTTGTCCAGCCAAAGCCGTTTTTGGGCGCAGTGACGTAGCTATTTTACTCACATACAACAGACTGGGGGCAATAGCTGCACCTGTTCCTTTTGTGGCCCCTGTTAACTAAGACTCTGTGCATTTCCGTCCTGGCGCAGGCGGCGCACCGTTGCGAGTGTGGGAAAGGGCTTATAAGAATTTCACTTGGGTTGTTTCGGGTTTTTTGGGTATTCGGGCACTATTGTTGTTGCTGATATTTTTGTTTCCTTTCTTGTGATTTTTTGGTGTCTGGTTGTTGATGCTGCTGCTGCTGCTCTTGTTGTTATTAAGCAGCTGTTATTGCTACTTGTTCGCCTGTTTGTTGTCATTTATAATCAAGGCACTGCGCAGCGGCGCTGATAAGTTCATTTTACTTGTTTGTGCCGTTGGTTCGTTCGTTCGTTTCGATCCTAGCCGAAGGGGATTATGACATGTTGTTCACACGCTCGGTACAAAGGCAGATCTAATGAGGCCATGACCTGATTCCAACTACAGTCCTTTGCTCTTTCCCACACAACAAAACGAGCGCCCGGCATAGTCTTGAAAACTAGTCAGCCAAGTCTGTTAAGACCGTTTGTCTGTTTCTTTGCCTGGCCGTGGGCAAAAAGCAACAAACTCGTGCCAATCGCGTGTACACCGCACGCCTGCAGCCTTGTGAGCCACCGTCTGATGTGCTCCATCGCTTAAGCTGCCATTAATCTTGAACTCTCCGTCGTCGTTGTCGTCGTCGTCGTCGTCGTCGCCGTTGTCGTTGTCATTGCCCCGCACATTTGCCCCCAATCAGCGCCTAGCTTTGAACTGCACGTTTGCTAAATTGAAAGCGACTTTGACTCCACCTCTGACTATGACTGCAACTACTACAACAGATACTGTCTCTAAGCCAAGCTGCGCATGCGCCTGCCTTAACGCCTTATTGGCCGACAGACGGTATAGACTTATACCAAGTTGGTGTCTTTGCTGTTTTTATACACACTCTCTTTCTATTTATCCATCGCTGCGGGTTGATTGTAAATTCATAATATCAAGTCTGAGCTGGCCTGTTTGGCTTACAATTATTGGATGATTGTCTATGGGTATAGGCTATTAAGAAAACTACCAAGATATCGTTCCAAGTAAGAATACATTCTCAAAGATTTTTATGTAAGAACAAACTACCAATGAAGTTGTTTTAGCCTAAACGCTTTTGAAAAACTTGGAAATATTTTTTTGAAACAAAACATGGGCTTGCTTCGACATGCATTAATTTATTCATTATGTAACTTTCATTTGAGAAAGAGCATACGAATTTCGTCGTTGTGCACTGGCGATTTATGTCTTTTTTTTAGCCGCAAGCATCCAATTGGCTTTTGGCTTTTGGTTCACACGGCAGGCGACCAGAGCGGCAATGCGGCAACGAGTTTTGCGCAAAGTTAGCGCAAAGCTTAAAAATATATATGACAAGCAATTAGTGTGCATTGAGGTTAGTTGAAAATGGTTTTTGGTTGCGGCTTGTGGCTGCTGTGACTCTTCATACACACATACATATGCACTCTTGAGTGTGTTTGTGCTTGTCTGTGTGCGTTTTGCATGATTGCTTGCAACTGCGTTGCCCATACGACACGTGTGACAACAAAGTTGAAAGTTAAGTCAGCATGTAAGTTGAAGCTGTCTGTTGTTGTTATTGTAATTGTTCTTTCTGTTTTTATTGTTGCCACTGTTCTAAGTCAGCAAAAAAAAAATCAACCACAAACAGCAGCTAACGGAAGTCAGGGCCAAAAGACAAACAAACAGACCAAACCAGAGATTCTGCAGCATCATGGGAACTGCTTGGGATGGCAAAAAACAAAAAATGTCGCACCAAGCACAAGTGTCATATTGCTGGGACGGCGATAAATACGAACAAGAAAAAAAAAAGAAAAGAATACAGGCAACATTTTATACACATAGTGTGTGTGTAAGTTTATTTGTGTGGCCACAGCTGCCCACAGCTTAGCCCAGTAGCTTTGGTCGAGATCAGCGTTAAGAAAAACAAATCATCATCTCAACACGACAACCGGATGTTGAAGTTTATTACGTTGTACATTGAAGGCGAATACTTTTGGCTAAGCAAAACATTTGTTTAGTTTCTTATTTCGGGAGCCCCAAAGTCGTAAGGAAAGCTTTGAACTGCTACGCTTAATCGATACGCTCCAATGCAATGCTAGCCACTCAATGTTGTTTCTGTTTCGGTTTCTGCTGTCGTTGTTGTCGCAGTCATCATCATCAGCCAAGCATGCGACATAATTGCGCGAGTTAAAGCCCCCCAAACAAGCGGCAGCAGCAACAACAACAACATCAGCAATCATCAACAACAACCAGCAGCAGCAACACAAACAAAAACAACAACAACAAGCAACAAAACATTTCAGCAATCCATCGGATCGCATCACAATCCAGCCATCCGTCCAACGTGTGGGAAACACACGACAAATCTGTTTCCCACGGTCTCGTAAAGTAGGCACAACACAACACACACTCTTAGTAGGCTCCCATTTATGCATATGCATGTGTGTGTGTGTGTGTGTGTGTGCTTGTATGTGTGTGTAAGCGAGAGCACCAAAGACCCAACGACGACACCGACGAATAGGAGCCGCCGTTGAAGCAGCAGCGAAACTGTCATCATTGACAATAAGTATGACATGGACGATGGCAACGGCGACGGAGACGGCAACGGCAACGGCAGTAGCAGTGGCAGCAGAGAGCCACGCGCAGAGACATTCTCATTCCAAATCTACACAAATCCAAATCCCCGACTTCGGCTCCTGCTCGGCAATAAATTTTTGAAGAAGTCGACGACGCGCGCCAGAGCGCAACGAGGCACGATCTCTCGCTCACGCTCATCCATCGCAGTGGGACAATGCGCCAAAGAGAGCACAGTGGCACAATATGCTTAAAATCATGTATTTGTTGTCAACAGTTCAAAGATTTATTAAAACTCTCTGCGTAATTTGTACATAAATTTTAAAATATTTCTTTCGAAAAATTATTAATATGATAAACAAAGACCGCAATATCTTTAGTTTTGTATTGTCTTAAGCACTTGCGAAACAAATTATTTTAAATATGCATTGCATACTTTAAGGATCGTAGTATCTCACTGCTAGGACTCTTCATAATTAGACCGGTTCATTTCTGTTTTATGTATAGAAGAATAGTTTTTTAAGCTGCAGTTTGTATAATAATTCTAAAAGCCGTACAAATTTGGCTGAAACAAGGTGTTCGAAATGATAATATTATTATTTTTTTTTTTTTTTAATTTACTGCTATTATAATTTTCATAAATTCAATTCTCAAGTTCTGCAAAGTATGCAGCAGAACGGAATATAATATTGAAACATTATTTTGACTTCATGTAATCTTTGCTTAACAAACAGACTTTAAATTTGCATCTGGATAATTATAAATGACGTTTTCTGACTGAATTTCTTTGCTTTATGCTATGAAAAAGAAAGTTAAATCCATATTTGACTACTCAATTAGCTTACTAACCCAAATTAACAGACTATAACTACGCTTATTAGCAATAACCAACTGTTGAAGTACTCAACCCACTGTGCATTAGCCTGATAACAAAACTGACAACCCCAACCCAAAGAAACCTGTGCCTGCAACGGACTTCACAGTAGCCTCTCTTTGTGCGCGCTGCCGACTGCCGCTACCGAGCCGAGACTGAAGGCCCGAATGCCACCAGAGCGCTCAAAGTAAGTGTGATTGTGTGCGAGTGTGTAAGCGATCATGCGGGAGCTCTGGGAGAGCAGCGTCGTATAAAAGTAACGTTGGGAACTTGTTTGCCACTCATTTCATAAACGTACCGCCTGTTGAACGGAACGCTTAGCGCGACGCACGTGCAACCGGCCCCCCCAAAGAAACAACAAACTAACCGATATACACGCGAATATGTGCGTCTAGCTCAGGCTAAATAAGCCAAAAAATAATTGAAACTGTAACAGAAATTGTGTGCGTGTCTCGAATCACAACATGGTCATGGAGATGTCCAAGACGTATCAGTACCGCAAGGTGATGAAGCCGCTGCTGGAACGCAAGCGAAGGGCGCGCATCAACAAGTGCCTGGATGATCTCAAGGACCTGATGGTGGAGTGCCTGCAGCAGGAGGGTGAGCACGTAACGCGCCTGGAGAAGGCCGACATCCTTGAACTAACGGTGGATCACATGCGCAAACTCAAACAGCGTGGCGGACTCTCACTGCAGCCGGTCGCGGAGGGAGGTGTTGGCGGAAATACTGCCGCCTCCAGCACCAGTGCCGCCCATGTTGAGTCCTTTCGCTCTGGCTATGTGCATGCGGCCGATCAAATTACACAAGTCCTGCTGCAGACGCAGCAAACCGACGAGATTGGTCGCAAGATAATGAAGTTTCTATCGACGCGACTAATTGAGCTGCAAACCCAATTGCTGCACCAACAACAACAACAACAACTAAAGCAACACGAGCAACAATCTCTGCCTGCCGTCGGCTATGCATCGGGACGCTTGGCCTTCCCGCTGATGGGCGGATATGGCACCGCCGCCGCAGCCAGTTACAGCGCCTTTCTGGCGGGCAAGGACGAACTGATCGATGTGACATCCGTGGATGGTACGGCGCTATCCGAAACGGCGTCGGTTAGCTCGCAGGAGTCGGGCGCCTCAGAGCCTGTCTGGCGGCCCTGGTAATCATCAACTAGCTGGCCTGGCGGCTAGCCTGGCGACATCATCTTATTTCTAGATCTTATCTTTAGTATTCCATATGGCTATTAAACGTTCGCTGCCGCAATTATCCGCAGCAGCCAACAACAACAACAGCAAAATCTGTTGTCTTCCAAAGCAAATTGTCGCATTGAAATCGTTAATGATTTATTGTGCACTGTGGCATTGTTTTTAAATACTTTATAAGTTTATTTTGATAATGTTTGTAAATTGTATATTTCAACTGTGATAAAACTAAAGTACGTTGCCGCTCAATCAAATTTGAGTGCGCTGCCTTCCTAATAATTTTGATAAAGTTTTCTAGAATTAGAGACGTTTGAATTGTGTTTTGTTAAGAAATACATGCGCATTATTGAAGTAACTAAATTAAGCTTTAAATAATTTATAAATGTTAATTTAGCAACTAAACATAAATAAACAAAAAAGAAAAATCTATTTCTATTATTTCTATTATTTCTATCTAAATCATTTGAATACGATAGGTTTTGAATCACATAAAATGACTTGATAATAAAAGATTGGTATTGATCAGTGAAAAGACTTAGCACATTTTTCCTAAAGCTTGAACGTATTAGTTTCACGGGACATTTAAACATTTAGTGCACTAATTTCATATTTTTAGATTTAAAAATCTATCGAAATACAATTATATAACATTACAACAAATAATTCGTTTTATACATATCTCAAATGCAAGTAAGGCATCAGATCTTGAGTATTTTATAACTTGGCGATGTTATCTATTGAAAGCAAATATGTGCTGAGTATGCATTTAATGAATTTTCAAGCATATCTTCACATGTCTCCTCCTCCAGTGCTTCCATTACAAATGTGATCTAATGCCACACACACACACAGACAGACAGAGTGTCGGATACATATGAGTTGACTTTTACTTTTTATTAGTTAAACATCTCCAGATTTCATGCAACAAGTACCAGCATATCTGAAGTTGCCGTCACACACAACCAATTAAGAGCTTGTAGCTACTGTTAATTGATGTCGATATAAAGATACTATCATATGTAACGAAATCTGAATCAATTATGTAATCAATGCAGAACTTCTTCTCTTCTTTTAACGCTTCACATTAGTAAATGAATGCACAATCAAATTGGATAATGTTCGATCAATGATCCAATGGTGGTTTTCTGATTAGCTGCAGGTAAACAGACAGAAACTGGTTAGACCTGCATTGGACTGCAAAAACCACCCTCAAAATTGAGTTGGAAGCTGTTGCTTTCACTCTGATTTTCTTACCTGCGAGCAGGTAAAGACATAAACAATAAGCCAGGCTCAGAAAAAAAAGGGACCCAGGTCAGGTAAGCCTTAACAAAACATAGTCGCTGGGCAATGAGTCACGCTGATTTACAATGGACTGCAGTTATGCAAAGGTTGTTAGGTAGTCTTTTCTATTTGATTTCGAATGGTTGCTGAATATTGAAAATCATTAATAATGAAAATAAAATTGTATGTTTTTCTTTTTTGAATTGTATATATATTTTTGTAAAAATATGAGTTCAAATTTATCACAATTTATTCTTTTTTGTAAAGCTCAGTTGAGTGTTGCGCCTTTCAGTTAATTATTTGGTGTTAATTAAGAGAAGACGCCTTAAAGCTGGAAGCTGGAACCGCCGGCCCCAAATGGAAGACAATGTTGTATGGTGCTCGATGATGTTTTGGATTTAGGCTTGAACCCAACGATCCTGGAATTGAGCGACAGCTATTTCATTGGCTGTGCTGCAGTACAATGGCTCGACGAGATCGTTGTCAGCGGGCAGATCGGAATTGGCGGTCCAGAAGAAGGTACCGTGAGCGGTGCGCACAAAGTGAACGGGAACTGTTGGCATTTGCTCATATTCATAGTCTTCCATTTCGCAAGAGGCGGAGAGACGCTCGTTGGCTTCATTTTCGTAGGACTCAATCGAAACGGCGCAGCAGGATTTGTTGGCAATTGATTCGAGATCAGCATTGCGGCTGTTCTCAATGGACTCCAGAGATTCCAATGAGTTGGCCTTGTGTGTGTTTTGCATGTTTTGCTGCTCCTCGACTTGCTGTTGCTGCTGCTTAAAGATCTTCTGCAGCAGTTTCTTCACGCTGTATGACTTCTTGTTGGATTTGATGTTCATGTTGTTGTTGTTGTTGTTGATGATTATGTTCTTGTTCTGGCACATTTTTAAATTTGTGTATTTGTGTGTGAGTAGCTGGAGTTGTTTACTGTACGATGCTCAGTGCTCGAATGATGTCTGGTCCTCTGAAACGGCTGCCTTATATACCCGCACAGGACCAAAAATGAAACCCAAGCCGACAGCAGGTCAGAGACAGGCAGAGAGGCAGGCAGGCAGAAAGATACACCAGATACACTGCGAGTGTGGGAAAGTACAAGGATACGTGCACAGACAAAACGAGTAAACGAATAAACAAGAAAATCCTGAGCACACACACAAGCACGCATACACACAAAAAACGGCAGGTGTGTTTTCGAAACGGACGGTAGGGACGGACCTGCACGCCATTAACCTGCATGCGTCGGAGTGTATCGGCATGTTTAGCTACACTGCTCGCACCTGCTGTTTGTGTAGAGCAATTTTATCCTGCGCCAGGATCGTGAGAAGCGAGACTTTCTACCAGTTCCCACAGTTTTTCGAAGGATCCTTTTTCGAGCCTATTGAAAACAACAACAACAACACACAAAACAAAGAGAGAAGAAAAAAAAAAGAATCTTTTTGCTGATCACTTTTGGTTTTTATATGCTCCTCAGTTATGTATGTTATCGTTGTTGTTGTTGTTGTTTTTGTTGCTTGCAGCTCTTTATGCACTTATCTCGTTTTGGTTGGCATAGAAATCCCTTTTTTTCGGGTCTTGAACACGTGTGCAGCCTCGTCCCCCGAAAACGTGGGAGAATATTTTCAATTTTCAACGCTTGAACGACCCAAACAATTAATGGCCTGACAGCAGAGGCCCAGATCAACTAGTTGAATAGGCAATAACACACAGGACTGTGGACTTGGGACCATTTAATGCGCTGTAATTTGAAATTTATAAAAATTTTTGTATTGCGCGAGGCGTTGCCCAAAACGAGCGAGAAAAAAGGAGGATCATTAAAAGAATGGGGAAGAGTAAAAAGAAAAAAATATGAGAAAAAAAAGCAACCTTTAAAACGTGTCAGGCATTCTAAAGCCGAAGGAGTTGCTTTTAATTTCATTTTGGATAGCACACAATTAGCAGACGAGTCGAAATGTTCGTTACCCTCCCTTTCTCTCTGGTGCTGTGTCTTATTAAGGGGCACTTTGTGTGCTTCCTGGAGGAGCCAAGCGCAGCACGCACAGCACGTTGTCCTTTTTTGATGGACTTGGTTTTCGGTCGCAAGTTGGACACGTGATGGCGCGTGAGGCGTTGAGGATGGCACCAGACGAACCATGGGAACGATTTCGGGGACGAGCCCGTACTTAATGTATTGTCTTTGACACGGCCATAAATATCTGATACCCATGTTGAGTTTCTTTTTTATTTATTTGGTTTTTTTCCTTTTTTGCTTTTGGAGCTACACTTTGTTTAATATCGAGAGACAAATTAAAAATCAAGCAGTGACAGTCCTGGTGAGAAGTTGTAGGCTGGCGTTAACAGTTTGTCTCGAAATTGTTTTTACCTAGAGATTGCGTTGTGTTCTTGATGTGTTCCTAGATGCATGGTATGATTATAGGGTTCGATTTGGACTCTTTGTTCAACTTATTGCTTTGATTGGACGAGCCGATTTGTGTGTTTTTCTGAGCTCAGCTTAGCTGTTGAGGTTTTATTTAAAGAACAGGCCTTTACAATTAATCTAGTGATTTGTTGGCACAGTAAAGCAATAAATAGTAGTCAAACAGATAAAAGAGAAAGTCACAGTTAAGGATGTTTGAATTATTACTATACATGCTACGTCAAACTAGGTTAGATCTTTCTACTAACAAATGCATTTGTGGATCAATAATTTATAATTTATTAAAATAATTATAAGAAATTTTATTTAAATATTTTCCAATACACAAATGTGTACATTGAAAAAAAAACCTCTCTATATCTTCACTCATTTTACCACAAAACAATCTTCAATTGATGACATTTACACCATCTTTTGAAGACTTGCTTTTGAAACAATATATTGTGTACTTCTGCAATTTTTAGGTATAAAAAAGATAATTGTATAAAGAAATGTTCAGAAATGTATTCTTTAAGATAGGATTATTCTATAGTGGCTCAATTCGCTGAATTTGTGGCATTTCTATAGATTGTATGGAATTGTTTCAGGGAATTAGCTGATTTGGTCGACTCATGCTACCATATCATTATTATGCACGATTGTTTGTTCTAATTGTGTTTCGTCCTTGGCACTATTTTCGGTTGACTCATTCCCCTAGTTTTCATTTCATGGCCCACGTGCATGCCCATAAAATGGCCAACAAAATTTCTATGGCAAACCAAAAACCCAAAACAGTATATAAAAATAGATTGTTCGAATAGCCCCGCTGGGGGTCCAGAGGCACAGAGATAGAGACTGATAGGAGCTACCACTGTGGCGGTTTTGGGCTACCGTGGTTCTCTTGTTGACCCAAGAAAAAAATCATTTCCACTAAAATCTTTGACCTGCTCGCTCGATGAACACGTGCACTGATTTCTTATCGTTGCCGATCATTTAAGGTTTCGAAAATTGTAGATTAGTCCAGAAAACAAAAACCTGTACAATACAATACAAAAAAAAGTGGAAAAATAAAAAAAAAACGTTTGTTTCAAAAACAACCTGACCCCTCACTGGTTGCCATTGTTTGCAAGTGTTTAGATTCCTGGCCCAAGTGTGTGCGTACACACATGCAGTATGATTGGGTTTGAGTATGAGAGATTGTGGATTTAAAAAATCGGGAACGTGATTCGTCTTGTTTGAACACGTGACGACCTCGTTTTTGTCGCTCCGGGATGTTTGGTGTTACGACGCCGTTTCCAAGTCAGCAGCGTCGCCAACTGACACGTCTTGTTGATGTACTATGTACAGCAAGTGTATAACAGAGAAAACCTAAACATAGATGCGTTACCCTTGGTTCAGTACGTGCGTTTCTAGTACACAGCAAATTTTCACACATGTGGCTTTGCGGGAAATGCCAGCAGCTATCATTGCCAACCGTCAGGTCCGGTTACAGGACACTGGTTTTCCACTAAAATCGTTGTCAGTTGTAAATGTGGCATTGCATTGGTTACGGTATTTCCGCTACTCACCGGTCAGTGTGAACTTCAAACGAGGCGTGCGAAAAGTTCAACCGAATGTAACCGAAGCATCGACGAAGGCAATCACTTGAGCCTAGTCTTGTCTGACTCAAGCTACAGTTAGCGCATTTTTGCTCTACACAGTAAATAATTTAAGTAAAAATTTATCTCCACAAGGTATAAGTTGAACCAATAAAGCAAGTGAATAGGCTTATTTTTTTTCAAATCTAGCTACAGTTTCTTTTTTCAAATTCGTTTTTGACATATCTTTGTTACAAGATCTAAAAGATTATTAAGCAAAATGCCTAGCAATTATTTGGATGCCAAATATAGTTTTAAAGAATTTACTTATTTATTCTTAACAAATCTCTCGCAAGTAATGAAAAACAATGCTGTGAGGTTAATTTAACTGCTGTCATTATAAGCCAAATTTTGGGTTGTGTATCAACAGATATAACCTCAAGTGCGCTGCAGTTAAAATAACAATCGCAGATACATTTGAATAGCGACCCACGCGGCGGTATTGTAATGATAAAATAACACACCAGAACACACCATAACACTCTAGAAAAGACAGAAAGCGACCCAAAACGCTCATAAAATCGTTATAAAAATAAAAACTGACAAAGACTCGTACACACATGTGGGGTCCTTTTTTTTGTCATCATATTACATGCAGTAGAGGCACACTAAGTCGCACTTGACACGAGACTGTGCGACATGTTGAATTATCTTTTTAGTTTACAAATTAGTATGTGAGATGCACACATTGCACATGCGGGACACAGTTCTAAGAATGCAGACATTGTTAGTTTAGGACAAGGATCAATGGACAATAATAAACTAAGCCAAGTCGCTTAGTTTTTTTTTTATTATTTTTTTCATGCCGCTTATCACTCAACGCACGTGCAGTATACAAAAGGGTTTGTAATTACAGTTTAACTCAGTGTCGCCGTCCTCCCTAAAAACGAGCCTTAACAACACCACACCACAACCACACTGAAGACACCAACGAACCACAGCAAGTGGTCCGAGTCGGGTTATATGCAGATTCGATGGCACAACACGTGCATGTTGATGAGCTGATGAGCATGGGAGGCGAGGACAGGTCTTGAACTCGTTTTTAGGGGCGTCGATGATCGATGCAGCTAAGGTTTCATATGAAAACTAGCTTCAAAAGCAGGACCTCCTACTTAAGACCCTAGGGAGCTCGGGTTGCCTCACCCTCGATCTCACAGCTGGGATGTTTGCTTTCGCTCGACACGTTTGGTTTACAATCCGACTTTCTGGGGAGCCGCTTGAACATAAACATGCACCACAAAAGACCAATTTGAACGAAAACTCATTAAAATATGTATGTATATCTTCGTTTTGGTCCCTTTTTTTCCCAAATCTTTCATCCATTTATTTAATCGTTAGCGTATCTAGGCCCATTTTGTCCTTTCCAAGACTAATTACAAAACTGTAGACGTTGGAATCCTGTTACGAATACTGATAAGCCTGTGATTTAAGTGCTGTCCCTCGTTGAATAGGATATCTTACTTTCTTCAGATTGGGTTTCCGCACAAACTCAAAATCAAAATCAAATGAAATGCCTAATGCACAGATTTTGGATGCACATCACGTAGTTTGATCTTGATAGCAGCGGCAGACAAAGCAAAGTGTCAATATTTTGAGGCAACATTAACAGATCTAGACAGACGAATATTTATTGAAGCAAAGGTACAGTTGCACCACACAGTTATTTGCGTCAACGATCCTGCACATAATTCATTGAGTTTTCTGTATAGGAAAAAAAGTATTTGTCATTTTAAAGGCATTAAAAACTTCATAAACCAAGACCTATTTAATTTCAGTTCTAGAAAAGTACCAAATATTTTTAGTTATACTAAATAACGCTTTGGCTTACACTTTCGGTAGTTTGTTAATACCTAGTTTGAAAACGTTATTTTTTCATCTTTAAGAACTGAAAAGCTACAAATATTTTTAAGTCAAGTGACTAAAAGTTAAATAGTAAAATCAAGACGCATTTACAAATTTTTCTTTCTGAAGTTTTAGTTTTTATTACTATTAAAGCCTTGTAATGTTTCTTAAAATCAAAAGTTAGTATGCAATTTACAGCTTAAAACTATTAAAGCATAAGATTGGTTTCTTATAAGCCAGATATGTATTAATGTCTATGTAAAGCTCTTCTTTTATCACAGTTGCATCGAGTCAATTGGAAGACATGATTCGTTGTTGTTTGTAGTTATGGTTGAAGTTATTGCTGGAGTTGCTGGCATTTGTTGTTGATTTACCATGGACGCCACATAGAATTGCTAGCTGACTGTGGGCTGACTGCTGCTTCCGAACCCTCAGCATCACTGTGGTAGCCTGAAGATGCTGGACTACCAGGACGACTGATTGGCGAGGAGTCCAATTTGATTTGCTGCTGTTGCTTTTGTGGTTGATCTGATTGCAGCATGCGTTGGAACTCCATGCCCAGATGTGTCATCACCGTTTTGCCAACGTCAACGCTCATTGCTGGCGTGCAGGCCATCACACGTGAGATTTCGCTAACGGCATTCATGTAGCCATTCTTAAAGCTGTCCATTGGCACTGGGGCGACAGGCGCCTGCTGCTTGATGAGCTGTTTGCGCATGAACACGAGTGCCGCCTCCAGCATTTCAGCCTTGTCCAAACGCAGAATGGCATCGTCGCCCTGGAACTCAGCAACAAGCGTCTTCAGTGTGTCCAGGCACTTGTTCATGCGTGCCCGACGCTGACGCTCCAACAGCGGCTTCTTCACCTTCAGATAGTGTTGTGTCTTTGAGACGTAAGCGGTTTCAGCTTGCGGTGCCATTTTTGTAAGATTTTTTGAGAGCTGTGCACGGCTTGCAGGATGCTGTTTGAATGATGCTCTTCTCGACTGCAGCGTCGCCTTTTATAGCCGCAGTGCAGTTTGTGTTCGGGTCCTGTATCAAGGACCTGCTGCAGGTAGACAGCGACGCACAGAGAATTTAAAAATCTCTCTCACTCTCAGTTGTCAGGGCTGTGCGTGGGAAAGGAAATCGTTAATAGACCTTAACAACTGAGATGCCCAGCAACAAAAAACTGTAAGACGATTGTCTAGTTGCGTGTCTGACGCATTGTAGCTGCAATTAAACCGTAAAATTCTGGCCAAGAATAGTGAAAGAGGCCAGACAATTGACTGGACCATAGTTATTTGTCTTGTAAAGCAAAAAATAAAATTGATGGAAAAGGTTTTAAAATTGATTCGGTTGATGTGGTTTTTACGGCTTCGTCCTTCGAAGTGAACTTTGTATTTTATTAGGGTTATTTTAAAGTATTTTAACTACACGAAATATGCTCTTAACATAATTACATTTAAGGTTTCAAAATCCTAAGTTCATTAAGATCAGAACTTAAAACTTTATTTTAGAACAATTGGTCTATGAACACTTTCTCATAAATAATCCAGCTCATCTTTTTTGAAATCTCTTTTTAACTATGTTTGGCAAATAATAAATCAAATTATCGGATTTAACTTTTATTATCGCTTTTTTTAAAGCATTTCAGATATGTCTGTTAAATTCCTAATTACACTTAATTCAGTTCCGGCTCAGCACACAAAAACAACTTCATTTCTTACCAAGTGCCACAATTTTTAATTACTTTCTGGTTGACTTCGTACATACCCGATTTATAGAGCTCCAGTTAGCATGAATGCTTATAAGAATAAGGGTAAGTGTAGAAGGGAAATGATGGCTACCTGTACTATTCGTATCTAGCTCCATTGCGAAAAGTGGGCACCCGCAGTTCGACATTCGACATTCGGCACTCGTTGCTCGTCACTCATCAGTCGTCGTCAGTCGTCAGCCGTTCGTTTGCTCGATATTCGTATCGTGAGAACTGCTCGAGTAACGTCGTGTGTTTCCCACGCGATGTGCACACCTGCCATTTAAGTCGCTTATATGGTTACGATTACAAACACAGCAGCCACATCAACATTAACAGCAACAGCAACAGCAACAAAAACAACAACAATACGAGGGCCTTCACTGACGACGGCACACATTTATTGCGCCGGCGCGACGCGCATTATCAGCGTCGTGTGGCTGCCCTGACGACTTGACTGACTTGACTGTCTGACTGTCTAAATGTCGACGCGACTGACTCTTTGTCTGGCTGACTGATTACTGACTGCTTTAGTTTAGTTTTTCACTCTTGTCGTCATTATGTTGTTGCTATTTATTTATGTTGTTGTTGTTATTGTTGCTGGCGTCGTCATTGTCGATTGTTTAATTTAAATCGTCGTCGCGATGTCGGCTACTTGGCTTCAGCTTAATGATTATACCTCAAAGTCTGCCTCGAGGTTTCCGCAGAATTGTACGCAATAGTTATTTGTACTTTACGACATGCGCTAATTGAACCGCAGAGGAGTTTATGAGCCACAGCTTCTGCTTTAACATCAGCAACAGTTGCAGCCACAGACGTTGATTGGCCAAAGCCGAAGGTGAAAAGTTGCTGCTACTGTTGACGTGATTGGAATTGAGTTTTTTTTTTGTCTTATTCATAAGTGCTGCTGTCGGCCCGACATCAATAGACATCAGTTGAGGATTTAAATTGATGGGCATTGGGTCATGAAGCAAAAGCAACAGTTCGATTTGAACATGTCTCAGAACATAATCAGCAGCAGGTGCAAAGCTTAAAGATTTGCAATCAATCAAATAGGATTCGATGTGCGGCCTTGGTTGGGGAAAAAACTATGAAAGAACGTTCCCCAATTAATTAAGCCCTATATATGTTAGTGTCTAGAATTAAACTCCATTGAAAAATAGCCCGACTTTGTAGGAAAACTTTTTTTAGGACTAAGGAATAAAATCTAATCTTTAGTCTATGTAGTGCAAAGCTTAGGTCCAACACACTTCAAACACGATTGTCTTGACATGATAAACTCATTAATCAGAAAAATATTTACGAAGGAGTGAAGGTAAGTAAGTTCTATGGACCCCTAAACATTGATTATATAGCACCAAAAAACCGATATTCATTATGTCCAAACCTTTTTAAGCATTTTAGGAAAAGTTCCCAGATATTTTGAAAAAAAAACTTTAAGAAAAGCATAGTTAATTAGCTGAACGATAATTGGACAATTGTGCTTCGGATTGTTAAGAGACCATTTCATAACATACCCAAAAATTGTGGGATCATACTACTAGTACTTTTCCCAACTACGATTCTAATTAGTGAAGCATACCTTAACAATCTTAAGCGCTGATATTTTAACATGCTACACGTAAGTATAATGCAAACTCTTGAATAACAATAAATACACATTTAATTACAATCCACCACTTAAAATTATTAATCAATTTCATAAACAACCCCCTATCAAGTTTGGCACGTGCCATTTACCGCCCAACCCACTCACTCTGCTATGATTAAAACTGACTGCAAAAGTACTCAAATTGTAATTCACAACAAAGCGTCCGTAAACTGGATCAAGTGGCGATCAAACAAAACTCAATTGCACCGCACCTTGCCCAAAATCAAATTCACCAATGCGGCCACGTGACCGCCCAACGCCCCGCATGCTGTGCGCAGCACGAGACAAGTGTGTGTGTGTGTCTGCCACGCGGCTGCAATTGGCGCGCACGAGAGCTTTCCACAAGTGGGCAAAACCAAAAATACACAAATACATTAATCAATCAGGTGCAAAAGCAAGGCAACGGGGCGGCTATCAAATCGTGGGGTTTTTCTATGTGTGTGTGTGTGCGCATTTGAAAATGAAACGCGTGGCAATTAGGCAGAATCGCGAAACCACACTTGTCCAGCAGTAAAGGCTTTAGAGGTCGAGACTTTCGCCAGGCAGCAAGTGCAATATGTGTCAGGCAGTCAACAACAACAACAACAACTATCACCACCACCAATGCTAGTGAGGCAACAACAGCAACACGAACCGGGCTGTGGCCTAAATTGCAAGCAGCTGCCACTCGAACCGTGGGATATTTTTCCCCTAACCGAGTGAGGGCCATCGAACCTTATCCATGGGAACCACAACTGCTCGACGCTCTCAATATTTATTTTGTGCGTTCGTTATATTGAATAAGTGAAAAAAAATAAAGCATAAAAAAAACGAAAGGAAGCCTCGACAATGAGGGGTGCGGACGAATGACAAGATTATCCTGCACGTGTTGAGCTTGCTCTCTTTCACTATGTTGTTGCTGTTGTTGCTGTTGTTGTTGATGATGATGATGAGCCTGCGCTGAAAGCGTGGCAGGCAAGCGTTGGGCGGCTGCTGTTGCGGCTTCTGCTGTTCTGCTGTGCTCGAAAGTTGCAACATCAGACAGCCGCGTGCTGGACACATGTGCTGCGCATGTGTTGCACTTGTCGTTGTCAGTGGTGTTGGGTGGTGTTCTGCTTTAATTTTTGGGTGGTGTTGGTGGTTGTTGATGTCGCTATAAAAGCGAGACACTTGCCACGCCAGCAGCACAGTTCAAATTTGCAACGCGAACAGCTAACAACAGCCAAAAAATCTAAAATAAAACAATGTCGAAAGTTAAGAATCTGATTGCCAAAGTGTTGCAACGGCGTGGCAGCAACAAACACAGCGGCAATAACGTTAAGCAATTCTCACACTATGAGAGTCTGGAGGAGATTGCACAAAATCAGGCCAACGAGCGCATGCTACAGGAGACAGCGATGGCTACACAACAGTTGGTCTTTTGCCTGGAAACCGCAGACGGTTGTTTTTATTGGCATGCACAGTAGCAACAACAACAACAACAACAACGAGCAACGTCAACAAACTACAACAGACAAGCCGGTAGTTAGAAGCGGTCGAATGTATGAATGAAATAACTTCTTCAATGAAGCCATCCATCCATCGAGTCAGCACATCAGCCACAACATGCGAAACCAGTTGCATACCGCAAATGAGAAAATACGAAGATAAGTTGCCAATGCAATCAACAAACACAGCAGCAGCAAAACCGCCTATGGCAAGGTGTTAATGTAATATTTAATGCCAATATTTAAGTCAAATTTAAATGCCTTGTGATATATGTACTACACTTATATATTCGTAATCAATCAGAGCTTAGTTCATAGTGCCAATGGTAGGTTAAATGTTTACTAGTTTTTAAGATAATAAAAAGTTATGACTTGAAAAGTAATCAAAAAGGAACTTGTGTTATTATTTTATAATATAATTCTTTATAGCTTCCAACTGCTGATTTTATCCATCCGCAGCTTCTGATATTCGAAACAACTTTAACTAATAATTATTGTGAACAAGTTAACAAAAAGTTTTATATTAAATAGAACTCCTTTTTTCTATTGAGTATTTCAGAGTTATTTCGAATGTGAAAGTATATTAAATAAACCAATCCTATTTCAGTAATCCTCAAGTTTGTCGCAATAAAACTAAAATTAAGTAGAATCAATTTTTAAATTTCAAACATCCTGTCTGCTGAAATGTTTGCAATTGAGATAAATGCATAACTACATACATATGTTTGTTGGAATTGCAATTGCAACTGAGCTTTGCTCAACTTTTTGCATCCTTACAGTCTTGACACCCCTTTTAAACACACATATACCACTCTCCCCCCTTTGTGTGTCTGTCATTTTACGTGTGTCGGTCGTGCGTATTTGACGCGGTTCAAGCCTGCGCACATATTCAATTACACACAAAGCTGCTCTCACAGCCACAACGATGACAAGAGCATTGCATTGACAATAAGATGATCAACCCCCAACCCCGTTGCGTGTGGATAAATGAGCCCCTGTTGGGCTCGGGGATCGGCTCGCCATGTGCAGTTGAAAAAATGTTCTCACACTCGAAAGATTGTAACGGCTTGCTGTTCAGCACACTCTCAGCACGCCAAAGCCATCATCTCATCCCCCTCTTGCAACGTACACAATAACCTTGTCTCTCTCTCTCTCTCTTTTTCCTTTGCTTCTGCTGTGTTGAGCTGCTCGCACTTCCTGCCCGTGGCCAAACTGGCCATGTATATTGTTTATATAGTTAACGAATGCGATACATTTAATCTTTAGTGTGTGTCAATTTGCCGTACAGTCATTTAGTTTGCATGCCCCTTGCAGCGTCCCTGCATTCACGTTACTCGGTTTCTGGTCTCCGAGCCCCGGTCCCACGACGTGCCCAGGCATGCCACTTAGCGTGGCCCAAGTGTTCAACAGAAGCTACAATTCAGCATTCATAATTGACAACAACAACAACAACAGCAGCGACAAAGACTGCAATGACAGCAGAGAGAGAGAGAGAGAGGAACCTATGGAAAGAAAAAATACAAAATAAAAGGCAGGTGGTAGTTTCTTTTCGGTTGTACTGTCCACACTACTTGCCATGACTCGATCTTGGGCACGGTCAGATTTACAGTGGCGCAAGAGTACTTGAAACTTTTTATAAATCTTTGCTTAAACATAAGTATTCTGTTTTTTATTTAGTTGATACATAAAATAAAATTCGTTCATTATCATTTCCCACGCTCGTCTACTCAAACTTCAAACAAACTAAATGTTCTTGTCACACCTACAAAGAAAATTTCCAGGCGATCCCACACCACCTAACTTGCCATTTCCAAAATTACTCAAAACTTCATTCACACGCACAGGCATCTAAAATTTCCTCAAACTATGCGTGTCAAGTAAAATCTTAACACAATTTTTACCTACAAGTTGTAACACTACCTTACCACCTACAATTCTAAATATTTCCAAGACTAAAGTCACACTGTCAGTTTAAGAATGCCTTAAACTAACCGTATCAAGTATGAAACACGCCACGTAAAACCCAAAACAGATATTTGCCTATTCTCACATCACCTTACACTACCTTACCTAGCCCAAAATTTCGAAAACTTCCTTCCCACGCGCAGGTATTGCAAGGAACTAACCATATCAAGTAAAAGACAGGCTACGGAAAATCCAAAAACGGAATTTTAACTTTACTACAGAAAATTACACATCAAGTAGAACACGTAGGGGAATATCCAGTGTGATCATTCAATAGAACTTTATACGGATTTTCGCATATGTTATGCCCACTGTGCAATGTGCATAAGGGCTCAATACGGTCGCTCTCCCTTTCCAATCTCACTCTCTCACTCTTTCACCCTAGACAACCGAGCGATTATAACTTATAACACCAACGAGCGAGAAAAATCTTGTGGGAAACTTGAGGGCAAAGTGTTTCCCACGATTCGAACGTCAATGTAAAAGAAAACAGAGAAGAGCTGAAAGCAGCAATACCAACAACAACAACAACAATAACTGCAGCAGCAACAGAATGGTGAACATGTGCAACAACCACCAGCGACACCACCAACACACATCGACGCACCATCAGCTTCATCCCCTGCAAAGACAGAACTTGTTTGCCGAGCCAACAAGAGAAAAACCAACCACCACCAAACCATAAGCAAACGAGGATCGCTGCAAGGCGAACGAGCGAGCCGAGTAACAGACCCGAATGACTGAGTAATTTGCTCGGCAGGTGGTGTTGTTGCTGTTATTGCTTTCCTCTCTGCTCTCTGCGTGCGTGCTTGCGTACGCTGAGCACGAGACGCAGCTAGTAGACGTCGACGACGACGCTGACGGCACGTGCAGCTATAAAAGCAGCGGTAACTGGAGACGGCAGCAACATTCTCAACGCAAACGTCGTGAAGCACACAACGAGCACAAGCAGCACTCAATTCACTAAAACAAATAACCATGGCAACCAAATACGAACTATCTAAGACTTATCAGTACCGCAAGGTGATGAAGCCTCTGCTGGAACGCAAGCGTCGCGCACGCATCAACAAGTGTCTGGATGATCTTAAGGATCTGATGGCCGAGTGTGTCGCCCAAACAAGCGATGCCAAATTCGAAAAGGCTGACATCTTGGAAGTCACTGTACAATATTTGCGCCAGCTCAAGAAGTCCAAGACTGCCGCCCCCGCACCCGCTGCCATCGTTAGAGAACATAGTTTCCGTGCCGGCTACATTCGGGCCGCAAATGAAGTCTCACGTGCTTTGGCTGCACTGCCCAAAGTTGATGTCTCCTTTGGCACCACACTGATGACACATCTGGGCATGCGTTTAAATCAATTGGAACAGCCCATGGAGCAGTCAATGCCAATGGCAATGCATACACCACTCAGCATTAACTGCGGATCCGCTTCATCCTCCACCATCAGCAGCAGTAGCAGCAGCAGTAGCCGCGACGCCTTCAGTCCCGTCTCCAGCGGTTATGCCAGCGACACTGATTACACTTCATCCGGCTCATCCACACCCGTTTCTGCTCAATTCCTGCTGCAGATAAGCAACACCGGCAGCGTCTGGCGTCCATGGTAGATTTTCGGCGACGTAGCTGAAATCGGGACAAGCACGCAATGCAACTTTAATCAGCTTTACTTTTAATGCTTTACAATGATACTCATTTTGACTTCCGTTAAGTTTTACGCAGTTTTATAAGTTAGTTCTGTGATAGGGCACGTTTTATTGACTCCTTTTACATGTACATATGTATAACCATATTAGCCAGAAGTCTGTTAGCCAATATAAATGTTTATAATTTAAGAAAAAAGTAAAAACTTAAAAACAAAAATACAAAACAAAAAATCTAAAAATGAAAAAAAAAGAGTTTGATTCATTATTTAAAATTCCAGCTACTTAATTTCAGAATATGAGACTCCAATCAGAAAGTTTGAGAAATCAATTATCACCATAAAACTAATTTTTAAGTGTGATTAAGTGTTACTTATTAGCACATTGTTTTCCATCGGAAATGTTGTTTAACAAGTCGTTTAATGAAAAAATGCATCTTTTACATCAGCTGCTTCTATCTATAATTTGAGTTCAAGCAAAATGTATTATTTTTCGTTGGAATTTAGCTATCGAAAGTATTTTGTTACGCTGAATATATGAATATGCACCGCATAACTTGATAACGCAATAATAAAAAAAAAATCAGTCAGAAAGTATTGATTTTATCCGAATGTTGTATACCCCAGCAGTAAAAAAAATCATCAAGAACAATGAAGGATTGTTAGTTTAAAGTAGGCCACATAGAACATAATGCTTTTCTATTCAAAAGTTTTATATAAACAACGCAACCTACCCCAATTTGTCTGTCCATTGGTCACAGAAGTAACACTTGGTAATTATACACACTTGGTAATTACTTATACTCAAACACCTGATTTTTAGGCTACAAAGATACATATAAGAATATCTGTAAGGTAAAAGAATAAATTTTAGTCGATTGCTAATGTCAAACAATTGATTTAAATATTCCTGTTAGTTTGTAACTTTACCTCGCTGTCTGCAAATAAATATATTTAAAAAAAAAGTAGCTTAATCTTTATACTTTATCAATAATGCTAGACGGTAGGAAAAACTCTATTCAGTCAAGTAAAATGGGTTTTACAGAGGCATGCAAAGTCGATAAATCTATAAGTGGAATATCACTAGTCTTTTAAAATAAAAAAAAACAATTTAATAAAGTAACAAATGAATTTTTAATTGTTTCTTATAATATGTAAGTTACAAAAAGATAAATAAATAAACCAGCTTGAATCAGAGCTTGCACAATTATTGATCGCACTCTGATTTTTTTAAGTGCAATCTAAAAACGTGCAACAAATATACAAGTATTTTATGGTATTAACAATGTCATATTCAATAATCTAAATTGAATTGTTTTGGTATCTTTCTCAAACCCAAGACATAATTTATCAATTTATCAATTAGCTGCCACAGCAAACAACAACAACAACAGCAAGAGGCAATTGATTAATTATTAATGATAAGTTCTACATACGAGCACAACATGTATGCCACACATTAGGGGAGGGGGGCTGCAAGCAGCAGCAAGCAGCAGCCCAGTTTCACCCAGCGATCACCTCAGTTAGCCCACGCGCCGTCAGCTCAGACCACGCTTTAAGCGCCCGCCCAATGCCAGAGGAGAGAGAGGGCAAAGTACAGAGGGCAAAGCCAAACGAAGCCAATATGCTACACTAATTGTGTCCAATAAACACACAACAGGGCAATGGGATCGGGATCGGAATTGGGACTGCATTATGCCATCATCATCTGAATACATTGATGAAACAATAAGCGAGCGAGATGGCAAGGCAGGATAACAATGAGAATGGGAACGATCCATGCACACGAACACAGGATGAGGCAGTGAAGTATGCATTAAGGATAATAACACCGGCCTAAAGAGCAACTACAGCGGCAGTAACAGCAGCAACAACAACAACAACAAAAAACAAGCGATGCCCGAAACAGCGACAGCTGCAAAATTTTGTGCTCTGATCCTTTAAAAAAGCGAAGCATGTGGCCAAAAGGAAAACAAACGAAAAAAAAATTGTGTGAGAAACTTACTTTCAGGTCGGTTCCCACGCCACGAGCCACAAGGATTGCCGATTGTCCTCCATGCACAGCCGCACATTGCAGCTGTTCCCTCAGCTCTCAATGCTTGCGTATGCGAGAGAGAAAGAATGACATTGAGAGCGAGAGAACGTACAGCCCTCGGGCATGCGCGTGCGAACGAGACGGGGCTATCGCTCATGCGTAGCCATTACAGAGGGTGGATTCTGAACTTGAGCCCCGACTATAAAAGCAAGGCTTTGACAAGCAGAAAGCATCATTCCCGATACAGCCAGCAACAAGGCAACAACAAGCATTTTACATTACTACATATTGCTCTAGAAATAATATATATAAAAAACATACGTAAAAATGGAATACAGCAGCAAGACTGAGATCTACCAGAAGGTGAAGAAACCACTGCTGGAGCGACAGCGTCGGGCTCGCATCAACAAGTGCCTGGACACCCTTAAGACACTTGTCGCCGAACTGCGCGGCGATGATGGTATTCTGCGCATGGACAAAGCCGAGATGCTTGAATCAGCTGTTGTATTTATGCGTCAGCAAAATATTGGCAAATCAGTACCAGCAACAACAACCGCAACAACAGCAACACCTGAAATGCCTTTGGAGAACTTCCGCAACGGGTACATGAATGCAGTCAATGAGGTGTCACGTGTTATGGCATCCACACCTGGCATGAGCGTTGACCTAGGCAAATCAGTGATGTCGCATCTGGGCCGCGTCTACAAAAACCTGCAGCAGTTCCATGAGGCACAAACAATGTCTGAAGCACAGTCAGAGCTGAGTATCAACTGCAACTCGGCGCCACTTAGTCCCGCCTCATCCGGTTATCACAGTGATTGCGAGAGTCCTGCACCATCGCCTATGCCAGTGGAGGCGGATAAACTGTGGCGCCCCTGGTAAATTATCTGGCAGCGGCAGGCAGCTAAAAGAGAAGACGAAGGCAACGCAACTGTGATAATCAACTGTGATGGCAACAAAGCAAATAGCGAAAATAAAAGAAATTTAAATAAATGCAATTAGAAAACATAAAACTATTAATTGACTTTTTAATACTTAATGGTGGGCAAGGGGTGACTTTTACTTTCTGCTCAAGGTACTACTACAAACAAGTAAATATTAGGTTTCTTATAGGTAATTAAAACAACTTTAAAATAAATATGTACACAAAAAAAATTGCGTTCATCAAATTTATAGAAACAATTTAAATCAATTGAGAATGTAGTGTTTATCAATGTGATATGAATACCATTATATACTGTTTATACCAAAAATATTATTTAATGAAACTGCACATATTTACATTACTTTTAATTAAAAAATATAAATTCAATAGCTAGCAATGATTAAACTATTTAAATTTCGCGCGCTAATAATCGTATAAGTGAGTTACAATGTTGCATTGACGATAAAATAGAATTCCCGATAGCAAACCAGGTTCGATAAGTCAAAGTGGCCGCTCGATAATTTGTGGAAGCCTGTCGATACTTCTAAATAATAGAGTGATGAGATATATCTGTCGATATATCGTCGGCTTTTATTTTTTCCACGCTTCAAGAACACGTTCGCAATTTATAAACAAATCGGCAGCAGGCGTTAACAACTTTTTCAAGTAATTGTACGTTGTGTGCTCCATGAAACCAGAATGGAACGTAATTGAATGTTACCTAAAACCCTAGTGCAATTTGACGGCTAAAGCAGATGCGAAAAAATAGAGACGAGAACGAGAACGCCACACAACACATACACGACGCTCAGACTGGCTGTCAGACTTAGCGAGTCGGTCGGTCGGTCGGTTGAAGAGGCCAGTTTTTACGGGCAAAATTCGAGTAAAAATTACGTTTTTGCATTGAAAAAATCGGCTTGTGCAAATATAAGTGCAGTGTATGTGTGCGCACACAAGTGGCAATAAAATGTGCAATTCTGCGGCAAGCTAAAAGCCCAAATGTAAATTGGTACTGCCAACTACTCCGTTTTTTAATTGCTTTTGTTTATTTTTTGTTGGGCCAATTTTTCTTTTGCGCTGCGCTCGTGTGAGCGCTTTGTATGTGTGTGTGTGAGTTTTGCCACTCGTTCGATCGGGGTGCGCGCGCGTGTATATGTCTGTCTGTATATTTGCGTGAATGTGTGAGTGGATAACTCGCTGTCGCCGCGAACAGTGTTGCCAGGAAATTAGACTTTCTGTTGGGTTGCTGCCGTGTTGTATCAAAAACGTATTTGTTCAAATGTTGATTTTTCGCAAAGTGCCATAATGAAGAAGGCCATGCTTCAATAAATATTTAAATATTTTGTTTGGCTGGAAAGCGTCAATATTTGTGTTCCGCTTAGAGGTGGCAACTCTGTGTAATTGCAGCCTATCTGTATGTGTATTGAACAGGGTACATTTGTTTGTGCAGTGCGTGCGACCAGCGTGCATTGCTTTTGCAAAAATTACATGCCACAATAATGTGTAAATAGTTTATCAAGATCTTTTTAAACTGCCAATAAAGTGAACAATAGTTTTTTCGTTATGCCGCATGCTTGATTTTTGCGTAACATTTCGCCCAGGCACATGCAACTGTGCGTTTGATTTTTTCGGCGGTAAACACTCACACTCATACCCTTGTACGTGCGTCGTCCTCTGTATATGTGTATGTGCTCACTCGTTGTTGCTAGCATGGCTGCCATTGCTGAGATGCTCAAAAATACGTGAGCGCGCGTGTATGCGAGCATGTTTGTGTATGTGTGCGTGAGATTCTACGTATCGAAAAAAATGGTGCAAATTAACGACCGATAACTAAGAAACGTAAAATATCATTTTGCAGGATATCCGCAAAACTCTAGACAATATGGAAACGCACGAGTCAAAATACAACCAAGTATCACAACAATAGCAATTAAACGCTTGCAATTTATATACATGCTTCTCCGGTGCTAGTGCTGCTAATTTCGGCAGAGGGGAGCTTCATCTCAGGGTGCCAGCAGCAGCAGCGGGCAGCGGCGCGCTGCCAAAAAAAGAGGAAGCATAATTAACTAACTCAACCGCAGTCTACGAACAAAATCAAATCATATAATAAAAAAAAAACGTAACGTTTTACCTAAAACCTACTGTTATTTGTTGTTGTTCATTTCGTTGTTCCGTTTTGGGCAACCATCAAACAGCATTATCAACACAACAACAATGTATCCCGCACCGGTGCGTCACCCCGCCGCCGGGGTAAGTATTTAACAGATTGCATTAGTACCCAATCAAGTGTTTTGCTAATTGTGTTTCGCCCCCATGTCAATCTCTATCTACCAGGGACCACCACCTCAGGGCCCAATCAAATTCACCATTGCCGATACATTGGAGCGCATCAAGGAGGAGTTCAATTTTCTGCAGGCACAATATCACAGGCAAGTATCAAAGACACTGAACGCCCCAATAGGAAATTCAGCAGTACATCCAGCAAAAAAGCATAAATAAAAACTTTTCTTGCTTACAAAACTTATGATTTTAACCGAACCCGTCGATGAATTTTTAATGTTAGATGATTTTATAATGAATCGCAAACATCTTTTTCCATATCACCCTTAGACCTCAATGTCTACATATACATTAAAGAAAAAAAAAAGAAAAAAATACAGGTATCTCTAACAACTATGATAAACAAATATTTGTTTTTATAGAAATTCTGAAAAATTAATTAAAAAAAAATAAAAAAGAATGTTGATAGCAGTAGGTTTTTCATGCTCACATGTTCTGCTGGGCTGTTTCTGTTGCCTTTTAGCCTGATATTTATTTTTGCTGTATAAACCGGTTTGCCAGGCAGCGCACCATATGCGATGCTCATAGGATTTTTTTAACCGGCGGTCCAACGACGACGGAAGCGTTGCCCGAGATTTTTTTCAACTAAACTAATTTGCTCTTTTGATTATTTTTCCTGTGAATTTCAGCATCAAATTGGAGTGCGAGAAGCTGGCAAACGAAAAGACCGAAATGCAGCGCCATTATGTTATGGTAAAACTTATAATAAATAACAACGTTTGAGTATATTATCTAACCCTGATCTCACACCCACACTCTTTCAATACAGTACTATGAAATGTCCTATGGCCTTAATGTGGAAATGCATAAGCAAACGGAAATTGCCAAGCGCCTAAACACACTGATCAACCAGCTACTTCCATTCCTACAGGCCGATCATCAGCAACAAGTGCTACAGGCAGTAGAGCGCGCGAAGCAGGTCACAATGCAGGAACTGAATCTGATCATTGGGGTAAGTTGATATCTTTTAAATACGCGAAAAAGCTTACTGAACTTTCTTTAATGTGAACGAATTCAATTCTTAAGTTCAGAGATGTATAACTTTTGATTATATTTACATTGATATATAGTTCTTGTAGTACCAACAGATACTTTGTTGTATCATCTATCGAAAAGGTTTCCGAATTTTATGACAATGTTCTGTAAATTGTCACTATTAGACTGCCTACAGCTGCCTAATTTATTGTCAATACCTAAGTTAAAAAAAGTTTATTTTGTTTAACTACAAGATATATATATTGTGCGGTTCATTTTAACGATTGTGGGCTGTACTTTATTTATATATATTTTATCAGTCACTCAATATTGAGTAAACAATCCCGATTCAAATATAAAATTTATGATTTAATTTAAAAAATGATGTGTTTGTGCGTGTGTCTATAGCAGCATCAGCAGCAACATGGAATACAACAACTTTTAGTAAGTTTTAAATATTGTTTTCATTCATTTGCAATTTTCGTTCGTTTGTTTGTTTGCTTGTTGCTTAAATTCTAGCTCGCTCGTTCGCCCGCCATAAGGTGTTCATATATTTTTATATATATATATATATATTTGTTTTTGAATAATGCTCTACCTGTAAATGTTGTTGGTGTTGTCTGCACACACGCGCACAATTGCATCAAGCAACAGCTTTTGTTACGTCCCAAAGCCAAATAACCGAAACTTCAAGCGCCTGCCTGCACCATGTAAAGAGTTTGAAAAACTAACTAACCGCTTGTGGCTTTTGAATTGCAGCAACAAATACACGCACAACAGGTGCCAGGTGGGCCGCCACAGCCGATGGGCGCTTTAAATCCATTTGGTGCTTTGGGTGCCACAATGGGCTTGCCACATGGGCCACAGGGCTTGCTTAAAGCGCCGCCAGAACATCAAAGGCCGGATATAAAACCCATGGGCTTAGAGGGACCAGCAGGCGCTGAAGAGCGCTTGGTAAGTAGCTGACGCAAACAATGAAATGTGAAACAAAATAAAATTAAGTAATTTAATCTCTATCACAGCGCAATTCGGTTTCGCCTGCGGATCGTGAGAAATATCGCACGCGCTCGCCACTGGACATTGAGAACGATTCGAAGCGTCGAAAAGATGAGAAACTGCAAGTGAGTATCGAATTCTAATAAATGTATACATAATTAAGTATCGTGGTATCATTGTGTCATCAGCTGATGCTGCCTCTCAACTCACCATAACAAGAAACCATATTAACATTATGCTGTAGCCTATCCCCGATGTAGTTGTTGTTGTTTACCTCTAATCATATATCACTTTATGCGCCTCATAAGTAAATCAATCAATATACATAGCTATAATTATATTTGTAGTCTTGTGCAATAAAAACATCTGAATTGCTGTTTGTGTTGTTGTTGTCATCGTTATAAGCATTTTGTTTTATTGTGTTTTATTTTTTTTTTCAAAATTTTTGCAGGACGATGAAGGCGAGAAAAGCGATCAAGATTTAGTCGTAGATGTTGCAAATGAAATGGTGAGTTGAGTGCCGGCCCTGATTAACATGCAACACACATCCCATAAAGAAAAAACCTTTCAAACTCAAAAGTTTCAAATATAACTCACATTTCAATGGTATTTTGCAGGAATCCCACTCACCACGTCCCAATGGCGAGCACGTTTCCATCGAGGTGCGCGATCGAGAAAGCTTAAATGGCGAGCGACTGGATAAACCGGGTAGCAGTGGCATCAAACAGGAGCGCCCGCCTTCCCGTTCAGGCTCCAGTTCGTCGCGTTCTACACCCAGCCTCAAAACAAAAGATGTAAGAGCAAATCAGCATAACAAAATATTAATCATGCCTCAAAATGAAGACACTTTTAATGATTGTTGCTCATTCATATACACATACTCTATATCTTATCTTAGTTTGCGTTTAAGCCATAAAAAAACATGTAAATTTTTTAGAGTAGTGTCAAAAGTGTTTTGGTAAAGTCAAGATTGTTAATTGCTTAGCAAAGTCTATGATATAATAGGACAAACAAGAGTTATCAATCAACTGATATGTATTTTTATTGCCATCATCTTGTAGATGGACAAACCGGGTACACCGGGCGCGAAGGCACGCACACCGACACCAAACGCTGCAGCACCATCTCAGGGCGCAAATCCTAAACAAATGATGCAACAAGGTGGCCCACCGCCAGCTGGGTATCCAGCGTCGCCGTATCAGCGACCGGCGGATCCCTATCAGCGTCCACCATCGGATCCCGCCTATGGACGACCGCCGTTGCCGTATGATCCCCATGCGCATGTACGAACAAACGGCATTCCACATCCCTCGGCATTAACAGGAGGAAAGCCGTAAGTTCACCACTTTATCATCTCGTTGAGAAATAGCATTTACTTAACTTTCTCAATTTTTCGAAACAGTGCCTACTCTTTCCATATGAACGGCGAAGGTAGCTTGCAGCCGGTGCCATTCCCGCCGGACGCGTTGGTGGGCGTAGGCATACCGAGACATGCGCGGCAAATAAATACGTTATCGCACGGCGAAGTAGTCTGCGCAGTGACCATTTCAAATCCTACAAAATACGTTTATACGGGTGGCAAGGGCTGTGTCAAGGTGTGGGACATCTCGCAGCCGGGTAACAAGAATCCCGTTAGCCAGCTGGATTGCCTGCAGCGAGATAATTATATACGCTCCGTGAAGCTGCTGCCGGATGGACGTACTTTAATTGTCGGTGGCGAAGCATCGAATCTTTCGATATGGGATTTGGCCAGTCCCACGCCACGCATTAAGGCCGAGCTAACCTCAGCGGCGCCTGCTTGTTATGCGCTCGCCATCAGTCCCGATTCGAAGGTGTGCTTCTCGTGCTGCAGTGATGGCAACATTGCCGTCTGGGATCTGCACAATGAGATCCTGGTGCGTCAGTTCCAGGGCCACACAGACGGGGCCTCGTGCATTGACATCAGTCCGGATGGCTCACGATTATGGACTGGTGGCCTGGACAACACGGTGCGCTCGTGGGATCTGCGCGAGGGTCGCCAGCTGCAACAGCACGATTTCAGTTCTCAAATATTCTCACTTGGCTACTGTCCTACAGGTAAGTGTACCATATAAATAACTAGGTTTCATCCATTTCTAACTTATTTTGTACTATTTTTAAAGGTGACTGGCTGGCCGTGGGCATGGAGAATTCACATGTGGAAGTATTGCATGCATCGAAACCAGACAAGTATCAGCTGCATTTGCACGAGAGCTGTGTTCTGTCGCTGCGATTTGCCACCTGCGGCAAATGGTTCGTTTCCACCGGCAAAGACAACCTGCTTAACGCATGGCGAACACCATACGGTGCCAGTATATTCCAGGTGAGTGATCTAATAAATCATATCATTTTGCGCTACTTGTTATCATTATGTATCAAATCATTAAAGTTTGATTATGCTGACAATGCTTTTCAAAGCTATATATAAACACACCAATAATACACAATCCGTCGCATGACAAATCTATCAATTTATGTTTGCTAATTGTTTATTTTTGTTGTTTAAAACTTTTGCAGTCGAAGGAAACATCATCCGTACTTAGCTGCGACATATCAACTGACGACAAGTATATTGTGACGGGTTCGGGCGATAAAAAAGCTACAGTCTATGAAGTTATTTATTAAAAATCAACAAACAATAACATCAGAGGAAACCCACACACTTTTCATTTTGTAATAAGCGCATATAGGTTTTTATTACAACTAAAGAAATATAAATAAATAATAAAAAAAACACACACATTGTTCGCGATAGCAAGCAAATAACAAGAACACCAACAACAACAAATAATCGGCAGCAGAGCAATGCATCAGAGCGAAGCAGAACTTCTATAATATAAACAAAACAAAAGGAAAAACTAAAAAAAATTTAAGCGTACTTTTAGCAATTAAGTCTAGACTAAGTCCAATAAAAGTTGAACACAAATTGCAAAGTAAAGAAAATCTAAAACAAAATTAATAATAATAACAATAAAGATAGGTGCAGCAGAAATGAAAAACGAAAAGTTAATAATAATTGGCATTGCCTACTACGCTCAGCAAAATAATTAAGTGCTGCGTCCTTGCAATTGTGGACCCAGCATGGATTAGTCATTGTTGGAGCGTTGAGATTATAAATACAAGCAGAGGAGTACACGATGTGAGATATGTGAGTTTCTTTTAGTTTGTCTATGTGTTTACATGTCAACAGCGAAGATTTTTTTTGTTAACTAAACAAAACTGTTCGTAAATCAATGATTGCAAATGCAATAAAAATTATATGTTTTAGTTTGTCACTTAATTTGCTGTCCTATATCCCACACTCCCTCTTCGCACACAAAAACACATTTGCATGCAGAAAAGTAAATATATAAATAAATATATATATATATAAATATAAATGAATATAATTAGTAAGCAGTTTAGTTAAGCATTTTACATTTAACATTAATACAATACCAACAACAAAAATGAAGCAGGCGCCCTCAAAACCACATCTACATTCACACATACACACACTTCAACAAATGGGGGCGCCAAAGCAGCCAGCTTTTGCTTGTATGTAATTTTGAACAACATTAAAAGAGAATCTTTTTTGTCAAAATTCAACATTTGTAAAATCCTACGTTTTGTGCAGCTAATATAACAAGAACAATACAAAAACAAAAATGAATGAAACAAGAGAAAACTTGTTTAAATATTAGTTTACATAGAAATGAATCAAATATGTATAAATATATATGTATGCATATGTATTCTATATAAAATGTGGGCACATCTCGCGCCCGGCGAAAACTTGTAATAAGCAAACAGAGAATAGAGTGCAGCACACGCTTCGATTTTTAATTTTACAAATATTATTATTATTATTGTGGTTATATATGTATATAATTATATTATAAATAATTGAAGCAAAACGAAAAAGAAAAATAAAAAATTATATATGTAATCAAAAGTAAACTACTCTTAAAACACATCGGTCGTATAGACGCTACGCTGTCGCGGCACTGGAGCACCCCGTTGCCGGGATAGCTTTGTATGCAGCTCTCGCAGTTTCTCGCACTGGCGACCCGATGTCTTGCGAAACTTCTCAATGGCAATAGGCAGCAAGTTATCCACCAAAAAGATTTTATTCTTGATAACAAAGTTGGGCTGCAAAAGTTATGTTGTAAAGTGAACATAAATTTAAACTTGATTAACTGCACAACTTACATCCACAGCCATATCGCTGGGTGGCTTTAGGGCATGCTGTGCCAAAAAAAGATCCCGCAGCAGCTGTTCCAGGCTCTGCAGCAGCGCTTCACCTTTGGCCAAGCAGGCGCAGTGCTCCGTTAGCTGGAGAAACTGACGCACAAAAACGAGCGTGGATTGTGTTAGATTTAGCCAGGTATCGCCAGTAGTTTGGGCGCGCACATCAATGCCCAGCGTGTCCAACTCCAAAAGTAAACGCTTTAGATTTGACTTGGTTTGCAAGTTATACGGCTGCCAGCATTCCTCCGTGCGTCCCACTGCATCCAGCAGACGCTGCTTCGACTCCTCAATAAGCGACTCGAGTGTTGTGCGCAACAGACCCTCCAAATGATAACTAATATCCAGACCAATCTCGGTAAGCTTTGTGGCCGGCTTGCGAACGCGCTCTACACATTTGGCAACAGCCTCTAGCGAGGTGCCCTTGGTCAGATAGTGTTTAATAAGTTGGCTGGCAAAGTACTGCAACTCCGCATTGCACCAGACGACAAGTGCTGTTATTTAGATAATTAATGATAATTAACTATTTTTTTACCGTTAAACAAAACTCACCGCTTACGCAAGCTGGCTGCTGCTCGAAGGCACTAAGAAAATCGCAGGCCACTTGTGCTAGATCGCAAAAGAAGAGCTCCGAGATTTCAGCGTTGTTACGACGTGCCTCGCGTTGTGCCACACGCAAACTAACCGTGCAGACCGTCAGTAATGTGGCACTGGCCTCCCGAGAGCGTCCCATTTCGACGAGTATCTTGAGTGGTCGTCGCACAGCGCGTAGAGCAATTTGAAGGTTACGATTGTGACTGTTGGAGAGCTCCTGCAACAGCACATTTGTTAACTTAAGCTCCTGATTTTTCACTTTGGCTTCTATGCTGTTCGCCTGCAGCAGCTTTTTTTTGTTCTCAGCCATGCACAGAAACTCTTGGGAGCGCTTGATTAGCGATTGAGCGTCCTCGAAGTGACGTTGAGCGATTAGTGTTTGAATGTCCTCACTTGCCGTGCTCAGCCACTCTGGTGTTTCGTCCTCCAGAGATTTTGGCTGGCTGTCCGTAGGACTTTGTTCCGGCAGCTTTTCTGGTGTAGCGCTCTTCGATTGGGATTGTTGCTTGGCGCGATTTGGTGGTTGTGGCGCTTGTCCTTTTTTTGTTTTTTTCTGCTGGTCAAAACGAAAAGCCTCCTCCAGCTTTTCAATCCATTCGCTTTTGCCAGCCGCTGTTATGCTTTGATATATTTTGGAGCCATCGGGCGTTATAATATTGATAGCATTCTTGACACCATCAAGATCCTTTATATTTATGACAGCTATCTTCTTAGGATCGTATTCCGTTAGAAACTCCAGACGTCTGCAATGTAATTAGAGTTCAGCTTATATTGAAAGTGTTAAATTCGGATTCTTACTTATCATGCTTCACTTTGCACACAATAAGGACATCATTAAATAGGAAAAAGAAGACACGCTGAATAGGACGATAATCATTGCCATCCAGTTCGATAAGAGCGCCCTCATTCAAAAACGTTTTGCCCTCAAGATTTCCATTAAATCCTTGAACCATTTCCTTCACTGCACGCGTGGCGTGACTGTTCTCTATATCCTCGGTGGCCGTATTGTTGCTGTCCGTCTCGACGCTGTCCGCTTTCAAATGTGTAGTCGCCTTCCCATCGGTCATTGTGGCCAAAATGTTTCGCTGCTCGATGAGAATATGAGACAGCTGATACATTTCCGACTCAAGATCTAAGGAAATTGGTAGAAATAACTCATAATGTTGAATCACATTTTTCACTTACGTGATATCTCTTTAGCCGTTTGGATAAACTGCATATAGTTCTTCTTGCAGGTCTGCTTAAGCGTTGCCGAAGTTTGCTCATTGTACGCCTCGATTTCTTTTTTTCGCTGCTGTAAGTCGCTGCCGCCCACACATTCTCGAGTCAGCTCCTTGGTGTCTATATGGAATATAAATATTGATCACAGATATTCTTGCTATAACTATAACAGCATATAGCATACATTTATCTACGCTAAAATTGAAATCGTCGAATTCCTTCATTGCCATGCTAAGGAAAATTAAACTCGAAGCTTAGACGATGTAGCGTCTATTGTTGTGGGCAAAGCTGTACATATGTTAACGTAGCGCAATGCGTAACCGCAAATGGGGCGTAGGCGTGGTATGGAGTTCGTTCACAAAGCAAACAAATCATCATGTTATATGTAAAACCAATCTATTTTTATATCTTACACTTTGTTTGCGCTTGAAAACCTTTTACTTCCCATTTTATTAATAAAAATTCATTTTAATATCATTAATTTTATATTAGGAATCACATCAACACAGCAAAAATTTAACTTTACATACAACGCATTCTCTGTTAAGTGTGCGAGTTCTATGTTGACTGAGAGAAATGTACTGTTAAAAGCAAGGTGGCAACGCCACACAGTCGTTTGTTGTTTTGATGAGTAATTTTCAAGATTTGCATTCCTACTCAGATTTTGATATTTTAGGGCGTAAATAATAAATAATTTGGTAAAATGGATTGGCTTTTTGGCAAGAAGATCTCTCCGGATGAGATGCTGCGCAAAAATCAGCGTGCCCTTAACAAGGCAATGCGCGATTTGGACCGTGAACGCATGAAAATGGATCAACAAGAAAAGAAAATCATTGCCGACATAAAGAAAATGGCCAAGGAGGGACAAATGGATGCGGTCAAGATCATGGCCAAGGATCTGGTGCGCACGCGCCGCTACTCCAAGAAATTTATGCTTATGAAGGCAAACATTCAAGCCGTCTCACTTAAAATACAAACGCTCAAATCTCAAAACACAATGGCCCAGGCAATGAAAGGTAAGTGTCAATGAGGGTGTGGGGTAGGGGTTTGAATAACATTAAGCTTATACTTCGCTTGATATGCAGGTGTTACGAAGGCCATGCAGAACATGAACCGACAACTGAATCTCCCGCAAATACAAAAGATTCTCCAGGATTTCGAAAGGCAATCGGAAATGATGGACATGAAAGAAGAGATGATCAATGACGCCATCGACGATGCCATGGAGGACGAGGGTGATGAAGAAGAAACAGATGCCGTTGTCTCCCAAGTGCTTGACGAATTGGGGCTGCAGCTGGGAGAGCAATTGGGTGATCTACCAAGTGCCTCCGGATCTCTATCCATAGCAGGCGGTGCTGGTGCACAGAAAACAGCTGCAGCTGTTGCTGCAGGTGGAGGCGGCCCAGGGCCATCAACAGGAGGTGGCGGTGGCGGCGGAGCAGGTGCTGGGGCAAGTGGCGGCAGCGGTGGTTCCACGCCCATGTCCGATGCAGACGCCGATTTGCAGGCTCGTCTGGATAAGCTGCGCAAGGATTAGTTTAGCACCTCCGTCATCTCCGCCTCTGCCGTTATATATGCTAGCCCCGCTGTTCTTTTTTAAATAACATAAAAAATGTTATCTTTGATATGCCTGACAAAAAAAAAAAAATGTAATCGCAAATCGTGTAAACTTTATCATAACAAGCGTATATATATTTTTAAGTATCGATAATAGGGGTAAGATACAATCAATCAAGATTTTATACAAACAAAAGGAAACACACAAATGTATACTTCAGTAAGAACGTCAACTAATTAAGTTAAGTGAGGAATTTCAGTGCTAAAAATCATTTCACTGGAAACCGCTGGCCACAAACAATCGTTCCACTTCCTGGAAAACAGCAACCGCATCGGGACTGGCATCGATACGTTTCACCTGGCCGTTGTTTTCGAAATGTTTAATAATTGGCAATGAGTCATTGTTGTAAGTTTGGATTCGTTTTTTAAGGCTCTCCATGTTGTCGTCGCTGCGTCCAGAGCCGCTCTGTCCACGTCCCAAACAACGCGTGACGCACACATCTTCGGCACAGTCAAAAAAAAGTACAAACTGCATATCCGTCTTGTCAGACATCTGGCGTTCCCAGCCATCTAAATTGTCCTGGTTGCGTGGAAAACCGTCGATGAGGAATCGTGATTTGCCTGAGAGTTTCATCGCATTTTCCAGCAGCGAACAGGTCACCTCAACGGGCACAATTTTGCCATTGCGTATATATTCTTCGATTAGCTGTCCGAATTCGGAGCCCTCGCGCGCTCTTTCCTCACGCAATAAATCGCCTGCTGACAAATGTACAAACTGAAAGCGTTCAACAATTTTCGAACATTGCGTGCCCTTGCCAGCGCCGGGGCCACCCAAGACAAAAACAACCTTTGGCTTTTCACTGGACATTGTGTGTTTAAGTTTAACGAGCGTCGCTGCGTTGCTGCTTTTGTTGTGTAAGCTGAGGTATACCGTTTTGCAAACGTCGTACTGCTGATAGGAATGTTGGAATTGCACCGGTAACCTTGCAGCTCCTTGGCTAAGGGAGTCGACAGTTTTTGCTAAACGCGTAAAAGCGCGCCACATTGACAACTGAGCAGAATCGTTGGGTTGCGTGTGTGTTAAAGTGGTGTATATCTAATATTTTCCAGTGGAAACGGAAGTTTTGACGTCACTGCGCTGATGCAGCTGTTTACATAAATGCGCTAGTTACGTGTGTTTACCAACACTAGCTGCAATATGCCCGCCAATAACGTAATGAAAGTTAATTTGTATTTTAAATTTAATGTTGATTTTAGATTAGTTGCGCTTGGTTTTTCTGTATTAGATCGGACACTAGTTGATACGGTATAATATGCTGCGAGCCTGGTTCAAGATCCACTTCTTCATCATCTACGCCCACGATTACACCAGAAACTAAAAGAAAAACAAACGAAAGTTGAAGAAAACCATAATTAATAGTTATTCAGGATGCACAAACCTGCCACTTTCGCTTTGAGAAATACATGGCTCATGAGATTTGGCGCCACTATGCGTTGCTCTGCCTCGCCACGCTGCTGGCTGGGCATATACTGTGTTGCAACCTTATTAAAATACTCATCCACATGGGACGCAAACTCCTGAGCATATTTTGCCTCCTCGGGTGACAAACGCTTATCAGTCGCATCACGTGTGGCATCCTGGTTGATTATGTACTGGGTAAATGCCTCAATCTTTTGCAGGCGGCAGCGTAAATAGCTGGCCATGATGTATCGGATACGTTCGAGTTCCATTTGATGTACCACAAATCGAAAGTCATTCTTGTCCAGCTCCTTCATTTGCTCCTCCATATGGGCTACCTGTGAGAGCATTAGCTCCAGCATATCCGTCTGATGCTGTAGCAGTTCCGGTGCAAAAATTTCGTTTGTCCAAGCTGTCTCCAAAATTTCTAAGACCTAATCAAGTGCAAAAGAATTTTAGTTAATGATTCTGCATAAACTGATGTGCTCACCTTTTGTGCTGTTATTGGCTCTGCATCCTCGTCATCGTCATCTTCTGCAAATGCTGCTTCAGCACTGACATCCTGCTCAATTAAAGCTTCTTCAACATTTTCGCTTTCCGACATTATTTTTAGTATGCAATTTATGGCGCGTCAGTATGTAAACATGTAAACACACGGCACAGCTGTCACTGGACCCGTTAGCATGCGAATGGCAATAGTGCGTTTATAATTTACACAGCACTAGCTACGCACGCGATGGCAGCGACAACGACACAACAATCAGAATTTAAAAACAATTTTCGCTTAATTGTTGAAAAAATCTTCAACAATTGGCAAAATTTGCGACTGGCTGTCGAGCATGGCATGGGAGGACGCAATGGCCAACAAGTAAGTGCATTTGGCAGCAAATATCAGTTACAACTTCTAACCTAAGAATTCGTTCAGGTTGCCATACAAATAATGGAGTACACATATGAATACTGCGTTGGCAACGACAACATAACACAGGGCGAGCTTCAGGAGGTCATAGAGGAGCTGATGGATCAGGAGTTCAATACGCTGTGTGACGATCACTCCATACCCGAGATATGCCGCAATCTGCTGCGCTACAAGCAGATGGCGCTGGACTCGCAGTATCCACAGATTGAGACGGAGCTAAGTAAATTGCCTCAGGGCAAAGATTGGTTGCGTCCCGATGTCAAAATCACATACACTCCTATTGATGGCGACTCTTCGTCCGATGAGGACATGGACGATGACAATGGCGACGATGAGGGCATGAGTGCCGATGAAAGCGACGAAGATGCGGGCGCGACAAGTAGCGGTCGCGTTACTCGATCTCAGACACGCAAGCAGCAGGCGGCGGAGTTCGTTGAGCCAGAGGATGGCTGGACGACAGTGCGTCGAAAGTAGATTTTAATCAATAAATTCAAAAAGCCAATTTGTTAGTTGTTATATGTGGCGTTTACTTCTTGTAAGTCTATAAATCTAAGTGGAGGTATGGTTGCACGACTTTTTGCCAAGTGCTCCGTGTTGCAGAGATTACACTGTCTTGGAGCATATACCATATCTTGGTGCGGATAACTTTTAAATTGCTGACTCTGCAGCTGGGACCAGGATGTGAACTGTGTGCCTTTGGGCAGAGCATGTTTAATATCCACTACGGTGGCAATGGAATCAATATTTGGTGTCATTGATAGATTTATTGCCGGATAGATGATAAGGGCAAAAAAGGCGCACACTAGAACCAGCACTGGGACAAACACTGCAAAATACTTGTCCGGCAAATAGGAATGTAGACCCAGCTCTTCGGGCAAATATGCCCACGCCACATACAAAAAGAACAGCACGGTGAAGAGTATATAAAATGCAAACCCATAGATTGCTCTATGCGGTGTCGGTGCTGGACTGTGTTCCGGCATTGTTGTTGTTTTTTGGGGATTGATCCGTTCCACCAAACAGTTTAATTGTGTCCTGACAGAGCAGCAGGCTTTCAAAGAACGAGGTAATGGCTGTGCGCAGATTCTTTACTTGATCAGCATTGAAATGCACAACAAGCATGTCCTGCTCCAAGCTCAGTGTTTTCTTTACAAAGTTCCGGCGTGGTTCCTGATCAACACTTAATACGCGGTGAGCGATTTCGGCATGCTCCGGCGTATCGAAGTGCACTTTTATTGTGCTGCAAAAACATTATAATGTAACAAGCAAATGGTATTTTAAGCCTATAAAGATTTATATATGTACGTACGACTCATTTGGTTTAGTAGCAAGCTCTTGCTGTGGCATTATAAATTGATTTTATTCACAAATTAGCGGCCCAAGCTACACATGTTCGCATGTCTGTAAAAACTGTGAATGGCACTTTCAAACACATTCCCCAACTTTTTCTCAGCTGTTCGGCTAGCAAGGACAGGAACCACAACCCAACTAATATATCGAACAAAACTTCAACGATATTTTTAACTTGTATTTTTTGTTTATTACAAAATGCTTCCAAAGCGTCCAATTCTTAGTTCAATGAAAATCCCTTGTGTTTTTACTTCTTGGGTTTAATTCCACCCTTGGGTGCGGGCTTCTTGGATGCAGTTTTGAGAGCGGTTTTGCTACCGGTCTTGCCTGCGGGCTTCTTGGTAACCACTGCCTTGACTGGCTTCTTTTCAACCTTCTTGACGGGCTTGACGAGGGCCTCGCGCTGGCTCTTCAGCGCCTTCACAATTTTCTGCTCCTCGATGAGGAAAGCGCGCACAATACGCTCGCGCAGGCAGCCGTGGCACAAGACACCACCATAGGTGCGGGAGACTGTCTTGTGGCGCTTGGACAGACGTGGGCGCTCGCTAGGGCGGGATGGGGTGATACCCTTAAGCTTCTCTTTACACTGTCCGCAGCGTGGCACGGTCTTGTTCTTCTTCACATACTGGTAAACCAGACGACCGCCGGGAGTACGCACACTGTAAACAAGATGCTTATTGTTACACTAAAACTCAGGCAACAACAAAAGAATTAACTTACATGCGCCTCTTGTTGGATCTGGTGTTGTATGACAGACGTCTCCTCAAAGTCAAGCGCTGGACCATTTTGTGGCTGCTTCATTTAGATTTGCCGATTTCAATAGGAAACGATTTATATTTCCGATCAGGTTGAAGGTTGCGTTGGGAGCGTAAAATATGTGGGAAAAACAATGCAATTTACATAAGTAAGTTGTAACATTATAAAGCAAATATTTGTCAATTAATGTGCATTAAAAATTGCAAAATTCAGTCATCCGTTTTTCGGATGTTTACAGATTTTTTTGACAAATTCACTAAAAGCAAGCTTTACATACTTGTAGTTAAAAACCAAAAGAGGGAAAGAAGAAGCGAATCAGCGTGAAGTTGGTTGCTTGTCTCACAAAAAAAAGTGCTGTTAAGTGACAGCAGAAACAATTCAGTATTTTTTGCGCATACTATGAAAAATCTGGTCAGACTTTCACAGAATTCAACTGTTGCATGCAATGCGCGAACTCGATTACATTATTGCCATGTAAAATAAAATATAGTTATCTCAGCTATTAAAAATTGGCTTATTACGTGCTAAGTGGTAGTTAAGGTTGGATTTAATTATATGGAAGCAGCATGCCAATTATAAAATTATGATTTTCACTTGCGAATTTTGAACTTAAGTTTAGCTGGTCACATTAACTGGCATCAGGACTGACCCACGCGTCTCCATTCCTCTCGCGGCATCCTAACCCATAACCGGCGAAAACAACGACAATAACAATGAGTTTTCTTAAACCAAAAACACACATAGAGCAGGGTGACACAGTTATACTCTATCTAAATGTCAACTCCATGCATGCTATCGAGGCAGTGCCAACAATAGTAAACAAAAAAGGTGAAACAATAGCGCACATCTTTCAGACACCATACGGCTCCCTAAAAGTAGAAAGTAAGTATTTATTTTGAAAACTTTAAAGTTCTTAGGTGATTGAAATAAATGTTCTACCAGCTATTATTGGCGTCGAGTACGGCTGTCGCGTGGAACTCTCCAAAGGCTGGGCGCATGTGCTGCAGCCCAATCCTGAACTGTGGACACAAACACTACCGCATCGCACACAAATCATCTACACGCCGGACATCAGCATGATACTTCATCAGCTAGAGGTGCGCCCTGGCGCAGTAGTTATAGAATCTGGCACAGGTTCTGGTTCCTTATCGCATTATTTTCTGCGCGCATTGAAGCCAACAGGGCGCCTACATACCTTTGATTTCCATGACGCTCGAGCTGATCAGGCGCGGGAGGAGTTTATGCAACATGGACTTGCTGAATTTGTAACAGTCTATCACAGAGATGTATGCAATTCGGGCTTCACCAGCAAGCTGGACGGTGCGGCCGATGCAGTCTTTTTGGATCTGCCCGCGCCAGATTTGGCAGTCCCACATGCATTCAAGGCGTTGAAGTTATCGGGTAAGTAAAACCGCCAACGATCGCCGACTGCTGGTTGCCCAGTCACCGTTTGACAACAAGTTGTCAGCGCCCTTTGGCGCGTCGCCGACAGCGGCTAACAGCAATCAAGAGACCTGGCTGGCTTGGTCAGCCAGTCACTCAGTCAGTCAGTTGTCTCTCTCACTCACTCACTCACTCACTCTCTCTTGGTCATTCGCTCTCTTGTTTTGTCTATCTGTCGCGGCCATTTCATTGTGTTTGACATTGAATGCGGTCGCTTTTGTCAGTTGACGTGCTCAGGCATCCCGCTAGGTAACTTTGTCACTCATTAGCGAATCCAACTGGCCTCTTTCACATTGCAGCTAAAGAGATTACAGACGATTAGGTTGCAGTGTTAAGATAATAGAATACTTACTGGTACTTGGGATACAGTTTGTGATCTGTGTTTTAAAAAATTGTAAAATAAAATATCCAAACAATGGGTCGAGAATTTTTTTTAGAAAAAAAATATACTTTGTCTCGAACTTTATTAAATTTTAAATGTAAACCTTGTCTCACTTTAGGCGGTCGTTTCTGTTCCTTCTCTCCTTGCATCGAGCAATCGCAACGCTGTATTGCGCAGCTAACCAAGCTGGGCTTCAATGAGATCTGCTCCATGGAGGTGCTACAGCAGGAGAGCGTAATAAAAACTCGATCATTGCCTGTCATTGATTTGGAGTTTCTTAAAGCGCCCAAAAGCGCTGAAGCAAACGCAAACGAGAACAACAAAACAAAGGAACCCAAAGAGCTCAAAAAGTATTTGACCTCAAGTAATCCACAAGTGTTGCCCGGTCATACGGGTTTTCTCACCTTTGCCACGCTGCCACCCAACATACCTAAATGTTAAATATTCTTTATGTTTAATAAATCTTTATGTTTAATAAATTTATAGTCTTTTATCTGTCTGAGGCGATGTTATTCAAAGTCATAGTCATATTCATAGTCCTTGAAGAAGTTGCGCTCAGTGTTCCTTAAGCCGCCACAGTGATAGCAACGCTGCTGCTGCTCCAGCTCCTGATATTTGCGGCTAGAGGATTTGCGTGGCAACGCCCAAGGCATTCGTTGCTCCGGTATGGCCACTTGTGTACGCTCCGGATTGCCATTGCACGTCGGACAACGACCCACCACAGTTGGCTTAGGCAGCATGCCATAGAGTCGCGGACCAGCCGGCTGTGCACCATAAATGGTGACAATCTGTGGCAGACTGGAGTAGGGACGCGTTGGAAACATTTTCTCACGGTGTAGAAAGCTGCAATAGAATAAATGAGTGAAATGAAAGCTACGCTCTGCTATCTTTAATGGTCTCAGCTCTTCTCATTTAACGAAAATATGTGCAAAATTATTTTTAACTTGTTCATTAATATATTTTTATTTTTTATTTTTAATTAAAATATATTTAAAGCAAGAACACCGGCAATAGTAAAATATATACATACATGCAAATACAAAAATGCTTTCCTATTTTGTTGTTGCTGCACACGAATGTATGTAAATCAATTTCGCGAATAGAGACATAAAAATAACTGTAATACTCTAGCTGAAGAGAGCGATCGTTACCTTCCATAATTCCACAGTAAGCCTGGAACTTTGCGCGTCTTTACATCGCTGGACGCTTATCGTCCATTTATTTATTAAATTAAAATTTATACGCCTTATATTAATAGTGAAATTGTGTTTATATTACGCAATGAAGATACGCAAAGTCTTTATAACATTAAAGAATCGCCGTGTAATTGCTTTTAAGTTTTTTTTTAGGCAAATGAAAAATTGTGAAACGCGCGCCGGGTCGCGAAAAAACTAAAGAGAGAGAATAACCGAGCCGATACGAGTGTGTTGTTGTTGCGTTGAGCGCGCTGAAAATCTCCATAGTAAGCAAAGCATTGAAGATGGTATTAATAATTAATTACATTGCTTTATTTTTCTTATTTTTTTCTTGTGTATTAAATGCAGTGAAAATAAAATAAACTAATGTGCATACATACATATATAAAAAAGAAAGATGAGATGCATCTCATTTAATATTGTTGTGTGTGGGTGTGCGGTTTTTGTTTTTGTGAGAGTGCTCAGTGGAAAAGAGAGAGAGAGAGTGAGAGGACTTGCATTGAACTGTATGTGTTCGTTGCTGCTACCGGTGAGTGTATTCGGCATATTCTATATTACATTGCTCAGCCTGTTAATAAATCACCCTCTTACTATAATTAGATTGCATACAGCTATAGAGGTAATTTTAATTGCTGCAATGTATAAAAATTGTTCTTTTAACTTTTCAATACACTTTCAAAGGACAAGTATATTGCTCGATTTAAACTTTTCAAATATTTTCATGATCGAAATCTATAAACATTTTTTTCTGAATTTCTCAAACTTTTTCATAAGTGGTCAAATTATATACATATGTACATATAAATGTAGCTGAGACTGGTCTTTAAACGATATACAATTGCCACACTCACATTTAAGGGTGCTGCTTATGCAAAGGTGCTTGTCGCACACTTGACGGGCCGCTGAGTGCAAAGGCAACTGAAACATAAACGCTATCGCGCTCCCTCACACTCATTGCACAGATTATTTCTGAGAGCGGAACCCTGAGACGATATAACTGTAAAGCCTTTTCTTACCAATTGCAATATCTTGTGGTTTAAGGGTCTTTGCTATTTTTCATTAGACTCACTTGGGTCGCGGTTCCAGCCAGAGATTGTTTATACGCTTGGTGCTCATGATGTCGCCCAGTTTCTGAATGAGACGCAGATTTTCACGTTCGATTTGCACTTGGCGCTCCCGTTCATTCTGCTGCTTCTTCCACTTGCGTTGCACATGATCATGCTGTCTGGGCGTCCTTGTATCAATCGCCGGCCGCGCGGACATTACTTTCTCGCGATGCTGTGCATAGCGCAACTGCTCCCAGGGCTGCTGCAGCAATTTGTCGCGTCTCGAGATCATTGTTTGTTCTATGTTTGTTTGGTTGCAACTGGGAAATGCTACTGCGGACGTCTTTGACTTTAACTTTGGGGATATGTACTATGTGTTTCTGTGGTGTGTGTGTGTTTACAAGCGCAAACAAACATTTTGGTGCGTCCATAACAACCTTGCCAGGACAACGAGCGCACTCCTCCTTGTCGTTTTTGTTGTTGTTGGACACTATACAAATATTGCACAATCATCCCCGCAGATTAAGTTCAACGGCGACGACGGCGGCAGCTTTGCTCAACTGTCCAAGCCTGTCTATCCAAACAGTGACATTCCCCTGGACTTGACTTGCAAATTTGCGATCCATCCAGGCAGGCAGGCAAGCAGGCAGGCAGTGTGTTACATAATTCTCAATGCTTAAGTTTCTGGTTGTTTTGGGTATTTGATTCTATTCGGCTGTGCTTGTTAGTCAGCCGGCGGCCCGGTTCTCAATTCTTAATTCTCAATTCCCGATGCCCAGTTCCCAGTTTTTCCATACCCGTTCCTTCTGTAGTAGCCGCTTCGCTTGGTGTGGCGGCAAAATGTTCTTTCTTCTTTGTGCTTCTTCAACTGTTGCTGCTGCTGCAAGCTGCTCATATGTCAACTAGCAACTCAGTTGCTGCCGTTCTAAACTCTTGTTTAGTGTTTGATTGATGTTAAGTGCTTGTGCCTAGCTCATATTTAAACAAGTACTTAATGCTTAAAAAAAAAAAACTTTTCAATTATTTTCCGCAAAACTTTAGTTTTTGAGCGAAGTATCAAAGGACAACTTTTGTTTAACTATATGTTCATCTATTTGTGAAATAATAAATTATACTTTTAAAAAAATATATAAATTTTACTTTTAGATGTTCTCGTTAAATATTATATAAACGTTTAATTCTATAACACAATTGTAAAGATTTCGAAAAACATGATCTGCCATTTTTTCTTTGTTGTTGTTGTTGTCGTCTTTTTTTTTTTACTTATAGTATAAGTGCTGTACGATATTTCTGTCAAAAGTCGTCTCAGCAATTGTTCTGCTTTGAGTTTATTAGCCCCCCGTTGGGGCGTCTTACAAATGCGTCTATTGTTTTTGTTTGTGTTTTCGTCCGTGTGTTGCAGCAACCACGTTGCGTGTTGTTGCTGTTGCCAACAAGTTGCTGGCAAAGAGTTTGGGCGTGAGTTTGCACTATTATCAAATTAAAAGCAATGCCGCTTATTGGCCAGTTAATTGGAAGATCTGTAATTTGATACCGGGTAACGTGTTGCTTATCACAGCTCTCGTTTGTTGTGCCCCATTGTTGTATTTGTGTTTGAACAATTATCTTGTTAGCTGATCGACAACTGTAACGGATCGCCATTCAGCCAATGCCCATAACCCGTTGTCCACTGTCCATAAGCCATGGTCACTAACTCTTCAAAGTCTCGACTCTCTCTCTTTCTCACGGCTTTGCCCTCCTGCTCAACATTTATAAACATTTTCCAATAGCTGTGGGGCAGCGTTTGAGTCGTCACTACTAAACACCTGCTTATTTGTGCATAAATTTCCGATAGAAATGCTCATATTTATTGAAAATGCTTATATTTTTAAAATGGCATATAATTGCGGTATGTATGTGTTGTGCTAGTATGTGTGCAACGGGGGGGTGCAGCGCTGCCCGCCAGCAATGGGGCCAGTTTCTCACCTTTAGAAGCCGACCAGCAGTCGCAGATGGTGAGCCAAGCGAAAAAAACAAAAACAAAAAAAAAACATGATGCCAGAGGTTGGATCTGCTTTTTGTTGGGTTGGTCATTATGATACCTTGAGTGTACAACAAGTCTTTGTAACATTATATGCTCTTTAAAATCAACTGTACAAGTTTTTTTACTACCTCAAAACATACTTAAAAAGTCTTTATAGCCATTTTATTTTTTATCAAAACTTGTTTATTTAAGGACTCTTAGGAGCAAAAATACCTTATCAAATAATAAGGAACTGTTTGAAATCTGCTCTCTAAATTCCCTTCAAATTGCCAAAGTAGTTACTAAAATAAATTTTAAAACGTCCAAAACGAAGCAAAAGAAACAAAAAAGTCATCAACTTATTAACACCATGTCGGTATTAAACATTATATTTTACTGAGCACAAATTTAATGCATTTTAAATTAAGTTAAATTTCACAAGCATTTTTGTTATGCCCAATGATTGTAGAGTGTGCAAGTTAAGTTTTGGGTTAGTACTAGCATATCATGTACAAAGTGCATACAATAACAGGCCTGTCCATTTATTACAATATGCGCCGGCAACGCCAAGGCAACAAATGCAACAACAGTCGAAAAAAAAAACAACAACTGCGATTTGCTGTCAGCTAATAATAATAATTTCGATATTGAAAATACGTTTTCTTAGTTAGGTACGACACTAAACGATTTCGCCCATTCGGAGCGCTGTTAAGTTCGACAGTCAGTGCTAAAAGTCAGGCAAGCAAGCGGATCACTGCTGCAAGCAACATCAAGCAACACTTGCAACAGGCAACCGGCAACGTTCAACGGGCAATATACCAAAAGGCAACAACGTTTTAAGCATTGGCAATGGGCACAAAGTTGACCGTTGGTGGGGGCGGTGCTATTTGGCTGCTGCTGCTTCTTCTTCTACTTCAAGCGTTTTTCGCAGACAGGTGGTGTGTTGGTGTCGATGGTTTTTTTTTTTTTTTTTTTCCAACTGCGTCGCAACGCTTGCTGGCTGGCTCGCTTGGTGTTCAATATGAGGCACAATTGAGGCATTTAATCGAGCATCTCTTAACACGCCTTGGAATGTTGACTTATTATTGGCCATGCAGCCAGTTGCAGCCAGTTGCCACAGTTGCCAGTCGCTCGCTCTCTCTCCGGTTACGGGCTGTGGCATTGTTGGTGTGGGCAAACCAACAACTCTTGAGTCTGCGTCGGTGTCAGAAGTCTGTAGTTACCTCACAGTAAAAGCGTTTATCATCATTAGACTCAATCTAAAGACGTTTTGGTTGGGGTTATCATGTTGATTATGTTGTGTGAAAACAAATTACATTTTGCGCTCGGGCTTTAACACCATTTGTATGCGCCAATGTTGTCGTCGTCGTCGTCGTTGTCGTTGCTGTTGCTGTCAGTATGTTGCTGCTGCAGAACAGTGCTGTTGCTGCTGCTGCTGCTGGCTAATTGTGAATCTGTTCGAAGATTCAATTGTGCCATTGACAAACCAATTGGTTGCTCAATTTTGTGAAAGGCTTTTTTTCTCTCCCGCTCTTTGTGGGCCGTGAGAAAATTGCAAATCAAAAATATTTCTTCTATTGCCAATAATTGCTGCCACAAAAATTGTGCTTAGCAGAACAACAAAACAAAACAAAACAAAATTATGAGAAAGAACTTGGTAATAATTTAGCTTGATCGAGCTTGTCTCAGACACAGCTGTGTTCTATATTGTTGTTGTTGTTTCTGCTGCTGTTGCAAGTGGCAAGCCTGCAGCTGCAGCAGCAACAACAAGACAACAACAACTGCAGCAAACTTTGGCCCTGACCGTCTGACAACACTAAACACTAAACAACAAAGAACATTTCTATTTTATTGGAAATATACTTTCAATGTTTGTTTGATATTTCATTTAAATTGTTAAAATATACTTTTTCGGTAAAGGTTCGTTTATATTTTTGCACTAATATTTTATTCACTAAAGTTTACCATTTGGTTGTTAAGTGTATTTTATTGTCATGGCTAAAAGCGAACTTGATTTTGCCCAGCCAATAAAAATTTTTATGCACTTTTAAATTTTAATGTTTGCAGTTGTTGTTGTTACGATAACATGAAAAGATTTGTGCCACACACAAACTAGCACACACACACACATACACACACACACCTTATCGAAGGTCAATGTCGCTAAATGACGCCTTCGCCAATATAAATTTAAACAGACTTTTTTTTGTCACAATTTATTACATTTGGTTGTATCTTGTGTGTGTGTTGTTTACTTAGCTGTAGCCATTTGGCCGTTTTATCTTGTCAACGCAATCGTCTATTAGTTTTTCTCTTTTAATTAATTAACAATGTTCGCATGGGTGTCAATGGCGAAAATGGCGTGGCATAGTTGTTGTTTAGCCCAGGTTTATTTATTTTATTTATATTTATATTTTTTTTTATTGCTGTTTATTTGCTAATGGCTGCCTGGCTTACAGTCGCTGTTGCTGCCATGGAAAAAACATGAACATGACTTTATAAAAAGGGGCCAAATAGTTGGGAGTTGTATTGAAAACAAATGTTGACAAAAAGAAAGCGTTGAACAGCTTCGCTAACAAATATTTAGTCATATTGCTTGAGATTTTGGTCTGTTGAAGGAATTCTTCAATTTTGAAGGCGCAAAACAAAAAACAGGAATAATAAAACGGTTAGGAACAATAATTGGAAACTATATTTCCAATATATCTTTATGCCTCATCAAAATGAAAGCGACTTTAACTTATTTCAATAAGTTCCTTTTAATGACGTCATGTTCGACGCAGCTTACTTGCCACAGTTAAAAAAAAAAAAAACAGAATATTCTTTCTTCATTTGCAAATTCAAAAGTTGCATTCCCAAAATGCTTACAACTTGCTTGCAACAACTGCCTGCAACTTGTTAGCAAAAGCTGTGCAATGTCAATCAATAAACTTTGCCAAGACGCCGCTAACTAATTGAGCCATTTCGAGTTCTATGATAATCGTTTTTGAGTACACAATTTCGACTTGACTGAGATGACCAATACCCACACTCATAAGGCCAACGCCTGCATAGAACCCAAGAGGCTCATTGTCTGCTAACTGCTGGCTGTGTCAGCTTGAATGTACAATAATATTAAAGTTTTGTTTATGAATGGAATTACACAGCGATCAGCCAAGCCATGCAAAGCGGCTAAGACAACGCCAACGTTTAGCAAAAGGCACAAAACGCAGCTGTAACCAAGAAAGAGAGAGTGAGAGCAAGAGGGAGGTTTGTACAGCCAGCTCAGATTCACAGACACTTCATCTAAATGTCAGGCCATATCTAGCGACACTCGCACAACGTTCCAGTCGCTGTTAGCCCTCAATTTCAACACTCGCAATTCGCAATTCGCATTCGCACTCGCCCCAAACAGCTTCGTCCACTTGGTCGTTGTCGTCGTCGTCGGCGGCGGCGGTTACTTTGGCGGCTGCTTTGGCCAAATCAATTGAGCCGCCTTGCAAACGAGCCCAAACAAATGACTTGAGAGTTTGTGTAGCCCCCAGACCAGAGTTGGCCGCGAGGAGCGCTCAAGATCATTAGTATAATTTAAGTAAATTAAACGCAGCGATTAGGCCAGGATGCAAACGGCACCATTGTCGACCCAGCGTTGTCGGCAAAAGGTTTGTGTTTTCATTTAAATTTATTGTAACATTGACTGTTTGTCGGACGGCCGCGAAGCGCGAACGGCGATTTCAATTTGTAAAACAAGCGAGCAAACAAGCTGTTAAAATATAATGATTGGCACCAAAAACTAAAGATGCAACGCGTCCGTTTTGTATGCCACATTGTAACTAGGTTAAACTGTCCTCATATGCATATCGCTCTCAGCTTTTAGCAGGCCATTTGGTTAAATTTATGCTTATGCTCAATGTGCAATGCTCAATGCTTATGATTGGTAATGCGCCGATGCATAAACCATTTGGCATTGAAAACTCTGCGCACACATTCAGCGAGCGACAGTGGATGCGGATACATTGTTCGCCAGAAGTTTTTACAAGCCAAGCGCGCCAGTTTCCCACACAGACAATGGGGTCTGACAAAAAATATACAAAAAACTGTGGCGGCGACAACCGAAAACAACAACAACAACAACAACCACAACTGCCAACGACTGCCGGCTACGATCTCTAGCTTCAGCAGAAAACTCCACCAATGCCATGGAGCACACAAAAGGCAGCCCAGACAGAATTACAAGCGCAATGGAACAATGAATGCAGTCAGCACCATTTGAACAGTGGTGAAAGTGCCAAAACTAGCCAAATGAATATATTCGATAATGGAAAGCAAATTGTCCTCAGGTATGAATGTTGATATTGAAGCCAAGTGGTAGCTTATCTTAGCATCTTATTCCAAGCAACTTAGTAGTGAATAGGCTTTCTTGGATTGGAACTTAGTATTTATAATGCTAAGATTGCTTTTACATTTGATTTTATTGCTCTTAAATAAGTTTTAAATAACTCCTTTCATTCAATTAGGCAAACTAAATGTGTGGAATATGTTTTATAATGTTGTTAACATGTTAATTAAATTCAGAATTTAAGGTATTTGATTTGCTCTCTTTACAATCCTGATATTTTTTTTCTGAAACTATCGCAAAAAAGTTCAAAATGTTCTAAAGTTCTGGTAAATACGCATACTGTGTTGCGCCACTGTACGATACTCGGGTCTTTAGCAATTGACAAAAGCCAACGTAAACCAGCAAGAAAACAAATAAAAAGTCAGCACAACAGAGCATACAAAATGCGCAGACAAAACAGCAATTCATATTTGCTCTGATTTATATGGCGTCTAGAAGTTTTCCATTTTTATTATCATTATTATGATTATAATGCTTTTTTCCCAGGCACAAAAGAGCAGCAAAACAAGAGAGCAGTACAACAGCAGCAGCAAACTGTTGCAATCAATCAGCGCGCAATGCGCCAGAGATTTCTCTTAGCCTTTGAGCCCCCGCTCCACCCGTTCAAGAGTTAAAGTTCTGCAAAATTAATGTGCTTTAATTTGCAAGTTTGTGTCCTAAGTCTTTCGTTTGCTGCCACACACAAAGCAAAGCGGGGCGTTTTGTGTTTTGACTGTTGTTGCATGTTGTTCTTGTTCTTCTTGTTGTTGGTGTTCCACAGAAATGTCATTAAAGCCACACACACACACACTCACACATACACTAAGGGGGGTGTGTGTGTGTGTGTGTGCAAGCGCACTGTGTTCTGAGATCTTGGTAATGTCAATTGCTGGCATCGCCGGAGCGATCTGCATTGCTTGATATTCTAATTGCTGAAATTGTTTGCCGCAGACAAGTGTGTGTGATTATATGCGCCATGCCCAATGAATAATCATTGAAATCCGTTCGTTGTTTGCTGTTGTTGTTGTTGCTGTTGCCAGTTGCTGTTGACAAGAGCAAACACCCGCACGGAGCCATGGAGACAACAGCACCAGCCTGGTGGTGGTCCTCATTGTGTCGCACTGATCCAAATCGCTGCGCCAAAGCAAAGCATCAAATTTTGTGCAACGCTCGTTTTCAGATGTTGTTGTTGTTGGCATTGTCGCTGCTCTTGCTTTTCCATCAGATATGAAAGCTGGAGCGTCGTCGTTGGCGTCGCTCGTCTGCTCCTCGCCCAACGCAGTTTTTGGCTTGATTTTCTTAATTAAATTTTTGCTACGCCGCTGCCAAGGCTATTCCACAAGCAACAGAGTCAAGAGCGGCTGCTTCTGCTCCTTTTGGCCTGCTTGTTTAACCCGATTGCCTGTTGATGATGCTGCTGCTGCTGCGACTGTTGCTGCTGCTGCAGCTGATGATGATGATGATTTGTGCTTTATAAGTTGGTTGCAGCGTTTCGACGCAGTCGCTGATTTGACGTTGTCGATAGGGTTTTGGTGCTTGTTGCTCTTGTTGTTGTTGTTAACACACTCCCACATTTTCTTACATTTTTTTCATGTATTTATTTCAGTTCGTTTTTTTTTTAGGGATTAGCTGGGAAGTGCTTGCAAGCGCTGGGACCTACTTAAAATACTTGCTGCCTGCCTGCATTTTCCTAAAGGGTTTTGCAATTTTGTAAGAAAACAAAATAGATTTTAATCCTTTTGTCATCATTCAACACCAACTTAATTACCCAAACTCATATTCAATTTTTTATTGTATTTAACTAACTTAAAATACAATTGATTTGTTATACTTCTTGCCTTAATTATAGCCTTAGGAATCTCAAATTGTAAAAAAGCTTGGCTCATTAACCCATCACCCAGCTTGTCGCCCAAAACTTGACCCGCGCTCAACTCGACCTGATAGTTTGACCTAAGTCGCTTACTTTGTGCAGCGAATACAGAAACAACAACAATATGAAAATGTGCCTGCCAACATCATTTACATCATCATTCACAATAAAATAAAAGTGCACACGCCCACTTAAAGGGCCTCATAAATTGTGTCGAATAATCAGTTTCAACATAATTTATTGTAATTTACGAGTGTCGGCAACGTGGCAGAAGCAGCCGCGTGTTGCAGAGCCGAGCAGCATAGAGTAGACCAAAGTCGAGTGGAGGCCACCAGATCTCTACCAAGTTACAAACAACACACAGTCAGCCGCTAGATTCCAAGGCAGTGCCTGAATCCGTATCCGAATTCCCATTGCGCCCACAAGTTGGCCACGAGAGCTGCTTGAAGTGTTTTATTTTTTTTATAGAGCGTTTCGCAGCTAAATGCTACAAATGAAAATCCTAAACGGCACATTGAAGGCATCTTGATAAGAACATTCAAAAGGCAGCAATAAGACCAAGTTTGGTGCCTCGAGTTTTCGAAGTTGGCGTGCGAACACCTTGGCAACACAATATTTCAATGGCTAATAATATTTTTAGCGCTGCTTTCAATATGGTTGCATGGCCAGAAGTCGAAAACTCTGATACAGTGGATTTCTTAAGCATATTCGTATTCTCCCAGCTAGTTGGGGCTATTGTAATTGAAACTATTGTTTCCATTTATAAGCTCAAGAGATCTCAGTGTGCAATTGCTGGCAAACAGCATTTATATCAATCACTCAATAGGAAATACAACGATCAATCAATTTCAACAATCATCGCAATATCTTTGCAAGAGAAGGATGGATACAGAAAGCTGAGAGTGTGAGAGAGAGAGAGAGGGAGAGAGAGTGAAATCCGAGATGCAAAGATTGATTTGAGCAGAGCTGGCTGGGGATCTGTTAGAGGCTATTGTTTGATACCGGAATCATCCCAATCAGAAGAATTGAAATGTCACTGTAATAAACTTCAAGCGTCAGCGCGATTAAGCGTCTTTTCATTTCCACTTGACGTACTGACAGACGGCCAGCTCCACAGTCCTGGCCTATTATCGCCATTCGCAATCATTCAAAGCATTATCATCATCATCATCATCATCAAGCGACAGTTGCCTTATTAAATAATCTTCTGTTTCACTCCGTCTAACGCTTTGGTTGGTGATCATTGGCCAGAGATATGTATGTATATCGAAGCTCGTTATAATATTGAGTAGCTATAAGAAGGAGGCGGCTCACAACAAAGTTGTCAGATACTGTATTGATAGTGAGGTTTTACTCTAGGCTAATGCAAATATTTTGTTGAAAAGCTTTTCAGAAAAATCACTTTGAAAAAACTTCCTTTCTTTCCGTCAAAATAAAGCTAGCACTTTGTCTGACACTGACTGTTAAAACTTAGCTAATTGTTTACTGATTACAGCACCTAAATTGGGGCGTTCTGTACATTGGATTTTAAAACAAATATTTGTTTAAAATAATGGAAATGCCGAGTGTGGTTTGTGGCTGCATTACTCAGGGTTGATAGGCGTTTATGCGTTTATGCGTTTGTGTGTGTAGTGAGCAGTGTGGAGTTGAGCAAGTTTGTAGAGTTCAAAGTGCTTAGTCTGAGCGCTGATTGCCCCGACGGATTTAGCAGACGGTCAAAGACATGAACGAGTTGCAGGCCAAGTTTGCGCATCTTCCCAACGTAATTTGAACTAAATCGGTGCGCTTGCTAAACTGCGTAGAGCAACGGAGCAGCAGTTGCACCATTGCCCCCAACAAATATAAAAGCACACAAACACAAACACAAATACACTTACATATACACACGCAGCTTGAACTGGGCGCTTGTTTGCTACATATATCTGGAGTGCGCCTTGGCTCTCTGTCTTTGGTCGCTGTGTCTACTCGTAATAATCAATTATTTCTGTGTAATTTATGGTAATGTTCAGTCATGATGGATTGACTGCTCTAATGTCGCTCTAAATCTTTGTAGCTTGCTGGGCCATGCTGCAATGCTTGCTGCTTGCTGCTTGTAGCGGCATCTTGCGCACATGGCTACAGTTCAAAACAGAGCAGGCTCAAACTGAAATCTCAGGCTGAGGCTCGGCCTCAAGCCCAGGCTTCAGTTAAAACTGTGGCTGAGACTTAGGCAGGTGCAATTGCCCAGTGAAGTCATATAGCCGCTGCTCTCCCACTAAAAGTGAGCACCGTCTCGCAACCAGACAGTCAAAACGACGTTCTACAATGGGAAAAACTTTGAAAAAACTATATGAACAGATTACATTAGAATTCTATTAAGAAATAGCTATGTTTTTTGTTTAGCTGTAGTAGCTTTAAAAGTATTAAGAACAAATGATATTTAAAATATTTAAAGTTCAATGTTTCTATCCCATTTAAGGAAACACTATTTTCTGGAACAAAAAAAAATGTTAAAGAATCTTTTTGTTGTTAAAGTTCTTAATCATAAAACTTAGTTAAATAAAGGAACTTAGTTACTTTCTTATTAAAGTTATTAAAGTTATTAATATGTAAAGAATATGTCAAATTGTTTCCACTGTGCGCTTGCTTGCTTCTTTACTTCCGTCACTGTGCGAGTCGAATCGACGCGCCTTCGCTCCGCCTTCTTTGTCATCCTCGATGTGGCTTAGTTCGGTTGGGACCGGCGGTAATATGTAGCATATGTTTTCGTAAGTTTTTCTTGTATTTTGTTTAATGGCAGCTTAGATTACACGAGTCGTACGCAAGAGGGGGCGAACCAAAAGAGACAGCATAGAAGGGGCGCGCGTCTCTTCAGCACATTTTCGCATGTTGCGATGGCTTCCAATGCAGTTTGAGTTGCTCCGCTTGCATCTCTTGCTGCCTGCGCCTTGTAACTGATGTTTAAAATTGCTGTGTGATTTTCGTGGCGAAATTAATGTTAAATAAGCTTTTAGTTTATGTCCCGCCACAGCGTTGATCAATTTCTCAGTCACCCGGTCTGGCCCATCTTCTTCTTGGTTTGGTTCGACTCTGGACCGCTCTGCATTCTAATCGCAACACCGTTGCTCCAAGTTATTTCACTGCCTACCTCCCTACTGCTTGCTGTTCAGCATCCGCGTGTGATGATGTTGCAGGTTTTTTGTTTTCTCTTGTCGTTTTTGTTTGTGGCGCGTCGTCTTGTTTATGTGTAAATTATGCTTGTACACATTTTATTTACAATTGTGTATAAATTATAGACGAATTATTATGTTTTTTTTTTCGTTGGCCCCTTGCTCAGCTCCCTTGTGCAACTTAACAGCATGTTAATATAGCGCCAAAGCTGAGTCTGACTTGTGGACTTCTGGGTCCATCGTGGCCCATTTAAAATTCATACGTTTGAGAATAATTTTGATATGCGGGTTAGTTTGAGTGAGCCTTATGAATAACGGTAAGTATTCCTAACATAAAATATTATTTTAATTTCGCTGCTGCCGTTGTTACATAATACAATTAATAAAAATAAAGAATAAAAATTTATTTATTTTTACACATTTTGGGATATGAAACTTGAAAGTTTTTTAATAAATCATAATTCAATATTGATATTTGCTTAAGCACTGTCATTGCTTTTGGTTAAGTTGGCTGTAGCATCTTGCTTTTGATATGGGCGGAGCGGAATATATTGTTTGTAGAGTTTTCTATAGCCTTGGTGTATGAGGCGTATTAGTTCCGCGGCAAGTCCAATGCTGCCGCTTAGTTTGTGCCCCTTTTGTAAGGCTTAAGCAATTGCTGTGAACTGCATAAAAAGGATTTGGCATGCAGTGGCAAGCAGCGAGGGCACAGAGATTTTTACCATAGCCAATGGCCACATCAAGGGGGAAGTTGACTGTTAGTAGGCGGCAAGCAGATAGGAAGTGCAACAGCAACAGCAGCAAATGTTGTTGGTTGGCTGGCAAAGCCTGGGAAACATCCTGTGCTGGATATTTGGCTTGTTTTCGTTTTGTTTTGTTTGCTGTTTGGTGTTATGCAAATGCCATGAAACAGGAACATCACCACACCACCCTGTGTGCAGCACAATGGCTACCGTGCGCGTGCAATGACAACAACAACAACAGCAACAATAACAGCAGCAGCAGCAGCATCAACAACAACATCAACAGCAACAAGAAGAACTCGTACAAAACAGCAGCTGTTTAACATTTATTTGCCTATTTATTAATTTCATGTAGCATTTTTTCCTAGAAAATGGCCACAATGCAACGAAATCAAAGCCAAGGAACAAGCGCAACGCATTCTCTTGACGCCAGGCAGTCGCAGTTTTCAGTTTGCACTATTGCATCGGTCAGACCCTGGCCAAAATGTCCAGCCGCGCTGACTGTTTACTGCTGCTGCTGTTGCACAAACAACAATAAGGCACAGGGGCAGCAGCAGCAGCAGCAGCCTAAGGCCTTGATGCCTTTGCCATACTTCTCCCACTATTTGACTGCGCTGGCCTGCCATCCTCCATGCTTGCCACAAAAAGTGTCGTGACCCCGAACGGGCCGCGCCAACCATTGCATATGGTTAGCTTTAGTCTGATCTGGCTGTTCCTTTTTTTTTGTTCTTTTTTTGAGTTAAGGGAATCGGGGGGCAAGTCAAGAGAGTCTGGGGCTGCTCAAAAATTACATGTTGTTCCTGTTGAAATGTTTTGTGTTTTGTGTGTGCAGCATTTCCATTGTCGTCGACGTTTATTTCTAAAAATTCTTTTTGGTTTTGTGTTTTGTAGCTAGCTTCAATACCCTTTGAGTGGCATAGGAACATTGTAATTCACTTTATTTTGAGGATAATTTGTTTTTGTGTGAATACAAAATTCCTATTAAACTTTACATTATTATTTAATTAAAAACAGCTCAAGTTAAGTTTTAAGATTTGATTGTTCAAAACTCAACGACGGAAGGAAGCACAGATGGTTTTTTAACCATTTTAGTTTGTATGCAGATTTTTTCAAAATGTTTGTTCGTCAAAGTTAAACTTATCGAGGGTATACTTGCTTCGTCAAAACGCAAATTTTTTTTTGGGTTTTTATTGTTAAGCCATGACGCAAATATGTAACAATCCGCGTCCGTGCTTCTTACACCCGATCAAAGGAGCTTACATAAGGCCTGTGTGCTAGGACAAAGGAAATACAAAAATGCCAAAAATCGCACAACTCAAAAACCGACAACATATGCGAGTACGAATACGAATACGAATACGACTGCAAATGCGAGTACTCGCACACAAAACGATTCTGGCACCCGTGAGTAGAGCAAGAGAGGTGCATCATCCAATCGGAGTTGGAGTCGGGAGTTGCAGTTGGCCTGGTCGGGTGGTGGCTCGTCGTCGCTGATCGTGGCACATTTGCATACAATGAGGCCAGAACTTAGACCCAAGTCAGGCCAGCCAGCCAAATACACACACTCGATGGCGCAGCATGTTATCTCTGGCTGTGACCTACACCAATATTTCTGAGAATGCTGCTGTGGCCCGTCGTCGTCGTCGTCGCCTGTAAGTGTGTCGTCGTTTTTGTCGTCCAGTCCAAGTCCAAGTCTATAGCCAGTCAGTATCTCAGACGGCCGTCGACGAGGAGTCATTCAATCGCGCCAGCTGCGGCGTCTGCGCTGCCAGCGTTTCGTTTCGTTCCGTTTCGTTTGGGGATTTTTATTTGGTTACGTTTTGTTTGGTTTTTTGTTTTGTTTTGTTTTGTTTTACTTGTGTTTTGTTTGCTTTGCTTTGGCTTGCTTTGCTTGGCCATACTGCTTACAATTTTTGTGGGGATATCAACACAGATCTCTCAGCAACTGCATCTGCAGCCCCGAAAAAAATAAAGGAGCCTCAGCCTGACTGCTGCTACTGCTGCAGTGTGTGAATTTCGACCCTGTCTGGCGTCTGTTCTGCGTCAGCAGCTTCAGCGGCGTCACCATGAAGTGGTACGAGTCGTTTGAAATTAAAAAAGTCTATGACTGGGCCCCAGCTTGGCGCTATTTGCAGTCAGTATGTAGCAATTGGAGTTTTGGGGAGTGGCATTGGGTATTTTTTTTTTGGGCGAAAGCGTTTAGCTGCTGGACTGCGAGCTAAAGTTTCTTAGTGCCTGGTTCAGTGTGCATTGCATTTAATGGAAACTTAAAATCATGACATTTACCATAAAGTCTAAGTCAAAGTCTTAGACAGAGACTGATCATAAATTTTGAGAGTTGCCTTGAGAGCACATAAACGGAAGACAATGAGAATTATTTGTACATGTGATTTGAAGACATGGAAATGTGGCGAACATATCAGTTGATTGTGATTATCACGATTACTCATAAATAATTTAATATTCACCTATTTTGGGCATACTTAGCTTGACTATTGAAAAGTATTATTCATGGATAAATCAGGTTGTTTGGCATTTAAATTTAAGAACTAAGATCCTAAATTTGTTTAAGTCATTTATAATAAAACAATATCTGGAAAGTTTATTTTTAATTCTTGCGGTAATTTTAAGTATTATTTAGTTAGAGTAAATCAAAATCTCTAATAAGTGCTACTTACCGCTTTAATCTTCCATTAAATAATAGTCAAATTTATTGTATTCTTTCTCTTTAAATTTCAACTCAAAATACTTTTGTTTGTTTATTATATAAGCAAAAGCAAAATGCGCAATGGAAATAAATATTGTTCATAAATTATGGTTTTATAAATACAATAATTAGCCTATATTGTCTAGAAAATACAATCCTAAAAGAAATACATAAATATAAACAAAAATACAAATACCGTTACAAAAAATACTCATAAAAGAGTCATTAAAAATGCCACTTAACAAATAGTTTACAGCTAATAGAGCTCTTCTGCTTTTCCAGGTGCTTATCGTAAAACTAATTCCAAGCTAAATAGTGAGTTTTATTATTATACATTTTTTTTTTACGTTTAAGGCTTTAAACGAAATTGCACAGAAAAATGTAATATGAGCATTTTGTACTCAAATAAGTTAGTTAGTAGATAGTGAATAATGCCTATAAGCGATATCTACACTGTCTATAGCTATTGTTATTGTCTTGTGTGAGTGTGTGTGTGTGTGTATTTGTCTGTTTTTCTTGTTGTTTGGAGTTAGATAAAAATAATTTAAACGCTAAGATGACAAGTGGCAATTAATTTAAGTGTGATTATCACCTGCCCGTTGCACGCCGAGCTGCGCTGGGTATTTCCAAGCTTTGCATAATGCGCAGGTCACTAATTTTTTGGATCTAAAAATGAGTCAATCAAGAAAAACAGAAAATAAATTAAATTATTGTGTATTAGAGAAGGGCTCATAAGCGTGTCCTAGTGTCAATATTGTATGAACGCTTTCGATCGAGAAATAAAAACAATAATGAAAACATTTTTCAAGCACCTTGCAGAGGGTTTTATAATTAAGTTATAAAATCTGGTCTTATACCTCTTGCAAAGAAACAATATTTTCAAATATTTTTCTATTACCGCGCATTGAAAAAGAATTCTCACACCTTAATATTAGTCATAAATAAACAGGAACCGCGGGTAACTTGATACACTTTATCTAAGCAGTTAAAAATGTTATTAAAATCGAGTCAAACAGTCAAACAGTTCTCATACTGGTAAAAGACCCTGTGATTTTACCCAACGGATTCAAAAGCAAGTTAAGTTCAAAACTAAAAGAGAATGTCGAGTTGGGTTTTTGGAATTTGTTAAATTTTTCGGGCATCTGATTTTGTTTTTGAGAACTGAAATAATTAACAGCTGGTCGCGAATTGAATACTGATGGAAACGTGTCAATCAAAATATATACTAACCTCTATCCTCTACCGGTTCGGTGGCATCCGCATGACCCGTGCCCATCATCGATTCGGCGGCAAGTTCCACACGCGCCACGTGAACACCATGCAGTGTCAGCTGTGGATGCTGTAGCTGTTGGTGTAGATGGTGTTGCTGCTGGTGTTGTGGATGTTGCTGTTGGAGTAGTTGTGGATGTTGCTGATGATGTTGCTGTTGCTGCTGTGCCGCAGCCAGATGCTGGGAGAGATGTTGATGATGATCACCGGACACTGGTGGCCATTGCTGATAGGCTACGGGCACCAAAGGGTCCGACATCCATTCGAAACTGAAGGCGGGACCAATTGTCTGTGCACTGACGCCCCCATGATGGGGCGTGGCGCTGGTTGGAGTAGGCGGAGTAGTTGTGATGCAAGGACTTAGCTCATGCGAGGACCCAAAGCTATCTAATGATGCCTTTTGCGCTGACTCTGACCAAGGTGGACTTGGATTCCACTGCTCAATAAAATCCGCCGGATCCGGAGGCAGCGTTTTATTCAGCAAACGTGAACGTGTTGGCACAATGGTGGCATAAATCACCGAAGTGGAGGCATCACTGCTCCCAGTCACTGACGTTGCATAAGCACCACCCGAATGCAGTGCATAGCAGTCCGGCTCTGGAGTAATGGCTGCTGCCGTCGGTGAACGTTCGGTTTGCAAATAGAGTGGCTCTATTTTGTTTCGCGCTCGTTTCTTTGGCGGCGGCGAGGTGGAAGACTGCGACTGCACCGACTTTTGACTGCTTGTGCCGTTGCTATTGGTTGTGCCATTCACTTGACTATAGTCTACGGGCTCAAGACCACCACCCGGCTGAAATCCCCCTACATACAGCTGCTGATCTTCTTTCAGCTCGAGAGCGCCCTCTGCATGATAGACTCCACCATAGCCTGCACCCATGTGCGGATGATGATGATGATAGCTTGCTGCTGCCGCCGTCGTATGATGATGATGATGTGCAAATACGCTGGTCATGCCCGACGCCGCACCACCCGACATGCCCAAGCCGGCACCGCCTCCATGCGGCTGCTGATGCGTGGAGTAGTAGCTGCTGGAACTGGAGCTGCTCCCTGGCGGCACCCTCATCGCACTGTCCAGTGGCATGCCAAACTGTATCTTTGACTGAACCGTGTAATAATGATAGAGCCAGGAGTTGGCCAGCATTATCGAAGCTTCCCGTTCACTGAGAAGAGTTCGCGCTGTTAGCTAAGGAGCTTATATTGGTGGGAAGTCGTTACTTACTTTAGCACCTGATTGGTGCACACGATGACAGGTTGTTGTGTGGAGTCGGGACTGTCTCGCACCTGGAGCACAACATGTACCCAGGTGTAATCGCCAGTGGAACGCTGCATTCGCACGAGAAGTATACAACTGCGATCCTGTTCCGATTGCGTAACTGTTGGGTTATACATTTTTTAAGTCTATTTTAAAAAACTGGCTAAAGATATAATGAAAATTTTAACAACAACAAATAACTAGCTTTCATTTCCATATGAATGTAATGAACTAGATAACGTCCCATTTTTTTTTGTTTTAAATTTTTGGACTTACTTAGCCTATGTTTGCTTTGAGCCTCGCGCAGATTCTCGCTATGTATTAAATTGTACCAGGATGTGCCCTGTAATGACGCCTTCTCGTAGCCCAAATGAAACTCGCCACTGCAATGATAATTAAGAATGGGCATATGGCATGTGAACATTGTAAAGGACTTATATAGGGGCAATTACTGCTCACTTCTTGTCGATGTGTGCAATTTTCATATCCATTGAGTGTATGGTGGTAAAAACATTGGTGGCGCCCTGAACTACACATTCTCGCGTCTCGGGCATTGCGATGGGTGTGCAGGTGGCTAAGAAGACGGGCTCGTTGCGACTGCATAGCGGCAGGAATGACAAATAGTGACCCTGTACCAGAACGACCTGCAAAAAAGGAACAAACTGCAGTTTAGAATAGGATCGTTATTGTTGTTGTTGTGTGTTTTGAGACGGCGGATCCCACGAAAAATTGGCGCGCACGTTGTAGTCGCTAGTTGTGGCCATTTTTGGGCTGGCATGCTTTGGGGTCTCTCATAGACATTTTACATTTTACTCTGATTCCATAATTTAAAAAAGGCAATCACTGAAATGCTTTTAGCCAGCATACGCAAGCCGGACGCTTGCCTGCCTCCACACAAAAACCGAAAAACCAAACCAAAAACACAAACACACACCAGGCAGTCTCAATTGGAAGTCTCAACCTCTCAGTCTCAGTCACAGTCTCAGTCAGAGTCTCAGCCATTGTCTCCCAATTAAAACGTGCCTGCATTTAGTTTTCCATTGCAATTGCACATTTTGTAGCTTATGGCTGCTTCTTCTACTTAAATGCAAATGCAGCCTGAATCCGAATCCGATTTCAAACCCGATCCCAAACCATCGATGACGCAGACGCCACTGTTGTTGCTATTGTTGTTGTCGTCGCTGGTTTGGTTAAATGAGACGACCTTAGGCTGGGGAGCAGGCGCCACTGCCAAAGCGCTGTCGCCAACTCTGGTTTGTTGTTGTTGCTGGGAGTTTTTATTTTTTGTGGTCTTTTGTCTATGCTCTTTGCTGTGGTACTAGCACTGAACTATGCTGACCTCATTCATAATTATTTATTGGTCCATTTTTATTGCATATTAACGAGTGCTGGGTGAATGTGCCGCATTTCAGTTTCAGTTCTTTGGGTTATCGCTGCTAGTTCATGTGGGTCTCCATTCCTGACTCAATAACTAAATGTTAAGCTCTCAAGCATTTCATATTAGGTCCCTAAATTGTTTTAAGATATGTATGCAAATCAGAAACCTAAGCCCACCCTTTAAATTTATTGACAATACTCTATGAATCAGCAAGGGGGAGCCCGATGAGTAATTCCCAAAATTCAATGAAGAAGAAACATTTTAAGGCGCATTAAAAAACTGTGTGATTTTATAGACTTTTTTTCAAAGTATAAAATGATCAGTCTGTCGATTAATAGATCAGGGATATTATGAAACATTGCTAGGAAAGCATTCAATGTTTTAAAAGGTCATCAAAGTTATGAAATGGCGGAACTATCTTACATTTTTGATATTAAATCTCTTGTTATCTCTTTCAGTCTTATAAAGGTTCACACATTTATTTACATTTCTCTGCTTACTATCAGATAGTAAAGTGCTTAAACTAGTGTTATTGCAAGCCTATCGCAGCGACTTGAACTACTTGTCTGCCATCTTTATATTCAGCAGCAACAATCTTAAAGTTTTCCTAACAGCCCCGCAACATACGGAATGAATATGCATGTGGGTACTTGTAGTGTCATAAGCTGTAGCTAGAAAAAAAAATACTCACATATGTGTAAAGCCCAAAAGGCAACACTTCCTGCACCTCATTAAAGTGCCAACTTTCAACTTAATTAAAAACGTTTGCACCAACTGTCAACGCCTCGGTTTATCTCCATAACTCGACGCGCACATCTGAGCACAACAACAACAAAAATGAAGAAGACAACAAGCAAAAAATAGGAGCGCAAAAAAAATAAGCAAGTCGAGATATGCATAAAAGACCAGCGACCGCCCACAAGATTGTGACAGCGCTACACACGGTAGCATTCACATCATTTCAACGCGTCTTCGTCTCGTTCTCAACACGTTGACAGATTTGGTCTTGCCAGCTTCAACCTGCCTCGCTGCCAACCAGCCAGTCTGCCTGCTTGCTGTGTGAAGTACTTGGGTTGACTTGGTTGGCTGGCTGACTGGCTGACAACTTCATATTGTGCTCGCAATCATTTATATTGTTGCGGCTTTTTTGTGTCTTTTCAGTTGTTTTTTGCTTTTCTTGCAGAGGGTATTATCATTTTGTAATAAAGTGTGTAACGCTTTAGGAAATATAACTTATAAATAAAGCCAATATATTTTATGTTATTTGTTTTTTTTGGGATCTTCCAAGATCTGAGAAACATAATAATAATATGACACATCATAACATATTAAACATAACATGTTAGAGTATGTCATCTTTAGCTTGATATGTATGTCAATGCGTTCTTGCTATTTTCTCACATCATCATTTTGATGATGATGATGATCAAAGAAGAGGCGGCCAATCAGAGCAGTCAACAGACAACAAAACGCGGCACCCACCCGTTTCACATCAACTGTCATCGTTTGTCAGCTTATAGTTAAAGCGGATGGGCTGGCTGTGAGAGTCTGGCTAGCTAGCTATCTTGGCTTGGCTCAGTTTGGTTTGGCAAGATGTATGACCAGCCGCACTCTGGGCAGCCGGTTGGCAGACGACGCATGCGCTCGGCTGGCTCATGCATAATTCATTGCAATGCTGTGACTGCTGGCGAGTCGAGACTCGCTGGTTTCCAAGTGTTACACGCAACACGCTCCCAGGTGATTCATTCATCAATTTCTGTCAGAGACTACACGCGCTTACTCATACACATACACGTAAGCATGTGTGTTTGTGTGTTTGTTTTGGTGTTGCACTCACCTTCTGATCACCGAAACGCATTTGTCGTCGCGCATTGCGGCTAACATTCATGCGACAGAGAAACATGCGATGCTCCCCCTCCAGACTGGAGGCGCCGCCAGTTCCATTGCTGCTTGTCGAATCGCCAACGCCAATACCGACGCCAATGCTGCTGCTGTTGCTGCCACCTGGTTGCGGTGGCACGTTCCGATTAAGTTCAGCCTGTATGGTTGCGTGATCCTGTTTGTCAATAATATCGTAAACGGAGTCACCATGTATCAGTAAATCCTCCTGAAAGAAAAAAAACAATGAAGCACGTGTCGATTTATATTATAACTTTCTTTATAATGCTTATTTAATACTTTTATTTGATAAAATAATTTATTTTTGTTTAATGCAAATTGATTTGTGGTTTAATTATAGGTTTATAGAATATAAATCATTTTCCATGTAATTGTTGGCATTTTAAAGTGATTTTTAAATGATAATTATTGATTTTGCTCTTAACGCTTAAGGCAATTTAAAGAACTTATTAATTTTATTATAAAAGAAATCCATCTTAAAAATGATTATTAAAATTGTAGAAATGTTTCAAGTATTTTAGTGTAAGTATGTTTATGTTTAAGCTATTTATAGTTAAAAATAAAATAATTTTTTATAAATAATTTCGAACAAAGAATTTTATATCTTAATAGCATCACCATTTTATTGAAAATCTATTAGGATGACATATATAATTTGTTAATGATGTGTCAGTTAAGTGCGGTGCTACTTTCGCACGGTCATCAACTTTTTGGCTTAACATGTGCTTTTTATTGTTGTTGACAATGGCCAACACTGAGCGAGCTTAGCTAAGACCAAAAGCGATCGGTTTCTATGCAACAAAAGCCATGTTGTTGCATTTGTAATTTATTTATGGCCGCTGTCGCTACATGACACATGACAATGGCAACTTGTTATGGCAATATGCAAAAATCGAATTGGAATTATGATGCCCAAGCAACAAACAATAGCAACAACAACAAGATCAACTACAACAGTAGGTAACAACAACTGCAGCAACAAGCTTCATTGACATTTTTGGCAGTTTGTTAATTAACTTTACTTGTTGTTGCTGCTGCCGTTTTGGCTTTTAACTAACTGTGAGCTTGTTGGCTAGCTGCCTGCCACAAATTAAAAGGTTGGGCAATCCACTTTTGGGCCCGCTCATGTGCACACAGTTATTGTGCCGTAATTATGCCAGCACATGGCGCATACGAACAATTTATGAACTCTCTTGACCATTTAGTTGCTATTGTTGTGGGTGTCCCCTGATAAGGCCTGGCCCAAAGGCCAAAGGCTGTCAAGTGTCTTGCCAGCCAATTGGCCTGCCAGCCAGCCTTATTCTTTAAGTGTCTGTGTCTGTGTCTGTGTGTGTGGGCTCTTGGCTACACTCGCTTTTGACAGGTCTTAAAAGTGTAGCCCCAATATTGGCCTCCATGTCTATTCAATATGAAAGTAAGTCTAGTCTTAGCCAACTGGCTTTGCCTTGGCTTTAGCTTGCCGGAAATATATAGCTGCTTGAATTTAGCTGTAATATTATACTCTAAGGATAGTTGTGAATGGAGGCACACAAATCGGATATTAACGAATATTAGGTACATTCAAGTTATGATTTATTATTGTAATAAGATAAATAAAATAAATTTACTTATTATTTTAAAAACTTTAAAGGAGTTTAACTTTATAATAATATAATCTTTATTTTATGCAGCAATAAGAAAAGCCTTTACAAGAATACCGAAACAAACCTGCACAGTATGAAAAATGTATTCATAAACTAGGACAGGCAAGAACTTGATTAATCGGTAAAATGCTGCGATTTCTCACAACATTTTTTGACAGTTTCTGCAGTTGCAATGGCAAAAAACAACTCATACGCCCTCTGAGCCAGTGCAAGCTTGGAGAGTTAGTAGAAACCAGCGAAGCACATCAGCATGCAACAATCTCTCAGCAAAAAAATCAAATACATCTATTAGTATATGTGTTGAAGTCTGTAGAAGTTTTGAACAGTACCTTTGTCAATGTCTTGTGGCTTGTTTGTTTTAGATGAATAAGTAACTGCATTCGCACTGGCAATCGAATTCGAATTCGAATTCGTATTCGTATTCGTTGTGTAGAACGGAGATATGTCACATGTGCTGCATTTTATATATGCAGCACAGGCACATTTGTTTAGCTTTAGTACTTCAAATGCAAAGTGAAAGGCTACGATGTATGTATAACCTTGCTATTTAAGCAGCGTAAACGTGCGATAAACAAAACTTGAAACAGTCGCAACAGCAAAATAAAGCACAACAACAGTAATAACAACAGAAACAACTGCATCAGGCAGCAGCAGCTACAAAGTTGAGCTGCTTGCAACAGATTTAAGGAACTTTTGTGTAGTACAAGCAGCCGATTTATGTAAGCTCAATGAATCGAGTCTGTGGCAGTCAGTTGTTGCTGACTTGTCAACGGGAGCAGCCAGCCAACCAACCAGCCAGCCAGTCAGCTAGTCAGTCAGCAGAGCAAAACAACCAACATAAAAAAGTGCAACAAATATTTGTTGTTGCTGTTGTTGGGTCGACATCGTTGTTGTTGCTGTTGTTGCTATTGTTGTTGTCGTCTGTTTGCCTGTTGTCGCTTGTCAGAGATTTGTATCAACGGCTGTAGCAATTTTAGCCAAAAACTTTCATAGCCAGCGCTTTTCTAATTATTCGCGCAGATCGTTTAGCCAATGAAAACGAAACGAATTGAAAACGAAAAAGAAATAACAAAAATACAAAAATCCAAATTGTACTTACCATTGAATGTCCCAGGTACTCGGCAGCATTATCCGATATGTAGAGCAATTTGCCATTTTGTGTGAGCATCATAAGAAAGCCCGAAAGTGCCTGCAAGACAAATATGAATGTTTACTGGCTGAACATAAATTGTGTTAACAAATTGTCTGGAAATCTTGAAAATAGAACCCAATAATATAAAAGAATAGCTTGAAATAGAGGGTGTCTGACGATGTCTCTCAAAGCATATCTTAAAGAGATTAGAGCCTGAGGCTAGAAATATACATGACTTGGTCTTAGTAGAAACAAAAATTCTATAAAGATGTTTGAGATATTTTATAAATTATATTTATATATTATTATAAATCTGTTATAACTATTCCTTAAAGTTTGAGTTAAGTCGGTATGTTAAAAGTTGATACCTGATCATTAAAAAAAATAGATTCCGATTTAAGAAGCAGGAACTCAGACTATTTTTTTGTCACTTTTGTAGCCCGCTCAATTAAAAACGCCAATCTGTAGAAAGTTGATCGAGAAAAGCGAAATAAAGGCACTTTGTAAAAGAAACACCCTCTATTGAGTTGGCTGTTGACAATTGTGTTGAAAATGCAAATTCATTTTCGCGTCTGCGCACTAATAAATTGTTAGCCCAAAGAAGTTTTGCCGGAATTGACAACTGAAAATTGGCTGCGGTCTGCAGTGATATACATACATATAGGCAAACATATATCCAGATATACACTCATATATATATATGTATTTGTATTTAATTCAGTCACGAGTGCGCACAGGTATGTAGATCAATCTGACGAGCATCGCAGAGTCACAGCAGCCAGTGGCAGTTGCAGCCCAACTTGACTGACTACTGACTACTGTCTGCTTCTTTTTTAACTGTTGTTGTTGTTGTTGTTGCTATTGGTTAAAAGCAGCATTTATTGTTTTCTTTTTTGTTTATTTTTTGTTTTTGGCGCAGCAAGTGGCGGTGGCTAGATGATTTCTGGCTTATGATATGCCACAGTTGTTGCCATTAATAGAGTTGTTTTCCCTGGAACTTTCAGCTCACTAGTTGAGTTGTCAACGCGCCTCACTTAAATTGAGTTGCTTGCAACCCCACAACAGCACAACAGCCTCAACGTTTACCAAAAACTAGTTAATTGACTTGCCAACGCACTGTTTGTGGCATCTACAAAACCATCAAACATCTTTAAATGCGATTACCTTGCCTTTCTCAAGTATAAATAATAGATAGGTTAATATCCAAAGTATTTCTTTTAAATAATGTGTGAATTATGCTTTACATTCTTTATTCGATTAAGGTTTAATATACTTTTTCGATCTTTTGATTAATGATTTAAGATAATTATACATTCTTACCTTCGAGAAGCCGATATTTGGTGTTGCTGTCTGATGATGTTGATGCAGCGCACTGTGGCGCTTAAATACTGCAAGAGAATACAGAGAAAAAAAAACGTTAAGTATTTTAATTTGCTTTCTACTATTGACCTTTAATGTCTTTTTAACAGCTGCGCCCAGTTACATCCTAAAACCTAAACATCCGCATTAAGTTAGAGGTAAATCGCTTAGACTATCTTAGTATTTTCCCATAGCTCTTAGTTTGCAAATTGTATGCATACTACATGTTAGCGAAGCTTATTAAAAAAGTATCTGTTAATAATAGACTTGGTCTCTGACGGCAATTGTTAGATTGCAATTGATTGTGAATTCATTGATTATTTTCTACATACAATGAGCAACGGCGACGATCTTGCATTACAAAAACAAGTGAATCACAAAAAGAAAATGTGTCATTGTCACTGCGACGATGGCAACAGCATCAGCATCAGCAGCAGCATCAACTGCAACAGCAACAAAACGAAAATCAACAGCGATCACTGAATGCAATTGCAGTTAGCAGTTTGCAGCTGCGGCGCAGCCAGCAGCCAGCATCAAGATCAATTATTTTTAAAACACTACAAGATACTCCCGCACCTGGCAAATACAGAGAAACAGTCACAGCAACAGCACAGCGTCAGCAACCAACAACCAACAACAATCACTGCGGCAGCAGCAACCACAACTGGTAATTTCATTGAACTTGAACGGAAAGGCCATGAATGCAGTCAGATTTTGCAGTGTTTTAATATTACAACAATACCAAGAAATCCGTTTGTTCAAATAATTTTATTTTTCTTTTAAATCGATTGCTAGCAAGGGTTAGAGTAGTCAAATAATGGGTGTGTTTAATATTTTGTAGTTTAAAAAATTACTTAAAAACTTATTAGGCGATTGCCAAAAGAAATTTAGTCAAGTTCTAAGTGAAATCAGACTTGAATTTGTCATCTTTTGAAAATAAAATAATTCTTGACATTTAGATATAAAATTAATTTACTTGTGTATCTATAATAATAAAACTATATTTTTCGTTCCTATAAATTGCTTATATTTATAATTGAATTAGCTGTAAATTTGGAATTTGCATACAAAACGCATTTGTTTTAATACTTTTGCTGTCGTGATTTTATCTTTTGAAAATGCTTTTCCCTTTTCCCACTAAGCTCTTTTTTATGTGAAAAGTTGTTCATAAACACGTTATCGTTGCTTTCACAGTTTACCCCGATATTATTTATATGATAATATGCCTAACAAGTATTTTTTTGTTCACAATGCGATTCAAGCCGTCGGCTAATCTGCCCAAAACGATGTGCATTAATAATTGTTTGTGAAAACTCAATTTGGTTTATAAATATTTCATTAATCGCATATCTCAATGCAACGCCCCAAAGATAGAGCCACACCCACAGATCGACCCACACCCACACCCACAAACACAACCATAATGCCCTGAACTTGAAGATAAGCCTCGTGTGTTCAGAGGCTCCAACGAGATTCGATAGCGTGCCAATATTAACACAATTTGTGATTATAAATGCTTTTAAACGGTGCAATGACAATGAACAATAACAATAACAATAACAACAACACCAACACTCAGAGCCAACGACAAGCTAACAAACGCCGACAATTTCTCACACTTAGTGAGCCAAAAAGAAAGAAAATAACAAAAATTAATATAAATAGGCTAAAGAGAGAAGCAAGAAGAAGATGAAAAAGAAACAGTACTTAAGTTTAATTTTTTGCAATTTGTAGAACACATAAATCGCACATTTTGATTTATCGCAATATTTATAGCAATGCAAGGCAGACTTTGTTGTTACCATTGCAATTGTGAAATTGCCTTAACCGGGGAAAGGGGTGCGCTGAGTCAGCTGAGGCAACTTGGGCCTGTGGGACCGAGTTCACATGCCTAGCCAAAGATGCTAGCCAAGTTAAGAGCCAGGCCAACAACTATGCAGCATACTGCATAGACAGGGTGTGTGTGTGTGTGTTATCTATGGGTCTTATGTACCGCACAACGCTAATTTGAAAAACAATTTTCGTAATTATCCACAAAAAAAAATAAAAATAAAATAAAGAGCGGGCAATGCCTGACTTGATCTCGTTCAGTTGCGCCTGCGCATTGACCTGTGCGCATGCGCATTAAAGGAGGATGAACATACCAAACGAGTGAGATAGCTAGAGTTAGAGAGAGAGAGAGAGAGAGAGAGGGAGAGCGGTACTGGCAATTTGCAGCCTGGGTGCGTGCCTAGACGCTTAGCCAATTACTTGGCCGAAAACAATTTTCAGAGACGGAGACATAGACATATGAATGATGTGGTTGGTATCCCCACAACAAAAACAACAACTACAACAAATACTACTACTACTTGGTACTATTCAGTATTCGTTACTCACAGACTTAGCGGTTGTTTTTTTTTTATTATTTTTTTGTAAACGGACTAAACGAATGTTTGGCGGCGTGGGGTCCTATACCAAAACTAACAGCATGACTCATGCATATTCAATCAACGTGCAGCCAATTATCAACATGCATATATGCATCAAGCTGCAAACCTAGCCCAACCCACCCCACCACCACTCACCTTGTTGAAAGTAGTTGGCTTTGCGCACATAGACACAGACCAGGGCCATCAGCTGCAGCTGCGAGAGGCGCTGGCGCGTCGATTGCGGCAACGGCAGCAGGTCTCGCAGATTGGCTATCTCTGCATTTATAAGATCGCGTCGCATCTTCGAGGCACCCTTTGTCGATTTGTTCGCATCGAATCTGCAAAGACAATAATCAAACGATAGTTACAACAACAAACCCAGCAAACAAACAGGTAAAACGCAACAAAACAAAAAACAGAAACAATTAGAATATATATGAGCACGTTCACAGCTACAGCTTAATAATGGACAGCGCCAACACTGGCCACAGGCGCATATGTTTTCACAGCCTCCAACTCGTTGTTAGTCTGTGTGTTTAACCCATGGCATTCAACAGTGCTGCAAATTGCATGTAACAAGAATTCTTAGTTTTCTTGTTACTATTCTTAGTTATGAAATTGAATTGAAAAAATATTATTGCTTATGAAATTATAGTATTATAGTATTTTAAAAGTTTGCATTACGAAAACGAACTTGTTGAACCTACCAATGGTGGCCAAAAGTTTCCAAAATAAGTTTGTTATTAAACAATACGTAAAGATAATTATACAGAAGTTAATGGCTTCTTTGTTTTTTGAGCTTAACTAAAACTTATTACTATTTTTTCAAGGTTTTCGAAATTGCTTTAATAAAAGTTTTACGGTTCTAAGGGTTAAGTTAAGCATGCACATACCAAAAGTGCTTGCGATATGCATAAATAACTCATCGCGCATTTAAAAATCATGCAACTAGCAGCTAGTTGTTGAATGTACAAAGTTCTTGCTGTTGTAGATGTTGTTGTTGTTGTTGTAGTTGCAGCGGTTAGTCGATGTGGGGCACACTTGCCACATGCCTTGTGCGGAAAATTGTGCAAGTAGGTTGGTCAGTTTTGTTTGGTAGGTTGTCGGCTGGATTGTTTAGTTGCAATCGATTGCTTGGCCGCCAGAGGAGGAGGAGGGGGTGATGGAGGAGGTAGAAGCAACGCAAGCGTTTGGCGATCTGTCCGTGTGTACTTTTGTGAGCATATTATTTACAAGGTTGAATTCATAAATCATAAATTTGTCTCTTTATGCAGCGGCGCATGCGGCGTATAAGCATTTTTGTTGCTGTTGTTGTTGTCGTTGGTGTAGTTTTTATATTTATGCTGACGTTGTGGCCATTGTTGGCAAAGCGCTTGATAAATATTGGTAATATTGTTGTAATAACAGCAAGTGCCCGCGCCTTTGCAGGCTTTCTGCAGTCGGTCGACTGCCATTTTGCCGCCTGTTATTGCCTCTAAATGGCCATGTTAACATTTAAAACAATCACACACATGTATCTCTCTTTGATACACTGTTCACATGTGTACGTGTGCGTGTGTGAGTGTGTGTATGCGCGCGTTGCATGCAACATACTGTTTTGCCGCATGCACTGCAAAACGAGCGCCACGGCCACGGAACTGTCTGTTTTGTGTTTTTTTTTTTCATAGCCTGCATCCGATCGCCTTTGCCGACAGGCGGCAGTGTCGGCATTTGTTTTTTTTTTTTTTTTACCGAGTGCTGCCCATAATAGAACAGATTTGATCCGAATTGAGTAGTCGGCTCGAAGGGGGGGGCCTCAAGACTCACACACTCGCACACACAATCACAATTAAGTCAAGGTGATTTGTACAATTAAAATGAATATTGATTTAAATGCAGCGATAAAGTTGCTAGAGCTCATACTTTCGACTTCCAATCGCATACTGGATACCAAAACATTTTCAAGCGGGTGGGCGTGGTCGTTCAACAGTTTGGTGAAGGGTCACACATGTCAACTGGGTGACAGATTTTTGTCTGCAGTTTGTACTTGAACCGTTTATTTTTTGCCTTCTTTTTTTGATTGAAAGTCGCTTTATATATAGTTTTATCAGTTATAGTATTGACTTTGGTAAAATGTAAAAGAAACAGTTAAGGAAAATAATCTCTTTTGTATGTTAATATTAATATTATGAACACAAAATGTAATGTGTTCAAAGAATGAATGATAAATAAATGATGTATGAATACATTTTATACAAGAAAATCTAAATGTATTCGAAAAGGAGTACTAAAAACTTATATTTACTTATGTTTTTTTTTGTATGAAAGTTTGTTGGCCCTTTAAATAAATATGCATGAGTATGATTTGTATGTTGTGTGCTTGAATTCAATATCAGGAGCTTGAAATCTATCTGCCATATGGCCGACTCATCCTCCCACACTCGCTGTATGAAACGCATGCCAAGTTAGTCTCTGAGCAATTCCCAATTAGCTGAGTAAAATGCCAGCTAGTTGGCCATTAGAGCTGCCTATTTGTGGCATAATTAATAAGTTTTTGAAATATTTATCATAAACAAGATGCTTGGGTCGGGCGATAATATGATAATAATGCTCTCATCCTTCGTAATGCACGGCCCAAAAAGACCAAAACGTGTTAATAGCCATAACAACAACAACAACAGAAACAACACAAGCAAGATCTAAGCTTGTAAGATTTACAAGTATGGAAGGAAGAAAACTCCCGCGCATCTGTGGCTTGCAATCTACATCAAAATTTATCTGAGCAACTCAGTCGCTGAGTCGGATGAGGCTTGTGGATGAGGAGTGAGCGAGACATGTCATGTCATTTCTTAATATATCTATCGGTACCTTGAAATCAGCTTTAAGTAGCACCAAGCTGCTTGCAGTTGCTGTACACAAGTTGTTGTTGCTAATTAAAAGCATAAACACGATTCTTAGCGAGGCGTCAGCGGGCCAACCTGTGCCCCTGTGTTGAAGGCGGGCGTAGGAGCTAACTTAAAGTTAAAAATCTTTCGCCTCCCTCATAGCCAGCGGCAATGGTACTGTTTGCCTCGTACTGGTATTGGTACTGGCTGCCACATGTTTAATCTTAGTGTGGCAGTCAAGATCTTAATCAAGCTACTTGGCCTGCAGTTTGTTTAACGTTTCACAGCTACAGATATCACAACAAAGTTTACGTGCCCCAACAAAATTAGGCACAAATCTTTTGTATACCCTTTAAGCCTTACAACTGGCTAGAAAAGGTATGTTAAAGTTGAGGATGGTCAAAGATGAAGCAAGCAAATACTATAAAAGTAAAGATTTGAAATGTAGAATATGAAGTAAAAAGATTCTATATGGTAAAAACCAGTATACTAGTTCTCGAAAAACTTAGTAGAAAAATTATCGTCAAATCTGGATTCATTGTACCAAATCCTTTATTAATGCTGATGACAGGATATCTTTCAGTCAAACAAAACTAATCCAAGTCCTTTTACTTGTTGTAGTCATCATCATAATAAGCAAATGCAATACGCCTGCAGATTGTTTGGGAATTAGCAGACTTGGGCTTGAAATAGTACTTAAGCCGTTGGGCTCACTAATTAGCACATAAAGCTTAAACATAATGCCAAACTATTAAGTCTAAAATGCATTTTGAATGCGCGACTATGGGCTGATCTTTTAAATTTTATTGCTGTTGCTCAGCGCCATCGTAAAAATTCGCAGCAAATAAATCACAGGCGCCCAAGGCAAACAGCTGTAACTGCAGAAAGTATCGGAAATGTATCTGTATCTGTAAATCCATCTTATCTGCAGCACACAAACACACTTACATACACTTACACACTTACTGACTGGTATCAATCTAAGCCAAGCTTTAATATGCATGCTGCGTCAGTCAGCCATCCATTGGATAGGCCAAGTCAATAGCAATTGCAGGCCAACAGAAACACGAAATTTGCGCAAATTTTTATTGCACTTTTCCTGGAGCGACTGTGGTTTACGAATTGGCTAGGCACTCGCACTTCATCTACCCTTTTCTCTATATCTCTCTCTCTCTCTCTCTCGCTCTCTATGTGTGTCTGTAATTTGGACAAGTTTATTTGCTATATTCCCACGATATAGTTTGGTCCAGCTCAACGCTGTGGGCAACTCTAATGATTTTCTGTGCGGAAAATAGTGCAAAACGGCGTATAATGAACGCGCGTTCAAGATTGAAAGTTCCTGACGGACTGATGGACGCAACTGACAGACAGTGGAGAGGGTATCTGGCTACGGAGCTGGTTTGGTAACCCTATATGATTTGAGCAAACGAACTGTGGTGAACCCACGCCCGACCACCGCCAAGTTGGCGCACAATTAATTGCCAGGCGCCGCACAATGCTTTTCTGGTTCGGCCCCCGAATATTTCTTGGAATTCCTGGGAAACACTTGTCGGCCCTTCATCTTCCACTATCTCTCTCTCTCTCGCTCTCTCTCTGTCTGTTTTTGTGGCTTATTGTCTGGCCAAACGCAACGCATTTCATTTTCTGTGTCTGCGTAACCCGGTGGCAGTAATCGATACCTTGCTGTGCCAGAATGCCGCTCCAGCTTCACGCAGATTAACATCGGCGACGTTTAGCATGCAAAAAAAAAAAAGAAAATAAAAAAATGAAATCGAAAACGATCCTTGCCACGTTTATGTTGGCCATCTAATAACCATGGGGTGCTGGCTGATGTTGTTGTTTTTTTTTTTTTTTGCTCTATACTACGGCCTTTAGCCAAATTATATGGCCAGCCACAAAAGCGCAGCAGCAGCCCAAGGTGTAGCGCTTAGGTTTATTAAGTATGTGTTCAAAGGCTGCCACTCATCTGTTTTTTATTTCTTTTTATTTTGTTAGTATGCTTTTGATGTGTTTGAGATTTATGTCTGCTCTCGAAGGTCCCTTAACCTAAGGACTAATAAAAAATAATAACAATTTTATTCTGTTAACGTTTTTCAACTAGGCATCCATTGTGAGAGAATATTTCTCTCAACAATAATACTACATTATAGATTAACATTGACTTTAGTTATTTTAAATGTTTCGCGCTAAAAAGAAATTTAATCTGAAGTATAAAATATATGAAGTATTTGGTTTAATAGCTTAACTGTCTGCATCCTAAATTTTTTATTTACTATATATATATTTTTTTAAATTCGCAGATGACACCCTGTATATCGCTGCTGGGAACCATATAAATTTCATTTAGTCATGTCTGTTTTTTTTTGTTTTTACTGCCATTATGCTACTATCAATTAAGATAACTAAAGTTAAGAGTTTGATTGTGACCCCATCCATATAATTAAATGTGTGCAAAAAAAAGGCAAAGCAACTTTAAGTTGTGCTTAATGTGCCAGCTTCTGTTTAAGTTTTTAGCTGCATGCATATAAACTACTACGAAAAAAAAGCCCAAAAGCTGCACAGCAACACTGGCAAGCCACTAGATTTTTCAATTCGTGAATATTCAAAGCAGAAAAGATGTGGAAGTAAAAATGCAAAAAAGAAAGAAAGAAATCAAATGATTGTTCTTGTTGTTGTTGCTGGTGTTGCTGCTGGTGATGGTGCTGCTGCTGTTCTTGCTCTCATTGTGTGTGTATATGTGTGTCCGATTGGAATCTTAGCCATAATTTAATGATGGACTGCCAAAAGCACACTTCGACGTCATCATTGGCAACGTCGTCGTCGTCGTCGTCGCCAGCACCACCACCACCGCCGCCGCCGCATAACTTTTCATATTTTTATGATTTGTTGCTACCGGGTAAAGTAAACCCGTTTGCTGAGCGCTAACCATGGGCTGCTACCGTTGCTGCATTTGCTTTCGATTATCTTAATTTGCGTGCGAAACTGACTTTTTTGTGCCGTCGTAGTAGAGGCTGCCAACTTGAGTTCAGCAACAGCGACGGCGACGGAGACGTCGACATCAACTGCAACTGCGACTGCTGCTGAGGCGTAAGCCAAACCCCAAATTGTGTGTGTACGGAAATTTTCCCATGGCTTGAGTTCTGGCTTTGGTTTCGGCTTTTGTAGCAGCATCGGCATCGGCATCGGCTCTGTGGCCGTGTATATGTATATACACAAATTTTTGCCCGGCGGTGGCTTGGCCAGAAATTACCCAACTTAGCCAAGATAGCTCGAAATTCAGTCCCAGACTGAGCCGTGGACTCTGCAGTTGAAAAGTCTCGGGATTGATGGTTGGTTGCTTTGTTGGCCACTCGGCTGCTGCACTTTACCGGCAGCGGCAGGCAATTAGCACAAGGATGCCGCAGCTAAATAATTTGACGCGCCGCGGGGCAAGTTTTTGGTTTCAGGCAGCGGCAGCAACAATAACCTCTCGCCTCCATCGTCCCCATCCCCTTTTCGCATGGCGCACTTACATATTTGCTTTTGCAATATCATTTCGAGCAGCATTTCTTTTTAAGAAATAAATAAAAATCAAGTGGCCATAGTCATAGAAGGCGCATCAATTAGCTTGAAACGCGCATCATTAAATATTGGCCCAAACAATTAGACGCGCACACCAGATATAGATACATATGTATGTGGTACACAGATATCTGGTGCAACTGCAGCTCTGTGTGCAGTGTTGTGGAAATGGAGCTAAAAATTACAGAGCGATTCGAAATGTGTTAATGAAATTAGCAGCATAAAATGCTTGCTGCTTGTAACGTTACAGATACAAATGTGTATCTGTATCTGCGCGCCCGCTAATTGAAAAAATTAACATGATTCGCCGTCCGGACAATACGTCGACCGCACAATACGCAACAACGGCATTTTGGTTAGTTTCACTCTAGAGGAAGCGACATCAATGCAATGGAAATTTGCCTTTTTCCTCTCGGATCGGCTGTGTATTTGGTTGTTTCCTTATGGAAGTAGCTTGCTGTGTTGTCTGTTTGTTTATTTGTTTGTTTGTTGGTTGGTTGAGTGTTGTGGCATGTGTTAAAAATTTCTTGACTTTAATTAGTGTTATTTTATTATTTAGAGCATATTGATATAGTTTTAGTTGCTTAACGGTTGTTTGTTTCGGTTTCATGGCTTAGATGTTGATGTTGTTGTTGTTGATTCACCGCTAAGCGCAGAATATATTTATAGAAATCCATGAGATCTTTACTCATATTTATTTTTAAGATGCGCGTGCGAAAGAGTCGCGCGCCGTTTTGAACAAATACACAATGAAATCTTTCCAGTGAAAATCAATCGGTTTGATTAATTTTGATATGGGAATTCAAAATATTTTACTTGCTAAGTGGTTGGTTGCCCTGAATGAAGGCCAGAAAATACAAGAATATATTCAGTATGAATGAATGCGTTGAACTTTGCTTGACTCGTCGAAAGAGTAGGAAAAAGATTCTTTTAACAATATATATATAATAAGAAAATTTAATATAGAGGCTCATTTCTTTGCTGATGGAACTTGGAAATGAATTGTTTTTATAAATGAGTTAGGATCAAAAAGTATTGAACATATAGTAAAAATTAAAAATTGCATGCTGACAAAATGCTCTGATTTTGTATGATTTCGCCAATGGCTTCCGCTAACCAATTGGTCGCCTTTAAAGAAAACAACATCAAAAACAACGGCAACAAAAGCACGAGAACAACAACAAACACCCACAACTAGCACCCACACACAAGACACAAACAAACGACAGACACATGAGGAATATGAAAAGGATGAGGCGGAGTTGTAGAAGAGTTCGCTGAGAGAGAGAGACGAAGCCATCAACGAGCCTCACACGTGACTTTTACACATTTCAGAAGCAAGCGGCCAGATTTTGTTGCGCCAGCAAAAACCCTCCAAAGGTTATTCTCGGCCTGTGGTTGATGCTGGACGTTGCAATGTCGTTGTCTTGGACTTGGAGTTGGAGCTTGGTCCGATTGGCAACGTGGTAATGTCAATCGCACTGTGCGGGTTTAACTTATGGCAAAACATTTGAAGCACTAATTAATTGGAGCTAAATAAAATGGCACAGCAGCCGCGAAGGAGTCGAACGAGTGAATTTTGCGAGTTTTTTCTCATTCGTTTCTTGTTGTTTCTTTTTTTTTTTTTTTCGTTTCGCTGTTGTGAATTTTTGCGAGAATCGACAGAAAACGGCGTTGGCGCTGATGCTGATGATGCTCTGGTAATGGTGGTGGTGGTGCTGGTGGTGGTTGGGTACGCACGGGATACTGGAGTTTCGGTTCGAACAGATTAAGAGTGCCAGATAAATGTGAACTACAAGTTGCCAATACAAGAGGCCATTAAAACCCGGCAGCCGCAGCCGCAGCCGCAGCAGCAGCAGTGGCAACAAAAATAAAAATAAGAAATCGCAGTTAAAAGAAATTGAAAGCAGCGCGAGCAGAAAAAGGTAGTGAGTGCTCTTCAGTTTCTAGAACACTTTATACACAAACAGAAATTGTATTGACAAATATCGAAGCGTGCGAAAACAAATTGAAATTAAAAGTTTGCATGTTGCGCATTTTTGATGCGTTGCTGCCGCTGATTTGTTGGCCCTCAAAGCTAACGAGATGTGCAGCAGATAAGCCACGAAATTGGAGCTGTAGGTTGTAGATTGGGGAGGGACTTAACTTGGCGCTAAGACTTACCGTGTAAACATGCTGGCTGCCTGTTGCTGCTGTTGCTGTTGCTGGCTCGCCTGTTGCTGCTGTGCGGCCTGTTGGTGTTGCTGTTGTTGTTGCTGCTGCTGGTGCTGTAAGTGTTGCTGTTGTGACAATGTTGCTGTTGGCTCATGTTGTTGCTGTTGAAAGTTATGATGCGTGTGCATATGTTGCTGCATGTGATGCTGCTGGTGTTGCAAGTGTTGCTGTTGTTGTTGCTGTTGCTGCTGGTGTTGCAGCTGCAGCACATGATGATGCTGCTGCTGTTGTTGTTGTTGCTGCTGCTGTTGCTGTAGGGCATGAGCATGAGTGGGCGTGGCCAAATGCGTGACTGCCACGGCAGCTGCAGCCGCTGCTGCCGCCGCCGCTGCTGCTGCTGCTGCTGACAGCGCTGAGCCTGGCTTCTCTAGGCCACGTTTATCCGCATACATTTTGTGGCCTGAGCACGTTTGCAAATAATTATGCAGTTCCTAAAATTGTACGAATAATAAACTGATTTAAAACTTCTTGAACCAATAACAAAAACAAGCGCAATATCAAACAGAAAATGAAGCCTAATAAAAGCTAGCAGACTTTTTCGTTGCTAATGAAATTAAACAACAATTGCTGATTATTGGTGGCAGACAATTACACGCACGCACACACGTAGACACAGGCTGAAATTGGATCAGTTTAGCTGGCATTGTTTGAGTTGTGGCCATATTAAAGAGCATATTTTGAGGGCGAGCCATCTAAAGAATTGATTTGCATTGTTGTTGCTCGGTCAACAATTGAGCCGTTGAAATCGTTCAGTGGCATTGGAGATACAATATTGAGTACTCTCCTGGCTCTGCTGCTATGCTATCATGTGCTGCGTTTTGATGAGTTGGCAGTTTACTTGGCTCTCTGCTGGGATTGCATAAGGAAAATGATTTATGGGCATATGATTCGACATGGAGTTGGTTAAGTTGACGCCGAGGTTAATGAAATGTAGCTACAAGAGTAAAGTTAAATACTCAAAGGGGTTTTGTGTCTTTACGGTTTATAGCAGATTACATTGGCCAAGATTTATCTATATTTAATTTGTGGCAAGTGAGTCACTTAATGTGGCTCTCTAAATACAAGTAACTGAAAAGGCCTTTTTTTTAAATTTAAAACTAACATCTATGCTGCTTATGCTAATTTGACAAAGCTCAATTTGGTGACGCATTATCTTAAAGGAGGACTTGTCAACTTTTATAGGCATACAAATAAAAATCTAAAATTTTATTTATGGAGTTTAAAAAATATAGTTTCATACTTTTTACTATCTATTACAAGTGCCAAGTATTGGCAATCAAATTAATAAACAAAAAGTTTTATTCTACGAAAGGAAAACCAAAATTATTTGTTTTTAAATATATAAAAATGGAAATTCTAGAGCATGATAACTGATAAAACAATGTAATTAAATATTAACTTTAAGTGTGAAATAAATAATGAAAAAATAAGTAAAGAGGAAATACTATAATTAATTAATCGTAATTAGTTTTTTGTTAATTTACTTCAGGGAAATAATTAATTAATTATGAATTGAAATTTTATTATTTGGCATTAAAAATGTAAATAAACAAAATACATATAGAGGGAATCATTTAAAAATAAAATAGTTACAAATTAAGATTTTCTTGTTAACAATGTGAGAATAATTTTGTGTAGTATAAGTCTTAAACTCGTTAATAAAATAATAATATTGAACATTTTACTATTTTTCTGTTGCTTATGCTTTGGAATATTTGACTGTCTCTTTGCCTTCTTTCTTATTGTAATTAAATTCAAACATTTCCAAGCCACAAAAATAACCTTCACTACTATCACTTTCCATGTTATAATGTGAATTTGAAAATTTTGAATGGCCCTTGAGGTGGCGCCAAGAAAATATCTCAATGCACACGTACATACAATCATTCTTAAAAATGCAACAATTGAAAATAGTTTTGTAAACGTATTTCAATATTCACTACCGGCTGTGATCATCTTTTGTTATGTTTATTTTTTGTATGTTTTTAGGCCCGGTTTTGGTAGACCGTAATGCTGTTTGTGTACATATATGACTTTGACTGGTTGGCCTGGCTTAGTTGCAACTCATTGTCAAGTAAACTTATCAGAGTACAAAAAAAATTTGTTCGAGTTGACGTTTGGAGTGCCATCGAGTTGGTGCTTGATTTGTTTGGAGTTGTTTCAATAGGGACCACCAAAAAGTCATTGAATGAAATGAAGAACCCCAAGATACATTTGTCTGTCTGTCATCTGTTTGCCAGTGTGTGCGTTTGTGTGTGTGTAATGTGTGTATGTTGACTTTTGTAGTGGCTACATTCGCTATGTGTTTGGCTTTTTAAGTATTTTGTTATTTGATTTCTATCAAAGTTAATAATGAAATTGGTAAATTGCGTTTTTTTTTTTTACTTATTATTACTTGTTATTATTATTGTGCGTTCGGGTGCGGGTGCGAGCTTTAACTGAGGCCTTGGGGTCTTACCTTTTGTCGAAAGATTTAATTTGCGATATCCATTGGGTACATCAGGTACAGAAACTATGTTTGTTGTTGTTGTTTTTATTGCATAAATTATAATTTATAAAAATCGTTTGATTTTATTTTGTTTTTCACAATGTTTGGGGGCACTTAATGGCAATGCCAAGCGAAACTTATTGCTGTATATTCAACAATTTATATTTCAATTACAATTGACATATTTTGCATAAAGATCTCAACTCTCAAATCGTGTGTTTTGCACAATTTATTTTAATTTTTCTGCAATGCTTTTTTAATGATTTTTTGTTTTCAGATTATTGCGAACATTGCACATTCATAGGTACTTCACAACACTTAGTATAAATTTGTAGCGCGACAAGATTTATGGGGTTTGTTTTGACAATGAAGATCTTGACATAATCATTTGCGAATCTTATGACGTAAATATCATCTTTCTTTCTCTATTCTGAGATTCACTTTGTGATCTTTAGCACTTATGTTTTGTGGAACTAAGAAGGTTCAAACGTTTAGACCGAGTTAACCGACACGTCGATAACGATAACGATGACACGATAACTTTCGAATTTTCGAACTTCCGACGGCTGTAAGTCGTCGTCTCCACTTTGTGCCTTACTGGCTATTGTAAGATCCGTTCAATTCGCCTTACAAAACGCTCTGTGTAGCCAACCGTATAGAATGCGCGCGTGCACCTTTCTGTGCGGATCACCGAAGCGACACAGAAGCAACAAACTTGATTTCGAAACAGGTAAGGTAGCTTTCGTTCAGTTTGAGCTCAAGAGCTCACACACAAACACAAGCTGAGCTCATTGTGTGTGTATTATTGTGAGCTCACCCAATGCGATCAACGATCATGCACTGAAAGAAATTTCCAAAAACAATAGCAAAAATGTTTGATGTGAAGTGGAAATGTGTTAACGTAGATGCAATGCATTTAAAGAAATAGTGTTCCAATTTTAGTAAAGATTTTTAAATAGCTATTATTTGAAATATTAAATTCTTAATGTGAGACAACAACCTGAAGTACTTAAAAAGGATACAGGAGTAAGAGAAACATGTTCAAGAAAGGTATCCAAAAAGCCACCCTACGGATGGATATTATTGTGACGAAAACATTCAAGTTAGGATGCATAAATATGGGGGTAAAAGCCATATTTAAATTTAAAGAAATTTACACAGTGATCGCTTGTATAGTTCGAGCTATAACACATCTTATACAACAACATTTTATTATTTGTAAACCTTAACATTTATTTTATTATTTTATTTAAATAATTACTTTAATTCCATTCGAATATGAGTTTTACATTCAAGTACAAGCAATTTATCATGCTACCTGCTATTTGGTTAATTTTCACTTATCACTCACTTTTTGTGTCAGTGTAGATGGCAGATCTTGCTCAGGTACACAGTGATACACACACAGGTAACTGACCAATACAAACAGCGAACCATGCCAATTGTTGACGCCCCTTTTTACACCAACAAAGACAACACATACATTTCTGTAAGCTTGAAGTGTGTGTTATTGCCGGCTCTCGTTAGCTCATTAGCCGGTAATCTATTCAAATTAGCCATAAATCAATTAAGTTAGCATTTGTTATGCCGCTGACTACTGTAAGTCAAACATATCCACACAAATTATTTATTTAAGCGAATTGACTGAAAAAACCAACCAATTAGTTTTATATATTCTATGCATAAATTCAATAATATTATTCATAGTGCGATTGCTTGCTGATTTTCAGTTGTGTTGGCAACTCTGTTCAAGCCCAGTTACTCACTGTTTGTGTTTGTGTGTGTTGGCTTAATGCGGCTTGCTGATTGGTCAGCATTCGTTAAGCTCCGTAAAAAAACTATTTACAGTTTTGTTGTTATGCTTTTGCGTTTTATTTTGTTTTCGCTTTCCACCACAATAGACAGCCAACTTCAGTGCATGTGTGTGAGCCAATCAGGCAACGCATTCGGCCTGTGCGTATGTATGTGTTTGTGTTTGAGTTATCGTAATAACTTGGCTTTTAATTGCCCCTAATTATATAATTAAAATGGCGCTGGAGTGAGCGAATGTTAATTTGTATTTGCGTATGTTTGCATTAAATTACATATACATATCAAAGTTCCTAAAGAATGTCAAGTTGTTCATATTCGAAAGTTGTATTTAAGGAAATTTTTACTTTTTCAGATTTTTGATACTTTAAAATTTACTTAATTTTTATTCACCTGCGAAATAAGTTTCTTTATCAACATTAATGTAACTTTAAAAAATCTTGAATTTTAATGTTAAGCTCATTATATAGGTCTGACCCATTGGAGTAGGCACGACATTCAACTGCGAAAACGTTCCATACGTTCTAAGAAACATTAAAATCACAGTCAATGACTTTAAAACAGGACTCGTGTCTTTCATTTGATGGCTTAGAATTTCAGCTATCAGTCAGTTTTATGCTTAATGTTGTTGTTGACTTTCATGAAATACCCGACAGAAATTAGCATTTAACAAAATGGTACATAAACAAATCGTGCATATGTGCGACGCTATATGCAATGCATATTTAATTAGTCGAATCAATCGATTTTCGAACGCATTTAGGTGTAAGACAGCAAGAAGCAATCGATTGAATACAAATTAAACTTATAATTGTCCAAACTAATGGGGGCTTAAGGGAGAGCTTAAAAGATGTCCAAAATATAGAGGAAAGCTAAAGCTTTCAAAGGTTTCAAAATATTTTAATGTAGTATGATTAAATTTAATAAAAAAAAAAAGTAAAATCTATTATTCATATGTGGAATACACTCCGCATAAGGAGTATATATATTCAGTCCAAAACAATAATGAATTTGTGACTACCTTTCCTTAGTTGTTTTAGTCCTTTCAATAAACTAATAAATTTTATGCATAACAGATTTTTTTTTGTTGCTTTTATTAATTCATAACTAATTATTTAATTATTTGATTAGGGTGCGTTAAGAGCTTGCTTAAGTATTTTACTTTTGTTCTGCGTTCACCCCTTAACTGGTAGGATGTTTAAGTCGTTACGAATATCTTTGTTTCTCAGGATCTTCGAATGGGCTCTCTGGACAATGTCCATGTTGCTGTTGTAAGCGTTCCCCTATAACTAAGAACCATAGGTCCAGATTGGTTTTAGAACCGAGTCTTAGATGAGGACCTTGTAGTCCAGACTAAGGGAAGAGCGAGCATTGAAAAGCCAGTGGAGGGCTATTGGCTTTCAGTTAAAGGTCTTCTGTCTAGGTGTAAGTTAGGTGAAGAGACCAGAAGTTAAGAATAAGATGAAGAGAGAGATGAGAGGTGGTAGTAAGAAAAGAGTAAGAGAGTAAGAGATTGAGCAGCTCATGAGTAAGCTCCAAAGCATCATAAAGTTAAACTGATGGAGTGAGATGAAGAGTCAGAGTTATAAAAGAGATCGACACAAAAACTATCACTTTCCTAAAGGCACCGTCAACTAAAATAAACGTGAATTCTGACAACCTTACTTGAATTCATGAGAATCGAGTAGAAGGATTTAAGAATTTAACTGTTATAAGTCAAGTTAAAACCTTAATGGCAGGTTGCCTATATTTACACTCGTTACCAATGTCCGTCACGGTGTCTGTCCGTCTGTCTGTCTGTCCGTCTGTATGAACGCAACTTTTTTACACGCTCTTCTAACTAGAGACTTGAAACTTTCCAATTCTCTTTATCTACAGGATAGGTGAAGAGACCAGGAGATAAGAATAAGATGAAGAGAGAGATGAGAGGTGGTAGTAAGAAAAGAGTAAGAGAGTAAGAGATTGAGCAGCTCATGAGTAAGCTCCAAAGCATCATAAAGTTAAACTGATGGAGTGGGATGAAGAGTCAGAGTTATAAAAGAGATCGACACAAAAACTATCACTTTCCTAAAGGCACCGTCAACTAAAATAAACGTGAATTCTGACAACCTTACTTGAATTCATGAGAATCGAGTAGAAGGATTTAAGAATTTAAGAATTTAACTGTTATAAGTCAAGTTAAAACCTTAATGGCAGGTTGCCTATATTTACACTCGTTACCAATGACACCGTCATGGTGTCTGTCCGTCTGTCTGTCTGTCCGTCTGTATGAACGCAACTTTTTTACACGCTCTTCTAACTAGAGACGTGAAACTTTCCAATTCTCTTTATCTACAGGATAGGTGAAGAGACCAGGAGATAAGAATAAGATGAAGAGAGAGATGAGAGGTGGTAGTAAGAAAAGAGTAAGAGAGTAAGAGATTGAGCAGCTCATGAGTAAGCTCCAAAGCATCATAAAGTTAAACTGATGGAGTGAGACGAACAGTCAGAGTTATAAAAGAGATCGACACAAAAACTATCACTTTCCTAAAGGCACCGTCAACTAAAATAAACGTGAATTCTGACAACCTTACTTGAATTCATGAGAATCGAGTAGAAGGATTTAAGAATTTAAGAATTTAACTGTTATAAGTCAAGTTAAAACCTTAATGGCAGGTTGCCTATATTTACACTCGTTACCAATGACACCGTCATGGTGTCTGTCCGTCTGTCTGTCTGTCCGTCTGTATGAACGCAACTTTTTTACACGCTCTTCTAACTAGAGACTTGAAACTTTCCAATTCTCTTTATCTACAGGATATGTAAAGAGACCAGGAGTGAAGAATAAGATAAAGAGAGAGATGAGAGGTGGTAGTAAGAAAAGAGTAAGAGAGTAAGAGATTGAGCAGCTCATGAGTAAGCTCCAAAGCATCATAAAGTTAAACTGATGGAGTGGGATGAAGAGTCAGAGTTATAAAAGAGATCGACACAAAAACTATCACTTTCCTAAAGGCACCGTCAACTAAAATAAACGTGAATTCTGACAACCTTACTTGAATTCATGAGAATCGAGTAGAAGGATTTAAGAATTTAAGATTTTAACTGTTATAAGTCAAGTTAAAACCTTAATGGCAGGTCGCCTATATTTACACTCGTTTCCAATGTCCGTTATGGTGTCTGTCCGTCTGTCTGTCTGTCCGTCTGTATGAACGCAACTTTTTTACACGCTCTTCTAACTAGAGACTTGAAACTTTCCAATTCTCTTTATCTGCAGGATAGGTGAAGAGACCAGGAGATAAGAATAAGATGAAGAGAGATATGAGAGGTGGTAGTAAGAAAAGAGTAAGAGAGTAAGAGATTGAGCAGCTCATGAGTAAGCTCCAAAGCATCATAAAGTTAAACTGATGGAGTGAGACGAACAGTCAGAGTTATAAAAGAGATCGACACAAAAACTATCACTTTCCTAAAGGCACCGTCAACTAAAATAAACGTGAATTCTGACAACCTTACTTGAATTCATGAGAATCGAGTAGAAGGATTTAAGAATTTAAGAACTTAACTGTTATCAGTCAAGTTAAAACCTTAATGGCAGGTCGCCTATATTTACACTCGTTTCCAATGTCCGTTATGGTGTCTGTCCGTCTGTCTGTCTGTCCGTCTGTATGAACGCAACTTTTTTACACGCTCTTCTAACTAGAGACTTGAAACTTTCCAATTCTCTTTACCTATGGGATAGTAAATTAAAGTGTCAAAATTGGGGCTCTACGATAATTGGGGGGCTGGCAAATCGATAAATTCGATAACTCAAAACCGATAAATCAACATATTTCGCACATCCTTACAGCTAGAACTACCAAATTTGGTGGGCAGATAGCTACAATCAACCCCCAAAAAACTGCATAAAAATTTTTGGAGCAAAGCTCACCTATTCTGCCCCTAGCCCCCCCCCCGCATTTTAAAATTAAAAAAGCCTACATCTCCCACAGTTTTTGAGCTATAGCCACAAAATTTGGTGCCAAGATAGGTGATGATGACCCCCAAAAAAACTGCATCAAAAGTTTGGATGCCACGCCCACCAATACTGCTCTAACCACCCCCGGCCGCCCCAACGCTTCGTCAAAAACGAGAATGCGTGTAGCTTCCAGAGTTGTGGAGCTAAAGCAACCAAATTTGCTTGCCTTGCTGGCGTAAAAGCTCTTTTTTATTAACATGAACTTAAAGCTAATCAATGTATTTTTATGTGCATAACTCATTCAAGAGTTTTGTTTAGAATCCAAGCCTGCTAGTTTTTTGGGCATTTCTGAACATAATACAAATGATGAGTCATTTAGGCAAACAAATCACATACACATCGACCGGTCGCCCTTTGAACTACAGACGCGTGGCGCAGCCTAAAGGAAAAATAACAAAAATATCGCAACGTGATGAGTCAAACACGTCTGCCAAGTCGAAGCTATCAGTTATTGACTCGGCAGCTTGCATATTAACTAGGAGTAAGTGTGGCAAGCTGGTTTTTATTTTCGTTTTTTTGGCTAAGAGGTTAGCAGGCATTGTCGCCGGTTGTCTGCTTTTGGGTCACATTAAGGAAGCGAGCGGAAGTCAGGCAGCACGCGCCGTTTGTTGTTCCCTGGTTAAAGACTTTGATGAGACCGATTACCGTTTCGACAATTGATCTGAATATGTTTGAATGCTAAGATTTGTAGATTATGTAAATCTTCAATTATAGTGCTGCATCGTTTAAGCTTGGCAGATGCAATTGCCTCTCTTAGACACGTCCACACTCACACATTCTCGCTGCTGCTCTAGTTGTTAGCTGTTTTGTGGCCGAAAGCAATCCCACGCCTATAAATATTTGGACGCACGAGTCAAATGTCGTATTTCATTAGTCCATGTTAACGTTGGCACAGCGGTGGGCTTATCCCAGCCCTGCTACCCAAAACAAACCAATAGAATTGTAAAATGCGCGCCTACAAAAACCGAAAACGGCCCGAATTGAATTACATGAAAATGCGCATTGCGTTGCGGAAATCGTACAAACTGGTCATGAAAAATGCATCACCCAGGCAAACTGCAGAGGTAGAGCGAGAGCGAGAGAGAAAGAGAAAGAGATAGAGAGAGAAAGACAATGAGACCAGACTGACGGCCAGACCATAAAAGTTAAGTCAGACAACAGACGACAGCATCTTCATGGCTTTTGGTCCTGGCTTAGGGTCTGCGTCTATAACTTTGACTCTGGCTATATGGCTCTGGTTATGTTCTCGCTTCTCTAGTTCCTGGGTGAGTGATGAAAATGTACGACTTTTGCTTGCGGCCCTAAATGTGCACACAAAAAATATTAAGCACTATTATGCCAATACTCAAAGGTACCTAAACTAAGTCGCTTAATATGAAACACAAAAGAAAAGCTTTAGAAGTACTAGAAAGAGAAAGTATTTTTATATATTAAATATAAATAAATTATGTATTATAATATCAACCCAGCCATTAATTAAGTAAAGAAAACATTCCTGAAAATTAAGCTTAAAAGTCTCCAAAGCTTTAAGTGATGTATAAGAACATTACAAAGCAGTAAAATAATTATCAACAAAGTCGTAATAAACTTTAAATTTTTAATATTATTTTTTAGCTTATAAATATTACTTTTTAAGTCAACTCACTAATAAGGGTATGCAAGATTCGAATATTACACACAGTTCACAGCTCGCCTCTATGCTATGTATTTAGTTACAGTTACACACACATACGCACTGTGACTAGAGAGTGAAAAAGAAAGAGATAGATAGAGTATGGAAGAGAGAGAGCGGGGTAGAGTTAGAGTTGTTGTTGTGTTGACTGGTCGACTCTGTGGTCCAGTGGCGCCCGGGGGCGACCAAACTTGACCAAGTCAATTCGATCCGAAACGGAGGACGACCAGCCGTCTAGGTGGTGCAGTCTGGTGGTGTTGGTGCCGACTGCGACTGTGGCTGTGGCTGTGGCTGTGGCTGCGGCTACACTCGCTGAAATCAATCGATTCGACATTATTATTAATTTTTCATAACTTCTGCTGGCGGCCCGTCGGCTGGCGGCTGACGGGGTCCAGTGTGCAATATGGCGCCCTAAAACCCCGGCTCGATGCCATGTGAAACTAATCTATTTGTGCGGGCAGAAAAAGGGCCGCCTTTTAGTTCGTCGTCACCGTCATCGTCTTCGTCTTCGTCATCTTCGTCGTTGTTGGCCTCTTCATCGAGTTTGAGCGTGTTATCTGCTATCGCTTCGCTTTGATCTTTTACCGCTTCTGCTTTGCATAATAAATTCGCTATCGATGAAAACTAACTTGGCTTTAACCTGGTCGGCCGCTCGATCGGTCGTTCGGTTGGTCGAACTTGGCCCCAACTATTGTAGCTCTTTTGGGATTTCCCCGGCAATTTGTTTGGCAGCGCTTTGCCAGCGCCTTTGGCCATTGGCTGTTTAATTCGATTGCCTGCGCGATTTTTGCTTTGGCTTAACCATTTTATTACAATAGCATAATTTTTTACTATGCTTAATGAGTTCTGCTTTGATTAGTTTTCATAGGATATTTTTTCGTTGCTGCAGTTTTAGTTTTTCGCTTTGGGCATTTAGTTGTTGTTTGTTGGGTGTCGTTGGCAAAGGCTCAATTTGCCGAGGTGGAGTCTGGAACTGGAACGCGGGGCCCCCAAGTAGTTAGCATTTGCTTATTGAAATGTTGCAAATTGATTTTTGCTGCGCCGTTTTGGCCAACAACACAATTAACCTACAGGAAAATAATCAAATATATTTACATAAACATATTTTTCTAACTATTTACGAAATCAGTACATACAATGTTGCCTAATCATTAACTAATCCTAGAAGTTTAAAGGGTTAAAGTGTAAACAGCTTAAATTTAATACTATTTATAGTTTCATTCTCTCTTGTTTTAATTTAAAACGTTTTCTAAGTAAGACAAAATTAAACTACTGCTGGCAGAAATACTACAGTTGTGCGGTTATGATTAAATATTACTGTTTGTTGCATCAAATTACAAACTCTTGCATGGTCGAATATTTTAGATATTTAACAATTTATTTCTCTACGTTTTAAATACAATTTAAAAAAATACGTTAGGATTTTTTTCCTTTCTTTAAAAAACAAGCAGTGCACTGCTTGAAAACTGCTGCTTGGGAAGCAGTTGAAAAGCAGTTCATAAAATACTTATGCTTATGGCAAAGAGCTTTTGCATGTCAGCCATATAACTTTGAAAGCACAAATATAGCAAGCACACGGCCCCTTTATTAAATTATAAATTTAGCAAAAATTACAATTTTTACATTTTAACAGAAATTTAAACATCACTGGTTTGCTTAAATTTTTATTTTATTCTCATAATTCAACAATTATGCACATATGTATATGTGCTAAGGAGCGTTTATGAATATATATATGTATGTATAGGTGAGCTCGTTGGTCTTTTTCAGATTCGCCTTTGAGCAATTCTATAGATATTTGCGCACTTTTAAGTGGCCTTGACTTTGCGTGGTAGAAGTGAATGCAATGCTTAACAAATTACGGGGAAATAACAAAGCTCAACAATAATAGCAGTCAAAATATCGCCAAAACACACACATTAAACTTCGAAACATACTGGAAAAAACCGGAATACATATATGTATTATTGATAATTTTTTTTGTAACATGCGCGACTTTCTGAAATGTCTAAATATATCTTGGACGGACATCTATTGATAACCATATATCGTTGGCTGTCAGGCCATGTTGTTGACATTATTATTATTATTATTCTTTTTTTTTTGTTGGCAAGCGCCGGAATAAAAGCGATTCACAAAAAATATACATATATGAATAATTTTTGATGTGTTTATGTGCGTTTTATAGAGCTGGGCGCGTGTCGGATTTTTATTTTGCAGCAAGCGCACCATTGGGTGATTATAATAATTATAATAGATTATATGAGTGTATTTTATTTGTACTGTTCTGAAGCATTTTAGTGTATGCAAATGTATTATAATCTAATAGACGACCTTACCATAACAAAAGAAACAATGCCTTTGGTATTTGTTTTGGGCAAGAAATAGTTTTTAAAAGTTTTGACCAGAACTTTCCTTTCTATTATTATCTTTTAGTATTATCTTTCCAAACATCAAATAGGGAATAGCTTGAATAGACAAAGAAATCATTAAAAACCCTGCTAGAGCGTTGCTTTAAATTTAAAACTGCCTTTATTTTTTAAGTAGATTATCTTATTTGTTCGAAAATATATTTTATTTACCTTTATGTTATCAAAATAAGAATAATTCAAAGATCTTTGCCTACGAAATTACTAGTTATAAAAGCAAATTTTCTTCTTGATCTTTGGAACTAGACAATTAGATCTCAATTATATATCGCTGCTTATTAAAATAATTCCCCAATTAAATTGTGTTCATTTATGACTTTGTTGATAATTGATCAAAAATAGATATGGACAAATAACTTATTTTTGCACTCAACTTGTAGAGTATTCAATCTTCGTTCATTCGCTCATGTAGATACTTTCCTGTTTGTATTTGTTTTAGCCAAAAAAAAAAGTAATAAATACATTGAAAATGGAGGCGTGAGTTAGCTGTTTTGGGTTTGGCGCGTGTTTGTTTCAGCTTGACAAAAAAATAATATTATAATAATTTTTTGGCACCTTTTTTGCATACGCAGTTTAAATGAGCATCGCTATCGCTGCTGTGTATCTAACAAACATTCCATCCTCTACACTTATCTCCCCCCTTACTGCATAACAATTGCTTTGTTTGACCGTATCTTTTGTTTTATTCGTTCGCTCACACGTGTTTGCAATTGAAACTGAAAAGCGCTAAAGGTAGAAAGAAACAAAACACAAACGAGCCCATTAAAATCACACAAAACCGTCAGTGCTGCCATTTTTTCAACAGCTAAAAAAGCTAGACCAAAAAAAATAAATAAAAAAGCAGAATCCCAAAGAAAACAAGTTAGACAATAGATTTATATAATTTTTTAAAGAAATAATTATTCAAAATAGGCTAAGCGCTCTCTTCCTGCTTATTTGTTTTTGTTGGCAATGCCACAAAATCGACTTAATATTTTGTTATCTTGCGCAAAGACTTTTACTGCATTTGCAGTAACTAGAGAAAGCCCGTTTGGGATCTGTTAAGCTCTTCCTCAGCCATTTCTAAGACTCCGATCACTGCATGGTATATATCTTAATATTTCACCTTAATGTTAACGATAGAAGCTGTGGAAGTTTTAGTAAAGGCTAGAGCTCACGCGATAAAAATGAATACTGATTCTTTTTTGATATAAATTTATTATTTATCATAGAATTAAAAAAAAAAAAAATCTACTACTTAAAGGGCAAAAAATATCAGTTTGAATGAATCGCGTTTTAAAAATAGGCAGATCTGACGGGAAAAAAAGCGGAAACGGCAACACTGGCAAGGAGACGGTAGGTCGAGATAGTGAGAAATGGGAGGAGAATAGGGTGACAGCCGATGACTGTTTTGTGAGACAACTCATGTGTTATGCTAATTTCTACATACGCTACGCTTTTTTATTTCGTTTTTGCTTGTGTTTTAGTATATTTTTCAGCTATGTCAAAAAACCGGAAATCAGACAGCGGGTCTCTCTGTTTTTACCGTTGGTTCAGCAAGCGTCACCTGAGTGCTCCCTTGGCCTAGGGCATTGAATTACATTTGTAGTGACACGCGCAGCGGGTTGTAACACCCACAAATACACACCAAGACACACACACACAAACACACACACAAGCATACCACAGAAAAAAGCAATCGGCCGTAACAAAATTTTCGACACGAGCGGCAAAATTCACTAAAGAGCGGGAAGGCAAGAAAGCAAGGCGAGGGCAGCGAACCAAAGCGAAAGACAGAGAAGAAGAGAAAGCGAGAAAGCAAAGTAAACGAGAAGTAGGCCTGAAACAAATTGTTTACATCTTGTGTTTCGCATTTGAATGTTGAAGCAACATTTTTTGCTAGCCACATTTTGTTTGTTATTGTCGGTCTTGTCAGGCAGCATAAAACAAGTCAATCGGTGGGCGCATGTGAAGCTGAAATGTGTGTCAACACTTTGACATTTTCAAAATAGTTAATGGTTGCTTTATCATATTTTTCGTGTTCATTTAGACACACTGTGTTGTTATGGTAATTAATTTAAGTCAATGCCTGATAAGCTGTACGTCTCTAACATCAATAAATAAGCAATAAATTGATATGAGTCGTGATTATGGCTATTTATAAAATTTTTTTATGCGTTTAGAGCGAACTAAATTATTTATTAAGCTTATTTAAAAAAATCATCACATAAAAATTTTGATATTGATTGGATAAGGAACAACAAATGTACAAAGATATGTAAAAATAAATTATAACTAACTTTATGATAAAAAAAATTAAGTTTGTTTGATTCACAATATCAATGTTTCTTTTAACTTCGTGTGCACTTAGCTTTTATACTAAAAGCACTTTCGACGTTTGTGTCGGGTGTACAGCATTTGTCTGCTTCTAGCGGCCATTTAAACGCCAAGCAGCAGCCAGCGCCGTTTCATTCAGCTTTGCGCTGTCGTTCCATGCGCTTCGCTTAAGAAATAAACGTCCGCTGTAGCAAGCTAAAAAGGCACTTCAGAATTTACGTATTTCGTGTCTCCCTCTCTTTCCTTCTGTGTGTGCGTGTGTGTAAAGTGCTCGTGTCTAAACTCGTAACGAAAGCGAAAGTTTGTTTTTGCACGCGTGTTGCTATAAGCAGCGTCGACGGCGACATCTGTTGTCCAATAGTTGCGCACGAGTCGCAGTTAGCGCCGCATTCTTCATTGTTGTTGTTGTTGTTTATATGGTTGTTGCCGTAGTCGTTGGCGCTAAGACTACCCACATATAACATAATAGATTGAAAGCGTGTGAATAAAAAAAAAAATATATATATGCTCATTAGTTTCAATGAGCTTGCAATAAATTAAATAAAAACGTGTTTATGCTGTGTCTCACTGTCTCTGTGTACGTGTGTAAGTGTAAGTGTTCAACAGCAACAAAGTTATAGCAGCAAACCGCTGCTACACAAAACAGAAGCAACTTCGAAAAGCACCAAACATTCCTGCAACATTTACTGCTCAACGCTTTCTAGCAAAATCAGCAACGGGTAAGTTTGGTTAACGCGTAAATTGGCCCATAAATCTTCTAGCCTAAGGCGCCAAACAAAAAAAATTGCCACACGTGCCGGCTGTTTAAGCTGATTGTCACACAGTGAGCATTCAATATTGCAGAGAGCTTTCAGCTCGCATTTTCAGCCTCTTCCTCCCACTCTCAGATTAGCTGACTGTCTCGCTCTTTGTGTGTGTGTGTGTGTGTGTGTGTGTGTGTGGGCGCGCGTGGAAGCATATATTAAAGAACTATGCGCCTTTGACGCGCATTTTCTTGTTGCTCTTCCCTTCTTACTTTAATGCTATGGTGCAAGGACCCTAATCAACATTTTTGTGCGCTTCACCTTCTCAAGGACGAATGGTTATGGTGAGAGGGTGTGTCTGTGTGTGTGTGTGTGTGTGTGTAGGCGTGTGGTCTTGTTTCTTGGTTGCTGACGTATAATTTTTGCCCTTTGGCCTTTTATCTGCAGTATTGTGCACAATGCAACTGGGTCACATGGCGTATACGTAATATTGATTTCGTAATGCAACATAGTCTTAAAATACCTTATGAAAAATATAATATTCACAAAATGATATTACTATTTTAAGACTGTTTCCGGTTTTTTGAAACACATTTTTAATATTGTTCTATTTATACATTATTCTGGAACTAAATCTTGAGGCAATTGCCCCGTTTATGGTGCCGCTTTCGTTTCGTAGTAGCAGACGCACTTAATCAGTAATCATTGTGACTTGCTGCTTGTTAAGTGGAGCACATAAAGTGCTTCGTACACATAAAAAGAGAGACAAACGATTTAGTACTGTGAAAAGTTTTTATTTTTTGCACTTATTGTGGGTTCAGCAGAAAAAGCAAATCAAGCTGTGACTTCAACAACATACTATTCAACCCGCTGAGTGAAAGCAGTTTATTTACTTATGTTTTGTGAATTAAAGCCTTTGTTTGGCTTCGACTTTGATTCGGGTCATGGAAGCATTTATTTGGGCAATGGAATGACAACTTATTTACATAAATGTATACATAAGAAAAATAATTGAAAGAAATTACAAAGAAATTATTGAAATAAATAAAAATCCATGTAAAGAACATGTATAAGCTGTTTTTGGCTTGAAATTAAAACTGTAATTGGGCCTACACAAGAAGATTTTTATGTATGTATACATTAATAAAAAAGCCTTCAGCTATACAAACAGTAGAGCATTCAAAAACAACATAAACAATCACATCAAATACAATTTGCGATTTTGCTGCTCTAAATTGTGAGGAATTAGGACCTAGGGGAGGAGGTGAGCTGCCAGTTCGGCAATCCCAGTCGCAACACGTGCGCCGTTAAATCAATAAAAACAACAAGAGTAAATAACAAAAAAAAAAAAAAAACACACACACACGCACACATCAGCGAGGGCAGCATAGAAATTCATTAGCACTGTATAAGAGCTTATTATATGTGTGAGTGTGCGTTAGTTTTTGTGAATACAAATACCATTGAAATTGTGATTTAGCCCAGTGGGACTTTTGTATGAAGGGAATCTACATGTGTGTGAATGACTTTTGGCATTACTTTGGTAGGGCTTTGCTCAGGTTATTGTATGCTTTGGACAACGTAGTGATCACAACTTGCCGAAAAGTTTCAACTGGGTGAATTATATTTTTATGTTTTTTTTTTGTTCGTCTTGCTCACATGTCGCCGCTACTCGATGGCTTGTGTTGCGCTCTTTTAACACCGCCCGCCCGCCTGCACACACACACTTACACAAGAGCGCTTGCTCATGGTACGTTTGTCTGCGCGCTGCTCGTGGCAATAAAATTATCACAATTTTGCTGTCGCTGGCGACGTCGCTGACAAGGCGCGACTCTAACTGTGATTTTATGACAGTGTATTTATAATTTATGCCAGCAACTAAAAGTTGATTCGCTTTTTCGTTATAGCTTTTTGTTGTTGTATGCTATTCTTACCGGCTTTGGGTCCCACACGTGTATGCAATCGCTTAATCAGTATTTGCATATAGTATATGGGCGTGTGTGTGTGTAGCAGTGTTGACAGGTTAGCTTATTTCAGGCTAGATCTACCATATTTAAAAATGGAATAGCTTATTAAATTTGCAAATAGTTAATAGCTATAAGTCTAACATTTCAGTCAATGTTGCAAACATTTCATTGGCAGGTGGTAAGAAATACGATCGAACTATCATTAGATCGCTGCTGTTGACAACTTATGTTGGGCATTGAAACTACTGATGAGGCATTTGTCTGGGTTAGCTTTCGGTTACAACACAAACCAGTTGGGAATTACAAGCTATTTTTTTTCTTGCATTTGGATGTAGCTACCTTTTTAGCATATTTTTAGCTTGTTTTAGCTTATTTTTCCCCAGAATCTAGCTTATGCGGGCGCTCAAAACCTGGCAGCACTGGTGTGTAGAGCCCATTTTAAAATGCGACAAACGACGACTAAAGGGTCATTTACATATGTATGTATATATATTGAATACGTAGTCTGAAAAACGGTAGCAATAACAATAAAATTTGGCTAATTTTCAATGACAAAAATTAGTTTGGCGTATCTAATAGTCATATTAGGAAGCTTAGTCAAATGATTTTTAAAGTCGCTTTTAGTGTGTGGAATGTGAAAAAGATTTGTGTCTGTCTGTTGACTTTAGAAATAGTAAATCGACTTGTTTGAGATTAGGAAGGATTCAACATTAAATCGTATCTAATAATAATTCCCTACCTTATCAACCTTATATAATTTTTAGATTTTTACAAAAGCTTTTTGATAACAACGATTATAAGCTATTAATCATGCATACAGCCCCTTATGCAAAAATAATATAGTAAACTAAGTAAATCTAAAAATAGTTTTCTAACTGAGTCATGTGTAATTTGAGCGTGACTTACGCTCAACCCCTCTTGGTAAAGCCCGTCATATGAATAACTGTTTGACACGCTCAAATAAAATTTAAGCGGTTCGTTTAATAAAAAATAGGAAACAATTAAATTTATCTGACTGTTAAACGTTGATGCAATATTTTCTCCACATACAAAATTATATTGTAGGGCATACACAGAACTTTGGCATACTTATAAACGGCAAGTATCATCAATACATACAACAACAAACAAGCAACGATAACCAGTTGAGCGCTAATTGCTGACCCAATAATGCGAGTCACACGCCATGTCGTATGTAGCTGTAAATTGCTACACGCGCGTGTTGTTCGCCAATGTGTGTGCGTGTGTATATGAGAGAGAGAGAGAGATCTGCTGTGCATTTACGTTAGTGAGTGAGTGTCATTAGGGTAAGCAAGTTCAATGTCTCTACCTACACAATGCTCAACAGCAACACTTCTCCTTCTCTGCGAACAAAGCTGGCGCATTGTGATAACTGACGCGTCGGTCATTAAGTGTCACACGTGCAGCAGTTTTGTAGTGAAAATAGACGGCGGATGTATGTACATACATATGTATCATGGAAAGCCAAAAGCTTAGCAGTCTTTGATCATTGTCAGAGTACCCTGCAAAATTTTGTAGTGGGTTTGTTTGGGTTTAAAGTCAAAAGTTTTTTTTATTTTTGTTTTTGAAATTTTTAAACTAAATACAACGATTAAGATAGATCAAAAAATTTTCTAATTAGGACATTATATAAATTGTAAATAGGTCATAAAGTAGTCGACTGTAGCTAAGCACCTTGCATTCTGGCTTGTTGTTATTTAAGCTTATTTTATGTTTACATTAGCGAAATAAATTTGCTGTTTGCTGTTATTTGGAGCAGAGCAAAGGCATACATAAATTACGAACATCAGACGAACCTCCAGCTAACCATACCCTCAATGCCCTCGAATGACAAAAATAATAATGATGACGACGAACATGATGATTATAGTAATAATGAGCAAACAATAATAAAAACAAACACACGCGCCGCTTATGGCTGTTGCCTTTTGTTTTCGCTAAGGTCTGCGGTTTGTTTCTATCTTTATCTAAAGCAGCTGTATGTGTCTTTGAGTGGGGGCTATTCTCTTTTTATGTGGATGGTAGAGCTGTGGCATTCATTTGACCAGCATATGCTCGTGGGCCATAACACAAGACGTAGTCAAACGGTTTTGACGACCTTTTGCCTGTTCGTTCGTGTGTGTTTTCTAAATTTAAACGGCTGACTGACTTATCAAGCCACGGGTAGTCAAAGCGCACTTGTGCTACAATAAGTTACATTTTATAAAACTTTTTCTAAAAATAGTTTAGTCACGCAGCGGTAAAGCTGGTTTTGACAGCCACCAATCAGAGCATATTCAACCAGCATTTTAAAGGGCAATTTCATATTTTCTACTTTTACCCAGAATTTGTACCTATTAGGAATTCTTGGAATTTCAGCATTAATTGTACCAAATAAGTGTTTTTTTATTTATCTTTTGTGCTCCAATTAATTTTCGTATTGAAGTCTATCTATTTGTGTTTTATACTCGAATTATCAGTTGCAATGCTATTTTTAAAAATTGTATTTTGTGTTCTAGGCTCTATCTTTATGGGTTGTTTTTAAACTAATAAATCAAATACGTATACGTATTTTTCATAATTTCAATTTAATGTCATTATTAGAAACGAGACACATGCGAATGACTTGGCACATTTTTTTTCTGGATCTGTTTTTGGACTTTTAACATTTTTATTTGTGCAGCTGGCTTGTTTTTTTTTTTGTCGCTATTTGTCTATTTTAAGATATTAATAGACGCAAATATCATTAGGCGGAAGCCCATGACAACTATATATAGAGCTTTGTTTAGTTTTCTTTTTAAATGGGGTTAGCTGAAAAACATGTTGCCACAGATGGTAAACTTAAAGTTTTGTGTAATTGTTGCACTGTTAGAGTAGAATAGAGCACGATGTCACTTAAAGCTGAATGCTGTTAGTTGCGCCACAGGCGGAAGTAATTCGTCATCAAGTATGCGCCCCAATGCACAGCGGGCGATACACGTGCCTGCAAATCAAATTGTGTTTGTGTTTATGTGTGTGTGCCTTTGTGTGTTCGTATAGCCTATGCGAAACTAATTAATAACGTTTAATGTTTCGCATTTAATGATGTGCCAAATAATCGATGTGCTTGTGTCCACACCAAAAGCGAAAAATTAGGAATCAAGTGCTTTCAAGCATAACACATTCGCCATGGAATGCATTTATTAGCCGTAAAGATTTAACGTTAAAAACATCAAATTATGTACTAAACAAACGAATAAAGCTACATCAAAAGGCAACAACAATTGAAGCCCAAAGTGAATGCTCCAATACCCCTGGCTGAAGTTTTGTGAACAAAGTCAGCTTAGCTAATATGCAGAATGGAACGGCAGAAATACTATATTCATCATTAACTGACGCAGTTTGTGTGTTGTTTCAAATTTTTGCTTTATGGTTTGCGCGGTGAACTCGTTTAACTTAACGCCGAACAATGTCAGCCTTTTTGCACTTTAAAATTTCGAAAGCTTAGACTTATGATCGTTTATTGTATGCCATGTGCCGTCCCTCTCCCTCTCTCTCTCTCTCTTTCTGTACAAATAAACAAAGTTTTTGTTTATCGATTTATAATTTTCGTCATGGTCACAAAATGCTTTCAACTACTTTAATAACGAATTCGAAATTACATTTTCCAAGTAGCAGCAAAAACTTTCGTGTAAACCTTGCAAATATACAATAAATGGTCATTAAAGGAACAGTTGTAAAAGATTATTAACATTGAAGAAAAGCAAGATAATTAAGTTATCATTAAAATATGGCACTCATCCAATTGTAGCCGTAAGAAGAACGTGATCAACCGGGGCATAATTGTCTATATGCTAAAAGTAGTGATTTATTTATTCGTTTTAAAGTGCTCGTTTTGTAAGACTTAAGCCTATAATTAATAGCATTTATGCTGTACGTTCTATTTTTATATCATTTTTCGGGGTAATTGACTTCACTTTGGCCTTTAAACGACCTGCTGTTTGTGGAACCTTTCGTTCTGTGTATTTGTGTGTTTGTGTGCATTTAAGTGCTGGGCAGACATTTTCGCGTGGCTGGCCTTTGTTTGCCATTAGCAAAGCAATTGGGTCATCGTGTGGCACACGTGTGGCTCATTAAATGTTTTTTATTTTCTTTTATATTCACTTTGCTTGTCGCCATGATAAATTTTAATCGCGTAGCTGTGGCAATTCAATTGGCAATACTGCACACTTACCAAAACCAATAAAGTCAACGTCTCTCTCTCTACCCATTCTCCCTCGCCACTCCCTCTCTATCGCTCTCTCTTTCTCTATTGCTCTTTCATTTTGTATTGATAAGTTGCTTGTACGTATGTATGAAATTGCAAATGTTTAAGGTTTCTTACTCTTATCTTCCAATGTCGGCATGATGTTAATTCTGTTATTAGAAGGGGGGTTTTTTTTTTAATATTTTCACATGCTCCAGAAATGTTACAAATCGGATTACAAAGTCACCTTTTATTGTGTTTTAAGTGCAACGTACACCTTGTATTTGCATAATACATTGTGGTTATTCTCTGCCTACCAGTTATTAGCATATGTAATTGAGATAGCATGATAATTAGCACTTAGCTATATTGAGACTAGGTAAATGAGCAGTTGCAGCTTTAAGTATTTCAAAACGATATACATATATAAATATCTAAAGAAAAGGCACACAAATCATAGCAATCAGACATATTATAGACTGAGAGTACTTTCTTTCCCAGTTCTTTGACACTTTCTACCTCGTTTCTGAGCACTTCACTTCACAACGAGCATGCGAGTCTAACTATAAATCCCAAGCAAATAAAACAAACCAACTTTTATGGGAAATATGCAATGGAAAGTTTTTCGTTTTTAGGTATCTTTTGTTAAATATTTGTTTTAGCAGCGGCGTCTTCAAATAAAATAGTGTTGTCATTGCTGCTGTTGTTGTTGTTGCCCGTGGTAATTGGCACGTGTTGTAGTGTTAAATCAAATAAAGAAGGCACTTTGGGTCAATGAGAAAGAAAAAAAAAAAGGCTTATGAAGTAAGAATAGTTGAAGTTTTTTGGTATCTAATTTCTATTATTATACGTAACGTATGCGTAATGTATGTAAAATTCATATATTCAGAAAGCGTATGCGTTGCCGCTAATGAGAGTTAAGTTATCATATGCTTAAATGATTCAAATGGCTAATGCGTTACCGGAATTGCTTGGAACATTTAAAGCAAATGATGCAATATAAAACACTTTTCATGACTCGCGTGTTCTCCAAGCAAAGTATAGCAGACGGCTATGTGTGTGTGTTTGTGTGTTTCAGACTTCACAGAAAGCCATATTATTAGCATGACAATGTATGATTGCGTTCGTTGTTGTTGTTGTTGTTGTTTCAAAGTGTACCCCAAGCTGCGAAACAGCGTAACATGTACGATACGCCAAGTAAACTTCAATCCGACGTCGACGCCACCAACAGAAACTTAAGCGGCGGCGAGAGTTTCTTGAACTTGTTTTTGTTATATCTCTTACGCTTGTGTAATTCTTTAAAGCGATGACAATACAAATTTAATGTGAGTATATATGTATAATATGTACATATATGGGCGAGTCTGACTGTTTTGGCTGCCTGACTTACCCAAAGCAAGAGCCACGCAGCCGACGAGCCAATTTCATTTGGCTTTGTCTCAAAGTCTCAAAAGTCAATGAGCTGAGTCCGGACGGTCTTTTGTTTTATATTTTCGAGATGACTTGACAGCCGGCGTTTCGTGTCCAACAATTATTTGGCTAATTTTATGCGCACGCAATGGCAGCTTACATTATTGTCATTGATTGACAGTCCCTAGTCGGCTATACAGCAAGATGCAAGGCCTCAGCGTGTTTCAAATTGTTTGCCAAACACCTGACTTATTTACGAATTACTATACATAGATTTGTATTGTTATGAACTTGTGATTTTGCATGAGTCAAGGTTTTATTTATTTATTTTTTGCATATTTTTTTTTGGCCAGCAGCGGCACGTGTTGCTTGTTTTGTGTCCAAGCCAATTTTGGAAGTAGAACCCGCCAGGGGATTTTATATCATATATATTTGTTTGAAACTTTTCTTTATTTGTATTCATGTATTTTATATTTACTCAAGCAGTATGTATTAAAGAGAGTCTTTTGACTGTGGCATAGAAAATATTACAATATATACCTTAACTATGAATTTACTTTCCGATTTAAGCGTAATTTTTAATTTATTTATTTTAGCTGTATTTTAAATTAATGTCTTCTGTTCATAGTTGACAATAAATAAATAAATAACAATCAAAATAAATACTATGAAACTTTCATTCAAATGTTTCAAAGCGTGAAGCAATTCTTGATTTAAATATTGTTAGCGCTCAATTCAGCTTTTCCCATTCATTTCATTTGTTTATGGCTTGTGAGAATATGACTCAGATCAGCTGAAAATCCCTCTTTCAGTTTGCCGTATGAATGGGTTACAGCCTGCCCGCCCGACTCCCCTTTTGTTGTACAAAGATGAGGGAATTTAAGAAATGGCTCATGCACGGCAAGTTAAGTATGCCGCTGGGGCCATTCTCTGTTTGTTTGCTGAGCCTGGCAGACGTTGCGCTTCACGGTTGTTGTTACATTTGATTCGGGGCTGTGGCTTTGTTTGATGGCTTCGCCGACGTGCCTATAGGGCTAAACAAATTTATATACATAATGCGTATACTTTTTGGCCAGATGTCGGAATGCTATGCTGAATTGTACTTTAAGCTATGTTTGTTGCCACATTGACAACTGTAAGGCTGTTGGCATTTTGTATAATCCGCTTTATAGATGCCACGCACACAACAACCTCCTAAGATACACAAGTATTTGAAATGATAATGCTTCTTGGTCGCACACTTTGCAAATGTAATTACACTCAAGAGATACACGTGCCGACAATAGCATTTCCGCTGTCTTCTTCCTTCTATTTTTCTTCGTCTTATTCTTGTTGATTTTGTTGGAGAAATGTTTTCAATTTGAATTTGAATTTGACTAGCTGACTGGCGACAGAGGCTGCCTAGGGCTCATCTGCCTGAGAAGCAGCACAGCAATGGCAAAAAAACGACAGCAACAAAGTGCAAAAAATAATACTTGTACAGTCGAACTTCCATATAACGAACTTTTTCTATACAACGAAGTCAGAAACCAGAACTCTGCAATTTGATTCAGTCAAAAAATCTTTCTATGTAACGTATTTTCTCTATAACGAGGTTTTTTCTTCTCCCCTTGAGATTCATTAAATAGAAGTTTGACTGTACATAAATCTATATATATATATATCTCTTGGGTATTCTTCATGTAAAAACCGACTGGGACTGGGACTAGGGCTTTAGTATTTACCTTTTTGTGCAATTGGCCCGCAAGCAAATGCGCGCGAATATAATAATACACAGTCTTGGCAATGCTACATTTCGAGGCGTTCAGCTGCTTTTGGGACAGTCAGACAGTTAACTTAAATGACTTTAGTTTTGGGAATTCCGTGCATAATTTGAATTTTATTTTTGCTCAAGAAGCGAGTAAGCTGAATAACAATTTTATATTTGCTTTAAGGCTTTCTTCACACGAGAGACTCAAATAACAAAGGGAATTACAATACACTTTGTTTTTAATAATTAAAAAATCACTTAAGATCATGTATTGAAAGCTTGTTTGTGTAAGCAATGGAATATTAACAATAAAACCCATTTAAATACATATATGCAAATACTAAAGCTCATCTCGGATTTTTCATTTGTTATGCAGCTTTGTACAGCTTCTCAAAAATATTTGTACTAACAATGGTTAAAGAATGGAAACAGGTTTATTGAACTCCTGGCAGTGTTATTGAATGAATTTTGTATCTATATTTATGTGTGTTGGTTTGACACTTGGCCATCCATCCTATCGCATCGATAAATTGATTAATCAATTTGATAGCTAATTAATTATTGCATATTCTGCTTTGCTTGCAGCTTCAATGGCATCCACTGTTTGCTGCGAGAAGAAGGTGTGCGTCGCTGGCATGAAGGAGGCGCGTCAACATAATAACAATGTGGGCGTGGCACACGCAAACACATCAACATCTACTGTCCCACAAAGCAGCACCGCGCCGAGCCATGGTGAGCTAAAACACAAATCACTTTCTCTCCCTCTCTGTCTATTCTACATTGCGTGTACGTTACATGAACTAAACTTTGCAATCTGGTTTTTTGTAAAGCGTTAATTTGCAACTGTTGTCTATTTAATTTATGCTTTGCTATTGCAAGCTTAACGCATTCGGAATATACTATACTCAAACCCCAGCACGTGTTCCCAAGTTATGTAGTCTTCACGTGTTGCCAGTTTCATGTTGCCTTTGCATTTGTAAATTTCCCTTGGCACGCGACAATGTTATGGTAACAATTTGCGTCAGCAAATGCAGCCTGATTCCTGTTAGAAGCGTTTATATAAGTGGTCCAACCCTACAACATGAGCGGTTTGTCAATAAGTAAATGCTCATAGTCGTAGACTGCATGTAACTTTGGTAAATTTCAAAGGAACTTTCAAGTCCTTAGACGTCACCTGTCTGAAGCAAGCTAAGAATAGGTTGGACTAAAAATAGTGAAATTATTATAGATATACATAATCTGTCTAAAAGAATATGGGTTGAATAAGTGCTTTGGTAACTGACATTTAAGGGTGGGTGGGATGTGCGAGGCTTTGAGGGCAAAAAAATCATATTTTTGCTCATTTCTTACGGCTTTTGGATTAATATTATTTTATTGAGATAAATAACATACAATTGTTTAACTCTTGATGAATGTTTGTGGAACTTTCGAAAGTGAAAAACAAGCCAGGGACGGTGAATCTTGACTATAAGAGTGGCGTTTTTCGGCCAGTCGCTTGAAACGCTGTGACTCAGTTAGTTTTAGGCGGATTATAAAAAGTTCACATTAAAACAGTTGAATTGTCTTTTAACGCAATCAATTTAGGCAACAACAAATAATTATTTGTAATCAACCCATTAATTTCTAGTTTATTAATGTGCTTTTGTAGCTTGGGCATCATTCAATTATCGTTCGTCATTATGGGACACTAACTGACCAACTTTACTTGAACCTAGAATATATATCTAGGAAGTTAATTAAAAGCAACGCAAACAAAAATCACATTCTCATGGCCGAAATGGCTTGAATGAGCATGAATATTTTGTTTTCTTAAGAAATATTTCATGTGTGTTTCATGTGAGTGTCGTAACCCTTATTTTGTTGCCATTCAATGTGGCACGTTTCTTGTTGATGCCGCCCCTTCTGGCGTTTGTGTCGATATTGTTGTTGCCTTAATTGTGCTACTTTTGCTAGCTTATTTACAACTTTCCCACATTGGTTCGCTGTGCTTTAGCTTTTGCCGACTTGGCTTTTTTATAGCCGTGTTTGCTGTTGTTGGTTTTATTGGTCCCATATTCAGTGCAATTCATTCCAAGTGACTATTTGCTGAATACTATACAAATAAATAAGCAGAAATCATATAGTTTTCTTCTCTAAGAAACATAAAGAGCTTAAGTTACATCACCGCAAATATTTATAAAAATATATTTTAAGTGGGTTTAATTTGTTTTTTCATCAATGGAATATTTTGATAACAGGGTATGGGCAGGTCCAACAACTCGATTACTTTCTTGATTTATTTATTTATTTTTTTTGTTTGGCGTTTCCTGCTTACGTTTCAGCAACACGTTAAAATGTTGAATGCTAAATGGGTGTGACGAAGCCACGTGCAAGCATCTATGAAGCTCAGCCGTTCCGTTCGCCCCGTTCGCCCCTTGGGCCAATGACAAAGCAACGACCTGGTTATTGCACGAGCAATAGCTAACGTAACGTTTGGAATTGAATAAATATATTTCAATTTTTACCTTAATTAATCAAACAACTAATTTGCTTTATGTGCTTGAATTAATAAATGTTATGCAGTATATTTACTAACGTAACACAAAATTAATAAACTATTTGATTTTAAATAAAATTATTCCTGTCTCGTGTCAGAGTGCATGAACTCACCTTTTGGTCTTTTGGCATTTTTGATTGTTGATTTGCGTTATGGCAATAAATGGAATGCATTTAAGAAAGCAACTGAAGCAGACTTTGTTGGCACTGCATTAGGCAACGATTGTTTGGTTTAATTACGCACAAATAGCAAGATATTTGATGTGTATGGCCTCGGCACGTGTGAGCACGTTGTAGTGACGAGACCAAAGACGAAGACACAAACGATAACGAAGGTTACTTACTATGTGTAGTAAGCACTTTGGCGCCACAGACATCTCCGACACACACCACCAAACTCCAAGCAAGGCCAGACAATACAAGACATAAATAACATAGATAAATGCAAGTTCTTCGAAAGGGAGGCTGCCTCAACGTGTAGTACCTTATTACGAGAATTTGTTTTTTTTTTACCATTAAACAATGCATCCAATGCGTCACTCTTACACACATACATACACATATTCTATATCCTCCTTCTTGCGTAACGCCCTTGTGCCAACGGACATTTTCTACTGCAGCGTATCAAAAACACAGACAGACCCAATTCCGGTTGTGGCACTTGCTCTTGTTATTGTTCTAGCTCTGTGTGGTGGATTCTTGGAATCGAATGTGCTGTGCCATGTGCTCCAACGACGTTGTTGACTGACCCTGACCATAGACACTGTCGAGGAAAAGCTTATTGAAATATGATATCTTGTTTGTTTTTCTGCTGGTGTTCTAGTGCCTAGCTATTGATGTGTTTGTCTCTCTCTTAGCTGTGAGTGTTTCTGATTGCATTCGGTTATGTAAGTGTGTGTTTGGGGTGTGTGTGTGTGCGTTGCCCATGATTTGATCAGATATTTTCCATGTGATTTTTGTACACGATTATTGCTAATTGATGCGATACCCCGATGTCGTTTCTCGACAGCCTATCCCAAGCTGTGGTCACGTTTCAGAACACACACACACACACATCCAAACAAACAATCCAGCAACATTGTCAAAAGAAGGCGTTAATTACTTAAAATCATTGACTACTAAAATATAAATAATGGTTTTTCAGTTAAAAACGACTATCTAGAGACTTGAAACTTTACAACTATCTTTTTCTTTGGCGAGAAAGATAAGGTGTCAAGATTGGGGTCCTACGATAGCTGGGGGGCTAGCAAATCGATAAATTCTATAACTCGAAATCGATAAATCCACCTACTTCGCACATCCTAGAACTAAAAAATTTGGTGAGAAGGTACTACTGACAATCCCCAAAAAACTGTTTTAAACATTCTTTACCTAGAATCTGTCATGTTTTGACAATGGCTAAACTTTGTGGAGTAATTGACGGTTACATATACTTAACATTGACGTAAAATATATATTTATGACGTGACAAATCGGAATGGGAGTTCAAAAGGATGGAATCTTGAGAGCCGTCGGGTCTGTTTGTTGCTGTCCAGCAGCTGTTGCGCCAAAACATTGTTCTGGTTCTCAGGTCAAGCTTATGAAAAACATTTGTTTTTAAAGCTACAAAATACAATATTGCATACTTACAGGGTTAAGGCTGGTGTGTGTCTTGAATAGGTGGTTTATTGACAATGTTGCACTACTGTGAGAGCAGAAGTTGATTATGATTGAGTCGCTTGACCTTTGACCGTAGTTAAACGTTTTCCTTTGTTTATTCTTGCAGGTGCCAAGCGTTCGATGAACTCGGCGGGTCGTCTGCAACGTCGACGTGGTGTTAGGCTGCCGCCCAGAATGCAAAAACACGCAAGTCGGGTAGCATCAGCCTCGAGTCGATCTGGAAAAAGCCGACGGGAGACAAAAACAAACACGCAGATAGCGCGTACACATTCCAGCAGTAGCAGCATCATCAGCAGTAGCAACATCATAAGCAGCAGCAACAATATTAAAACAGTATTACAACCAACAACTGCCAACAGCAATAGCAGCAACTGCGGTGGCAACGGAAACAATAAGACAAGAATAGCCAAACACTGTGATCATATATCAAGCATGCATGAGGACGATGAGGAAGAGCATCAGGGCGATGATGATAGTGGCTATGAGTTTGATCTCGAGCCCATTAAGTTGTCACAGCAGGAACAGCAACAGCGACAATATCAGGCACATAACCAGGGCTTGCTCTCCATAGCTATTAAGACGATGAAGCTGGTGCAGCGCAATAAGTTGCTACAAAAGCGCTTGGCCCAATTGCAGCTAGAGACATCCGAGTTCATTGCCTCAGTGATGGCTAATCCTGAGAATAGGCATTTTCGTGAGAAAATCAAAACCAAAACGGACGCTGCCAATAAAGTGAGCAACATGCTGCTGCGACACTAAGCGACAAACAGTTCAAATATCTGCTGCATACTTTTTGGCGGCAGTCAAAAAGTGCTGCATTTCAATGTGTCACAGAAATACATTCAAATTAATAGTTTTCAAGAAACATTAAAAAAGGAATAAAATATAAAGCATTCAGTTAGCAAAACAAAAATGTTAAGAAAAATAATTTGTATCCAAGTTTCTCAGAAAAAAGAAAAACCAAATTAATTCACCATCGTATGAGTGATTTTTGTGACACGCGGAATTGAGTTAAAAGCAATTCGTACTGATTACACTTATAAAAAATATCAAAATGTTAGTCAAACACTTGAATATATTAATCAAAGCAGACATTAAAAACAAAACACACATACATTTACATCAGAAATATTTATAATGAATAGTCAAGAATGAAATACTCTAAAGTAGTTACTTAGTATGTTTATGTGCAACATTTTGTGCATCAAACAAGTTATTTATAAAAACATATTTAATAATCTATAAGTAATACCAATAAGTGACAAAGATTTTTACAACTGGCATAATCATTTTAGAACTATGACGCTTTACGCTTTATACAAATAATTGCAATAAGTTAAAATATATATTTCATTGTCAAGCAATTTCTGTACCAAACTAAGCAGAGCAATCCACACAATACGTAATCAATTGTTCGTATAAATTCACTACCATTTTAAAAGTTAGTACCAAAATTGTTTGAGCATAACTAATAATAAATCATATATCTAAATTCAAACGCAAGTATTTCTAAAACTATAACATTTAATATTAATTTTATACTTCCCTAAATGATACATATAATCATAATTCATAAACAATTCAAATAAATTAAATTTTATTGAAATAAAACATAAACATAAATGCGTTGACATATTTATTGCAAAATTTCAATAGAAACATCAACAACAATCGTTTGTAAAAACCCACACTTAGCGGTCGCGTCGATAGCACCAATCAAAACGTTCAAAGACCGTTTCGAAAAAAGACTTAAGGTTCAGCCTGCCAACTTAATCATGGATATAGCATAGGGTGTTCCCAAAATCGTTAGCTTAAGACTTTATGTGGTAGATGTTGTTGATCATATATGGTTAAGGCTTTATATGGTGCTTATCTTTTGAGAGTTTCGCATATCTCTTTTCTGGAATGCCCCATTAAAGATTGCGCTTGAATTGCGTGGTGCTGCTTTTATACACATTTCGCATTTTATTGCCATTCAATATGAAATTACACTTCAATTGTTTCAAGTTCATTCAATTAACCGCTCCTCACCGAGACATCTTCTTCTCGTGACCAAAAAGCCTTTCGAGCATCATTCAGCAGTTTTCGGCTCGGTGATTATGATTATTGGCTTCACTTTGGCATTCATCAGCTATCTAAATACCGTTACAAAGCGTTTTAGCAAAACCCTCAATTGTTGTTGTGTTTTATTTTGTATTGAGTTTGTGTATTGCAATTGTTATTGCTATTAGGTTTTGATTTTGACTTTTATTGCCATTGCGAGTTGCTGTCCATTATGGCTCTTTGTATGCGCTGCTTCCCGCTTTAATTCTGTAACGGCATTTGGTGTAAGACACGTGATTTACGAGCATCGAGTAAATTACAGTGTACAAACTCTGAATAAATTTGGAAGATGAACTGCTTCTGTGATTAAATAATTTAGTTTTTGGGTGTGTAATTTTATTTTATTTTTTATATGTAAATTGGATAGTGTGTGAATTGTATGGCTACTCATGAACTGCTAACAAGAAAAGATGAGCGGATGTTTATAGTTGTTACCCTTGACAAGGTCTTTGTCAAGCTGCTTGCTTGGTTTGTCCCATTTGAGCATGACAATTGATGTTTGGCCCTTTTTCATGTTGTGATATATTTAATACTATTGCTGAAGTGGGCTAAAACTAAAAAATAATATTTACGAGCGCTAATTCAGCAATTTTCATGGACAATGCGTTGTCAATGATAACGGTTGCATTTCAAACTTTACATAAACTAAATTTATCTAGCTTAAACTAACAATAAAATGCAGCTTATGCGCTTTATTTAAGAAATTATCATGTGCAAAAAGCTTGTTAAATATTACGAAATGAATCCTGGTAGCCTTAGATCGTCATTGTTATGCCATTAGCTTTAGAATCGCGAATATTTGTTTTTGTTTCGTAAATATTGACTTGGTCAAATGTTAGTTAATAGTTTTGAATCAATCGAAACGGCAAGGGGGATGGCACAAAACAATAAGTTACATAAGCTGAAAATCTGGCAAAACAAACGATTTTTAATAAAATATATACGCCTGTTTTTAAATTTATTGAATATTTTATTTTTTTTGCTAATTTTTTGGGGAATTCCGATTTCTGAGAGTGGATTTTGCAATTTTATTTTTGCCCTTTGTTTTGTTATTTTTAAGTCCCAAAATAAAAATGCTTATTCATATAGCGCTAAAGGCAAGTGAACAAGCAAACTATCACTTTTTTACACATGATTAAGGAGCAGACAACATTCGTTTTTATTGTTAAGCGTTTAAATTTTAATTAGCAACATTTTGTTTCAGCTTTGGATCTAATAACAATTACAACTATTGACTGCTGTGTGTGCGTGTGTTGTGCATGTGCACTTGATTAAAATCAAACACCAGTCAATTTAATAGTTGCAAACTCATGCATAATGAATGTGCATAAAATCTGTGCAAATATCAGCGTCACAAGCTTTAAATGTATTTGAAGCAATTTGTTTGCTTTTCAGATATTAAACCCATATAAAATATACACATACATAAGTATGTGTATACATGTACTGATGTGCCTCAAAGTTTTCATGCTGGTACTGAAGGTCATTTGTGTTTCACAAATGTGCCACAATTGATTATGAAAGTGGCAACAAAAGCAAAATCTTGCGAGCCAAAGAGAATAATTTGCAGCTTGTTATTGTTTATGAATTAATGAATAGGTCTTTAATGTTGTTCGTATGCAAATTTAGAGTTTGTAATCGTTGTAACATGAAGTCATCCGAACGCATGCATACAAGATACTCAGTTACTCATTGGCATTGAACTTGGGAAACCAACAGCAGCTAAGTTAACACACCTCTAACACAGCTAAATAGCGGAAGCACTACGGATCATAGTATTATTTGATCACAACTTATTGCTAATAGGATGCCACCGAACGTTTTGATTAACGCTTGTTTTGGCTGGGCGAAAATAACGAGCATAAACAGGTGTTAATCGAAATTCAGTCAAAATATGCATAACTTGTTGACTATGACTAACACAAAACATACGAAACTAGCGAAAACGGGGCAATAGGCAAATATGCCAACAACAAAAAAAAAAAGCTTGAGGCGAAATGTATATTAAGTTGCCTGCAATATTTGCAAGTTCACGCGATGAACTTGAAAAAAGTCAAACCAGCGTAAGATGTATCTTCTTTCACGAGCTACTTTCGAACTGGGCAAACAACTGGCCGACTTACTTGTCGACCCGAACGTAGCGCGCCAAACTGATCGACTTAACCGGCTGGCTACCTGGCTAACTGGCGCGTCCCGCATAAGTTTCATCGTTGCATGAGCCGGCAGCTGCGTTTCATTCAGTCAGCGTACAGCAAAGCGCGCGCATGCGCAGAAACTGTCGAATCTCAACGGATTGCAAAAAAAAAACTATCGTATCAACAAATACTTCAAGTGTATTTAAGGAGGGCAATTCGCCCATTGCGTAAGTGCATTCTAAATGCAAACAGCATCCGAAAAACGTGTTTAGAATTTCATAACTTAAAAAGCGGATGAATTGCCTATATTTAGCAGCCGTTGAGCTGGATTTGAGAGTGTGTGTTTATTTGGCGCGTGTTGAAATCAGTCCATAGCCTTTGATTAATTTTGGTTATACATACATGCACGAAAGTATAACTAGCAATTTGATTGCAAAAAAAGACTGTTGATATGAAGTGGCTATTAGTTGTGATCGAATCGAGCCAAGTTGTGATTTGTGACAGTGATAAATTACACATTGTGGTGCGTTGAATGTGTTATTATACAAAATTTAGAGTGTTGCAAAAATATGTAATATAAATTCAATGATGTTTTTGGAAATTTTTACTAAAATATGTTTGAATGTTTTTGTTTTCAATCCATAAGAAACTTAAATGATGGGCACTTGAAAAATTACATACAAATCAAACTAAAATTTAAAAATAAATCACTTTAAATACCAAAGACTGTAAAATGTTATCTGGCTATTTATTGATAACATTTCAAATTCAATACATGTACAAATTAATACTCTCGTTTAATAACAACATAAAAATGTAATACTAAAAATAATGCGGCTCGCAAGCAGGCGTTAAATTTAAGTCGTGGTTAATTGGATGCAGTTAATATTCTGAATATCTGAAGCACGAAAAACAAATAAGAGGTAAACCAGTTTTGGGTCTGGTCACTTGTTTTATGGTTGAAAGACAAGAAGAACTTGTGCGAGCGCAGCGCCCTTCGCTTGTTTATAACCCTTGAATTCTTTGAGGTAGGGCAGTTCAGTGTAGAAGTGTAACCCAAAATTCTGCATTAGCCGGTTAATAACGGACTCTTCTCAAGAATACATAAGTTAATTTGCTCAGTGTAAGAATAAGTTCGTGTGTCACAAAAGCATATTGAAGGCTGTGCACGTAGAAAGAATTTTGCATTTCTAAAACGAAGCCAAATGTGTTAATTTTTATCAAATCTATATGTGTAACACGAAACCAGTTAGCCGGTCATAATGGGGTTAATTGAAATGACAATTTTCCCCAACAATTAATATTGTGTGCAATTTTTGATTTTAAAAGGTTTTAATGTTGAAATATTTACAAAAATTGGGTTATTAATTTGCATAAAATGTATTTCTTTGGAATCGCAAAGCGCCCACAACTTCATTTGGTTTTATTGCTTTAGAAGGGTTTACAAGCTAAGTGGCTCATTTTGCTACACATTAAATAAATATTAAAGTTAAATGCTCGTGTTTGGAAGTTTATAAATAAAAACTATTCGAAAGATAAACGAATATTGCAAAGGAATTTTTGTTTTTGAATATTTAAATAAAATATTAAAAACATGATTTATGGTATGATTTAATAAGTGAGCGTATCACACGGTCGTTGTTCTGATAGATACTTATTTTAATGATTATTTACATTTTATTTATATTTTATTCAATTTAGCTTGAATGCCTTTAATGAACATCCGCGTGCGCTTTATGGGTCAACGTTAACAGGCAAATATTTTGGCTACTTTTTTGAATTTTGCTTTGGTTACTTCTTCAGTTTTTCTGTTTTGATCGCGAACCGGTTACCAATACCATAGTTGCCATATAAACATACATTTAGTTTGTTATTATTTTGCTTTCGTGTTTCGTTTTAAGCATAAACATTATTATTATTGGCAGCTTATTTAGAGTATCGATGGAATTGCCAACTTGTTGAACTTGAAGTACAAAAATAAAATAATTACACCGCGAAAAATATGTCAACCCCGAATTTACATTATAGCAAGTAAAATTGAAGGTTGTTTGTAATTAACAAAAAGGATCCTTTAATGATCGTAGAAAGTGTTAATAACTGCTTTGCTTCAAGCTTCAAACCATACAAAGCGTAGTTACATTTAGAGGAACCACTGCTACTAAAACTCTGTTCTGTAAATAAATATAACAGGATTGGTTTAGCGCTTGTTAACAATGTATTGCTTACAAAAATCAATCTTATTTTTTCTGTACAGATATTTGTACTTAGTATTTGCAGCTGCTAAAAATGCGCTTGGCTTTTCTGCTGATAGTTTGTTTGTGCCTGGAAGGCAACCGCTGTCAGCTGTTGGTGGATCTAGTGCGCGATTTTGAGACTTCGCTGCTGCACACACGCATACCGGACACCACATCGTTTCTGCCAGAGTATGACTTCATCATTGTTGGTGCCGGCTCGGCGGGTTGTGTGCTCGCAAATCGGCTGAGCGAGATTAGCACGGCACGAGTGTTGCTGCTTGAGGCAGGCGATCAGGAGACATTTATAAGCGATGTGCCCTTGACGGCAGCATTGACTCAAACGACGCGCTACAATTGGGGCTACAAGGCGGATGCGACGCCCAATGCTTGTCAGGGTCTGCGCAATGGTGTTTGCAACTGGCCGAAGGGACGGGGAGTTGGAGGCACTTCCCTAATCAACTTTATGCTGTACACACGAGGACATCGCAGGGATTACGATGGTTGGGCAGCTGATAACAATACGGGCTGGTCGTATGAGGAGGTCCTGCCCTACTTTAAGAAATCCGAGCGTATTGGCATTCCCGATCTCTACAAATCACCCTATCATGGACGCAATGGAGTGCTGGATGTGCAGTATACGGATTACAAGTCGCAACAGTTGAAGGCGTTCCTTAAGTCATCTCGCGAGTTGGGCTACGACATAACGGACATGAACGGGGAGCAGCCAATGGGCTTTGCTCGGGCACAGGCCACTATGCGTAATGGAAGACGCTGCAGCAGCAGCAAGGCCTTCATTCAGCCAGTCTTGCAGCGACCCAATCTGCACATCTCGATGAAGAGCTGGGTGACCAAGCTGCTCATCAATCCCATTACCAAGATAGCAATCGGAGTGGAGTTCACCAAACAGCGTCAGCGATATGTGGTGCGTGCCAGCAAGGAGGTTATTTTATCTGCAGGTGCCATTGCCAGCCCACAGCTGTTGTTGCTTTCAGGCGTAGGTCCACGTGAGCATCTGGAGGAGCACAAGATTGCCGTAATGCAGAATTTACCCGTTGGTTACAATCTGCAAGATCACGTTACTCTTAACGGGCTTGTGTTTATGGTTAATGATTCGACGGTAAATGATGCGCGTCTTCTCAATCCGACGGACATCTTTCGCTATTTATTTGCCGGCCAGGGACCCTATACTATACCTGGTGGCGCTGAGGCATTTGCCTTCGTACGCACACCCAGCTCCAGCTATGGTAAGAAGATTTTATAAACTTTAGTTGTACTAAACTAACAATATTGTTTTGTTTTATCTCAGCTAAGGACTATGCTAATATGGAAATTGTTTTGGGCGCTGGTTCTCTTAGTGGCGATCGCTTTGGAACTCTTCGTGATTTGCTTGGTATTACGAATGAGTTCTATGAGAAAATGTTTAGCGACTTGCAGCACAAGGAAACCTTTGGATTGGTTCCGGTGCTGCTGCGTCCCAAAAGCACTGGACGCATCTCGTTGCGTAGTCGCAATCCGTTTCACTGGCCACGCATGGAGCCCAACTTTATGCAGCATCCCGACGATGTGCGCGCCATGATCGAGGGCATTGAAATGGTAACTTTGAGCATACTCCAAATTTGCAAAACAACTAATGGCATACATTTACTTTGCAGATTCTAAGACTGGCACGCACTAAATCAATGCAAAAGATTGGCACACAATTCCATACACGTCATTTTCCAGGCTGTGAGCATTTGATCTTTGCGAGCAATGATTATTGGAGGTGTTGTTTGCGGCTCTACGGTTCCAGTTTGCAGCACCAGTCAGGCACCTGCAAGATGGGACCCTCGACGGATGCCACAGCTGTTGTGGATCCAGAGTTGAGGGTTCATGGCATTCGACATTTGCGCGTGGCAGATGCATCGATTATGCCATATGTGCCGGCTGGACACACGAACGCAATTGTCATCATGATTGCCGAAAAGGCAGCGGATATGATTAAAAATGCGTGGCGCATGAGAATAACACCCCCCTAGACACCTAGTCAGTTAGGGGTGTTTGTTATTGTTAGAAATTAATATTTATTATTTAGCTTTTGTACGAGTCATATGGTTAAGTGGTGCAATGTTGATATATGTGATAAGTGGTTGTAAGAGACTTTTCAGGCGGCCAATTGAATGGCAAAACTATGCATTTCCCTTAAAAGTATATAGAATATAACGATTTATTTTTATGTTTAAAATTTAAATATCTTTCTATTCCCGCCACAATGTAAAGTCAACCCTGCTCAGTCATGAACTATTGTTGTCCCACTCTCACCGGCAAATCATGCGCGTCGTCAGACCTATCGATTTCAATTGTGAACTGGCTGTGCTTCTCGTAGCAACTAGCTTGGCAACGTTAGCCCAATGCAGTTTGTCTGCCGTAAAACAGATGGCGCTGTCTAATACTTGAACTAGTTCGAAAATTATCTCCAGCTTATGAGAAGTCTTATACATTTTTGTAATTACTATTTATAAATCCTATCGGATTGATTAAAGCATTTATCAACTTTCTTCTTGAGTTTTTCTTTTGTATTCAAACACCAGTCATGGGTTAAACTTGTTTTGATTTGAAAGCGTTGTCGATGCGCAAACTCCACAAATGTCAAATGTGGTTTGGCGTCGCTGTCGCTGCCTCTGCCTCAGCCTCAGTCTCTGGCAACGCGCACGTTGCCAATATATTTACTGTTACTCCACTTTAGTTCTTTGTCGGCTTTCGAATGCAAAACAAGGCTACGGCACAAAGTTAATCAAAACGCAACAGAATGCCAGCAGACATTAAAATACGTGATGTGATTCTAACGTTTATCGTAAGATAAGCCAAAAATATAATCGACATACAATTAATGTGCGAATATAATATCTGAAAGTTGCTGAATTCAAAGTGATCCTGGAGGTTAATAAGAATAAATAATAAATATAATAATAGCATAAGTTCAGCGTACACGTGGCAAAGACAGTGAGTGTGTGTGTGTGTGTGTGTTGCTTGTTGTGTGCGTGTGTGGCAAGAAATAGTACAACAACAGAAGGAGAACTTTATTACATTTTGGCCTTAGGGGGTGGCGCTTTAACCAAGTAAAAGTAAAAGCAATTTCGTTTTAGTTTGTAATGTTTTGGTTTTTGTTTTAGTGAAATTAACTATTTTTATAGCCTACACACAAGCACACACACACACACACATACATATATGCAGTTGGCTTTGCGTGCCCAGATAAGGATTTTTTGTATGCCCTTTGCTTGGTAGTAATTGCTGCGGCTCGGGATGTGGCCTCGTCTGGCAGTGGTCGCGCTTTTTTGGAGTTGTTTTTAGCCCAGAATAACGAATGCATACATTTAACCTATTTTACCGGTTCGGCCACGTGACGTATGCGCAATATTTTAATTAAATGCCACAAAAAAATTAAACTTGCCCGGCAAAGAACGAGGGAAAAGAGAGACCTGCATAATTATGCTCGAAGGAAAATAACTCAAGTACTTGTTTGTGAATTTAATGGCAAACAACTCGAGCCGTGTCTGCAGAAAGCCTCTTGTACTTGAGCTGGAATAAGTGCGTTTCGTATGCACCAGAAAGCAACGTCTTGTCAAGTGGCACATTAAATATTATGATTTAAGCGACAAGTGAGTACATATACAAACATTTTTATCCTTGTGCACTTTGGCATTTTTCTAGCGTATTACACACCAACAAAGGCGTTGACCATTCCGCCACATTTATCACGATTATCTATATTCGTTGCCAAAAATATGAATAATATGACTATTAAATCACTGGCAATGTTAAGAAAGAAGAGCTCATTGAATTTGGCGATTAATCTTGATGGTTAACAAATAATTACACAAACAAAAAGAAGTTTAGGGAACTTTCTTAATACAAGTTTCATTAATGGGGTTTTCAGGGACGTGCTATATTTGCAGTCTCGTTAGTTGACTGAACTTTTATCTTATTTTATCTTAAATTACAAAATAATAGCTTTAGCATAAATTACTTACCTTTTTCCATTGAGCGCAGCTCTGTTGAGTTATGAATCTACCATTAATCTTTTGGTCCGTTCAGCTGCCGTGTCTCCTATTTCAATGCATCTTCTTCAGTTAGTCAGAGGGACACGTCCATTTGGCATATTTAATTATCTAGCCATTCATCAGCGCGTTTTGTGTGTGCTTTGTCTTTAATTTGCTGCTAGTCTAGCTTGATATAATGGCATCCGCATAAAGGCAAGCACACTCTAAAAACAAACAAAAACGCACAGTTGCGATAATAATAAAAGCATAATAAACAAAACAACAACAAAATAAAAAGTGGAGAACAAGGCAAGACGCGACCAGAAAGGCATGAAACATGACCAACTGAGGCAGTCACAGTTACAGTCACATATTTGGAATGACAATGAAAGCACACATACAAAAGGTGAATTAAAAGCAAACAAACACGAAAAGACACACACACACACACATATGCAGAAGTGGTACGGTGGCCCTTTCGAAAAGGCCAAGGCAACGGAGGCGGTCACAAATGTTGCCACAAATGTCATGTGCTCGCATTGCAACTAAATGCGACGCAAGTTTTTTTGTTGCCACATTACGTATACGCCCCACATTATGTTAACCCCTCACACATTACGAATATATGTACGTTAAGTTGCCACAAAAATATGGCCAGCAGTCACGTAGCAAGCCAAATGCTGCCTTGCCGCTTTTAGTGTGTGTGCGTGACTTGCCGTGTGTCTCCGTACACGTGTGTGTTAGTGTACGTGTGTGTGTGTGTGTCGCTTATCAGCCATCATAATAATTGTTGGGGCAATTCCATGGCACTAAGCCCACGCTACAAAATCCCACTACGAAAGTGCATACATATGTTTACATATGTACAATATGTATGTAAAAGCAGGCACGCGACCATTTGATCAGGCAACCACATCTGTAGTTGCCAAGTGGAACTGGAATGTTGCCCAAGGCGCGCACAGTCCGAGGCATAATTACACACGCATTTGGTGGTCATAAAAAGAACATTTGTGCACAACTGAGAAAACTGACCGAAAATTAATTACTTTTTGCCAAGAGTGCTCGACTTTTTTCTGTGAATATCTTTCTCTTTAATTTTATACATGGCTTTGAATCTTTGTTTTTTTTTCTTCATTTAATGGTTGCAGGCAAGCAAAAAATGATTTTAATGTTCTTGATTTTATTTACACATCATTTAAACTATTTTGCCTTCTTTATTATAGTACTTCACAATTGATCTACAGCATTTGCAAAGACATCTAGACTATTTTTATGACCAGGTGTGTAGTTGCTGCGAATACTTTGAATTGATTTTTCGATACAAACACACTAAAAATAAGTTTACATTTCAGTCTGCTTAAAGAAAACAAATTCTTTTGAAAAAATTCCAAAGCATTCAATCAAATTCAGATGTCTTATATGTTGATTTGTTGTTAAGAAAGCATATGCAAAACTGCATTTTATGGCTTTTTTCTTATACATAAATAACACGATTAAATGTTATATATTATTATTGGCTTATTCAAATCTAACCATTTCAAAGAGGTTTGCCTGTTGTGCAAATGATGACAAACGGCTGCAACAACTGAATCCGAGCCATAAGCTTAAAGCCTACTTAGCACTGAGCACCTCGTGTGGCGTAGGCTTAGCTACAGCCTGTTGAAGATTGTGTGCTCTGCGTCCCTATGTGGTAATCAATAATGATTTATGATTTTATATATAAAAATACCTATTATGTCCTTTATATATTGCACATAACTGGGATAAAAATGAAAATATTTGCATGCCTTTCAAAGCAAAGCAAAAGACCATAGTATAACAAGGAAAGTTGAAATTCCTTTTGGTAAATATCGTTATTGCGTTTGCTTGCGGCTTTTTTATGCGGGCAACTGGGCCGTTTCATGGCAGATCCCAGGCAAGGCAACATCTTTTGTCAGCCGCTTGTCAGCCAGTCGGTCAGTCATCCTTTCCTTTCTATCGTGCTTTCTCTGTTTGGCTATTTGAACAGGAAACGAGCCCCTTGGCTCCGAAACAGAAATCCGTAACAGTATAAAAGCGTAACCGACAGAGAATTGTAGCTTTAAAGTGAACTTGCCGTAGGGCATTGGCTTTGCTATTGACTTCAATATGGCCCCAAGAATGTTGTTTTAAAATATCCATGAAATCACAAAAAATATGTGTTGGATATGAAAAATTGTTACAGTAAGAAGTAAAATACCAAAATGCCATTTAAAACTGCACTTGAATTTAAGTATATTTGATTTATAGCAATTAACCATAAGCTAATAATAATAAAGTTTTCAAAATACTCAAAAGTATCTCAGTATTCTCGCTTCACACAACGCCACATAACTGTTATAGCCATTGCTGTAAAATGAAGATTACTTTTCATAGCCAGGTGGATATAAACAATTCCATTAAAGTGCTTGCTGGCTAAAGCCAACGCATTGCCAACAATCAAATTGAATTGCCTGCCATGCTATTTGACAAGCAAACACTATCCATGTCCATATGAATTGATGCGATGGCAAAGTTGAGAGACGACATACCATATCACTCATACAGGCTATGAAAGCAAACGTCGCAATGGCAATAATACTTGCAAAAGGCAAAATCAAATATGTATAAAGTCAACACGCTGTAGGTACAACGACGATGACCATACATAACTACAGCCCCATTCGGATGAGCATTCAGTCAATCAATCCAATAAAAATATAGTTGGTAGCATGAATACTTAAATTTTCCTATATCTCATAATGCATTTGTCCTCTTGAAAACCTGTTTGTATTTAAAAAGAGGTTTTAGCCAGCGAATGCTTATTATTAGTCATTAAATCGCATTGCAGTGCTGTAAGCTGCTTTTTCCGTAGTCGCCTTAGGGCACAATAAGAAGCTATAATTAAATTGCAAAAGCTGTTGGCCTTCTTTACTCTGTTGACTGCCACGATTCTATTTGCAAATTAGCCACCAAGCAGTCTAGCGTTCTGGCTGAAAGGCACCACTAAGTCACAGGAAACGGCAGTCAGCGTCTGTGTTGACGGAAACGGAAGTCAGCCACATCCCACATAATAATAGCTCCGTTTTCCATTTTGATTGTATTTTCTTCTTTGACCAAATGAAATTTACCTTCTATGCATTGTGTTCCTCTTTCTACCTGACTAGACTTTGTGTTTGTTTCTGTCCTTTTTGTGTCCTTTACTTCCTATACAATATAAAACGTTGCCACTGTCTCTTACATCCTGGCAAATGGCAGCTCCATTCTTGTCCCCGTGGCCATTTTGCTCTTTAAACGACCACCAGTGTGCTTGTTAGTTGCAGCATTAGTGAAGTTATATTTGTGTGTGTGTGTCTGTGTAGCAGGACTTATTTAATTTCGTTGCTGCCTTTATTACCAGCCAACGGATGAGCTGCTGTGTTAACGTTTACGACTAAACAGAATGTTTGTCAATGTGTTTGCCTTGTTTCCTGACAAGCCTCAGAGCCACATTGAAAAGGGAAACTCAATTAAATGATTTTAACATAGATAATGATCTGATAAGAACTTAAATGAGTTTGTGCCAATTATGATAGGCCTTTTTTTGTTTGTAAACTTGGCTAATCTGGCTTAAGTAGATGGCAACGTTAGAAATAAAATATGGCAAAAACCACAAGTCAGTAAAGGAATTCCCTGCAATCACCTCTATGTTGAGCCAATATTTTATTAATCTAAGAAAAGCCAACTATCGACGCAACTTCATATTAATATTATGCAGATACTAATTAATGTTGGTCATTGGACGAAAAAATTTATGCATATTATAATGTGGTTTATGTAGGTGCTTAAATGAGAAGGGATAAAAATAAAACATATTTATTTATAGAACTGCACGTTGCGAAATTATTGTATTAAATGTTTAAGGTTGTACCTTGAAACAAAAAGAAAATATTTTCAGCTAAAGCCGAATGATTTATTATGATTTCAGCTTTGACAATGATAATCTGCGCATAAGAGGGCTTATGCTTGGAATCGTTCCGTCTAGCCTCTAAGCGATGTGATTAAGCACAATAAAATATAATGTTCGATATTATCGGCACAAACATCACTACCATTTCCCCTCTTTCAAACCAACTGACAAGGGTTCACAGTTTAAGAGGCCCATAGTTCAGACGAAGACTCTCTTTTCACCTCCGCATGTGTCATTGTGCTTTAATGGCTTGAAAGTAAATGCCACACAAACTTCTCCTCCTTCTGCGCAGTTTTGAATTTCCATCAAAGTCGCAAAGTATTTGCTGCTTCTATATATTTTATCATTGGTGATTTTCTGGCCTGAATGTCGAATTATTTTTAAATTAATTCAAGTCGAACAAGCAAAGAGAGCAGTTTGCATAGCCCAAAGTAAAAACTTTCTAATGGTCAATTATTCAATTTGCTTTGACGAAAACTTTTAGAAAAACATTTTGTTCATTGCTAGGCACTTGAATATGGTAATTTTATGATATTGGCCTTAACATATTACTTTAATTGAATTAAAGATGTGGATTAATTGCATGCTTTGTCAACACACACACACACACACACAAGCCTTCGCACACTCAATGTCACTTTCGCAGACATGCGAGAAAAGGCATTTGCATAAGTGCAACTCTTAACGGACTTTTTTTTGTCAGTGTAAAATGGGGTACAGCTACGGATTGCATTTACAAATAACAGTTGCAATTTGCAGTTAGCTACTGCTGTGTGTTAGTTCAAATATTCTCATCCCCTCACGGTTATATGAGTATGTAAATAGTGCAATAGCAGCATAAAATGTCACAGACATGAGTTAAAAGCATCAGAGTCAGTTAGTACCATACTAATGAACAAACAATAAACAAATCGCTTGGTGTAAATAGTATGTGTCGGGTGTATAAAATATGTTTAAGCGATTTATCCAAATATTTAATTGATTGCTTCTTCTCTCAGTTTTTCCCTTCTTTCCCCTTGAAAGCCAATTAATTGTGCCCTGTTTATTACTAAATGTTCTTATCTCTAATCCTTTTTCTATCAATATTTATGGGCCATGCTTTGCGGGCCTTTAACGGGAAACGTTTAATGGACGCACACTCGAAAGTGTAGAAAGCTCACGCATCCAACTTTTCTGTGCGAATGCAGACACCCAAACTGACATGAGATGACAACGACTTAACTTGGTATGTTTGCTTTTGCTGGTGTTTGTGGATCGGCTTATTGACCTTCTTACCATTAGTTAAGCACTTAAGCCAATATTTTCAATCATTTTGACCCCGTGAAACGGGTTTCAATAAGCCTGATGGCAATTTGAATATGCCCAGTGCCCTGCGATTTGAGGCCATTAAATCGACATAATCCCCAAATGCGCGAATAGCGTGAAATATTTGTACGGGTGTTAATACGAATGCATCCTGCAGCAGGTAACCACCATTGGCAACCGCCAAACCACCAATAGTGCAACTACCATACTACCATACTAGGCCCTCAACGAATGCATTGGACTCGATGTCTGTATGGTGTGGCCGTAAATCAACAATGCGACATGTGGGCCATTGGCAATTCCGCGATGCCAGACCCAAAACATTCCAATTACGCACAGACCACGGCGATAATCAAATTTTGCTGAATGCGGCACTAATTGCCGTGGAAAATGTTGCCATGATGAGGGCTCCCCCTAAAAAGATAATGGGATAATAGGCGCTTTCCCAACTTGTAAATGTGTCACTCTTTAAGATGCAAAGTTTGTTTATTTTATGGTATTCATTTTACTTCAACTTAAAACTTGCAATCTGCGTTAAGAAGGATTGAAAATGCATTGAACCTTGGCCATTTCAAGGCTTAGCTAGTCAAATGCCCCGCTGCACTTAGGAGGCGCTCGAAGCTCTCTGGCTCATCCTTTGATAATGCCACTCAAATGGAAGGAAACAGGAGATAAGAAAGGCTAAGAATGCTTTTAATAGATGCTGATGGGTGGGGGAAGTGAAAGGCGTACGCGATAAGCAGCTTAAGAAATTTGCCTGCTGCTCGAACTACATGCAAAGCGACTCTCCCTCTTCTTTATTCTTGAATGTGCAACTACTGGCTGAGCTAATTAAGAACTTAATGATGTGGCAAACTGCCTGCAAGAGCTGCACGATGCGGCAGCTAATCTTTCGCCATTGACACTATTAGCCGTATGTGTGTGTGTGTGTGTGTGTATGCGTCTGTTGTCTGTTATCCTATGTTCGATGGCACTCGACCGCAATTCGCCAACTGACAAAAGCGACCCTTCTGAGCTCGTTGAGTTCTTGAAATTCCACTCTTGAAATCACTATTTCCATTATCCCGATTCCCAACCCCGTGCGTAAATGTCTCTGATGCTCTCACAGTTGACTGGCCAAAAGAGGTTGCTCACTTTTTGTTGGATTAACTTCAAAGAGGCTACGTATGAAAATTCATTTTGTTGATGTCAATTCCAGGAGCTAGAAAGTTTTAACAAGTAAACACGACAACAGGAAGTTATCAGAGTGTTTTGGCATTATTCGGTTGTCTTTTCAGCTCACAATTTAAATAATTGTGTGGTGAATCTATTGCTTCAGTTCGTTGCCCAGCTAACTTATTGAATTGGCTTCACTTAACAGTTTTATCGCGTTGTTAACAAATAAAGTGGAGAGGACAAACGAGAAATTAAAGGGAGATAAGTGAAATTCACTCCAAGCGACGTTTCTAGCACGCAAAGATGTTTGAAATAATTTGGCCCGTCTGTTAGGCTTATTTACTTAATCCCAGCGGCGGTAATAAACAAATTGACAAAATCAACAGAATAGTGGTGAGGGAAAAGAGGAATGAGAGAGGACAGTAGAGGGGATTAAGGTAAGGGCTTTCTTTTAATTAATTAAATTATGCTTGCAAATACTTTACCTGGAATTTTAAGAGGCTTTTTTCATTAACTCTAAGTGTTTGAGTGGGCCACAAAAGAAAGGAAACAATGACCGGGGTCGCGACATATCTCCGACGACATATCTCCGCCGTTTCACAAACGACATATCTCCGCTCGGAGATATGACGTTTCTTAGCGTCATATCTCCGCTCGGAGATATGTCGTCCCAAAATGTCATATCTCCGAGCGGAGATATGTCGTTTTGAAACGTAGCGAAGTCAATCATGATATGTCGTAAAACCATATCTCCGTTCGAAAACGTCATATCTCGAGCGGAGATATGACGTTTTTTCTTGGCGGAGATATGTCGTTTGTGCGACTATCTCGATCGGAGATTCTAGCGTCATATTCCGAGCGGAGATGTGTCGTCTCAAAACGTCATATCTCCGCCGCAAAAAACACGACATATCTCCGCCAGCAAAATGTACTGGGCGGAGATATGTCGTCGGAGATATGACGCTATGCCACAATGACCTATTAAAAAAGTTATGCTGAAGTAAATACATTGATATTTAATTAAAACCCACCGCTACTCAATCCGTATCTGAAAACTTAAACCTAAAAAAGGTTAAGGTAACTGCTTTCGTCGATGGTTTAATCTGACACTCTTTTTGACGCTTTTCGATGAAATGCGTGTAAATTAATTTGTTATACCAACAGAGAGCAACACTTGAAAGTTTCTTTACATTCTAAATTTTTAAACAATCCCATGAATAGCAAAGCAGCAATCAACGAATACAAAATGCCGCAACTACAATAATCCCAAGGGCAAAGTTGTCTACTAAATTCTCCTGTATTTACATTGAGTATGAAAAGTTTCCCAAGTTTCACAATTTTAAATTGAACTCTTGAGGCTGCGGCTGTGTGTATGTATGTGGCATGCGTGAAAGATATGCCACAAGGGTCATAGCCAGGTGAGAAACCAGATATAGCTCAGGGAGCAGACGTCACCTTACATATTCTGAAGGCAACAAAAAGTTGGCACCAGAATGAAAATGTAAAGTTTTCGATGGCAAAGCAGATCATGTGAATAACAATGCAGGATAGATATATGTACACCCACACTTACCAACAAGGCAATTAATTTAATGCAGTCATTTCATCAAGAGGCAACACGAAGTTCCCATGGGAATACAAAATGGCGGCTTACGCTAATTAAACAGCTTATACATAATGTTCCTGTGCGTTGGAGTGTGCCTATAGGCACATCTATGTGTGTGAGAAAATTAAAATTTCACACAAAACTTTAGGAAATGATGCTCAAGCACTTAAGTGCGTGTTTAAGTCTCAAGCAAAAGTTCCTGTGGCTGTGTCTCCTTCTTTCTCTTTATCTGAGGTTTGTCTTTTGGCTGTGTTCCTTGTCACTTGATGCCACCTGCTCAGCCTCTGCTCCTAAATCGCTTTCCATCATGAAATTATTTACAAATAATATGAATCTTCTCCCTTCGTTGTACTTGCTTTCGTTCGCTTATCTGTCAAGTTGTGCGACGATGCTTTGCCCTAGGCATGTCGAGTGTTGGATTTGTACATCTATTTATGTTAATCTTCCTACGTGTGCCACACAGCATAAATGTTGGGCTATAAAATTATGGCAAGGTATTTGAAGTAGAAATTGGTAATTTGGTAATTTGGCTAGGGAAAACAAAACAGGATGTAAACAAATGCTATTTTCATACTGTAGTATATCGATTATTGCCATAACTTGAACTTCAATCTATAAGGCTTTTGAGGCTCTTAAAGCTCTTTATTATTTTGTCTGAACACTTCGTAGCTGTTAATTGGTTTAACATTTTCAATACATGCTCTAGCTATAGATTGAAGCAGCATTATATAAGTTTTGCAGCTACAATCTTGTTAAAAGCCAATGATGTGTAAACTGCCTGATTAGACCCAGTGTTCAAGCCGAGAGAAAAGGAATCAAAGAAAAGGGAGCATCTTAGCAGATATTCAGATTAAGTTTAATTGAATTTCAGCTTATTAGCTTAAAGCTTATTTAAATTACTCTCATACGGCAGAGTAACTATTTTAATTTCCAGTTTAAATTTAATTTAACATCCAGCCATTGCATACGTTGCGTATACTTAACCTGTCCGCAACAATAAGTAAACGTGGGCTTTCTCTTGGGTATACAATGACTGCTTCTCTCGTTTGTCTCGAGGCGCAATGCGCCAATAATTTCTCATTATTTTTTCAGGAGGCTGATTTACAGCATTCGCCAAAGGATAAAAAAGGCTGTCAGTTGATTTTATACTTGTCTCTTCTCTGCAGCTGTTTAAAGCTATTTTTTGTGTCTGTTGCGCTTTATAGTTGCTTCCATGGCTGTTTGCCTTATTGGCATGTTCTCGCCTTAGCTGAAGTTGGCACAGTTGCTCATCAAACAAAGTGCATTTTGTCGTTATGCACGACCCAACCAGACAACAGACAACAACAACCAAAGTAAGCAAGAGCAAAATACCGCAGTTCACTTTTCATATCCCAGTGCATTTTTCTTTTCATTTTAAGCAGCGAAGCGGCACACAACAATTTCATCACATTTCATTTTTTTCAAATACTTTTTAGTTATTTAGCAAGTGCGCAAAACGCCGCAAAGTATGCAGCGCAAAACTTAAGCGAAACTGTTAAGAGTTTTAAGCTTCAACTTTAAATGACAACGCGAAGAAGAAGAGGAAAAGAGTGTGTAGCTCGATACTTTAGAAAGAAAACTTTTCCTGTTTCTTCACTTTAACTTTTACTTTTCTATTTGCTGCACACAAACCTCTTGTACTTGGCCAACTACACATAGAAAGAACTGGAACACAAAATGGCGAAACCCGACGAGTGCGGATAAAGTTTCTGTGCCTTTGTGCAAATATTTTGAACGGAAATTGCATTTGCGGTGCCGCTTGCAACAATTTTATCATCTGCAACAATTACAACAACAAAAATGTGAATAATTACGATGGCGTGATAATTAAAATTGCAAGAAACTTTATTGATAGAGTCTCGAATGCAATGCGGCGTGTTAAATGCGACAAGCACAACGGGGAACTGTGCCAAATCGCAATGAATGAATAATGAATGCAAATTAGTCAAGAAATGAAGGAATAAAAAGAACAATTACTTACAAAAATTTGTGTAAAGTCTAATGGCTTGATAAATGATGGAATTTAGAGGCAAAGCGAGTTTAAAGCAATAAAGTCTTAAATCAAACTCAATTATTTGTCTTCAATTCAAGAACTGTCATTTGGAAAATGCTCAACAACATGAAAACAAATTCCAAGCAGATAGCCTCCCAGTTAAGACATTTAAAACAGGAAAAACACAATTCTATTTGCAGTTAAAGAAATAATTAAGGCGCACTTGGCACACATAATAAACACTATAAAGTTTTACCAGTATAATAAAATATCACACAAACTGACAGCCAGGAAATGCAATGAAATTGTATAACGCTTAAACAAAAACAAAAAGTTGTTGCCATCACTGCCACTTAACTAAATGTTTTCTTAAGGAACATGGAGACGGGATCCACGCAACGACTTGCCAAAGTTTTTCAATAAGCGGAGATGCCAAAAACAAGACTCAACATGTGTTCAAGACCTGGCCAAAGCGAGAGCCAGTCGTGGGGAAAGAAAAAACTACACAGCTGTGAAAATCTGATGAGGCATGTGAAAACTAACTGAAATAAGTATGAAATAGGCTTAGGGAGGATCAGGAGGCCAGGGGCCATTCTAATTTATGATAAGCCAATAAAAATAATTGAAATACATTAAAGGCAGGCAGTGCTGAACTGAGAGTGCCAACCACACACAAGACCAACTCATTCGAAGGTACAACGAACCCAATCCCTATAGTTGTTGATTTATCGATTTCTGCCTGTGAGGAGAATCGAACTGAATCACAAGAATGCTTACGGAATGTCACGCAATAAAAGGCGAGGCGTAAAAAACGACGCGGGTATTTCAAGGCTGAGACAGAGGCCTCAAGGCATTCTGATTGCGGCATCTGCCCTGTGAAAGATTCCAAAATTATAACGATATAAAAACAACATTGCGGAAAGTAATGCGCAAAGAGTGGGTTTATGTGGGAAGAGCTATGATTTAGTGATGGCTGTCTGATGATTGATGTTGAGTGGAAGATAAAATGTCAAAGACTTTGATTTGACACAAATAAACAAGACATCTTAGGGTTTGCGCTAAGTAGTAGCTTCGTAACCAGTTGAACCACATTTTCCTACCCTCAAAAAGATAAACGCGTTAAAGTTAAAAGCATTAGCTTTGACATTTCAGGATGTTTGTTTCTTTTTGAAATAAAGAACATTACTTTTTTAAATAACTGTAACGATTAATTCATCCAATGTTCCTTTGTTAAATGCCAATCAGCAACACAATGTGTAAATTTTACCACACAGCAATCAATTTAAGGCTGACAACAAAATATTTTTGCCACATCATCAAAAATGCGCCAAATTAATACCAAAAATTTAATTTAATTTCAATTTGCGGCCCTTTTGTGGTTTTTGACAACAGCAACAACAACTTAAGCCTTATGGGAGTTGTGTTCATTATGTGTGTACGCTTTACATAACACAAAACAGCAGTAAAAATGACAAAAGAAAAACACAATATTTTCATTTCATTATGTGCAGCAGGAAGTGAGAAAGAGAAATAAAGAGAACAACATTCGCGAAAATGTGCAAACAAAAACGATAATCATGATAACGTGTGAGGGAGATAACGTGTGATTGACATTTTACATGCTTATGCAATTTGACAACAAACCGCTTTGTTAACATTAAATGCAGTTTGTTCTAGCAGCCAAACCATTCGTTTTAAGACATTGCTTTTGAAAATCGGGTCAGTTTTGACGAAGTTATGGAAGTCGAAAGTTTGCCAAATGATGATGTCGATTTTGTGGCATAAAATTTTAACATGCAAAATGACCAAAAATCGAATGTTATATAAATGTATTTTCTTAAATGCAGTTTTATTCTATAAGCCAAACCATGACTTTTAAGACATTGCTTTTGAAAATCGGTTCAGTTTTGACGAAGTTATGGAAGTCGAAAGTTTGCCAAATGATGATGTCGATTTTCTGGCATAAAATTTTAACATGCAAAATGACCAAAAATCGAAGGTTATAAAATGTATTTTCTTAAATGCAGTTCTATTCTTTAAGCCAAACCATGACTTTTAAGACATTGCTTTTGAAAATCGGGTCAGTTTTGACGAAGTTATGTAAGTCGAAAGTTTGCCAAATGATGATGTCGATTTTGTGGCATAAAATTTTAACATGCAAAATGACCAAAAATCGAATGTTATATAAATGTATTTTCTTAAATGCAGTTTTATTCTATAAGCCAAACCATGACTTTTAAGACATTGCTTTTGAAAATCGGTTCAGTTTTGACGAAGTTATGTAAGTCGAAAGTTTGCCAAATGATGATGTCGATTTTCTGGCATAAAATTTTAACATGCAAAATGACCAAAAATCGAAGGTTATAAAAATGTATTTTCTTAAATGCAGTTCTATTCTTTAAGCCAAACCATGACTTTTAAGACATTGCTTTTGAAAATCGGTTCAGTTTTGACGAAGTTATGTAAGTCGAAAGTTTGCCAAATGATGATGTCGATTTCATGGCATAAAATTTTAACATGCAAAATGACCAAAAATCGAAGGTTATAAAATGTATTTTCTTAAATGCAGTTCTATTCTTTAAGCCAAACCATGACTTTTAAGACATTGCTTTTGAAAATCGGTTCATTTTTGACGAAGTTATGGAAGTCGAAGGTTTGCCAAATGATGATGTCGATTTTCTGGCATAAAATTTTAACATGCAAAATGACCAAAATCGAAGGTTATATAAATGTATTTTCTTAAATGCAGTTTTATTCTATAAGCCAAACCATGACTTTTAAGACATTGCTTTTGAAAATCGGGTGAGTTTTGACGAAGTTATGGAAGTCGAAAGATTTGCCAAATGATGATGTCGATTTTGTGGCATAAAATTTTAACATGAATTTTGACCAAAATCGAATGTCATATAAATGTATTTACTTAAATGCAGATTTATTCTATAAGCCAAACCATGACTTTTAAGACATTGCTTTTGAAAATCGGTTCAGATTTGACGAAGTTATGGAAGTCGAAAGATTTGCCAAATGATGATGTCGATTTCATGGCATAAAATTTTAACATGCAAAATGACCAAAAATCGAATGTTATATAAATGTATTTTCTTAAATGCAGTTTTATTCTATAAGCCAAACCATGACTCTTAAGACATTGCTTTTGAAAATCGGTTCAGATTTGACGAAGTTATGGAAGTCGAAAGATTTGCCAAATGATGATGTCGATTTTGTGGCATAAAATTTTAACATGCAAAATGACCAAAAATCGAATGTTATATAAATGTATTTTCTTAAATGCAGTTTTATTCTATAAGCCAAACCATGACTTTTAAGACATTGCTTTTGAAAATCGGTTCAGATTTGACGAAGTTATGGAAGTCGAAAGATTTGCCAAATGATGATGTCGATTTTTTGGCATAAAATTTTATCATGCAAAATGACCAAAAATCGAATGTTATGTAAATGTATTTTCTTAAATGCAGTTTTATTCTATAAGCCAAACCATGACTTTTAAGACATTGCTTTTGAAAATCGGTTCAGTTTTGACGAAGTTATGGAAGTCGAAAGTTTGCCAAATGATGATGTCGATTTTCTGGCATAAAATTTTATCATGCAAAATGACCAAAAATCGAAGGTTATAAAATGTATTTTCTTAAATGCAGTTCTATTCTTTAAGCCAAACCATGACTTTTAAGACATTGCTTTTGAAAATCGGGTCAGTTTTGACGAAGTTATGGAAGTCGAAAGTTTGCCAAATGATGATGTCGATTTTGTGGCATAAAATTTTAACATGCAAAATGACCAAAAATCGAATGTTATATAAATGTATTTTCTTAAATGCAGTTTTATTATAATCGCCAAACCATGCGTTTTAAGACATTGCTTTTGAAAATCGGTTCAGTTTTGACGAAGCTATGGGAGTCGAAAGATTTGCCAAATGATGATGTCGATTTTGTGGCATAAAATTTTAACATGCAAAATGACCAAAAATCGAATGTTATATAAATGTATTTTCTTAAATGCAGTTTTATTATAAGCCAAACCATGACTTTTAAGACATTGCTTTTGAAAATCGGGTCAGTTTTGACGAAGTTATGGAAGTCGAAAGTTTGCCAAATGATGATGTCGATTTCATGGCATAAAATTTTAACATGCAAAATGACCAAAAATCGAATGTTATATAAATGTATTTTCTTAAATGCAGTTTTATTCTATAAGCCAAACCATGACTTTTAAGACATTGCTTTTGAAAATCGGGTCAGTTTTGACGAAGTTATGGAAGTCGAAAGTTTGCCAAATGATGATGTCGATTTTCTGGCATAAAATTTTATCATGCAAAATGACCAAAAATCGAATGTTATATAAATGTATTTTCTTAAATGCAGTTTTATTCTATAAGCCAAACCATGACTTTTAAGACATTGCTTTTGAAAATCGGGTGAGTTTTGACGAAGTTATGGAAGTCGAAAGATTTGCCAAATGATGATGTCGATTTTGTGGCATAAAATTTTAACATGAATTTGACCAAAATCGAATGTCATATAAATGTATTTACTTAAATGCAGATTTATTCTATAAGCCAAACCATGACTTTTAAGACATTGCTTTTGAAAATCGGTTCAGATTTGACGAAGTTATGGAAGTCGAAAGATTTGCCAAATGATGATGTCGATTTCATGGCATAAAATTTTAACATGCAAAATGACCAAAAATCGAATGTTATATAAATGTATTTTCTTAAATGCAGTTTTATTCTATAAGCCAAACCATGACTTTTAAGACATTGCTTTTGAAAATCGGTTCAGATTTGACGAAGTTATGGAAGTCGAAAGATTTGCCAAATGATGATGTCGATTTTGTGGCATAAAATTTTAACATGCAAAATGACCAAAAATCGAATGTTATATAAATGTATTTTCTTAAATGCAGTTTTATTCTATAAGCCAAACCATGACTTTTAAGACATTGCTTTTGAAAATCGGTTCAGATTTGACGAAGTTATGGAAGTCGAAAGATTTGCCAAATGATGATGTCGATTTTATGGCATAAAATTTTATCATGCAAAATGACCAAAAATCGAATGTTATGTAAATGTATTTTCTTAAATGCAGTTTTATTCTATAAGCCAAACCATGACTTTTAAGACATTGCTTTTGAAAATCGGTTCAGATTTGACGAAGTTATGGAAGTCGAAAGATTTGCCAAATGATGATGTCGATTTTGTGGCATAAAATTTTAACATGCAAAATGACCAAAAATCGAATGTTATATAAATGTATTTTCTTAAATGCAGTTTTATTCTATAAGCCAAACCATGACTTTTAAGACATTGCTTTTGAAAATCGGGTGAGTTTTGCCGAAGTTATGGAAGTCTAAAGTTTTGCCAAATGATGATGTCGATTTTGTGGCATAAAATTTTAACATGCAAAATGACCAAAAATCGAATGTTATATAAATGTATTTTCTTAAATGCAGTTTTATTCTATAAGCCAAACCATGACTTTTAAGACATTGCTTTTGAAAATCGGTTCAGATTTGACGAAGTTATGGAAGTCGAAAGATTTGCCAAATGATGATGTCGATTTTGTGGCATAAAATTTTAACATGCAAAATGACCAAAAATCGAATATTATATAAATGTATTTTCTTAAATGCAGTTTTATTCTATAAGCCAAACCATGACTTTTAAGACATTGCTTTTGAAAATCGGGTCAGTTTTGACGAAGTTATGGAAGTCGAAAGATTTGCCAAATGATGATGTCGATTTTGTGGCATAAAATTTTAACATGAATTTTGACCAAAAATCGAATGTTATATAAATGTATTTTCTTAAATGCAGTTTTATTCTATAAGCCAAACCATGACTTTTAAGACATTGCTTTTGAAAATCGGGTGAGTTTTGCCGAAGTTATGGAAGTCTAAAGATTTGCCAAATGATGATGTCGATTTTGTGGCATAAAATTTTAACATGAATTTTGACCAAAAATCGAATGTTATATAAATGTATTTTCTTAAATGCAGTTTTATTCTATAAGCCAAACCATGACTCTTAAGACATTGCTTTTGAAAATCGGTTCAGATTTGACGAAGTTATGGAAGTCGAAAGATTTGCCAAATGATGATGTCGATTTTGTGGCATAAAATTTTAACATGAATTTTGACCAAAAATCGAATGTTATATAAATGTATTTTCTTAAATGCAGTTTTATTCTATAAGCCAAACCATGACTTTTAAGACATTGCTTTTGAAAATCGGGTCAGTTTTGACGAAGTTATGGAAGTCGAAAGATTTGCCAAATGATGATGTCGATTTTGTGGCATAAAATTTTAACATGCAAAATGACCAAAAATCGAATGTTATATAAATGTATTTTCTTAAATGCAGTTTTATTCTATAAGCCAAACCATGACTTTTAAGACATTGCTTTTGAAAATCGGTTCAGATTTGACGAAGTTATGGAAGTCGAAAGATTTGCCAAATGATGATGTCGATTTTGTGGCATAAAATTTTAACATGCAAAATGACCAAAAATCGAATGTTATGTAAATGTATTTTCTTAAATGCAGTTTTATTCTATAAGCCAAACCATGACTTTTAAGACATTGCTTTTGAAAATCGGTTCAGATTTGACGAAGTTATGGAAGTCGAAAGATTTGCCAAATGATGATGTCGATTTTGTGGCATAAAATTTTAACATGCAAATGACCAAAAATCGAATGTTATATAAATGTATTTTCTTAAATGCAGTTTTATTCTATAAGCCAAACCATGACTTTTAAGACATTGCTTTTGAAAATCGGGTCAGTTTTGACGAAGTTATGGAAGTCGAAAGATTTGCCAAATGATGATGTCGATTTTGTGGCATAAAATTTTAACATGCAAAATGACCAAAAATCGAATGTTATATAAATGTATTTTCTTAAATGCAGTTTTATTCTATAAGCCAAACCATGACTTTTAAGACATTGCTTTTGAAAATCGGTTCAGATTTGACGAAGTTATGGAAGTCGAAAGATTTGCCAAATGATGATGTCGATTTTGTGGCATAAAATTTTAACATGCAAAATGACCAAAAATCGAATGTTATATAAATGTATTTTCTTAAATGCAGTTTTATTCTATAAGCCAAACCATGACTTTTAAGACATTGCTTTTGAAAATCGGTTCAGATTTGACGAATTTATGGAAGTCGAAAGATTTGCCAAATGATGATGTCGATTTTGTGGCATAAAATTTTAACATGCAAAATGACCAAAAATCGAATGTTATATAAATGTATTTTCTTAAATGCAGTTTTATTCTATAAGCCAAACCATGACTTTTAAGACATTGCTTTTGAAAATCGGTTCAGATTTGACGAAGTTATGGAAGTCTAAAGTTTTGCCAAATGATGATGTCGATTTTGTGGCATAAAATTTTAACATGAATTTGACCAAAAATCGAATGTTATATAAATGTATTTTCTTAAATGCAGTTTTATTCTATAAGCCAAACCATGACTTTTAAGACATTGCTTTTGAAAATCGGTTCAGATTTGACGAAGTTATGGAAGTCGAAAGATTTGCCAAATGATGATGTCGATTTTGTGGCATAAAATTTTATCATGCAAAATGACCAAAAATCGAATGTTATGTAAATGTATTTTCTTAAATGCAGTTTTATTCTATAAGCCAAACCATGACTTTTAAGACATTGCTTTTGAAAATCGGTTCAGATTTGACGAAGTTATGGAAGTCGAAAGATTTGCCAAATGATGATGTCGATTTTCTGGCATAAAATTTTAACATGCAAAATGACCAAAAATCGAATGTTATAGAAATGTATTTTCTTAAATGCAGTTTTATTCTATAAGCCAAACCATGACTTTTAAGACATTGCTTTTGAAAATCGGGTGTGTTTTGCCGAAGTTATGGGAGTCTAAAGTTTTGCCAAATGATGATGTCGATTTTGTGGCATAAAATTTTAACATGAATTTTGACCAAAAATCTAATGTTATATAAATGTATTTTCTTAAATGCAGTTTTATTCTATAAGCCAAACCATGACTTTTAAGACATTGCTTTTGAAAATCGGGTGAGTTTTGCCGAAGTTATGGAAGTCTAAAGTTTTGCCAAATGATGATGTCGATTTTATGGCATAAAATTTTAACATGAATATGACCAAAAATCGAATGTTATATAAATGTATTTTCTTAAATGCAGTTTTATTATAATCGCCAAACCATGCGTTTTAAGACATTGCTTTTGAAAATCGGTTCAGATTTGACGAAGTTATGGAAGTCGAAAGATTTGCCAAATGATGATGTCGATTTTGTGGCATAAAATTTTAACATGCAAAATGACCAAAAATCGAATGTTATATAAATGTATTTTCTTAAATGCAGTTTTATTCTATAAGCCAAACCATGACTTTTAAGACATTGCTTTTGAAAATCGGGTGAGTTTTGCCGAAGTTATGGAAGTCTAAAGTTTTGCCAAATGATGATGTCGATTTTGTGGCATAAAATTTTAACATGAATTTTGACCAAAAATCGAATGTTATATAAATGTATTTTCTTAAATGCAGTTTTATTCTATAAGCCAAACCATGACTTTTAAGACATTGTTTTTGAAAATCGGTTCAGATTTGACGAAGTTATGGAAGTCGAAAGATTTGCCAAATGATGATGTCGATTTTCTGGCATAAAATTTTAACATGCAAAATGACCAAAAATCGAATATTAAGTAAATGTATTTTCTTAAATGCAGTTTTATTCTATAAGCCAAACCATGACTTTTAAGACATTGCTTTTGAAAATCGGGTCAGTTTTGACGAAGTTATGGAAGTCGAAAGATTTGCCAAATGATGATGTCGATTTTCTGGCATAAAATTTTAACATGCAAAATGACCAAAAATCGAATGTTATATAAATGTATTTTCTTAAATGCAGTTTTATTCTATAAGCCAAACCATGACTTTTAAGACATTGCTTTTGAAAATCGGTTCAGATTTGACGAAGTTATGGAAGTCGAAAGATTTGCCAAATGATGATGTCGATTTTGTGGCATAAAATTTTATCATGCAAAATGACCAAAAATCGAATGTTATATAAATGTATTTTCTTAAATGCAGTTTTATTCTATAAGCCAAACCATGACTTTTAAGACATTGCTTTTGAAAATCGGGTGAGTTTTGCCGAAGTTATGGAAGTCGAAAGATTTGCCAAATGATGATGTCGATTTTGTGGCATAAAATTTTAACATGAATTTTGACCAAAAATCGAATGTTATATAAATGTATTTTCTTAAATGCAGTTTTATTCTATAAGCCAAACCATAACTTTTAAGACATTGCTTTTGAAAATCGGTTCAGATTTGACGAAGTTATGGAAGTCGAAAGATTTGCCAAATGATGATGTCGATTCTGTGGCATAAAATTTTAACATGCAAAATGACCAAAAATCGAATGTTATATAAATGTATTTTCTTAAATGCAGTTTTATTCTATAAGCCAAACCATAACTTTGAAGACATTGCTTTTGAAAATCGGTTCAGTTTTGACGAAGTTATGGAAGTCGAAAGATTTGCCAAATGATGATGTCGATTTTGTGGCATAAAATTTTAACATAAATTTTGACCAAAAATCGAATGTTATATAAATGCATTTTCTTAAATGCAGTTTTATTATAAGCCAAACCATAACTTTTAAGACATTGCTTTTGAAAATCGGGTGAGTTTTGCCGAAGTTATGGAAGTCTAAAGTTTTGCCAAATGATGATGTCGATTTTGTGGCATAAAATTTTAACATGCAAAATGACCAAAAATCGAATGTTATATAAATGTATTTTCTTAAATGCAGTTTTATTCGTTAAGCCAAATTTTTTTTTCCAATATTGTAGAATTCACTGCCATGTTGTCGTATGCATATGCAACAAAAACCATAATTTATTTTGGTTCTCCCAATTTACGAGGTCAACGCTGCAGTTCAAGCTTCTGTCGCCTGTCATATAAGCTAATGCGATGCAAAAATCTCCCTACCTCCCACCTTCCGATCCATCTCTAGAGAGCCCAAAAAGCACCTGGTCAGCAAATGAAAAAGCAAAGAGTGACATTTTAAGCTGACTCTGCGCTTCGAAGCGTGTCTCCTGGGCATGCAAACACAGCAACAACAACAACAACAGCATGAAAAACAACGTGTGGTTTTATTTGCCAGCCAAACATCAGCTCCAAATTGAACAGAGCAACAAGAGGGAAGATGAGTATCCAATTGCAAGCGTGTGCAATGTGGCAAAGAGTTCTAAGCTTGGAGTTAGGCAAAGTTTGATTAAAAGGCCACGGCAAAGTTGTGGGGACTGCACTTGTCCCAAAGCTATGTGGAAATCGGAAATCGAATGAAAAAGTAGATGTATTGATTTGACCATAGCGAGGAGATGGAACATTAAGTAGCTGCGAATCTAAAGTGCAACTACTGCAGTGGGAACATTTGATGACTAGATTTAGTTTCATCTAACTTTTGAAGTAGTCAAATATTATTGTTTACTTCATAAGATGAAATGAGCAGAGATTAACGCTGTTAGCTTTCAATCAAAAACTAGAAATCAAACTTGTTCAATATCATTACTTTCATCTTTATGGTGTGAAACATTCTTAGAATTGTTTAAAAGTATTATTTTATAAGTTCATTCCTTAAATGCTTAATTTCCCAGTGAACAAATATGTGGAAATTAGTTCGCTTATCCGCATCAAAAAACTAAAACAAAGTTTGTTTATATATTCTACACAACATAGGAAACTAAATGAAAGGTTTTAATGAAATTTTTAAAGCACTTTGCAATATGATCTCATGAGTTGAAAGATTTACAATCCTTCTTAAATTAAACTCTTATTGTGGTTTGTTGTTTTCCTAATGCAAACAACGAAATTGGCTTTTAAAATAACAAGCATACGCACCGCATGCTGATAGCAGCGTCCGCGTTTGGCAAATAAATCCAAACTCAAAAATTTATAGCTCCGTTTAGTCGGTGCGAAAGAAGAGTGGGTGCAAGTCCCAAGATAATAATATCCTTAATGAGGGATGTAAACATTCGCTAACTTGATATGCTTTTAACAGCGCATTTTATTAAATCTGCTTAATATTGTGATTAGGCTCCATATCCCTAGGGTCTGTCGTAAGTATTTGGAATTATTAATGTGAGTGAGAATGATAAATGCTCTAATTAAATGCCGAATAAGAGGATACGAATAAATTTGGTTAGGGATTTGCGGATTCCAAGCTTCATTCATGAAACCGGGTGAATTCTCTCACCCAGCCAATTAGCAGGAACAGCAGTCAAGTGACCAATTCAATAAATTGATAGCCAAGTTCACCTGATGGCCTGTGGCCCCGAGCTGGGTTACATCAAACAAACATTCAGCAGGACAACCCCTATGGAAATTCATATACATGAGGGAAGCAGGGTGAAGAGATTGTTGCGGCTGCTGTTCTTGTTGCTGGTTGTTGGTTGTCGATTTTCCTGTTGCCCGTTGCCAGCTGTCTGCTGCTGGTGTGAATTTAATGCAATTTAAATGGAAATTTCCTGCTTTAATTTGGTGAATACGCATTGCAAATACACACAAAGAGAGTGCAGCGGGAATTTGTCATATTTGCCATGGTTGCAGCAGCAGAACAAGCTTCCAATTTGTAGCAACTATTTGAGGTTGCAACACTCTCTTTGTCGCTCTTAAAGTGAACACAAGATATGCATGACTTCTGTTGCTGACAGGCTGAAATCTGAAGAGGAAACAGACATAAGTCATTGTCATCTGTTTGACTTGGCTTGTTGTCGTACATATGGCAGACACAACACACACATTTGCACAATGTAACCCACATTTACACACATAAGTAAATAATATTTTATGTCATTTACTCGCTTTGTACTGTTTGCTGTTTAATGTTTACTCTAACTTATGTTTAATTTCTTATTAAAATCTGCCAATTATATTTACCAAGACTTTCGCCTTGCTTTCCCAGTTGCTAAGAAGCCCAATTTTCCAGTATCCAAAAAATGTTTGCAAAAAGAAAGCAAAGTAAAGTCAACACATTTTATGTAGGTACAAAAACCAAGCTAGCAATCTATCCTTTCTGCAATAAACTCTGAAAATATTTAAATGGAATATTTTATAGTCGTATGGTTTCTTATTTGTATGATAAAAACGTTTTATTGTGAAGCAGTAAAAGTCACTCTGAGAGGGTCGTTTGGGAAGAGAAAGCTTAAAGTTGTAAGTGAGAATTTAAATGATTTGGCTACTCTGTCGAATGTTTAAGAATATCAGTATAGAACGTTGACAAATTTTGAGGGGTTTTATTTTTTTTTTAGACTTAAATTAAATTCTCGATCCTGATGCAGCAGGGTATATGGTAGTTTGTTTTGTAGCTAAATAAATATTTACCTGGTGAATTTTTAATTTAAGGATTTTCTGTGTGTTTTTGCATGAGTGCGCAGGGACCACATCACACGCACAGGCACACGCCCACTAATGTCCCCTTATAAATGAGGAAGTAAATTAATAAAAAGCCAAGTTCAGATTGCTTAAGCCATCTTGGTGCTTGGATCAGTGTTTACTATTCGCATTGTACAAGTTTTCACATGCAGACGCAAAATATTGTGCTCTCGGTTAAACCTTTCATCACCAACAAAGGTTTGTTGACATTTGTGTATAAAACAGAACGAGGTTTTCATTAGCATAAATAAGTTTGTGTTCTTAAGTTTCTCACATTTTTACCGGCACTGCGCTCTTAAAATTGGATTTAGAACACGTTCTTCAAGGTGAATTCATTGCGTGAAAGGAAATTTGATTTCCTGAGGCTTTCAACTGAAAGAAGTTCAGACAGCTTCCTTTACATTCAGCTGCATTCTCTCCACCTGTTGTAAACAATTCAAAATTGCTCAAATTTAATTGAGAATTAATAGCACAAATTCGCCATTTGCATTAACTGAACTACTTTGTGGCCTCTTATAAATAAGCTAAACAATTAGTATGAAATTGACTGTGGATACTTTTAGAGCAGCTGGCTTTCGATTAGTATAAGGTTGGAGGAACGACATGATTTTTAGGAGCTTAAGCGTACGAAAACAAATAGCTTTAATTTGCAACAAAAACAACGGAAGAAAAACTTAATGAAAATTTGAAAGTCAAACTGAGTACTTCCCGCTGTTTTTGCCATATTTCATCAGCCCATTTCACGCTTTGCATATAACAAATGTCTATTAAACATGATTGATTTCATTAATTCCTTGGCTGTTTTATACCAGTGTCAAATAAATTGTAAGAAAAGCACCAAAATCATATACAAGTTTCAAGAGAAAAAGAGAACTTGCCTATCTCCAAATCTTTTTGGCTTTTTCATGTTTAATGCTTTTGTTTGAAATGGCGCTTAAAATATTCCACATAATGTTTCGGAAATCTTTCCGCCAAAGAACTGATGCTTTACTTAGTTCATCTCATTTTATATTTGTCCAAATAAAGGTCAGCCTTCTCTTGACATCTTATGCTATGCTTACCTACAATCATGACAGGCTGTAAGTAGATTGGCCTCCTTTTTCTGCGCTTAACAACTTCAAACAGTTTATCAAAACGATCTGGCTTTAAGCTGTGCAACTCTGTTAGTAGCCTTATTAATGACACTAATTTAAGTACTCATTATTCTTTCTTTCTGACAAGAACTTTACACTGCAACGCTTTCACTACCACGCCATACGGAAATGATGTTGTCACCAAGTCAAATCGTTTTACATCCGCTTGAGAGGAAATGACTTGGACAAAGACTTGGTCTCGGACTCGTACTCAGCTTTCTGTTTTTCGTTTCACCTGCTTTGATATGTTTTTTGTGTTGTTTAAATCCTTAGCTCTCCCTGTCTTTCATGCTCAACTTTGTATTGCAATGCTCTTGCCACGTTTCAATTATAAACACTTTGGAATTGACTTAGCGCGCTTTCCCTTATGGTCAGCACGTGCGTAGGGTTGACAACAAACGGAAGTTGGCTGCAGTTAACTGTAGAGAGAAGGTTAAAAGTGTGGACTGGAAAAGAAGGTCTGTGTTGACGGAGTTGACAGTGGGGTAAGTGGAAGTCGAAGTGTGCAGCAACAAGATGACTTCCTTGTGTAAAACAAGCGGCAAGTTGATTACAAACTTCACCAATATCGCAATCAGTTAAGATTGAAACTTAAGGATATTCATGTCAACAAATGCAAGTTGTTGCATCAAATATATGATTTATCATATATTCTTACATTCCATGAAATCTTATAATCAATGTAATTTGAAATTGCAAAGTGAAAAAACAAGAAAACAATCACTTTTAAGATAGGTTTTCCAAAGCTTGGATGCCCATCCACCAAAAGCTAGTATTTTGAGGCTTGCATGGTACAAAGCAAAAGAAACCACATAATTAAAACAGTCACTTTATGGCTAATTAAGTTGGTCGAACTGCGATGCCAGTAAAGCAAAACCAGGGCATAAAAGTTTATAGAAAAATAACTTGGGTCGGTTTATGGGCCTGTTAAAAGATTTGGGCGTTGGCTCTATGGGAAATCCAAACCAAAGTCAAGTTAAGCGGTAAATGGCAAAGAAAATGGCTACAAAAAAGAAAAAAGGCAAATATATAGACCAGCACAGGCATGAGAAAAGGCTGCAAACAGCCGGGACAGCACACTTATATCCCTAGTTGACCGTAAAAAGTTTAAATGTGAAGTGCAAACTGAAAACAAAAATGAAAAAAAAAAAAAACATCAGCAAAGCACAAATTTAGCACGGGAATAAACAAACAATGCAAATAAAAAACAAAAGTGAAACACAACACATTGTAAAAAAATTGCAAAAGTTTTGTAATTGGGCCGTACGAGAAAAACTGGCATAGTGCCTATAAAGGAGAGACGGGATACTTGTTGGCAAAGTACGAGCTGAAATAAAAAAATTGTTTCAGTTTGTTTGTTTTTATTTTGGTACTTTGCTTTGCAACAGAACATGCCGCACCATATGCAAACTAGCTGAACTTTCATCAACCAGAAACGACAACAATTCAGCACAAACACAAATAGCTAGTAAAAGTGAATTCCTAACTACTTGTTCAGTGTTTAGTTCTAAATGTAGATTTTCGGCTTCATTACATACATAATTAATATATAGTTGTGATGGCCTTTTTCATATCCAACCTCTCTCATGACCACTCCGCCCATATCATTATTCATTTCAGGTTGAGCAAAATTAATGAGCTTGACTTAGAGTAGGAGAAAGGCAAACGCAAGGGATATGACAACGGCCCCTGCTTTTGTGGTTTGTTTGAAGTGGTTTGGCGAAATGAACTTGTAAGTGAATGCCCAGTTTGTTGACTCTAGAAACTCAAAGTTAAACAAGCAGACCACACTATTACAGCTAAATGATTCTAGATTAAGAATAATTTGTGCATTTTGTGTAAACAATAATGATATGAATATGAATACATATATGCTATCAAACAGTGTAAAAAACGAAAGATTAGAAAAGAAGCGGAAGACAGTATTAACGAAACAAACATAAAAAAGTGTCAATGGCAGTGAAACGAATTAAGTAAGAATACCATTTGAATAATCTTATTCTGCTTCAGTCATAAGAAATAAAAAACAAGCAAAGAAAACCAGAAAGAGGATGAAACTTTTCAATTGAGTTGCACTTGTTCTTAATGCTTGTAAGAAAATCGATGAATGGCTTTGAAATTGGGTCACAATCAAGCAGCAAGAAGCAGCGGGCAACTTTAACTGGTTACGTAAAAGGAAATAAAGTCGTACTTTAATGCGTTCAATACTAGTTCAAGTTCATTTAAGGTTTGTTTTTCTGTCTGACTATTCCTTCCATACTTGTATATAACGCAATCAGAAACAATATCTGAACACTTTTAAGACTAACTAGATTCAAATTCCAAATGTCATGAATGCCACGAAAAAGCCAAACTCAAATTGCCTTCAACAGAGTGTGCACGTGGTGAAGTGCCAAAGGGCTCAACCGTTGACTGCATACTGTGGGTTGGGTGAAGTGTGGAAGAGTGAAAGAGTAGGTTGTGATTGCCATTTACTGAGTTAGTCGCTGGTTCTTTGTTGTCGCTGGCACGCACAATTAAGTGACTGAAAAACGCATCAAACAAAGCGATGAACGACGGGAAAGGAGGAAAATTGCAACAGACGAGTTCACACGCACAGGAAGCATCAACGAATCACGGCCGCGTATACGCAATTTCCGCAGTCCATTCTTCGTTGCCACCTTCTCAACTGGACTGATGTGCTATGACGTTCAGTGATGTTTTGTCAGTGAGTAGCAGTTTCTACATAGAAACTGGATAAGGAATGGTGGATGGTGGCGGTATCTAAAAACGTTAAGTAGGTAAAGAAGAAAAGAAAGCTAAATAACGATTTAGAAAAGTAATTTCAGACACTTTAACTTATTCGGTCTTGACATAAACATTTAAAAATAGCAACATCTTTTGGGTAACAGTGAAAAATTGAATTCCATATTCATTCGCGTGTAGGATCCTGACGATTAAATGCATCACACGTTCTGACAAGCACTCTATGAGCATTATACACTCATCCAAGAGTTGCTTTCCCACAGTGGGGCACCCCAAAAATGAAAATACATTTACTTGCATCCATGAAACACGCTATTTTGCACGCCATCTATTTTTCATGATTGTACAGAATGTCAGGAGGGGTTGGAAAGTGAACTAATGCGCGAGCAGCACTTGCTTATCGGTACACATCATATTCCTCACGTTATTCCATTCTTTGTACTCCTACTTGCTTCCCTTGCACATCCAACTGTCTTTCATTTGTTTGGCCCCGCTTTTTCAGTTTGTTTTACAGCTCAGCTTGTTGATGTTGCAGAATATACAATAACAAAAGAAGGGCAACAGAGAAGCATATTTCGAGCTAACGTTGTTTCTATTTATTTGTTTGTTTTTTTTTTTTTTTCTACTAGTGAAATGCTAACATTTGTTTTTTGCGTAAAATTGCAACAGATTTGACACCATTGTAAATTTCAAGAAAAATATGTGGAAATTTCGGGAACATTTTTTACAAACTATGCAACATGGTTTGCTTTGCAATCTTATCAAAATATATCATATATACTGAAATAGCCAATGTTTGAAGAAACTTTGTGGGCCAAGCAAACAAAATTAGACAAAAGAAAAGAAAGAAGAAAACAAAGACGCTGTCGATTAACCTTAGCAACACGTACTAAATTTTTATTGAATTGGACGCGAGGGACACTACAACAGGAAACAGAGAACAAAAGCAAGAGCTAAAAACTATTAACAAAGCAAACAAAACAAAGTCAAACAAAACTTCCACACAAACTGACACAGACACCAACAAAGAAACATACATACATACACACTCACACAACGAGACACTTGACTGCGTGTAGAAACAATGTATGAAGACAAAAGGAAACGTAAACAAAAAAAGGAAAATATGTACTACGAAACAGGGAATAGGCGATCAACAGTTGACAATATGCGACTTGGCTATACTCTCGCAACGAGTTTGAATTTATATACGAAAATTTCACTATGAAGGGTGATATCTTAATACCTGTTACACATTTATGAAGCTTTTTCTTTCATTAATATTCTCACTGGGAGTGCAAATCTGAAACATTTTGTTGAAATGTTGTTGAATGACTGCCTATTGCAGTTGATTCAGTCTCTGGCAGTACGAATGTTATCCCATATATCTTGTGCTACCTCCGACTCCGACTTCGACCCTGCATGGAGCATGTCAATTGTATCATTAATAATGGCATTTGCTGTTCTACTCAAGACACGGTCCAGCAGCTTGGCCATACATTAGAAAACGTGCCCAAGTCTGCCTCTCAGCTGTTGAGTAATGGCTCGCACATACGCCAAGAGCCAGCCTTACAGACAATGAACTCCAAGTATGCCAACTGGCAGCAACTGGCTGAAGGAGAAGGAGCTTAATCGACACAGCTCTCCAAGTAAAGGAGCTTTGGTTGTGCCTGCCCCAACCTTATTGAAGAACTTATGAAAGGAAACGTGATCTGCATTGCAAACTGGTGCAGCTTTAATTCTAGCTCAAACTACAACAGCTGTGCGCCTTTCGATTGACCCTCTTACCACAATGCAAATAAGTTTTCATTCAATGCAATGCAATTTAATTGATTTGTAAGCATCTTATACTCGTAAGCATTTCTAATGCTCAATTTAACAAATTAGCAACTCTGTACTGCCCGCCAAAAGTATTTACACACCTCGCCCAAAGTATGCTGTAGGATTTGCAGGTAAAAACAGTTTGGCAAAAACAAATTGAACAAAATGTATGCGTCAGCTCTCAAGCTCAGCTCTCCATATCGTTAATAACAGAAATGTGCACATTATTATGCTTAAAACACATGCTGCTTCCCCTACCCGTCACTCACCTCTTCCCACACACTTCACTAACAGGCAAAAGCCATAAATATGTTGATATTTGTTACGGTTAAGAGCCGTCATTATCTGGTCGTAAAAGTGAGTTCGTTTGTGAGTGCTTTTACACATCCTAATTAAATTTTAATGCAGAAGCATGCTCCTTTTTTTTTTTGCAGACTTTAAAAGAAGATAGATACTTTCACAAACCTTAATAGGATGATATTTTGGACAGCTAAATGAGTGGCATAAATATTATTCAGACGAAATGCGCTGAGGATAAATGAATGCAAAGTGTTTATACATACTTTTGACTAAGTGCGTCAAAAGTAATAGGGTATTTATCACTTAGAATTAAGAGTGTCTACAAATTTTTAAATCTTCTTGCAAGATTAAGTACCGATAATTCATGGATAAGTATAAATAAGTTCGCAAGAAAGTCACAATACACATCTGTAAGACGTCCTTTAGGCAAGTTTGAGGCAAACCTTCTACGAGCATTATTCTTTCAAACGCCAGTAGCACTAATAACAACAACAATGTTCAAAAATTAGAATATTTCGCCATGGCACACAAATCAAGCGTACCAAATTGTCCTTACTCTCTTGACACGCCCCATCTGCTACACAACAGTCAACAATTGTCCTCTTAGCAGCCAATAAGCCGCATCCAAATCATTGTGAGAAAGTGTGCTCTGAGGAACTGATGTCCCAGCCAGTGGAATGAGAATCTGGCAAAGACTTTTATTGCGGCCGGAGATTACCGCATTAGCCGGCGAGCAGCACACAGTGGAGACGTAATTGTAATTGTGGGGGAATATAGTTGTAGTTGGACTGGAACCAAGAAATGCGATGGAGTTGGCGCTATTCCAAATGGGCCTCTCAGCTGGTGCCATTCGCAAGTTGTAGGTGAGTTTTTTTAGTTCATGTTGAAATTTCCATTAGTGTCGAACCATTTTAATATTTAAAATATGATTCGCAAGGCTAAAATAGCACAGCCAAGAATTTTACGGCCCATATGAATAATTCAGCTTGCGACAATAATAATAGTTAGGATATGACTTCAGCTCTAGACCGAGCTTAGCTCCTTGAAACCTGTGTACAGCCGGAAGGCCAAGATATTGGCTTAAGTGCTTTTCATGAGAATATCCCTTGAAAACATACTCAAGTGAAGTCGAAGGGGAGGAACTGATTTGAATGAGGTGGCAGTTGAAAGTCTAGTCGGGAAATGGGAATTGCTGCAAGGCGGCATTAAATATGCAAATTAAAGAGCAGCCATGTGAGCAGTTGAAACCAGACTCGGATTCAGGGTCTTAGTGCAGGTGAGATTCCCCTGATTGTTAATTCTTTGGATTAAGTTTAAGGTATCCTAAAGAAAGTATTCAAATTTTGGTGCGCCACTCGCATTCATGTTGCGCATACACCATGTGTGCCCAAGGACAACATCAACAAGATTTGTGTGCGTTTTTGTGTGCTGCTAAAAACCATAAATTTGGTTGGCTGAGACACGTCGAAATTCAAATTTACTTCCTTGGCATAGAAATCATTCGTATAGCTTTCAACACCGGCTGGCCACAGGCGAAATCAAAGGTAAAGGATAAGCTCGCTGGAGGGACTTGCCTGTTGTTGTATTTGTTTTGCTTATTTCTGTTTGTTGTGATAAAATGCAAATTTAAAAAAGGAAAACTTGAAAAAATAGGAAACGCAAACATCATAATAACTGTGACATATCAGGCAGCTAAAAGAACAAAAGACATTATCCAAATGATTCAAACGATAGCCAAGAAAAGAATTGCAAATTGGCTTGGCTCTATATTGTTCACTAAACATTTTAAGTTTGTAGTTACATAAAAAAGAAAGTTACTAGATGTTAAAGCTGAAACAAACAAAGGTTTACTGAGAGGACGCCTAACTTCCAAGTTACTTATTAATTTGTTATATATACAGTGACTTAATGGCTTTCTATTTTAAGCTTGTTTTCAGCTTAATTTTTCACACAATGTTCAACTACTTAGAAATGCTACAGAACACTGAGAATTTGTGAGGATGTCGAGTCTATGACCTCAGGGCAAAGACCGAGCCTGTTAGTCTAGCTGATTTTAATATCCCAAGAGTGTTCAAACGATGACAAAGAGTCTGGTTTTTCGTCTACGCCATTATGAGACCCAACTCTCTGCCCCATTTGTGTGCTTTAGTCCTGGTTCTCATATTTCGACAGACCATCCGTTTCAGTTTTCAGCTTGTGACAACGAAATGGTGAATTTTTCTTTGCTTGTCAAATTCATAATTTAACATGAATCAGAGCTAAGCCTAAGCCCATAATTATATTTGTACATTGTAAATTTGTAATTGTAACACCAAATTGTTAGCTTGACAAAAGCCTCAACTGAATGGAACTGAAAGTAACCTGTTGGCTTATTTCATCTTCTTTCGACTTATCATCCGGTAAATCCGTTTATTGTATGCCCTGCTGAGTTCCATTGAATCCAGAAAGCCTTCTGTCATGACCCAATGCGAATGCCATTTAAAATCCACAATTCACAACCGAGACGCAAAATGAAAGACTACTTACACACAATAGGCATAAATGCAATACAATCTTTTATGCGAACGTGAAAAGTGTAAGCTAAAGGTTTTCATATTCATTCCGACACTGAAAAATGATTTCAATTTCTCATCTCACTTCTTGTTGGAGTTAGTCCCTTCTATCCACATGAAAATCCAATTGACGCCGAGATGTTTTGTTGAAAATAACTCACATCTTGCAAACACCTGAGATTAAGTTGAGTTGGAAATTCTGTTCACAGCTTTGCCATCATTCCCACTTTTACTTTCTGACTGACTCCCTATTCTGTTGGTTAGGATTGTCCCTCGAGTAGGAAAGTTTCTCTGATTCTCTTTCCTTTCATATTCAGGGTTTTTTGTATTTTTTTCACAGCTACTGAGAATGTTTTGTATTTTTCGTTTCAAATTCACATCAATTTCCAAATCAGATTTTTTGTTTCCTGCCCGTTCTAATTGGGCTGCTGGTGGATATGGTGGTTTCGTGTACTGAGTTCTTGGTGGGGCAATGGAAAAAGCATGTTTGTGAATTGTTTTTCACGAGAAGGGAATGTGGCAAATTGTTTTGCACCTTAAATTGCTTGCTATCTATCACCAAATTGCCGGCTGTTAAAATGATAAACGCTCTGTTGGGTTGATATACTTCTTTTGCATTCAGTCTGAGTTGTTGCTGTTTGGGGATCAGTAAGAGATATGTAGCCCATTAACATGTTTTGTGGTTGCAGAAGGCAGTTCAAATCTCCATTTCATATAATGGACTTTTTGGACTTTGAACAAGCTGTGTTAAAATTTAAACAGATGGTCATTCAATGTAATGGCTTAATGTAGAACTTACGTCAGCGTCGAGTTTAACATTGATGTGCTTGAATATCACTTCTAAAAATACCCAAATTTAAAGGTGTAATGAGTTGCATGTAAACAATGCTATGCATGTTCAAGTTATAAACTGAAAAGTATTTTAAATAAGCTCATGCCTCTTAATTCGGTGGCTATTCAATGTAACAACAAATGCTCGTGCCGGCTGGATTGGGGTATATAATATAAACAACTTTAGTTATTATTTAATGAAATAAGTTCATGGTGGTTCCTTTGCACACCTAAATGGTGGATAATTTACTGAATGATATTACTTAAGTATCAGCCATTGCTTATACTCTCTTTGACCTTGAGAAAAACGAATACCTAACTTTTCTCTAGAGTATTTCCATCTCACTTCAAATTTGTTTGTTTGCCAATTTGCTTCGCCAGCAGCAACAACACGAAAGTCTAAATGTCAGTCGAGCAAATGTTTATCATCAGCTGCTGCTGGCTGTTTATTTCAATGTTTGCTTGTTTGTTAAGCCCTAATGTGCATGAAGCCAGCAACAGCAACTACTGCATCTTTCAACTAATTGGCTAATTGATGTGTGCATTTGTGTGGCCTCAAAGCAACCAACAAAAGAAGTAAGTAAATACTTAAAAATAGTATCCTCAATCACATCCCTTAAGGTTGAGAGCACATAGAATGGCATTGACTGACAGGATGGAACTCTGGCACTCCTACATTCACACAAGTTCTTTTGCAGTTAAGACCCGAGGTTGACACTGAGCAATGTGCGTAAGTGTCGCGCCATCACGACTATATACTTTTTTTATAAGAATGCTTCCTTCTTAGGAACCACATTAATATTGCAAAACAGCCTCAGGTACTAGGCATGCAGCAGCACTTGAGGCGCCCCTATTTGTTTCGATCTCATCCGGCAGAAGCGATTGAAGCCTCAAAATGGCGGAGCATATTCACCGACGACAGGCAACTAACTGCTGATAGTCAAATCAGATTCGTTGCTCGTCTCACGTTTTGTGAGGTTTTTTATTTTGTATTTTGTTAATGATGATGACAGCACAGCAAAAGGTGTTGGCTCCTTTTTGGGTTGTTGTGAGTGTCGACATGAACAACTTCGCCAAGTTGACATTTTCAGCGTTTCACTGTAGCCATATAAACGCCACCACATATATCACTCAAGGAGTCTCTTCTCTCTCTCTGGTCGTCCCATGCGAATTGCTATGAGAGACCCTGGTGACATAGATAACCGCAGCAGGCGACACGTGCTTGTCAGCCGTGTCAAGCGGTCGAGTGCACAGCTGGAGCGCAAAATTAGATACATAATAATACTTACTTAGATAGAAAATGTGAGGAATGTAACACCTATATGTTTCGAATCATGCATGCTAAGATATTGTCACAGGTATTTGCTGTTCATGCTCATAGCGCCAGATAGGGATTTGAGCTCGATTTCCAACAAAATGGGACATGTTTTGAAAGAGATGCAATAAATATTTTCAGTATGAAAATATGTTTGCATGCTGACAATGCGCTTACAAACAAAATACATTTATTAAATTCGTTTCATGCATGTTGCACTTTTATGCTTCAAAAAGCAACACTCGCAAAATAAAATGACATGCTGATAAATATTACTTTTTGAATTTATCTTTTTGTTGCTGACTGTTGTTGTTTATCAGATTAGTATCTTTTGCAGAAGCATAAAACGAAGCTAATAATAATTCATGTATGTTCTCTGTTGCAGAAGACACTCGAACATTGAATTTTTTTTGTCTTTTAGAAATCGAAAACAGCATCTGACTGGCATCAGAATGCAAATCGTATCAGATGCAAATAAAAATCAAACAAAAACTAAAGCACAAACATGGTAGTTTTGTAGTCAAATGCGAAAAAGGAAAGCAATGCAATATGCAGATGTTTTTAGTTTTAAAAAAAAAAAAATAACAAATTTTACTTTCCATTATTGAACACATCGTATACTTTTTGTAAGCATATGTAAAATCTTGGAAAAACAAATATAAATATATGACTTAATAAACTTAATTTGTATTTAAACGTACAACTAAAATAAGAAAATATATATTTTTTATAATTGCAGGAACGTCGATGTTAGAGCCCAAAGCACCACTTAGGTGTTAAATTTGTTTTGATCACACTGCGCAAACTCCGCAAACGTCAATTGAAGGCAGCGCTGCTTCAGTCGCTCCCGATGCTGCTGCTTCTGCCGCTGCTTGTGTTGACTCAAGCATTTTCCCGTTAGCTGCTGCCTGTGAGTTTTTAGTCATTTAGCGGCTTTAGTGCGCAACACATCGTAACGCAACGCATCGCCTTCATAACGTGCTACGCGGTTAACGTAAGCATTTAAACAATAATAAATTACGACAGCAAATACAAGAAAACGAAAACAAAAAACCCTGTGTGAAAGGCGCGTAAAAATAGCGAAAAATCGAAGTAAGTCCATAAACAAGATGGCAACGAACTTTATGTGCGCTTTTGTGTGTGTGTGTGTATGTTTGTAAATTAGCATAGGTGCGTGATTGCGTATGCATGTGATTTACATACATACAATTGTGCGTTTGGCATTTTAGTAAATAAAAACAATAGAATCAATGACTTGTTGTGCCATAGACATGTGCTTTTAAACTAGGCGTACTGAAATGTTTTTTTTTCGATTATTGCAAAATGAATGAAAAATATATTCTTAAATATAAATGATATTAACGAATTTCTAAATGATAAAGTGGTTGCAATCCAACAAACAAGAACTTTTTTAATGAAGCCAAATTAATGAGCTCGATTCGTGGCAAGGTAATATTACCTTCAGGAAAACTACAAAGCATTTAATATCAAATCGAAATTATGTAGCAAAAGCACGAGGTTTTTTATTTGGGCTCTGTGTTTACGATTTGTTTTGTTAAAATTAACTATTTGCATTAACTTCCCCTCACACACACGCACACACACACACGGAACCTTAAGCATTACAATTGCGTGCTTACTTGTTTCCGTCTCATTTGAATCGTGTTCGTTTTTCGTGCGGCTCCCAGTCTTTTGACATCCTTTAATTGCAGTCGAAGGGTCAAAACGGCCACGCCGGTCGCACATTAAAGTGGCTTTAACCTACAATTATGCGCATATGAATTTAACCTACTTTACGTTTCTGCCTGGTATTGTGTACGTGTACGTGTACGTGTGCGCGTGCTACGTGGCGTATGAACAATTTTCTAATTAAATGCTTTAATAGCTCGCCTGCAACTGTCGATGGCGCTTTTTGGGCGTATAATTAAACTGCCCCATGTGCAATAATTTTTAAAATTTGTTTTTGCTTTACAGACAAATTTGCGCCAGTTCCAGGAAATTCTAGATTCGGGCATATATAAGTAAAATCACCAAAATTTTCACAAACAACGAAAACAAATTATAAACAAATAACAGATACATAAACAAATTTTGTTGACTTGCGTTTCATAATCAACTAGAATTTGTATGATTCATTCTACATAGGCAACTTACGAGTAAGTACATACCATATAAGTTTTATATATATATATCACTTGTTATATAAAATATTTTTATTGAATCCGTTTTGCTGATTGATTTTTTCAAGGCTAGCTGGGTCGATCCAAACAAAATCTTCCTAATAACAATCTAATAATGTTCTCAACTGCTAAGTAATTAACAAGTTGAAGCTTCATATAAACGAACAATCAGCCAACCAGTTTTAGATAATATTTTCATGAACAATATACTTTTATATAATTGAATGTACGCCCGAATAATACCGTTTGAATTAGATTTCAAATGCAATGAAAGCACATGGACTAAGAGGAAATGATTACGGCTGATCAACTGACAGTCACATGTCGCTTATATCCGGAAAATCAATCAACATTTGCAGCTGTCGCAAATTTGTATTGCAAGCAATTCATTGGCAAGCAAGCAATTGCCATATGAATCAATATGCAGATCTCGATGTGTATAAAAGTCTGACTCGCTCTCTCTCACTCTCTAGCCTTGTCTGTCTCTGTCTTTTTGTGTGTTAGTCTCGCTGTCATTTTGCCAATGTGTCCAGCTGTCACTGTACCTTAAAAGCGTACACCCACATGCAAAATGTTGCGTTGTTCAAAGCCGTCAGTTGGCATTTTGGCTTATTTAATTATCTGCCAATTCATTAGTGTGCACTTATTTGCCTTTATATATAAGCATATGCATATACATATGTATATGGCTCAGCTACGTCGCAACAATGAAGCGCACTTGGTTGTAATTATAATAAAAGCGTTATAAGCAATACAAAGTTACAGCAGTTATGGCACGTTTAAAGGATTCAGGAATATTAGCATATGAGACAAGCTCAATTGGCAAGCCAGGTGAATTACACACCCCAACATATATTCCACTTGAGTCCACATAAAGCTGCACACTCCGAATTATTCAATGCGAAGAGCCACGGCAGGAAATGTTCACTTTAGTTTAAGTCAAGGTACACATTACGTATACGCAAGGAGTGAACAAGAATATAATCAGCCTTTACGTACTCTGACATGACATTTGTATGATTGTGTGTGTAAATTCACAATCATAATAATTGTCATGGCAATTTTGTGGCACTTAAATCCAGCATTGTCCATTTGCGTTCAATGTTCATGTTGAAGTCCGAGGGAAAGGGAAAAAGCTTCTGCCAACTGGGGGGGGTTTTTTTTTTGTCTATGGTTAGGATGATTACAATCGCATTTGGATATAAAAATAAATGCATTTACTTCAGTTATCCAGATTATTTTATATACTTATTATGTTTCTTAAAACAAGAGCAAACATTCTAACCCAAAGACAACAATTATATTTGAAAAAAAAAGAAACCAAGCTAACTAAACGGGATTTCATAACAGCTTACTCAAAGTTGTAACTTTTAGTAGTAATGACCTTTTGCAGTATTTGCCAACTGTCATGCTCAACACGCAGACGAACCCAACTCAAGACAGCAAAGCACGAACTCAAAGAATATGTGAGAATTTGTTAACTTATCTTAAAACCATATTAGAGGCTTTCACATAACACATTCCGATTTATGTAATAAGCTTTATATCTATATATATATATTTTTTGCACTCCAGCTGTGCACTCGACCGCTTGACACGGCTGACAAGCACGTGTCGCCTGCTGCGGTTATCTATGTCACCAGGGTCTCTCATAGCAATTCGCATGGGACGACCAGAGAGAGAGAAGAGACTCCTTGAGTGATATATGTGGTGGCGTTTATATGGCTACAGTGAAACGCTGAAAATGTCAACTTGGCGAAGTTGTTCATGTCGACAGTCACAACAACCCAAAAAGGCGCCAACACCTTTTGCTGTGCTGTCATCATCATTAACAAAATACAAAATAAAAAACCTCACAAAACGTGAGACGAGCAACGAATCTGATTTGACTATCAGCAGTTAGTTGCCTGTCGTCGGTGAATATGCTCCGCCATTTTGAGGCTTCAATCGCTTCTGCCGGATGAGATCGAAACAAATAGGGGCGCCTCAAGTGCTGCTGCATGCCTAGTACCTGAGGCTGTTTTGCAATATTAATGTGGTTCCTAAGAAGGAAGCATTCTTATAAAAAAAGTATATAGTCGTGATGGCGCGACACTAACTGCAATAGAACTTGTGTGAATGTAGGAGTGCCAGAGTTCCATCCTGTCAGTCAATACCATTCTATGTGCTCTCAACCTTAAGGGATGTGATTGAGGATACAATTTTTAAGTATTTATTTTCTTCTTTTGTTGGTTGCTTTGAGGCCACACAAATGCACACATCAATTAGCCAATTAGTTGAAAGATGCAGTAGTTGCTGTTGCTTGCTTCCTGCACATTAGGGCTTAACAAACAAGCAAACATTGAAATAAACAGCCAGCAGCAGCTGATGATAAACATTTGCTCGGCTGACATTTAGACTTTCGTGTTGTTGCTGCTGGCGAAGCAAATTGGCAAACAAACAAATTTGAAATGAGACGGAAATACTCCAGAGAAAAGTTAGGTATTCGTTTTCCTCAAGGTCAAAGAGAGTATAAGCAATGGGCTGATACTTAAGTAATATCATTCAGTAAATTATCCACCATTTAGGTGTGCAAAGGAACCACCATGAACTTATTTCATTAAAGAATAACCAAAGTTGTTTCTATTATATACCCTAATCCAGCTGGCACGAGCATTTGTTGTTACATTGAATAGCCACCGAATTAAGAGGCATGAGCTTATTTAAAATACTTTTCAGTTTATAACTTGAACATGCATAGCATTGTTTACATGCAACTCATTACACCTTTAAATTTGGGTATTTTTAGAAGTGATATTCAAGCACATCAATGTTAAACTCGACGCTGACGTAAGTTCTACATTAAGCCATTACATTGAATGACCATCTGTTTAAATTTTAACACAGCTTGTTCAAAGTCCAAAAAGTCCATTATATGAAATGGAGATTTGAACTGCCTTCTGCAACCACAAAACATGTTAATGGGCTACATATCTCTTACTGATCCCCAAACAGCAACAACTCAGACTGAATGCAAAAGAAGTATATCAACCCAACAGAGCGTTTATCATTTTAACAGCCGGCAATTTGGTGATAGATAGCAAGCGATTTAAGGTGCAAAACAATTTGCTACATTCCCTTCTCATGAAAAACAGTTCACAAACATGCTTTTTCCATTGCCCCACCAAGAACCCAGTTCACGAAACCACCATATCCCCCACCATCTCAATTAGAACGGGCAGGAAACAAAAAATCTGATTTGGAAATTGATGTGAATTTGAAACGAAAAATACAAAACATTCTCAGTAGCTGTGAAAAAAATACAAAAAACCCTGAATATGAAAGGAAAGAGAATCAGAGAAACTTTCCTACTCGAGGGACAATCCTAACCAACAGAATAGGGAGTCAGTCAGAAAGTAAAAGTGGGAATGATGGCAAAGCTGTGAACAGAATTTCCAACTCAACTTAATCTCAGGTGTTTGCAAGATGTGAGTTATTTTCAACAAAACATCTCGGCGTCAATTGGATTTGTGGAGATGTGGATAGAAGGGACTAACTCCAACAAGAAGTGAGATGAGAAATTGAAATCATTTTTCAGTGTCGGAATGAATATGAAAACCTTTAGCTTACACTTTTCACGTTCGCATAAAAGATTGTATTGCATTTATGCCTATTGTGTGTAAGTAGTCTTTCATTTTGCGTCTCGGTTGTGAATTGTGGATTTTAAATGGCATTCGCATTGGGTCATGACAGAAGGCTTTCTGGATTCAATGGAACTCAGCAGGGCATACAATAAACGGATTTACCGGATGATAAGTCGAAAGAAGATGAAATAAGCCAACAGGTTACTTTCAGTTCCATTCAGTTGAGGCTTTTGTCAAGCTAACAATTTGGTGTTACAATTACAAATTTACAATGTACAAATATAATTATGGGCTTAGGCTTAGCTCTGATTCATGTTAAATTATGAATTTGACAAGCAAAGAAAAAGTCATTATTGTCCCCATTTCGTTGTCACAAGCTGAAAACTGAAACGGATGGTCTGTCGAAATATGAGAACCAGGACTAAAGCACACAAATGGGTCAGAGAGTTGGTCATAATGGCGTAGACGAAAAACCAGACTCATTGTCATCGTTTGAACACTCTTGGGATATTAAAATCAGCTAGACTAACAGGCTCGGTCTTTGCCCTGAGGTCATAGACTCGACATCCTCACAAATTCTCAGTGTTTTGTAGCATTTCTAAGAAGTTGAACATTGTGTGAAAAATTAAGCTGAAAACAAGCTTAAAATAGAAAGCCATTTAGTAAAGTCGCTTTAGGAGTTCTCTCAGTAAACCTTTGTTTGTTTCAGCTTTGACATCTAGTAACTTTCTTTTTTATGTTACTTCAATCTTAAAATGTTCAGCCAACAATATATAGCCAAGTCAATTTGCATTTCTTTTCTTGGCTATCGTTTGAATCATGTCTTTTGTTCTTTTAGCTGTCTGATATGTCACAGTTATTATGATGTTTGCGTTTCCTATTTTTTCAAGTTTTCCTTTTTTAAATTTGCATTTCTTCACAACAAACAGAAAAAGGCAAAACAAATACAACAACAGGCAAGTCCCTCCAGTGAGCTTATCCTCTGCCTTTGATTTCGCCTGTGGCCAGCCGGTGTTGAAAGCTATACGAATGATTTCTATGCCAAGGAAGTAAATTTGAATTTCGACGTGTCTCAGCCAACCAAATTTATGGTTTTTAGCAGCACACAAAAACGCACACAAATCTTGTTGATGTTGTCCTTGGGCACACATGGTGTATGCGCAACATGAATGCGAGTGGCGCACCAAAATTTGAATACTTTCTTTAGGATACCTTAAACTTAATCCAAAGAATTAACAATCAGGGGAATCTCACCTGCACTAAGACCCTGAATCCGAGTCTGGTTTCAACTGCTCACATGGCTGCTCTTTAATTTGCATATTTAATGCCGCCTTGCAGCAATTCCCATTTCCCGACTAGACTTTCAACTGCCACCTCATTCAAATCAGTTCCTCCCCTTCGACTTCACTTGAGTATGTTTTCAAGGGATATTCCCATGAAAAGCACTTAAGCCAATATCCATGCCTTCCGGCTGTACACAGGTTTCAAGGAGCTAAGCTCGGTCTAGAGCTGAAGTCATATCCTAACTATTATTACTGTCGCAAGCTGAATTATTCATATGGGCCGTAAAATTCTTGGCTGTGCTATTTTGGCTTTGCGAATCATATTTTAAATATTAAAATGGTTCGACACTAATGGAAATTTCAACATGAACTAAAAAAACTCACCTACAACTTGCGAATGGCACCAGCTGAGAGGCCCATTTGGAATAGCGCCAACTCCATCGCATTTCTTGGTTCCAGTCCAACTACAACTGTATTCCCCCACAATTACAATTACGTCTCCATTGTGTGCTGCTCGCCGGCTAATGCGGTAATCTCCGGCCGCAATAAAAGTCTTTGCCAGATTCTCATTCCACTGGCTGGGACATCAGTTCCTCAGAGCACACTTTCTCACAATGATTTGGATGCGGCTTATTGGCTGCTAAGAGGACAATTGTTGACTGTTGTGTAGCGGATGGGGCGTGTCAAGAGAGTAAGGACAATTTGGTACGCTTCATTTGTATGCCATGGCGAAATATTCTAATTTTTGAACATTGTTGTTGTTATTAGTGCCAATGGCGATTGAAAAAATAACTTTTGGAGAAGTTTTGCCTCAAACCTGCTTTAAGGACGTCTTACAGATGTGTATTGTGACTTTCTTGCGAACTTATTTATACTTATCCACGAATTGTCTGTACTTAATCTTGCAAGAAGATTTAAAAGTATTTAGACACTCTCAATGATAAGTGATAAATTCCCTATTACTTTTTGATGCACTTAGTCAAAAGTAGGTTAAAACATTTTTTATTCATTTATCCTCAGCGCAGTTCGTCTGAATAATATTTATGCCACTCATTTAGCTGTCCAAAATATCATCCTATTAAGGTTTGTGAAAGTATCTATCTTCTTTTAAAGTCTGCAAAAAAAAAGGAGCATGCTTCTGCATTAAAATTTAATTAGGATGTGTAAAAGCACAAACGAACTCACTTTTACGACCAGATAATGACGGCTCTTAACCGTAACAAATATCAACATATTTATGGCTTTTGCCTCTTAGTGAAGTGTGTGGCAAGAGGTGAGTGAAGGGAATGGGGAGTCAGCATGTGTGTTAAGCATAATAATGTGCACATTTCTGTTATTAACGATAGAATGGAGAGCTGAGCTTAAGAGCTGACGCATAAATTTTGTTCAATTTTTTTTTGCCAAACTGATTTTACCTGCAAATCCTACAGCATACTTTGGGCGAGGTGTGTAAATACTTTTGGCGGGCAGTACAGAGTTGCTAATTTGTTAAATTGAGCATTAGAAATGCTTACGAGTATAAGATGCTTACAAATCAATTAAATTGCATTGTATTGAATGCAAACTTATTTGCATTGTGGTAAGAGGGTCAATCGAAAGGCGCACAGCTGTTGTAGTTTGAGCTAGAATTAAAGCTGCACCAGTTTGCAATGCAGATCACGTTTCCTTTCATAAGTTCTTCAATAAGGTTGGGGCAGGCACAACCAAAGCTCCTTTACTTGGAGAGCTGTGTCGATTAAGCTCCTTCTCCTTCAGCCAGTTGCTGCCAGTTGGCATACTTGGAGTTCATTGTCTGTAAGGCTGGCTCTTGGCGTATGTGCGAGCCATTACTCAGCAGCTGAGAGGCAGACTTGGGCACGTTTTCTAATGTATGGCCAAACAGCTGGACCGTGTCTTGAGTAGAACAGCAAATGCCATTATTAATGATACAATTGACATGCTCCATGCAGGGTTGAAGTCGGAGGTAGCACAAGATATATGGCATAACATTCGTACTGCCAGAGACTGAATGAACTGCAATGGGCAGTCATTCAACAACATTTCAACAAAATGTTTCAGATTTGCACTCCCAGTGAGAATATTAATGAAAGAAAAAGCTTCATAAATGTGTAACAGGTATTAAGTTATCATCCTTCATAGTGAAATTTTCGTATATAAATTCAAACTCGTTGCGAGAGTATAGCCAAGTCGCATATTGTCAACTGTTGATCGCCTATTCCCTGTTTCGTAGTACATATTTTCCTTTTTTTGTTTACGTTTCCTTTTGTCTTCATACATTGTTTCTACACGCAGTCAAGTGTCTCGTAATATGAGTGTGTATGCATGTATGTTTCTTTGTTGGTGTCTGTGTCAGTTTGTGTGGAAGTTTTGCTTGACTTTGTTTTGTTTGCTTTGTTAATAGTTTTTAGCTCTTGCTTGTGTTCTCTGTTTCCTGTTGAAGCGCCCCTCGCGTCCAATTCAATAAAAATTTAGTACGTGTTGCTAAGGTTAATCGACAGCGTCTTTGTTTTCTTCTTTCTATTCTTTTGTCTAATTTTGTTTGCTTGGCCCACAAAGTTTCTTCAAACATTGGCTATTGGCAATTGGCTATTTCAGTATATATGATATATTTTGATAAGATTGCCTTGCTCTGTAGTATATATGTTCCTAATGAACGCACTTAATCAATCGCTAATAAAATTAAATCATGTTATACCATGATAGGATTCTCGATGAGTGGTAAGAACAAATAGTTGTGGGAACATTTCGTGATTTAATTAATTGATAAATTAAAATAGTTCCCAAATCTGTTTTCCATTTTAACACCCAAGATATAGTCAGCCTTGGACCTCTGAGCGTTTATTTGCAACCGGTAAGAAAAGATTGCATGGACACAGAAATATTTGCTTCAACTGAATTATTAGGTTGCATGAAGATAATAGCAAATGCTTTAAAGTTCCCTTACATCTTTTAAAAATATAAAGGAGTAAGGAAATATCGTAGGGCCATGAAACAACTGCAACATTTCAAATCTTTTTAAATGTGCAAATATAAGAATTTTGAACATAAACTAACACACTACTTATTTAGGAGACATAAAAACTCTGCAAAGCAAACCATGTTGCATAGATTGTAAAAAATGTTCCCGAAATTTCCACTTATGTTTCTTGAAATTTACAATGGTGTCAAATCTGTTGCAATTTTACGCCAAGAACAAATGTTAGCTTTTCACTAGTGGAAAAAAAAAAACAAACAAATAAATAGAAACAACGTTAGCTCTAAATATGCTTCTCTGTTGCCCTTCTTTTGTTATTGTATATTCTGCAACATCAACAAGCTGAGCTGAAAAACAAACAGACGCGGGGCCAAACAAATGAAAGACAGTTGGATGTGCAGGGGAAGCAAGTAGGAGTACAAAGAATGGAATAACGTGAGGAATATGATGTGTACCGATAAGCAAGTGCTGCTCGCGCATTAGTTCACTTTCCAACCCCTCCTGACATCCTGTACAATCATGAAAAATAGATGGCGTGCAAAATAGCGTGTTTCATGGATGCAAGTAAATGTATTTTCATTTTTGGGGTGCCCCACTGTGGGAAAGCAACTCTTGGATGAGTGTATAATGCTCATAGAGTGCTTGTCAGAACGTGTGATGCATTTAATCGTCAGGATCCTACACGCGAATGAATATGGAATTCAATTTTTCACTGTTACCCAAAAGATGTTGCTATTTTTAAATGTTTATGTCAAGACCGAATAAGTTAAAGTGTCTGAAATTACTTTTCTAAATCGTTATTTAGCTTTCTTTTCTTCTTTACCTACTTAACGTTTTTAGATACCGCCACCATTCCTTATCCAGTTTCAATGTAGAAACTGCTACTTACTGACAAAACATCACTGAACGTCATAGCACATCAGATTAGTTGAGAAGGTGGCAACGAAGAATGGACTGCGGAAATTGCGTATACGCGGCCGTGATTCGTTGATGCTTCCTGTGCGTGTGAACTCGTCTATTGCAATTTTCCCCCTTTCCCGTCGTTCATCGCTTTGTTTGATGCGTTTTTCAGTCACTCAATTGTGCGTGCCAGCGACAACAAAGAACCAGCGACTAACTCAGTAAATGGCAATCACAACCTACTCTTTCACTCTTCCACACTTCACCCAACCCACAGTATGCAGTCAACGGTTGAGCCCTTTGGCACTTCACCACGTGCACACTCTGTTGAAGGCAATTTGAGTTTGGCTTTTTCGTGGCATTCATGACATTTGGAATTTGAATCTAGTTAGTCTTAAAAGTGTTCAGATATTGTTTCTCATTGCGTTATATACAAGTATGGAAGGAATAGTCAGACAGAAAAACAAACCTTAAATGAACTTGAACTAGTATTGAACGCATTAAAGTACGACTTTATTTCCTTTTACGTAACCAGTTAAAGTTGCCCGCTGCTTCTTGCTGCTTGATTGTGACCCAATTTCAATGCCATTTATCGATTTTCTTACAAGCATTGAGAACAAGTGCAACTCAATTGAAAAGTTTCATCCTCTTTCTGGTTTTCTTTGCTTGTTTTTTATTTCTTATGACTGAAGCAGAATAAGATTATTCAAATGGTATTCTTACTTAATTCGTTTCACTGCCATTGACACTTTTTTATGTTTGTTTTGTTTATAATAAGGTCTTCCGCTTCTTTTCTAATCTTTCTTTTTTATACTGTTTGATAGCATATATGTATTCATATTCATATCGTTACTGTTTACGCAAAATGCACAAATTATTCTTAATCTAGAATCATTTAGCTGTAATAGTGTGGTTTGCTTGTTTAACTTTGAGTTTCTAGAGTCAACAAACTGGGAATTCACTAAAAAGTTCATTTCGACAAACCACAGAAGCAGCTGCCATTGCCATGTCCTCTGCTTTTGCCTTTCTCCTACTCTAAAGTCGAGCTCATTAATTTTGCTCAACCAGAAATGAATAATGATATGGTCGGAGTGGTCATGCCAGAGGTTGGAAGTAAAAAAGGGCATCACAACTATACATTAATTATCTGTGTGATGAAGCCAAAAATCTACATTTAAAACAAAACACTGTAACAAGTACTTTTTTGGACAGAACTTTTTGCCTGCTGTTTGTGTTTGTGACTGTTGATAGTTCAGTTAGTTTGTTTGGTGTTGCATGTGCAGTTTCAAAGCCAAGGACCAAAATATAAGCCAGCTACAATAATTATTCATTTGCCAATTAGGAACTTCAGTCATGATTGCGTAGATATCTTGTTCCCGATGCCAGATTTTCTTGTACTGCCCAATCACAAAACTTTTGCAGCTTTTTACAATTTGTTCCGTTTTAAAACTTTTACTGTTTGTTTATGCCTGATGCTGGAATTTTATTCTTCATTCGTTTTATGTTTCAACAAGACACGAGTCTGTTGTTCGTATGTAGTATACAATCTACCTTAATGTGTGTTACATTCATTTGTAAAAAAACAGAATAAAAATGAGAGTTGTATGAATTTGGTTCTAAACATTACCCAATCTTCTTTTATTTTACATTCATTTGGAACTTTCTATTTTAAAGAAGTAGCTCTTAACAGCAGGTTGCTATTGGGATGAAGATAATTTAAAATTTTCAACAGAGATTAAAAAACGTTTACTTTATGCAACGAATTCTATATCTATCTTTAATCTGAATCGATTTGTAATCATATTGGCGCACAATTGATTGCTACAAACTTCAACTTTCACTGTCTCCTTTGCCAACGCCGGAGACTTTCAATTCCAGTCCACATTTTCAACCTTCTCTCTAAGGCTAACTGCAGCCAACTTCCATTTCTTGTCAATCCTACGCATTTCCTGACCATAAGGGAAAGCGCACTAAGCCAATTCCAGAGTGTTTATAATTGAAACTTGGCAAGAGCATCGCAATACAAAGTAGAGAATGGAAGACAGGGAAAGCTAGAGATTTAAACAACACAAAAACAAACATATCAAAGCAGGTTAAACGAAAAACAGAAGCTGATTTCGTGCAAGTCCAAGTCATTTCCTCTCAAGCGGATATAAAGCGATTTGACTTGGTGACAACATCATTTCCGTATGGCGTGGTAGTGAAGGCGTTGCAGTGTAAAGTTCTTGTCAGGAAGAAAGAATAATGAGTACTTAAGTTGGTGTCATTAATAAGGCTACTTACTAACAGTGTTGCAAAGCCAAGTTTTGATAAAGTATTATAGATTGACTATGAGCCTCAAGTGCATGTCACAGAAAAAGTAAGCGAAGAAGAAGGGATCAAAATCCAGCAGCTTGAAAAGAAACGAGCTCATTAAAAATGAAAAATTAGTTGGTCAAATTGAGACCTCAGAAACGAGATGGTCCTGTGTTGCATTTCTAAAAATATATTTGATACTGGTAGAAAGATTTTATGCACGACAGGCAAATTAGTAAAGTTCCTTGATATAAATCATCTTTAATAGACTTTGCTTATATACAAAGTGTGAAATGGACTGATGAGGTATGATAGAGCCCCTTGCCGTATATTCTCTGTAAAAGTAATGAATGGATAACAAAAGAAGGAAGTGCTCAACTTGACTTACAAATTTGCATTGCGTGAATTGCTTCCGTAGCTGTCTTGAATATTTCCAGCAACATTAATGGGTTGTGCTGAATCTTGGGATATGCCAAAGCAAAGAACAAAGATAGACGCCAACAAGAGAAATAAATTCCTATCCAAGAGCTGTCCACCCCGTTAAACAACATTTTACTCGTCATGTCTGTTTTAAATAAATTGCTTAGCTTGTTACAGATTTAAGTTGTTTCTCAGATAAAACAAATGAAAACCGTGTTAACTCATACAAACAACGAGCAAAACAATAAGACACAAAACACAGTAATCAGAAAAAAAGTTTACATTTTTAACTTAATTTAATTTCTTTGCCTTTCTTAGGCGGCGTTCTTTTGTTTTAATTTCCATTTTTCGCGTCTATATGTACTTCGGTATTTTAGATTTCATATTTGTTTACTGATTAATTGTTTTTATTAGTATTGTTTATTTGTGCGAATTTCTGTTAAAAAAAAGTGAAGGAAATTTTTAAATGTTATTTTAGTAAGTAATAATATTTTCAACAGCTCTAAGAGGGCGCAAAGTTATTCAGCTTATATAAAAAGCAAATGGCGAATTTGTGCTATTAATTCTCAATTAAATTGTTTTGATTTGGCATTGTTTACGGCAGTTGTAGACGGGGGAGCTGAACGTTAAGGAAGCTGTCAAAATTTTGTTCAATTGAATGCCTCAGGAAATTACACTTTTTAAGAATTAAGATTTCTTAATGATTTCACATTGGCGATCCTGTCCTTAATGCGATTTTTAGAGCCGAGTGCCGGCAAACATGTGAAGTTGTCTAAAAAACACAAGCCTATTTATGCTGATGAAAACTGGGGTCTGTTTTGTACACAAATGTCAACGGACCTGCTTATGAAAGCTTGTACAATGCGAAGAGTAAACACTGAACCAAGCTGGCTAAAGCAATCTGAACTTGGCTTTTTATTAATTTACTTCTTCCCTTATAAGGGGACATTAGTGGGTGTGTGCCTGTGCGCACAGAAAATCCTTAAATTAAAAATTCACCAGGTAAATATTTATTTAGCTACAAAACAAGCTACCATATACCCTGCTGCATCAGGATCGAGAATTTAATTTAAGTTAAAAAGAAAAAAAAACCCCTCAAAATTTGTCAACGTTCTATACTGATATTCTTAAACATTCGACAGAGTAGCCAAATCATTTAAATTCTCACTTACAACTTTAAGCTTTCTCTTCCCAAACGACCCTCTCAGAGTGACTTTTACTGCTTCACAATGAAACGTTTTTATCATACAAATAAGAAACCATACGACTATAAAATATTCCATTTAAATATTTTCAGAGTTTATTGCAGAAAGGATAGATTGCTAGCTTGGTTTTTGTACCTACATAAAATGTGTTGAATTTACTTTGCTTTCTTTTTGCAAACATTTTTTGGATACTGGAAAATTGGGCTTCTTAGCAACTGGGAAGCAAGGCGAAAGTCTTGGTAAATATAATTGGCAGATTTTAATAAGAAAATAAACATAAGTTTGAGTAAACATTAAACAGCAAACAGTACAAAGCGAGTAAATGACATAAAATATTATTTACTTATGTGTGTAAATGTGGGTTACATTGTGCAAATGTGTGTGTTGTGTCTGCCATATGTACGACAACAAGCCAAGTCAAACAGATGAAAATGACTTATGTCTGTTTCCTCTTCAGATTTCAGCCTGTCAGCAACAGAAGTCATGCATATCTTGTGTTCACTTTAAGAGAGACAAAGAGAGTGTTGCAACCTCAAATAGTTGCTACAAATTGGAAGCTTGTTCTGCTGCTGCAACCATGGCAAATGTGACAAGTTCCCGCTGCACTCTCTTTGTGTGTATTTGCAATGCGTATTCACCAAATTAAAGCAGGAAATTTCCATTTAAATTGCATTAAATTCACACCAGCAGGCAGCTGGCAACGGGCAACGGGCAACAGGAAAATCGACAACCAACAACCAGCAACCCATAACAAGAACAGCAGCCGCAACAATCTCTTCCCCCTGCTTCCCTCATGTATATGAATTTCCATAGGGGTTGTCCTGCTGAATGTTTGTTTGATGTAACCCAGCTCGGGGCACCAGGCCATCAGGTGAACTTGGCTATCAATTTATTGAATTGGTCACTTGACTGTTGTTTCTGCTAATTGGCTGGGTGAGAGAATTCACCCGGTTTTATGAATGAAGCTTGGAATCCGAAAATCCCTAACCAAATTTATTCGTATCCTCTTATTCGGCATTTAATTAGAGCATTTATCATTCTCACTCACATTAATAATTCCAAATACTTACGACAGACCCTAGGGATATGGAGCCTAATCACAATATTAAGCAGATTTAATAAAATGCGCTGTTAAAACGCATATCAAGTTAACGAATGTTTCCATCCCTCAATAAGGATATTATCTTGGGACTTGCACCCACTCTTCTTATTTCGCACCGACAACTAAAACGGGAGCCTAATAAAATTTATGAGTTTGGATTTATTTGCCAAACGCGGACGCTGCTATCAGCATGCGGTGCGTATGCTTGTTATTTTAAAAGCCAATTTCGTTGTTTGCATTAGGAAAACAACAAAACACAAAAAGAGTTTAATATGTAAAAGAAAGATTGTATATTATTCAATTTAAGAGACCATATTGAAAAGTGCTTTACAAATTTCATTAAAACCTTTCATTTAGTTTCCTATGTTGTGTAGAATATATAAACGAACTTTGTTTTAGTTTTTTGATGTGGATAAGCGAACTTATTTCCCTATATTTGTTCACTGGGAAATTAAGCATTTGCAATTCTAAGAATGTTTCACACCATAAAGATGAAAGTAATGATATTGAACAAGTTTGATTTCTAGTTTTTGATTGAAAGCTAACAGCGTTAATCTCTGCTCATTTCAGCTAATGAAGTAAACAATAATATTTGACTACTTAAAAAGTCAGATGAAACTAAATCTAGTCATCAAATGTTCCCACTGCAGTAGTTGCACTTTAGATTCGCAGCTACTTAATGTTCCATCTCCTCGCTATGGTCAAGTCAATCCGTCTCCTATTTCATTCGATTTCCGATTTCCACATAGCTTTGGGACAAGTTCAGTCCCCACAACTTTGCCGTGGCCTTTTAATCAAACTTTGCCTAACTCCAAGCTTAGAACTCTTTGCCACATTGCACACGCTTGCAATTGGATACTCATCTTCCCTCTTGTTGCTCTGTTCAATTTGGAGCTGATGTTTGGCTGGCAAATAAAACCACACGTTGTTTTTCATGCTGTTCCTGTTGTTGTTGCTGTGTTTGCATGCCCAGGAGACACGCTTCGAAGCGCAGAGTCAGCTTAAAATGTCACTCTTTGCTTTTTCATTTGCTGACCAGGTGCTTTTTGGGCTCTCTAGAGATGGAGTGGAGGGTGGGAGGTAGGGAGATTTTTGCATCGCATTAGCTTATATGACAGGCGACAGAAGCTTGAACTGCAGCGTTGACCTCGTAAATTGGGAGAACCAAAATAAATTATGGTTTTTGTTGCATATGCATACGACAACATGGCAGTGAATTCTACAATATTGGAAAAAAAATTTGGCTTAACGAATAAGACTGCATTTAAGAAAATACATTTATATAACATTCGATTTTTGGTCATTTTGCATGTTAAAATTTTATGCCACAAAATCGACATCATCATTTGGCAAATCTTTCGACTTCCATAACTTCGGCAAAACTCACCCGATTTTCAAAAGCAATGTCTTAAAAGTCATGGTTTGGCTTATAGAATAAAACTGCATTTAAGAAAATGCATTTATATAACATTCAATTTTTGGTCATTTTGTATGTTAAAATTTTATGCCACAAAATCGACATCATCATTTGGCAAATCTTTCGACTTCCATAACTTCGTCAAATCTGAACCGATTTTCAAAAGCAATGTCTTAAAACGCATGGTTTGGCTTATAGAATAAAACTGCATTTAAGAAAATACATTTATATAACATTCGATTTTTGGTCATTTTGCATGTTAAAATTTTATGCCAGAAAATCGACATCATCATTTGGCAAATCTTTCGACTTCCATAACTTCGTCAAAACTGACCCGATTTTCAAAAGCAATGTCTTAAAAGTCATGGTTTGGCTATTAGAATAAAACTGCATTTAAGAAAATACATTTATATAACATTCGATTTTTGGTCATTTTGCATGTTAAAATTTTATGCCACAAAATCGACATCATCATTTGGCAAATCTTTCGACTTCCATAACTTCGTTAAAACTCACCCGATTTTCAAAAGCAATGTCTTAAAAGTCATTGTTTGGCTTATAGAATAAAACTGCATTTAAGAAAATACATTTATATAACATTCGATTTTTGGTCATTTTGCATGTTAAAATTTTATGCCACAAAATCGACATCATCATTTGGCAAATCTTTCGACTTCCATAACTTCGTTAAAACTCACCCGATTTTCAAAAGCAATGTCTTGAAAGTCTTGGTTTGGCTATTAGAATAAAACTGCATTTAAGAAAATACATTTACATAACATTCGATTTTTGGTCAAAATTTATGTTAAAATTTTATGCCACAAAATCGACATCATCATTTGGCAAATCTTGCGACTTCCATAACTTCGTCAAAACTGAACCGATTTTCAAAAGCAATGTCTTAAAAGTCATGGTTTGGCTATTAGAATAAAACTGCATTTAATAAAATACATTTATATAACATTCGATTTTTGGTCATTTTGCATGTTAAAATTTTATGCCACAAAATCGACATCATCATTTGGCAAATCTTTCGACTTCCATAACTTCGTTAAAACTCACCCGATTTTCAAAAGCAATGTCTTAAAAGTCATGGTTTGGCTTATAGAATAAAACTGCATTTAAGAAAATACATTTATATAACATTCGATTTTTGGTCATTTTGCATGTTAAAATTTTATGCCACAAAATCGACATCATCATTTGGCAAATCTTTCGACTTCCATAACTTCGTTAAAACTCACCCGATTTTCAAAAGCAATGTCTTGAAAGTCTTGGTTTGGCTATTAGAATAAAACTGCATTTAAGAAAATACATTTACATAACATTCGATTTTGGTCAAAATTTATGTTAAAATTTTATGCCACAAAATCGACATCATCATTTGGCAAATCTTGCGACTTCCATAACTTCGTCAAAACTGAACCGATTTTCAAAAGCAATGTCTTAAAAGTCATGGTTTGGCATCTAGAATAAAACTGCATTTAAAAAATACATTTATATAACATTCGATTTTTGGTCATTTTGCATGTTAAAATTTTATGCCAGAAAATCGACATCATCATTTGGCAAATCTTTCGACTTCCATAACTTCGTCAAAACTGACCCGATTTTCAAAAGCAATGTCTTAAAAGTCATGGTTTGGCTATTAGAATAAAACTGCATTTAAGAAAATACATTTATATAACATTCGATTTTTGGTCATTTTGCATGTTAAAATTTTATGCCACAAAATCGACATCATCATTTGGCAAATCTTTCGACTTCCATAACTTCGTCAAAACTCACCCGATTTTCAAAAGCAATGTCTTGAAAGTCATGGTTTGGCTTATAGAATAAAACTGCATTTAAGAAAATACATTTATATAACATTCGATTTTTGGTCATTTTGCATGTTAAAATTTTATGCCACAAAATCGACATCATCATTTGGCAAATCTTTCGACTTCCATAACTTCGTCAAATCTGAACCGATTTTCAAAAGCAATGTCTTAAAAGTCATGGTTTGGCTTATAGAATAAAACTGCATTTAAGAAAATACATTTATATAACATTCGATTTTTGGTCATTTTGCATGTTAAAATTTTATGCCACAAAATCGACATCATCATTTGGCAAATCTTTCGACTTCCATAACTTCGTCAAAACTGATCCGATTTTCAAAAGCAATGTCTTGAAAGTCATGGTTTGGCTTATAGAATAAAATTGCATTTAAGAAAATACATTTATATAACATTCGATTTTTGGTCAAAATTCATGTTAAAATTTTATGCCACAAAATCGACATCATCATTTGGCAAACTTTCGACTTCCATAACTTCGTCAAAACTGATCCGATTTTCAAAAGCAATGTCTTGAAAGTCATGGTTTGGCTTATAGAATAAAACTGCATTTAAGAAAATACATTTACATAACATTCGATTTTTGGTCAAAATTCATGTTAAAATTTTATGCCACAAAATCGACATCATCATTTGGCAAACTTTCTACTTCCATAACATCGTCAAAACTCACCCGATTTTTAAAAGCAATGTCTTGAAAGTCATGGTTTGGCTATTAGAATAAAACTGCATTTAAGAAAATACATTTATATAACATTCGATTTTTGGTCAAAATTCATGTTAAAATTTTATGCCACAAAATCGACATCATCATTTGGCAAATCTTTCGACTTCCATAACTTCGTCAAAACTGATCCGATTTTCAAAAGCAATGTCTTGAAAGTCATGGTTTGGCTTATAGAATAAAACTGCATTTAAGAAAATACATTTATATAACATTCGATTTTTGGTCATTTTGCATGTTAAAATTTTATGCCAGAAAATCGACATCATCATTTGGCAAACTTTCGACTTACATAACTTCGTCAAAACTGAACCGATTTTCAAAAGCAATGTCTTAAAAGTCATGGTTTGGCTATTAGAATAAAACTGCATTTAAGAAAATACATTTATATAACATTCGATTTTTGGTCAAAATTCATGTTAAAATTTTATGCCACAAAATCGACATCATCATTTGGCAAATCTTTCGACTTCCATAACTTCGTCAAAACTGATCCGATTTTCAAAAGCAATGTCTTGAAAGTCATGGTTTGGCTTATAGAATAAAACTGCATTTAAGAAAGTAGATGTATACAACATTCGATTTTTGGTCAAAATTCATGTTAAAATTTTATGCCACAAAATCGACATCATCATTTGGCAAATCTTTCGACTTCCATAACTTCGTCAAAACTGATCCGATTTTCAAAAGCAATGTCTTGAAAGTCATGGTTTGGCTTATAGAATAAAACTGCATTTAAGAAAATACATTTTTATAACATTCGATTTTTGGTCATTTTGCATGTTAAAATTTTATGCCACAAAACCGACATCATCATTTGGCAAATCTTTCGACTTCCATAACTTCGGATAAACTGAACCGATTTTCAAAAGCAATGTCTTAAAAGTCATGGTTTGGCTTATAGAATAAAACTGCATTTAAGAAAATACATTTTTATAACATTCGATTTTTGGTCATTTTGCATGTTAAAATTTTATGCCACAAAACCGACATCATCATTTGGCAAATCTTTCGACTTCCATAACTTCGTCAAAACTGATCCGATTTTCAAAAGCAATGTCTTAAAAGTCATGGTTTGGCTTATAGAATAAAACTGCATTTAAGAAAATACATTTATATAACATTCGATTTTTGGTCAAAATTCATGTTAAAATTTTATGCCACAAAATCGACATCATCATTTGGCAAATCTTTCGACTTCCATAACTTCGTCAAAACTGATCCGATTTTCAAAAGCAATGTCTTGAAAGTCATGGTTTGGCTTATAGAATAAAACTGCATTTAAGAAAATACATTTTTATAACATTCGATTTTTGGTCATTTTGCATGTTAAAATTTTATGCCACAAAATCGACATCATCATTTGGCAAATCTTTCGACTTACATAACTTCGTCAAAACTGATCCGATTTTCAAAAGCAATGTCTTAAAAGTCATGGTTTGGCTATTAGAATAAAACTGCATTTAAGAAAATACATTTATATAACATTCGATTTTTGGTCAAAATTCATGTTAAAATTTTATGCCACAAAATCGACATCATCATTTGGCAAATCTTTCGACTTACATAACTTCGTCAAAACTGATCCGATTTTCAAAAGCAATGTCTTAAAAGTCATGGTTTGGCTATTAAAATAAAACTGCATTTAAGAAAGTAGATGTATACAACATTCGATTTTTGGTCAAAATTCATGTTAAAATTTTATGCCACAAAATCGACATCATCATTTGGCAAATCTTTCGACTTCCATAACTTCGTCAAAACTGATCCGATTTTCAAAAGCAATGTCTTGAAAGTCATGGTTTGGCTTATAGAATAAAACTGCATTTAAGAAAATACATTTTTATAACATTCGATTTTTGGTCATTTTGCATGTTAAAATTTTATGCCACAAAATCGACATCATCATTTGGCAAATCTTTCGACTTACATAACTTCGTCAAAACTGATCCGATTTTCAAAAGCAATGTCTTAAAAGTCATGGTTTGGCTATTAGAATAAAACTGCATTTAAGAAAATACATTTATATAACATTCGATTTTTGGTCAAAATTCATGTTAAAATTTTATGCCACAAAATCGACATCATCATTTGGCAAATCTTTCGACTTACATAACTTCGTCAAAACTGATCCGATTTTCAAAAGCAATGTCTTAAAAGTCATGGTTTGGCTATTAAAATAAAACTGCATTTAAGAAAGTAGATGTATACAACATTCGATTTTTGGTCAAAATTCATGTTAAAATTTTATGCCACAAAATCGACATCATCATTTGGCAAATCTTTCGACTTACATAACTTCGTCAAAACTGATCCGATTTTCAAAAGCAATGTCTTAAAAGTCATGGTTTGGCTATTAGAATAAAACTGCATTTAAGAAAATACATTTATATAACATTCGATTTTTGGTCAAAATTCATGTTAAAATTTTATGCCACAAAATCGACATCATCATTTGGCAAATCTTTCGACTTACATAACTTCGTCAAAACTGAACCGATTTTCAAAAGCAATGTCTTAAAAGTCATGGTTTGGCTATTAGAATAAAACTGCATTTAAGAAAATACATTTATATAACATTCGATTTTTGGTCAAAATTCATGTTAAAATTTTATGCCACAAAATCGACATCATCATTTGGCAAATCTTTCGACTTACATAACTTCGTCAAAACTGATCCGATTTTCAAAAGCAATGTCTTAAAAGTCATGGTTTGGCTATTAAAATAAAACTGCATTTAAGAAAGTAGATGTATACAACATTCGATTTTTGGTCAAAATTCATGTTAAAATTTTATGCCACAAAATCGACATCATCATTTGGCAAATCTTTCGACTTACATAACTTCGTCAAAACTGATCCGATTTTCAAAAGCAATGTCTTAAAAGTCATGGTTTGGCTATTAGAATAAAACTGCATTTAAGAAAATACATTTATATAACATTCGATTTTTGGTCAAAATTCATGTTAAAATTTTATGCCACAAAATCGACATCATCATTTGGCAAATCTTTCGACTTACATAACTTCGTCAAAACTGATCCGATTTTCAAAAGCAATGTCTTAAAAGTCATGGTTTGGCTATTAGAATAAAACTGCATTTAAGAAAATACATTTATATAACATTCGATTTTTGGTCAAAATTCATGTTAAAATTTTATGCCACAAAATCGACATCATCATTTGGCAAATCTTTCGACTTACATAACTTCGTCAAAACTGATCCGATTTTCAAAAGCAATGTCTTAAAAGTCATGGTTTGGCTATTAGAATAAAACTGCATTTAAGAAAGTAGATGTATACAACATTCGATTTTTGGTCAAAATTCATGTTAAAATTTTATGCCACAAAATCGACATCATCATTTGGCAAATCTTTCGACTTACATAACTTCGTCAAAACTGATCCGATTTTCAAAAGCAATGTCTTAAAAGTCATGGTTTGGCTATTAGAATAAAACTGCATTTAAGAAAATACATTTATATAACATTCGATTTTTGGTCAAAATTCATGTTAAAATTTTATGCCACAAAATCGACATCATCATTTGGCAAATCTTTCGACTTACATAACTTCGTCAAAACTGAACCGATTTTCAAAAGCAATGTCTTAAAAGTCATGGTTTGGCTATTAGAATAAAACTGCATTTAAGAAAATACATTTATATAACATTCGATTTTTGGTCAAATTCATGTTAAAATTTTATGCCACAAAATCGACATCATCATTTGGCAAATCTTTCGACTTACATAACTTCGTCAAAACTGATCCGATTTTCAAAAGCAATGTCTTAAAAGTCATGGTTTGGCTTATAGAATAAAACTGCATTTAAGAAAATACATTTATATAACATTCGATTTTTGGTCATTTTGCATGTTAAAATTTTATGCCACAAAATCGACATCATCATTTGGCAAATCTTTCGACTTCCATAACTTCGTCAAAACTGATCCGATTTTCAAAAGCAATGTCTTGAAAGTCATGGTTTGGCTTATAGAATAAAACTGCATTTAAGAAAATACATTTATATAACATTCGATTTTTGGTCATTTTGCATGTTAAAATTTTATGCCAGAAAATCGACATCATCATTTGGCAAATCTTTCGACTTCCATAACTTCGTCAAATCTGAACCGATTTTCAAAAGCAATGTCTTAAAAGTCATGGTTTGGCTATTAGAATAAAACTGCATTTAAGAAAATACATTTATATAACATTCGATTTTTGGTCAAAATTCATGTTAAAATTTTATGCCACAAAACCGACATCATCATTTGGCAAATCTTTCGACTTCCATAACTTCGTCAAAACTGATCCGATTTTCAAAAGCAATGTCTTGAAAGTCATGGTTTGGCTTATAGAATAAAACTGCATTTAAGAAAATACATTTTTATAACATTCGATTTTTGGTCATTTTGCATTTTAAAAATTTTATGCCACAAAACCGACATCATCATTTGGCAAATCTTTCGACTTCCATAACTTCGGCAAAACTGAACCGATTTTCAAAAGCAATGTCTTAAAAGTCATGGTTTGGCTTATAGAATAAAACTGCATTTAAGAAAATACATTTATATAACATTCGATTTTTGGTCATTTTGCATGTTAAAATTTTATGCCACAAAATCGAAGTCATCATTCGGCAAATCTTTCGACTTCCATAACTTCGGCAAAACTGACTCGATTTTCAAAAGCAATGTCTTGAAAGTCATGGTTTGGCTTATAGAATAAAACTGCATTTAAGAAAATACATTTATATAACATTCGATTTTTGGTCAAAATTCATGTTAAAATTTTATGCCACAAAATCGACATCATCATTTGGCAAATCTTTCGACTTACATAACTTCGTCAAAACTGATCCGATTTTCAAAAGCAATGTCTTAAAAGTCATGGTTTGGCTATTAGAATAAAACTGCATTTAAGAAAATACATTTATATAACATTCGATTTTTGGTCAAAATTCATGTTAAAATTTTATGCCACAAAATCGACATCATCATTTGGCAAATCTTTCGACTTCCATAACTTCGTCAAATCTGATCCGATTTTCAAAAGCAATGTCTTGAAAGTCATGGTTTGGCTTATAGAATAAAACTGCATTTAAGAAAATACATTTTTATAACATTCGATTTTTGGTCATTTTGCATGTTAAAATTTTATGCCACAAAATCGACATCATCATTTGGCAAATCTTTCGACTTACATAACTTCGTCAAAACTGATCCGATTTTCAAAAGCAATGTCTTAAAAGTCATGGTTTGGCTTATAGAATAAAACTGCATTTAAGAAAATACATTTTTATAACATTCGATTTTTGGTCATTTTGCATGTTAAAATTTTATGCCACAAAATCGACATCATCATTTGGCAAATCTTTCGACTTCAATAACTTCGTCAAAACTCACCCGATTTACAAAAGCAATGTCTTAAAAGTCATGGTTTGGCTTATAGAATAAAACTGCATTTAAGAAAATACATTTTATAACATTCGATTTTTGGTCATTTTGCATGTTAAAATTTTATGCCACAAAATCGACATCATCATTTGGCAAATCTTTCGACTTCCATAACTTCGTCAAAACTCACCCGATTTTCAAAAGCAATGTCTTGAAAGTCATGGTTTGGCTTATAGAATAAAACTGCATTTAAGAAAATACATTTATATAACATTCGATTTTTGGTCATATTCATGTTAAAATTTTATGCCACAAAATCGACATCATCATTTGGCAAATCTTTCGACTTCCATAACTTCGTCAAATCTGATCCGATTTTCAAAAGCAATGTCTTGAAAGTCATGGTTTGGCTTATAGAATAAAACTGCATTTAAGAAAATACATTTATATAACATTCGATTTTTGGTCAAAATTCATGTTAAAATTTTATGCCACAAAATCGACATCATCATTTGGCAAATCTTTCGACTTCAATAACTTCGTCAAAACTCACCCGATTTACAAAAGCAATGTCTTAAAAGTCATGGTTTGGCTTATAGAATAAAACTGCATTTAAGAAAATACATTTTTATAACATTAGATTTTTGGTCATTTTGCATGTTAAAATTTTATGCCACAAAATCGACATCATCATTTGGCAAATCTTTCGACTTCCATAACTTCGGCAAAACTGAACCGATTTTCAAAAGCAACATTTTGAAAGACATGGTTTGACCCTTTTAATAAAACGGCATTTAAAGTTAACAAAGTGGTTTTTGTGTCAAATTGCATAAGCATGTAAAATGTCAATCATACGCCCCGGTATCTCCCTCACACGTTACAATGATCATCGTTTTTATTTGCACTTTTTCACGAATTGAATTGTTGTTCTCTTTATTTCTCTTTCTCATTTCCTGCTGCACATAATGAAATGAAAATATTGTTTTTTCTTTTGTCATTTTTACTGCTGTTTTGTGTTATGTAAAACATACACACATAATAAACACAACTCCCATCAGGCTTAAGTTGTTGTTGCTGTTGTCAAAAACCACAAAAGGGCCACAAATTGAAATTAAATTAAATTTTTGGTATTAATTTTGCGCATTTTTGATGATGTGGCAGAAATATTTTGTTGTCAGCCTTAAAATGATTGCTGTGTGGTAAAATTTACACATTGTGTTACTGATTGGCATTTAACAAAGGAACATTGGATGAATTAATCGTTACAGTAATTTAAAAAAGAAATGTACTTTATTTAATAAAGCTGCGTTGCCAAAACGGAAAGTTTCGGTGAAAGCTCAAGCACACAACCTGAAATGTCAAAGCTAATGCTTTTAACTTTAACGCGTTTATCTTTTTGAGGGTAGGAAAATGTGGTTCAACTGGTTACGAAGCTACTACTTAGCGCAAACCCTAAGATCTCTTGTTTATTTGTGTCAAATCAAAGTCTTTGACATTTTATCTTCCACTCAACATCAATCATCAGACAGCCATCACTAAATCATAGCTCTTCCCACATAAACCCACTCTTTGCGCATTACTTTCCGCAATGTTGTTTTTATATCGTTATAATTTTGGAATCTTTCACAGGGCAGATGCCGCAATCAGAATGCCTTGAGGCCTCTGTCTCAGCCTTGACATACCCGTATCGTTTTTTACGCCTCGCCTTTTATTGCGTGACATTCCGTAAGCATTCTTATGAGTTCAGTTCGATTCTCCTCACAGGCAGAAATCGATAAATCAACAACTATAGGGATTGGGTTCGTTGTACCTTCGAATGAGTTGGTCTTGTGTGTGGTTGGCACTCTCAGTTCAGCACTGCCTGCCTTTAATGTATTTCAATTATTTTTATTGGCTTATCATAAATTAGAATGTTCCCTGCTGGCATTGGCTTTCATATTTTCATATTTTTCCTGATCCTCCCTAAGCCTATTTCATACTTATTTCAGTTAGTTTTCACATGCCTCATCACATTTTCACAGCTGTGTAGTTTTTACTTTCCCCACGACTGGCTCTCGCTTTGGCCAGGTCTTGAACACATGTTGAGTCTTGTTTTTGGCATCTCCGCTTATTGAAAAACTTTGGCAAGTCGTTGCGTGGATCCCGTCTCCATGTTCCTTAAGAAAACTTTTAGTTAAGTGGCAGTGATGGCAACAACTTTTTGTTTTTGTTTAAGCGTTATACAATTTCATTGCATTTCCTGGCTGTCAGTTTGTGTGATATTTTATTATACTGGTAAAACTTTATAGTGTTTATTATGTGTGCCAAGTGCGCCTTAATTATTTCTTTAACTGCAAATTGAATTGCGTTTTTCTTGTTTTAAATGTCTTAACTGGGAGGTTAACTGCTTGGAATTCGTTTTCATGTTGTTGAGCATTTTGCAAATGACAGTTCTTGAATTGAAGACAAATAATTGAGTTTGCTTTAAAACTATATTGCTCTAAACTCGCTTTGCCTCTAAATTCCATCATTTATCAAGCCATTAGACTTTACACAAATTTTTGTAAGTAATTGTTCTTTTTATTCCTTCATTTCTTGACTAATTTGCATTCATTATTCATTATTCCGATTTGGCACAGTTCCCCGTTGTGCTTGTCGCATTTAACACGCCGCATTGCATTCGAGACTCTATCAGTAAAGTTTCTTGTAATTTTAATTATCACGCCATCACATTTCTGTTGTTGTAATTGTTGCAGATGATAAAATTGTTGCAAGCGGCACCGCAAATGCAATTTCTGTTCAAAATATTTGCACAAAGGCACAGAAACTTTATCCGCACTCGTTGGGTTTCGCCATTTTGTGTTCCAGTTCTTTCTATGTGTAGTTGGCCAAGTACAAGAGGTTTGTGTGCAGCAAATAGAAAAGTAAAAGTTAAAGTGAAGAAACAGGAAAAGTTTTCTTTCTAAAGTATCGAGCTACACACTCTTTTCCTCTTCTTCTTCGCGTTGTCATTTAAAGTTGAAGCTTAAAACTCTTAACAGTTTCGCTTAAGTTTTGCGCTGCATACTTTGCGGCGTTTTGCGCACTTGCTAAATAACTAAAAAGTATTTGAAAAAAATGAAATGTGATGAAATTGTTGTGTGCCGCTTCGCTGCTTAAAATGAAAAGAAAAATGCACTGGGATATGAAAAGTGAACTGCGGTATTTTGCTCTTGCTTACTTTGGTTGTTGTTGTCTGTTGTCTGGTTGGGTCGTGCATAACGACAAAATGCACTTTGTTTGATGAGCAACTGTGCCAACTTCAGCTAAGGCGAGAACATGCCAATAAGGCAAACAGCCATGGAAGCAACTATAAAGCGCAACAGACACAAAAAATAGCTTTAAACAGCTGCAGAGAAGAGACAAGTATAAAATCAACTGACAGCCTTTTTTATCCTTTGGCGAATGCTGTAAATCAGCCTCCTGAAAAAATAATGAGAAATTATTGGCGCATTGCGCCTCGAGACAAACGAGAGAAGCAGTCATTGTATACCCAAGAGAAAGCCCACGTTTACTTATTGTTGCGGACAGGTTAAGTATACGCAACGTATGCAATGGCTGGATGTTAAATTAAATTTAAACTGGAAATTAAAATAGTTACTCTGCCGTATGAGAGTAATTTTAATAATCTTTTAAGCTAATAAGCTGAAATTCAATTAAACTTAATCTGAATATCTGCTAAGATGCTCCCTTTTCTTTGATTTCTCTTGGTCTTGGCTTGAACACTGGGTCTAATCAGGCAGTTTACACATCATTGGCTTTTAACAAGATTGTAGCTGCAAAACTTATATAATGCTGCTTCAATCTATAGCTAGAGCATGTATTGAAAATGTTAAACCAATTAACAGCTACGAAGTGTTCAGACAAAATAATAAAGAGCTTTAAGAGCCTCAAAAGCCTTATAGATTGAAGTTCAAGTTATGGCAATAATCGATATACTACAGTATGAAAATAGCATTTGTTTACATCCTGTTTTGTTTTCCCTAGCCAAATTACCAAATTACCAATTTCTACTTCAAATACCTTGCCATAATTTTATAGCCCAACATTTATGCTGTGTGGCACACGTAGGAAGATTAACATAAATAGATGTACATAAATAAATCCAACACTCGACATGCCTAGGGCAAAGCATCGTCGCACAACTTGACAGATAAGCGAACGAAAGCAAGTACAACGAAGGGGAGAAGATTCATATTATTTGTAAATAATTTCATGATGGAAAGCGATGTAGGAGCAGAGGCTGAGCAGGTGGCATCAAGTGACAAGGAACACAGCCAAAAGACAAACACTCAGATAAAGAGAAAGAAGGAGATACAGCCACAGGAACTTTTGCTTGAGACTTAAACACGCACTTAAGTGCTTGAGCATCATTTCCTAAAGTTTTGTGTGAAATTTTAATTTTCTCACACACATAAATGTGGCTAAAGACACACTCCAACGCACAGGAACATTATGTATAAGCTGTTTAATTAGCGTAAGCCACCATTTTGTATTCCCATGGGAACTTCGTGTTGCCTCTTGATGAAATGACTGCATTAAATTAATTGCCTTGTTGGTAAGTGTGGGTGTACATATATTCTATCCTGCCTTGTTGTTCACATGATCTGCTTTGCCATCGAAAACTTTACATTTTCATTCTGGTGCCAACTTTTTGTTGCCTTCAGAATATGTAAGGTGACGTCTGCTCCCTGAGCTATATCTGGTTTCTCACCTGGCTATGACCCTTGTGGCATATCTTTCACGCATGCCACATACATACACACAGCCGCAGCCTCAAGAGTTCAATTTAAAATTGTGAAACTTGGGAAACTTTTCATACTCAATGTAAATACAGGAGAATTTAGTAGACAACTTTGCCCTTGGGATTATTGTAGTTGTAGCATTCCGTATTCGTTGATTGCTGCTTTGCTATTCATGGGATTGTTTAAAAATTTAGAATGTAAAGAAACTTTCAAGTGTTGCTCTCGTTGGTATAACAAATTAATTTACACGCATTTCATCGAACAGAGTCAAAAAGAGTGTCAAATTAAACCATCGACGAAAGCAGTTTCCTTAACCTTTTTTAGGTTTAAGTTTTCAGATACGGATTGAGTAGCGGTGGGTTTTAATTAAATATCAATGTATTTACTTCAGCATTACTTTTTTAATAGGTCATTGTTTCCTTTCTTTTGTGGCCCACTCAAACACTTAGAGTTAATGAAAAAAGCCTCTTAAAATTCCAGGTAAAGTATTTGCAAGCATAATTTAATTAATTAAAAGAAAGCCCTTACCTTAATCCCCTCTACTGTCCTCTCTCATTCCTCTTTTCCCTCACCACTGGATTTTGTCAATTTGTTTATTACCGCCGCTGGGATTAAGTAAATAAACCTAACAGACGAGCCAACTTATTTCAAACATCTTTACGTGCTCGACACGTTGCTTGGAGAGAATTTCACTTTCTTCTCCACTTTATTCGTTAACAACGCGATAAAAATGTTAAGAAGCCAATTCAATAATTTAGCTGGGCAACGAACTGAAGCAATAGATTCACCACACAATTATTTAAATTGTGAGCTGAAAAGACAACCGAATAATGCCAAAACACTCTGATAACTTCCTGTTGTCGTGTTTACTTGTTAAAACTTTCTAGCTCCTGGAATTGACATCAACAATATGAATTTTCATAGCGTCTTTGAAGTTCATCCAACAAAAAGTGAGCAACCTCTTTTGGCCAGTCAACTGTGAGAGCATCAGAGCCACAGGCAACGAAAAGACATTTACGCACGGGGTTGGGAATCGGGATCATGGAAATAGTGATTTCAAGAGTGGAATTTCAAGAACTCAACGAGCTCAGAAGGGTCGCTTTTGTCAGTTGGCGAATTGCGGTCGAGTGCCATCGAACATAGGATAACAGACAACAGACGCATACACACACACACACACATACGGCTAATAGTGTCAATGGCGAAAGATTAGCTGCCACATCGTGCAGCTCTTGCAGGCAGTTTACCACATCATTAAGTTCTTAATTAGCTCAGCCAGTAGTTGCACATTCAAGAATAAAGAAGAGGGAGAGTCGCTTTGCATGTAGTTCGAGCAGCAGGCAAATTTCTTAAGCTGCTTTCACGCCTTTCACTTCCCACCCATCAGCATCTATTAAAAGCATTCTTAGCCTTTCTTATCTCTTGTTTCCTTCCATTTGAGTGGCATTATCAAAGGATGAGCCAGAGAGCTTCGAGCGCCTCCTAAGTGCAGCGGGGCATTTGACTAGCTAAGCCTTGAAATGGCCAAGGTTCAATGCATTTTCAATCCTTCTTAACGCAGATTGCAAGTTTTAAGTTGAAGTAAAATGAATACCATAAAATAAACAAATTTTGCACCTTAAAGAGTGACACATTTACAAGTTGGGAAAGCGCCTATTATCCCACTATCTTTTATGGGGGAGCCCTGATCATCGCAACATTTTCCACGGCAATTAGTGCCGCATTCAGCAAAATTTGATTATCGCCGTGGTCTGTGCGTAATTGGAATGTTTTGGGTTCTGGCATCGCGGAATTGCCAATGGCCCACATGTCGCATTGTTGATTTACGGCCACACCATACAGACATCGAGTCAAGTGCATGCGTTGAGGGCCTAGTATGAGTGTGGTAGTTGCACTGTTGGTGGTTTGGCGGTTGCCAATGGTGGTTACCTGCTGCAGGATGCATTCGTATTAACACCCGTACAAATATTTCACGCTATTCAACTGCGAACTGCGCATTTGGGGATTATGTCGATTTAATGGCCTCAAATCGCAGGGCACTGGGCATATTCAAATTGCCATCAGGCTTATTGAAACCCATTTCACGAGGTCAAAATGATTGAAAATATTGGCTTAAGTGCTTAACTAATGGTAAGCAGGGCAATAAGCCGATCCACAAACACCAGCAAAAGCAAACAAACTGAGTTAAGTCGTTGTCATCTCATGTCAGTTTGGGTGTCTGCATTCGCAGAGAAAAGTCGGATGCGTGAGCTTTCTACACTTTCGAGTGTGCGTCCATTAAACGTTTCCCGTTAAAGGCCCGCAAAGCATGGCCCATAAATATTGATAGAAAAAGGATTAGAGATAAGAACATTTAGTAATAAACAGGGCACAATTAATTGGCTTTCAAGGGGAAAAAAGGGAAAAACTGAGAGAAGAAGCATTCAATGAAATATTTTGATGAGTCGCTTAAACATATTTTATACACCCGACACATACTATTTACACCAAGCGATTTGTTTATTGTTTGTTCATTAGTATGGTACTAACTGACTCTGATGCTTTTAACTCATGTCTGTGACATTTTATGCTGCTATTGCACTATTTACATACTCATGTAACCGTGAGGGGATGAGAATATTTGAACTAACACACAGCAGTAGCTAACTGCAAATTGCAACTGTTATTTGTAAATGCAATCCGTAGCTGTACCCCATTTAACACTGGCAACAAAAGTCCGTTAAGAGTTGCATTTATGCAAATGCCTTTTCTTTCTGCGAAAGTGACATTGAGTGTGCGAAGGCTTGTGTGGGTGTGTGTGTTGACCAAGCATGCAATTAATCCACATCTTTAATTTAATTAAAGTAATATGTTAAGGCCAATATCATAAAATTACCATATTCAAGTGCCTAGCAATGAACAAAATGGTTTTCTTAAAGTTTTCGTCAAAGCAAATTGAATAATTGACCATTAGAAAGTTTTTACTTTGGGCTATGCAAACTGCTCTCTTTGCTTGTTCGACTTGAATTAATTTAAAAATAATTCGACATTCAGGCCAGAAAATCACCAATGATAAATATGTATATAGAAAGCAAGCAAAATACTTTGCGACTTTGATGGAAATTCAAAACTGCGCAGAAGGAGGAGAAGTTTGTGTGGCATTTACTTTCAAGCCATTAAAGCACAATGACACATGCGGAGGTGAAAAGAGAGTCTTCGTCTGAACTATGGGCCTGACTTTGCTTGCTCGCCCTTGGATTGACTTTTTTGTCGCCTCTTAAACTGTGAACCCTTGTCAGTTGGTTTGAAAGAGGGGAAATGGTAGTGATGTTTGTGCCGATAATATCGAACATTATATTTTATTGTGCTTAATCACATCGCTTAGAGGCTAGACGGAACGATTCCAAGCAGAAGCCCTCTTATGCGCAGATTATCATTGTCAAAGATGAAATCATAATAAATCATTCGGCTTTAGCAGAAAATATTTTCTTTTTGTTTCAAGATACAACTTAAAATATTTAATACAATAATTTCGCAACGTGCAGTTCTATAAATGAATATGTTTTATTTTTATCCCTTCTCATTGAAGCACCTTCATTAACAACATTATAATGTGCTTAATTTTCTCGCCAGTACTACCTACTCATTGTCGAACCTAAACCTAATGACCAACCTCAATTAGTATCTGCATAATATATTTACGATTTTGCGTCGAGAGTCGACTTTTCTTAGATTAAGACATTAATGGCTCAACATAGAGGGGACTGTTTCTTTTTCTGACTTGTGGTTTTTGCGAACGCTTTGTCATTTTTCATTTTTAATGTACACCATGGGACAGTTCAAGTTTCCTTCTACTGATGCCAGATTAGCCAAGTTTGCAAACAAAAAAAAAGCCTAATTCTTATCATTATTGCTAGAAACTTATTCATGTTCTTACTAGAATAACATCATCTATGAATAAAACATCTAACTGAGTTCGCTGAATCTGAATCAAGGCAAACACATTGAGAAACATTCTGTTTTGTCATATTCGTTCACAGAGCAGCTCATCCGTTGCCAGGCAACAAAGGAAGGCTCGAAATTTAATAAGTTATGCAACACATAGCACAAAAACAAGAAGAAAGCTTCATTGAGGCTGCAATTAACAATTGAAAGTTTTTAAAAGACCAACAAGGACAAAAAGTGAGAAGGTGGCAACGTTTTATATTGCATATTTATAAGAAGATGAAACAAACAGGACAGCCACAATCACAAATTCTATTGAGGTAGAAATGAAAGTACAAAAACTTTAATTGGTCAAAGAAGAAAATTAAAGTAATTAAAAAGGGAAAACGAAGCTTTTATAATGTGGGATGTGACTGACTTCCGTTTCCGGCAATACAGACGTTGAATGCCGATGTCTATGAGTTAGCTTTGTGGCTAACTTGCAAATAGAATTAAAGCAGGCGAAAGAAAAAGAGAAGGCTAACAGCTTTTGCAATATAATTACAGCTTCTTGTTGTGCTTGATGGTGATGACATTAAGAGAACATTAAAGCTCTGTGAAACAAATTAATGCTTGTTTGCCCCATTGATTATCTTGCTTGTACGATCTATAATGACAAGAGATTAAGAGACAGATAAGACATATTGTAATTACTTATTGGGTTCATTAGCTTAACATTAACCACACGATATGCCTAGTTTTACAAGGCATATAATTAATGCAAGCAATTGTGGTGAATTCATCAAACATTCGCACTGCTATGCTACACTGATTTTTCATGCTTTCAAATGTTTTCTTTATCGGGCTTCCATTTTGAAATGAATAATTGATAAAAAATATGAAAAATATGAGTGTGCCACAGTTATGGAAGGCTAACAGCTGACCGTAAAATTTTAATTTATTTAATAATTGAAGTTTCAACAAACGCTGTCAATAAAAAAATTAAATATTTTAATTTCACTGTGTATTGAGTGACTGACCATCGGACGTGTTTGTATTGTTGGTGGAATGTATCCGATACGTCGAAGAGCCAGCAGCGTGTTTACTTCATAAATATTTGATTGTGTTGTTACTGTGTCGCTTGTTATCATAGGCCTCACAAACATACAAACACACAGATGTATTTGACAAGAAAATTAATTGTGCTTGCGTGTCGCATATCAACGTGGGCGATTTAATTTGATTGGCAATGATTAAAATTAAGTTGAGTATTGCCTGAATGCAATGGAATGTAATAAATATGTTTAGACAGTATTTAAGTAAATGCTCAAGATGTTAAATCGTTTGCAATCCCCGCTCTCTCGTTGGCCATATAAATTATATGCCCATGGCTTAACTACAACTTCAACAAAGTTTTTTTCACGTAAGTCAAAACCATTTGTCATAATTTCTTATGTCAAGGAATAAGAAGAAATGACCAAGCCAGTCGCTCGAGACCATTAAACTGCCAGCGACAACAGCAACAACAGCCATTACCAAAAACAACTATAAAAATAATCGAAAGCCAAAAAAAATATGGCGCGCATTCGACACGAAAATCGACTGAAAAGCAATTATTTACACTCCTGCAATCAAACACTTGCCACACGCTGCGCCCTCTGGAGTTCATTCAAGGAGTGCAAAACGGAGAAAAATAAGCTGAACAAATATGATGACAAAAATTGGCGCTGTGAAATTTATTACCTTTCCATTTTTGGGTTTTTTCGGGCGGCTTCTTCCCTGGAATTGCATTTTAATGGCCGCCGCGGCTGTTGGGAGTTGGAGTTGTGGAAGCACTTTTGCTTTTTATGAGAATGACGCGTTTCAAGCGTTGAGTCGAGAAATCTAAACTGTATTGACTTAACTCATAAATAGGCCAGGGATTTGCACAAATGCCAATTATGAAAATGGAAATGAGCTCAACACTTGCATATGGCAAGGACTTGATTTTGACATTTTCAATTTGCTAGCCATCAACAGAAACCGCATAATCAATCAGCTATAATGTATCTCATCTCGTTTCTCTTTCTTTCTTTATGCTTACAGGGCAAAAAAAAAACAAAAATGTTGCACCGCCCGAGTTGGCAGCGGGCCACATAACGTTGCTTCCCATTCAGCAAGCAGTCCGTTAGTCCACTAGACTGTAAGTTACTCAACTCATTCAAAAAATGGCCTTGCCCACGTCTATGGAAATCATTAGCTGCCTGGCACTAATGCTTGGCATGCTTATCAGCAGCGGTAAGCAAAATAACTTCAATGTTGATGTCTTTTTTCAGAGATCTAACGAATTGTGTTTTTAAACTTTTATGACAGGTTTTTGCATAGACTGTTTCAAGTGCGTTTCGTATAACGGCGCCAATAGGGCTTGCGATGATCCATTTCATAATAATTACTCCACAACCATACTCGAGTCGCCCTGTATGGGCGGTCGCAAGGGTCGCGATGGCCTCTTTCCAGCAACGGCTTGCATTAAAATCGCTGGCTATTTTGGTAACAATTTAGATGAACGAATGCGTTATACCTACCTTACGAAATTTGATTTTACAGATGAAGGCGGCGAGACGATAACGGTACGAGGATGCGCCCTCGACAGTGGCACACTCACAACAGACACAGAGATCATAAGAATGTCGCATTGTGGCAAATTCTATTATGATAACAAGTACGTAACTCTGAATACATACGAGTATTTATTTTATTTTTTTATTCACATGCAAGTTTTAATACCTGGTTCACACAAAACATATCTTCCAATAAGGGCTTAAATTTTGCACGTTTGAAATTGAAGTAAAATTGAATGCTCTGATCGAAGTACGTGATGGGCATTTAGGTCATTCGCTTATAATATTTATAACAAATTTATACAAAATGTACATATTATCTTAATATTTCTGCACAACATGCTTTGCGAAACAAACGAACAGAAAAATTATTATTTTCAAAGATAAAAAAAATACACATTACCATTTATTCACAGCTGCTTGGCATCAGAGCAATATGTTCGTAATTGGCTTACTCCTCTTTATGATATGTTGAACAAAACTTTATCATTTGCGCATCATTGTTGCACAGCTGTGCAACGTAATGCATATATGTTAGCTAAATCATGCCATTTGTTTGATGTTGTATCCTGCTTAAGTGCATAAGTATGATAAATCTCATGTTATATCCATCTTAGAATGTCACTCTCATGTTTTTTTTTTTCTTCTTCCTTGTACTGTATGCTATTTACATTTAAACGTGTGCAGTTGTGCGCTAACAATATTCATAGGTTACCATATGCGCTGAACATGCTGACATTAATACATGAAATCTCATTGTTGCAAACATAATTTAACATTGTGCATTTTTCTTTTTGTGCTCTCTGTGCCATCCTTTAGATACGTACACGGCTGCCTTCAGAGCTGCAGCGATGCGGATGCCTGCAACAGCAGCCACCCAAGGGACGTTAAGTCTTTTCTACTTAGCATGGTGCTGCTGCTGGTCTTGGCGTCTGCAAGGTAGCAGTGACAACATCAGCAACATCTACAACAGCAATAACATGAGCAAAACATAACAACATTAGGTGGAGCTAGCATCCCATGAAAGATGAAGGGATTTAGCCAAAGTGAACGTGAATGTGAAAAAGCATTTAATATTATTCAGCTGCGCAAAATATTTTTACACAACTCATAAACAGCTATCCTTTAGTCTATCTCACTCACCAGCTACTCGTCTGTGTCTCGCTTTCTCAAACAATCTCTCGGTGTCTACAATCGCACCTAACAGTAATTGCACACAAGGATAACACAGGATATCAAGGCGATAAAAACATAACGAAACATATTTTTATGTGGAATTCATCAAGCAATTATGTGATTTATAAATAAATATTCAACTTCTTAACAATAATTGATGAAAAATTAAAACCAAAATACATATTTAAAAAGAACACTAAATTTAAACTACATATAAACGCAAAGCGCTGCTAGGCAATTATCATATATCAAAACAAAAATCAAAGCTAAACAAAACGAGAAATCAAATTCAATTGCAATTATTTTTAGCAAATAGGGATTTACATTTTGAAATAACAACTCACCTGTGTATTGTACTATTGTTCAACTATTGTGTATACATAGATTTATTTACGTGTTAGTCAATGCTGAATTTTAGGCAAAATACTTAATTAAAACTTACAGGCATATATAAAAACATTAAATAACCAGCCACATAGATAGAGTTAACAAATGTAGAAAACTGCGAAACAACTCACATAATATTTTTAATTTTAATCGAAAATCCACTTTAAAGCTAATCATCTATATTATTTAGCCAAGCGCATTCCAACTCATGTTGTTAGGGCAAAAAAAGTCGGTGTATATTTTATGATTGTGATAAGAACCATAAAAGAATGCTTGACTCACCAGCTGAATATCACCTTTTCGTCTACGCCGATAAGACCTTATCAAAACATAAGATATGTATTTTAAAAGCGAAATTTTCTATTTGCCAAGCTCACAGTACCAATTTGTGTTCCAAATAGAATGTCTGGTAAGCAGTTAAGCACAATGCGAGAATCTGAAGTCCAACTAACAATTCGAATGATTTGCAGCACACACTTGGTTGCACTATAGCAATGGCGCTATTCCACAAGATGCCGTCGCTGCTGGGCACGATTCCGATGGCGATACTATTTTTATAGGCCGTGCCTTTCAGAACAACGACTTGCTGCCAGCGAAAATCATTCCCAACAAAGGCAAAGCATACGTGGCCTACGCCGGCAAGGAGATCGAGTTGGAAAACTATGAAGCTCTTAGTGGCCAAAACTACGTGTGGATTCACGGTGCAAATGGCGAAGTGCCAGCCGGTGCCGTACCAGTCGGTCGCACTGTCGATGGTGAGGAACTGTTTGCTGGACGCGGCAATCATGCCGGCAGTCTGACCGTTGGCAAAGTACATCCATCCCATGGCTGCCTCTATATACCCTACGGCTCCGAGGAGGTGAAGATCTTTGAGTACGAAGTTCTGTCACGTCGGTAGACATTTGTTCAAAACTTGTTCATTTTTGTACAGCCCTATTTTATTAACCCTACTTTTGTTTATAACCCATGCATAATGTCATAATTCGTCGGATTGTTTCGCAGATCTAAGTTAACTCAGACTTGGCTATTTATGAAGGAATTTAATACCAAAATCAGTTATAAGTTAACAACAAAAATTGTAACGAATTAGCTATGAAATCATTTAGTTTTTGACTTCAACAGTTAACATTAAGCCTAAACGTCTAACTAAACTAACGAACTCCAATGAAAACGAAATACCAATAGGACCAAGCTAAATCTGCGTGCAAAGCTTAAGGGAACGACAAGAGCATTTTATATATGAGAATTGTTAATAATAAAGTTACAATAAATGACTGTTTTATGTTTATGTTTACATTGATTTTAACACTAAGCGAGCTTGCAATGGTTTCCGCATTCAAATAAAGTAAAAAAAAAAACTATTTAAAATATTAAAAACTTATAAAAGTCAAATGTTTGCACACGTTTTTGATCAAATTACAACATTTTTGCTGAAATCGCTGCTTGCAATGCAAAAAAAAAGTATTTAATCAAAAGCAAAACTTTTAAAAATTAAGCACTTGATTGGCTAGCAACCGACACTAGTATAAATAAAACTTTTTTCAAAAAAATTCACATATACAAATCCAATTACATATGTACTATAATGAACGACCAAACAGAATGTATAAAAAAAAAAAACATTGAAAGTTTCATGGCAAAACACTTGCTAAACATTTTTGAATGCAAATGTATTTAGCAGTTAAGAAGTTTATATTTACATTTAATCGCAAGCGATAAAACAAACACTAGCCAATGATGCTATCAAAACTAAACGAATTATTTTCTTTTGCATTTAAATGCATGCCTACATCTTTTTCTAGCCATCATTAAGATAGAAAACACAAATCACACATGACAACTTTAAAACATTTCTGAATAAAAACTGCATTCATATATTGAAAAAATAAAAAAGCCTTACGATTTTAACTATACTATATGTTCATATATACATAATCGTTTTAGAGAGTTAGTAATGTTAAACTAATCTAATAGAGTCTTAACATAGTTGGCGTCCTCCTGGACAAACTTTTCAGCCTGCTCTACAGGCACTTCAACGCTTTTGTAGTTATCTAGTCCAATTTCATCCTCTTTTCTGTTAGTATCAATAGTTTTTAGCTGGCAATTTTCAATAAATAAAGATCGAACTCACTTGATCAAAATATCCACAACATTTTCACACGCCAGCAAACACTCGCTGTCGCGTCCCCATTTTGCCTCCCATTTGTGGTACTCGCGAAGTATTTCATAGACGCCTTTAGCACGCAACACTTCACGGCACCGACGAGTGGCGCACAATTGCAGCAAGCACTCCAGCAACATCTTGCGCAAATCAGGATCCGTTTCGCGTGTCTTGCTCTCGGGCAGGTACTAATAATAACAATAATAATATAATGCAGCAGGAACTTTTTGTTCTACCCACTTGCAGCTCAATAGGCAGCTTCTCATTGTCCTCGTCGCTGAACTCTTCGGGTCCGCACAGCGGCTGAAGTATGGCAACCAATATGTCATCTTGTTCATTTAATATCACATCATGATATACGGCATCAAAGCATATGTTTTTGATGATGCCAATAGTGCCACCGCGGCGCAGCACGCTCTCCTCGAACGACGCAAAGGGTAGCAGTTTTTGCAGCAGCTGATACTTGGGCTGGCAGCACAGTTCCCGACCACGCGGCACTTGTGTAAGATTGCAGAAGATGGGTGCCAAATAGTGCAGTTTTGATTTTTTCTTATTGTAGTCCAGCTTGGCAAAGGCTTTTGCCAGTTGAGGCAGTGTTGGCTCCAATGTATCAAGTATAGAGTGAACAAGTGCTTCAACGCGAGTTAAATTGCTGAGCACCATGCTCCAGGCATCCGCAAGCTCCGCTTGTTCGTCGCATATGTGTTTTGCAGCGATATCCACAATGGCAAAGCTCTAAGATATTCAACAATTAGTGGCAGTTTTGAAAATGCTGTTAGTTCATCTTACGGGCTGCACCTGCTTTGCCAACTCGTAGACTTTGATTGCGCCCGACTCTTCTGCCGTCAGGTTTATCAAACTGAGGACTGCATCCTTTGAAACTGTTATGTTGTCGTCAAAGGTCAGCCCAAAGATGGCCATCAACATGTCATCCAGCGAGAGTAAGGCCTCTTTGCCTTCAGCACTTCCAGTCAAACCTATTGTTCATTAAATAGAAATCGCTTTTTTCTTAGGAACACTGAATTTGAAGCTTAGCACGTGTTGCGTTCGCCGCAAATTCGTTTACATTTAGAGTTCGCTTTGATTAACTCACTTAGGACGTGTGTCAGCGCCACTGCTTTGAGGTCCAAACGTTGATTGGGCTGCATGAATTGTATCAGTTCTCTTACATTATCCATTGTTACTAATTATTGGCAATTGTTTTATTTAATAATTTTGCATGCTTTGCATATGTGTGACCAGTGTGACCGCAAGCGGCAAGCAAATAATTAACCACCAAGCAACATTCTGTTATTTTGCAGTGTTTGATCGACCAACTAACAGAAAGACGGGTTTTTCAAATTGTTGATGTTAACGAGCTGTAAGCAATAACGCAACCGATGGGCATGCACACACGTATCATGTAACATTATTCGTCTACGGCATAACCACTAAAGCAATTCATACACGTTAACACACATGAAATTGCATGTTACAGAAGGAGACAAAATAAATCAATAATCTCGACTGGCGGCTTGCTCTGAAGAGTAAACAGAGAAGCCATGATCACGTGTCCTCTTCGAAATTGCAGAAAAGTCTACAGCACGGTAACATCAAAAATTATGGAATGACGTCTTTCTGTTAATTTGTCGATGCATTTATGTTAACTTACTAAAGAAGAAGACGAAAATATGCCATTCATATGTCTACGTATATCATCTCACAGCACAAAGCTCATTGTCACGGAAGTTTCGTAGCAGCCAACACTTAAGAGTTAGCAAAATATGTGGGAAACAATAAAATTCAAATATTATTAAATGTGGCTCTTTAGCTTTGCCAATTTTGTTGTCTTTTATAGCTTTTACTAATAATTCATGATTTTTTTTTTTGAAAATATCCAAGCATTTGGTTGACTTCAAAGCGTGTTGCTTGTATGCCACAACGATTATGCCGCATTTTTTGTATCGAAGTAAATACAAAAACCTAGCTTGTGTCATTGGTTTCTGTCCAAACTATATTTAACAGCAAAAGTTAAGAAAATTATTAAGAAGACCTGTTCCAAACCACCAGAAAAACCAATTTGTTTATAAGTAATTTTCTGCATTATCTAAACACTGCCTTACTATTCATATTATGTGTCATTATCGTAGGCAACTCTTTGACTACATAAAATATGCTTGCTTAGAAGCCTTACAACAACGAACCTTGAACTTATCTAAAGACTGAAACCATTTCGGTAATGCAAATCGAAAGCAATGCTCACTTGACTAGAATTGAATTTAAACTTTTTGCGATTTCAATGCAAAAGAGCAGCGACAAAGCGAAAAGCTCACATTTGCCAAAAGGATCAACAATTGCAATTGAGAAAGGATTCGGTAAAAGAGTTTTGCTCGCCTTTTGGATTCGCTGAATGAATCCCCGAAGCGGCTTTATGCGCAAAACTTTTGCTTGTTATTTTTAATGGCCAGCAATAATCGTTAAATGTGTCGACTGTGTCCTCGCTGGATGCCAGTGCTTCGTCCTAGATTCTGTTTGGATGCCAGCTTCGCTGCACTCAGCAGAATATTCCATTCCGGGTAGCTTTATAAGGTACGTTTTGAGGATGTGTAGGGCGGGAGGGAATGGTGGCAAGTCAACTGAAAATTTCATTTCGTTTCGCAAGGATAGACCGAAAAACTTTTTAGACTTTTTGTCGACTTTTCGCATTTTAAGTTGCGGCCAAGTGGCAAATGCTTGCTCAGCACGGTTACATAGAGGGATGAGCGCGGGCGGCGGCGGGGGCGGCTGCGGGGCGGAAGCTTGAAGGGTAACTTCAATTGTATTCGCTACTTTAGCTCAATGTGAAACCCTGCTTCAAATGTTAATTTCATAGCCCGATTCGTACGCTGCTAACTGTTGTTTCATTTATTTGCGTTCTATGCAAATTTTATACGCCCACAGCGACTCTCACTTGGGCGTGGCATGGGCACACTAAAGGGGTTGGGGAGTTGGGCGGTAAGAGACCCAACGAATCTACCTGTTTGCATTTGGCATGCCCAGTGGGCCGTGTTGTTGTTTTTGGTTGTTGCTTTTATAAATATTTAAGAATTCTAATCAAGATCCAGTTGCTAGCCTGGACTCTTGCTCGAGGACACTCGCTAACGAAGGCCAAATGCAACCAAACCCACCCGACGCGCAGAGAGGCCATTTCGAAAATGGCGAAAATGTCGTGTTGAATCTTTTTTGGTGGCCTTTTAATGTTCTGCCAAATGTGCAATTCAAAAAATGAAATCAAGCCTTGTTTAGCTGGTTGTCTTTCTGTTGTTTTGCCTTAAATGTTGATGAAATGTGCAATGCTTTTTAAAGAGTTTGTTAATTGATTTATTTAACAAAGATTTCTAAATTTCGAATCCATATTCGGAACAATGCAACTTGGTCTTTTCATTATAACCAAATTTGCTTGTCCCCATAAGATTCGTTATACGGAAGTTTGACTGCAATTAAAACAAATTACATTTTGAAATGGTATTTGAATAGATAAAATGTCAAAAAGCACAAAAGCGGTCGCAAACCAAATCTAATTCAAATTAATATAATTGCATAATTTAAGTATAAAAATAATAAAACAGATTTGTATAGTTTAATGTTTAGTTAAAGTTTCTTAATATTCCAACGACTTTAATGATCATATTCATCCATTCTTAGTTATTTTTGCAGTCCTCAACTCTCCAGCATAACGCAATTTAGATCAAAATTCGTTGTGTTGAGAAATTGTTTTAAAACACCAAAAAAAAAACATATCTAACTTAGCTTGTCAAAGTTAGTTAAACACATTATATAAGCAAAGTTTTCTCCTTGCTGTTCATAAACATTTTGAATGCCAACTTCATAGTAATAATAATTGTCATTCGCAGCCAGTGTTACCTGTTAAGTGTGTTCCACTAATGAGCACAAACAACAACAAATGCTGACAAGTTGCAATGTTGAAAATTAATAACTCTGCGGATTGGCTGGCATGTTACCTTTTAATTACGATCTTTTTTTTTGTTGGTTTCTGAATGTGCCAACGACAAATTAAAGTTATGGCCAAAGTCTACACTGGTATTGGTCCATGACGATGCCCGGCTATAACGAGTCGGAGGAGGAGTGGCCCAAAACGAGTTTCTTTGTCTTGTCTCGCGATACGCTCCCCACTGCGTTAAAGTCTTTGTTTGTGTGTTTTTTTCTTTTCTTCCATAAATCCAATCAACGTCCCTTTTAATGGCGTTCTTCTTGATGAATCCATTTTTGTTTCTGTCTTTTGTTGTTTTTTTTTTTCTGTGTTTGTTCAATTTGCGGTTTGGCTTTTATCTTAATTGAGTGGCCGGACCACACGTGCGACAAGTTCTTTAGTTGATTACTAATACTATGAGTTTCGTAGGCTATGCATCAATAGCAGCTTTGTTCGTTTGTAAAAATGCCTTAAAATCGTATTCCAAATGTGTGGAGAAGTCTTCAAAATATATTTTGCATGTTTTGCTAATATTAAATACGCAAATGACAAGCGCAAAAGACAAAAGCGTGCGTTTTAACGATCTCAAATGGCAATACCGAGCACACTTCGACTGCTCTAGAATGCCAGTTATGAATACGGCCGTAAAGGTCGAACGTGGAGAACACGACACGCAAGCCAATTGAATTGGTATGGAAAAAAGGGGTGTTTTGTTTGCCATCAGTTTATTCTTGTTCTTCTTCTGGAGTCGTTCATATTTATGCATTGTAAGGACGTTAGATGTTCGCACATCCTGCGCTGGGTACACATGTACGTGTTAATATCCTGCCAGGCACACAGCTTTCTGTCGATGTCGTTGTTAAAATAAAATGCCGCTGCAGTTGCTGTATCCCCAAAGCGAACGACAATCGAAACAAGCAAGCCAAACAACGTGCATTCAACTCCAAATTGCCATTGGTCCTGGATTTTGTAGGAGTGGGTTGAAGGAGTTGCCTGGCTCTGAATGTGTTGCGTATTCATTAAAACTTTATAATCACCAAACATGAACGATACGTGTTCCGATTGCAAAGTGCGTTCCATGCCAATGTATACAGAATAATATATATACAAATATATATGATAAGCATTTATCGAATTTGAACTTTTTGAAGGTATGGGATTGTGTCTTAAACATATGAGCATATTGTGTTTATTATTTGTTTTCTGAATGTGAGTCCCAGTGAAATTTGCTTTAATATCTTTATGAGAACATGAGTGTATTATTAGAAGTTAAATATATATAATCAATTCTTGCTTATCTAGACCAAAGCAGGTATGAATAAAACAAGTCGAAATAAGCAGCAGACAAAATCTTATAAATGTTGTTTTGTGGGCTTAACACCTCCAAAAACTATAAGGTAAACTGAAGTCTTAATTGGCTATTTAAAACCTTTAACTATAGTAGTCTACTTTCTCAGTATATACCGATAGTTAGTTTTTGAGTTGAATTTCTTGAAACACCAACATAACGATCTTACGTCAATTTCAATTCGTTTATTATTAAAATGTGCTCAAACAAAGAACAAACTAAGATCAAATCATTGGTATTGTTTTCGACAATTTATCTTCAAATATTTTGTCTCCTTTAGTTAAATTAAACACTTTTACATAAATAGAAAAATAATACTAATTCATATACAAGCAACATAAACTTACTCTAACTCTTTTTCTCAGCTCTTCTTATATTCTTTCGGTTGTATTTTAAATTTCCGCATGAATATCGCAGCTTTTTTTTTCGAACGAATGCAATTTTGAATTTGCCGTTGCATAATTATATTTATGCAAATGTACATACACATACATACACACATATTAAGCTGGGAGCACAAAGTTAAGTTGAGTTACCATGAATATGTACACATATACATATATGCACATAATGTATTTGTGTGTGTGTGTGTGTGGTGGCATGGTGGAACGGCGGCTGCTGGGTAGAATATAATTTTCGTTTTTAATATTCTCTCGCATGCTCGGAGTTTGTACATTAAATTTATTTATTGGCGCAAATATTGGATCGGATGCCGTTGCCTCTTGGTCTCTTATGGCATTTGCATTATGTGCCCCACACCCAAATACATACATAAGTAGACATGCATACAAGCGGCATGTAGGATCGTTGGGTGTGGACTACCATAAGTGACAACTTGTGCACTGGAGTTATACATATGACAACTGAATGCGACACGAATGTTGTCGTCTTCTCATATGTATGTATGTACATATGTACCAGATGTGTGGAATACAGCGAACTCGCAAGATTCAACTGGCCCAAACTCTAGGGGTTGCTTGTGTGGGTGGTTGTGGTGGCATTTTAGGTGCCCTGCTCTGCCCTGTTGTTTGCTCAAATGGAATTTCCAAAGTCATTTAGCTCCTTATTTTTCTCGTTTCGCTTTTCTTAAATGCCATTTTTTTCCATTTCATGCGTCCGCATTCTGACAGCTGCCGCTTTTGCCGGAAGCTGCTTCAACTTCGACTTCGGCTTCGGCTGTTGCTTTTACTCTTGCTCCGGGGGTAGCTGTGCGGAATTCCTGAGTGGTATAACAGCTAAGAGCGAGAGCAACATGGCTGCTTGCTGTATGACCCACCCTTCTTCTTGAAAGAAGCAGCAACTCCTGTTGCCCCGTTAGCCATTTGTTTGCTTTGCCGCATTTCTTGGGCTGCCTCCAACTGTTTCTTCTTCATCATCAGCAGCAGCAGCAGCATCTTGGGCTCCTTCCTCTGGCACGAAATGCTATTCGGATAGTTTGCTTAGGTTCATTTTACCCCACACCAGCAACAGAAAGAGCGCGCGCGCGAGAGAGAGAGAGAGAGCCAGACCTTGGCCAAGACATGAATTGGGTTTGGGCTTGGGGTGATTGGAATGAGGGTGAGCACGGCCATTGTTGCCAGAGTGTGCGCTCGTAAAGAAGATTTATTGCGAAGACGCGCGCGTTTCTTGGTGTTGGTCGTCTTCGTCTTGGGCTTGGTCTTTTGGGGGAATGGGGGATGGAGCACGTAGCAAGTAGCAAGTGGCATGCCGCAGCAGATTCCATTTGGCCGGGCTGCGTCCCAAGAAGGAAGGAAATTGGGTTTGCTTTTCCATTTCCCGTGCCGCCACTTCGCCTCAAACTTGGCAAGCTACACCATACTAAATTGCTTTCGTATGCTCTGGTGCTGCACGGGCGGGGGAAAGTGTGGAGATCTGGGCGCAAGAAAAATTACTTCGCTTACACCAACACAAACATAGATTTTATCTGAGTGGATGGAAAGGGGAGGGGGGTTTGCGGAAAGTCTTATTCCTATATCACATTTCTCACATCTGAGTCTAATGCGATTGTTTTTTTTTTTTTTTTTGAGAAGTTTTTCTAATTTGCATTTAATTTTTTGCAGCTGTTACTTTCTGTCGGTTGCTTTTGCCTAATTTTGTTGCCTTTAAGTCGTTAAAAATTCTGAAAACGTTTCGTTTTAGTTAAATGATGCCTCACATCGAAAGATAAACATTTTAATGTGCGCATAAAGCTCAACGTACCGCTTTTGGTATGCAACGGGATATCCGCTAGGTGGCGTTTTGCTATGTACTTGAAGTCATTTGAGTTGGTTCGTGAATGTCTTCGTAAGATTGCTACGTTACTAAACATGTTTAATTAAATCCCTGTTAGCTCAGCTTCTAAAATTTTACAATATTTTTCTAAAGAATAACATTTTCAGGAAATCACAAATTTTCAACCCTCTCTCGCAGATAATTTTCTTAATGTTTTCACCTATAGATCTTTTGAATATGACAAACAGGAACCATATACTTTCAGCCAAGGTCACATTAATAATATACAAATATTTCTCTGCTATAATTATAGCACTAAAAAATTGGTTTCCTTCAAGGACACTATTTTTTTGTAATATTACCAGGTGCTTTTTGGTAATTATTAAATGAAATGCAACCAGTAAAAATGCGACCAAGGTTAATTGCCAAGCATTTCATAGCTCACGGTTATTATCTTCAGCTGCGTACTTTGCACATCGAATTGTAACAGCATACAAAAAATAACAAAAAACCAAACAGGTAAAAGATGAATCGAGGTGCTTGTAAAGTGACCTTCTTCTTCTTCGTCTTCACAGCCCACAGTGGGAATCCAAAAATACATACATATATTCTTCATGCCATTTGCAGTACGGTAAAAAAAAGAAAAGCGAGTAACATGAGACGAGAACATTGCGCAAATTTCCCACAAGAGCAATACGAGAAAATCGAATCCAAGTCACGGCTCCAAGTAAATTTACTTGGCTTGCGAATATCGTTTCGTTTTTTGCGCAGTCTCAGCCACGTTCTTAATCTCATATATCCTACGAAGCGGCTTGGGGGCGAAGGGTCCTGCAGTGGCGCCGGTACAACGGCTATTACAATAAACAACAAGGCGGCGGCTCCATCGCGTATCGCGTTCGTATCTTCGGATGTCCTTTTCGCCATCATTGTTGGGAGAAAAGTCAAACGGCTGGTGTTTTTTCCTCTTTTTGCTGGTTTTGGTGCGCTACTTGCCGCCTTATCCTTTTGGGATTTTTGTGCCATTAACGTGAATTGCTTTTTGGGGAAATTATGTGTACCCCGCACACAGAAGCTTTAATGTTTTGTAAATTCACATAAGGAAACCATTATCACCTGAAATATGAAAGCAATTTTCATCCTGCATCCTTTCCACTTGCAAGTTGTTGTTTGTATGTTTTTTTTTTTTTTTTTTCTTGCTTATCTTCATGTCCCGTTCCCTATTCCGGTTAGTGGACTGGTTTAAGGTTACAAGTAAGAACATTACAGAGGCGGATAGAATCCTTTAGTTTCAGACAAATCAATAGAAGAATTCATAAGCGTTTTTGAACCAATTTTGTTAAATCACAAATTTTTTGAGAGTAGTCAAAAAATGCAAGTCTTTCATGAACTTATTTTTAGAAGATCAATAAACGTTTTTACCTTAAGTATCGACAAAATCAATCCAAGCATTGGCATTAAATGAATTTTTCGATTCAAACATCTTCCATGGCGCAGCTACACGTTAATGAATAAGTATAGGTACAAAAAGATTTTACTTTCACTGCTCTAAAACGTTGATAAAAAATTTATCCAGAGAACATCTTTGTTTAGTGTTAAGTCAAAATATCTTAAGTAAAATCATATTTAGGAGTTAAGTTGACCTTAAACCCTATTCGACAAACACAGACGGCTCATTGATGGCAAATTTTCGTAAGCAACAACTTGAAATGCATTTCGAACAAGTTTTAAGGCAGCTGTTGTCTAAGGCGATTCTAGCAGATGCGGGGGAGGATAATGGCAATTGCTGGTAGCATCGTGGTGGTATCGTGTCGTTGGCGCTATTTCGGTGGCCATAACAATTCTCGTAATACTTCGGGCATCGCCGACTAAACGATAATCGCGCGTAAATGCCCCACTAAAATCAATACGAAGACTGCGACGACAATAGCGACAAGGACGAGGACGTGGCTGAGGACGAAGACGAGAGCGAAGTCATTGCTGGCCACAGCCAACAGCCAACGGCTTTCACCTTCGTTGGCCATCTCTTCATGTTGCCATCCCTGTCGCCAAGAGAAGAGGAGCAAGCTCAGCCAAGACAGGACATGCCAAAGATGGGCGTTTATGCACATGCGCTCCACTTGAGAGTTTTTTCTTGAGCTGATTTCATTTTTTGCCATCGCGAATGAAACGCAACTTGATGCAAAATTAAGACATTGCAAGCATAAACTTATTGAATTCGCAAAAATAGTTTGCAAATGACTTAAATATTACATTAAGGACCATAATACATATGTAAATGGGTTTTAAACAAAATCTTAATCAAACAAAATAAGTTTTAGTTAACGTGTATTGAATGCATTTCTTTTTGTTTAAGTTTCCTTTATGTATTATGATTTGACGATAAAGTGTTGTGTTTGCTCAATTAATTTAGAAGCTGTTTACTCTTGCATTTTATTAGCTGTGTTGAAAAACTTGTTAAACATGAAACACACTCATTATATAACTGCTTGGTTATGTCCGCTTTCAATGCGTAATTGGTTGCACACTCAAAATGCATTGGGTAATGGGGCTGCATTTATGAATTTATATGCCTCGAGTGCAGAAACAACTAGAACAACTGCAGCATAAACACATAAATATTAATTTACATGTTGTCGAATGATTTAGTTGCACATTAAGTCCAATTAATGTTGAGAGTCTATCTTGCTCTCTCATTGAGATAAATGTTAGGGGAATTTACACTGCAATTGTGTGAATTTAAGCAACATTGAAAATGCTTTCATTAATTAATTAAGAGAATGTACCTGTCTATCTAAGCTAACTCTGCCAGAGCAAGTAGTACCTGCTTTAGAACCAAGTAGTCACAGCTTCCCACGAGTTGCTGCCGAGGCAGCCGCAGCAGCAGCAGCAGCATGCAAATCGGACCGGGGCCAAACAGTTGACAGTTTGTGGCCGTAGCTGAGCGACAAATATACGACTAGCCATAAACATAGTTTATGACCTTTAATTACGGGCTCAGCATGAGGCCGTCGAGTGAGTTGTCGCTGCTTCTGAGCAGCAGCCATGGATTCCATGGAACAGCGAACACCAGACCGCGAAGAACGGAGAACGGCGAACGGCCAATGGTAGAAGGCATCGGGAATTAATGTAGAGCCTGCAAGCAGTTGGCCAGGAAAGCCGCTGCTATTGTTTCTGTCTGGCTGGTTATTTATTCGTTTTTTTAAGCCACCATTTTTATTTTTTCCTCTTTTGTTTCGTTGTCTTTGTAATTTCTTTGAATTATATCTCAATTCATGCGCGGCAATAAATTTGATAAATTTCTCATTTTGCTTACCTGCCGCCCCGCCTGCTGTTTTCCCTCGAATCGTTGCCAGTGGCCCATAAATAAATGGACGACATCGCCATGTGCTTTGCTCCCAGGGCTGGGAGGCCTGATTAAAATGTTCGAGTCGCGTTCCTTGATCGTTAATTACGAATGCGTTCCGATCGTTGCTGCCTTTGCTTGCGATGCAAATGATAAAACCAAACTGAATTTAAATACATAATTTCCAAGACTCAATTGGAAAATTAATGAACATCTACATGAGTATTCGAGTATTCGAATATGCGGTGGCAAAATTCAATAAATATTAATTCATGAAATTCATTTGTAATTCGAGGCAATCGCTAATTGAAATACAATTAAGAATTCAAAAATCAATTGGAAGTAAATAATTGAACATAAAATACTTATCCTTCAATGTAAATTAAATTTCAGTTGAAAGTACCTTGTTAGGTTAATTAACGGGTTAATTTAAAGACATTTTAATGACTATTTATATTCATAAAGTTATTTAACTGTTTAATTTCGCCTTTGAAAATGTTTCATCTTTTAGATTTTTGCCGAAAATATATTTTAAAAAACATTTGAACAATAGTTATATGTTCCAAGAAAAGTGAAAGCTGCAAATGTGTCTTTGAGCTTATCCAAAGGTCCCTCGAATGTATCTGTATCTCGACGTGCACATATGTATCTGAATCCGTCCGTTTGCCTGCAGCTTGAACTTCTGGCAAGTGCAAATATTTATGCGTATTTGATAGCACTAATGGGCCATTAAATGCGTATACGCAAATACAAACACGTACTGCATTTGTATGAGTGTGTGTGTGTACTTAAACAAGCTTGTGTGGGTGGCAAGGATGAAAATGTACCTAAGCGAATCTAAATGGCATCAGGGGCACCGAACATGCAAAATCATGTACTCGTAAATCTCTTTAATGCCAACGGCCTCCGGCCAGAGCTGAGATACCAGAAGGGTGTGCTGGTTGGGGAGGTGTGTGTGTGTGTGTGGGAGCCCCAGCCTGGCTGCGGCTGCGACTACCTACAATCACATGGTAGATGCTTGTTTACCCCCGGGCAAAAGAAGAGCTCCGGCATACTGGGTTTGGGGTTTGGTTTGCCTGCGTAATGAAACTGGAAATGTATGTGAACATGTTGCAGGCAGGAAGATGCTCGTGTGTGTGTTTGTGTGTAATGTGCTTTCGAATACGTATTACGTAACTAACGAAAATTAACGTTAATAGCCTTGAGTATCAAAATAATGGCTGGCAGCTCCGCTCGCTGCCGGCTGCCTGTTGGTAGCTCTCTCGGATTGGATGGCTCGAAATGCTGAAGCGGTAGCAGAAAAAGGGAACGTTAAACAGAAACAAATACGGCAGTTGGGCGGCTGTCGGCCATATAAATTGCAGAAACTCATTCCGGACTTAGGCAAAACTTGAAAATATTGTTACGACCTCCAGTGCTATTGCAGCCACTGTTGCTCATCCCCCCGACTCCCCAACGAAGTAAGTTTACTGCATCCTTGGCAGATTTCGCCCATCGAAATAAATTTGTTTTTAGTCGAAAAATTACGATATCCGTGCACCTAATTGAGAAAAGTGAAGCAGCGATTTTTAATGATGTTGTGTTTTTGCTAACAAGATTGCCAACGATAACAGTTTTCATGTGCCTAACCCGTTCATAAACATAAATCTTCTTCAAGGCAAAGAAAAACAACATCAAATAATATTGCTGCTCGTCTATTGAACGATGACAATATTTTACAAAAGTGCACAGCACATGATTTTAAACATAGGCAACATATATATTAATGATCTTTATAAATTGGAATAAGAGTTTCATGTCAAGCAACTCTAAAATTAAAGGACTAAAATAAATAAATAGACGGGAACTTTAAAAGATAAATTAAAATTAAATTAATGTTCGGTAAAATTAAATTTCCAGAACAGAACAGAACAAAGAGATACATAATAAATATGTAGCCTTTAAAGTGAAGAAGAATGCATCAAAATTAATCTGCTAAAAGTTACATGAAGATTCAATTGGAAAATCGATAAAGCCATCGATATTAATGGCCATACACGCTATATGGGAATAAATCTTGAGTTTACGATCTAGAATATTGTCTTTGTCATTAATTCAAAACAGTATAAGGAATTCGATTGTAGTAAGTAAGTTCGGAGAGTAACTTACTTGTATATTGTATATAGTATGTATATTGTAAACTTTTTGCTTCAAGCCATGTTCAATTAAGTTTGGGCATTACTTTTATAACAATACAATTGGATTTTCAACAAAATTAAAATTTCAATTTAAAATCCGAATGTTGAACGGTCCTGCAGGTCCTTCAACATGTCTCCCACCCACCCATATTTTGCGCACTTTGTGTGTGCGTACGTCGTTAATTTTTATTGGACAGCTTTTGAGATCCTCTTCGCATCGAAATCGAATGAAATTCAGTTTGTTGCTGTTGCTTGTTGCTGTTGCTGCTGCTGTGGCTGTGGCTGATACAGTCTCCGGGGATGTGAGGGGGTTGATTCTGTTTGTGTGTTGTATTCGACGCCGACGACGACGACCAAAACGCAATAAGCAGTTAAAAAATACTCGTAATTGCAACGGGAGCCATACTACTCGAAACTCCCATGGTTCATGCCCCATATGAGTTGTTATTGTTGTTGCTGTTGCTGTTGTTGTGGAACGTGCGCAGTGGCATCGACAATGGACTCCAAGAACGATACTCAATGGAATCGTTTCTGTGAAAATTCATTTATGTAAAGAAGAAATTGCTTCTCGAGACTGCCTGACAAAAGATTCTATGCATATCATTGGCCAATAATCTACTAGGGCAGATTTTTACCAAACCATTCAGAATCCCTGTAACTATTTTTATAATCGGACTTTAACATTTTCTTAAAGCAAGGCAAGAAAATTTACTTTGAACGAAAGAGTAGAGAAATTATTATTATTGCTAGTTTAATGGGTGTTTCTAAAATATTAGCACCATTACTGTATTTTACTAAAGAAAAATACGTTAGGAAAAGGCGTGCGTCTTAAACAGTTTTAACGCAGAGTATACACAACTCTAATTTTTCTACATCATTCCTCACTTTACGGGGTAGTTTAGTTTTGAAAGAAAAGTGGTATGTACGGACTCCTTTAGATTGTTGTTAGATGACGATTCTGTCAGTTTCGATATGTCGTCAAGTCTGTTCAATTGGAATCTAACAATTTCTATAATTCAAACTTTATATACAACGTAAACTGATTTTTTTAAGAAATGTTCACTTAGTTCCTGTCCAACAATATATATATTTTCAAAATAGTAATGTAAGGCATCCGGTATTCGACCATTTCCGTTGTTATCTTGCTGCACGTTCTCTTTTGCGCACTTTGTGTAAGTTTTCTTTTCGTCCCTTCCTTTTTGCCATTATATTGTTTGGCCGTGTGCGGACCTCAGTAAAGCTCCTTTTGCTGTTACTGTTGTTGTTGTGGGTATAATGGGCTAGTGGCAGCAGCACTGTGCAAAATGTTGCCCAAATGGGTTCATATTTTGACGTTTAATGTAGCGAAAATGAAGCAAGGATTTATGAAATGCGCACGTTGCCCTCGCGGCCGCCGGCCAATATCAAAATGGAAGCGCAAATAGTGCAAATCAAAAAGCAATTGCATTATTAGAAGCTATATGAAATCAGAGGGGCGTACAAATCAAGTCGAGTAACTCAATTGAATGCCCGACGGATTGTCTAGACACATTCGGCGAGGCTGTACGCCTTACATTGTCTGCAGCAATTAGGATTCAGTGCTGAAGATGCATGCTGAGCTTTAGTTTGTGGCACTTTTTCATATTTGTTCCCATGTACATCACTCAGGTGGCAGCCGGTGGCTTTAATGGGCCATAGGAAATGATGAAAACGCCATTGGATGTTGGCTAAAATACGTCTAATCGACTGTTTTGAGCACTTGATGGCAGCAGTTACCAGTTTTGTACGCAATACGGCTTCCTGGGACTTCTGGGACTCGCTCTCTGGGCCGTACGCCAGGGATCAAGTAAATTGCGAAAACTATGTGCAAGATGGGCTGTTATTGCAGCCAGATCGCTTGTAATGATGACTCTAAGTGCCGTTTCCTTGAGTGTATTACCTATAAAAAATTTATACAAAGCTGCTGCCAAATTACCCGGACACGAAACCGAAACACAACCTACAAACATGCCACCACCGGAACGCGCCGTTTCCCTTCTTACCCAGGCTAACCCAGGCTAAATAGATACAACAGGCAATAGCAGCCACCTCATCAAGTTCACCTCTGCCCTCAGCTCGACTGTTACTGTGATAAGGCAGCGTCTTCGCCTGGCGATAAAATGCAACATTAAATTGCTGATTTTTTTCCCTTACTTTTTTTTGCGTTTACCTCGAGCCTGGGTCGCAACTGAAGAGACCCTCAAGTGGCAGCAGTTCATTAGGGTAGCACTTGTCTTGAGTTGGCCGCGGGCAATGTTTGGGTAGAAGATTCCGTGCTGGAGACAATCAGTACAAGTGGCTGAATGCAGTGATTCTGTGCTATGATTACGAACGTCTGCATAACCAAACAAATTATTTTTGTAATTATTATTTTGGTAAACTGGCGTTGTAATCGAATGGATGACTTAAACAAATTGAATGGCAAAATTATGCAAAGATGAGCTTAAATCAAATAAAGCGGAGCTAAAAATCGTTTTGTATCAAACAAATTTAACAAATTTATTGTTGTTATTTTACAAAAATGTAGAGACTTTTAGTCGTAACTCTTTGTTTGTTCCTAATACCCCGTTGAAGTTATGTGGAAAGTTAGAAAAAACCGAACCATTTTCAATATAAAATGCTTCATACAGCTCTTACCCGCTGGGTGGGTCATCCCTTGGCGCTCGTATTTTATGTTTACGTGAAAATTAAAATAAACGCCAGAATAGGATTTATGCAATGTTTGTATTGTGCCAGCACAGAGGAACATCATAAGCGAAAACAAAAACCCACCCTCATTGACAGACACTAGCTGGCGGCCATCACGACTCTGTTGTGGCAGCATAAAGCGCAACTTCAAACCATTTGGGGTGATATCCATAATGGTCGTCGAACCAGCGACGACTGCGTCAAGCGTCCGCTTGCTTTGTGTTTGCTCACACGCGCCATGAACTTTGAGCGGGCGGGTGGGTGATTGCTGCTATGGTGGGTTTGCATGCCACCGGATTTAAATTCTAATCTAACGGGGCACAACAGCGCAGGCAACAGGACTCGCAACAGGACTTGCGACGCCTTGCCTCGTCCCGACTGCTGCTGCGCACTTATCCGGCTTGGCGGTAATAGCTTTATCTGCCGACAGAATTATGGCTAGTCGCTTGATTCATGATCCGACATTGTGGACTTTGTTGCGCCTTTTGTTGCCGCTCGTTTCAGTCTGCCGTTTCCGCTGCCCTTTCACGCTGTCCCCTTCTTGGGGGTTGGTCCACCACCCACACACACAGGAAGCATGGCTGCTGCCATTATAAAGCTTAGTCGTGAATTTGAATGGATGCATTGGCCATCGTTTCACAGTAAATGTCTCACCGTACAGTGAGCGATATCATTATAGAAACAGTTGGCCTTAACCGATTAGAGAAGTAAAATTATGTTAATTTGAAATTGTAATTTGTAGACGCACAGACAATTGAGAAACGAGCGTCTGCTTACAAATATTTTTGATTATTTTTAACAAATGATGCAAATGAAATATTGTGGCAAATCTAATAAAGAATGATTAAATGATAGAGATAAAAAATAGTTTTGTGATTTTTTCTTTCTTTTTCGATTATATGAACTTGAATATATATAAATACACAGAGCTGTACCCTACACAGAAGCTCTCTGATCGACTATGATGCTTGACAGGCAAACAAAAAGCGGGTAGAGAGGTTTGCATTGCAATTTTTGCTATCTGCACGGGAAACAGAGGAAATCCTGTTTGCCATTGAAGACTCCTGGCTCCACAAAAGCTATATACACGACCAACTCTCGATATGGTCTGGCCACGGCATGGAAAATCGATATTCACGGCAACATGGCGGGGCAGCAAGAGCAAACATTGGATTTGAACAGAGTTTGGTGGTTGGGGAATGGATCTGGGGTTGTTTGTTTAATTTTCCGCAGTACAAGTGATGAAAATCTATTGAATGTGTGGCCATTTCCGTCATTTCGGTTCGACGCACTGTGAAAATATTTATTCAGTGCAGCGGCTCAGCTGCCAGCGCGGAGTGAAACGGAAGTTCAGCTCAAGACCATGGGCGATGACGACAATAATGATGATGATGATGAAATTGGATGAGCAGCAGCAACGGTGGTAACAATACTTCGATGGGGAGATGGAAACGTGAGACGAGACACAGACACAGACAGACACAGGCCGTGAACGATACGCACTCGTTTAAATTGCCATTTAATGTCAATACAATGACAGTTATTTTAATTGTGTTTTGGGTGTTGCGAGAATTTATGTTATGGCCGTAATTGTTATGGCAAATGTGTTGCTTATTGGATGTTTGAGTCCATGTAATATCAATGCATACTTGTACATATGTTAATCAATAACCTGTCAAATCATATGGAAAATATGGATGGCATTGTATGATACATAAATTATATTTTTGCAAACATTTCTGCATTTAAGTTGACTTAATTTTTGATAGCCGCACCCTTGTAGCAGGGTTTGGCGCCCAAAACCCTCAACACTCCAAACTGCGCTCCTGTAAACATTACAAAAACCCGTTTTAGGTCTCTATGCGCACATTGTGCAGCCAGGTAAGTTGCTTTGTGGCTTCCCTAGCTCCACTTGCGATCCACAGGCATATTTCATCAACATCCACACAACTAAACATTCGCATCCACAAGCAGAAGCACACGTTTTAAAGTTTGGTTTGGGAAGGGGAAAGACAAAGAACGGGGGGAATGTGTTGCTCCATGACCGTCGCGTGGTGCACTCACATGCCGCTAGATGGCGCGCGGGTCAATTTAGTGGAATTAATGGAATTGGAATTCATGGCGCGGAAATTGAATTTATGCGCCTCGCTGAGCCGCGCCGCTGAGCCGCCGGGCAATCGGATTTTAATGCGCCATTGAACGCTTCGAAATGGCTGCGATTTTCTACATTGACATTGGCAACTGCAACACGGCTCCAACAGAGGCAACCATAAGCCAACAAACAACCAAACACTCCCTAACATTCTCTAACATAAAGAAAGAAAAGTTTTTCCTCGGGCATGCATATAAATTGTGAAAGCAAAACTGTAAGGTAGTTTCTCTGACTAAATGCGACAAATAACGAAGGAGGAGGGGAATCTGGAACTGGCAGTAGGAGTAATTAAAAACACGTTTGTCCTTTTTGGATTGTGTCCCGGACCCCAGCGAAACCCTAAAACTCGGCCATTAGACAGCAACAAAAGTTGTTCGCATTTCTCGCATGCCGTTGCCATTTTCGGTTGCATGGGAAAAGTTGAGAATAAACTTTGCGGCATGACAACAAAAATAACAAGAAAGAAGAACAAAAACTAACAACCAACATTCACATAACTAACTCCATGATGTCAACTCTGTGGCGTTTGGTTTCACATTCGCCTGCTGCCTTTTGACGCTTCCTCGTCGTAGTTTCTGCCTTTTGTCCCGTTTCTGTTGGTGCTCACCTTTTCCTCGTTTTCCAGTTGCCAGTTTGCTGGTTGACGGTTGATTAACGCCAAAAGGGCACGATATGTTATCGTTTTCGGCACTTTTTGTGACCGAATGGTAAGATTTTGATGCATGCGAAAAGTAAACGACAAGGGTAACAGCTATAAAAACCCCAAAAGATCGATACTAAGGGCTTGGGTTTGAATGGAATCTAATGAAAAACAAGCCGAATTATTAAATGATGTACATTGTTAGGACTTATGAAAACTGGTTAAATCGTTAAAACTATGCTATCGTAACTTAAGAGCTATGCATCTAGCCCCAATATCATAAAAGGTTTAAAAATATAAAGTATTGGATTAGATTTTCGGACTTTTATAATATTCATATTAGCTTAAGTCCGCAATCTAATGTGAAACTTGACAGTTTAATTTGTGACAAGAACTTGGCCAAGAAAAGATTTCTTGGCAATGTGCTGAATTGCGCTGTCAGGAACACTTACTCTTGCAATTTAGGACAGGCTCTTGTGTCGTCGCCAAACTGTGAAAAGTTTCTAACTTTTAAACGAATTAATTTGTTCAAGTTTTCTCTGATATATGCAATGAAAAAGGGGGAGGTGTGTGTGTGTGTGTGTGCGTGGCTGTTCGACCACTAAGACCGCAATAAACCCACATGAGCCCTGGAAAATGATGGCGAGTGCCTGGCCAAAAAACCAATCTCACAAATCACATCGATAAAGCGTTGAAGGCACGCAACCCTTTTGAATTAGAAAAACGAACACACATACTTAAATGGCCGCTATAAGCTCGCCTTAATTACACTTTACACAGGGACAACCCTTTTTGAGCCGGTGCGAAATGCTAAAATGCCCACCCACAAAGAGCAAGGGGGGGAAAAGGCAACAGCGACACAATTAAGCATTCATGGACCAGAAGCTCTTTGCCTCTTTCTCCATTTTTGGTAAGCTTTAATTTTGACATTCGGTTGTTTGTTTTGGGTCGTAAGGACACAAACACACACACACAAGAATGTGGGAGGTCGGACGGAGCATAGCAACCGTAGGCTGTAATCAGACACACGTCCTGTGCCTTTTTCGTTGATCCTGGCGACCATTTTATAATGTGTATATAGCAGCTTAGTGCACCCGGGAGACTCATTGCCGACGGCACTAAACAATTTTATCATTTTTAATCATCAGAGTGGATTTGCCAACGCAGCCCTACTGACGACACCCACTCGGATTAAAAACGCATATTAAGTTATTATCGGACTGCCAGATAAACCATACATATATGTACATAGTTGGGTGTTGGGTGGAGCTGAACATCGCGTGAAGCCTTGAACTCTGACTGCATTCACTTTTGTACTCGTTCTGTCTGGTTAAAGGTATTGTCGTTGGTTGAAAATAAAAATTCATTCTCAGCGTACTAGTATGTATAAAACATTGCCTTGCCTCATCGCATCGAGCACGTCTCTTGGCCACTTGGAACAAAGGATTGCTGCCAAATTGCTCTTGGCCAGCAAAGCAGACACGAAACGAACAGAACAGTTGGAGGGGGTTGAGCAGTGCTCATGGTTAATGCATGATTTAATGTAATTTGGACGTTTGCACGCATTCGCCAGTTGGCAGTCGCCATCGTTGTTGTTGTTGCTGCAGCCAATTTGGCAGAGCATCAACACGCCATTTGGGAAGCAGAGACGGAGCTAAAACTGAAGCTGGAATTTGGCACAGGTGCGGCAAAGTTGTGCGGGGTAAAGTGGTATGCATCGCTGTCTGTCTCAGCAGGGGCATTTCGCATACTTTTCCATTAATGGTCACATCCTTGGTGGCAATTTGGAATCAGTTTCAGCGGCACATAACTCTCTGCCCCGACGGCTACTTAACTGCCGTTTATGGCCAAGCTCATTGCCTCTTCTTCTTGGGTTGTTCGTGTCTGTTACCCGTCTTTACCCCATTCCTTCTCAAATGTTTGGTAATACATCAAGCGCATTAAAGGTCCATTGTTTTAAGCTATGCTACACTTAGGCTAATTTGTAAAGAAATTTTCTTATAGTGTGTTTGGCAAAGCCTTCAAAATGAGAAGCAACTTTTTGATGGTTATTGGCTCAGGTTTACCAACGCCATATTAGCCATTAACAGTCTTGACTAGATTGATGCTGTTCTATTGTTATACTATATATTCTATGTTGCTATTTGTTGTCGTCTAACTGCTTCACACTTTATAAACATAGAAAGCTTTAACTTATAGATGCTAGTTATTATACTATAAATGTATTGTTTCAAATCTAAATTACTTTTTAAATTTTATGCTTAACTTAGTTATTTAATCTTTATCGGTTACCTACACTTTGCCATTTTCTTGAACATATCAAAAAGTACTACGTGCAAAATCTATACAGGAGTAAGAGAGAAGTTTTGTGCACTTAATTGCCCATGGTAAAAAGCCATGTTCGACGTGCTAGGAGCCGAAGTAAAAGTTTTAGATAGAAATGTCGTAATTGCAACACGTTCAGCTTTTGTGTGTGTATGTATGTGTAAGCCCGTTAGTTGCATTAGGTGTACAAGTCGTTTGTATCTGTATCCGTATCTGCTGGCAAAGAGTGAAGCGCGCCTGTTGTGACTCACAATTTGAGAATTAAAATCCCAAAAGCATAAATTGCCGTAAACCGCAAGAAACTTTGGCCGTGCCTCGACTTCAAGTCTCGTCGAGAAGCCGGGCTGGCTGCCAGCTTGGAGAGCGATGGCTCCTTCGGCGCACACAGACGACAACAGATGGAGACGCTGTCCGAATAAGAAAAGTAAGAAGACAACGCTACGGCACACAAAAAAAAAGTTGCTTAATTTAATGTTATTTGCATTTTAGCATATAAAGAATTTTGTGTCTTAATCTTTTGACTTTGCGGCAAGCTCGAGCTGTGCTCCTCCGATGCTTTGAATATGCTAGTGCTATTTATGCCACAGACGTGAGCCGATAATCGAGAGTTGAGAGCAACAGAGAAAACTAAGAACCGAATGCCCTGAGACTGTCGTGTCTGGCTGCAATTTTCAGTGAAGATCTGGGCTTGTGTTTGTGTTTGCATCATACAAAAAAGGGATGCAAATTTATTTCTTCATTTGCATATTTTAAGGAGCTCGATACGATATATATTTGCGCCATCTTGAGCCGCTTCGCTTGCCAATATTCATGGGCCGTCGCACGAGGCTCCTTTCAATTTTCAAATCCAATCTCTCACCCAACCAAACCCTTCGCTCTTGCCAAGTGCGCTTGATGAAACTTTATGAACTTTGGCTTTGACGCTGCGAGTGTACTATAAATTTGAGGACCCCCTTGCCTGATTGCCATTCTTGTTGTTCGTTGCGTTGTGCATGTAAATTGTATCTGTATCTTTTACAATTGTGCGCAATCAGCGAAATTGTAACGCAGCTCGTTTTTTACCAGCTCCGAATGTCATCGTATTCATATGTATATATAAGTATATTCAGCTCCATACGATTCAAACTGATACACAGCTATTCGAACGCATCAGATAAGATGGAAAATGTTTTAATTAAACTAAAGATTAAAAATATATTGATGATTAACTTTTTATAACCATACAAATTATATCAACAATATTCATTTTATTAAAAAAAAAACTTACAGTTTTCACCATTTTGAATTCAACAGAGAGAACAAAAAGGCAATTCACTAAGTGTACAATTCACAGAGATATATATTCATATATACAAGAATGCCATCCGCATAGACTTGAACAAAAAAAATTGCGTATTCTGTGGAAATAAAAATGTGCATAAAATTATGCGTTCAACCCACCCTGCGATTTAAAAACCTGAAGCAGGGGCTTCTGATCAACCATAAATCGCATTAAAATGCAGAGCATATCCTTATTGATTTATAATTCGAGTTGGAATCGAATCGGCGACACTCACTAATAACTCATTTAAGGCAAACGCCGTGCGAGGAATCGAAAGCGATTATGCAAATGGCTGAGAGTCGAGGGGCTGGGGCCGGGGCCGGGGCTGGGGACGGGGCATTGGCATAGAAGAAAACGCGTCACGCATCCCATAAATATCTGCGAATGCTTCTAATAATAGCTCTCGCAAAGGACCGCCAGTTGGGACTCTAATGAAGCGTCGTTGTCAACAATTGAAGAAACCATTTGGCTTTTGCCATTTTCCATTTGCCACATTTACATGGCCGCCATCATTTGCATCGGGCGGGGGAGGGCAGCAGTAGTCATGGGTTGCGTTTTTAATTTTTAATCTGGCAGAATTTATTTCACACTCGTTGCATGCATGGCAACAATCCGGCCCGCACCTCCTTGCATTGTGCAATTGTGTCAGCGGCTTCCGGACGTATTTACGAGTTGCGTGGAGTTGCAGCAGGGACATTTGAGCCATGTTGTTGGCGTGGCCAATTGAAACTCAGCTCGGTTTTAATTTCAGTGCGCATTTTACGATGTTTTTTTTTTTTTTTTGCCGTAAATAATGCAATTACTCATCCGCGTTTGCGATCAACAGATAAAAATATATAATTGGCTTTTTTCATATATTTCTTCTTGTTTTCTTTTTTTTTTTGTAGAAAATCGAATGGCATTTTGTGCCACGGCGCATAAATCCTTGAATATCTATACATATATATAAATATATATTCCATTCGGTGATGCAAAAGGACTGATAAGTAATTTAATCGAAACTTTTCCATTACAGAAGGCAGCAGAAAAAAATACAAATTAAATTCACGCACTTCATTTAATTTTAATTTATAATGACGCCGCCGCCACAGCCGACGCTGCCAGCCCCCTGTCCAGCCCCAGTCATGTTCTATGCCTAGGGTAGCCTCAGGCTAGATCCAACTCTAGACCGCAGTTTCTCTCCATCTATATTTCTCGCTCTTTAGTCCGCCCATTGGCAGTGATCTCATCTTACAGCGTTGCATGTTGCAGTTATTTTTATAACTAAATTATATACGCCCGTCTTGCAACGGCCCACGAGTTTTTGACTTGGACCCTGTTTTCCACAGTCTTGCTGCTTCCCGATTCGATTTATGGCGTACAAGGAGCGCGAAACCATAAACAGCTTTTATAGCGTTCTACTGGATTATGGCCAGCTAGTCCAGACCAACCCAGCCCAGACTCAGTTGCTGGCCAAGTTTCAGTCAGTCTGACTGCCCTGCTGCCTGCCTGCCTGCCTGCCAGCAATCCCTTTTGATTTAATCAACTCGATAAATTTGGTGTCCCACGTGCAATTGTTTTCTTGTTATTTTCTGGCGTGTCTCTCGCATTGAGTTTCAATTAAATATCCAAGTCGTTTGAACATTTACAAAGAACCTAGCAAGTATTTGATGTCTGTTAAAGTTGTAGAAAAACTTTCGCTTAAAATCAAATAGAATCGTACGACTTGATAGAATAATGAGAAACTAAACGTTATTGTTGATGAAGCGACACAGCTTTCTACAAAGTCAAATAAAATGCATTGAACATTAAGTTAATGAGTTGGTCTTCAAGGCTGGCTCTTTAACTCTGAACTTCCTTTAACTAAAATATCCACGGCCAGTTTGATTTAGAAAAATCAATGAAGCACACGCCCCAAACATAAATCATATAAATATGTTCAGATTTTTCGCATCTTCTATTTAAGCAAAAACAAATAAACGATATGCATTTATTGGCATTTTTGTAATGAGAAAAATGTACTCCTAGTCCTCTATGTATGTAGTTTGGATATGTATAATACATTTTGGTGGTCTCACTTCCGAGGAAAATGTTGAACTCCATTTGATGGTTTTTTGCGTTGTTGCTGATGTTGTGGCAATGTTTGTTGTCGTTTGGTTAATGCTGTTGTTGTTGTTGTTGCTGTCTTGTTGTACGGTCCCTGTAGCCCCCTTTGGGTTTATTCATGACGCATAAATCTGGTTGGCAACACTTTATGCGAATTCACAAACAACACGCCACCACTCGCCATGTACTCCTCGTAAATTTCGCAAGAGCAACTTTTTTACGAAATTAAATCTTGTTACAACACCAACAACAATAACAACTTACATATTTATATATGCATATTTCTGTATGTATTTATGTAGTTATGTATGTGATGGTGTTGGTTTCAACGAAAGTCGCCGCACTGTCGTCTAAAGCAAAGTTTCCTTCTCTTTTTTTTTTGAGTCAATTCTGAAATCTGGTCAAGCTTGAGCTTTGGTGCGGGGGCGACAGTGATGGAGGTTAGCTGTTTGGTGGGTGTGGTGACTTGGGGCGTACGCGTGTTTATTGCCACGCTGCCAGGCTGAGGCAGGGGCAAAGATTTAGCATTCGAGCTCTTGTCGGGCCACATAAATTGGGAAATAGCAACGGCCCGTGCCCAGAAGGAATTTTGGTGGGCGGACGCAGCTTGTGCCTGGCAATAAGGATAGAGGCAGCTCTAGGATGTTGGAAAGCAAGAACAACAACAATTGCTAGCCAATCATTTACACTTGGATGTTGCATGTTGCTGTTGCTGTTGCAAGAGCCACAAATGAGAGCATAATGAATGCGGTCAGCTAATTGTTAATGCACTCGCCATTATGGCCACACAGCGGCAAAGTCGTAAATGTAAAATGCATTTTAATTAACCGTCATATATTTCACTTAAAACATTTCAATGCAAATTGCCTCGTATATACCAAAAAGGTTTGAGGGGGCGAATGGGTGGGTGGAGGAAGCGCCTGCTGCTGCTCGACTGCGGGTCCAGAGCTATAGTTTCATGGGCCATGCCTGGCCATATTAAATGTAATTATTTGGCACAAATTGCGTGTTTAGGATTAATTATGTTATGGATAGGCTAATAACGCGCCTCAAAGTGCAAAAAACCCAACCACATTATGAAATTATGTGCCTCGTTTCAAATGCGCGTTGATTGGTGGATTTCGCATTATACAAATTAACCACACGTCCAAACTAGAGTTCAGCCTGTGTGCGTGAGCTGATTATAATAAGCTAAATGACTTTAATGCACTTAAAACAAAATATAGAGGAAATAATGCATTTATAAGCGCTTACAAAATGGTGAAAATTCCCATAGTTTAACCATAGTATTTGTTATATTCTGTTCACGTTCACTCATAACTAAGCTTCAACTGAATGATTTCGATTGTGACCGATTTCATTTTGACTTTCTTATTTAAATCTAACATAAAGAATTGTCTAATCTGGAGTAAGTTAAACCATAAGTTTCAACATAAGACTACATTAACAAATCTCAGCAACTGTCAGCAGCAGTTTCATATGATTTGTACTTTTATAATGCTGTAACTTAGTTAGTCAAACACCTCGAGCCTATTAAATTCATTTAATTACGCAAATGTATTCATGCTCATGTAACGCCTGCACTCATTTATTTGCATCGTACATGAAATTCAATGCTTAATATCGTAGCGGAGGTGGAGACAGAGAAACACAGACAGAGTGGCTATCAGACACAGTCTGGACACTACTATAAAATGCACAGGTCAAGCTGTTGCAACAGGGATTGAAATTTGGTTGCAACAGCTGATGCCAGAAACGAATATGCACTTCATAAATAAAGTAGGCTGGCTATAATGATGCTCCGGCGAAGCAGGATGAAACTGTAGGCGGTTGCTGTTGAGAGAATAAGCGCTTTGGAGGGCAATTGAATGCAGCTGAAAACCTTGACAATAATCATTATTCTACATTGTATGCTGGGACTTGAAAAATTCTCTAAAAAAAGCAGAGCAGGTTGCATAATTCTCTACACCAAAGAATATAAATCATAATTATTGCGCTGACTTAACAAAAAACCAAGTCAAGGTTAACGATAGAATTTAGTGCAGGTTCTCAACTGATTTTGCAGCTCATTAAAAACGCACAAGTGCAGCCGAAAAGAGCAGTATGGAACAATCCATTAACAGCTGAGCAAAGCATAATTCTATCTCATTCTGGCAAAGGTGAGGCTTGCACCTTTTTTTTTAATGGCCGCCGGTGATGTTGATGATGAAATGACCTTGGTGCGAATTTTAAGCAGAAATATCAAGCAGACGTTTTTTTTACGATCTTTTTATGGCGTTTGGCAAAAATTATGAAAATAATAATAAAATGGAAAGAACAAAAAAAAAAAAAAAAACACACTCCTGCCGCTTTTGAAGGCGCGTTGCAAACAGTTTTGGATTTGGTTTTTTAGCTGCAACCTCTGGAAATTTATGATTTATGATGATGTCCGTGACCCTTTAGCCAACAGGCAAAGATCTCTCTGATCGGCAACAGGGCACAGGATTGGTTTTAGGGATCGGCGACTGCTGTTTTGCAAACACTCAGTATGAATCCCAGTATCCGGCTGCTTGGACGTCGCGGATCAACTAAGAGAAAAACACGCGTCGGCAATACACATCAAACTACAAAATGAGTTAAAAAACGGTTCGGCTGTGCACAAAATATGAAAAATATTAAACAACATATGTAGGAATAATACTTTTAAACGATCTGTCTGATGTGCACATGTGAATGACGTGTTGGGAATGTTGTTGTTGTTCTTTCAAATGTGAAATTGATTTGCAACATAAAGTTGAAGAACATTGAAAAGTGACCAGTTAACCAATTCAAAAACTGAGTATACAAAACACATATTTGCCAAGAGCATTCTTTACTTGGTTAGTTTGGAATAATGAAAGTTCAGTTCAAATAATAGATTTCGGATAAAAAAAGTTTTGATTTTGAGTCAATAAAATTCATTTTCCATTGCTGTGAAATATAAATATTGTATGCTATTCATATCTGACATAAATTGTTAGCTAGAGTCATGAAAAAATTGAGTTTTATCACTATTACATAAGAAATTTACTTGAAAACACAAAAATTATGATAGCTAAGCTCACATCGATTTCAACTATATCAATAAACTGTTCGTTATGACATTGAAACAGTTTAATAACTCAGAATTTATTATATCGAACAACATTTAAAGACAATTTTCCATATACATTTTGTCTTGAAAAAAGTATAACTGAAAACAGTAACTCGAAGAAAAAATGTGGTGTCCTGTAATAAATCACAGAGGCAGCAGATTCATCTCGATCCTCAACTCGCATTTATTCTCATTCTTATGCTTTTTTTTCCTGCAGAGGCATTCACTGTTTTTTGAGTAATTCCGCGGAATAAGCAGCCATGAATACTTTCAGGCAGCTAAAGAAATCTGAAGGAGGAGGAAAAAAAAAGAAGAATATAAGGAACAGAAACTAAAGAAAAATCTTAAGAGAGCAATAAACAACATGGTTGACAATCTTAAATCTTGCAACTTGCAGGGCACCGCAACAGATACAGATACGAATGCGAATGAATGTCGCAGCCATTATGGAACGTTGCTTGCTTTTGTTGTTGTTGCTTTCTTTTGAGTTGGCTGTGTTTTGTTGTGTTGTATTACGACCAACACACACCATCACAATACTACCACCAACAGAACCCAATGTCTGCTGCGGTCATTGCTATGCTGGAATGTAGCAGCAACAACAACAACAACAACAACGATTTTAAGCCAGGGCAGTTTAAAGGCTTGGCATTGCCATGCCCAGGCCTTTAACCGAGAACGCAGACCCATGGCCCAGGTTACTTAGGTAGAAATAATACAAAGTCAGCTCCAATACTGTATGCTCCTTGGGCAGCTTTTGGGTTCTTGGCTTTTGCTGGCCTTTTGTTGTTTGTCTCCTTTATGGCTTCTTTTCGTACCTTTTACTTGTATCTGTGATTGCAGCCAGATTTTTCTTGGCGTCGTCGTCGCTTGCTTCTTTCTTATTTTTTATTTTTGGGTCAGAATTTTCGTGCTTTGCAGGTAAAAGCTGAAACGAAAGAATTAAGTTTTTCCCTTACATTGGCAGCGTCTTCATCGCAATGGCTGATAAGCGGCACGCACACACTTGAGTTATGGCTGCCAAGTTGCAGGCCATTAAACTAGCCTCAAACCGTTAAGCCAGATCATAATTACCAGATAGCCCTTAGGGCAGGCTCTGCTTGCATCCAAAACAGATTAACGACATTTTAAACACTTGTAATTCAGTGCTACGAATAAAATTTCAATAAACAACAACACAACACTGACACACACACACACGTAAACAAGCTGACAGACACAAGAGTATTTGGCATTTGATGTTTATTTAATTTACCGCAATTCATAACAATTTGGTTTACGACTCGTTTTTACAACTCGAAAAGTCGTAAACAAAATACCGCCGCAGTCGATTTGTTTGATGCCACACGAGCCAGCTTCGTTTCCGTCTAACAATATGATCCACCCACCCACCAACTAGTATCTTTTCCTCCTTCAAAGGCAATGCATTGCCTTGTGCCACCGGCAATTAAATGCCAAGTGCAGCTGTCAGCTCTTCCCGATCCAACAGCACCACAGAAATTTATGTGCGTTTTATAGATCGTAAAAGCAGCACTAACAAACAACACAAGGCCGTTGGTTTTATGATGTGTTAAATGGCAAACAAGGCAGGGACAGCCAACAGCAACAACACTTGTCATCCGCCAGTCTTGGAATTGAAGTCCGCTTCGGTGTCCCTTTGAACCCTTGCTGCTGATTGGGCTCGAGCGCAAGAGCGCCATCGTAAAAACTTCAGCTAATGCCTGAAAGAGCCGTTAAAACGGCTATAAACAAAAGTGTTGTTGTTACTTGCCTAAGGAGGCGAAAGAAGACAAACGCCATTAAACAAATTATTTGCTTTGTGTTTGCTTTGTTAACATTCTGATTTACTACGGATTACTAAGCATAAGCGCACTTGCAGCAAATATGGCTAAAAGGTGTGTCCGCCCAATTGAGTCATAAGAATCAGTTAATATTTCAACAATGCTTAAAAGCTTTAAGCAGATTCAAAATTTATTGCATATTAAAAAGATTCAGATTTAAATGCTTTAAATTTAAGTAAGAATTTCGCACATTGTTCTTCAAGAACTTAAACAATCCTTGCAAGTGCTTTCTTGTAACTGAACATTACTTTGCTATCATCCCCTTTGCCTACATACCCCTCAAACCACCACATCATAATAATCGAAAGAATAATTGCAAAATATACAAAAAAAAATAAGTTGCAAAATTGTTTGTTATGAATGCTTAAAATACTTTAATAAAGGGCAAACTCGAGTGCATTTCGCGTCTAATTACGGTCAGAGTCAAACGCAAAAGACAACAAAGCAGCATTTCCATATCCGTATCTATAACGTGTATATGCTCCATTATTAAGCCAACTGAAGACGTGTTGATAAGTAATGCCAGCCGCCAGTGGCCAGTCCCCAATCGCAGACACAGAAACCCAACACACGGATCCACGTAAAACAGACTCGACCAGACAGAGAACAATTGAACTAATGACGTGACTATGTGCAGTCGGCATCGGTCAGACTGTCTGTCGGTCTGTTCGTCTGTTTGTCTTTTGTTCATTTTACTTATGGCATTCGTATTCGCTCAGACGGCTCCACAGCTATATCGTCTGGCTGGCTGGCTCATTGTTATCATATCGGTGCGGAATGGCCAACGGTCGAGACTTATGCATTGAAAGTGTTGTTAAATTACGCCAAATTGCTTAATTCCAATAATGAAACGAACCGACTCAACGCCTTGTCCCCCTCAAACCACACAGCCACTAGCCACACAGCCACTCAATGAAATTATAAATTTTCGGTCAACTCGCTGCGAGTCCAAATGATATGCAAAGCGCATGAACGAACATAAAGCCTCAACAGTGAATTCAATTTTTCGCCTCTGTTTCTGTTTGTATGTTTTCTGTTTATAGCTGGATCGTTTTGGCGTCGATCTCACCTCGTTGCGTACGCCTTAATGGTCGAGACAATTCTCCGGAGCTGTTTCCAGTTCCGATACCGTTCAGACGGCGACGCCAAGGGAGCCTTCTTAATGGGCCCATCCAATTGGTCGTTAATGTTGCTTTTTATTTGGCTTTTATTAATGTTCGTTGTTATTGTTTTCGCCGTAGTCTTACTCAATTTTATTATTGTTTATTTATGCGATTTTAAATAATGCGCCGCAATTCAAAAAGATAAGAAGCGGCCTGTGAACTTTTTTTATTGTGTTTGTTTTTTTTTTTGCTGTGCATTGATTTACTGCTAAATTATTTATTAGATGGTCGCGGGCTGGGGTGGACGCTTGATTTTGTATTGGATTGTTTCAACTACAACCCACTTTTCGTAATATTTTATTGAGTAGCATTTTGTTTGTTTGTTGTTGTTGTTTTTTTTTCTGCTTTGCGGCGCCACAAACAAAACATTAAAAGCTTTTGCTAAGATTTTGAGTGGCAGATAAAAGCAAACTAATTTGAAATCTTTGTGAAGTTTTTTTTCTTTCTCCTCATATTATTTATTGGAACTGTTATCGTGGGCGTATGCGCAATATTTCATAAAATTCTATTTGTGGTAGATAATTTTTGTGCAACTTCGTTGGTGGCCGATAAACAAATAGTAAGATACTTTGTTAGATTTGTAAACGGTTTTTTGTAAGATTCTAAATAAGATAATGATATCAAATACGATAGAAATCAGTTATAAGAAGGACGAACGGCTGTTAAAGGACACAAAACCAACGATAAGCAGACAGAGCTATTAAGAAATGAGTTTTGTTAAAGATGTTTCTAAATAAAATAAGAAAATAAACTAGTTTCTAGCTCTAGGTTACATGCCTCGAAGTTTCCTTAGAAATTTCATTGTTTTCATTTGATTAGCAATTCCTCAATGCCCAAGTCAAAAGTTTTGGCGACTCACGCTTGCATTTCCATTGTTCAGAGCTGTGCAGCAGGGCTAATGTTTTTGGCTGCAATTGCCGCTGGGTCAGAGCAAGACGTTGGATGCGGAGGCGTTAAATGTACGTCAAGAAAAGCAACAACAACAACAACAACATGAACAGTGTCCGCAGCAGTTGTGAGTTGGGGCCTGGTGACTTTTGTTGCCACTTTATCATGGTCGAGTATCATAATTTAAGCGAATCGCATGCAAACAGCACAAACAAACAGACAGTTGGGCATACACATCGTTGCCTACACCCACTCTCGCTGTGTTCCTGTCGCGCTTACAACAACAGCAACAGCAACAACAACAACAACGACAACTGCAATGAATTAAATTCGTTGACATTCGTTGCGCTGACTAAGATCAAAATGGGTAGGGGGAAAAGGAAAAGAGAGTCGAAAAACGTGTGCAATCTTGGTCAAAGTTTAGATGTACTATATATACACGATCTGACGTTGGACAAAATGTCCGGCAACGCCCGCCTGCACTCCACTCCACTCCACCTCAAATTAAGTGCAGCCATTGACTTCCTGCGACAAGTTTTTGTGCTTAAAAACTCGTATTAAATATTTAATGGTTTTGTTTTCATTATGTGGCCCCCCCCCCCAAAAAAAAGCATCGATAGTTTACTCACCATTGATTAAATGGCTAGCCGGCTGGCAGGGAAGCAAGCACTGGCCATCAGCATTTGGCCAAAACACTGAAATTAGTTGGCATTTTAACACGAACAACTGACGCTCACTTTCGTGTCTGTGGAGCCCAACTTCCTGCAGGCTCCGGCTTCATGCTATGGTATCTGTCTTTAGTCAAATGGATTATATTAGGTTCCATACGGTTTGGGGGGGCATGTGCAAGTGCAGCTCATGTACTACGTGGTGGGCCATTATCGATGGTGCATGCCACAGCAGCAACAACAAAGGGTTACTGAACGATAATTCCATTTAAGCAAATGTTCGCGTTGAGCACCAGAATTGTCCAAATTATAGCATGTGCACAGCTCACCCCACCTCCCTACCCGTCTTTCTCTCTCTCTCCTGAGCCTGTTGCTTCATATACATTTTAAACAAAAAGATGTAAAAGTTTTTTTTTTTAAATCAACTCGATTGCAACTCTTTTTGCTAAAATGCGCATAATAACACACGCAACGATCGAAGAACAGTAAGAAGATGAAGAACCGTATTCCCTTCGCCCTACCACCTGCTCTTGCCCCTTCAATCTTGCTTCTTACGCAGTGAGTGCGTTTGTCGTTTGGGCATAACAGCGTCCAATCTCTGCGAGAAAAAGATGCACTTTTATTTAAACGTTTTACTCTTCGAAAAATGGCTTTAATGACTTTAATGGCGTACGGATAATTTTGCCAACGGTCAGCTCCTTCATACCCTATACGTCCCAACCCGCCTGGCCACTGACCCTACCCAGTCTGCAGCTTTAATTGAGGAAAGTTTGCCGCTGTGGCGCTCTCAACGCAGCCCTTCTCCCTTTTTTCTAGTCAAGAAGAGAAATACCTGTAATTTGTTGCTCTCGAGTGCACTTAATTGCAAAAGATGCAAGAATAAATCAGCAAACTAATGAAATGTATAACAAAATAAAAACAAATATAATTTTTACTGTAAAAAAAAAAACTTCATATAAGAAGCATACCTCTTAGAACTTTTGCGATTGTTCAGAAAATAAATGTTCGCAAAAATATAAATATCCTTTCAGTTTCTAACAAGTTGATTGATGTGGAAGTTTGGCAAAAGCTATAAGCTACAGTCAAACTTCCATAGAACGAATCTTAAGGGGACAAGAAAAAATTTCGTTATAGAGAAAACTCGTTACATAGAATGGGTTTTTGACTGAATCAAATTGCGGGGTTATGGCTTCTGACTTCGTTGTATACAACATCTCGTTATACGGAAGTTCGTTACATGGAATTTCGACTGCATAAGCCTTTGTATTTGTAATCAAATCTTTTATAAGAACAGTTAAGAGTTTAAACAATTATTTTTCATCGTATTTACGCATCGTCGTCTATGCAAGTAATCAACACAAGCGAAATAACCTTGAAAACTGGCAACAGTTCAACGTTAATGACGCGAAACCAAAAAAAAAAAATTAACGAAAGAAAAAAACACTCCAAAAAGAAAAAACAGGTATGACATGTACCATTCAAAAAAAAAAAAAAAAACAAATAAGAGATACAAAAGCAAAATATCGTGACAAGGTGACACAAATCAAAAAAGGTGCAACATAAAAAATGGCATTGAAAAAACAGACAATTAAGGCAAGTAGTAGATGAAGATGAGGAAAAGTGCCAAATGGCGACCGATGAGTGGAATGACATGAACAACGACAACGACAACGGGATGCAACGCTGAGGTGAGGGTGGGAGCGGGAATTTGTTGAATGACAAGTCGCACATTATCAAAAGAAATTACAAAAAAAAATGAAGAAAACATTGGGAAATGAACATAAATTGTGAAAAACAGACGTCGACAAAATTTTGAAGAGGAGGAAGCCGAAGTTGAACAGCTGCCAGTGGCAATCGAAGAGGTCTTCTTGCTGATGGACATGTGTATACTATATATGTTTATTTTGATGGCAATGCATTCCCAAATTAGTCAAAAGCAACTCACCGAGAAGTCAATTAAAAAGAAATTGATCGGGTAAAGGGAGCGCGGCGAATACTTAAAAACCCATTTTTTGAAACATATTTTTATTTTAGTTTTTGTTTTTTTTTTTTAAATTGTTTACAAAAAACATTCCCGAAGTCCATTGAAATTGTCGCGTTGTTGAATTTATAAGACAGCACGACAAATGCGACTTTTTCATTAAAATTCCAAAGGCGACAGGCAACAAAAAATGCTTTTATTATTTTAATTACCAATTCCATGCGGACTGACAAACTCAGCTGGCACTTTGGCCAGTCAATATTAATTTCATAAAAATAACTTTGCAGCCACTTTTTTTGTGTTCTCTCTCGTTGCTTGTTTTTCTTCGTTAATGTCCCTTATAGAAAACGTGTCTTTTGTTTCGTTGCACAGCTGCGCCACGAACCGGGCTGAAAGCTGGGGGGACTATTCGAGGGGGGAGGCAAGCAAAGCTGACAACTGGGAACGGAATGGTAGCGGAATGTTTTCTTTATAAAAACTCACAATTGAGCGCGCACAGACAGACAGACAGAGAGACAGACATGCCATGCCAAACATTCATAGAGATAGATGCGCATTTGTGGCCCGTTCGATAAACATTTATTGGACAATCCAATCACGGAATTCACGTTCGCAGTCGTGACAGTTTCGTTAAAATGCTTTTCGTTTAATTTTCTTTCTATTTCATTTGATTTCAGTATTTTGTTTGGTGTATGAAAAACAAATAAATAAAAACATATGTGCTTGGGATGGCTAAAAATATAGAAATTGAAAACTTAAGATGATCGAGCCGAATAAGATATCTTTAAAAATACTTTTATAAAAAAATTTATTGTAAAAAATGTTTTAAGAAGTTAATAAACATTCGAAAAAAAAAGCTTGTGATTAAGTGCATCGTTAAGTATTGTTTTTATCTATCTTGAATTTTGTAAAAACGAATGACAAATGTACTAGGAAAGTCAGTAAAGAAACCAGCAAGACCAGACAAGAAAGATGAAAGAAGAACAAATGATATTTTCCTTAAACAGTAATTGTGACATGATATAGAATTCTATTTGAGTTGAGTTAATAATTGATCCCAGTTATTATATTCAAAACCCTATTAGTATAACTGTCAGAGCATTCATTTAATTTAATAATCAATACTTTATATTATATCCTACATTAATAAGAAATCCATAATAATTGTTTTCCCATTTGTAACTTGAGACACACACAAGCAAATCTGAGTTTATAAAGAGCGCCTCTCCCCTAATATTTTAACGATTCATCAACAATGCGGCTGACAAGCCATCAAAAGACATAGACAAATTGTCAATTGATTCAATGAGGCCAAACACATCAGACAAAAACGAAGGAAAAAAGGCCACTTAGCTCCTCGATGGGCCAAGTCGGTGATTAGACGCATCATCTTGGGGCAATTTGTCACCACACAACGAGCGACGGCAGGCAAATGGCTACTAAAAATCATTTAAGAAGAAATAAAAATATTTTTTATAGCATTTTTATAGTTGTTGCAACAATCTAATAACAATCCAAATAATTATCCAAACAAACAATTTTACCGACGCCAAAAGCGACGGCAACAGCAATGGCAACGCTCAGAGCTCAGTTACAGTTACTGTTGCTCCGACGGACAACCAAAATGAGCCATAAAACGGACATAAAACCCCAGTGCAAAGCGCTACTGCTACTTTAGGCCACGCCTCCGCTGCGACAGCGCTGCCAACAATGACGACGCACATACGGAAGCCATAACGGCCATAACGATAACTCAAAGCAAATGGCGTGCGCAAGTGGGACAGATAGATAGCCGACTAACAGAGAGAAAGAGCGAGCGCGTATATGCTGCGCTGCGATGTGAGAGAGCCAAACTGCGCAGCCATTAGGGTGCGCATTAAGCGCTGACTGGTTTGCTGCTGCTGCCTCTGCTACTGCAACTGCTGCTGCTGCGGCTGCGGCTGTTGCTCTCTTTCGTTGGGAAAACGAACCTGTGCCGGGGCCACGTGTCTCTCGCATTAAAACAAGTAAATCGCCAGTTGAGCATAATCGATACGTAGCTCGTTCTGATTTCATTCGTGAGAATTGCTTTTCTCACGCTCTTCGACTCTTCGGCAACGCGCCGACGTCGTAGTGTTTGTTGTTATTGTTGTGTTGTTGCAGCCATAACTGTCGTCGTTTATGGCCGTTTTAAGTGCGACTGAGATGGCCTCATAATCGTTTGCTGAATGTTGCTCAATTGTTTGCAGTTACCCACGGCATGCTCTTCTCGAGCAGTTCTCCCCAGGGTCATATCTCTCTCTCTCTCTCTCTACCTCACTCTCTCTTATTCTCTACATCCCCTTGTGCCCTTGGGCATTTGCATGTTTGTTTGCCAATGCTACCTAATGATGTTTGCTCGAATTAATTAGTATTGATTTAATTAGTGTCCAGCACTGACCAAAACTTGCACTTCACTCTTCCTCTTACTCTCTCTCTCTCTCTCTCTCTCTCCCACTCACACACACACACACTATCAGTGGCGTTTGTCTCTCGCTCTCTTTGGCGGGTTTTTTTCGGGGGCGCTTTTTGCTGCTGCTCCAACAGCAACAACAACAACGGCGTTAAAAGCTTTCGCGTGCGCATCTTCCGACTTTGCACGGCTGCCAGAATGGGACATAAAATGTGCCAGGCAGTTAAAATGTAGATTTAAGTAAGTGGAAACGAGATCGTTACGTTGGCGCATAAAAATAAAAATCATTGTTGTTGTGCACTGATTGAAATAAGCAGTAGCAGTAGTAGCAGCAGCAGCAGCAGCAGCGGGATCCCAAGAAAATCGCACAAGAGTTTTCCCGCCCCAGCCAGTGTTCATTTCGTGCACGTTTTCACTCGACTTTTCTTTGAGCGAAATTCGCGGCGCGCGAGTTGAGTTCATTTCTTTTCCGGGGCCCAAACATGTTGCGACTATTGGGCTCCCCATTGAGAGACTTTTCTCTCTCTCTCTCTAGTTCTTTTCGTTCTCACTTGAGATCAATCAATGCTTTTGTTGAAGTGCCACCTGAACAACACCTTAAACTTGTTTATTTCCAAGCATAAAGAAGTTTCTTTATCAGCTCTACGCTTGTGTTCCATTCTCTCTCACTCCATTTTACTCGTATTATTCATTATTTCTCGTTACTCTGTTGTTGGTTGGTTTTTTTTTTTTTTAAGATTCTTTTCATTTTCATTTAATGGTTTTTATGCGGGTCTTTATGACTTTTATGGGGCTCAGTGCGTGCCAAAAACGGAAGAAAAAATACAGCAACACAAACACGAACAACTTTTAATTGAATAATGCCCAAGCGGCCGACGGCGTCGGCTTTTTGGTTTGTTATGCTTATTGTTGTTGTTGTTGTTGTTGCTTGTTGGCTGGGGCGTTGGCGTCGCCGCTTGCCACTCGCTACGGTAATTAGCCCGATAAACATTTAATTGGCAAAATTCGAATTCGGAAACTACCACAAAAAATCCCATATGCATTTGAAGTGGGTCAAAAAAAAATTGAGGAAAAACAAAACACATCTTGAGGCAGATCTGGTTAAAATTTGTGCTTGGGAAAAAACAAGAAACAATAAAACGGCATAATGTTAATTAGAAGTATATTCCCTTGTGTCTTGAAAGTAAGGCAAAAAAATGCGTATGCAAAAGAGAAGTCGTCGTAAAAGTAGATAAGAAAAGGTAAAAAAATAATGTAAAGTATATTCTTCTTTGAAATTGTAAGTAGCTGTTCCATTACGTCAATATTTTTAGCTTAAGAATATGTTTTTTTTTTTTCAAAAATATGGTGAAAGGCTCAACTCAAGTGTTTTCAACGTCTCTGTACATTATGTTAACGAATAATTGCCTGTACTCACGTACAGGAAGAGAGAAATTGATATATTATGAAAAATAAACGAAAGAAGAAACTTAATAATATAAATAATCAGTCGCGCTGCTACTTGCTTGTCGCAACGAGAAGCTGAAGGGCTACACAACGTTGTAATTGCCAGTACCGGGAGGTTTTTTGCATTAATTGAAGTTTATTTTTAATATGCTTGCCCTCTTTCTGGGCAGTGGATGGGGGGTTGGACGGGAAGTGAGTGTAAACACGACATGAAATGTTGCCATTGCCAGCTACTTATATGTGGCTGCAACAGGAATTCGCGTGTGCAGCACATGCAACATGCCGCATGACACTCTGAGGACCCCCCACCTTCTGGTTGTAGTAACTCCTTTGGCATGCCGCGCGCAAAAGGCTGTGCGAAAAGGATGCAATTTATGTGCGGCACAGGCTTGTGCATAATTGTACGCAATGCCGTCGCAGTTGCAACTTGCAAGTCGCAGCCAGCGAGGAGTCGCCGAACGCCGAACGCGGCGGGACAAACTGTGCTGTCCGAGTTGAAAATTTTTCAAAAATTATGAAAGCAGCAACAGCGAACAAAAAACACAACAGAAAATGCTGAAAAACAAACAGAGCAACCGGTTCATATACTCATGGGTGTTGTTGTTGTTGCTGTTGTTGCGGCCGCATGTGGCGCTGCCTGCCTGCAGTGAGAGTCCATTTGCTACACCAAGTGCCGCACGGATCGGTTACGTGGAATGTCCTTTTAATGGACTTTACCCACTCACACTGCGCATCGCATCCTTTAGCGAAACCTTTTACGTTGCACTCATGTTCCACGCCGTTTGATTGCCGTGAATAGCTGCCGCATGATTTTCATCCTTTTCCGACAGTTTTCCTCTTGTTGTCGTTTTTTCCATTTCTCTGTTTTCCTCCTTGACCCCTCGTCACAGGCACGTCATAATTCCTTTCTCCAGTTTGTGTCCTGTCATGCAATTATGGAACATTGTACGAGCAGTTAGACAGCAGCTGACCAGTTGACCAGCTGACAGATTCTTTGCGGTCATTAACTTTACATTAAGGTTTTAAAATTGTTAGCTTAATTTTACAAAACTTTTAAAATAAATACTTAGCAAAAAGATTATGAAAACTAGCTAAAATATTGAAATTTTTAGCTTGCCTTATAATTTTGGGAAGACTTTAAGAAAACTATGGTTTTTAGCTAATTTTAGTTTAAATAAATGTAATATTTTATTTTATTTTATTAAATTTCCAATCTAAATAAATGGCTTTTTGAAAGCCAAGTACAGTCATCACATTTATGACCCTTGGGCAGCCATCAAGTTGACAACTTGTACAGTTAGTTGGCTTGATCGAGGGGCCATTTTAACAGTTGTTGTAGTCTGTATTTCTTGCAATGGCGTCGGCAATGGCGTTGGTAGTGTCTGAAGTGACGTTGAATTTATTGCTGGCGCTTTATTTATGCGCTTATCTCGTTGCCAGTTGTTGGCCTTAGCACGTTGTCAAGTGTTTATGTTGGCCCAAACTGCGACCGAACTGGACCCGGGGCAGTGAGCTCAAATGAAACGAAATAAAATACCGAAAAAGCTTACAAAATTCAAATTTATGACTGCATCTAAATCATGCGACGAGCATACATATAAAGAAAGAGATGCCAGAACAACTGACTCCTACCAAACGCGAATGTATCTGCATCTGAGTATCATGTAGGAGTGCTGGAACGCATGAATGAGCCTGTCGCATGATTTAGGTGCCATGCCAGAGTCAAAATTTAAATATTAAATATTAAATATTTCATAGTTACAAGAGCGCAAAGTGGGAATCCAAAAAAAGCCAAATGCGTAAAATATTCAAAGCGAAACACAGAAAATTGTGCAACTAAATCAAAATGTTGTCGAAATAAAACGTTTGAAAATTGAATTTCGGGTTTCTCTTCTTTCTGTAATGCCCATCCCAAACCTAAATTGAAAACATTTGTAACGGAAATAAATACCATTTTTTCCCCCCTTTTCCCTTGTTGAAGCTGTTGAGGAGGTGCTGCGTCGGCAAAACCCCAAAAACTCGACTCGTTGCCAACTCAACGTTTGGGTCTGAATTTAAATTAAGAAATTTATCTTTTGAATGCGTTTCTCTTACGTTTTTCCATTTCGTATTTCCCTTTGTTCTTGCCTTTGTATTGTAAGTCGTCTTTGTGTTTACAAAAACACAAAAACTAAGAAAAAAACAAATGAAAAAATATATATATATATATAAATATCTCACCTTCTGCCAAATAAAATTGTTTTTGTCCCATGTTTTTATAATTCATACAATTCCTAAGATTTTATCTTAAAACAATTCTTGCCTATATAAATTTAAATGTGTTCTGTGTTCACTTAGCAGCCATTTGGCATGCGCGAAACAAGTCGAAGTCAAGTTGCTTAATTTAATTTAAAAGATTTATTTACACGCGCTACTTTGCACCTCTCAAATCGAATGTCTTCCAGCCTCAATTTATGGCCGATTCCAAACCAGAGTTGTCGAGACTAACTAAAAATTTGCATACGAAATTGCGCGTCTTCAGAATAATTGCCTTAAATTAGTTGTTATTTAGAAGAGCGTTAAATAAATCTGTGGTCCAAATAATGCCATTTGTCAATGGGATTTTCGTTTAGAAGCTGCAATATTTTTACAGTTTTTATGGCTTCCAATCGGCTTTATGGGCGATTCATGCAAAATTTGGTCAATAAAATGTTCAAATTATGTGCTAATGGCAAATCAGTTGGATCAAAACAAATACTGCCCAGGTGCTCATAACAATTTGGCAACACACATTTAAACGACGATAAACGATTCTAGTGAATTCAATGAATCGAAATTGAATATCGTTCACATTCGAATTATGTTTTCAAATCGACGTCTGACAAGCTTTATAAATCATTTGCTTTTATTGTGTGAACTTATGCGTGAGAAGTGGCATTGAAAGAAGAGAAACCTTGCTTGGAAAATCTATGTTTATAGTTCATAAATATTACATCAATCTGTGAGGGAGCTGAATATTGATTGAGGATTAAACTAAATGACTTGTAATCCAATTAAATAGCATTTAAAACTGAAAATAATTGATTGCAGGCAGTAAAATTATGAATATTATAACTAAATACTAAGTAAACTTTTTGCTTGAAATTATTTAAGGGAAATGCCTAAGAAAATATTCCTTAAATTCTTAGAGTTATTGGTGGAATTTCAAAAATTATTCATTATACGTTTGCATTATTCCATTAATAATTCATTAATAATTATTTCACCCTTTAAAATTGTGATAATTTAACATTTTACTACTTCATTTTCCAATTAAAGAACCCATACAACATATATTTCCACAGATGTACATTTCTACCCTTTGTGGAAATTGTGGAGCAGTTAAAAAAAAGAAGAAAATTTACAACATATGAGCATTAAAAATTCCAAATGCGTTTAGGTGAGAGTCTCTGTTCTGCCCACATATGAATAAATGTGAATGTATCTCCTTATTTATGAGTCCTGTTCTTCATGTGTGTGTGTGTGTGTGTGTGTCGGTGTTTTTAATGAAACTGGACTCTGTTGTTGAGTGGTGCGTTGATAATATGTGGAGTTGAAAGCCCATAACTGGGCACAGCTTGGATGTATGTCAGTGTTCCAGTTGCGGAGGTCAAAACAGAAATGAAGGATATTTGGGACAAAGAGTGGACGTGCCACGTCCAATTTGTGCCATGTGTGTGGCACAAAATGAAAGCAAAAAAAAAAAAAAAACTCGAACTAAGCATAGAATGAGATACAAACACAAAATGTAGGTGAAGTGCGAACGGACTAACTCTCGCTGACCGCTGGCCGTTGACCGGGCTCAGGGCTCAGGGCTGGCACGAATCTCGAACCAAAGCGGGCGGCATGAAATACTCAAAGACTCATTTGCATATTGGGCAAACACGGTAACTGTTACAGGGAAAGTGCCGTTGGCCCACAGGAAAAGTGACTTCGTTACAGTTTTTTTTTTTTGGTTGTCTGTCGTGTGCTTTGAAGTTTTTATTTCTAATTAACAAAAGAATTTCATGCGGCGTTTTTTTTTAAATTTATGTGGATGTATTTACTGCCGCCATTACGAAACCTTTTGACCTATCGCTATTCGAGTGGCTGCCCTGGCGTATGAGTTATGCACTCTGCTTGGATAGCTGTCTAATTAAATGATTTACGACCCACACACTATATAATGTTGTTCAACTATTTGGGCCTCGGATAAGCGGGCTTCGTGTCTGTCCAAATAGATGCACACAGATAAGCACATTTCATGAGGGACCGAGCAAGAGTGAGAGCAAGAGAGTGGGCAAAAGAGAGATATGTTTGCTGTTGCTGCAGTTTTGGCAATTTATGAGCTCGCATTTTGCATAGTTTCAAATGGCTGTTAGACTCGTGCTTCAACACAAATCCAAGCCCAAAACACAATTCATTTTGCCAGGCTCAACTAACCAAAATTCAAAGCATCGCACAACGGCATACAAATCTGGCGTTTTGCATTTGGCGGTCGTATATCATATCCCCAGCGGGTCAGTACAGGACTCCCCCAAAAGCTAACAAAAGAGATTGGCTTAAAGTACTATGGGATTGAAGATTCTAGCAGTGCTAAAGAAATTGATTGAACAGAAAAGATTCTAATTGAATTCTTCATTTAAAAAAAGTTCGCGATTGGAAAAAATCTGCTTTTAGCTCGATTTTGTTAGGGAAACAGTAAAGTAAAGTAAGTTTTAAGTACGTAAATGATATTCTGCAACTTAAGATTGTATTTTGTTCATGGAAAATAAATCACAAATATTCCAAAACAAGTTTTGTTAAATAAATTGGGACAAGGTTCAGTTTTCTAAATGTGTTTACAAGAATTCTAGTATTTCTTAAACTCTTTGTTGAATATTTTATTCTTTAAGCATTTTATTCAATCATTTATTTGGATTTTCTCCATGGTATTCTATTTATAGATTTGGAACGAGTTTGGTCCTGGTTGCCAGCCGTTAAATGAGTGGCTTTATAGAACGTGCAACGTTCTGGTCAAACTTCCAGTTCGGTTTCAGTTGGCCGTTGAATGGCAACAAAATGTATGCACATTTTATTGACCAAAACTGAGAAAAACACAGTTGTGCTCATGTTGCTGTTGTTGTTGTTGCTGCTGGCACAACAACATGTCCAAAAGTGTTTTATGTTCGTTGCGGGTGCTCAAGTGGCCATTTTGGGCTAGCTGTCAGTAGGAGGGGGCGGTAAAATGGAGTAGAATGGAGGAAGACCTGCATATGCACTTGCGGTTCTTGTCCGACAAGCACTTGGCCGGGCAAAATGTTTAGAGCCCTGAATACAGATGAGCTTTGGCCCGGTTTAAAGCGTGAACTAACTAACTATGGCTTTTTGCGAATAGCCGGCATTTGATTTATGTGCGCTGCTTGAAGAATACCCAACTTGACTTTAAACTAAACGCAGTTAAAGACGCTTTAAGCCCATGTCAATGACCTATGCAAATCATTAGCGGTTCAAAGTCAAAAACTCAATTAGCTGCTGATGATGAGCGGAACTTTGACCGTGCCGTAGTCTAAAAATAAATGAACATTGAAAAACGCAATGGAGTTGGCGGTCGGGCTCAAGTGGAAATCTTGTTAAAAGTCAATAACAGACGCCATTAAATGCGCATGAAACTGAAAATGAGAAACGCTTGATGAGGCGAACTCAACAATGATACGAGGGGGCGCGGTCTGAAAAAAACACGCTGTGGAAAGTGGAAGACACGCGACCACTTGAGCCGCCATGCAGTAATTTCAACTGACCTCAGAGCAGCCCAGACAAGTTCAATGGCATTTGCATGCATCATTAAATGAAAGACAGATAAATGAATTGAATTAATAAAAATAAAGATAAAAAGAAACTTGTGAGATAAGAAGAGATGCTACTATTCGGAATGCAGTAAATGAGAGAAATATTTTCTCCGTTTTTTCTCGTCAAATAACCAAAACTCAATACTCGGTTGTTCAAATCTCAGTTGGCTCTGGAAATCACTTTCGATCTAAAACTTTGAACCAACAACTTTATTCTAACTTCAGATCCCTAGTTGAAAATAATATCAGGAGCAATTTAAAATTATTTAATAGCAAATTCCAAACTTAAGTCGAGTGAATTATAACAAATCAAACAATGAATCGTTTGCTTGAGAATGTGATCCAGAAAAACGCCGCCAATACCGAGCGTATTACGGCTGAGAATACTCTGGGCTATGTGGTGTCTGATAATACCACTGGCAATGTGGCTGCCACGTCATTTGACAACACAAGCGCCCAGGGCATAGTGAAGCACATGAATGGCGTCCTAGTTGGAATTGTGCAGAGCGCCGTCAGGGATCTTGATCCGACCAACAAGCTATGCTACCTGCGCGTGCAGACACGCAAATCAGAGTATCTTGTTGCTCCAGAAGATATGTTTACAATAACTGTGTTGCAATAAGAAACGAGTATAGAACTAAGTACGTGCGTCTGTGTGGGGGCTTTAAATAAATCAACTTTGAAAACTGTATATAAGGACTTTATTGTTGTTTGAGCGCATTTATGCTTTAAGTTCTTTATTTGTTCAGATCGAAACGAAACGAATTGTGGGGTAGAAATACTATAATGCTTGAGTAAACAATACGAATGCGATGAGGATGGCAGAAGAACTGAAAATCTTTTATAATACCCAAGTGACATTGGCATTATTGATGGCATAGCTTCATTGGGCAGCTCGCACGAAATATGTTATCCATGAGAATGCGGCATTCTAATGCGATAATTCAAAAGATTTACTTCTGTCAACATGACCATTTTGTAGACACAAGCGACTTGGGGTGGAAACGGCCTTTGACCTTTTTTCATTTCTCGTTTTTCGTTTTTCTCATCTTGTTCTTTTTTTTTCTGTTTCTGTTTCTAAATTTATTTTTTTGCTATTTTCATCTTGCTTGATGCAATGGATGCTGTCTGCCTGCTATTTTAATTTAAAATGGCAGAACTCGTAACTCATTTTAACGGCGCACCCTCCACAATATATTTGTATATAAGTGTGAGTGTGTGTGTGTGTGTGTGTGCGTGAACTTGTCCTATTTTTACAGGCCTAGGCCCTTTGCAGGGGTTGCTCACTCGTTACAATAACTTATCTGCCCTTCGCCTGTTTGTTTTTTACCCCAGGCCATAATCACCACGACGCAGTGGCAGATGAAGACGCTCCTGGGGTGCGCTTTGTGCTCAACCATTCCCGTTCACGTTCCCTTTCACGTTTCCCGTTGCTATTCTTTCATTCCTTTTCTTCCATTTGCTGTCGCGAAGCAGTTGTTCCAGTGTCTTGGGCCCGTTTTGTGGTACATATGATATAGAAATAAATATTAAATTTGTACAGAAACTTAATTCATCCAATGGCAAAGGAAATTCCTTGAAATATTTATCACTGGTTTTCGTCTCGGTCTCTCGTTCTCCATTGTGTGAACGCTGCCCTGGTGGCAAGGTCGATCTGACAGTTAATCGTTCAGGTCCAGAATTGCGCACTTCATTTCATACAGCGTGAAATTCAATTAATCCATGGACCATAGCTGACGACTTCATTCTCGAGAACCCGTCTTCTCGCTACATCTATGTATGATTACTTACCCCCCACAAAAGGTTTTACTGCGGGAATTCATAATTCATGTAGAAATTAGAAACACCCGGAATCATATTCAAATAAAACGTTTTCCTCTCTCTCTCTCTACCTAACTTGAACTTAAGGCTTACATGATAGTAGAACACACAAATACATATCCTTCACTATATAGCCAGCGCTTCTCAGTATATGTTCTTTAGAGTCCCCGGGGCTTTTTTACGTTCACACAAGCGTTCAGTTTTAGGAAGAGTGCGAGTTTTGCTCTATGAATTTAATTAAGTTGTGCGACAAACCCATTAGCATAACCATTGCTACACGAAATACAATAAAAAAAAACAAATACGATTTATATATGTGCATATATTAAAAGAACTCTGTAGAATCTTAGATGGATTGGTCAAAGCACAATTTACTTTAAATAATAAACGAAGATAGGAATTATCGACCAACTAACATTACATTTTTAGTCTATGATAGAAATGATTCAGAGTTAATAAAAGAAAGCAAGTCACTTTCAGCGATCTTTGAGTTAAAGTGAAATAGCGAAAACTGTCTTATTTAATTTGATTTTAGGTAAAACGCAAGGGAGAACAGTTTAAAACTTAGTTAACACCCATTCTGTTTTCTGTTTTTACACAATTCCAAAAAGAGTTTCAAAGTGAATTAGAAAACAAATCTGAGCGAGTGCATTCACAAGCCTGTAGGAAATCAATTAAGTTAATTTAAACATCGAAAAGCCATAGAAATGCGATTTAAGTGAGTGCCACAAGAAGCAATTGCTAAATATAGAGAAGTTAACATAAGCAACTCACACACAAAGTGAACGAACGACAGAGATGGAAATGGAGACTGAGACAGAGCTAAATGAGCAGCAGAAATCCTCTCACTCGATTGCGCGCAGACCAAGCCCATTTTGTTCAGCGCTGGGCTCTGCTGCTACCCCTACACTGAGAGAAATGACAGTCAAAATCTTCAATATATGAAGTTTAAAAGAAACAAAGATTAAAATTTCAGCTAATGCTCACTTTTTTAATTATTTTATTTAGAAAAGAATTTTTCAAAGTGAAGAAGAAAATGTTCAACGTCTCTTTTCTGACAGTGTGCCCCTGCCCGAACCCGTTTTGATAAAATGTTGTTGAATTTTTCTGACTTGTTCAACCACCAAACATTTTCTGTTGAGACTCGCAGCGGCGCAGACGTCGAAACCCAGCAACGGTGGAGACCTTTGATACACATTGTTTTTGGACAGACTGACAAACGGACAGTTAAGTGATTTGTCGCGGAAGAAGCATTTTAATCTTTATCAACATAATACAAACAATAACAATAACATATGTATAATCAAAACATATAATTAAAAAAAAAAATAAAAAAAATATTGGGAATTGACATTTCTCAAACCGTCAGACTAGAAAAGAGAACAAGAAACATATACAAACAATAAACTTAACACAAAATAAAACATGAATAAAAACAATTAATAAAGTAAATATGAAAATTAATTCAGACAACAAATTATAACAAAGAAACAGAAAAATCAAATGTGAAGCACTTCTTCTTTTGCCCACAATACATATGCGACGCTTAGCAGTTGCATCGATTATGCAATAGATGGCAGCAGCATGTTGCACCCGCCATCTATTGGTCATTATTATGAGCCCATTTTAATGTTGGTCTGAGAGTCACTGTTTTGAGCAGGTTTTACAGCCATTGTGACTCCTTAGGAGTTGCTCTGTTAAATAACAGCAGTAAATTTCTATGTTCACATGATTTTACTGTAAGCCTTGTTCCTGTTGCAAGTGTACCACGTTTCTTACGTTCTGCAACCTGTATTGTTTAATTATTTTATATTAAATTTATTAAGTATGACTTGATTTAGGTCCACTTAAATTGCATAAGACACTGGAAAATAACATTAATTAAGAGTCCAAAAAATGGTTTAAAAAAATTCTTGTTTGTACAAATAAATTATTTACAAACACGATTATGTCTCCAGTTCAAAAAACAACAAAGGGTAGTAGCTCCATCCATTTAAATTGATTTGATTGTTGATGAGTTCATAAAATCAAGCACCGTTAATCCAATATCTTGTTAAAGGGAGCGACAACTGTAAGGCATATTGCCAATCAACGATTTCAATTCAATTTCGTTCTCTTGTCACAATATTCGGAATAGAGCATAAAACTAAAAAGCTGGTGATTGCAACGCGGACAACCATTTCGAAAATCAAATTCGGATCATTCGAAGCAATCGAAGCATCAAGATGTCAATAAACGCGGTTAAGACAACGAGGACGCGAGAGTCCATCCACCAATAAATGTGGCCAACGCACGGGTTGAGGGCACCTACAGAGGAAAAACATGAAAATCATCTTTCAACGCGTTGCGCTTGCATTGAATGGAGGCCCTGGTAGAATGCTGGGTTCTTGGGTGCTGAATACTGTTTGTTGGATGCACATGTGGCTGTTCTACCGCTCTCTCACTGCCAGTTCCAACCAAAAACAACAAGTGCAAAAAAGGCAAACTGAATACGTTAACTAAAAATGAGACTTGGGTTTGAGATGTCTTCAACCATTTGCGCCTTACTTCGCATATACTTGTATTTCAGCTTTACATTTTGCTGCCAGCAATGTTGTCCACAAAATGCGCTGCACGCGAGCACCACAACGACATGGCGGAGCAGTTGGCTTTCAGTCGAAAAACCCAACGCCAAAACTAACTGGTTTTCTGGACAATGTTCCGCCCTCTTCGCCCTACGTTTGCAATGGCAGCATGGCTGGAAAAGGTTTTCGTATACATTAAACTATTTTCACAAAAAAATTATTTGACACAGGGATACTAAGATGCATTTATTTTGTACAATAAATAGTTTTGGTTCCCATTATTATCTATGCCTGACGCCTTTTGCGGATTGACTTCATTTTGGCTTAGTTCACCCACAAACCCCTACTTCATATCACCCACAACAAACAGCTCGTTCGGCCATCAGCGTAACCATCAAAGCTGCATTTATTTAGTTCCTGGCAGTTCACCTTTACCTCTCTCTACACACTCCTCTTTGACTCAACATCTTTCTTTCTCCTTTTCGTATTGTATTTGGTGTGCTTCTGTGTGTGTGAGTGCCAGTTTTGGGTGTCTTCTGTTCGGGTTTTGCTTTGGTTCCGTAAATTACACTTTTGATTTTTAGTGGCCGTAAAATAATCGTAAATGTCGTGGTTATTGCGACCGAAAGTGCCCATTTTGAGTGCTGTTGCTGTTGCTGTTGCCGTTGATTCTCAGCTGGTATTAACTGATATTCTCGTTTCGCTCAGTGCAGCGATGTCCAACTGAGACGGAGACTGAGACGTGCTGCCACTGCACAAACAGTTGACTCCTCTTTCCCTCTCTCTCTCGCTAAAATCTTAGTGCTCCCAAGCTGAGCTGCACTTGTTGTTTTTAATAAGTTTTGTGGTTGTTGTTTTGCTGTTTTCTGTTGCCTTTCTTCTTAACTGTGAGGACTCCTTTGATGTTTCGATTAAGTTCGGAGTTCGCGTTGTCGAACTGGTTGGTTGGGTCTGCCTCCAGTCAGCCAGTCAGCCCGCTTATCCCTACCACATTCCCGCCAACCCTGCCCTGCAGCCGTTTGGCTTAAGTTTATGGCCATTTCGCTTGCACCGTTGTCTTGGCCGCACTCAAGAATTGCTGTTTTTGTTGTTGTTGTTGTTGTTCCATTGCCATTCTCTGGCAGCTCGTCGAGTTGATTTTCTTAAGCATTTCACCCATTTACCTTTATACCTTCTTTTCTTTTCATTACATTTTTTTTTTCTTTATTTTTTGGCTTGTGCAAGACATTTTCTCACATTGCCCACTCAGTCTCCCTCGGTGTGCCTCTCTTTGCCTCTTTGTGGCTCTGACGCAACTTGTTGCCGATTGCCCACTGCCAAGTTGCAAGTTGGCCATGTTGCCCGTTTAAGCGGTTTTGCCTTGTTTCGCGGACTCACAAATTTACGAATTTGATTTTATTGTTATGATTTCAATTGTTTTGCTCAATGTAAACACTAGAGATTTCCTAGCATAGCCATGCCATTGTCGTTGGAAACATGTCATGTCTTGTCTATTTCATAATTGTGCGGAAGCTTTTAAGTTTTGGATTTAACGGCTAAAATTAAGTAGCTTTTGAAGTTTGAAATGCAAATCTTACCATTCGAAAATTACAATTTATTCACATAAAAAATCATCTGAGCTTCCTTTAAAGCATCGCTTGACGAATATTCCCAATTTCTAAAGCTTTATTTTGATCGCAAAAGTATTCATTCATATTAAAGTGTACTTAACACAAAATGTTCCTTAAAGTCACATCGTAACGCCCAATTTCACGAATAGATGTAAAAACAATTATTAACAAAGGTTAATCATAATGCCAGGTTGGGCTGCTAAACGTTTTTAGAGCCAGGCCCTCCCAGAGACTCTGAAGGCCGCATTGAGGAGGAAAAGAAAAGAAAAACAGTGTAACGATCGGCGTTATAACATGTCGTCTAGAAACCAAAACAATTCATAAATCATAAAAATGTGTAATAAAAAAAAATAAAAAAAAAAAACAAAATGGAAAGAAACATAAGATCTAGTAAACTATGAAGCTGCCTTTCAACATGTCCTCGAAAATTAAAAAAAAAAAATACTCAAGGCGAAAGACACTTTTTAGGCTGACCTTAGAGCCAGAGATTTGTTTTGACTCCCGGCTGAGGCTTGTTATCTGACTTTAGCTTAGACATATTACCGCTGCAAGCATAAAGGACACACAAACACACACAGAGTCAGATACATGTAGGCATTGTCCTCAATGGTTGTTCGATTATTGCCGGCCTGGTAATAAATCATAAAAATATGTTTCAGTTTGCCCAAAATCCGACGGTTTTATTCCGATCGTCGTCTGGTCCTCGCTCGTTACACGGTGGAATTGTAAAATGTCTGTAAAATTGCCGGTGGTATTCTTTCTCTCTCTCTCTCTCGCTTTCCATTTGTAGTTTGGTTTGGATTTGGGTCTGTCACGGGGCTGATTCTGTTGCTGTGGTGATCGCGCCCTCGAGCATCTGATAACAAAACCACTGGCAGAAAAACAAAAGGGCCAACAACTTTCTCTTTTGCCTCATCGTCGAAGTGCATGATTTGGGCCGCATTCAGGCACATTTTGTTCTCCTCTTATCCACGTACTCTGACGGGTTTTTGCATTGCCAAATATGAATTTTGATTTATTTGCCCAACACACATTTGTGTTTGTTTGGCTGTCGACAAGAGGCGCCGGAATATGTTTGCGTTTGGTTCGTGCTTAGTTTCAATGGTGAAACGGTTTAATAACAACAAGCCAAAAGTGTTCTTATGAATTATCATAGATTAAAGATAAATACGTTGATATTTAGGCTTGTTTGGCATCATTTTATTTCATATGTTTGAAAAATCAAATGGATTCGTTATATCCCTCAAATATGAACACATAATCTCCATAAATATATCATACATAATGCAACCAGTGAGAATTAATTGCTGCATTATTTTAAATATTCAAGCTGAACACATCTTAATTCAAATATATTTTTGTTAGGGTTTGTCAGAGTCAAATGCGCATCGCATTTGTTGCTCCGATTGGATGATGACGATGACTTCATTTCCCAGTACACAAATATGTATGTATATGTGCAAGCATGCATGCATATTAAATGCTGAATATATGGTGTACATTTGTCAGGCCTGTACTTGTGCTAGTGCCTCCTACTCTTTCTCCATGATATACTACAAGCAGATGATTTAATGTGACCGCATATTGTGCAGGCACTTAAGACGCAGCCTCCTCGAGTTAAATTCGGAAACGGAGTTCGAGACGGAGCCCAAGTGCAGACGTTCCACATATGTTTTAATTCAAGCATTTGAGAGCTCAAAAAGAGCTGCCATCTTGGAAAATTGAAGCCTGACAAGCGCAAAGCAAGCATTGAATTATTTCCAATTCGTAGAACAAAAATAATTTATGATATTTACTCACAAATCGAAACATCCAACACTTGCTTTGTTTATTAACATATTTTATTTTATGTTTTATTACAGATAGCAGAAGCAGTGCCCGGGCTGTAAATCAAAGAGCCAACGAGCTGTAGCTCATCAAGATGCTGGCCAAATCAGCAGTCAAAACAAATCGTTAAAATGCCATAAAAAAAAAAAACCAAACAGAAGAAGCCCATATGCAGGAAGAAGCAAATGCATTCGAATAAAATTTTACCATCGTTTCCTCAAACATCATCAACATCAAACTAACGGCAGCAACATCCGAGCCACCTCATAAATGTAACGATGTCTGTGTCAAAAAAAAGAAAGAAAGGAGAAAAGTATCTGATGGATACACGAAAGAAGTTGCAGCCTGTGATGAGTTGGAATCACAATAATTATGGCAAACGTCACGGAACTTGGGTTTTATGTCTTTTATATTGATTGTCATCATCATGTCACACTAACAGATCGTAAAAAAGTCGTTAAAATCCATAGCACTGAGGCCAAACACTCGCAACACACTCAAAAGCAAATGAACGCACTCAAATGAACAGGATCGAATTCAGTTCTCATCTCTTTTAGGACACACTCAGGCCCGCGCACAGGATGCTGAAGGATCGTTTGGCTTGCTTTGAGTGAAAATATTGTCGAGTTGAATTCTCGTGTCGAACAGATTTTGTGAGAGCGTCGTTTGCTCAAGTGGCGTCAAGTCGTAAAAACTGGTCATAAAATTTGGGACTGTGCTGTGGTATTAACCACAATTTGTTTATATAGTTGTTAAAATGCCATTTGTTGCTTGTTCTATTCTGCTTGGCATTTAATTGTCGGCTGCCGGAGTCTTGAGTTTTTTTTTTTTTACTTTTTACGAGCACACAAAGTGGCCAAACCTAATAAAATTGATTTTTACGACAATTTAAATGGTCTCATTTCGAATATGCCGGAGAGTAAACGTTTGACACAACAGCAGGTTGCTTTTTGAAGATTTGTTTGAAATGTATCACAGATTATGTCGTTAATCCAGTCATAAATAAACTATTAATCCATTGATTCATTGAAATATGAAATGAGATATGTGAAATATACTAAGCTTAGATATATATTTATATTATATTACTTTTTTGATATTGTCAATTAAGCTTTTAAATAACTTAAAAACAACAGAAAACATATTTCTTGAACAAATGTCTAGATTAGTTTCTAGTTTAAATAAGTATATAATTATTTTTTATTTTACACAATTCACCAACTAATAATATCAAGCTATTGCAAAAAGAATCCTCAATTGATTAGCAAAATCTCATCACTTCTGTTCTTGATATATCTTAATTAGAAAGTTTTCAAGTGCTTCAAGATGATTTAGCATTGGGTAAGTGCTGTGACACGGAATTACCCGTTCAAGCCCACTAGCCATCCCCTGTTTGCAGGTAAGAAGGCAAAAGGCAGGTGAAAGGCGGAGCGGAACTAAGGCATTTCGACTGCAGTCATCATCATCATCGGCGCCTTGGCGTGTTTGTGTGCAAAGCAGTCATAAAAATTACAATAAACAATCATCATCGCGATCCGTTTACACCCACTTTGCACGTTTTCGCAAAGCGCACAGCGCCCTGGTCATGGAAAGTGAAAAAGGATTTTCAGTTTGTGCCGTTACCCACCACCACCAGTCACTTTGCCTACACTTACTCGTAATGTAACAATGGCTCTACTACTATATAACAATTGTGGGCGGTCTTGGCTAAGCCAGCTGACTAACAAGCAGGCAGCAAACCGTGAGCTATCGCAGTCAACGAAAAATGCTCAATTAGCCCATAAGGACTCAGTGCTATTTTACCGGATTTGATGAGCAGGCAAAGGCTGAACGTTTGCAAAATGCAAAATGCTGCCAATTGCTTGATGAAAAGTCAAAAGGGTTGATTGGCAGACACAGGATTATAGAGTACTACTGTGAATAGGTTATTCAAACTGAAACGAATGTCTTCATTCAGTAAGCAGATTGTTGCTCTTCCATTTCCTCGCTTTCTGTCTCTTTTGCACCCTCGCTCTATGTTAATTGTGGCAGTTCTTTTGTCTGAAGAAGGCGGTTTAGGTTTGGATTCTGTTTCACCTTTCGGTTGTGGTGTTTGCTCTCAACTGGATTGCTATTGATTCTTGACCTCGTAATGAGCCGTTTGCACAGTTTGTGTGCCTGTTTATAGTTTTTGCGGGATTAAGTCATAATCTCAGCGGTCTTTTGAACACAGCCAATAATAATACTCTTGTCAGAGTTGAGGCGTTACAATTCAATTTGCATTTTGAGCGAATGAGATTTGAGAAAGAAGTTTGAAACAGTTTTAAATAAGCCGAAAGAATGAACTTTTAAATTTCATAAAGGAAAACAAAATAATTTCATCATTGTAATTGTAATTTTTAAATCAAAAATTCTTTAGCATATATGTACCAAGAAAAAAATAGTCTGCTCTTAGATCAAAGTATTTACTTTTCATATTACCAGTAATTTAGTGGCACATTAAAAAAAAGAGAAGAGTTCGTTTGATCAGTATAAATATTTGAAATTTATGATACGCCTTTGAAGGCATTTTGGGCTTTTCCACAAATCATGTTTTTGTTGTGCTTGCAGAAAAAGTTCAAAATAATTCTCAATAAGATCTTGAATTGACAAAGCGATTAATGTTGACATGCTAGATTATTCAAGGATTTTTAGTCGTCTTTGCTTTACCAACTTGCCGTTGACAAACAAGCGAATCATAGTTATTACAAGATTTGCACAAACCGGTTGCTTCTTGTTTGGTTTATTAAATTGTGATTAATTTGCTTGCGGTTAAGCTCTGATAGTCATCTATCAATCCAACTGGCAATCATCTCGTAAATGCAACAACTGAATTGAATATGCGCCGAGTGGCACGAATTGTTGTTGCTGCTGCCGCAAGACCACAACACAACAGCGTGCAGCAATTAGTAGCTGGCTCGTATTGCCAACCTGACGACTGCTGCCAACTGGTACTGTTGCTGTGCGGTTCTGGTTTGCTTTATGGCCATAATGGCGGTGATGGAGCTGCAAGCAGCGCACCTCAACTCAACTCTCAATGGAGCTGCAAGCAGCAGCAGCAGCAGCAGCAGCAGCAGTTTGAGTTGAGAGCATAAATTAAGGCAGCGTTTATGAAATGGTTGCTGTGGGCGTTTATTATGCATTTTTAATTGACGTTCATTTGAAGAAACGCAACGCAAACGAACGCTTCAATTCAATTATGCGCCAACTGACCCCCGCATTCCCAACCCGGACTCACTTCACCCTTTCAAAACGGCAACTGCAACTGAAAATACAACAAACCATAGCTCCATAAAAGGCGCACTCGCAACGGTTATTTTTTGGCCAAATTGCCACTTTGTGTGCAAATTTGAATTGTGGAAAAGCTCAGGCATAAGACTGAAAATAGCGCTGAACAATTGTCGAGCCACTCCGAGTTGAGTCGATTCGTATCACTCGCAAGCAATCTCGCAAATATTTTAAACGATGCACAGCTCGTCAAGAAATCAGCGAGGCAGGCAGCAACAACTGGCTGGCAACAACAACTTGGGGGCAAGCACAGCGCGTGGCAACTCCTGGGCGACTGTACTATGCTCCTTGCAGGGCCACGCCCCGTTTTGCCGCACGCCCCCACGTCTGATTCATGCAGGTTGGCAATTACGTAGGGCCCAACGTTGGTGGCAAGCCTCAAAGCTAGCTTCTAGCTCCTAACGAATGCACGCCCAATTGTTGCACATCCAATTGACAGTCGATCGTTGCTGCAGTCAGTGGCACGTCAAACTTATTCATTAATTCATCAAAATATCTCCTCCACTCCTCTCCTCTCCTCACTGACGGTTTGCATTACACCAACGATTTATTTGCAATGCAGAGTCGCATTCGGCGCTGAATCGTTGATAGTCTTAATTGGCTTCGTTTCTTCGTTTCGATTGCATAAAATAATCGTTAGAAAACGTGTTTTGCTTAATTGGAAAATTTGTATGTCTCGTCCGTCTTAAGTCATCTTCCCTCCTCCCCTTCCACCACTTGTCCAGGTCCACAATCAACATCTTTGCCTTAAGTCTTTCTCTTGGAGCCCCTACAGTTTATTGATTTTTCACAGTCTAATGAAGAAAAATGCTACTGGTGTCTCGTTCGCAAAACAACTCACATTAAGCTAACAGCACATTTAGAATGCTAAATTTCTATCTTAATAGTTGTTTCTACCATTCGAAAATCAACAGTTGGCTGTCAGCTGAGCCTGAGAAAGTATTTAGCTATTTTCAAGCATTTCTTATGTTTGAAGTTTTTTAGGCGCAATGAATTGAACTATATATATAGTCGCTTTGTGTGTCGATCATATGTCTCCTATCTCTATCCAACTAACAATTTCATCTCTATAGTTTGATGTCAAAAATTCAACTTTAAGTTTACAAATAATAAATACTTTAGGGTTGTGAGTGCATTCAGAGGTAGTTTGAATTGGCATATTCGCACTCACAAATTGGCGTTAAGTTTAAATCCGTAAATATTTATAAATCCGTATTAAATTCATAATATAGAATGTTTAATGCATAAATACATAATAAAATTTTACGACTTTTACCTTATCTTGTCACACAAAAACAACACCAATAACAACATCACCGAAAACAAAAACAATAATAAACTTTCATTTAAAAATGATAGAGGAAATTTTTGTACCTACCTTTTGTGGGCCGCTGCATTTTACGAGTATTTTATTGGGCTGGCCGTTACACACACGCTGCATTGTAACAATGTGGCACGTTGCAAGTGCCGAGCAGCAGCAGTAGGCAATGCACGTGCAAAGTACAGGCGCCACATGCGAACGGCAATGCCAACAGCCAACAGCCAACTCCAATCCCGGCGACATGGATGTGGCGTCCAATTCCTGCGCCAATCGAGCGCCAAACAATTTGTCATTTTTTTCGCAGCAGTTGCCAGAAGGGTGCAGTGTTTTTGAGGGGGAATTGCAGCGATGATCAATGCTATGAATTATGATGAGGATTTATGCTTGACACTGTCGCAGTGTGGCAGATAGCGTCAGACAGCCAGACACTTGGCCAGTTGGACACTTGGACAAATGAATGAATGGACAAACATTTACAGCACTGGGCTACGGCATTGGCGCTAGTTTTTATGACCATTCACTTCCCTTACGAAACACGTCAACCGAGAAATGAAGAGAGAGGACGAAACTTCGAAAGGGAGAAGGTGGCATTCAACGCCGTCTCAGCGACTGCTGCCTGCTGCCTGCTGCTCTATGATTTATTTAGTGTTAATAAAGAACTTAAATCCGTTGGCTTGCATTTTGTATTCTCCATTTTCACATTCTCCTTTTTTATTGTCACTCTGTTTCGCTCTTTTTTTGTTTTTGTTTTTGCATAGCCTCCTCGCTGAGGATTTCCTTATCAATGCATTCCATATTCACAGTGCTGATTTCATTTCGTTTCACGCGCCCAGCAATTTTGCAATAAAATTTCGTGCCACTGCGAAATTAAAATTGCAATGTAATTGGTTAATCCATGCGTACATTATGCTCCCATTTCCACAATCCATATGAAACTGTCGAAAGGAAGTGCGCCACCGCTCACATTGTTTAACCCAAACTGATTTAATTTCAGCATTTTTGTGTGTTTCTTCTTGCAGTTTTGCTGAGCCCAGTATAAGAATCGGTTGGAATCGTGCCTGAAAATATGAAAGAAAGAAAGAAAGAAATATTACTACGGATAACTCTAAATTTATTCAGATCTTGATCTAGTTTGTATTATTGTATGTAGCAACAGTTTTCTAGACTCATCGGCTAGTTCCAATACTGTTAATTGGTATAATATGTTAAAATATAGTTTAGATGGTGATTAAATTATACAAAAAAATATGTGTTTTATATTTTTTATTATATGTTAATATAACGTTTACTCAAGATGCTTATTTTATCATCTCAATAAACACATTTTGTTAAGTTCACAAAAAATAGATATAAATGTTTAAAAGACTGCTGTTTAAAGATGCATTATGCAAGATTGCAGTCCAGATGTTTGTTTTTCCATTGCATTTCAGCGATTCTTCCGATACATATAACTATTTCCAGACTCGGATTTGCATACAAAAGCGAACTCATTACCATTTCAACCGCTGCCCTGCACTGACTGTCAACGGTAGCCAAGTATAAAATTTACGATAGGCTCTCGGTCAGATACAACAGGGAGATATATACATACATAGGGCAGAGGGAGATTGAGAGAATTTGCGTTTAACTTGAGGCAATTTTTAAAGATAGTTTGTCTATTTGGCCAGCTTTGCCAGTTGCAACTGAGCGCCACACCTGATGATGAATGGCAGTTTAATGCAGGGCGTTTTGTATATCGTTTAGCTCTCAGTGCAGTTAGACAGCTAATTAAATTACCACTCCCACCCGCGGTTTAATTGGCCCATAATCGCTCAAACGAGCATCGCTGCTGATTGTTGGGTACATTCGATACAGACGCCTATTTGGTAAGGCTTTATAGCTTAAAGAGTAGACATAAACGCACTTGTCTCGACACACATGTATCTGAATCTGTGTATAAATGTATCTGCGTTTGGTTGGATGGGGGTTTTTTTTTTTGTTGGTTCGAGCTATGCTGTGACTACCACTTACGCAGCTAATAAAGCAGCAATTTGGCAGCTGACGCCGCTGCCAAAGCAAACAAACATCAAAAGGCAAACACAGCACTGCCTCGCACCACTCTGCACCACCCTATCCTAAGATCAAACGCCAAAAGTGCGGAGGTTTATTTACAAAAAAATAAAAACAAAGAATAGAAAAGGCAGAAAAAAAAACCAGCTCATTGCATGTAGTACAAAACACTCGATTGCTGCGATCGGTCGCCTCTTTGTGTGTTCCTCTGTCTATAAAGATAGTTTTTGGAAATTTTCGACTGGTGCTGCTGGCGCTAAAGTTTGACCCACTCGGCACCTGTTGGATGTTTTGAAGGGCGCTTGTTATCGCTGCCATACAGATTTATTTCACTTGCAGCAATCGTTCAGCTTTTGTTTCAAAGTCAATACTTTTTAGCTTTGATGCGGCCGCAACTGTCGACATTTTTATGGGCCAACAATCGAGCCAATTTGATGCATTGCCCTTAAAAAATTGGTCTCTTATCACACCTCAAGTGGTCTCATGCTGAGTTGATTGCATAGGATGAACAAAATGGATAATTTAAACAAGTGTAAATGAAATACAACTTCAGTTAAGTTATAATATTGCATGATAAGTTTTTTAGCAACAAACTTCTTTTTCGTCGAAAATGTCTTAAATAATTAATAAACTACACTTCTCAGCTGCTTATAACCAAACTAACCCCATTATCTTAACCCTAAGCCATGTTTTAGCTTTATGCATGAAGACTTTACAGCACATAAAGCAGCTTAGATGGATAACCCTCGAATTTATTAGAAAATATATATAAAAAAATATAACTAAAAAGCAATTATTCTTGTATTCAAACCAATTATTATGATGAAAATGATTATAAATCTCAACGTGAACGTATTAATATGCGTCACTTTATTTATTTGCAAGTATCCAATTGAATGCTTTATTTTGATGCATTTATAAGACAGCAATCATGACCCTATAAAACTTATGCAGAGTCAATTGTGCTACCAACTGGCGCCCAAGCAAGGAGCCACAACCAAAACAACACCAACAACAACAGCAATCATCGATTTGGGGCAGCATCCACTGAACATACACAGCAGTCATATCGCATCCCGACAACAGCAGCAACAACAAAAACAACAACAACAAGTGTAGCAGCCACATAACGAACCAAGTTTGAATATACTCGTAAGATTCCTGAGTATATTAGGTAGCAAAATTTTTACGAGCTCATTATGGCTCATTTCGGCGATTGTTGTGATCCTTTTATGCGCCTTCGAATGGCTTCAAATGGTTATGAGGCTATTCTCTGTCTGTCTCTCGTCTCTCTCTCTCTCTGTGTGTCCCTAGCCTCGCTAAGGCGTCCTGCTCGACCGCGTTTCGCACTCATCGTCCTGGTTGCTGGCAGAAGGACTCACGATATTTAGTTTGCAGTTGCGACTGCGATTTTACTTTTGGCTGCTGTTCTTTACGTTTTTCGTTCGTTTCGTTTGCTTTTGCTATTTTGCTACATCTTTTTTTGCTTGGCTTTCCGCTTGTTGTTGGTCCTCGCATATTTGGCCAAAATGTCGCCGTCTGTCTGTGCGAGTGTGTGTGTGTGTGAATATCCGTGCACAAGTTTTTGTATCTTTCGCATGTTGTTGATTTTAGAGACTTGGCAACGAATGAGAAGTAGAGGCGCTGGTTGTGGGTGCTGGTGCGGGTGCACAAAAGTAAATTTCTTCGTATAATAAGTTTATTTTGCAAACACTTGTGGCAAGCAACTTTGTTTGTTCGCTCGTCGGTTTTGGCCGTCTAATCTACGAGCCGTTTGTGCGAATGTGCAAACTTTGACAAATATTTGCAAAAGTTTCACAAACTCTGCGAACGGAGAGCTCAGAGCATCCCCGATCTCCTTGCATTATGCATATGAATTTATTACCATCAATTTAAGGACGCATTAATAACGCATTTCAAATATGGATATGGTCTTTGTGGTATACTTAAAAAAAAAGCATAAGGCCATCAATGTTATTGACGTCAAACGGCATTTAGTAAAATGCATCGTTATACTATTTAAGATGTCTTACCTATAAGGAATTTAAATTACCTGTTAAATGTTGTGAATATGCGATAAAAATGCAATTAATAATCAAAATAAAATTTATATTCGACAAGGCATACAATGTCTTATGGTCAAATGTAATAGAAATAAATCTTAAGTGTTAAAACTACAAAAATTATACTTAATGCGAATTCTTTATATATAAACGTGTTAAGATGAAAAGAAAGAAGAAAAATTAAAACAAATTTAAGTTGAGCTGGAAAATTTTCTATCTTCCTTACATTTTATAACAAAACTTTATTTTATAAGTTATTGTGATTAAATCTTTTAGGAAAGAAAAGCAAAGAGTTATGATATTAGTATAAATTTGAAAACGCAAATACATTTAGCTTCAAATATAAATTGTGGTCCATTAAGATAACAGCAGTTAGTACTTAATAAAATCGTATTTGCAAAGATGTCAACCGATATGAATACAAATTTCCATATTTATACTAGTTTGATATTTACAATGTAGACTTTATTAAATTTATAGCACCTGATTAGTTTTAAGTTATTACGTTTTTGCAACATTGTAACATTCAAATAGCCATGAAATTTAAATGGCAGAGGTATTTTTATCGCTGCACTTACTTTTATCACATTTATTATATGTATAAACATAAAGTACAAAAGCTTTATTGAATCTGTTACAACAAAGTTGCAATATAAAATAATCACACTTCAGAAAATGTTGTAAAAATTTACTGTTGTAGAAAGCTTTATTTAGTAAAAACATTAATAAATGTGTTAAATGAATGAACAAACAAAATTTATATTAGATTCTTTGTAGCATCTTAATATTCGCTATAAAAAAAGGCTGCGGACAAAAATCATCAATGCATAATAAAGTATCTTTGTATCTAAATGCATAGTATTTGTATCTGCAGCGCGTTGCGTGCAACTGGCAACAGTCGACTGCCAACTGGCGAGCGTCGAGCTCTTGTCAAATTGTGAGTGCAAAGTAGCGCAAAATTCATTTGAGTGCAATGTGTACGCTGAATGGCCTGGCCTATAAGAAAAATCAGCCCTCCTCCATGATGAATTTCCACGAACAAGAGCACATTTTCCACACGCGCAAACGATGATGAACTTCTCCACTCAGAGCACTCGGAGCAAACAAACATGTTCGAATGAACGCGCTCGAACACACTCACCGAATGAACGCACACAGAGCTTGTGTTGAGAGAGTGAGCAAGAGTTGTTTTTGTCCGTTGCTTTGGTTTTGGTTTGAGTAGCCCTTATCACTGTGCTGAGCGCAAAACAAGAGTGTGTGTGTGTGTTGTGGCCTGGCTCATTCTGTTTCAGTTTCGCTCATTCATTTGGTGTGTTGCGCCTCTCTGTTTTGGCTGCTTCTTCTTCTTGTGCTGGTGCTGCCAACGTCGCTGCTGCTGCTGCTGCGTATCGGGGGAGCTCTACAGGCAAAACGCTGCCGTCGTTTTCGTTCGCTGCTTGTGGCCCGGCCCGTTGCCATTCAGTTGAGTTTAGTTGAGTCTCAGTCAAAACACAACCAACTGCGATTTGGTGGCACATTCGTTCGATGGCAACGGTTTGGATAACAGGCGCGCGCTTTGTTTTATTATCCCACATTATCAGCGGCATTATTGTTATTGGCATTGTACGCTCAATTTTAATGTTGTATGGCCCTCGCGCTCTGAACTCGTACTCGTCCAGTGGCTAGTGAATCTGAATCTGAATCTCAATTCGAATTTCAATTTGAAAAACACTGAATAATTTGATTGTTCTAAGCGTCAGTTGAACGTTAAGCGCGCGCTCGTCGCCGTCGTCGGTCGTGTTTTCGGTCAGCGCTAATAACAATAATAATTATAATAACAATAACAACAGCAATTATAATCATAATAATAATAATAGTTTGTAATAACAATAATGATAACGCTTTGAATGTCAAATGTGTCATTTGAATTCAAAAATGGTTCAATAGGCGCCACTTTAAATACTACAAATCAATATTTACTCATTTACAAACCAATTTATTAAGTGGCAAGTGAATTAAATTAACGAGTGCAATTGGAATTAACCAAACCAAAATCAAGTATACGAAACTTCACCATAAAATTTACAAGAAAAATCAAAAAAATATTTTATAGAATTCTTTAACAAAATTTCGAGCCGGCAAAAAGTGCAATAATATTTAAAATAAATTATTATAAATATTTATAAACATTTATATTTATAAATTGTGCTATTAAGCATATATATAAGAAATTTACAAATTTGTATACGAGTGTTGAGTGCCGCGTGCAGTTACTTTTAGTAGCTGCTGTTGCAGCCAGTTAACCGCCAAAATTCTCACCAGCAACAGTCATCACAACATGAACTCCTACTTCGAACAGGCCTCCGGCTTTTATGGCCATCCGCACCAGGCCACAGGCATGTCGATGGGCACGGGCGGACATCACGATCAGACGACGGCCAGTGCGGCCGCAGCGGCATACAGAGGTTTCCCACTGTCGCTGGGCATGTCGCCGTATGCGAACCACCATCTGCAGCGCACCACACAGGACTCGCCGTACGATGCGAGCATAACGGCTGCCTGCAACAAGATCTACGGCGATGCGGGCAGCGCCTACAAGCAGGACTGCCTCAACATTAAAGCGGACGCTGTCAATGGCTATAAGGATATCTGGAATACGGGCGGCGCCAATGGCGGAGGTGGTGGTGCCACCACTGGCAACACCTCCAACGGCTCACAGGCGCCCAATGCTGCCAATGGACAGAACAATGCCGGCGGTGGAGGCGGCGGTGGCGGCATGCCCGTACGCCCCTCCGCCTGCACGCCGGATTCCCGCGTCGGCGGCTACTTGGACACATCGGGCGGCAGCCCAGTTAGCCATCGTGGTGGCGGCAGCGCTGGTGGCGGCAATGGCAGCGCCGGCGGTGTACCACAGAATACCGGTAGCGGCGTGGGCGGCGGAGGTGTAGGCGCGGCCACCGCCTGGAATGCCAATTGTACCATCTCTGGCGCTGCGGCAGCACAAACAGCGGCTGCCAGCAGTTTACACCAGGCCAGCAATCACACCTTCTACCCCTGGATGGCAATCGCAGGTGAGTCCACGGCAGATCCAACCAAAAGTGAGTTTTCAACTCTCTCTCTCTCTCTCAGTCCAATTTTCGATTCGAACACAAGCATTAGCTTAAGTTTCAGTTCTTGATTCGTTTTGTGTTTCATTCAGTTTGTTTGATTTTTTTTTACATTAGCCAAGTTAAGTGATTTGTTGTTATAGTTCTTGTGCTTGCCGCTACGTGATGTCTGTTCCTCGTCTGTTTTGATAGTTGGTTTCTGTCTGGTCAGGTGATGATCCATTATAAGACAACCATTTGCTCAATGAAAAACACATAATACAAATAATTACTCTATTTATGTGAGTAATAATTGAAAATTGAGAAATGTGTCTGAAAAGTAGTTGCAACAGTTTAACAAAACAATAATGTTTTATGCAAATAAATATAACAAACTAATGTTTATTATTTTTATTTTATCAGCATTAAATGTTAGTTGTATATGTTAAAATAAAAATATAATTTTTCATACATTTTTCTATAAATTTATATAAGAAATATTTGTTTCTTATAATTTTTATTTAAAAAAAATTTGCGTAAATGCTGATTTTACTTTATATATTATATCAGACGGAAGCTTTTGTTACATTTTCTGACATCTAAAAATATTATTATTAGATATTTGCCTATTAGGACTAAGCCAAAGAACAATTTAATCATCAACATTTTCAGTACAATTATCTAAGTTAAAAATGTTCTAAAATCAGTCTACCACTTGAACGCAACGCAAAAAGTTCGCTCAAAGAAAGCGAGACAGCTCAACAGACTCATAAAGCAAACTCAAACCACTCAACCACCCAGTTAGATGGTCTAGCGCTGCAACCAATGGGTAGCTGCACCTGGTAGTTAGTTCTTCCTTAATTTTCGCTGCTGCTGGCACACGCCTTGCAGCACTCTTGGCGCTGGCTGCCTCATAATTTTCAACACTTTGTTTACTAATTTTTGTCACCTTTGGTTTTAATGATGCTCAGCGGCGTCGCCGTTGTCGTCGTTGTCAGTAATTGTTGCAACAACGACGACAACGTTGGCGGCAAAGTGGCAACAAAAGTAAGCTGCAATTTGTGCAACAAGAGCAGTCGCTGCGGCAGCCAACAGTGGCAGTAAATTATGGCCATGCCTCCGCTAAAAGAGCTGGCAAAAATAGCAAAACGGCAGCAGCAGCAGCAGCATGAAGAAATCCTTTTCTGCCAGGACACACACTGAGCACCGCACGACGGCCGATTTGAGCAGAAGTCGCGCTTATTACAGTTAACAACGCCATTATGTAATTATGTGAACTGCATGTTACGGAGCACGTCGACAGCCCTTTCGAGCGATACTCAAGCCACTAGCCGAGCCAAGTCCAAAGGTTAACTCCTAACAACCTTATCAGCTGTTGTTTAGTTCAGTTAACTGATAAGCAAAAACAGCGCCGTCATAACACTAACACCTTCAATATTAAATATACTATAAGCGAAATTCCATTTCGAAATCAATTTCAATGCCGCAAAATGAATTTCAAGACATCCGAAAAAAATAAAAGTAAACCAAAAATGCTGGCCAAGTGAAATTTATGACCGCCTTCATGTAGGTGGTCAGCGGGCAAACATAAATTGTGTTTCGCATGTTGAACGCGTTAACTGTGCAACATTTATGAGGCACTTCGTGCCGCAGGCCCAAACAACAACTGCCTATACTATATACTAAGGGTTCGGAGTAGTTCGCAAAAATCAATCAAATTTCACTTGGGCTATCGATAATTACAAACTTGGCACCACATAGCAAGATGGTCTGTCTACCTGCTGGTTAAAAAACAATTAAAGTTGAACTAAATACTGTAGGTACATGCTTTGGCGACAGGTTTTTTGTTTTTCTTTCGCTGCGTAACTGGTTCAGTGCAAGTATCTGCGTTTTTTATTCGCCTCTTGGGCTCAATCTCAATCAATTGATTTTGATATAACGCAGAAAGAGATGATCGTAATGAAATTTATGCTCTGGCAAACGTGAAATGCTGATGATGATGCATTGCCACAGCTAAAGTCTCCTCTATACAGGGTGTTGCTGTTATGTTTTAGGTCTGGACAGACACTCAAAGGCTGGCTGTTATGCAACTTTGAGAAACGCCATTTCAAATACGATTTTAAAACTGAAAATAAATCAATTTTTACCTGAGTTTATTAGATGAAATTGCTTCCAATCAGAATACGATATGAGCTTGTTACTCACCACCTGGTGAGTTTAGGCATGGTGGGAATGTGCAATAAAAATATGAATTTTATGAACTCAGCTTTAATTTATAGCAAATAGATTGAAATCTCGACAAAATCTTCAATCTATTAACTTTAAATTATGATTTGTTGTCTAGATAAGCACACAAATCTATATCAAAATCAATATTTAAACAAATTTTGTTTGCACTATTGATTTATTCAGGCACTACGAAAAAATTTGTAATGTGAACAATAATTTGTATATCGAGCACTTTTTGGCTGTAAGCCGCTGAATCAACTGATTCCATCGCACAAATATTTCGCGTAGAGGGAAAAACCAAAATCAAGCCATAAATAAATCGCCGCACACTTCCAGCGATCATCGATCATTTTGCAGCGGCCTCCAAAAGCCATGCAAAACAACAAAAGCAAAAAAAAAAATCACATCAAGAAAAATAATGAAAAATTCCGTTTTTATCGTATCTAAACATGGTTTAAGATTTGAGAACCTACTTCAGTTTTGTTGGCTCTTTGGCTCTTGTGTGTTGGCGATTTTTTTTGTGTGTGTATGCGTGTGTGTGTGCGTGCGTGTGTGTTATGTGTGAACACGTTGAGCGTGGAGCCATTAAATCATTGTCCTGAAGGCTTTTAAGTCATTATCGATAAATTTCAACATAAATTCGTAAATTTGCTTTATTTGCCTGTGCCCCACACACACACATCCAAACACACACACACACACATAGTGAATGGCTGTGTGTGTTTATTTTTTGTCTGACATGTTGTTGTTTGGGGCTAAAATTTGTTTGGCTAATTTTGTTAGTTGTATCAGCACCCACGCCAAGATTCATATCAGAGTCAAAGACGAAACGCAAACGGTTCGTTTTGGTCTCTTCTCTTCCTTTTTTTTATGGCACAAAATGACCTTGAAAATATGTCTTCTGAGTCCTGCAATTGACACGTCCTGTGCAATCATAATTCATATTTTTTTCTTTTTGGGCCAGCTTCCACGCTGCGTCTGAAAATGGATGCAATTATCAATGTTCATTGTTGCCTTGAGGTCAGGTAGGGACTCAAAGTCGACCTTTTTCTTGATTATTTCGAAACTGTCTGTCAATTAGTTGCAGTTCAATGCAATTGTGGTTCACACGTATCATCTTTAAAGACACGTTGAGCTCTGATTTCCATTTGCAGTCAAGGTTAATATTCTGGGCAACATTTTTGGCCATAACCATAACTCATAACTCACCATTTACATATAGTAGTTCAAATGGCAATGTGCTGCAAACATTTGGTTATTTTACATGCAACAGGAACCGCCACAATTACACAACAGCAATTGCAACTGCAACATGCAATTAATAGGCCACAAGTGGCACGCATCTCCCCCACTTAATAACAAAAACAAAAAAGAACACTCTATCCGATGATCCGATGTTAGCAGCGGAAAACATTTTCAACGCACGCTTTTATTCAGATTTGGCAAAATGCAAAATTAAAAGCAAATCAAATCAATTGAAAAATTGGTTAACAACTTGCAACGGATGCTGCTGATGTTGCCTCCTGTTGCTGTTGCTGTTGCAACTGAGCAGCTGATGACTCTTTGCGCATTTGGGGATTGGTTTTGTGTGTGTGTGTGTTAGTGTGTGCTGGGGCAGCTTCTTGCATTTTTTAATGTATTTTTAAATAAGGAATTTAATAAGCACCTTGGCGGACCGTCGGACAACGACTCGAACGCAGACAACAACAAAACTCAACGAAGACGACAACAACGAAGACGGCAACGGCGACGACGACGACGATGTCGACAACGCAAAGTGGCCCAGACACACAAGGCCCAAAAAAAAAAAAAAAAAAAAAAAAAAAAAACAGAATAAAAAATATATCCAAAAAGACTGCAGGGCGAGAAGCAATTTTTGGTTATAAACACAGTACACCAAACAGTGGAAAAATAAGCAAATATGAAATACAAATTGTTTAAGCATTAAAATAATGTAAAAATATTGCTTATAAATGTGATGGAATTTTCAATGTTCTCTCTTTAAGTTTAGTTTGAAATTATAATCAAACCATCAAAAACGAATAATAAATTGAATGAATAATTGATTTATAGTTTTGACAATCTACAAGTATATATTATTTATATGATTCATATAAAAAATCTCAAAGTGATTCATACAAAAAATAGGAAAGACGCTTTCCAACACATTTTTTATACGTCTTCACGATAAATATAAAACAACAACAAAAAGGTATATATTTAGATTTTGAAAATTTATTTACTGCAAAAAGTCAGAAAATGTGTGTTGATTTTTTTGGGTCTAGAATTAATGCTCGATTAAACAAATTTACTATAAAGCAAATTAAATATATAACAGAAGAGAATTCAAAAAATGCAGAAAGTTTTTAATACGACTTTTAAAAGCTTTTTCCACTATTTTCATAAGTTTAAACACATTAAAAAATGCATGTTCAATTTTGTTTGAATTTTCTTCACTCTGTTTCATTTGATGCCATTGTTTCTTGGCCATTTCTTGGCAGTTGCAAAATCATGTTTTGAGGTGTTTTTGATACCTAATAAAAACAACAACACAACTCCGGCAAGAGGCACAAACTCCCTCTCTCCCTCTCTCTCTTGCGAACGAAATGCAACGAAAACGCGCCATGCACAAGGGTCAAGCGGAGATGGGGAAAAGTAAAGAGTGAGGCAGGGACTTAGGGTTGCCGTGGCTATAAGGGCAGTGAGCGCCGCAGTGGCCAACACACACACGAAATACGTTTGGACCCAGGTCGCCAACATACGTCATAGCCGTCGCGACGTCGACGTCGACGTCGAAGTTGGCTAGGACGCCGTACGGCGTCGTGTTTATTATAAAACAACAAATCATTCATTATAACCACTTGTGTGTACAGATACACATACACGTATACGTATGTATGTATTGGTATGTGCATATGAGAAAGTGGCGTAAACATGAAAAGAAACACAAGTTGCCAACGCCATGAAGATGCTTTTTTTGTTTATTGGGGGATATGGCCATCTATGGGTATGTGTGTGTGTGTGTGTGTGTGGATGTTGATGTCGTATTATATGCATATTTGCGTATTAGTTTGATTTTAATAATGATTTATTTATTATTAATAATTCATTGGTGGTGGGCTCCCTCACCAAGATCGCATTGGATTTGTAGTGTGTGCTGATTGCGATCAGATCTCTTTAGAGGCAGCCACCAAGAGAGATGCCAAGCAGCTTCTGCCAGTGCAAAAAAAAATAAGCTCGATCATCAGCCAGTTTGCCATTTGTATGGAGTTCGACTTGAGTTTCAAGTCCATGAATGGGCATAAGTAGTATCAGCCCAGCTGGGCTATTTCCTTATGTAAACGCAAGTTGTGGATGTGTGTGTGTGTAGGAAACGCATATTATAATGAGCTTCAATTAAGATAGAAATCTTCAAAAAAGCAAAAGAGACTAAGATTTATAGGTTCACAATTATGCAGTGACTACCTTGAGGCACTTGACTAAATGAACAAAAACTTCGAAAGACAGAGACTTCGTTTTATACCAGTTAACTAGTCAATAGCAAAGTCCAACTCAATCACATAACCTACAAAAAAAAAAAAACGTTGCTTGGAAAATTTGTTAAGAGTTTGCAGATCACATTTCATTTTATTTCTACGTTTAGTCAGCCAAATGAATCACCTTTATTTGAGTATGAAATTAATTATTCTTTTTTTTAGTTTTTTGTATATTTCTCAAACCAGTTTAATGGAAATAATTTTTGATTAATTTTTATGGCGGCAATACGAATAGCCTTATTTTATTACAAATATTTAAATATTTGTAGAAATGTTTAGTGTCTTACACTAACGATCATAAAACGAATATTTAAAATGAAAAATTTGTCATAGTTAATACATAAAATAATAGTTAGAAACTGATAACTATTGTTAGTTGTACCTTCAATAGATCATTATTTGTCTTCGTCTAGACTTTTCTTCTTCTCTTTTGAGTAAGAGCATTTTACAGACGACCAATTGTTGTCTTTGTTTCTTTCCACCCGTTGTCACTTTAATGCTATGTATGAACAGAAGCCCCCTGATGTTTGCCGAGGTTTTCGATTTTGTGATTTACGAGTTCCCGCCGCAAAACTGGGTAACTGTTATACCAGTTTAAATATTTGGTAAAAGCGAAACGATGTGATATATGCCAAAGCTTTTGCTTCACCAATGAGTTATAGACAAACTATGTTGATTAACGGCCGTACATTGAACTCAGCACTGAACTGGGCCTTAAAGAGCCCGCCACTGGCGCCTTATACAACAATACACCCAATTTTTGTTCAGGTCCGGTTGTGACCAGTAGGGACTCCTATCCCGCTCCCACTACCGTCTAAGCCCTACTACATTAATGTCAATTTAATGTTTCCTTAATGACTTCTTTCGTTGCAACTTGTTTGCCTCTTGCTTGGTGTTGTTGCTGTTGTTGTTGTTGTTGTTGTTGTTGCTGTAGTTCTTATCAGTTGCTGGTCAAACTTGTCGCTTGGCTTGGAAAGTGTTTATGCTAAATAGCTAACGAGTTTTAACCCACGAAAGTGAATTTCCAACCCAAAAGTCTGCAAGTCTAGCGACTTTAAATTTTGGGAGAGCTACTGCTTTTCTTAGCTATGATATGGTTATGATATTGGATAATATATATTACTACATATATATGTACAATGTATTTGCATATATTCTCTCCGGCTGAGATGTGCTCGATGTGCGTCGTCCATTTATTTGGGTCGGCAATTAAGATTTATATCAGCTGCCTTTTGATGGGGCAATAAAAAACGAGCAAAAGACGCTGCAGACAGAAGTGCAAACATAGTGCTGCCCCTCTTTTTCTCTCTCTCTGTCTCTTCCTCTTTCGCTTTCTCTTTGTCTATGTTGCAAGTAGCTCATTTATGCGGCTAGGTTTTTGTCAAGAGCGTGCGCCGCCTTTAAAAAGTCATAAAAATCAGCTTAATGCGCACTAAAAACAAAAAAAGGTGTGATATAAAAACAAAAAGAAAATGCACCCAGCGGGCCAAACGGGTTTTTTTTTGGGATAAAGGAGGCATGTTTTCGACTTGACGAACTGCTGCTTGCCACAGTTCAAGCCACAAACTAAAAATGTGTAATTTTCAGATGCTTGTAAACACTAACGTTACCCTCCCCCCACCCAACTTGCAACTGTCTGCCGACGCTACGGCGAGCCGCCGAGCCATTTGTTTGAATTTGTCTAAAGTGGCTGCCCTTTTTTTTTCAGACCCCTTTCCTCTCTCGCTTTAGTACAATTTTCATAATTTTCATTGCTCTTGATGCAAAAAAAGAAGCGTTTGTCAAATTTTCCGTTTACTTTTAGTTGGCGCCCGCTGCCACACCCCCTTAATTCCCCCCAACCCAGCATAGTTGTGTTGCCTTTTCTTTTTAATTTAATATTTTTCTTTGTTGTTTCTCTTTTTTTTTTTGGGAGAACACTGTGTGTGTCTGTGCTGTCTGCATCTGGCTGTCCGTCTGGGCGCACCCCCCCCCCCCCCCCTCCATGCCTCTTCTCTATCTTTATTTTTAGTGCCCTCTCTTTCTAGCGCTGTGTACTTTTCAGCTGGAAAATTACGTTTACTCAGGCGCCAGGCGCGCATATTTAAATACACACGTGTTTTATCGCTGCCATTAAATCATATTTTTATACTTTACCTTTTTGCGCTGTGCCACCTTAAACAACTTCCACATACCCCCTTCCTTCTCTAAAAACCCCCGATCCTCTTTTGGGGCGCGTTGGCATTTTGATTGTTTACATTTTGCACTTTCACAGCGTAAACAAACAACCGGCGCTAAATATTGTGAAAAACAAAAAATATAAATAAATAAAATAGAAATACGAAATCGAGACAGAAAAGTTGTCCCGTTTGAAGTGCATGCGCAAGAGGTAAGGGGCAAGGGGGATGAGTGGAAAAGTGGGTTGGTCTGCAATAGGTTTAGTTCAGGGTGCAGGCAAATCACTTCGTTTCTCGAACAAAATGTCAAGTGATTAAAGGTTATAGTTAAAAATGACACAAATAAATTGTAAATTCTCTTAATGAGAAGTGTAAATAATTATATTCTAAAAGTCATTTAAATTTAAGACATAAAATTTCGAGTATAACGTTTTAAAAGTTAAAAGTAACAATTTTTACGCTTCACTTAGTTTCCAGAAGAAACTACATTGGAATTTTGATCAACTTCAAATTAAAATGTCTATTTTGGTGGATTTTATGCTTCGATGATGTTGAAGTTGTTCAAACAAGTTGGACTAAAAGTCTTGTCTTACAATTAAATGATCAGCTAGTAAGTAGCATAGGTTAGAGATCAAACTAACGTGTCTTTAATCGGCTACTGTACAAACAGCACTTAGTTAGCCGCTTCTCTTGGCCCTCTTCTCAATCTGTGAATCTCTAGCAACTTGGCTGCACTCTGGCAAATGCAATAACAAAAGCAACAACAAAGCTTAGTTTCAATTTATACCCAAGTTAGCCCCAACAGAACACGTGCGGCTGCTTAAGCGTTAATACCTCATACGAAAGCTCACTTCCCTCACTGCCTGCATGCCCCTCGTGTCATATACTACTATCTGTGCTGTGTGTTGGAGAGTTAACAATTTTTTAGCATTTTTTAAACGTTTCTCTTCTCTGGTCTTTTACATTTTCAGGTAAGATAAGATCTGATTTAACACAATACGGCGGCATATCAACAGACATGGGTAAGAAAATTTCCACATTTTTTATTTGTTTACTCTTTTATTATATTACTTTTAATGCATTGGTGCAACGAAACTCTTTTTAATATCGTAGAGCTTGTCTACTAATAGTATAAATTAGTTAAAGCATTAGAAATGGTGTTGGTTACTGTAAGCTTTAAGCATCAATTGGGGCGTCAAATGCGCCAGCCCCACAAAGAAATGGATCGTGTGTGAAACTGATTGATAACTTGACTTCACGCAGTCTAGCAGCTGATTAAGCCTAGCAGCACGCAATGTGGTTAACGCAATAAATGTTGGCTTTAAAAACAACTCAAGTAGCTGCCTAACAATGTTGCAGCTAAGTTGCTGCAAGGCGGCAAGCTCTTTGGTCCAAAAGACACTGGAGGCGTTTCATTATTTTTTTTACTGGAACCTTTTGCAACTCAAGGTTATCAATCAGTGCGTCGTCGTCGTCGTCGTCGTCGTCGTTGTTGCTGCTACTTCTTAAAATCCAATTACTCGCAAAGATTGCCAGACTGACAGACTGACAGCGTGAGCAACTGAGCAAAGTCTGATCAGCGCTTGTTGTTTGTTGCAAGCAGCGCCGGCCTCCACTCTACTCCACTCAAATTACATGAATCGATGGCGCAAGGCATGGGTTGAGGCGCAAAATTATTGAGACACGCCACCCAGTCCGTTACCCCCTTACTCTGCCCCTCCCTCCCTGTTGCTTTGCTTATTATTTACAATATTCAATTGATTATCTCGTGCAAATCGGTAGCTAAACAATATTGGCACACGGACGCAACAAGTGGGCAGCTTTCAGCATAAAGCGTGAGCGTTTTTTCCTTTTTTCCTTCTAGATCCAAAGAGAGAGAGAAAGAGATTCTCCTTGGGCAAAAAAAAAGGCATCCTCAATGTGATGCTCCAATGCTATGGTGGGCAGCTCTAGATAAGATTAAAGAATTAGATTGAAACTGGCAGGCGAGATGCCACCGAAGAGAGGCTACCACTTTGGGAGTGTGAAATGAGTGGGAATTACGAGCTGCGATCTGTTGATTGGGATTCTAGTTAAGTAAGATACAATTATGAATGGTTTTTATGTAGATTTGATGCTTGGTTTTTACAATAAATCACGCCTCGTCATTTTCGGGCCACCTATAAAGCGTGGTTATGTCTATGTAAAAGGTTTCCCAGATAGTTCACTCCGTCAAGATAGTCCACAGTTTACCTTGTTTCATCAAACAAATTTTAGCTTTATTATTCATTTTTAATCCATTTACTTAATCATCATGAATAAATATCCTCCATGGCTATAGCTTTTCTGATATTTTGTGCCATGTAGGTAAAAATCGCATAATTTCGCTGTCACTTCTCACTCATTTCAAGCAAAACAGGAAAACAATCCAACCTGAACTCCAACGCGAAGTCAAAACACAGCAGGTAAACTGTTGGGAGAGGAGAGCAATGGGAGGATGGAGTGTATCCATTTAGTGGGCGTGGCCAGGCAATCGCAATGCTGCTGACATTGAACATGACATTTTCCCCCAAAGAGATAATTAAATTGCGGGCTTAATAGAATTAAATGCCGTGTTTGCATTTCAAAATCCAAAACGTGCCAAATGCCAATGGCCGTTAACCCTACCTCCCTCTTCAAACCACCCCTACTACCTACTACTACCACCATGCGTCCTGCTCTCCCTTTTGCCATCCCGAGTTCCGATGCGGTTCGCCAGTTTGGTCAAAAGCAGCCAACAACAACAACAACAACAACGAAAGAAAAAAGAGCACAAAAAATGTCAATTTGGACAAGTTTTGATAATTGCAGGCGCGGCCGAGTTGCCGAGTCGCCGAGTTCGCATTGTGGCAAGCAGAGCTACTGTGCTGCATGTTGCACGTACCACGAACTACACTGTGTGGCATGGTATGTGCGTGTGTTTTTGCTGCTGCTACTGCTGCTCCATGTTGCATGTTGCAGTTAATAATTATTGAAATGTGTGGCCGCCAGGAATTGTGCTCGTGCTCCTTGTGCTTCCTGCGCGGCTTCCGTCAGCTTCAGCGTCAGCGTCGGCAATGTTGCATGCATCGTTACCTTTAAGCTCTGTTTTAGTGGCTGCCGCTGCTGCTGCTGCTGCTGAGCAAAATACTAACAATGCTTGCATTTTCCCACCTTTTTCACATAACTTTTCAGTTGTTGTTTTTTCGCTTTTATTTTTTTGTTGCTTTTGCGTTTTGTCTTCGTCTTCGGCTGCCGTTGCCGTTGCCACTGGCAGGGTAAACAAGTCGGCCACTTGGCCAGGCAACTCGTTGCCACCCTCTTGCTCCCTCTCTGCCCTCTCTTCATACACTTACTATAGTATGTTTGTGTGTACACAACCCTCGCTCATATACACATGTCGATGTCTCGAACTTGTTACCACTTTGAAAGCGGTGTCGGCCTCCGTTTGGACTGGGCCTCTCCCTCCCCCCACTGTCATAAATTCATATTCAAATTGTTAATTGAATATTATTTGTTAAATTTGCAAGCATTAAATGTAAATGTCGGCTGGCTGGGCAAGTGTGGCGGGGGCGTGACCGCGGGCAGTTCGAAAATTCCTGCTTTGCATCTAGTTAATTAAATTTATGCGATTTTAACACATTCTTGGGTGGGCTATGGGAGAATTGTTTAACTGCTTTGAATTGAATTTGGTTTTGAAACGTTTCTGTGTCATTTTTTGTTGGGCGACCCCCCCAAAAAAAATTTGGTCACTGTACCAACGACCTCCATAATAATCCCCCCCAAGTGGCAACAAACGAAAAAACAACAACGAAAAAATGCATCGATGAACATAAACGAGCAAACTCGAGTTCTCTGTAGCAACAAATGTAATTGTGTATTTGTGTCCTTTGCGACTGTTTGTTGGCTGTTGTCCTTGTTGTCCTTGTCATGCTGTTGTTGTGCCATTTCCATAATTCATATTCATAGACACAACAGACAAACAAACCCACAAACAGAGGAGCTGTCGCGACTGCTAGCGTACCTGCACCTGCAATACGGATAAATGTCTGTCCTAACGGTCGAGAAAAAAGAACAAACCAAAAAAAAAGGAGCACACAAAAAAAAAGAATCTGCAAAGTGTAAATGCGGCCAAAGTGCAAAAATTTCACATATGCTTTTGGCCAAAAGGCAAAGAACCCAGACAAAAAAAAAGTATAAACCTTAAACGCAGAGTAAAACATTTCAGCATGGTTTAAAGAAAGATAGATTGTAAGAGATAGTTGTTTATGCATAATTTAAGCCTGATGACCTTAGTAATGCAAATAGAATACAGTACGACCTCGGTTAACGCAACCTAGCTCGGCAGATAATATATTATTTAGTGCCGAGAGAACAGCAGAGAACAGCAAAATCAACATGAATCATCATAATCAGTTACTGAGCTAAACTAAAGTAACTCATAGATACACACGCACAGTCCAACGTGTCACATTTGATTTTACGCATACAACAAGCACACACTTTGAAATTATTAACTGGGGATCATTTTGTGTGCTTTGGCAATGTGGCGAATGTCCTTCTGAATAGCAAACTGAAACTGAAATGGTACAAACACTTCATAAAATGGCACACGGCACTTTCGTTTTTACTGTTTCGCATCTGCAACACGTGGATGGACACATGGACAAGAGATGGATACAAAAAGAGAGACGGAAGAGGGATGTGTACTGCCAATAGAAGGAATGCCATATGTGAAAGTTGGGCAGCTGGGTTACAATTAATGAATTAGTAATCTCGACTTTATAGCTTTAATGAACACTTGGACACAAACTTCGTAGTTGAAGAGTTGATGGTTTATGCAATTTGGGCTAATATATATTTTCTTTAAATGCTTGTTCTATCTGCCAACTAAAAGTCAAAACAATAACATCTATCACCATTCTATACTATTTGATAATTCATTTTTATTCAAATCATTCTCTTGAGAGTTTTTTTTCATGGTATCGAATTGTCTTTTACGACCCTTTGTATGAGTGTTTCGTTGACTTCACTTAGGGAATTCATTGTGCATTCATTAAAAGCATTAATACCTTTGAATCATTGATTATTTTCGTTGTTGTAATTATATATGTATGTGCCACACTGGTGGCCTGGTCAACCAGTGCCTTTTGAGCATTGCATTCGCTTCATTTGTTTACGGCTCCTAATGAATGGTTGCACTTGTAGTACTCTACGCGTATTATCCGTGCAAGTATCTTTAGAGTGCGACGACACTCCTACTTTTGTTTGTGTAAATGTTATGCAATCGGCGGCCATTTGTATTTCTCATATCAGTGTAACTGGTAATTGTGGCATTAGAACTGCAATTACGAACGTACGAGATAATCCATTATTTGCTCAGTGAACAAAACACAATTTGTCTGTCGGATAAGAAATCAACGTTGAAAATGCACTTGCTTGGTATACATTCTTTTTGCCCTGTCGACGCAGCAATTAGTCAATTAATTGCAAATTTATTAACCGCCAAAAAGCAATTTGCTTCACATCAAAATATTAGCACACACACCCGCGAGAATTTGCAAAATGCCGGCGGTAAATCGAAGCCGAAACTGAAACTCCGACTGAAATTGGGTCTCTCTCTCTTTGATAGCGATTGCGATAGGCCTTAAAATAAATAGCCAGCGATACTGTCGATGACTGCTTGGTTGTTGGTAGCCGGTAGAGAGAGATCAGTTCACGTTCTCGGTCTGTCGGCGGTCAGATGGCAAATGAAGGAATTCCACAATATTGTTAACTTTCGGTTTCACGGTGGATATTTCATTGAACGTGTGTGTGTGTGTGTTGTATATGAATTTTTTGCAGGGAAGTTTGCTTAGCTCTCGAAGCTGAAGCTTACCGAACAAAAAAAGAAAGAAATAATTTATGAGTTCAGGCAGCGGGTTCAGCCCCTTGGCAGCGGAAGTGCGTGAGTCTGTTGCTGTTTTTTGTGTATCTTGCAGATACGAATCGCAGCTACTGCTAGCCAAATTTTCTAGGTCAGTTTTAGATACATAAATAAATATATATGACTTTTGTGCATGTCGTGCAGTGGCAACCGTCGGCTTGTTTTTCTGCCCATAAATTTCCAGCTCAAATTCTAAATAATATTTTGTTTCAAGTTATCAAATGTTCCACGTGCTCTTGCGCTTTCTCGCTCTCTCTTCCTCTCTTTCTCTCCCTTTCTCACTCTCCTAATGTGCGTGCTAATGTTTAATAACGCTCCAAAGCCCAAAAACCTGATTTTTTTTGGGGAGCCGCGGCCATCATGGCAAAAGAGCTAAACAGCTGATCACTGATCACACACGAAAAAACAAACACGTCATGTCACCGCCATGTCCGCTAGCCAAGTGCAGAGGCCATCAGTCACAGCTCAACTGTGCAACCTGTCTATAATGCTATCTTCAGCTGCAGTATATGTGTATCTGTGTGCGAACCCATTTTGAATTACAGGTACAGAAGTACAGGAACACAGAAAGAAAACATGAAATCAAAACTATACAAAACACAAATATCACCTAAGCAACAATAACAACTTTGGCTTTGCTGAGAGCACAGGTATGCTTTGCTACACTCTCCCTCTCTCAGTTACGGTTCCTCTCTTTCGCGCACGTTCTTAGTCTCTCTCGCTCCATCCCTCTCTTTTGCTCTCTGTGTGAGGTGATTGATCATCGTTTTTTTTTTCGCTCAGCAACAGCCGGTTTTCTTTTAATTTATGTGCGCTCAGCGTTGCGACTGAATGAATCTCACCTTTAATATTAATTCGAATTGGAACATTTGTGTTGGCTAGTTGGATTCTCGTTGATCGTAAACGATATTCGCAACGAACTCTGTTTGGAGTTGCGTTTGATGTTAGAAGGAAGATCGAAGCAAGGTTCAAAAGTGTTATACAAGGGCAATTTACACCTGGATCAAATTCAACCTCTAAGATAATCTGATTTGTTCATTTGGTTATGACAACGAATTTGTAGCAGCCAGCTTTTGGTTGCGATCAATAAACGATAGATTTTCAAGAGTCAAACAGAATAACAGTTAAATTCTGTTACAAAGTGAAAATGAAATTTATGAGCAAAATCTCTAAAATTTGTGTATTAATTAAAATATTGCAGTCTCGACTTTATCGAAATCTATTATATTTAATTTTTTGATATTATGATTAGATTTTATTTGTTGAATTATATGTTCATAGCATAAGTATATGAAAAAACTTGTAAGAAGCGGTTTCAACTTCTAGAGATAAATTCACATCGCATAGCAAAACGCATTTTTCAGTTAGCAACCACTGTCGAAACGACATTCCAAAACGTTTTTAAGAGATCAAACGAACTAAGATGCGACACAGCACAGCTAATCGAAATGGTTTTTGTTTCCAATCTCAATTGATGATCTTTTAACGAGCGACCATAAAAATTATGCAACTTTTCAGCCAGCAACTACAAAATGGTGCCCACATGGGCAACAACTACTACAATGAGAACAGCTGACATGCAGTACTATTTCCTTTGTCACCAAGCGAAAGAGAAAGAGAACAAAAGAGAGAGAGAGAGAGAGCGAGAGAGGCAATAAATCTTGAGCATATTAACATGGACGTGCGATGAAAGTGCTAGCCAAATATGTCATTGTCAGTGTTTGGCTTTGTGACTTGGGCACTTGGGATTTGAATCGGGACAGGGGTAGAGTTAGGGGTAGGGGGTAGGGGTAGGGGAATGAAGTACGAGGGCTTGTCGAATTTCCGCCTCTGCGGCTACCACATGCGAGTGTATTGACACCTGAGTCCTGACCAAAACCCAAACAGAATCGAAGCCAAAGTCTCTGGCGCCAATATCTGCTGCTGATGTTTTTGTTGTTGTTGTTGTTGTTGGTATTGCAAATGAGGTAAAATAAAAAGAAAGTGTCAGCAGTCTTCCAGAGAGACAAGGAGAGAGAGAGAGAGGCTACGAGGGCCTTTGGAACAGGTACAAAACCAAATGGTTAAAATACCTCCAACACTTTCCAATGAATTCGTTTAAGCATAAATCACTGTTTGGATGCCTAACTAAAATACGTGTGAGTGTCAGTTCTTAAGTGTGTGTGTGTGTGTGTGTGTGTGTGCTGATAACCAACTGAGGAGTCAAGCATTTTACAAGCTGTTGCTGCTTATCGTGCATTTGAATTGGTAGACAACGCATTTGATTTTTTATTTATACTTTTATACAATATAAAAATTCTCTCTACGTCACACACAACATGACAACATTTTGGGCGTGAACACACCAACACACACACACTCACTCATACAACAAACATGGCTCAAAAGGCAGCAGCAGCAGCATCGTCGTCTTCCGTGGTGACAGCGCACATAAATCTCTGTAACATGACACTTTTGGCAATGGAAATAAAATATGGCATACGGCGCACCAAAATGTCGCACCAAAACTCAGGCAACAACAACACCAACAACAACAACTCAACAACAGCAGCAACTACAACATTTGATTCCATATAATTTTTATTTTTATTTTTTTTGGCACTTGGCTACACTTTTTGGCCCACTGCGGCCCACTGTGCCATTTGAGATGCGGCTCATGCCGCAGACCGCATTCAGCTAATTACAAATTAAATTACAATGGTCAAGTCGCCAGCAGTTGCACTCAGCCTAAAGTTAGCCAATGACACGAGCTGAAACTAAAATGATAAACAGCCAAAAGTCTGAATAAATATGTATATTCATATGTATATATTGAGCTTCAGGCAGACTGGTTTATTAGGTTTAAGTATTATTTTTAAGCGGTTATTAAATTTAATAAATTTAAGCTGACGGCTCAACGTTGCTCGTGCATATTTATTTATTTATTACCCACAAAATAAATCTAAGCATTAACAAAGATAAATTGAGAGATATTTTATTAACATTTTATTCAATAATCGCTAGCTTTACAATCAACTTTCAAATTAATTATTATTTTTCAGGTTAGTTTTTCGTTACTTTAACCGGTTCAATCTTAACTTTAAAGCTAAAAAGCACTGCAATTAACAATCAGTTGATGACTTTGAATTGATGTACATGACAAACGATATATATACATATATATATATATATATATATATACAGTACGACCTCGGTTAACGCAACCCTCGTTACACGCAACTCCTCGATTATTGCAACACCCGAATTCTTAACATTGTTGACTCTGTTAACGCAACTTTAAAAAAAAATTACCTTACTTAACGCAACTTCCTAAGGAAAAGTATGTTTTAGTTCGGTTTTACCACTTTTCTTTCGTTCTCTTTTTGTTTTTTTTTACATGCTTGCGAAAATGATAATATGGAGAAATCATTGTACGCGTGGTTTCTAAAACAAAGAGAGCGTAATTTTCCCATTTCTAAAGAAATTGTAAAAAAGTACAGACCCGAATTTCTCAATTTTTTAAAAAATAGTTAAAACAATATGAAATTCTTGCTTTAAACAAAGTCTTATTCGATAAAATTTAATTTTAAAGGTAAGCGAAGGCATCTTTTATTTAAAAAGGTCGCGTGGCCACCAGAAAATTGCACCTCAGTTTTCGCAACCACCTCAGTTTTCGCAACTGGCCAAATTTTAATAGGTTGCGTTAACCGAGGTCGTACTGTATATATATTTTCAATGGATAATTAGAATATATGTAAATTACACATTGTGAACTTTAATCAGCACTTTAAGCTAGATTCGGCAATATTTGAGTTTGTTTTTCTATCAAAATAGTATTTTGCTAAAATGATGAATTTTTCACAGCACTTTAAGCAAGTGTCATTTGTAAACTATGTGCGATTTCTGCCTCTGATGGCGATGCTGTCACTTGCTGCTGTCATTTTCACTTCGTTTTCATGTGTCACTTGGCGCGCCTGCGCACGCCTGCCAGCCCAGTGTAGTCTCTCTCTCTCTCTCTCTTGTCCCCTCTCATCCTACTCTGTCTCCTTGTAATAAAGCAAAACGGCTGCGCATGCGCTCAAGTCACTCAGCAACCAACAAACAGCACGAACAACAGCAGCAACAACAGCAACACCAGCAACAACAACAACAGCAATAAGAAGCAAGTAAAGCCGGCTGACTCTGTCAGATTTTGTGAGTGTCACTTGGCTGCTTTGTTGTTGTTGTTGTTGCTGGAACTTGGGGATCTTGCGAGTCTTTGTGGTGTTATCTGTCCCGTCTGACCGTCTTCAGTTTCGTTTGGTCATCTCGCTGTTTGGCTGCATTCCTCGCCTCGCACACAACACGCAAAATCTGCGCGCTTGCGTATAAAACTGTTAACTAACTCAATTTTGTAGCTGTCAGTTGGTTCCTGTTCACTACACCTTTATCTCCTTTTCCTTCTCCTTTGCTGCTCTGCTTGGTTGGTTAGTTGGAGAGTTCAGCATGGGTTAATGAGTTGCTGTTGTTGTCGCCTTGTGTTGTTGCTATTGCTGTTGCTGGCGTGCCGCTTACATATGTCACAACAAATTGCTAACCGTTGTGCGAGGCGTGCTCATAAACAAAATCACTTGACCTTCGCATTGAAAACATTTGCATTAAAGTGCTAACAACAAAAGTCTCATAAGAAATAGCATAAGAATTTGTATCAATTTTATACTAGTTAAAAATACATAAAACATTTTTCTAACTATGTTTACAATCCCTCACTCTAGCGAATATTTATGCATTATGCATAACATACCGCTTAATCCCCTTTGGTCAACCAAATATTTGCGACAACTTTGTGACAGTTGCGTGCGTGACACGACAAACGGACTCACGGATGCACGCGCTCATGTCTGTCACACAAATGTCACTTAAACTTGCAGAAACTCGTCGCACGCATTGCAATTTCATAACTTTATTAAGCATGTATGCGAGACGTGTGCGGTGGGAGAGGGGCCTTAGTGGAGGCAGTGTGAAAGAGGAATACTCACATTTTTTAATGCCTGTCACGTTTTGCGATCTAAACGCCAGGCAAACAACCAAAGCTGGGTTCGGAGTCGAGGAGAGAATGAGTCGAAGTCTAAATAGGCGCTAGTTCAGCGCCGCCAAGGAAGCCAAATGATATAGAGTTGGCAATTCAATCATTTAATGCCATGGCCCAAATTGGGCCATCAACATTAGAGCCGGAAAATTGCAGACTTGCACCCCCCTCTCTCTTTCTCTCTTTTCCTTCTTTCCCCATTGTTGCCATGCGACTTGTGTCATTTCTTGACAATTTCTTTACATATTTTCTGTTGTTATTGTAGTTTTTGTGTTTTATACTCGTATGTACTTTCGTTTGTTTGTGTCACTTGGCAGTTGCTGGGCGCAATGACAACAACAACACCAACAACATGGGGAGTGCAGCGAACCACGCGGTAATTCTACAATGAAAGCGTTTCGCACACACGCACACATGTAACTGTTTGTGTGTATGTGTACGAACAAAACTTGCGGCAATAAATTTGAAACGGATCACATAAATCACATTCAAGTGAAGCTTAACACACGCGCCCAACTAGAAGAGGCACAAATACAAGCCCAGTAAGATATATATCTATGTATATATATGTATATTTAAACAAACATACATATGCTATAAGCTGCTCACATACATATAAACGAGCTGGGGCATAGAAAACATTTATTCCAATTCCTAAACGGCATGAAAATAGGTTTTATTTCCTTCGAGGGAAGCACGAGAATTTCTTGCACTGCTTGCTTTTAAACTGCTTGTCAGCTGCATAGTAAATTTGTTTGGAAAAGTACTTTTGAAATTATAATAATTTATTATGCACATTTTTAATTGTCTTGTCCAAAAAATATATACATGTGGAGTAGTTGTAATGAACAAGAAATGTGCTAAAAATATCCCAACTCAATTAATAACAGCCCCAACAAGCGAGCATTTAGTTTAAAGTTACCTCAAGCTTAACTAACCTGGCCAAATATGCTGTTTGGCCAAGTAAAAGTTTTTAGCGCGCCAAATTAACTAAACGGTTAAAGCAACAACTGCAAATTGCCAACAAATTCACAGATCATAAAGTTGACGCTGCAACAAGACACAAACCAGCAACAACAACAACAAGGAAGCATCATTTCATTTGAAGAACTTTGGCATTTGAACTTGACATTTAGCACACGGTTCGGGGACTTCTTTGAAAACAATTGCAGGCCACACACACAAAAACACACACACACAGTAACATACACACATATACAGTTGCAATGCACTTTTGGCATTCCTTTGCTGTCTGCCATGGAATGCCAGGACACACCAAACAGCAGCAGCAACAACAACGACAACAACAGCATCAACTATCAATGGGATTCCAACTAGAATGAAACAGTTGCAAAGTGTGAGCGAGAGAGCGCACATAATGTCTGCAACCCTCTGCAACAGTTCAACAAAAAAGGGGATGAGTGTTGACCCACACACACACACACATACAGAGAGAGAGAGAGAGAGTGCAGACAGACGGCCATTGCAGCACCTGTCGGCCATGCCACAGACTTGTGTGTTTGTATGTGTTGCATATGTGTGTGTTTGCCCTCCGGATTTTGCACCATTAACAATATGGTTGGCTACGCTGCGGCACGCTCGCCTTATTGAGGAAATGAGGCACAAATGTCATGTACGTTTTGGCAAAACCCACCCTCCCCCCTACCACCACCGCCAAAAAGATGGGGTTGGGTTGAGCTTAATGCAGCGCCATTGATTTGCTTATAAATTAACCCATTGACAAATGAAAAATATTGTCTGTTAATTGATCAATGTGTATGCACAGGGAGTATGCACAGTTGTTGTTGTTGCCCCTTTTAGGGGGGCTCTACTGTATGTATGTGTATGTTTGTGCACTGCAGCTAAAATTTAATTAGATGCATTATTTGTATTTGTATGCGGCAAATGCATTTTGGTCAGATATAGCCAAATGCATAAATGTATGTATGTATGTATGTATGTAGAGGGTGTGGCCGCACTCACCATCTGCATTGCGTGTGAATCACACACACACACACGTACAACACACGTACAGCACACACTCGACATCGTATTTCATGTCGTACGTGCAAAATTTATTGTTATTGAAATACAATTGCAAAATTAACTGTCAAAGTGTGCGACCCATCGTCAATTTACTTCTACGCCATATGCTCTATACACGACTGTGTGTGTGTGTGTGTGTGTGTTTAAGTCGCATGTGTTCTTAATTAGTTGATTTGAGCAATGCGCACATTGTCTTTAAACAATATTAACTTTAGGTTCAAGAATATTTCACATTATTCAAGTAATTCTCTCTATGTTTATGCCGCCAAAAGAGTCCTCGACTCACAGCCACATTGACCAAGCCGACGTTGCAAATAACATGCTCACCTTCCCCCACCACCATTTCGAATGCCAACCCTTCACTCTCCACACTCCGCTCGGACTTACCCTTTATTTACACCGCTAAACGAGCTTTGCATATTTACTGTACTAGCAACAGACATTTTACGATATATTGAGAATTATTTGCAATATATTTGGGCGATACATGGGTGGCTGAAGGGCAGCGACGGGGAGGTGGTAGAGGTAACAGCAACAGCAGCAGCAACAAGGACGACAAATGTTCCAACGACAGCAGCAGTAGCAACAACAACAACTCGTGCAACAACAACAAGTGCAGTTCAGTGCAAATGCAGGCAGAAAGCTTCTAATTCCGGCACTGAAACCATAAGTCTTTGCCGCATTGTACACACACACACACACACACAACAACACACAGAGACTATAACACACGAGCACATGTGAACACATACATAAGTAGGCGACTGTAAACTCTATCTTTGTGTTGACACGACAGCCCAGTAGGAAATTTAGCATATGAACTTGATAGAGTATGTTGGAATAGTTGCAAACAATGTGAAATAACAGCTGTTAGTTAGAGATCAAAGAGTTTGAAAAACAAAAAAAAAACATTGGAAAAGATGTTTAAGAATGACTTTAGCATGAGATGATGAAAGACGAAAGACTTAAAAGGCTATAACGAATATATTATTTATATCATGACATGGTGTAAAAGATGTAAAATTACTTTGTATAATAAGATGATATCAAAAAGATTTAAAAAAAAAATGTTTATTTGGGAAAACTTTCTTTTTGGCATGTATTGAAAATGAGTTAAAATGGATTTTGCAATGAATGCTGTATAAAGTTTGTTCTAATACTAGTTATAAAGTATTTAATAAACAATTATTAAGCTATACTTCTTCTTCTTCTTCTTCTTAAATATCATGCATTTTCTTCGACGCAAATTTCCCGCTGGGCTTTTGAGCTAACGCTTAGAGCAAACTCTTGCATCGTCTTAATAAGTTAAGTTCGATACACAAGTTTCGGCATACACAATAAATATCGAGGACTTATTTTTCTGTTTTCCAAAGATTTTGTTTAATTTACGTAAATTTGCATAAGATACAATTGCAAGTCCATGGCCTCTGCCTGCACTCTCTAAATTTGTGCGAAAATTGAGCCAAAGTTCAACCAAAAAAAAAATAAAAACGAAACTACAACAGCAAAAAAAAACAGCCATAGAGTTTATTGCTTTTGGCCTGGGCTGTTTGCTGGGGGCTAAATTTGAATTCAGCTCAAATTGAAAGTTAGCAAAAAGCAACCAACAAACACATATACATATAGATATGTGCAGAGTAATACTGCCTTTGCTGCCCTTGAACCCCTCTCCTGTTCAGTAGTCGATATTTATGCCTTTTCGAATGCAGCTCAGCTTTAATTTAAATGGATTTCTCTGGCATGGCAACCATGGCAGACATATGGCAGCATTCGCAATTCCCAGTCAAGGAGTAAGTGCAAGAGGCGGGCGCAAGGATTGACTCTCGACTCTCTCGCGTTGGGGCAGCTGGGGCAGGGAAGAGTAGTCTGTCCAGCAACTGAGCTGAGGATTGATTGTGCTTGTTGATATTTTGTCAAATAACGCAAATAAATACACAATTACACACTCAAGTGAATCCAAGGGAGGGCTCACAAAACGAGTTAAAATTTGTGGGGTTAAATGTGCTATGCTGCAGAAGGGGGGAGGGGGGTCGGTCTCTGTATGCCATCTATCGCCCACTTGCCTCCCACTGACCCTGCTCTGGCTAGCTGCCTGGACGCACACCGGTTGGCCACACTCTCTCTCTCTCTCTCTTTCTCCTCCTTTGTTATCCTTGTTTAAAGGATTTTCATTTGTTTAAATGTGCTTTATCGAAAATGGCCAAATGGTAGTGACATGAAATTTATTTAAGCCCGCTACAGTGGTACAAAATATGTTGATTTCGAATACAAGTTAAACAGCTCGTTAGATGATTGGAATATTTACTTTGCTTTACTTTTTATCCAAGCATTAAATTTTTCCACGCCCAAATACGCAATTCTTAGGTAAAAACGAAAACTAGAAAATGGTTTACATGCCAAAAACTTAAGAAACAATCTGTAATAAAAATCTTTGCCCGCTTTGAAGAGGATGAAATGAACAACAAGTATTTTAAAAGTTTTTTTTACATTTGCAACCACTGTGCGGCGACATTTGACTTTGTCATTGTTGCTGTTGTTGTTTTTGTTACTGTTTTTTCACCACACGCCCGTAAATTCCAATGTAAAATGTTGCATTTATCTTGTAAAAATAATAAATCCAACAAAGGGACTTTACTCTCTCACGCTTGGCAGCACACAGGGGGTGGTTGGGGGTTGGTGATAAGATAGAAGGAGAAAAGTTGTATAAGGGGGAATGACTATTGTTAGCTAATAGCCCAATGGCCAGAAAAAAATGCGTAGATTAAGCTAATTTTATAAACAGTCAAATTAGATGGCGTTTTTAACCCTTGAAACAGAAGCGGGGAGCTGAGGGATGCTACGAAATAAAATGCATTAAAATTAAAAAAAATATTAACGGAACACTGGCATTAATTAAATTTATTTATTTACTGCTGAAGTTTCATTGGCGCAAATCCCGAACTGAGGCTCTGTGTGATAAATTTTTAGTCGAATGTGAAAATTTGTGTGTGCATTTTGGCGCATGCAGTTTATGCAAACAAACAAACATAGACACACACACAAACACACACACACACACAGACGTACAGCTCGTATGTCAAGCAAGGATTTTCATTATAAAATATATCTTCAGTCTGCGAGCCAAACGAATATGGAAATGCAGTCAAAACAAAACAAGAACAAAAGTCGTAAAAGAGTTTACAATTTATTTTAAAATAAAAGTATCTCGTGTGACAAATAGTGTGAGATATGTTTTTTGCGCACTGTGCAACCAACCAACACAAACACAGAAAATCTACATTCACCGCCCACTCTTAACTCCCCTCTCGGCAAGCTAACACTAAAATGCGACATGTGACGCAGCGCCGCTGATTTATTTGCATACGAAAGCGCAGACGTGCATAAAAAATAGCAAACAACAACAACAAACACAACTAACTGCATATGTAACGCCCATTTTTGACGCCAGCTTTTGAGAAGTTGGCTGTGGGGCTGCTTGCAGTTGCCAAATGAAGTTGAGAAAGGTGTGGGAAATATATATACAGATTTGAAAGTCAATAAAAAATAGATTTTAAAATCATAAAACAAAATGTTTTGATGGGAAAAAAGTTAACAAAATTTTTAGTTTATAAAATATTTAAAATCAAACAATAGCAAGTTAAGTTCAACACTTTCTTATACCAAAGAACAAATTCCAATTTACATTCCACCCAACTCAGAGCTGCTCACAAATTATTCCAAACTCAAGTATCTATAAGATTGCCTTGAAGAAGATGCTTTCAAATTGCCACCCACACTTAAGTACTTGACCCAACGCCTGAATAGAAAAAAACACTTTATTTAGTCTTCCGTAGATGCAGCCCCCTCTTCGACCCATTATCATCATCATCTACACAATTCATCATGCTGCGCCATTTTGCGTTGCGTCAAGTTGCATTTAGTTGTTATTTATGCAAATTTTGCATGTTTCAACTTTTTGCCAAGTGCGTCGAGTCGTTTTCGATTATTTAGAACTTTAGAGGCGAAATTTAGTAGAGTAGGGACAGACTGAAGGGCGGGAGGAACTTCTCTTTTAATGCGCGCACCTGACGCGCTTCAATGTCTTACTGCCTCAGCTCCTTACGAGCACCTGGATTACGGATTACGGCTAGAGACGCTGACGGAGACGGAGACTGAGACTGTTCTGTGTGCTGTATGGCGTGCTGTGCGCATAATTTTGTGCGCTGCTGTTAGGACAAATAAATTGTAGACGGCTAAAGTTATTAGATTAGCATTAGGGACAAGAGGCAGAGAGTCCCTGTTGTTATTGTTTTGTATGTGTGTGTGTGTGTGTGTGTGTTCGCTAAGCTTAAAATTATGATTTAGCCAATGTTATTTACATGCATATAGAGGAAATTGAGAATGCCGCCAACTTGGCCCCAAAATTTATGAAAAGTTGCCGCACTTTCAGTGCCAGTCAAGTGCTTTTTATAGTAGTGCCCCTCTCTCTCTCCGAAAGCTCGGAAATTATTAGCCAACCAGGTGGATACTTTGGTTTGACAGTGCTGAAAAACGTTTTTGTCTTTGTTACATTTTTGGTTTGTTTAAATAACTTATGTGGAAATTTTCAATCAAAAACCATTCAATATAATTAAATGTTCATAAAACCGTAAACAAATAGATAAATATTTTGTTATTTCAATTTATAAAATTGTTGAAACTCTTTTTTTTAAATCATTTGATTTATTTTATTTTATTTAAATAACATTTTTATTGTTGTTTTATTCATCCCTTATAATTTGCTTGATTTTCTTAAGGAATTATCATACAACTTTTGAATTGAATTAATCTTTTTGTATAATTATCTAATAATAATGTTTTAGTTAATTACTTTTCCTTTGGTTTAAGCTCACATATTTCCTTTCATACTAACACACAAACATTGAGGCACATTTTACAATTTAAGCAAATCATACTAAAAACTGTCTTTTTCTATTATTTTTCAGGTAAGAGATACTCAGAATCTCTTGCGGGATCACTTCTACCAGACTGGCTAGGTAAGTGCGATTTTTATTATATATTATTTTGTTAAGCTTTTACTTTACGGAAATATTTTGATTTGATTTTTGTCTTAAATTTATTTTGCGATTTATTTTTTTTATACAATTTTAAGCGATTTCCATTTTGATTTTGTTGTTAAATTTTGTATTAGTTGCTCTCCAAAACTGCAGCGCTCAGATATATTTGAATTTTGTTTTCAAAGAGTGCTCAAAAAAACAAAAAAACCCCCCAAAATCCCAATTGGAAATAAAACTTTAAGCAGCCGAAATCTAAAATCCGTTTCAATCCGTTACCAAAAAAAAAAAAAATTCGTTCATTTGATCCATCAGAAAACCGTTCAAAAATGCTTCTTCAATACTTGTGTTTTTGATTTTGTATTTTGTTGTTGATGTTGTTGTTGTTGCTGCATATTGCATCCTCTTCATTTGTGTCCAGTGTGTCAGTCAAAGGAGCGCGCCCCACAGTCCCCCAAAGAGAGGTAAACACAAATCAAATATACTCAAAAAATTGTAAATGTTGTGTGCATTTGCCGAACATTTTTTCTTCTTCTTGTATATACATACATACAAATATATACATATATACTGTAAATAATGTTTAGCATGTGCATGTTCCAAGAGAGAGAGAGAGAGACAGAGAATGAGAAAGAGTGAAACAGCAAATGTTTTTTGCGAGTTATGAATTCAACAGTATAATATGTGAAATTATCAGCTCATAAAACTTGCCAAATAATTGGCAATTATTCAGTTTGTCAACTAGCAAACACACACACACTTATACATTTACAGACGATTGCTTGAAAAGGTATTTTTGGTTTGCAGACAATTAAAACCGCCCACAAAACGGGTGAACTTTTCTTTGGTTTGTACTAAAAGTATCACTTGGCACGCAAAAGAAAAGCGAGCGAGAAAATTGGCGAAAGAGCCACAATTTACAAAGCGTATCATTTAGTTAGCAATTTTTCAGCATGCTGCACTTAACAGTAAACGCTTTAAAGGCACGCAGCGTCAGCTGCACCACCCAAACCACCACCCAAAACACCACTCGCATGTAATCTATAGCACACTCATATGTATGTATATGCCGCAACCAATTAAATGCAATTGAGATAACAACACTCGAGACTTTCGTATGAAACAAGTGCAAACAATTTGAAATTGTTAATTGTTGTTAATTTTGTGTGTTTTTAGTTGTGTTAACCAGGCCCAAAGTGTTTTGTTAGTGTGTCAGTGTCAGAAACTGTAAGTGGGGCTAGAATTGTCCCAGCTCCCCTCGAATAGCTGCAACCTTTGCAGTTTTGCGTCTTGTCTAAATGTTGTTTGTTTATTGGCAATTTATACAAACGCATAAATTACTAACACACACACACACTCACATTACTGAGCTACTGACAAGCCAAAAAAAAAAAAAACATAATAATGCATAAACAAAGTTTTGCTCACTAAATGCCACTTGCCAATCGTAATCAATTCTCATATGGCTTGCGTCTGTGTGGGTCGATAACAAAAAAAAGGACCAAAAAACACACACACGCACACGCAAAGAGTCTGTCGCAGACAAACAGACTCAAGTCAACATCAATTCAGCATCCGTATCCGTATCTTTATCTGTATCTGCACCCCGTAAACGAAACGACGGCGCATAAATATTTATCTGAATTGTTGAAATCTTCGAATGCAGAAAACGTAAAATCCATTTGAAAATTAATAAAGAGCCCATACAAATATACTTACTTACTTACTGTTATGTTAGTGCTGTTTGTGTGCATATAAATAAATGTGGTTACAATTGAAAGATTGGCTGAGAGCGAAGATTGTGGTAAGAAACGTGGCCTAGGGTGAGTGCTTCACTGGAATGAAATTAAATTGATTAAAATGATTGTTTGTCCCTGCTAATGTTTCTATGTACTTGTCTGGGGGTAAAAAAGTTATGAGAGAATGTTCTTATTTTGATTCTCCTTCCTTATAAAGCATATATATATATTGCATGCACCCAACAAAATATATCTCAATATCTATAAGTAAAATAAACACACTTAAAAGAAAAATCCCAAACACCTATATCAATATTATTATACTCTGATGCCGATTTCTCTTCATGTACAAATATATATATATATACAAATCTTTAGCAAAATCTATTTAATATATTGTTATAATTGCTATTTTTAATATGCGGATTGTTAAACAGCAAATATACAAAGATACTTCGAATAATTTATATGTTTTTCTTCCTTTACATACTTTTAAGTGCATAATTAAAACAATATTTATTTTAGACCAATTAAACTAGTTTAAAGCTTTTAAAGACTTGTCAACAAGATTGTAAATCGATTGAATAATTAAAAATCAAACAAGCGCCATAATCATAAGTATTATCAACTGTCTTTTCCTATTTCCTTAAGCAAATTATGTTTAAATATATGAAATTCTATCACAAGATCAGAGTTTTTTGTGTTTCTTGTGGTCTTGTGGCCATATGTTTGCACACACGGGAACTGGGAAGTTAGACAATTTGTAATTACAACACTGCGGCTATTTATGGAACAATAAGAAGAAGAGCAAATGTCTCGTATCTTGTCGGGCCGTCGGAAGATATAGTTTGGGGGAGCTGGCCATTCACAATAAGAGCATAATAATGTGCAATAAACAATCTAAATTTGTTGAGCTGTTGATAAAGTTTGGCGCCACTTTGTGGGTGAAAAAAAAAAAGCAACAACATGAAACAAAGCAATTGGTGAAACGACCAGCCACCGATCCCCCCCTCCTGTTTAGCTGTTACTAGCCATAGCTTTGAAGTGGAAAATAATTTAATAAGCGTGTGCCAAATTGTGTTCAATGTTTACTTTGAATTTTTATGTCATAATCAAGTTTACTTTGGACTCTGAAGCTAATGTTCTCTTGGGAAACAATAATAAGAAAAAAAAAACTTGATCGAATTTCCGGTTGTATTTGTGTTTTTAGTTTTCTACCTGTTTGTTATAACGATAAACAATTTTCAAAATTATCAGTTCGTTGTTGACATTTGACCATTTGCAGGTGAAACTAGCACAACGATCCAAGTAAATAGTCGACAATTGTGCTTGGGTTGTGTGTGTGTGTGTGTGTGTGGGTTCAGTTGTAAACACACACATGCACACATACATATGTCGCTAAACAACGCAATGTCCGTGTATCCATTTTAATTGCCCCTTCGAGAAGCTTGGCAAATTAGTTAATTGGCGGCCAGTTTATTGTGGGGACGCTTCTAAGTGGCAAGCTGAAGTACTTTACTAAAAGACAATCTAAACGAGCTCACCAGAGAACTGCATGCACATAAATATACATTTATGTGTGTATGTGTATGTGTGACATATCAACTAAGTGTTGTACTTTACTCATATATCATAGTTTATCTTAACCTTCTAATATTTCATATTTCTTTTGTAAAACTTGTTATTGAACACTTCTTAGCTTTTTGACAAACGAAGTTCAATTTCAATGAATGATTTGCGACAGAAATGCAATACAGTCGAACTTCCATGCAACGAACTTCCGTACAACGAAGTCAGAACTCCGAACCCTGCAATTTGATTCAGTCAAAAACCGATTCTATGTACGATTCTCTATAGTTTTTCCTTGTCCCCTTCAGATTCGTTATATGCAAGTTCGACTGTACAAGCAGAGTATATCTATGTGTTTTTAAGGATAACAATAAGAGAGAGCGTAAACGTTTGTCTACCTGTGCGTTTAGTTTGAATGAAGGCCGCAATGTTAAGGTTCGTCGTTTTATTGATTTTTGTACGCCATTAAATTTTGCACAGTTACCCATATTTTCCGCCATTTGCTCGTTTCGGGCGCATACTAACCCCCAAAAAATTCAGTAGCACCCCCGCACACAGCATCTTCGCGCCCCACCCCCGCTTGCCAACAGGCCCAATGTGGCAGATATATGTATATATTTTGGTTCTTGTTCTTTTGCCAGCTCAGCAGATGAATGCGTGTAATTTTCGGTTTGATTTATGCCCGTTGACCCCGCTCCCGGCAACACATTCGCATCCACCCCTCCACCTCCCCCTGGCAACAGTGGCACACATGGCTACCCCACAAGCGCCCGCTCCAGTCGAGAAATTTGCGCCAAGGTTGGCAACCTCAGATTTGTTACGGGAGCCGCTGGCGCTCCTGCTTCAGTGTATGTCCTGCTGGTCTTTTTCGTCCTTTTATCGCCCGGAAAATGCTAAGCGCAAGCAATACATTTTCAGTCAGCCTTTGGCATTTCGTACTTTGCGGGATGGGCGGGCTTTATTACATTAGGCGTTCGTAAAATAAAAATTGTGCCACTTTCTCAAAAACACGCACAACAATTCAAGTGGGTGTGTGCGTGTGTATCTGTGTGTGTATATACGCATGACATTGTGGAAATCAACCTGCTGCGGCAAATTGCCCAAAAAAAAGGGCAGGCCAAGCAGAAAAACCAAGGCTGGGAGGCAGAGATAGAGAGAAAGGAGGCGTGGTTGGGTAGGAAAAAGGCAAACTGTGCTTTTTTTACACACAACCACCCCCACCCCCTCCTCCTTGCATGGCCCGGCCACAGCAAGCACACACACTCACATTTGCTTACATAATCAGTCATGTTATCCTTGTTTCGCATATCCTGCATATAAATACATATACATATAGAGAAACGGGCATATACAAAATCATTTATTTATGTCACTGGCTTTACTCGAATGTCTTTTTTATATTTTGATTGCGTGTGGAATGCGTGTGTGTGTGTGTGTGGGATAAAGAATCGGTCATAGATTTGTAGGTAAATAATGTCAAATGCAAACTAATCTAATATTATTTATGAGATATAATACGAAGCATGTTTGTATAGATTAATATATTGAAATTCCATATTTATACATATATATGTGTATATTTAATGAGGAATGTTCCCCTATAAATATAAAAGCTTTAATATATAAGCTAAAATCTGTTTAATAAGTTTATTCAACTTATCATCGCATGTTTAGAAGTATTCAAATGGTTAAAGTATGTATTAATAAGTATATTATAATGTTATTATGTATACAAAAAACATAAGTGAAGATTATTTGGTAAAGAAATGTCAGCAAAAAACTTATTATTATTATAATCTTCTGCTGATTTTTAGGAATAATAAACATTGTATCTTTATCTATACCTAAAAGTGAACAATCTATAGGTTCTTAAGCCATGCCAACATAATTTGTGACTTGATATCTTGTATTTTTTCCAATATTTAATATATAAGCATTACATTAGCTAATCTTCTGATTAGTTTAACACTCACTAGATCAATATAATTGCACTCTTTTAATGATGGTATACGTGAAGGGATGTTTCACATAAGCAAAAGCTCACAACCCTATAAGTATACAGCCTTTAGTACACGGTATAATAAACCGGCATACATAAAGGAAATTTTCAAACAATCCCAAACAATAATTATAAATTAACTGTTATTTGATTTGAAGTTTTCTTCATTTATGTCTGTTAGTTTCTTCCAGGACTTCTCTTTGAACCTTCGCATTAAACTCCAAATTCCTTGGCCATTGATAAATGGCGTTTGGAACACGGTTTGTTGTTGCTCTCTCACTTTTCCTGTTACTTCTATTACTAATTCGTCGTCTTCTTCTTCTTCTTCGTGTTCTCCTTTCGATATGTTGTTTGCTTTGCGCTTTTCGCACATCGTTTTGAGCACTTTGTCTTTTTCGCCAGTCGGCCAAAAATCGGCAAAAGCAAAGTTTTGTTTGTTTCTGTTTCCACTTGTGTTGCTTTCTCCCCCTCTTCTAACCATCTCTCTCTCTTTCTTACTCGTCCTCATTCTCATTGTGTGTGTTCTTCCTTCTTTTTTTTCTGCTTGCTCAACGGAATCTGGGCTATTTATTCACCCAATTTCTTTTTTTTTTTTTCTACTCTACGTTTTTGCTTACCACATTTATCATTGTGCCTTCAGCTACACACACACACACACACATACATACATACTCACGCACACTAAACGACGCACACATTCACAGTTAGATACTCGCTGACAACAGTTCCACCCACCAAGTTGTACACTTGCAGAAATTAATCACCAAATCGTTTGAATGACTTTTTTTTTCAAAATCTTTCCGTGTGTTTTTTATTGATCATTAAAAAATGAATATGCAGAGTTTTGTATTTGTTTGTATGTATGAGCGCAATAGGTACGTCAAACTACATATTTGTGTTGGGTATTTTTCAGTTTTCTTGCTTATTTTGTGTAGATTGGAACCGCATTGCGGCACATTGAATTCCCTACAGACTATAAGTCCATATCGCCGTTGGAAAAAAAAAATGTTTTTGGTATAAATCAACATTGCTTATCAGCATTTAAATTGAAATGTGACAGGCGTTGACATTGCGAAGGTCAAGATTATAAGCTAAAATTATAATATATATTTATTATGGATTTTAATAGTAATATGAAATAAAAAGTTAATAAATTGTACTTGACAATACCTGAAAAAAAGCAAAAGTGATCCACAAATTATGTTCGCCAATTCGTCAGTTCCTGCTACATTTTTGTCTCATTGCGTTTCGCACTCACTTGTTTCACCTTGGCGAACTCGTAAACTTCTCAGCGCCGGCGCAAGTTTCGATGTTCGAAATTGCCTTCAGTTCCACGCACGTGAATTTCAACTTTCCCCGCTTCGCAGCCGCCCCCGCTTTAAGTTCAACCCATTTTGCATCCACTCACACACGACGACGACGACGATTTGTGCGTGTTGTGTAGCCCAAAAATAACTTTAAAAGGCTTGGCCCGTCGCTCATCCAGCAACAACAATCATTGAGCAAAAGTTAGACGCAAAGAAGAACGATAAATGAATGAGTCAAGCTGCCACGCACTGCCATCTGTTGGGCATTAGCGGCAACTGGCAAAAGGGTCGAACAGACAAAGCTTTAAATTTATGAGTGCAAGCTTTGCTTGATCATTGAAGCTCTTGCGAAATGAGCAACTTTGGGATGCACATCAAAACCAATCGAAAATAAATCGCTTTCGACCCGTACATAAACACAACACTCACGATTCGTAGTGTGTGTGTGTAATTAAAATGCATTACATGCGTTCGAGAGTGGTGGAAAAACATTCGTTTTGATGAGGTGTTGACTGTAATTTAAATGACAACGTTAACGAACGAAAACTAAAATCTTAAAGTGAATTTTAAATGGCATTATTATATAATGCCGACGGCATCTAGGCTGCTGCTTAACAAAACCATACAATTCCCATTGGAATTGACCCATATACTACAATCGAATGCTCTGCCTTTCCAGCGACGAATGCTGCTGCTGCTCCTGCGGATGATGATGATGATGAAGCGAGGCAATAAATGAGTGCTTTATTGACCGGCGGCAACAGCAGTCAGCTTATGCAAAAAACAACAACAACAAAAATGTGCTCAAGCTCAAGGCGAATGCGATTGCTCTCGCTCTCGCTCTCTTCAACGCCTGCCTGAACACACACGGTCTGAGCTCTTTTTTGTATTTCGGCGCGCACACATAAATAAATCGATGAGCACTCAAGTTGTGTGTCGCTGCTGTTTTCGCGTCTCGCCGTGAGTTTGCAATATTTTATTCATTGATTTGTTGTTGCTGCAATTCGCACTCATTAAGTGTCAAGTGTAGTCAGTTTTTTTTAGTAAGTTATCTATAAATAAATACTTGCCGTTGAGTGCCAAACATTTAAAAGTCTCGCTTCAAGCTTCACTCTCCCATGCTCATTTTCTCTCTCTCTCTCTCTCTATCTCTGTTCATTCGGTGTGTATGGAATTTATGGCGGCGCATAAGAAAGCGCGGCAAGTGCGATAAATTTTGCAGCCCTGCGGCCATAAAACATTCGACTTGCAGTTGAGTAATTTTCGTTGGTGTTTATTTACGGAACATGCGCAAAAAGCAATGCCGCAAAACGAAGAAGATAAAGCTGAAGTATAGATGAAGAAGAAGATGCAGTAGCCGCGTCGCGTGTGTTGCAAATTAATTTTATTTATTGTATATCAAATTGTGTTTTAAATGCGAGCAAGAGTGCTTTGTGTTGTTGTTATTTTTTTTTTCTGTTGTTGTGTTGTTGTTAGTGCGTGTTGGAAACATTCGCACATAAATTTTGAGGCGCAAGACGTGCTTAATATTATTTTATGCGCATTTATCGCCATTCGAAAACCAACTTAAATTGTTTATGTGCACATCAAAGTTGAGTGATTGTTGCTCGTAAATCGTTTGCAACACAACGCGTATCGTGGGAATAATGTTGTAAGCAAATAAACATGAATATCACATATATAATTAACTCTTTAAATAAACAAGCCGTATAACTAAACAATAATTACGTGTGAAGAGGTCTCAACGTTTTGTCACTCAGTTCGAGTCTCAGTGAGCAAGTGCTGGAATTTCATTTCCCCTCCAAACACACACACACACACACAAACATGGTCACAAGCAAGCGCATACAATGTCTGCCTGATTTATTTGCCATAAGTCAAAGCAGGCGCGCGCACATGCTCGTCGCCCATACGCGCTCAGCATGTGCGAGAGCGAGCGAGCACATGTGAAGAAAAGGCTGGGTTATTTGTCTTGCGGCAACGCTATTATTCATTTGGGCTGTGTGTTGTCTTGCGCTCGCTCTCTTTCACTCACGCTCGCTCGTGTTCATTTTCATTTTTGGGCCCGTCGTCTGGCCACTCATTCACTCTCTCTCTGCAACTGCGGCCCTTGCGTGTGTGTGTGTGTGTATCGGTGTGCGTTTGTTCGCTCGCTCTCACGCTCTCTCTCTCTAACTCTCTTTGGCTGATTTTAATGGCCGAAGTGAAGTGTTTATCGTTGGCACACAATATTCGCAAGTGGCATTTCTTATGCCGTCGGCCAAGCCCGCCCCCTTTTTCACTCAAACACACACACACACAACACTTGCAAACAGTGTCGCATTCTTATGCTCTATCTCGGCTTTGTTTTTGTTCGAATGTTTTCCTGTTGCTGCTGTCATTTCTCTAGCTGTTGTTGCTGCCGCCTGCTGCACTTTTCTTGCTTTTCTTGGCAGCAGTTGAAAAACCGCGCCACAATTGGCAAAGCGTCGTTGCATTTGCTTCCTATTCTTCTTGGGCTGCTGCTTCTTCATCTTCATCTTTGCTCGCAAAAACTTGGCAAAAAGAGTTGTTTTAAAAATTGTTTATGGCCACAAGAGCTGGCGCTGTTCATTTTCCCTGCTGCAACTCGAAGGGAAAAATCTTTTGCTCCCGTCTTCGCCTGCAAACATTCCACTGATTAATAGTTTTATTTATTTTAAGCGCTCATCTTCCAAGTCGCTTTTGTCGTACTCGTTCTCCTTCTCGTTGTTGTTCTTCTTCTTTTTGGTCTTAGTGTTGTCTTTTCTTTATTTTTGCCGTCGTCTCTTTTGTAAATTTATGAGTCTTTATTAAAATGTTATACGAGTTTGTTGTATGTTCTTTTTCTTTTACCCTTTTCCCCCCCTTTCTGCTTAGCTGCTGTCCAGCTTTGTTTCATTTTTTTGTGTGTGTCTGCCCTTTTATTCATTTTATTTATCAACGCTGTGATTTTTGTTTTGTTTTTATCAAAATTTCTGTCACTTTTGCCTGATTTATTGCATACATTTTCGTATGGCTCCAATGAAGTGTATCAGCATCAAAAGATATCTTAATGGGTTAATACTTTAAAGGGTTTTAGTTAAGCTTCTTCATTCAAGCATTTAATCAATAGATTATAAATGTTTGTAATCAAGATATTTTTGTTTTAGGAAAATCTTATAAATACACTAATCTCTAGAAGTATTTTTATATAACTCAAGACAAATAAACAAATACAAGGACCTTCGAAAGTGTTAATTTTAGCTTTGAATTCCTTACTAAAATAGGCAATAATCAATAAGAAAAATTGTCATTATTTTTAAGTTCGTTTCAAGACGGTTTTTCATTTTAAATTTAATTGGCTTTTGGTGCTTGGAACAGCTTTTTTTTTTGTTGCAAGTTGACAATTCTCTCATCATTGATTGTAAGTTGCTTTCAACGCTGCTATTTTTGTTGTTGTTTTTATTTATTTCTTCTTTTTATTTATCTGAACCACGACTTCGGGTTGAACTTTGTTAACCCCCAAAGTGCAACATGTGAACGTTGTTCTTGCTGCTGCGGCTGTTGTTGTTGTTGCAGCTGTAGTTGTTGTTGGTCACATCGTGTTTTGTGTCCTCGGCGAGTCGATCGAATCATGACAAGAATTTCGTGCCGAAAACTCCAAAGCGAATGAGAAATGTTGTTCATGCCACGTTATTTCAGTGCATTTCGGCCGGGCAAACTGTCGTAAATCGCATGCGGCACGAACTGCAAATAGACGCAAAGACACAACCACAACAACAACAACAACAACAACATATTGTTAGAGTTATCCTTGAGACTTGAGTCCCTTTTTATCTGGTTTTTTAATGCACTCCACACACACATTTTTTTTACCCAGAAGACAGAAAAAAACATATGCGAAACAGCTTATTTATTTTATTTTTATGATTGATAATTAACTTTTTAGTCAAGGTCCTGCTTGACTTGAAGGCCACTTTTTAAACTGTATTTTCTCTGCATTTTTTTTATGAAGATCTTTAAGCCATAAAAAGTGCAATTTTAAGAGCCATAAACAAAACGCGCGCCTCACAAAACGGAGGCAGCTCTGCTAATTTGCGCGTCCGTTGAAAATTCGCTCGCAGGATGCTGTCGCAGGATGCAGTTTTGGCATTCGCCACTTAGGTAGATAGGCCGCAAATGTCCCTGACATTTGTCAGTTTTTCTCTTTTTTTGTTTATCAAGTGGCCAGCAAAACTCTGAAAACTGCCAGGAGCAGAAAAAAAGATACAAAAAGACGGCAAAAACCAGGTAAATACTAAATCAAAAGCAAATGCATTTAAAAGAATCTTAGGTTGGAGCGGTGGTGAGAGGTTCGAAGAACCATCCACCAACATAGGCCATGTTTTGGCCCATTGTGGTAAAAAGAATCTTAGTCAACATTAAATATTTGCCATATATATCGAACAGGGGCTTATATGTAAGTATACTTCAGCTAACTCAAAATGGCTATAAGCATTTAGGCATTTGTGAAAAATTCTGTAAGCCAGAATATGCTTTAAAAATTATCTCGCTACGTCAACAGTCGTGTGAACTTTACAATACAAATGAATCCAAAAATATATTTTATTCTCTATTATGAATACAATGTTGAACTTTAATTTCACCAACTCAATTACAAGTTGTTCTTCAACAAAAGTTGAGTTTAAATAATAGTTTTTATGCTAGCCACAAAACAAATAGTAATTAGAATTCAGTTTACTGTTTACAATCTACATTAAAGCTAACCTTTAACTTTGACTTGCTCTCCATCCCCCCCTCCCTCTCTCTCTCTCTTGAGAAGCTAAACAAAACAGAACTTGACAGTTTTTGCAAATTAACTGAGGCGCAATTCGAGTAAAAAGGCCGCTTATCAGATTTCTAATTAATTTAATTTTGCGCCGTGTGCCTTAACCGTTAACTGAGCTGAGTCGACACAAATGCCGAGCGAGAGCAGGGGTAGGGTAGGGGTGGTCAGTGGGGTAAGTCAGGTAGTGGATGGGACGACTTCCTGGCTCTTGTCAAAAGTCTGCTGATTAAATCAGTCATAGAAATGTCGACAAAACTCAGAACATAAAACGAAAAAAGAGAAAGAAAAAAAAACCTTTTAGACCAAATCAAATATTTGCCTGGTTTGCCTGGACAGAACGGCTTAAGTTGTAGGGAAGGTAAGGGGGGGCGATGAGGGCACAAGGCAGACCAGCATTTAACCGTTAGTTTTGTGGTCTTATTATGCAAAAAGTCAGCAGTCAGAGTCGGACCACCACCAAGCGCAGGCCCAAGCCAAGTCAAGCAAAGAGCCACGACACAAAAACCGAAACACGAAACAGTTAACAAAAAAAAAAGACTAGGCGCGGGAGAGGGCAGAGGCACAATGGTGGTGGGGTGCACAAACTAACATACAAGGAGAGGAAAATAGTCATCGTCGTCATCGGCAATTCAAACATATGCACACCTCCTCGCCCCGTCTTACCCCACCTGCCTGCTTAGTTAGCCTCATTTAGAAAACGTTTGTTATGCAATGCCAACATTTGTATTCGAAAATGTTTTTTATTCAGTTGTTGACTGTTGTTTTTTTTTGCTTGCTTGCTTGCTGCTGCTGCTGCTGGCTTTTGTATTGTAAGTTTTTCGTTTGACTGGCGCGGCCTAAATGGCTGACACAGCTCACAAGACTCTTAGCCCTGTCCGCGACCCGACCAGGCTCTGTGTGTGTGTGTGTGTGTGTGAGAACGTTGCCTAGTTCAGCTGTTTTTCCGACAACGCGAGTTTGAATTTTAAATGCAATCATTTCCTTTGCCGCATTTGGCTGTGGCCCCTCTCTCTCTGTGTGCTTAGAAGGACACTTCGTGATTTTTGCTATGATTGTCTGGCCATGTTTTGTCTTTCGCTTTTGTTTTTTCGTTTTTTTGTTGTTTAACTAACGAGCCGAAATTGTTTAAATATGCGCGAGAGATATAAAACATTTCGTGAGCTACGAGAGCGCAATGTTCAATTCGAACATTCGAATTTCAACTCCAAATCTTTAAGTAAATGGCCAAAAGCACAACGGGGGACGCCTAAGCCTAAGATGGCCTGGTCACAGCAGCATTCACTTCATGCCGATTTCAATCGCTGCACGCCCGCAGAATTTCCACACTCACAAAAAAAGCCAAATCGACACAAAAAAATCTTGTTTGATTTATGTTGGCGCAATTTATAAAGATGTCGTCTGCAAGTTTGGTTACATTTATAAACATTTATATGTATAAGTATATATATATATAAATATTTAAGGTATACATTTATGAAGAGCTTCACTTTTTACCTGTGCATAAGCAACTCAATAAAGATACTACAAAAAACAAAAAGCAAAACAACAGAAATTTCGGACGCGCTGTCAACCCAATTCAAATTGTGTACAAAATCGTGAGGCGCATAATTAAAATTTATATTTAATACTAAAGGGCAAGCAGAGGGAGCGCGAAGGGGAGGAACGAAACATCAAAACAACAAGCGACGATTGAGTTGTATTTTTTTCGATATAAACGTAGACAATTTTTTTTTTAAGGATGTGCTTCTAAAAATTAATATTTATAAATTTATAACAAATTAAGCTTATAACAAGTTAATAAAAAAGTCGTGATAAACAAATTTTAATTATCAAATTTAATGTTTGTACTTGAGCTTTAAATATAAAAACGCCATTTAAATTAAGCAATGCAATTAAATAAAAATAAACGCAGGGAACCTGTTTGACTTTTTTTTTTTTGATTATAAATCAAGTAGAATTATAAGCTAAAGCTTTGTATAAAAACAAATTTAAGTTATTTTCATATTCATTTACTTTAAGATCATATTAAAACAGTGTTGGAAAAGATTTTAGTTTTATAGTAAGGCATTGATAAATGCTGCTTTCGAACTACTTCTTAAAGCCAAAGCCAAAATCAAATGTTATCAAATAGTTTTTGAATTACTTTAAACACTTTAAAAACTAATCATTAATTATTTTCAATATACTTAGTCTTACGTGATAAATGAGAGCATACAGTTGGCGCCGCTTACATTGTTAGCGAGGACTTTTAGGCCGTCAAAAGTCATGGGGAAGTGGTCAGGGCCAATCGGGTTGTGGCCAAGTTGCTCAAAGGCGCGCTGCCATTTTTGGTGCGATGCGAAAAAAAACAACAACTTTACAACGGCAATTAAAAGTAATTACCACAACCATTAACGCAGCAGCATTAAAAATACCAAAAAAAAAAAAAAGCAATCGGCCTCGAAACGCGATACCAAAAACGGGCAAAAGACGGCTAAAAGGAAAAACGGCAAAACTAAAATGCAAGAAAAAGCAAATGGCAACAGCAAAAGCACAAAAAAAAAATTGCAACGTAATTTATTTGTCATCAATTGGCTGGCAATAAATCAGACAATCACAAAAATGCTGTCAACATTAAGACATGTGAATACGAATACATTTGCAACAACAGCAACAGTTGCTGCTGCTCTTGCTGGTGTTTTTGTTGCATTCGCTGAGAGACAACAACGTCGAAGTCGCCAGCATTTCAAGATTTATGGGCGTGTAACCTGTTTCTTTAATTGCACATTTGCAGCCCCCAAACGACAACGACAACTGCAGCAACAACAACTTAAACAACATCAACAGCAGCAAAAAACGTGAAAAATGAATTAAATAAAAATGCACACAAAACAAACGAGAAACGATTTGAAAATGAACTGAAAACAGTAGCAAAAAACAAAAAAACTTGACTCGATTCTTTGTTGTTGTTGTCGCCGCTTCGTTGCACTGCATCAAATTTGGCAGCATGCGCGGCTGCCTGCATTGCAGAAAAGGTTTTAATTTTTAGTTTTTTGTTTTGTTTTGTGACTCGCTTTTAGCTTGGCACAAACATAAATACATCAAGCAGCAGCAAGTCTCTCAATTGTCGCCATTTTGAGCTTTTGCTTGCAGCTTCAACAGTTGCATGCAACCTCGTTAATTAGTCGTTGCCATATACGTTTGTTTGCTTGTTACTTTGAGCAACTGCAGTCAATCATTAAAATCAATTGAAAAGTTTTTCTTGACTATTTTTGGCTCTTTTAGAGAATTGAAGCTGGCGTTCATTAGCAACAAAGTTACTCAACTAAAAGTATAAAGTATAATTGGCGTAAATGTAGAAAACGCTAAGGCCGAAGGTAGATTGACTTAGTGAAACTAAATGTGAAATATTACCCAACAGATAATATTAAAACTTTATGTTAATTGTTTTTAAATACTTGAAGTTGAAACTTTGTACATAATAAGACCGCAAAAAAGAATTCTGGTTGTATTCTTGAAGCAAATTCTCTAAAAAAAAACACTTAAGATCCGCATTTAAATCTGAGGTATCAAAATAATAACCTAAATCTATATACAATTAAAATATAACAAAATCTAAAAATTGTAAAATTGTAAAATTTTACATTTGGGCCAAGTTGTAAGTGGCGGAGGGAGCAGCAGCAGCGGCAGCAAGCAGCAGTTACCAAATAACCAATAACAATTTCAGATGCATGTTTTTGTCGAATTAAAATTTGCAACGTGTGGCACGTTCGCAGTTAGCCGCCAAAGTTTTTGGCGCTGATCCTGCCGCAAGCACAGGCCGCAGGCAAACAGATAACCCTTCCTCCTCTCAATCGCTTTCAAGGCTGCTGCAGCATACGTAACCAAGTCGACTCCTTGCCCCTTGCTTAGCTATTCATGTACGTTTGTATCCTGCGCATAAAATGCGGCTGCGGCTGCTGTGCGGAAAGGCAGCAGACAAATAGAAATGAAACTCCTCTTTCCAGCAATCCAGTCAGGCAGCCAGGCAGCCAGCAAGCCAGGATACTAGTTCTTCTTCAGCTTGCTGGCTCCATTGTGTGGCTGTCGTCTCATTGCTAAAGCAGCAGAATGCGGGGTTGGTGAGGGGGCAAGGCAAAGCAAGGCAGCAACATTTCGACATAATGTAAACTAATTAAAATTCAAAAGCCATAAACAGATTTTGCCAATAAAACTTTGCAAGCTAAATATTTTTTGCACACAAACACAGATAGAGATAGAGAAAGAGAGAAATACGACAAGGGAAAACAAAGAAAACTTTAGACAAATACAAAACTATAGCGGGGATTTCGAGCTCTTTTTTTTCTTTTGGTCGGGAAAGTCAGAGTTAAAGGCGTCTGTCTCTTAAAGCGTTGTTGTTTTTGTTTTTGTGTATTGTGCATTGTTAGCTAAGAGGCTATAGAAACAGTTTCATAGATGTATATACTTGTACTTCAACTCCATCTCCTAGTCGTAGTATGTACATATCAGATATGCATGTGTGCTTAAGATGTGTGTTCGCTCCTCTCAAGTCTCGAGTCGAGTGCAGGAAGTGAAATGTAGGAAGTGTGGCCAACAACATTTTATACTCGAGCGCATAATATTCATATGCAGGCCATAAAAAACTTTGGCAGCTCAACGAGAGATCTTCTTCTTGCTCTTCCTCTTCATCTTCGTCGTCGACTGGCGCTTCATCTTGCTGCACTTGCACCCTACCACAAAGCCCACCCGCCAAGCACCACAAAGCTTCTGCCAAGCGTTTGTACAATGGTATGAAATGAAATCTTATAATTTAAGGGGCATAAAGAGAAAATTTTAATTTTGTTGAATATATTATACATTATTAACTAAATATATTAGTTCGTTATAGCTCGGCTAGAAATCTTCGAAAAATCTCAATAAGTTGTCTATTTATTCATTAATTATTAACGTCATTTCGTATTATCTTGAAAATATAAGAACAATATCCCAATTTACTAAACGGTTTATAAAATTAGAAGATTTTAACTAAATGCATTTCAAAGAAATTCATTCTAGTATTTTATTTTTCGACTGTTTTAGTTCGCAATTTACTTAAAACATTTGCATTGTGCGTTTTGCAACACTCGATGCTTGGACAGACATTTGTGCAATATACGAGTTGAAGTCGGAGTCGTGTTGAGTTTTGTGTGTGTGTGTGTGTATTTGTGTTTGCTGCTGAACAATTGAAGTTCGCCGGGGCAAATATAAAAAATGAGCACCAGATAGTCGAAAGAGTGAGCGAGAGAGAGATGCTCAGCTTGCTGATGTTGTTGTTGTTGTTGTTGTTATTGTTGTTGTTGCAATGCCTCCATTTGCTGGCAAAGTTGCAGTTGGATGGGATTTCGTAGAGAGAGGGGGGATGGGTGTTGCTGGAGGGCAGCTTAACTTAACTTTGCTTTTACTGCGATAAAATGAAAATTGCACACGCTCCATAAATAAGGATTCTCACAAGGATAATTTATAAAACTTTGCTCAGCAACGTTTTACTTATGAGCAGCAGCAGGCGACGCCAGACAACACACACACACACACACACACATATATATTCTACCCCCCTCTCCTAGCCTAGCTTTCTACCTGTGGGGCAGTTTACGTCTACCGTTTTGGGAGCAACTGATGCACTTCAGACTCTCCCGTTGCTCTCCCTTTCTTTCGCATTGGACAGGTTAAGTTTGTAAATTTCGTGTTGAGTGTTGAGACTATGATGTATAACCTAGCCTTGCCCCAAAACACCCAACTGCTCTGTATCTCTGACCCTTTGACTGGCCCGTACCCAATTGGCCAATACAAAATGGCCCCAAAACGCACACACACACACACACACAATCGAAATTGTAATCGATGTGCGAAATAAACAAAAGCGGACATAATTATCGAGTTATCGCGCGGCGCCTTGCTGCGGGTGTTGTTGCCATCATGACCCAACGACGCGACGCCTCCCCTTGCCAAACTGTAAATGTATGACCCTTGCGTTGCTGTATTCTCTGTGCTGTTCTCTGCTCACTGGTCTCTTCTCGCTGCGCTAAGCCCGCACCGAAAAATGGTACGCAAATGGGCAACGCATCGATATTTATGATGTCATGGATTTTATTGTTGCCTGCCTGCCTGGCAAAATATTCATATGCGTTGCACAGAAACCCCCGACTACAACAACGGGGCAGCCGGGTCCGGCTCCGGCTCCGGCGCGGAGTCCGGCACGGAAACAGTAAAACGACCATCAGCCGAACAGGATGTAAATTTTGCCAGCAATGCGAGACGCACAAGGATGTTAAAGGACGATGAGGGGGCGGGATGTAGGGCAAGCAAGGAATGTCGTCGGGTGGCTTGTTATTGACGTTAGCGATAAGGAGGTGGCGGCTGGACTGGACCCAATGAGATGACGCTGCTTCGATAGGTCGGTCCACTCCAGTTGTAGCCAAAAGTAAGCAGGTTCAACAGCAGCAACAACAGCAACAACAGCAACAGTGGCTGCCACAGATGCTCTAGGTCACAGTGCAATAAAATGTTGCCAATATTATTCCGCTGTTCTATTGCCTCTTTTTTTTGCCTTGTGCCTATTGCCAACTTTGATGCGAACTGAGCCCGCAGAACGTAGAATACCAGGCCCAAACACACACACACACACAGCATCAGTTAAGAGCTGTTCTGCACGGAAGTTGCACATATGCCACAAACAACAGAAGGGGCCAACGGTGGGGTCAACGGGTTTGCGAACTGTTATGCGGGCTTTTAGGGTGTTGGGTATTGTTGTTGTTGTTGCTGTTGCTGTTGCGCCGACACTTGAGTTATGCGCATAGATTGAAAATTGTCGATAACCGAAAAAAGAATCGCACGAACTGCAACAACAACAACAACAACAACAAACAAATACACCAACAACTAGCAGCAGTTTGCAGTTGTTGTTTGGTTTGTTAGGCACACACAAAAACAGAGACAATGCCAGAGAGAGAGAGAGAGAGAGGGAGAGTGAAGAAGTGGGGGTTGTGTGGCAAGCAGGGATCTCAGTTGCTTTTTTTTGTGGGCGTGTCCACGCGAAGCTCGAGCGCGTGATACAACACGCCATTATAAAGTTATTAAAAGACAAAACACAGCCAAACAACAACTACAACAGCTACAAAAAGGCATAAAGCGATAACACAGAGCAGCCGGAACAGGTTGAAGAGGCGTAGTGCAGAGAGGGGAGAAATTGTTGCGAAGGGGAGTCGAGACTTTGAAAATTGTTACCTGAGCTCAGAAGGCGACACTGGCTGTTGAGAGACAATTTTATTTTAGCAGGCGATTTAAAATACATTTAAAGAAGCTTTTAAGACAATAAATAAATTAAATAGTAAATAATGTTAAATCAATGAATTATTGCATTAAGCATTACTTCGACTATAAAAAGTCAGATCAAGTTGGTTCGTGTAATAATAATCTATTTTCTGAACTGAACTAAATTTGACTGGAACTTAAAAAGTATTTTCTTATTATATTAAAAGCTTTAAGTTTAAAGACAGACATGGATAAATATTTGAAAGCATAAATACACTTTAAATCTCCTAGTTTGCAGCTCTATTCCAGCTTTTTACAATATTTTTTCGCTCTATTTAAAACACGTTGAAAAAAAGTATTTAAACCTTCTGCTGACAGTCAAAAACTCGCGACAAACAAAAAGAATTTTGCAACAATGCAAAAATTGTTTATGAGATTAAGCTCATAAACTGCGAAAATGCATTTTAATTGAAGTGCAGCTTTGGGACTTCATAATGTATGTGTGTATGTGTGTGTGTGTATTTTTGGTTGCGCTGCTCTTGTTGCAGGCTTTTGCTGATAGTAAATTGCGAATATATCGATATATGTACATGCATATACGGGAAAACTGTGAAATGTAGACAAAATGAACAGCAAACTGAACCCATTATCCCCTTCTCTGGCCCCAACACCCAAAGCCCGGACAATGGCGTTGATTGTTTGAACTTTGCTGGGCGCTTGGCTGACAATTTTTCTCTCCTTTTTTTGTTTTTTTTATAACTTTTTGTTGTGAAACTGCCAATAAATTGGCAATAAGCATAAATCGTCTAGATTTATGACACGCATGAATATAAAATAAATTAGTTTCTTTTTTTTTTAATGCAATAAAAAAATTTAATCCAAACAGCAAAAACTAAAAGCAATAATGAAGAGCGTTGATAGGCACAAAATAGATGAGGTTCAGTTGAGCGAAAAATGAAAATGAGGAAACGAGCTGGTTGATAAGAACGCTTTAGAAAGATAGATGCTTGATGTTTTTCTACAGTTTATAATGAGCAATCTCTTGGGAATTATGACATAAATTTAGAGTAGTGTCTATTAGGAAAGTCGCCGCCATTTGTCAGCATTTGATTTATAATTATATCTAAATCTCTACCGCTGCCGTGCGTATTTCATGTCATGTGTGCTGCTGCTGCTGTTGCTGTATCTCCATCGGATGTGGCACTCAAGATGCAGCGGAAATGCCGCCCCGACATTGCCACTAATTGCCAGTCACCCCTAAATGTGGTGGAGTGGAGTGTGGTTGGAGGGAGAGTGTGACTGCCTCATAAATACGCCATGTTTGCAATGCATTTTAAATGAGAAATTGTCTGTGTCGAAATAGGGTAAAGCATGCCATTTAATTTGAATGAATCCATCAGCGCCTTTGTCTTGGCCAACACCAAAAGAAAAAAAAAGAATAACCAGACAATGACGCGACGACAAGTGAAAGCGAAGACTCAAACCCTTGGCCTCATCCTGTTTTGCTAGCTTTTCATTTGCTTTGTTCAGAATTACCATCAAGTTGACAGTTCTATGGCGCGTTGACAGTTCTCACACACACATAGCTACACTTACATGCATATATGCAAATGTCGGCAACTCCGCTGGACTCATTCTTGTGGAAAATGTGTCGTGTGAAGAGACCCATAGAACGGAAGGAAGGAAACTGGGCAAACGAAACCAAACCAAGACCAAAACCAAAACGAAACGAAATGAAACGACACAAACTAAATTGAAATGAGGAATGTCCTCAGCAAGTCGAGTGCTTTCTAACCAAATAGAAAAAAAACCAGCCAAAACGTAACAATATTCAAATGTCTGTGGCAGAAAAAAAAACGCGCACACACACACACATACACATTGCGCACACTGTCCAGCAACTTGAAAATGCAAATAAATGTAAGTTGGCCATTTTCATTTTTATTTCCTTTCTGCGTTTCATTTTTTTTTTGTTTTTGCCTGTGTTTTGTCACGTCACGAATTCGTCACGTGAAGTCAACTCCGCTCCAGCTCCCCACCCGCTCCCCTTCCGTCCACCCTCACCTTGCAGTTGTATCATTCTCTCACTCTTGCCTGCCGTTCAAAACTATTTTGGTCGTTGGCATTTAAAGTGTCACATTTATATGGCATTTTTATGCGGTCCTAAGAGAACGACTCGACTCCACTCCACTAAACCCTTTCCTTTTTTATATATTTTTTCTTGTTGTTGTTGCTGTTGTACCCCATTCGTTTATGTGTGAATTTTCCTTGTGCCTGGGCTGGAATTTTAAAACGACTCATCCTCCCATGCACACAAACACAATGGCCACGTATAAAAGTCACTCACGTGTTAAAATACAACGACACTTGAATGGCTTCACTCGCTACTCATTGTCGGGGCAGTCGGCCGACAGTCTGTGTAGGGGGACTAAGTAGGGGTGGTGAACCATGCTCCGTGATCGACCAGTCGATCGCGGAGTGTGGTGCCCCGCTTCTACTCCGTAACTGCCAGACTGCCGGTAGTGCAACTTATACCTCCTCGTGGTGGCTGCTGGTAACAGGGTCCTGTGTAGGTCATGTCTCTGGCAGGATACCTGGCTAAATTAAGTTGGGCGAAAGAGAGTAAACTCTTTTTAATAAAATCCCCAATCTAATGGTGGAACAGCATATGCCAGGAGATGCGTGGCTAGGGGGGTGCCTAGTTGCTAGTATGCGGACTTGGGGTATGGTGGCGCGGCCTCATTTTAATCTGCCACACTACGGTACGGCACGGCGTAGTGTTTACCGGTTGCCATCTTACTCGTGGGATCAAAATGAACGATTTACAAAACAAAAAAACCGATGTTGAAGAGGAGAGTGGCCCCCAGGGACACAAAACAGAGGTGGCAACACCTCAAAACGAGCAACACCAACGCGGTAGTGCCTCAGTGGTGGACCTGACACCACAAGGCACAAGCACACCAACCACCGACAGTGTTGTAGGCCCTACACTGCCTAAACTGAGCGGCGCTGGCAAGAAGCGACTGGCTTTCTTTCTGCGGCAGGGGCTTAGCATAGAAGAGGCTTACTCCAGAGCTAGGACCCCAATGGAGAAGAAAGGGGAAACAGCATGCCCAAAACGCCAGCGGTCCACAAACCACAGCTCAGAGGTAGTCGCCACTAAGAAGATGAGGGATGACATGCCCTCCACCTCTAAGGCTGCAGGCAAGGGTAATGAAAGGCAGCCCTCTGCCTCACATCACCCAGCCAAGGCACAGGTGCATAAGGAGCGTGGCTCTATTCCGGTTAGGGGGACAACAGGTACCCAGGCCGACAAGAAACAGCAAAATGCTAAAATAAATGAGGCTGGTATAGGAGTGAAGTTGGCGGTATTAGCAAGGGACTACCCAACAACGGCCCTAACGACCGCGCAAATGGACTCCATATCAGCCGCTATTGAAGACAAAGTGCTGGAGCTGATGGATGGGCAGATACAACCGGCCTTCCTTGGCTCTACCTACAAAGCTGGGTATCTAGCACTTCACTGCAAGGACTGCGTTACAGCGGAGTGGGTGAAGGCGACGGTGGTCAAAATGACGCCGTGGGACGGCGCCACACTCTGGTCGACAGAGGAATCAAAGATTCCTCACCCCAGAATTGTGGTCGGCTACTTCCCCAAGTCTGCAGCCATGGAGACAGGCAAGGTCCTCAACTTTTTACAGGCACAAAACAAAGGCCTAAACACCTCGGCCTGGAGGGCCCTAAAGAGAGTGGAAAAGGGCTCAAACGCCATGCTTGTGCTAGCCGTTGACCAAAAGTCGGCAGCCACAATTGAGGTAACGAAGGGAAGGATGAACTTCCGCCTTGGCCAAGTTACTCTCAGAATAAAAGTGATGATACTACAGAGGATGAGCTCATCAAACAAGTCAGCGTTATGGAGATTGAAGAGAGTAGTTTAAGCTCTCCAAATGTCTCCGGTGCTGATCCGCCGCCAAAATAAGATGTTTGCAGGCAAACCTTCACCACGCTAAGGCGGCGACGGCTGAAATCAGCAGTAGGTTTGCTAGCAACACCAAGGACATCGGGCTTCTACAGGAGCCCTGGTTCTTCAAAGGTCGCATTAGAGGCCTAAATACCAAAAACACACAGGTAATATATGATAGGAAAGCGGCCAAACCTAGGGCAGCAATTATCATTAACACTGACATAAGATTTCTGCCTCTCACAGAATTCATAGACACCGACACAGTGGCCATACTACTGGAACTGGAAATCGAAGGGGGTAAGAAAGAGGCTGTTCTGGCCTCGGCTTACTTCCCTGGTGACTCCGAAGCTGTTCCAACGGATACTATCAGATCTTTAGTGGAGTACTGCAGAACACACCGGAAAGACCTGATAGTTGGATGCGATGCAAATGCTCACCACCTAGCATGGGGAAGCACAGACACGAACAACAGAGGTGAGTCTCTCTTAAACTATCTTATATCAACTAACTTATCAGTAGCAAATAGGGGGAATGAACCAACTTTTGTTAATTCTATAAGGAAGGAGGTTTTAGATCTAACACTGGTTTCTGACAGGGCCATAGACTTGGTGAAAGAATGGAGAGTGTCCGAGGAGGCCTCAATGTCTGATCATAGACACATTCTCTTTGACCTTGAGGGACCGGTGAGGAGCGTTGTGCTCTACCGCAGCCCAAAAACCACTAACTGGACGAAATACTCCGAAATCCTTACAGGAAAATTATCGGGTAATAGACCACAAATAACGAATACTGAGGAGCTAGAAAGGGCAGTTAATACCCTGACGCACGATCTAGTCTCAACCTTCAATGACTGCTGCCCACAAAGGGCTAAGACCTCTAGCAAGAGGGTCCCCTGGTGGAATTCACGACTTGAAGAATTACGAAGAGAAGCTAGGACAGAGTTCAACAGGGCCAAAAGGTCCAACAATTGGGATCTCTACAGGACATCCTTAACTAATTACAATAGGGAGTTAAGGAAATCCAAGAGATCCTCATGGAGGAATTTCTGTGAAGATCTTAGGGACATACCCTCAACTGCAAGGGTCCATAGAGCCCTATCAAAAGCCAGTGGAGGACCGATTGGGACACTGATGGGCCCGAACGGTGTATACACCAGTGACTCACAGGAAACTTTAGAGGTTCTTCTAAAATCTCACTTTCCTGACTGTTCATTCTGTAGCACAGAGGGAGACCCTGACACAGAAGAACTGAGGCACACAAGAATCATAGACCCAATAATAAAAAACATAGTTAGCTACGAAAGGGTAGAATGGGCAATTAACTCCTTCAAATCCTACAAATCCCCTGGTCCAGATGGCATATTTCCAGCCATGTTATCAAAGGGCAAAGGGATCATCATTAGGAAAATGATTCCTATATATCGAGCCAGCCTTTTGCTGGGATATATTCCAAAGACCTGGAGAGCAGTAAAGGTAATATTCATTCCTAAGGGCGGGGACAAGCCACCATGCTCTCCCAAATCATACAGACCAATCAGTCTCTCCTCTTTCATGCTAAAGACCATGGAGAAACTGATAGACTGCTACGTCAGAACTGACATTTTAGAAGCCAACCCGCTTCACAAACTGCAATTCGCCTACCAGAAGGGTAAATCCACGGTGACGGCACTGCATCATTTGACAACTGACATAGAAAAAGCAATTGACGCAAAGGGGGTCGCCCTATGCGCCTTCATGGACATAGAGGGTGCCTTCGATAATGCAAACTTTGACTCAATGAGCCGGGCTCTGACAAACAGGGGGGTAAACCCTAAGGTAGTAGCCTGGGTGAAGGCAATGCTATGCCGCAGACTGATAAAGGCCGATCTTGGACTTGCCTCGGCTAGCATACATGCCTCAAAAGGCTGCCCACAGGGTGGTGTTCTATCTCCTTTACTGTGGTCACTCCTAGTAGACAACTTAGTTCTGTCTCTCAATGCAAACGGATGCAAAACGATAGGATATGCAGATGACATATCCGTAATCATCAGGGGCAAAGATGAAAGGATCCTAGCAGACCTCATGCAACGTGCTCTCGATCAAACGGTAACATGGTGCACCTCAGAAGGGCTCTCTATCAACCCTAGTAAGACCATCATAATCCCGTTCACCAATAAAAGGATTCTAAAATTCCCAGACATAAAGGTTAGTGGCACAGTTGTGACTCTGAGTACAGAGGTAAAATATCTAGGGGTAACTCTGGATAGCAAACTCACTTGGAACGCACACCTGAGAGCAGTAACCACAAAGTCAACTCGATCTCTCTGGGCTGTCAAGCAGATGCTTGGCAAATCATGGGGGCTTTCTCCACGAATGGCCCACTGGGCGTACACCCAAATGGTAAGACCAATGATTCTGTACGGGGCGGCAGTATGGTGGGAAAAAGCCACACAAAGCACCGCTATCAATAAACTCAACAAGGTACAAAGGCTAGCTTGCCTAAGTATCACAGGGGCACTGAGAACGACCCCGACAGCAGGTCTGGAAGCAATTCTAAACCTAACTCCCTTACACCTAGCTATAGAGGAAGAGGCTGTAAAGCAGGCTCTGGGGCTCTATGTAGGTAACAAATACCAGAAGGGCAACCTTAGAGGACACCTAGGTATATTGAATAGGGTAGAGGACATCCTTGATAAAACAAAAACCCTAGACCAAATACAAACCATCCATAGTTTCACGAAAAATTACAAGGTCATTTTTCCAACAAGAGAGCAATGGACTTCAAATCCATCTTGGCTAAATGACGATGCACAAAATTGGTTCACAGATGGATCCAAGACAGCATCAGGGGTAGGAGCAGGCATAGTGGGTCCTCGCACACACATCTCTCTCTCACTTGAGGCCGAATGCACCGTTTTCCAGGCGGAGCTCTTCGCTATTTTACAGGCGGTATATAGACTGAATAGCAGACGATTGGTAGGAGTTAACATTCGTATACTCTCCGATAGTCAAGCAGCTCTTAAAGCACTAAACAGCTATAGCTATAGCTCAAACTTCATACATGAATGTCACCGTGAGCTAAATGCACTGGCAACCAATAATAGAGTTTCTCTGGTTTGGGTCCCAGGACATGAAGGTCACTCAGGTAATGAGGCCGCGGATGTAAGGGCTAAATTAGGAGCGGAAGCCCCGTTTATAGGCCCAAGTCCAATGTTTGGTTATTCAAACAACAAACTCAAATCTGACATACACAATTGGTTAGAAAAAAGAAAATAATGCACTGGAACAATCTAGAGGGTCTTAGGCACTCAAAAAGATATGTTTGCCCTGATGCAGCAAGAGCAAAGGTAGCTCTATCCTTAAACAGATCACAACTTAGGTCACTTTGTGGGGCGTTAACAGGCCACTTTCCCTGCAACGACCATCTACATAAGATGGGCCTTGCTAGAAACAGAACTTGTAGATTCTGCGAAGAGGATGTTGAATCAATGGAACACCTAATCACAAACTGCCCCGCCCTGGCACGTAATAGAGCAAAGCTGTTAGGCAACTACACTCTCAGAGAGGAAGACCTGATGCATATCCCACAGACTGGTCTGACTCAGTTCCTGAGAACATTAAAAATGAACTAGTGGTAAGGGGGCACAATAGATCCTTGTGGGTCGCAGTGCCGAAGGGCGCAAGCCCACCCTCGTTCGACATTACATTACATTACTCATTGTCGGGCATCGAATGAGTGTTGCTGACAGTTCTGGTGATTAGACAACAGCCAGCAGGGAATTGTACTAAACGAAACTTGCTTAAAGATAGAAACACTTTGAATGCCCACTGAAGAAGCTTTTGAAATTCTTTTTAGGAATATAACTTAGATCTTGAGATGAATAAAATATGTTTAAACTTAAGGCAGACCTAGAACTTAGATATAATGTGCATTAACACATAATCTCAAATCTTAAGATCGAACTTGTAAAGTGCCTTATTTTTGAACATCCTGTTAATGTCTCTGAATGGCATAATGGGATAATTGTGTGGCAATTGCCAAGCATTGCAGCTCCAATTACAATGCATTGATTTCACAAAAAGAAAATGCGATATGGAAACATCTTTGTACCTTGTTACGCCAACATGGCGCAGGTTTCCATTTTTTTTCTTCTCAAGTGCCCCGCGCACAAATGTCGCTATTTTTGGTCTGACAACCACTTCAAATCTTCCGAACTCCTATACTCTGTTGAACTGAAGCAAATGTTTCGTTAACTAGCGCATATGCGCACATTTTCCAGATACAAATACATACAGATAGGCAAACATGCGCACGTAGATATTGTAAGTACCCTTGCGCCCGATACAACATGTTCCAAACATAAATCATAATTCAATATGGAGTACAACTCCCTCACCCAAAAAACAGTCAGAGCGAGAGAGAGTTTAACAAGCATCGGCAGTTATTCAGGGCCAAGTTTAGTTGCACAATGAAATATGCATTAAAATTGCCTACCAATTGGCAGGTCATAAACTAGAACTCGATCTGGCAATGCTGCCATGTCGAATTACCCAGCAGCACATTATGTGGATAACATATATATTTCGTGGAAATTCGATGATGCTTGGTACCCGCTCTCTCCCGCTCTCTCTCGCTTTGTAGAGCTATAATTTGATTTTTGAGGGAGGTGTCTGAGCGTCCATTGGCGCCACGGTTCGTCGCCTGGGATACAGCGTGCAGCGTTGTCAGCAGCAGCGTTATTGCTAGAGCATTGCCCAGCAGCATGTCGTTCATTAAGCAGTCTTAGTTGAGTGCTAATTGCATAAATCACATGAGGATTTCAGTCGTCTGGCATTTTACCCCTTATCCTGATTTTCTTTCAACAATGCTCAAAAATTGTATATATGCATGTAGTACAATTTAGCTATGCTCACTTGTTTAGCACTAGTTGTAGTTGTGGCTTTGGATAGTTTGGCAAGCACTTTTGGGTCTTTGTGTGTGATTAAATTTGTGGCAAGAACTGGCTGACTGGCTGACTGTCTAAATAAATGCAGACTGGCTAAGACTTTGTAAGCCAACTAGTTAGCCACAACAGCAAAAAGTAGATACCATAGACATGTGCCACTAAAATACCTTAAGGCGAGTATCTTTTGGCAGTCTGTTCGAGTAACCGCAATACTTGAACTTTTTTGTTATCTTGAGTATTTTAAGCTAAGGTGAGCTTAACAAATGTTTGGATTATAGATTACGTGTCCAAATTGTTTTGTGTTCTACGCGGCGGCGGCACAAATAAAAAACATGCCAATAGTTCGATGACATTGCCACAAAACAACATGAGACAAGTACATACTGCAACAACTTACAACAATGAACAACATCATCAAGATGCGTGTGTCTTTTCGTTTGGGGGCCTGGGATACTTGCCACTGCCAGTGCTAAAGTGCCACAAAAGATCGGCATCCGCAGAACAAGGAAAAAATCGAAAGAAAAAAATCAGGGAGGGAGAAGCAAATGCTTGTTTAAGATTTAAAAGTAAAAATAGCTCCTTATTCATCTTCGAAACACGAACGGCAGCTGAGGATGCGGATGCATCCCCGACAACTGCTTGGAATAGGGCCTGCTGTCCTGCTGTCTGCTTGGCTGACTGTCTGCAACTGGGAGCCAAGTTGGCGAACGAAGCGTGCAACGCGGCAGCAGCTTCAAGTCGCATGTTGCGCCGCATGTTATAACATTTGCATATGTGCGCGGGAGGTGCTTGCGGTGGGTCGGGGAGACCAGGAGCAGCGCCTTGTTGCCGCCAGCATAAAACGCAATTCACCCGTAGACAGATGCAGCCACAGGAAGAGGCAGTCTGCTGCTGCTTTTGCTGGGCAATAGTTGAATGCAACCAGAATGCGCCCAAAAAGCTCAACAAACAATTTGGGGCGATTTGTGAGCGTTTTTAACGATTTGCTAGCGACTTTTGCAGTACTTTGAACAAATATTTTTGTTTTGTTTATTTAAATGATTTGATTTTATTTAAAGAATTAGTAGAATAATATTCAAAATAAATTTTGGGGTTTTTTTTTGTTCAAATAAGTTGCTAAAAAGGTTATTTATAGCAAATTACAAGGGATCCAAAAGTTTGCTCAACTTGGCTTTTTCTATTGATTTTATTGCAGAGAGATATTCATTGTTTGCTCTCAATTTTTAAGCTATATATTTGTAGTGCTTTTGTGTTTGTGTTTGCTTCATGTGTTGCTTCTTCAATCGATTCCTTGCTTCTGCAGCTGCTTCTTTGACTTCTTCCACTAGTACAACAGCCCTCTTTTATCTGTTTCTCGTCGCAGTTTCGCCTCGCCGAAACTAAAGATTCGCTTTTGAGATATGCCCACAATAAAACACAAATAAAACCATAGCAAACCTGCAGCAACTGCGACTCACCTTTGCAGCCACATAACCTCTTCGTCCCCTTAACAATGGGTTCATCTTAGCTACTCGGCTACTTGTGCCTGCGTTTTCTTTAGGTTTGAAGCGCTGGCCAAAGCTGGCGGCAAACCTTTTGTTTATTTTATTATCGTTGGCTATTTGGCCGCGGCCCCATCTCCTGCTCCTGCTCCTGCAACTCCTTTTTGTATATGGAGTGTGGCGAAAACGCTTAAAACAAAATTTATTTAGTCGGCCCACAGACAGACTCACAGACAAAGAAGGCAACAAAACGCAACGCAACGCAGCATTCGAAGAGCTCCACACAGAGAGATTCGCAATGCGACAAAAATGCGACTAAAAATAAAGCCAAAAATCCTAGAACAAAAATTCTGCGACGCAGAAAACCAACCAAAATAAGACAAAAAATAAAAATAGCTAAAAATAAATATATAAATAGACGGCAATGGTCGCAAACGAAACGGTGGCTAAAATTAATTTTAATTTCTATATTGCACGCCAAAATTTTAATTCAAAAATTTTGTGTGCAAAAAAAAAAATATTGGGGCTTAAAATAGCCTGGTCGAATCAGCTGCCAAATCCAATTTTATGATGGTGCTGCCGACATTTGCATAAATATATGTATGTGAATAGTATTGCGGCATGTTGTTGTGTATGCGTGCAAAAGAGAGCGCGAGAGAGAGAGAGACAAAGCGAGGCGCAGCATGTGGCAGGCTTGTTGTTGATGTTGCTGCCGTTTTGATGATAGGGCTTAAGGAGGCAAAGGGTATGAGACGGCAGTCGGCTGCCATTGCATTGCATGTTCGTTGTGTTTTGCAATTCAGTCGCATGCAAGCGAGAACAGCACGCGAAGACAGATTAGAAATCCGCCAGCAATTCCGCGCAGAGTCGGAGGCGGCCCCAACTGCGATTTCTAGAATCGACACCCAACTGCTGCTGTTGCTCCAGCTGCATGTGCTGGTTGTTGTGGGATTGGGAATGGCTGTTATCATTGCAAAACGCAGCGGGAAACAGTGCAGTTCAGGCTCAAAGGCACTCGATTTGAAATCAAAACTACAATTGAATGTTTGGAGGCGATATGCGTGGATGAACATACAAACACAGATGACGTTGTTTCTGCAGATCTGTTTTAGAGTTCAAGTGAAAACTACTTTTTGGACTCTTATTAAGCGTACGAAGAAAACACTGCAGATCTTTCTTCAGTCTTTCATTAACTAAGCAAGCTTTATCAATTAAATTATTCCATCAAAATTTAAACTTAAAACTTTTAAATGGAATATGAAACCAATTTCATTACTAATTTAATAACAGAAGACTTCAACGTTGTCCTTAACATTGTCTTAGAAAACTTGGCACATGATTTGAGACATTTCGTAAAATTGCAGCAGGAAACTTTGTGGTGCCTCTGACTTGTGTAAATTATTTGAACGCGCCACAAATGAAAGGCAAACTCCCGGCATTTGCTTCAAGGAGTGCCCATAACAATTGTCGCTGTTTCTTTCTCTTATTTCTCTCGAATCCCTTTCTTGAACTTTATATTTTGTTAGCATAACTTTAGCTGAGCGCAGAAATTTGCATATGCTGCCTGTCGTCGTAGAGGAAATACACAGCAAGAAAAGTGCATATTGCCATTTTTCTTTGTTTTGCTCCACTTGTCTAGTTGGTGTTGTTGTTGTGCTTGTGATTTTGTTTGGCTTGCAACTGTCGGCATTGCCATTTTGGCCAACTTAAAAGTAAATAGAAATACGAGCCGAGAGTTGAGCCATAGGCCAAAAGCAAGCCACCTCCATCTACGGAGTCTCCCATTTCTTTAATTTTCTAAACGATTTTCAATTTATGTGCCTATGCACAGCAAGATCTTCAATTATATGCGTCTCTATATAAGGTACGGTACGGTACGGTGCGGCAGGAGCTTGCGTCCCTGGGGCATTGCTTGTTAGTCCGTCGCGCACAGCCTGTGTTCCTTAAGGTTTCGCGAAATTGCAATAATGTTAATTTTTTGCAACTATTTGCCAGACCCATTCCCATTCCCTCCTGTTCTTGTTGTTGTTGCTTTGCTTCGTTGCTCTTCGCACCAAAAAGGGTTTAATTTCATTTCATTCCATTGCCTCAAGTACGTGTAAGTGTGTGTTTATGCTTAGCAGCTGCTGCGAGGGGACGGGCAGGAGGTTAAGGGTATGGTGTAGTAAGTAGAAGCTGCCTTCCTTGTTGCTGTTGTCGTTCGCCTTTGTGTTATCTGCAAAACTCCATTAGAAAGGCAACGCGGCGGCACGCAGCAGCCCAAATGGCAAATGGCGCACTCCAGCTTCGACTCCAGCTCCAACTCTCCACTTCGACTCCATTGCTGGAAGCTAACGAACAGAAGGCAATACAAAGGCTAAGGCCGAAGCCCAAGCCAGAGCAAGGCAGCAGGCGCGCAAAAAAAAAATAAATAAAAATGACGCTTAACGACTTTAAAGAAAAATTAAAAACATCCCAAAAGGAATACATCTTCGCCCTGCCGCATCCATCGACATGGAGCCAAAACTGGAACCTGGAACCTGGCAACTGAGGAGACTCCGCGCAACTTTTTGCAGCGGCAGCCGTTGCATGTTGCTCATTCGGCCGTCCGTCTGTTTGTCTGTCCGCTCAACATTGTTAGTGGCTCTCGAATTTATTTTAACGAACTAGTTTGGTCACTTCATACAACATTTTTGTTTTGCTGTTTTTTGTTATTGTACCATCCACAGCAGATTTTTTGCTACGTTTTTTTTGCGCTCTGCTGCTCTTGGCTGCATTTGCTGCGGGTTATAAAATATATTCGCCTTATATAAATAAATAAATTGGTAAATGGCGTTTCATTTGGAGCTGACATCTCATGTGTTCTTGTCTCTCTACTCCTCAACTGTTCTCCCTTGTCTTCATCGTTGTCGAAGTCATCGTCATCGTCATCGTCGTCGTCGTCGTGGTTTTTGTTGTCTCTGTGTTATGTTTCTCTGATGTTGATGCGATGATAAATGCGGCAAAAACCTGTCGCAGTTTGCCGACTAGCAGCAAATTGAATTTATTTGCTTGCAAACGTCGCCAAGCCAATGTCCATAAGATGAAAAAGCAGAGAGAAAAAAAAAGGAAGACAAATACAAATACAGAACCAGTTGAGTTTTTAATGGTTTACAGAGCTGCGGTTTGTCTGATTGCCAGCTATGTGGAGTATTTTGGCCATAGCTGCAAAAATGCAGACAAGTCGATTTCATCTTGTAGTTTGTGGCTTCACATATGGCTTCGTAAAATGAAGTTCGATTTGCCTGTGAGAAAAGATTTTTGTCTAGAAAAGAATTTAGATACATCTACTATCTATTGGAAATAGATTTTAAGTTAAAACTATTTACAAAATCCTTTGACAATTTGCTGTAACCAAAATTTGCTGGTCTCAACACAAGTTTCTTGTAAAGTTTCTAACAATAATAGTTTATAATAACAAAAACATTTGCATAAAATTCATAATTATTTCTATATATTCAAGATTTTCACTTTTTTACATAACACAGATTTGATGTCTTGTTGCTTTTACTTAAATATATATGTAAGTATCATTAATCCTTCATTAGCAATCTCTACACCATTCACTGACGTCATTATTCCACCAAAGAGTCACTTACTCAACCTAACTGCACTCATCGCTTTATGCTAAATGTATTTGTATATTAAAAGCGAATATTGCAGAACGCACCCAAAAAAACACGAGATAAACGAAACGGAACCACTTTTCGCAGCTGGCGCGCCCTTTTTTATTTTATTTTTATATGTATATATGTATTTTTTTTGGTGGCGCATTATGAGCAACAACAACAGCAGCAGCAGCAGCAGCAGCAACAGCAACAAAAGAAAAGAAATCGCATACACCAAAATGCTTAACGAGCACGAAGCACTTGCAGATGAAGAAAAAACCAACAACAGAAAGAAAAATGTTGCAAGCCAAAACGAACGGCCAAAGAATTATTTACTTCAAATTCCGAGTGCAACATAGAATTCGTGCAGCGGCAACATGTTAACCGAAAAGCGCAACAACAGAGGCCCGCGACTGATGCATTTATAGAAAGAAAGAAAAAAAACGAGCTAAAACGCCGATTTAAGCAACAACGAGCGACGTCGCGACTTTGGCAGTTCAGCTTCGTTTGGCTGCCCAGGCGGCCATGTTGCTGATTGCCATTGCAACGAAGCAAGCAAGCAGCAGCGACAACAGCAACGTCAACTCATTGCAAATGCAACAACTGCGCGCCTTTCTCAAGACTTGGACAACGTTGGAGCCGCCAGCATCATTACTTCCATTCAAGCTGTTTGGCCTGGCGTGTACATAAAAAAAAGCAACAGAAAAAAACACCAGCAACAGAGCAAAAAAATGCTGCACGCTGTAGTTGCTGCATCAACCATTTTGGACACAAGCAACTGGGCATTGGTTGCATGTGGCTGCTGCTGTTGCAGCTTCCAACGAGCCACTGCCAAATAAAGCAAACGCATTGCAAATTCCCCGTCGACAAAAGCGCGCTTGACTTTTTTTTTTGCTGTTGTGCAGCGTTTCTTTAATGATTTAAAATTCCATTTTAAGAATTTTATACTTAATGATGTGTTTTGCGTTGTATAGCATCGTTTGTGCGGTTGTCTCCTTACTCTCCTTACTCTGCTCCGCCGCCCCCTTCAGTCCACATTCGCATGTCCCCATGTCCTGCCAATGGCGACTGTCGTCTTTGCTTTTGATCTAAACGCTGCGTGCTTTTCGTAAATTGCTTTTCGTTGTTGTCCCTTTGGACCCCCCCTTTTGGACAAGGGGTTTTTTCGGTCGACTCTTACCTTTTGTGGAAGCCGCATGAAATGTGTGCGACTTGTTTTCTTATTTCGTTTTTTTTTTTTTGGTAGTCAGTGTTTTTTTTTTGTTTTTGTTGTTGTTGTGCACAAATTAAAAGGGCCCAAGTGCAATGCAATTGCCGTCTGCGGGGCATGAAATCGCTGCAACCAAAATATTTGCCACACACACTCACACTCACACACACAAGCACATGCACACAAAGCGGCAGAGATTTATGATCGTTCCCTGCAACTGGCCGTAAATCAACGCAAAATGCCCAGCAAAACGGCAAAAACTGAAAATTGCAACAGTTTCTAAATTTTCATATTCCATTGACGCATGCAAATTTCACGCCCACCACCCGCCGTGCCAACCTAAAACTAAAAAAAGGAACACAAAACAACAGCCGAAAATACCTGCAACCGTACTTTTTGCCGCCAAGTGCGTGCCGGCAATATGAATTTTCATAATTTTTGCACCGTTTGCGGTTTCCGGCTGAAATCGATGCAGGTTTTTCTTTCTCGTCCCTTCTGAACTGTCATAAAACAGCTGCAGTGCGAATTTTTTTGCAGAATTTTTATTTTTTTTTGTTTGCTGATACATTTTCATAACAATTGTCAAGCGATCCGACAAAACAGTTGGCAGCGTTTTTTGTCGAGCTCTTTGGATGTTTAGAAAGTGCGTTTCATGCCCGAAATTGAAATCTAGCGTATAGCATCGTTTTGATTTATGTCTTTTGGTCATTTAGAAAGTTGGCAGCACAATTTACTGCGAGAACACAGTGCAGTTGCGGCACAGCTGCAAATACGGTCGCACGATTAAACAAAAAACGCAAAGCGAAAACAAATCGAAAGTTTATTAAAAATGAAACGAATTGTTTTTTATTCGCTTAACCTTTGCTCTCTTAACGTTTTCTGTATGTCACATCTTAACTGTCTTAATTTTTGGTAATTGGCAAATGACTCTGAAGTTTATTTTGTGTTGCCTTCTGCCTGTTGGCGCTGGCATAAAAATTCAATTATCACTTAATAACAGCAGCAAATGAAAATTGCCTGTGTGTGCCGCATACGCATTGTTGCAGTTGTTACATAACGCATGTAAATGACCGAAAGGACATCGGCAACAAATGTGCAACGTGCAACCTGCAACGTACAATCAGCAAAGGAGACAATATTCGCACTTTGCGTTATTAACAAAAGGTCGTTAAAGTATTTTAAGTTACTTTATGCGTGGCATTTTAATTATTTCATTTTACTCAATTACGCCACAGAAAATATTGGGGCACAGAAAAATTAAAACTCAAGCCATAAAAGTTTTGCACTTCGATGTAAAAGTTGTGATAAAAATGCATGCTTAAGCTAATTGCTGTTGATTTTATTTGTAGTTGAGAAACAAATATTAAGTGAAACTTTCTTCTCAATAAATAGTTTTACTCTTAACTTTAAGCAATACTATATTCATAAATTATATTAATGTAACATTAACAAATTGTAATTATTTTTCTCCCTCTCTCTCTTTTTCAGGTAAGTGTTGTGTTTTATTAACAACTTCACCATTTGCATTAATTCCCAAATAAAAAAAAAAAATAAAATACATTGACAAAGTAAAGAAATGCAGCATTGAAGTAAGTAAATAAATATTAAACTTTTAAATATAAAAAAATTACTTACCAGCTCCCAACTCGAAAGAAAAAACCATTTTCCAGATTAACTGCAAATGCGAAACAAAAATTGGAAAATTACTCATGCGTGTGTTTCAGGCTCGAGACCCAACCCAACCCAGTCACAGCCCATACACACACATGTGGGATTAGTTTTGTAAAAAAAAAAAAAACAAGTAGAAGCTCTTCTTCGTCTTCTTTTTGCTAGTTGCCTGCCCCACAAGGGGGTGGGGCCTCGAAAAAATACCTCGGCCAACTCAACGCCCTCATTTAAATTTATTTGCGCAAATTTACTTTCCCATCGCATAAAATCAAATCCAATCAATAAGCATCTTAAATAAATTCATGGCGCCCGCTTACACACCCAGACACACACACACACAACACACTCCCTTAGACACCAGCCACCCTGCCTCCCTCTGCCTTTTAAAGCCACTCAGCTACCTCATTTTTTGTAATGCTAAATAAATTTATTTGCTAATGTAGTTTTTTTTTTCTTCTTCTCCACCTTTTTTTGCCACATGTCGAAGAGGAAGTGCAGCACCAGAGTGCTGGGAATGGGGGGGTGAAAAGAGAAAGAGATAGATGCTTAAAAAAGCGGGAGAAATAGAAACTCTGCAACGGAAAAAGAAATAACGAAACTTGGTACTTGTTAGTTTTATCTGCATATCATTGAGATAAATTTGGTGCCGATCAAATGCCGTGTCTGCTATCTCTAGAGCTCACTGTCTGTCCGACTGTCTGCCAATGTTGCCACTTGGGCGTGCAACAAAAAAAACAAGAAAGAAAAAAAAAACAATCGACGTTGTTTGGGGGCGGACGGGCGTCGCTCGGCTAAAGAAAAAAAAGTCTGTAGAAAAGCCGCTGATTTGCATACGATGGTAATTTGATGTCTTGTGTGAGGCACACACACACACACACACACACGCACATAGAGTAAGTGAGAAAAGTAAGCCGACGTAAACGACACATCACGAGTTACATTTTTCGAATCAGTGATAAGCGACTTGCAAGATAGAAAAAATTAAGTTAAGATGAGAAAAAGTTTGGAAATGCTTTCCAATTAATAAGTATTAATTTTGTTTAAGACTTTATGCTTAAATGTGTTATAAATAAGAAGGATTATAACAGGTTTCTTTAGAACTTTGCTTTAACCAAATAACAATTCAAAGTAGCTAAAACAAACGTGTCCTTTGTCTAATTTTCCATTATTAGTGTTTGTAGCAACCATTTTTCAATATGATTTAAAGAATTTTCAATTAACCGCCTGTCAGCTTAGCCACCCTTACACTAAAGTAGGCGCACTTTGGGGGCTGTTTTTATTGCTCGCAGCCAAATGCAAAATGGACGTTTGGCCTGGCAAATTGAAAATTTTCCAAAACTGTGTTGATGTGACCATTAGCAGCAGTACATAGTTTATCTTTCTTTGTGTGTGTGTGAGTGTGTGTGTGTGCACCCACACATAGTTTAATAGTTGTTTGGTCAGTGCATATGTAGATTTTCAGCTGACCTGACAATTCGCCCACGACAGGCTGAGAGGGAAGAGGGACTCAACAATTTATGTGGCTACGAAATTCCTGGTACTTAATTGTCTGCATATAATGAATGAATGAAACGCGTTTTCCTAGCCCCAAAAGCATACACTACAATCACACATAGCGAGAGGAGAGAGCGCGCAATGTTGCTGCAACTGAACGCCAGGCAGCGCTAGTGAGCGCCATCCATTAACACTCGCAATTATTATTAGTTTTTATGCGCTGTTCATTGTTGAATTTTATGATTTTAATTGAATTTTAATCAAATTCATGGGGCGTGCATTTTGAGTGCAATTTTATTTTATTTTTGCATTCGATTTTTTGCCTTTTTTTATTGCATTTTTTTTTCTCAATATTTTGATTTAAATGCGAGCTCATTTGGAGTTAATCAAGAGGCAGCTCTCTGATTGTTTTCGCTAAATTAAATTTTAATCATAATTTTAATGGCAGCGTTTATTGCCGTATTGCCGTTTTGTGGGTAAAGAAAACATGCTAAATAAATGAGTATATTTTTATTGTATATTTGTATTTATTTAACAACACATGCAACACTTTAATTAGTTTACACTGCGCTCCAAGCCATATATTTGGGATGCCTTTTTTCTGGCTTTTTGTACTTTAACTTCTCTTCCCCTTGCTTGTGCCTCCTCCGGTTTCATGCCTCATGCCGACAAACGTTTTATTTCGTTATCTTTTTGCCGCAGGCAGCTGCAAATGCCGCGCAAATTAAACATGCTACCTTTTTTTCTCTCCCTCTCTCTCGCGCGCACTCTTTGGTAGCAGCCCCCCTTGGGCTTGTAGCACAGCCCCTTGCCTTGGTCACAAATGTTTTTTTCTTTCTACCTTTGTCGCTTGACAAACTGCGCTCTTTTACACACACACACACACACATATATTTTTTTTTGGGGCCCTCTGGCTGGGTCGTTTTCTGGCCGTTTTGGTTGTTGTTGTTGGCCATCCGGTTATTAAACACCCACTTATTAGCTGCTTTTATTTACATATTCATGCGGCACACTCCCAGCTTAATTGGCAGCCTTGCCTCTGCCTGGGCTCGAGTGCCATTTTACTTATGTGGCCAAACGTAAAATTCGGCTCATTGCAACCTGCTCAAAGGCAACTACAGCAAAAACAACAACAAAAGGTATGCTAATCGCATCATAAATATTCAGCGTGGTTTTGCTTTTGGTTTCTGATTCAAGTTTTCACACCCGCCAGGCAATTCGGGCGTTAAACATATTTTATGACAGCTCGCTGCAGCGCAATGAGAAGCAGTTGACTAGGCTTGGGAAAAAGTGTTGCATACATCGTGGCGCACGCATGTGGCAAAGCAAAAAGGATTGCGCTAAGCAATTGGTCGTGGATGGCAAGCCGGCAGCGTTGGGGCATAAATAATTTGAAAGCAGCAGCAGTCTGTAAATTATTATTTTCGAGAAAAGTTTGTTGAACTGCTTCTCATTTAATATATATGTGTATATATAGGCTCTTTAGAAGGGTATACTTATGTATGTGTGCGTGTATCTCTAACAGCAGCAACCGCTGCTCGAAAATTAATTGCTTAATTAGTTACGGGCAAAACACTTTTGAAATATGGCCGCGCGACGCTTGAGTTTACTTCAATTCTGTTTTTTATTTTATTTCCCCGACTTTCAACTGGTCATAATTGCTCTATTAAATGGGCTTACTTTGGAAATTCCCTTTTTTTCTACTGTGTTTTTGGGGCTGCAACCGTTTGTGCTAATGGCAAGTTGGCTGCAAACTGTCTAGGGTTAGTGTTAAGAGTTAGGTTTAGGTTTTTTTTTTTTGGGAAGTGCGCTTGCATTGAGTTATACGACTTTCGCTTAGCCATTAGGCATGCAATATTTTCTATACATGTATACACTAAACCCGCATACAATTGCAGATACACAGATACAGATACTTATTGCTATTGCAACAAAAACATGTTTTATGTCGTCCTTAATGACCCCCGAGTCGAGTCGTCGTCGCAGTCGCACTTAATCGCTTTGAATTGCAAAAGCAAATAATGTGCAAAAAAGCATAAGGATAAAGGATAAAAGGATAAACCATAGCGTCGCCAGTGGCAGCACAAGCAGCATGTCTGTGTGTATGTTTTCATCCTGGCGGGTCCTTGGTGCCTTATGGCATCTTTGTCGGCTCGCCACGACCGCCACACACCCACACACCCCACCCATCTAACCGATCGCCCTCAACCTTCTTTTTGGCGGCCAGTGCAGAATGACGCCATTATTTTGACAAATTTTTTGGCAATGCCCTTTTTTTTTTGGTTGTTGTTGTTACTGTTGTTGTTGCTGTTTGGCTTTTAGCTCGACTGCTGTCAGCTTTTGTTGGTTTTTAAATTGCATGCAATAATTCAATTTTATATATCCGCAACCAAAAAAAAAATAATAATAACTAAGCGCAAATCTTTATCATTTTTACTGGCGCAAGATTTTGCTTCAAAAACATATGACTGGTTTGAGTGAAACGGAAAGTATCTTCTTTAACTATTTGGCATGGAATAAAGTGCAATGTGCTATAATCCTTAAATAGTTAAGATCTGGCTAATAGCTTGTTTTGCTGTAATAATTCCAGCAGTCTATAAAAAAGCGGCTTACAAACTTTTCACCAAAACACATTACAAATTATGTCAAATTAGTTATCCCCCATAGATTTAAACTTTAAGTTGTTATATTAAACGGATGAACAACATCCTTTATTACAGTTATAATCAGCTTTTTAATTTCGACACCTAGCCACCCTTTTATGATTTGGTTTTTTGAACAGCATATGCTGTTGTTGTGACAATTTATGCAAATTACTTAATAAAATGTTGACAACAACAAACTAAATACAATTTCAATAGACCAATATAGAAACAACGCATTCTGACCGGCTTTGGTCAGCTTTCTGTTGTGAGGGGCGGGTTTTGTTCGTTGGCCATTTATAAGGCATTTAAGGGCAGCCAACCAACCCTTTGACGAGTGTTTTGCAGCCCCCGTTGCGTTTGGTGGTTAAATCACATTTGCGTGACACAGTTTTGGGCCGAAACGAAACGAAACGAAATGATGAACCTGTTCTCGCAAAGGGGGTTTTTGTTAGAATTTGGGTTTTTGTTTTTCTTTTCGGTTGGTTGTTCAGTGGCACATAAATTTCGCATTAACCTGACACGTGAGAAATCCAGAACCATAAATAAGATGAACAAGGCAGCAAGCTACGCTCGTTGCAACCCTCGCATTTGAGACGCTCACGTGCCGCAAGTGGCAGCAACTGCTCCACAAACCCACCCAACTTCTGCTGCTACTGCTGCTCTGGTTTCTGTTTGCTGGCTTCTGTGCCGATTACAGGCGAAAGATAAATAATAAAGCGCTTTCCCAGACGCAGTCATATTTGCGGTTGCCTCTGCCACTCGCCACTCGCCGTCTCCCCAGCCCCTTGTGGCTGCCTGACTTCTTCGCATTTTCGCAATAAAATCGTAATAAAACACATTGGTCACGTAATTTCGTTTGTCTGTGGGATTTTATTGCCATTTTTTTTCGTGCAATTTTAAATTGTTATAAATGTGATGGCAACACACACACACACATACACAGCGAAGCTCAAGCTCAGCTTCCATTACTTTTTTCCCTCACACCTTTTGCTTCTTGGTTTTGCGTATATTAAGTATTTATGATGTGGATAATATCTTGAAAACTGCAGCCAGGCAAAATCGATGATGGTTCTTGATGGTTGGGGGGGTAAAAATGTCCTTTGGAATTTATCATTAAAATTGTATTCTACCTCTCGCAATCTCATGCTTACTGGCAAATGAACAGTCGCACACGCCCCTTATTTGCCTATTATTGCCCTTTCTCTGGCCCTGTCCCCGTACAAACACACACAGAGGACTTGGGTAAAAGGCAAAACTTTCACTTGCCAACAACACCGCATGGACGACAATTAAGCAACAAAACTTTGATAAATTGCTTCCTTGCTGGCATTTTATGAGTTCAAAACCTCCCACAACCAGCCCTGCCCCACCGCATGCCACAGTGCAGCTCAAGAGAGAGAGAGTGAGAGAGAGAGCTTCTTTACACTAATTAAGGGGCTCATGGTTTCCTGCAAATATTTGTTATCTGCTTTGTGGCGCTGCCAGCAACCAAGCAGCAGCAAACCAGCAGGCCAAAATCCAATAGCAAACAAGCAACAACAACAACGCCAAAAGATGGAGCAGGAGAAGTGGCAACAACAATGAGGCAGCCATGTGGCGCCACAGAACGATGTTTGGCTCATTGGGCAAGTTCGTTATAAAGTGCAAATTGTTCAAATAGTTTTCATTTGTCGGCCTCAACCTATTTAAACTCAATAACCCTCATTTCTGGTTCAATACAATTCCAGGGATAAAAGAAATTCCCTTTGATTATTTTTTTTTTGAAAGGTTTCAAAAACATATTTTTCAGATGTTTTTTTTTTTTTTTAGATGTTTTTTAAATTAATTGTAGGCTTAGCTGCAGGGTATCTCACAATCTTGTTGTTTCAAGAAAATAATAATATAATATTTATTTTCTCGTGTGCCCTTCACTATTTTGCCAAAAAGCGGTTTCAAAGCAATCCATCATTAATAATAAATAGTTGGTTGGGTCGAGGTTGGCCATATTGTCTAGTATATTGATTGAATGCACTTCGGGGAAAATAAATTGCTAGCTTAGTGGGTTGGAGGGTGATTGAGAGGAGAAGGATGGAAGGGTGGTTAGTTGACCACCATTGTTATGGTTATGGATAAAACGCAATCTTCAGCAAATTATAGCAATTTTTATGCTTATAGAAAAGCGCAAAGCGCAAAGCGCATTCAAGTCGCAATTTGCTTCACTCGCTAACCCTAAAGGGTAAAGACGCAATTACTTTTATTACATATTCAAACCGGACAAGCGGCCAAGTCTTGGCCAAAGCTATGTAGCTTAAGCTAAAGCTTCACCTTCACATTCACCCCGAAGCCAGCAGCAGGAGCTGCGAAGGGGTGCAGGTCAATTCCTTTTGAGCCCCGACTGATTGATGACTGTCTAGGCAATTTTATTTATACTTATATCGTCGTAGCTTAGTTTTCGTTAAGTATAGCCTGATATTATTATAATGCAAAATGTATTATTACAAGTAAATGGCAGTGAAGGCATTTTCATATTTTTTTTTTGTTCACCAACTTTTTCCGTGGGCGTTGCGACTATACTTTTGTACCATTTTAATACTCTACTCGACTTGGTTTGCTCTTGCGTCTGCCTCTTGTGCTTTTGGCCATAAATCGCAATGAGTCAACGACTGCAGAAAAACTGTCCACAGTTCTTAACTCATTTTGGCTTTTGAACAAGCGATGAACGCACAACGCGCGCGACGTTTATTGGTTCCGTCTGGCCATTTATTTCACTCCTATGATCCGTTGGCGAAAGCCATTAAAGCCACCACCAAACATGCGACAACACCAACAACAACAACAACAACAACAACGATGATGAAAACGAAGAGGTTGTAGCACAGTAGGCGACCATTCGGAACCGGCTGCTGCTGCTGCTACAGTTGCTTTTTTACCTGAGCTCAGTCGGGTTTTTAAGATAAAATTCAAGAAACCGGTTCGCTCTTGCTACTTCTGCTGCCATGGCAACCAATAGACACGGCAAAAAAGAAACAGAAGATGCAACACAGCAATGGGCACCAAGCATAAGGCAATACATCAGCTCACCGCTCATCCAGTTTTGCAAACTGAAGAAGAAGAAGAAGAACGAGCTCGCCGCTTGCCCATTTGGCGACCCATTAGACAATCGCGCACATTTCATCAGGAGGCCAAAACACTTTGCGCACATGCACGTGGCTGCGTTTTGGATCACGTAATAACACCCTCCTCTCTCTCTCTCACTCTCTCTCCTTGATCTTCTGCTTCGTCTTCTTCAGGTTAAACATATGCGCAAGTGCCAAAAGACGAAGACAAGTAGAAGAACCGGTGTTGACTTCTTCGTGTGTGGCCCGATCGTATATATATATATATACAATATATAATATTTTCTATGCGCTGAGTGGTGGAACGCATCAAGCATCGTGGTTGCCAGCACTCAGTCATTAGTTTAATTGCGCTGTTTATGAAGCGTTTTCATTGACTACTAACCAAACAACAACAACAACAACAAGTCTGTCTGCAGCTGGCCAGCGCACTTGCTGATTATCATTTAACAATTTTGTTGTTCTTTTTGCATTTTGCATGCGTTGCGCTCATTTGGCCATGTTTTAAATTAAATTAAATTTAACGTCAGAGCTAATAGAAAACTTCATTTACTTATGCCGCATTTAATACATGTAATCTGTGGCAGTGTTCTACGGGTGGGGGGAGGGGCGTGCAACAAATACAAATATACAAATATAATTTTAGATCAGCAACAAGAAATTATACAAAATGAATAAGCAAAATATATCATTAAAATGCCAGACAACACTTTCTTAATTAATATACGCCACATAACAAATATTAATCAAAATATTATAGAAGCATTTTATGATTTCCTTGAATTTAAAGTCACATGCTCGTAATTGTTGCTTAGGGCTTTTAACATACTACTATTCCGCACTTTTAAACGTGGCCTAATCTAATAATGGAAATCAGAGTAGCAATTTGCTTTGGCGCAATGTTAACAATCAATTTTTATGCTCCAACTTGGTCTCCAAAGTAACATACTACATAATATTGTTCCGGTTCTTATCGCGACACAAAATAATAATAAAATAAAACGTTCACTAGAAAAGTAAGAGAGAAAGGGGGGAGGGGCGAAAAAAGGCAAACAAAACATTTAGAAGCAAATAATTTCAAAATGTACTTAAAATCAATTTACTTAATAACTCGGCAATTTGAGTGAGCGCTGAGGCCGTTCATTTAATGCAGCTACTTTTGAATGTTGCCGACGATGACGACGACGACGACGTCGACGCACTCACACCCCAAAAACAGCTTATGAATAAAAACTAAACATGTTGCATGCCAACGGAGTCGAGCCTTTTTGCCAAGCCGTCTCGGCCAAGCTCAATTCATTTTGGCATGCGAATAATAATTTCCAGCCAAAGCAGAACAATGGCCGCAACAACAACAACAGCAACAACAACAGCAACTAAACGCGCTTAATAATAGTTGTTCCAACACATACGAGAGCACACTAACCAAAAGCAGGCCTAGCCGGCGGGTAATCGTTTTACTCACCCGGCGAACGTTCAACGGGCAATTTCGAACAACAACAACTGGCCCAAACAACAACAACATAAACAGCCAGCAACCTGCTGACCAGTCAGAGTCTCTTGGTTCCCAACTCTTAACTCTCTGGAACGTGTCCCTGGCCGTGGGCCTGAATTTCCAACCCCCTCACATTCTCCATCCAAGTTGCAGTTGCAGTTGCATGCAGCGAGGATGGAATCTAAATTGTTTGAGTGCAATCAAGTTGCGGCTGCCTTTTCGTCGAAGCTGAAATCTTTGCAACAGCAGCGAACAAAAATTATTATAATAATAAATAGCATTTAATCAAGCAAGATCGAGATTATCAAATGTCTTTCATCAGCTTAATGTTTTTGTAAATTGAATTAAATATGCAGTTCAATTATTTGCAATTGCATTCAGCATCTTTAAGTTTCTTTTCTCGTTCTGCGTGCTCAATCTTAACACTTACTTAACGGACTTTGTTTAATATTCCTGCCAGTCAATAATTAATCTTCCGAAAATATTCTTGATTTGGTATTCCGTTACATAGAATCGATTCCGTGGAGATAAGATCATTAGATAGATAGATGTTACCGATAACATAAATAAAGGTTTCAATTATGTTTGCATTCATTTTGCTAGATAGTTTTATCCTAAGTAAGAAGTACAGATAATATAAAGTAAGTTGAATTAGTTAGCTTCAGGTCAAACAATAAATACATTTTTCTTTGACATATTTTGTATTTAAAAGCTGTAATTTTGATCAAAAATAAATACCAACTAGCTTAAACTACAATCTAATTGTCTAATTGCGAAAGGAACTTATTTCTATGGAATACAAACTAAACTAGAGTCTTGCTTGCTGCTATTCATGGCCTGAAAATTATATTACCAACTTATTTGTCATTTCATTTTATCTACCAGCCAGAATTTGTTGTGTTCCTGTGTGTGTGTGTGTGTGTGTGTGAATGATAGTGTACGGGTTGGTTTGTAGTTAGTTTTTGCTGCCGAAGCAGAGTCCAGAGCTTTTGGGGCAGAGTTTGTTTTGTGGCTATTTTATTATACATATATTGTATAATACACAAACACCAGCATAAATAACAAATATACATATACAAATATGTTTGTGTGTATATATAAATCTGTGTTGTTGTTTTTGTTGTTGTTGGCGGGCGGGCTGCAAAATTTGTGTGGCTAGAGATAAAAGTGCCAGAGCAACTTGTCATAATAAATTTCGAAGCGAGCGCGCTGCGTCGCCTTTTTTGCCATTTTATTTATGCGCTTTTCATAAAACACAATAGCTTTTGTTTAATAACACTGAAATTTATTTAACAACAACAATTATTTTTCCGCCTTAATGAAGCCGCGCGCCGAACATACAAATTTCATGGACTTCGATTTTTTGTTTTCTGTCTCCTTTTTTTTCTCTTCTCAATTATAAATTTGCATAAATATATATTTTCATATTTAATAATCTGTTAAAAATGCAATTTGGATTGTAGTTTGCCATTTGCCATTCGCATGGCTGCTGTGGCAAATGATCAAAGAAAAGTCGATATCTATGCAATACCAAGCTCAATAATGTTTATCAGTAACAGCCCACTCACACACACACACACACATGCACAGCTAATAAAGTGCAACAGTGTTTAGAGCCTACATTGGAGAGCACAGCGGGTTGCTGGACCATGAAGGAGAGGGGGTGGATGGTGGCTTAAAAACAATGTGCAGCATTCAAATGATTAAAACAGCTCCAAAATGCTGCAGCCACAAGCAGCCAAGCACACAGCTTAACTCATACATACACACACACACATACATACATACATGCAACAACAACAACTGACCAACAACTATGTGTGTGTGTGTGTGCCACGTTAATCTTTGAAAATCCGAGTGCTGTATGCGGTATTATGCGAAAATTTATCTGATTTAACACCTAATATACAATAACTTAATATGCAGTGTGCTCCAAAACGCTTGCACGAGCCTGCCTGCAGTCATCCAGCAGCCGAACCACCACCACCCAGCCCCCAGCCCCTCCAGGACCACTAGCCAACCAATACAAGCACAAAAGCTCGCCCTCTCCCCTCCCTTTTGCAACACTTGATCAGGGGCAGCAGGCAGGCCAGGACTGTGCTAGGCGGCACAGTGGAGCGCATGTGTACTAAAAAAAAATATTTATTCGCATGTAAAAATTGGAAATTTAACTAATGAAATGCAAATCTGCTAACATGATATTGATATTGTAGTATTGCACGTTCAAAAAACAAAGATTTCAGCTCTTAAACACATAAAAAAAAACCATAATTATTATTTATTTCATTGAACTGGAGAATTCAGTTCTTAAGTGCAATGATGTGGCCAGAACAGGCTGACAATAAAAATAATAAAAGCATTCGATCAATAAAAGTTATAGAGTTCAACAAGAAAGAAATTTGATAGCTTATTGTGTGCACCTGCTCCACTGTGATGTGGCATTGTTTTTGGGGGCTAGCACCAGCAACAACAACAACAACAGCAACAGCAACATCGAACTGCAATGCTCAACCCAAAAATGCTTCAACAATTGCGACTAGCCTTCTCCAACTCCCAACACACTCCCCGCTCTCTAACTCTCACACACATTTAGGCACGTTTACATCGTCCATGTGTCCATGTGTGTGTGTGTGTTTATGTTAGGGGAGGGGGAGGCTGGTGTTGCTTCTCCTGAACGGCTGCGTTCGAATGCTGCGCGGCTGGTATGCGGCGTTTGGAAAATGTGAATATGAACTGCATAAATCTTCTAGAGGCAACGGCGGCAGTCTTTGCCAGTGCGCCGCAGCAAGTCAGCCAGAGATCCCCGCACGTCTCCTCCTTGCCGCTGGCTTTACGGCTTTTCGGCTTCGGACTCTCGCATTGGGCTGCACAAAAAATAGTAGAAGCAGAGAAGAAATTGCAGTCCTAGTCCGGCCAGTGTATAGATATATGGCCATAGGTACTCGTAGTTGTGGAGCGCAAATGCGAATAGAATGTGGCGGCATCAAAGTTCAGCTCACTTACTCACCCGGCGTTGATGGCCGTATCCAGGGAGGTGTAGGAGAAAGGAAGTTGCACTTTGCGCCTGCCGCTTAGTTCAGTGCAGTTTTATGCGATGGTTTCATTTGGTTTTGGCCTGGTATGGTGATTTTTTATTCTTTTTGGGCCTAAAACTCATAACTCTGATATTATTATGCATTCATATCGCCATTTTAATCACACACATGCAATCGAGTATGAGAGTATGTACTATATATGGGGATTATGGGAATTGCTATCGACTGCAAAAGCAAACTAACTGTGAACAAAGAACAAAGGTGCGACGTTCAAGGGATCATAATAAGTCGATGATGTTATAGATTTTGAATAGAGTAAAACAGTTTCAAATACTTCCTTTAAGTCAAATACATTTACATAAAGTAAGTTCCTTAACAGTTCTGCAAGAGATTATGAGTTTATTTATAAAGACACTGCTTATGATATTAAATTCCTTATAGCTTAATAGCCTCTTAAAGACAATTATTTGAATAGGATTAAGATCTTGGCTACCTCGCAGCTGGGGCCTCTGTTCTAAGGCTCGTATCTGCTCCTTCCAAAAAGCGTACTTGAAAAAAAATGTCGCAAAATCTATATAATTTGTAGCGCAACAAATTCCAACTGTGTGCCGCAGTGCGTATATCTATGTGCTTGTGTATGTGTGTGTGAGTGGGTGTATAAGGCAGGCAACACTTTGAGGCACTCTCCTCCCTCCCTCCGAATGATTTATTACCCAATTTTACTGCCATGTTTTCTTAATTTCGCATTCGACATTTTCCCGGCAATGCACCAAAGCAGAGGCGCCTCCTTTGTTGGCCGTGGCAGCCATGCGTACCAAGATACAACTAGTATACTTACACATAAACACCACCACCCCCCCCCTCCCCCCTCTCATCCTACGGGCCAAGAAGGGGGAGAAGCGTGTACCGTTAGCTGGCGGGTTGTAACTCAACGAAATAAAATAAAACACGCACCAAAGCACATTCATCCCTCGAGAAATATCGCTTATTTGGTCGGTAATAATTCTTGTGCCATGCCACCCCCCTTTCTCTCTCTCTCTCTCTCTCGCGCTCTCTTTCATTCTTTCTGTTTAGTGTGGCTCGTCTTGACAAAACAAGAAGCAGGCGGGCGTTAAAACAAAAGCAACAACAGTGAAAGGCAACAGCATCTTCTGCCGCACATCCTCTCCTTCTGCCGCGTGCGTGAGCGTGAGAGCGGGGTGTGGAGCTTATGAAGCTCATGAATGCCGCAAGGAGAAAGTTTTGTGTGCCTGGCCAACAAAAAACGCAACTCAAGAAGTCCAAAAAACACCGAAGACGTCGACGTTGCCCAAAAAGGTGAAGCTGGCTGGATGGCTCGCTGGCTGGCTGAGAGAATAGGAGCTCGCATTTTTCCTGCTCGTAGACACTTTTTACGAAATATTTCATCGAAATGTGTCCCTTGTGTAACATATAATATTAAAGGTGGGCGGCGACCAAAAAGGGCGGACGGGGGCCTGTTTGTTGGTTGGGTGGTTGGGTGGTGCGTTTGCTGGGCAGCTTCTTCTACTATTATAAATTAGCTTTACTTCTAAGACATTTTGTTGCGAATAAAGCAACGCAGCGCCGCCGGAGAAAGTTTACAAAATGAACCAGAAGCCGAAAGCAAAGCGCGACAAGTGCAAAAGCAGAACGAAAAGAACGGGAAAATAAAAGAAAAGCCAAGACGGCCGCTTCCAATGAAGCGTCTCGCTGTAGAGCTAAAAACTTAAACCAATAAATCACAAGTTAATTACAGTCGCGAATTAACTGAGTGCATTGAATAGGGCAACCCTGCTCACACCCACAACCCTAGGCCACATGGCCCGCCTCTGCGAGAGAAAGAGAGAGAGAGAGAGTGGGAGTGGGAGAGCAAACAAGCTACAAATTTCATAATTATATTTTATGCGATCTATTATTTGTTGCCCCCCCACTCGCCGCTGTCTCATGTCTGTTTGCCCACAGATAATAATGCTCCAATGCTAAATTCTGACTACGTCTTCATGTCAGCCCACTAATCTTACACAAGTACATCTCTCTCTCTCTCTCTCTCTCTCTCTCCTCTTGCTTGCTTTCACTTTACCCCATTGTCGTCATGTGTTGGGCCAATTTAATTGCCGAACTTTTTCTTTCTCATGGTTTGAGGAAGCTGGGTAAGAAATGCGGGCATTTTTCATATGATATTGTCCCTCGTCGTCGTTGTCTCGATTTATGTCTTACAGAATTTAATTGCCAGCCTCGATAAGAAGAAATCATATTAATTATGATTATTAATTTTATTGGTTTCATCTGCTGCTGTTGTTGTTGTTGCTTCTGTTACTGCTGCCAGCAGAAGATGGCACCGTTTTAATAATTATTATAATAATAGTGGGATGTAACATAAGGCTTTGATTGTTGGTAATAAAGTATTCAAGTATGATATAAAGTCATTATTAACACAGTCATACTTTCGTACAAACGAAGTTTCTCTTTGGATCAATCAAAAACCCATTCAATGTTACGAACTTTCTCTATAACGAAGATTTAACTTGTCCCTTTGAGATTCGGTGCATGGAAGTTCGACTGTGTATAAAGAATGCAAATCTTTACTCAAACTAAATATAAACTTAACATCATTTCAAAATCTCCAAGCTCATTCTCATAATCTCCATAATTGTTAACATATTTCTCTTGGGGCTTTATTAAATCTCTTTAGCAGAAAAATGTCATTATTCTGTTTATTTTAATAATCTCTTGATACACTTTCAATGTTTAGCTGACTGTAAAGCTTTAGAATTTCAAACGAGAAATCTCGCATTTAAATACCTTAAAGCCATTCGCAGCTGGTTGAGACTCAAAACGAACCCTTAGTTATTTGCACTTTATAAATGGTATGCGAGGCATAGAAAAGTTTACATTTCCCTCTAAAGATTGCGTGTGGCATTTCTTGCATGTTTGTGTTAACAATTTCTTGTTGTTGTTGCTGTTTTTTGTTATTTTTCTTGAAGTTCGTTTTTGTTGTTGTTATTGCTTTCTGCCAAGTAATTTACATATTTGCAAGCATGGCCTGGCCATTCGTCTAAGCGCCCCCGCCATTTATTCATTAATTCCAAGTCGTCCGACATAAATTAGTTAACTTCGGACTCGGAATCGGTCTCTCAAACTCAGACCCAAAGTCTCAGTCTCGGTCTTGGCTGGGAAGAATTTTAATGTATCAGCGTTCCGTATTCCCCAAAGAGAACGGCGGGGAAGCATTCAGCTGTTGTACAGTTTGTATTTTTCTTTTTTGGGTGCTCAACGGTTTGCAGTAACATTGAGGCAATGGCAGAGATACAGCTAACATAAGCTGCGGTTTCTTCTTTCGGCCAGCAAGTGAAGTGCATGTTGAAAACGCAAACGCAAACAAGAACAACAACAATCGAGAAACCTCTGGCTGAGGCAGGCGGTGCTGCCAACTCAAGTAGAAAAATACTCGTACAATGCAATAATACAACAACAAAAAAAAAGAATAAAAAAATTTGTAAGCAAAAAAAATAAAATAAAACATTGTAAACTGAAACAACGACGGGCGTGAGCATGAAAAGCAAGCGAATGCCGATCCATTGGTTGGTTTGCTTGGGTTTGTTTGGGTTGGTTGAGCCACCTTCTTTTTGTTGTTGTCGCTGCTGTTGTTGTTGCAAAGTTTTTCTCGACTTTTTGTTTTGTTCGCAACAATCTTGAACATTTTTTGGCGCTGTCTTTTTGTTACTGCCTGCTGTAAAAAGAGAGAATGTGGGCCGCAGGCGGAAACACCCAATACAAGTCACATCTGGATTTATGTCATGCCTTTAATTGGCTGCTGTGCCGACGCCGATGCCGATGCCGATGCCGACTCGAGCACCAACTCCCACTTGAACAAACCCCAAGCCCAGACCCAGACTGAGGCCAACAGTTTGGCCCCTGCCATCCATTAGCTGGCAAAATCGAGTTTGGTAGTTAAAAAAAAAAAAACACAAGTGCCAGCCAGCTAGCCAGAAAGCCAGTGTACTCCATACTGTAGCTGAAGTCGTGGTTGGGGCTGCTGCCCGCCTCTTTGCCAGCAATTAAAAGCAAATTTTTCTGGCCGCCATCTTCGGGACTTTTCAGGGCGCAATTAAAAACGAATTTCGCCCGCGCGCAGCTTGGCTTCATTAGGCTTTTTGGATGCGGCTTAATGCGAGTTTAAATATTCATATGCAGGATTACGTTTAGTCAATGAATAGCTAGCTAAACTCCAATGATATACTACTAAGTAGGACTAGTACTGTGGCGAACATAAGTAACGGAACATCGTAGTATCGCCGGCTGTCGCCAACTGTTGTGCAATTTCAAATTAAATTCAATAAATTTTTTTCATATATGCAGAAATAATAAAAAATAAAAAATACTCGGCGAAATATCAACACTTGCAAGGGTTGTGAAAGAAGAGTTCCACTTGAGAGTTTAACACCAAAGCCGTCGCCCAGTCTGTGGCCCCTTGGAATTTATGCGCTCCAGCGACAACATATGGTCACGTAAATTCATGCGACAATATACGATATGATGTCACACACAAACACACACACACATTTGAATGTGCTTTATTTTTTATGCAAAACGTTGTAGGGATTTTTTTTAATATGTGAAAAGAGTCTTCAGCTGAACTGAAAACTGTCGCAACTCTTGGGCCTCCTCAGTCTGCCGACAATGACTTTGATTTATAACTGACAGCCGCCATTCGCTTTAGTTAATAAGCGTGGCAGACGTTGCAACAATAATTTCTTTGAAAAAACGGATTAGGTGCTTGGAAAGGCACATAAGTTTAGGTTCTGCCTTTGAGCCGAGCGTAGCAAAAGTTAGAAAGGTTGGAAAAAGATAATCTTATAAATTTATTTAGTAATAACGAATCTTATGATATTTTGAATACTTTTGTGCATTAACAGATGGCTCAGTTAAAGTCATGCTACCAAATTTTCGATCTTTTGTACTGCCGATAAATATAACAAAGTTTGTTATGGTTTTTTCCAATAGTGTGTCCACTAGTGGGGATGTTTTGTAGTTTTTGTCAGCATTTGTTTTTTCTTTAATGTCTTGCAGTTGCCAGACTTTTGACCCTCTCCTGTCTGACCCCTTTTCCGGGACAGCTATTGGCTGTAACTTATGGCTGGCCCAGCAGCGTTTGGCAGAGTGTGAAATTGGCAAGCAGCAAAATAAAGAAACTTTTTTTTCGTGCCTTGTGGCCAGCTCACCAGCTAGACACAAGCAAAGAGAGAGAGATAGATACTGAGAGAGCAGATAGTTCATAATTCGAAGCAAGAGATTTCCTAAAATATTAGTTAAACAAAACATAAACTAAAAATAACATTGCAGACGGTTTTTGCATACGAGCTTGTGGTGCTAAATCACCTAAAAGCATGCAACATAATTCAGCTGGCAACACTGGCAGCTTCTTGCCACAAACACACACACACACACCAAGACGTAGACTCCAACTGGCGACAGAGCAGCCTAAAGAAGCGACGAAGCTTAACGTTTCCGTTTCCTTTATGCTCAAGCAGCATACAAAACTCGAACACACACATAGACACAAACAACCCATCCACCCACTAGGCGGCCACTTTTAATGGCACTGCTTGGCATGCCTGCAAAAGGAGTTGGAGTACGTTTTGTTTTGCATGTGCATGAGCTAAGTGAATCTCAAGACTGAGTCTGAGTTAGATGGAGGGAACAAAGGAGGGAGCCAAGACAACAAAGTTGACATTAGCGCGCTCAGCGCACAACGAAACCCAATTAGAAACGAGAAATACGACACCAAAGTGAGGCGACGAAACAACATGAAAATAGAGAACCCCCCCCCATCCCATTCACTTAACTCACCTCCGCCTCGTCCTTCGCGCACAGAGGCCAACAATGAAGCGTGTAATTACAAGCGTAAACGACGGCCCAAAAGACGCATCGGTGGGTGGCTTGGATGGTGCTTTGCTGCTACTTTCTACTTGCTTGATATCTCACATACTCGAGCGCGCGCGAAAAAGACGACAACCATTTTTCTGAAAAGGGTTGTGCCACTGAGTTATGGTGCTGGTGGATGGGCTGTGGGTGGTGTGAGACGTTGAGGGTGGTGCGGTGCGATGCACACGAGCTGTGAACGCGTCGCAGCGCATAATTACTTTACAAGTTCATTATAAAGCATCATAAATCTATAAGAGAATGAGACAGAGAGAACGAGAACGGAATGAAATTCACTTTCGAATACAATTTTGAACTTTGACACTTTTTCTTTTTTTTTTGGAGAAGGAGAGGCATTGTCGCAAACGTGTGTGTGCGTGTGTGTGTGAGTAAATTGAGAGCACAATTCTGAGGGATGAGCAAAAAACAGAAACAGAAACAGAACGATACAATAGCAAGTAATTCACTTGCGAAAATGTTATTGATTACAAAACACACACAAAATGCGATGACAAAAAAAAGAAAAGTGCGATGCCAGCCAACAACTGCGTCCACTGTGCAAGTACACTGTGCGGAACAGTGGGTGCGTAAGTAAAAGTTGCAAAAGAAAAAATATGTGATATTAATATATGAAAATATGTTATTCAAAATATTTCTAGTAAAGTATTTAAAGTATTTAAGCACATGAAACTCAGAATGGTGGCAAAAACGTATCATATTCCAATTAAATGTTTATAAAACTTTGTTCTTTTAAAAAGTATTTGAAGAGTTGGGTTTTTGTCTTTTATGGAATTTCTTCCACTGTGAACTGCAATGTTTTGGTTGATATTGCGCAAAAGCAATTTGAGCATAAATCTTCCAAACGACAAACTTGCCTGAACACTAGCTAACACACACACACACACACTGGAGTCACTATCGAAAATGGACGAGGCAGGAATCGGAATTGGTCGAGGAATAAGCAAGGGGTTGTGGGTATGGTTAGAAAGCAATAGGAATATGAACGAGTCAGCCGGCTGCCTCGGAAATTAACTGCTAGTTTCACACGTTCTAGCAGCCAGAAAATGGCAACATAAAAAAAGAAGAAGAATTCTAGAGAGAAAAAAACCTAAAAGAAATGTTGCACTAAACTTTCACTTTTGTACACAGAGAGAAGAGAAGAGAAAGAGAAACAATAGAAAAAAATAAACGAAGTAAATGTTTGGCATTTGCCAGGGAGCAGCTGCTCTATACCCAAAACCAAAACCGAAGCAACACACCCTTCCCTTTCTTTCTCTCTTGCTACCCACACAGAGTTGGACCATAAGTTTGTCGTTTACTTTTTTGGTGGGGGGGGAGAAGCAAAAATGAAAAATAAAAATAAAACTTCAAGTGCCAATTACGTGTGAAATTCCCCGACACTTTTAGCTTGTTTGCTTTTATGCGCTCTTAATGAAGTTGCAACTTGACATTTTTACACAGAAAAACGCACGTAACGTTAGTTGAGTTGAGGTGCTTAGTAGTTGGTTAATCTCATATTTATGAGAAACTTGACGCACAGAAAAAAAGCTTCCTCTTTGGGTTCATTCTGACATGTGAAATGCAGAGAATGGAGCCATATCGCAAAGCGGCCTCGCTGTGCAAATGGCTGCCACGGCTGCCACACAACACACCATTGAGAAAAAGCAATTAAAAACGCATTCGATGCGATTCGCCTAAAACGATAAGAAACAATGCAAAAAAAGCAAGCGAGAACAGCAACAGCAGCAGCAGCCAAGCTAAACGAGTGGGCGTGTCAAATCAGTTGGGCGCTCTCAAATGCAATTAAAAGATACAGATACTCACTGCTGTATCTCAAAGATTGCGTACAGCCAACTCTCCACCCTGTTCAGTACATAAATAATCGTCGCATCTACTGAGGCTTATCAGTTTTGGGAGCCCCGCCATTTTTGTTGCGCAGTGTAATTTATGTTTGACACTTGCGTTGGTTTTTATTGAGCAACACGATTTGAAGAGCCTGCAGGAAATGTTGCACATTTCCGTTGTTTCTAGTTGCCACATAACTCCTCCAGATAATTATCACAACGAAAAAGCAGAGCTTTAGCTGAAGATGACGTCAACAACAGTTTATATGTATATTTGTTATGTTTTTCAGTTGTTGTCTAATGAACTCTGAAATTGAAAATTTATATAAAACGACTGACAAAACTGGTCACTGTCCACATCAACATCATCACCAACATCATCATCATCATCATCGATTGTATCGGGCTGCTTCCGCTTGCTGCCCCTGCCTGCCGCTCTCAGCTCATCCTCTGCAGCTGCTGATGCTGATGCTGCCCCACCGATATGAAACAGCTTGACATCGTGCCACTTATTTATTTATTTATAATGTCCAACAACGACTTTCGGTCTTGGATTTGGCGCTTGCCTTGCTGACTGTCTGACTGTCTCACTGCTGGAATAACTTCATTTAAGAGTCGCGTCTTCTTTTCGAAAAATGCTTTTGCTTTTGCTTTTGAGCTGTGAACAAAGTTTCACTGTCTCTCGCATTTGTATTGCGTCCCGCCAGCTGTCGCGCTTGTCCATAGATGGAATCGAGCCAAAATAGAGTCGTTGATTATTTAAATGAAGGCACGGCCAACCAAAAAAAATAGAAGGCGTTCCACGCACTCACACATACTTACAGTCATAGCATCTCCATCTATTTCGATAGCTCTTTGTTTGTAGCTCTTGTTTCAGTATCTTTAACTTTGTCTATGGCAATATGGAAATGGCGTGTTGCGTGTTGTATTTTTATTTTGTTTGGTTTTTTGTTTCTGTTTCTGTTTTGTATAGATATTTCATGTTTTTTGTTGGGGCGTTCATGGTGCTCATTAATTGAGCTATTAAGATAAACCCGCAGCATTTTTTTTTTTTTCCTTTTTGGTTCAGCTTCAACGCTTTGAAGCATTTTAAGCTACAGCTTGGGCCACTGGGTCAGTCGTCATCTGGAGTGTCAGTCAACCAATGACGGAATTATATTATACACAAACCCATAAAAACTCACACTTCTATTCAAGCAGAGACAGTTATAATAAATTTGTGATGTATTCATTGTAGCTCATCCAAATGTTGTTTAAATTTCCATGACAAGGCGGACAACTCCAATTAATTTTAAGTTTTTTTTTTCGTTTTCCAACCAACATGAAAGTGAAACCCAAACTTATATTTGTTTAAAAGTGCTTAAAAGTTGAACTGTAGACTTTAGAAAATGGAGTAAAAGATGAAATGATTGATTCAAGTTGAGAAAAACTTTTGATAAATTGTCTAAAGATTGAATTGAAGATTGAAAAATAAATGGTTATCAAATTTCATAACGAAAAAAGAGCTGAGATATCTTAGATACTAGTTAGGTTTGGCATTGAATATAAGTAGGCTCTAAAGTGCAGTTTAAATAGAAAAGAGGATAACTTTTATTAAGAAAAAATAAAGTATTTTTTATTGAATAAATGCTTTACATAATATCATGTTACATGATAAAGTAATTCATTGCTTTTCTCTTCTTTCTCTTTGTTTTAACAAAACGAATTCCATTAAATTGCAGTGTACCGTAGGAGCTTCGATGCATAACTCAAAATATAAATGCAGGGCTGCGTCGGCGCCCGTGCACCCCTTGCCCTTTTGCCGCAGATCAAAGATCGCTGATTAGTGTTCAGTGATCACTTCATGCACAGGAGGAGGAGGCTACCTGTTGCTGCAACGACGGCAGCTCGGGCAATGAATTATTTTAATGACGAGCAAAATGCGCTCATCTTAAGTGTTCCCCGTTGTTGTCCTGCGCATGCGTGAGCTGAGCAGAGTTGCCGCCATGCCATAAAAACCAGTTTACGTAACAGTTGCCCCCCCCCCCCCCCCGACTTCTCTCTGTTCGACTGGCGGCCATTGAGCATTGCGCTTGCACCTTAAAATTAAGCACACATAAAAACTGCGTGCGAGTCACTTGAGCTGCCCCAAAAAAAAAAAACAGAGGGAACATAATAAATGCGAAGCCTTCGTTAAGCTGATTTTATCGATGCAGAAATTTCACTAGAGTGTAGAATGATGCATTGAAAAATTGGTCATGCCTCCTCATATCACAGGTCATAGCGTGGCCCCATCAACAAAGTGAATTTTTGGAAACATAATTATGTTGAATTTCTTCTTGTTTTTTTGGGGATAATTTGAAAGGTTGTGCGAGCCACGAATCGTTGCGTACACTTAATCATCTTTGGCACATCGTTTTGGCTGGGCTCATGAGAATCAGAACAGAGGAGCACAGGATTGGGATTGGGAATGGGAAACGGGTTTGGAGTTTGTAAACTGGCAATCGATTGTGCAGTTGTGGCATAATTCGTAAAAACTCAAACAAAGTCAATTACCAAAGTGTCACTAGAGACAGAGAGGGAGAGAAACACAAGCAAACACACACACCCTCGAGGGTGTATCTTTTGTGTGTGTGTGTGCAATTAAAAGCTGATTGCTATTGCTAACAAGGATGTGAGTTTGAGAAAAATTGAAATTCCAAATGTTTGTCTGCAAGATGCAATTCAAAAGGTGTACGACTATGTATGTGTGTGGTTGAGTGTGCGTGTGTGCAGATGTGCACACCCAAAACGTGTAGCTCAAAATTTGCACACACACACACACGCGTTCGTGTTCGCAATTGCAAGTCAATTGCGCATTTGCCACCGCAAGCATCAATATTCGAGGCATAGGCATCGACCATAATCACGTCTGAGGAAACAGCGTTGAGGGGGCAACTCTTCGCCACCTCCCCCTTTCGTTGTACGCACTGGGAATCACTGGCACTGTCGCACCCTGCGGCCAATTTAATTGACAGATTTAGTGCGGCTCGATTGGCAGTGCGGAAAATTAGTTTTCCGTCTCCGCAATCAGACTTCATCTGCGTACGTCTCTCAGGCGCATTTTAATTGTTTTATCGACACTCTCCAACAACAACAACTGGCATATAGATATATTCATCTTACTATATATAAATATGTATGTATTTCCGTGTGGTTGCCTTTGCCAACCCGCCCCCCGGACAACATAAGGTGAAAGACACACGCCCACAAGCCGCACGCATGAAAATAGATTTAATTAAATTGCGAACAAATTGCGTGCGTTGTGGGACTAAAACAAAAGGCGAATGTGGGCGGGCGAGTTGGCAAGCGAAGCTATCACACACTCAATTAATCGATTTCATATTGATTTTCTTGTACATTTGTTGTATGTGTCTGTCTGTGTGTGTGTGTTTGTTTTGCCTTTTGGCCAGAAAGTGTTGCTCTGTCAAATAATTTCCGGTTGAGCGATTTCCGCAAAGCTTTAGCGCCTTCGGCCTTGATTGGAAGTCATAGCAGAAAGGAGAGAGGGAGGAGGTAGTTTTGACTATGAAGCGGATTGAGTTTCCTTAAAAAGGACAACCCCCATCTATAGTTATCATTCAACTTTTCAAACAATCTCAAAAATAAGAAAAACAGTTTTCTACTAAAGATAAGACGATTCTTAACACAATTGTCGATCTCTAAGTAAGATACTTAGTTGTACTATCTTGTCACCCCTTTTAATTTCCAGCTAATCGCTTAAAGTAATTCCAACGAATTACAAACAAAATTGTTGCCTGATTATCAAAGTGTATTTCTCTATCTTAGTTCAAAAAGTGTTTTACGATGAATTCTTCTCTCTTTTTTTTATATTTAATTTTTTTCGTTTGGTTTTTGGGCCCAGTTGCGGGCGCGTGCGTGACATTTTTATGTGCCGGCAACAGTGACGACAAAACAAAACATAAATAAGAGCAGAGCATGAGAATTAGGGCGTGGGGCGAGGGGCGTTTAAGGGGAGCTAAGGTAGCGTTTTAGGGAGAATGTTGGCATGAGAATTGGGGAAGTTGTTCGAGGAAATCGAATTAAATATAAGTAGTTGCCTTTGCCAGACAGACTGCGTACTATTGCTGTATCTCAGATACACACATGTGCGAGTGTATCTGTATCTATGTATTTGTGTGTATCTGTGTTTCTCTGTGTAAGTATATAAATAGTTATAGTAGAAGCATAGATCACACGATGCGCCGCATGCAACATGGAGTCACCGTCACCTAGAGATTTATTGGCAACGCCCTTGCCCAAGGGTGAGTCAATATGAGTGAGTGAAAGAGAGATAGTCAGTCACAAAGTGAGTGAGATAAGACTACTTTGGTGTGGCAGTTGGCCAAAGATGTGGGTCTACTTTGTTCTTCTTTATTTTTTTTTTTTGGGAGCGGGTCTCCAGTTTGGTTCAAAGTTCGTTGCAAAAGCAAACACGTAAACTGTCAAAACTTTAAATCCCGCAGGAATTTAACTTAAAAAAAAATATACAACACGTACTCTGCGCGTTCTCTGGGGCCGCAGCTGCTGCAAAGAAGCACTTTCTTTCCCATCGTTGCCCCCGTTTGGAATACAAAAACAAAAATCAGCCTTCGGCAGTGTAGAGACACAGAGAACCTTGAAAAGTGTATCTCAAAAAGGAAAGCAGCAGAGCAAATATAGATAAATGGGCTTGCTGCTAAACATTCTATAAGAGCCCCAAATCTTACCCCTCTCCTAACTTTCCCCCTTCGGATGCGTAGCTCGTCTAAATAATCAAAAAATTTATGTATCGCGCCTTGCCGTAGAACGTTTTATTATTGTCTAGTTAAAGCCTTTCTTCCGCTCTCGTCTCCAGCATTTAAATTATGTACTTAGAAATACACAAAAAAATTTCTCGCGAAAAGTCTACAAAAGAAAATGGCGCGACGCAGCAGGAGATGTGGCAAAGAACGAAGAAGAAAAGCAAAGCAGCAAAATGAATTTCGCACTTTTTCGCATAATAAATTTAAAACTTGGCCAGCTCTACAAAAAAAAAAAAATAAAACTGAATCCCGCCGAATAATGAAAAAAAAGAAGAAGTAAAAACCAAAGCTGGAAAACAAAAAAATTTATATAGAGAAGCAAAGTTTGGTAAAAAGTTTATTTTTGCATACATATCTCTAGTATTACTGTGCAGGCAGTAGGAGGGGAAAAGGGAGAAAAGCTGCGGCAGGCGCGTGACAAATTCCATTTAAAATTGTTGAGCTCAACACACGTACTACGGCTACGTACTTCAACTCCTGCTGCTTTGGAGAAAGCGCTTCTTTGCCGAGTTGGCTACTAAATAAAATGAAACTTTTGCCAACCTCAGCGTGATGTATTCCAATGGCACAGGACATGCGCCAGGATATTGCCTCAATGTGTGCTAGCCACGGAGAGCGTAAAAGAGATGAAGGGGCTTGGCCAACTCAAGCGCTGAGATTTAAGTTAATCAGCAAAACAGTTTTAGTGCTAAATAAATGTATTTATGCGGACTTGCCATTTTATTGGCATTGCATGGACAAGGATAAAAGTTATGAGATACTCACAAATGAACTATCAAACAATTAAACAATGCTTATCAAATCATTTGCTTTCGTTCTTAACTTATGTTCATACTAACTACAGATAGCTGAGCTTTGTTTGATTTACAGCAAAAAGTAATAAGATAAATGTACAAATGATGCAATAGAACAAGCATATTTCACAGCCATGCAGCTATTCATCATTTCAGACGGCTTATCAGCCAAAATGCATCTGACAAAAGCAAAACTCACTAATTTCAAACAATTTTCTGACACATTAAATCAGTTGTTTGTATGTTGTTACGAATATGCGAATGTTTTGTATATTTTTCATAAGTTAATATTAATTTCTTTGTTGGATGGCGAACAATTTTATTTTCATATCGCTTTTATTGTCTATAAAATGTTCTCGCCATTTATTTAATGTCTGTCTGTGTGCGAAAATGCACAAGTTAAAATACATACACACATACACACATACATACAGGCATGTTGAAAATACTTGTATGCAAGTAAATGTGAAAGATAAATGCGTTTTCACTTTATGACTTTCGTGTCGGCATAAATTTGTTAATACCTTTAGGCCAAATTTATAACATAATAAATGCTCATAATATTTAACTTAACATTTTGCCAGGCCATCGGCAGACAGACAGAAAGACAAACAGACTGAGAAACAGGCCTCAGACTCAGTCGCCCCAATAAAATGCGAAAGTTACTTAAACATTGTGTTCATTGGCAGCAGCAGCAGCATCAGTCAAGGGCGGAGTTAAGCGGGGGAAGCATTATTATGATGATAAAATCTCTCTTCTGCATAATGCAGTTGAGTGCATAAGTGTGTGTGCTTGTGTGTGCACATAAAATTGAGTTATTGCACTTGAGGCAAATTAAACTTCATAAATATTTAAAATCAGAGATTAACACACGCCAGAGAATACCATATAAAGTGAGTAGCCTTCTCAATTGTTGAAGTCACATTCCAGGTTGTTGTCGACTTTTGTGACTGGCCAATTAAAGTTGCATTACAATGGCATAACTGCAATTTAAGTGGCACACAACGCAACATGCTACGTGCAACGGCTCAGACTCGCCAAAAGATACAGATTCAAGCCAACTTCAAGCAATTGCCAATTTTTTCGTCTGCCTACGACAAAATGTTGCTGAAAAATGTATATTTATGTTTTGTTTTTTCTTTTTTTGACAAGACAAAAATAAAAAATAAACAAATTTTGCGAAATGATTTTTCAATTTAATATGCTTGTTGAAATGTTTATAAACGAACACAAATGTGGCAATTGAACCCACACGCGCTGTCTTACTTTGTTAAATGTATAATTCTCCACACAACAGCTGAAAATGGCAAATGAATTGACTTTAAAAGCCATTGGGAAGCTAAAGTGATATGTGATGCTTATAACTTCATTAAATTCGATATACTTTTACTAATTTGAATCCATTCTCGCTTTTTATTAGGCACAAATGGTCTGAGGAGACGCGGCCGACAAACTTATACCCGCTACCAGACACTGGAGCTGGAGAAGGAGTTCCATACGAATCATTATTTGACCCGCAGAAGGAGAATTGAGATGGCGCATGCGCTGTGTTTGACAGAGCGGCAGATCAAGATCTGGTTCCAGAATCGGCGAATGAAATTGAAAAAGGAGATTCAGGCGATCAAGGAGCTTAACGAGCAGGAGAAACAGGCACAGGCGCAAAAGGCGGCGGCAGCAGCTGCGGCGGCAGCGGCGGTCCAAGGGGGCCATTTAGATCAGAATTAGGTTGAATTATTAAAAACAATGCATTCATTTAGTATGCATGCAGAGCAAGAAGATTGTAACAAATAAACCATTTACTTAACTTAAATAAAATAATTGATTAATTATATACATACATATATATATTAATAATATTATAATATTGATATTGTATGGGTAACACATAAATGAACTATTTCAAATTGTTTGAAAAGCAAACCGAAAATACGTAAAAAAAAAACCGCAAACAAAAACTTACAAAAATAATTTCCTAGACTCGTAAGTAAATCGAATAAAGCGAAATGGAAAATAAAATAATACAAAAAATACTTAAAAACAAAAAAAGAATAAAAAACAAAGAGTAGCAAACAGAACACAGAATCTACTTACCCTAGATACATACATAAATACGTAAATACATATTAAATGTTAAACAAAAAAAAAAAAAATTATGAATACAAAAAAATTACAAATGCAAATATTATTTCAAATTCCACAAGAAGAATCGAAAGAGTTAGAGAAGTAAATTATTTACAAATTGTTTGCCCGCGTAAGATTTATGTTGAAAATGAGCAAGTTTTTATGCCCCTCGAGATCCCCTGCGCCCCAAAAAATTCCCTTTGTTGCTTACTGCTATGTTAAAATTATTATTTTCGAGAAAAGAAAAACTACTCAAACAAATGTTAAAAGGATTAAATTGAAATTCTGTTGATATGAATTTTTGTAAGGCGAGTTTTTAAACCAATTGAAAAGTAAAAAAAGAACATTACGTAAATCAAGAAGAAGAAGAAGAGTAACAAAACTATTGAAAATTTAACTTAAATATAAATAGAATTTGTTAGCAAAGTAAAAGTATATTACAAACGATAAACAAACAATTTATATATAACTTACAACAAAAAAGAATAATATAATACAAAAATGTGTATAGTTCGTGCTAAAACTTAATGCAATCTTAGTTAACTCTGTTTAATTTTAAATTAATTTGTTTAGTTTTTGTCTTAGGCTTTTAAGCATGCACACAACAAACAACAAACAAACAAACAACAACACAAGTGAAGCTGTTTTCTTTAAGTAATTTTTAAAGTTTTTTAAACTAAATTAAATCCTAATTTTATTATGTTTAGTTTAATGAAAAGCGTTTATGAGATTATCTGACAACAAACGAGCAGAAAACAACAAACAAACAAACAAACAAAAAACTTTGCCACGGCAAAACAAATAAATTATTGGTTTTGAAAAAATCTACAAAGAAAAACGAATGAAATAGTTGTGTTATTATTATTATATTTTAGTTGCAATTTTTGTTGTTTAAACACAAAACATTCTTAGGCATAGAGAATTAGAGCTTGAAATATCGTCGAGTTGTTTTTATTATTACATATTATTATTATTATTATTATTATTATGGTTTGTGCATGCGAAATTGCTTTTGATCTCGTTTCGTTGATTGTTCGTAAGTTGTGCTATATGATATCGATAGAGATGACATTATTATCGATAGCAAGGTAAATGCATCTCGGCCTAGCAACGAGCTGTGCTCGAATAAAACTATTAATTTCAGTTGGAATTCACTTAAGGGCTAACCAAGCAAACCTTCACAAGATGTATACGTAATTAGCGCTTAAGGTTCAACAGATTAAACTATATATATATATATATAGAAATCTCTATATTTATATTTATGTATTTTACATGAACAACAACAATAAGAGAAAATATTTGCAATGAGGTATGAACAGAGCAAAAGTACGTAAGAGATTAAGTTAAATGTTATAGATTTTAATGGAAATCAACAAATGAAATACGTAAATATATATATATACAAAGATTGTGTAGAATATGTGGCTAAAAGAGGTCCAGCAACATTCTACACCCTCCTCCTCCTCCTCCCTTGAATGAAAAAGAAGCTATAATTACAATACCTAATGATTTAAATGTGAATTGTCGTAATAGCAAACGGATATACGTAAAAAAAAAACTGAAACGGAGCGCGTCGGCGTTAGAATTTATTCTACATTCTACAAAACTTACCTATTACTATAAACTACTTGCATACGTTATACAATATGTACGCATTAATGTAATTGTATTGTACATTCTTGTGGCTTTTCTTTAACTTAACCCACGACACAGCCTCAACACCAACAAAACCAACAAAACCAACAACAACCTAATTGACATTTATAATGTTTTTTCTAATCCTTAACACTCATGTATAAACGATTCAATGATTAAAACACGATAAGTAAGCTTCCCTTTCATCCCTCAAAACGTTTGACGAACGCGTAACATTTTGGAATATGTATTTGTGTAGGGTAGACAAATCGTTTATACTCTCGTATACTAATACTGTAATTCTAATTTAACGCCATTCTATGTTAGTACCGTAAGTTGTAAATTATCAATATAAAAACTATACGTAATATGAATAAAAGGACACAAAAACAACCAGTGAGAAGAAGTGTGGTAAAAAGTAAAACAAATAAATATTTGAACTAAAAACTCAAACGGCTTTTGCATTTTATTTCTGAAAAATGGAGGTCGCCATTTGGCAGCGCCATCTGTAGCTCGTTATCTTTACTACACAGCCCAGTGACACAAAGCTGACTGTCATAGTCGCATGCTATTAGTCTAGCTATTGGCTGATAGATGGCGCTATGGAGTTAAGCACAATGCATGGCTCACCCTGTGCCTGAAACATTGAATAAAAAAATAGCCGTATGACGCCCCTTACTGTCGTTAACTAACATCCTGTTTGATCGACTTGCTACAGATTGTGTTTGCCTAGCGTTAGTTTTGTTAGTCAAATCCTAATCTTTGGACCAACTTCAGCGTCTCCAGATGAACAACACTCTTTTGAATCAGCTTTTTAGCAATTTAAATAGACGTTTTATCGTATGCATGGGGTCAACTGAAAGACATAGTTGTCGTCCCCAGTGCGATCCTAAAAGTATGCTGCATTTTTCCACTACGATAATTTAGCCGATGTAGCAACCCAGTTATTGACACTGGTGCATGGACAAGCTATCCTCAAGAATACCCGACTGTATACAAAACCAGGAATTACCAAGAATTACAAAATAAGAATTGAATTCTTACACGAAGGCTTATGCTCTTAAATGAACTTAGTGTCATTTTATAATTCTTACAAATGCGTCGGCAATGCATATTGATAACAGTGGGCCCATTTCTCAGTAAGACTGTACAAACTGTTCGGATAACTTAACTTAACTAACTTAACTTAACTTAAAACGTTAATATTGAATTAATTTTATATGTAAGTTAATTTGTTATGTTAAGTGCAAATCTAAATGAAGAATCATTTATTTGATTTCATTATGCTCTAATGCATTTACTCTTTGACGCGCTTGTTCTATAAGCTTCTACTCTTAAGACGTGTTTTAGCATTTAACATTCCCAGTGTTTTTTATACCCTTCTTAACACGAGCTACAACTATACTTATCAATTAAACAAATAGATCAAAATTATATATGAGCAAACTTTCATTCAGAAATTATATAACTCGCATATTTAAATAAACACCCAAAAACAATATATTAGAATATTAAATCGTGGCATAAGAACTTACCGTAATACAGGGTATTTCATGATCGTGATGTTGAGAATGTTCATATGCATATCAAGAGTTGTTTTTATGGGTTTCAAGTCAGTTCGGTTTGTGCTGTCGATCGGAGTGATTGCAAGTGTTTCCTGAAAGCGTAAAAAACTAAGTTTTAATGTCAGATTAATGCATAAATTAATAAAATTATCGATGCATTTACATACAAACTAACAACATTTCTGAGAGTGCTTCAATAGTAGAGCAGAAAATATGAAATTAAAATATACTGCAACACATTCACTGTGCATCTGCCTGATTTTATTAAGCTTCAATGCAAGTGAGTAAAGTCCAGAACATCAATAAAGTTTGATCTAAAAATAAATACCTTATAAACTTATGTGCATGTGTGTGATGGTGAGAAATTTTAGCCGTAAACTTGATTTGAGCCAGCATTAAAAACATCTTGGCTCAGAGCAACGGTGAGATAAGAAAAGAGAGAGAGAGTGAGAGGAAGAAAGGAGAGATACAAATAAAGTAAGAGAGGGATTAAGAGCATAGAACTAAAATGAGCTCTCTGTTATTGTTTCTGTGTTAGTTCTAAATGAGAAGTGTTCTAAAAAAAAATTGATAACAACAAGCGTTGTTTAGTAATAGCATCCGTCTTATATTTGAGCATTTATAATATTATGCATTTAAGTTAAACAATTTTTTTTTTTGGTCATTTTGAATGTTAAAATTTTATGCCAAAATATCGACATCATCATTTGGCAAATCTTTCAACTTCCATAACTTCGCCAAAACTGAAACTGAACCGATTTTCAAAAGCAATGTCTTAAAAGTCATGGTTTAGCATCTAGAATAAAACTGCATTTATCAAATTTCATTTAAATAAAATTCGATTTTTGGCCATTTTGCATGTTAAAATTTTATGCCAAAATATCGACATCATCATTTATCAAATCTTTCGACTTCCATAACTTCGCCAAAACTGAACCGATTTTCAAAAGCAATGTCTTAAAAGTCATGGTTTAGCATCTAGAATAAAACTGCATTTATCAAATTTCATTTAAATAAAATTCGATTTTTGGCCATTTTGCATGTTAAAATTTTATGCCAAAATATCGACATCATCATTTATAAAATCTTTCGACTTCCATAACTTCGCCAAAACTGAACCGATTTTCAAAAGCAATGTCTTAAAATACATGGTTTTGCATCTACAATAAAACTGCATTTATCAAATTTCATTTAAATAGAATTCGATTTTTGGTCATTTTGCATGTTAAAATTTTATGCCAAAATATCGACATCATCATTTGGCAAATCTTTCGACTTCCATAACTTCGCCAAAACTGAACCGATTTTCAAAAGCAATGTCTTAAAAGTCATGGTTTAGCATCTACAATAAAACTGCATTTATCAAATTTCATTTAAATAAAATTCGATTTTTGGTCATTTTGCATGTTAAAATTTATGCCAAAATATCGACATCATCATTTATCAAATCTTTCGACTTCCATAACTTCGCCAAAACTGAACCGATTTTCAAAAGCAATGTCTTAAAAGTCATGGTTTTGCATCTACAATAAAACTGCATTTATCAAATTTCATTTAAATAAAATTCGATTTTTGGTCATTTTGCATGTTAAAATTTTATGCCAAAATATCGACATCATCATTTGGCAAATCTTTCGACTTCCATAACTTCGCCAAAACTGAACCGATTTTCAAAAGCAATGTCTTAAAAGTCATGGTTTAGCATCTAGAATAAAACTGCATTTATCAAATTTCATTTAAATAAAATTCGATTTTTGGTCATTTTGCATGTTAAAATGTTGTGCCAAAATATCGACATCATCATTTATCAAATCTTTCGACTTCCATAACTTCGCCAAAACTGAACCGATTTTCAAAAGCAATGTCTTAAAAGTCATGGTTTGCATCTAGAATAAAACTGCATTTATCAAATTTCATTTAAATAAACTTCGATTTTTGGTCATTTTGCATGTTAAAATTTGTGCCAAAATATCGACATCATCATTTGGCAAATCTTTCGACTTCCATAACTTCGCCAAAACTGAACCGATTTTCAAAAGCAATGTCTTAAAAGTCATGGTTTAGCATCTAGAATAAAACTGCATTTATCAAATTTCATTTAAATAAAATTCGATTTTTGGTCATTTTGCATGTTAAAATTTATGCCAAAATATCGACATCATCATTTGGCAAATCTTTCGACTTCCATAACTTCGCCAAAACTGAACCGATTTTCAAAAGCAATGTCTTAAAAGTCATGGTTTAGCATCTAGAATAAAACTGCATTTATCAAATTTCATTTAAATAAAATTCGATTTTTGGTCATTTTGCATGTTAAAATTTTATGCCAAAATATCGACATCATCATTTATCAAATCTTTCGACTTCCATAACTTCGCCAAAACTGAACCGATTTTCAAAAGCAATGTCTTAAAAGTCATGGTTTTGCATCTACAATAAAACTGCATTTATCAAATTTCATTTAAATAGACTTCGATTTTTGGTCATTTTGCATGTTAAAATTTTATGCCAAAATATCGACATCATCATTTGGCAAATCTTTCGACTTCCATAACTTCGCCAAAACTGAACCGATTTTCAAAAGCAATGTCTTAAAAGTCATGGTTTGCATCTAGAATAAAACTGCATTTATCAAATTTCATTTAAATAGAATTCGATTTTTGGTCATTTTGCATGTTAAAATTTCATGCCAAAATATCGACATCATCATTTGGCAAATCTTTCGACTTCCATAACTTCGCCAAAACTGAACCGATTTTCAAAAGCAATGTCTTAAAAGTCATGGTTTAGCATCTAGAATAAAACTGCATTTATCAAATTTCATTTAAATAAAATTCGATTTTTGGTCATTTTGCATGTTAAAATTTTATGCCAAAATATCGACATCATCATTTGGCAAATCTTTCGACTTCCATAACTTCGCCAAAACTGAACCGATTTTCAAAAGCAATGTCTTAAAAGTCATGGTTTAGCATCTAGAATAAAACTGCATTTATCAAATTTCATTTAAATAAAATTCGATTTTTGGTCATTTTGCATGTTAAAATTTTATGCCAAAATATCGACATCATCATTTATCAAATCTTTCGACTTCCATAACTTCGCCAAAACTGAACCGATTTTCAAAAGCAATGTCTTAAAAGTCATGGTTTTGCATCTAGAATAAAACTGCATTTATCAAATTTCATTTAAATAGACTTCGATTTTTGGTCATTTTGCATGTTAAAATTTTATGCCAAAATATCGACATCATCATTTGGCAAATCTTTCGACTTCCATAACTTCGCCAAAACTGAACCGATTTTCAAAAGCAATGTCTTAAAAGTCATGGTTTAGCATCTAGAATAAAACTGCATTTATCAAATTTCATTTAAATAAAATTCGATTTTTGGTCATTTTGCATGTTAAAATTTATGCCAAAATATCGACATCATCATTTATCAAATCTTTCGACTTCCATAACTTCGCCAAAACTGAACCGATTTTCAAAAGCAATGTCTTAAAAGTCATGGTTTGCATCTAGAATAAAACTGCATTTATCAAATTTCATTTAAATAGACTTCGATTTTTGGTCATTTTGCATGTTAAAATTGTATGCCAAAATATCGACATCATCATTTGGCAAATCTTTCGACTTCCATAACTTCGCCAAAACTGAACCGATTTTCAAAAGCAATGTCTTAAAAGTCATGGTTGAGCATCTAGAATAAAACTGCATTTATCAAATTTCATTTAAATAGACTTCGATTTTTGGTCATTTTGCATGTTAAAATTTATGCCAAAATATCGACATCATCATTTGGCAAATCTTTCGACTTCCATAACTTCGCCAAAACTGAACCGATTTTCAAAAGCAATGTCTTAAAAGTCATGGTTTTGCATCTACAATAAAACTGCATTTTCAAATTTCATTTAAATAGAATTCGATTTTTGGTCATTTTGCATGTTAAAATTTATGCCAAAATATCGACATCATCATTTGGCAAATCTTTCGACTTCCATAACTTCGCCAAAACTGAACCGATTTTCAAAAGCAATGTCTTAAAAGTCATGGTTTAGCATCTAGAATAAAACTGCATTTATCAAATTTCATTTAAATAAAATTCGATTTTTGGTCATTTTGCATGTTAAAATTTTATGCCAAAATATCGACATCATCATTTGGCAAATCTTTCGACTTCCATAACTTCGCCAAAACTGAACCGATTTTCAAAAGCAATGTCTTAAAAGTCATGGTTTAGCATCTACAATAAAACTGCATTTATCAAATTTCATTTAAATAAAATTCGATTTTTGGTCATTTTGCATGTTAAAATTTTATGCCAAAATATCGACATCATCATTTATCAAATCTTTCGACTTCCATAACTTCGCCAAAACTGAACCGATTTTCAAAAGCAATGTCTTAAAAGTCATGGTTTAGCATCTAGAATAAAACTGCATTTATCAAATTTCATTTAAATAAAATTCGATTTTGGTCATTTTGCATGTTAAAATTTTATGCCAAAATATCGACATCATCATTTATCAAATCTTTCGACTTCCATAACTTCGCCAAAACTGAACCGATTTTCAAAAGCAATGTCTTAAAAGTCATGGTTTGCATCTACAATAAAACTGCATTTATCAAATTTCATTTAAATAAAATTCGATTTTTGGTCATTTTGCATGTTAAAATGTTGTGCCAAAATATCGACATCATCATTTATCAAATCTTTCGACTTCCATAACTTCGCCAAAACTGAACCGATTTTCAAAAGCAATGTCTTAAAATTCATGGTTTTGCATCTACAATAAAACTGCATTTATCAAATTTCATTTAAATAAAATTCGATTTTTGGTCATTTTGCATGTTAAAATTTATGCCAAAATATCGACATCATCATTTGGCAAATCTTTCGACTTCCATAACTTCGCCAAAACTGAACCGATTTTCAAAAGCAATGTCTTAAAAGTCATGGTTTTGCATCTACAATAAAACTGCATTTATAAAATTTCATTTAAATAGACTTCGATTTTTGGTCATTTTGCATGTTAAAATTTTATGCCAAAATATCGACATCATCATTATCAAATCTTTCGACTTCCATAACTTCGCCAAAACTGAACCGATTTTCAAAAGCAATGTCTTAAAAGTCATGGTTTTGCATCTACAATAAAACTGCATTTATCAAATTTCATTTAAATAAAATTCGATTTTTGGTCATTTTGCATTTTATGCCAAAATATCGACATCATCATTTGGCAAATCTTTCGACTTCCATAACTTCGCCAAAACTGAACCGATTTTCAAAAGCAATGTCTTAAAAGTCATGGTTTAGCATCTAGAATAAAACTGCATTTATCAAATTTCATTTAAATAAAATTCGATTTTTGGTCATTTTGCATGTTAAAATGTTGTGCCAAAATATCGACATCATCATTTGGCAAATCTTTCGACTTCCATAACTTCGCCAAAACTGAACCGATTTTCAAAAGCAATGTCTTAAAAGTCATGGTTTAGCATCTAGAATAAAACTGCATTTATCAAATTTCATTTAAATAAAATTCGATTTTTGGTCATTTTGCATGTTAAAATTTATGCCAAAATATCGACATCATCATTTATCAAATCTTTCGACTTCCATAACTTCGCCAAAACTGAACCGATTTTCAAAAGCAATGTCTTAAAAGTCATGGTTTAGCATCTAGAATAAAACTGCATTTATCAAATTTCATTTAAATAAAATTCGATTTTTGGTCATTTTGCATGTTAAAATTTTATGCCAAAATATCGACATCATCATTTATCAAATCTTTCGACTTCCATAACTTCGCCAAAACTGAACCGATTTTCAAAAGCAATGTCTTAAAAGTCATGGTTTAGCATCTAGAATAAAACTGCATTTATCAAATTTCATTTAAATAAAATTCGATTTTTGGTCATTTTGCATGTTAAAATGTTGTGCCAAAATATCGACATCATCATTTGTCAAATCTTTCGACTTCCATAACTTCGCCAAAACTGAACCGATTTTCAAAAGCAATGTCTTAAAAGTCATGGTTTTGCATCTACAATAAAACTGCATTTATCAAATTTCATTTAAATAAAATTCGATTTTTGGTCATTTTGCATGTTAAAATTTTATGCCAAAATATCGACATCATCATTTATCAAATCTTTCGACTTCCATAACTTCGCCAAAACTGAACCGATTTTCAAAAGCAATGTCTTAAAAGTCATGGTTTTGCATCTACAATAAAACTGCATTTATCAAATTTCATTTAAATAAAATTCGATTTTTGGTCATTTTGCATTTTATGCCAAAATATCGACATCATCATTTGGCAAATCTTTCGACTTCCATAACTTCGCCAAAACTGAACCGATTTTCAAAAGCAATGTCTTAAAAGTCATGGTTTAGCATCTAGAATAAAACTGCATTTATCAAATTTCATTTAAATAAAATTCGATTTTTGGTCATTTTGCATGTTAAAATTTTATGCCAAAATATCGACATCATCATTTATCAAATCTTTCGACTTCCATAACTTCGCCAAAACTGAACCGATTTTCAAAAGCAATGTCTTAAAAGTCATGGTTTGGCATCTAGAATAAAACTGCATTTATCAAATTTCATTTAAATAGACTTCGATTTTTGGTCATTTTGCATGTTAAAATTTTATGCCAAAATATCGACATCATCATTTATCAAATCTTTCGACTTCCATAACTTCGCCAAAACTGAACCGATTTTCAAAAGCAATGTCTTAAAAGTCATGGTTTTGCATCTACAATAAAACTGCATTTATCAAATTTCATTTAAATAAAATTCGATTTTTGGTCATTTTGCATTTTATGCCAAAATATCGACATCATCATTTATCAAATCTTTCGACTTCCATAACTTCGCCAAAACTGAACCGATTTTCAAAAGCAATGTCTTAAAAGTCATGGTTTAGCATCTAGAATAAAACTGCATTTATCAAATTTCATTTAAATAAAATTCGATTTTTGGTCATTTTGCATGTTAAAATTTTATGCCAAAATATCGACATCATCATTTATCAAATCTTTCGACTTCCATAACTTCGCCAAAACTGAACCGATTTTCAAAAGCAATGTCTTAAAAGTCATGGTTTTGCATCTACAATAAAACTGCATTTATCAAATTTCATTTAAATAAAATTCGATTTTTGGTCATTTTGCATGTTAAAATTTTATGCCAAAATATCGACATCATCATTTATCAAATCTTTCGACTTCCATAACTTCGCCAAAACTGAACCGATTTTCAAAAGCAATGTCTTAAAAGTCATGGTTTTGCATCTACAATAAAACTGCATTTATCAAATTTCATTTAAATAGACTTCGATTTTTGGTCATTTTGCATGTTAAAATTTTATGCCAAAATATCGACATCATCATTTGGCAAATCTTTCGACTTCCATAACTTCGCCAAAACTGAACCGATTTTCAAAAGCAATGTCTTAAAAGTCATGGTTTTGCATCTACAATAAAACTGCATTTATCAAATTTCATTTAAATAAAATTCGATTTTTGGTCATTTTGCATGTTAAAATTTTATGCCAAAATATCGACATCATCATTTATCAAATCTTTCGACTTCCATAACTTCGCCAAAACTGAACCGATTTTCAAAAGCAATGTCTTAAAAGTCATGGTTTTGCATCTACAATAAAACTGCATTTATCAAATTTCATTTAAATAAAATTCGATTTTTGGTCATTTTGCATGTTAAAATTTTATGCCAAAATATCGACATCATCATTTGGCAAATCTTTCGACTTCCATAACTTCGCCAAAACTGAACCGATTTTCAAAAGCAATGTCTTAAAAGTCATGGTTTGGCATCTAGAATAAAACTGCATTTATCAAATTTCATTTAAATAGAATTCGATTTTTGGTCATTTTGCATGTTAAAATTTATGCCAAAATATCGACATCATCATTTGGCAAATCTTTCGACTTCCATAACTTCGCCAAAACTGAACCGATTTTCAAAAGCAATGTCTTAAAAGTCATGGTTTAGCATCTAGAATAAAACTGCATTTATCAAATTCATTTAAATAAATTCGATTTTTGGTCATTTTGCATGTTAAAATGTTGTGCCAAAATATCGACATCATCATTTGGCAAATCTTTCGACTTCCATAACTTCGCCAAAACTGAACCGATTTTCAAAAGCAATGTCTTAAAAGTCATGGTTTAGCATCTAGAATAAAACTGCATTTATCAAATTTCATTTAAATAAAATTCGATTTTTGGTCATTTTGCATGTTAAAATGTTGTGCCAAAATATCGACATCATCATTTATCAAATCTTTCGACTTCCATAACTTCGCCAAAACTGAACCGATTTTCAAAAGCAATGTCTTAAAATTCATGGTTTTGCATCTACAATAAAACTGCATTTATCAAATTTCATTTACATAAAATTCGATTTTTGGTCATTTTGCATGCTAAAATTTAATGCCAAAATATCGACATCATCATTTGGCAAATCTTTCGACTTCCATAACTTCGCCAAAACTGAACCGATTTTCAAAAGCAATGTCTTAAAAGTCATGGTTTAGCATCTAGAATAAAACTGCATTTATCAAATTTCATTTAAATAAAATTCGATTTTTGGTCATTTTGCATGTTAAAATGTTGTGCCAAAATATCGACATCATCATTTATCAAATCTTTCGACTTCCATAACTTCGCCAAAACTGAACCGATTTTCAAAAGCAATGTCTTAAAAGTCATGGTTTGCATCTAGAATAAAACTGCATTTATCAAATTTCATTTAAATAGACTTCGATTTTTGGTCATTTTGCATGTTAAAATTTTATGCCAAAATATCGACATCATCATTTATCAAATCTTTCGACTTCCATAACTTCGCCAAAACTGAACCGATTTTCAAAAGCAATGTCTTAAAAGTCATGGTTTTGCATCTACAATAAAACTGCATTTATCAAATTTCATTTAAATAAAATTCGATTTTTGGTCATTTTGCATGTTAAAATTTTATGCCAAAATATCGACATCATCATTTATCAAATCTTTCGACTTCCATAACTTCGCCAAAACTGAACCGATTTTCAAAAGCAATGTCTTAAAAGTCATGGTTTAGCATCTAGAATAAAACTGCATTTATCAAATTTCATTTAAATAAAATTCGATTTTTGGTCATTTTGCATGTTAAAATTTTATGCCAAAATATCGACATCATCATTTATCAAATCTTTCGACTTCCATAACTTCGCCAAAACTGAACCGATTTTCAAAAGCAATGTCTTAAAAGTCATGGTTTTGCATCTACAATAAAACTGCATTTATCAAATTTCATTTAAATAAAATTCGATTTTTGGTCATTTTGCATGTTAAAATTTATGCCAAAATATCGACATCATCATTATCAAATCTTTCGACTTCCATAACTTCGCCAAAACTGAACCGATTTTCAAAAGCAATGTCTTAAAAGTCATGGTTTTGCATCTACAATAAAACTGCATTTATCAAATTTCATTTAAATAGACTTCGATTTTTGGTCATTTTGCATGTTAAAATTTTATGCCAAAATATCGACATCATCATTTGGCAAATCTTTCGACTTCCATAACTTCGCCAAAACTGAACCGATTTTCAAAAGCAATGTCTTAAAAGTCATGGTTTTGCATCTACAATAAAACTGCATTTATCAAATTTCATTTAAATAAAATTCGATTTTTGGTCATTTTGCATGTTAAAATTTTATGCCAAAATATCGACATCATCATTTGGCAAATCTTTCGACTTCCATAACTTCGCCAAAACTGAACCGATTTTCAAAAGCAATGTCTTAAAAGTCATGGTTTTGCATCTACAATAAAACTGCATTTATCAAATTTCATTTAAATAAAATTCGATTTTTGGTCATTTTGCATGTTAAAATTTTATGCCAAAATATCGACATCATCATTTGGCAAATCTTTCGACTTCCATAACTTCGCCAAAACTGAACCGATTTTCAAAAGCAATGTCTTAAAAGTCATGGTTTAGCATCTAGAATAAAACTGCATTTATCAAATTTCATTTAAATAAATTCGATTTTTGGTCATTTTGCATGTTAAAATTTTATGCCAAAATATCGACATCATCATTTATCAAATCTTTCGACTTCCATAACTTCGCCAAAACTGAACCGATTTTCAAAAGCAATGTCTTAAAAGTCATGGTTTTGCATCTACAATAAAACTGCATTTATCAAATTTCATTTAAATAAAATTCGATTTTTGGTCATTTTGCATGTTAAAATTTATGCCAAAATATCGACATCATCATTTGGCAAATCTTTCGACTTCCATAACTTCGCCAAAACTGAACCGATTTTCAAAAGCAATGTCTTAAAAGTCATGGTTTAGCATCTAGAATAAAACTGCATTTATCAAATTTCATTTAAATAAATTCGATTTTGGTCATTTTGCATGTTAAAATTTATGCCAAAATATCGACATCATCATTTGGCAAATCTTTCGACTTCCATAACTTCGCCAAAACTGAACCGATTTTCAAAAGCAATGTCTTAAAAGTCATGGTTTTGCATCTACAATAAAACTGCATTTGCATAATTTCATTTAAATAGACTTCGATTTTTGGTCATTTTGCATGTTAAAATTTTATGCCAAAATATCGACATCATCATTTGGCAAATCTTTCGACTTCCATAACTTCGCCAAAACTGAACCGATTTTCAAAAGCAATGTCTTAAAAGTCATGGTTTGCATCTACAATAAAACTGCATTATCAAATTTCATTTAAATAAAATTCGATTTTTGGTCATTTTGCATGTTAAAATTTTATGCCAAAATATCGACATCATCATTTGGCAAATCTTTCGACTTCCATAACTTCGCCAAAACTGAACCGATTTTCAAAAGCAATGTCTTAAAAGTCATGGTTTTGCATCTACAATAAAACTGCATTTATCAAATTTCATTTAAATAAAATTCGATTTTTGGTCATTTTGCATGTTAAAATTTATGCCAAAATATCGACATCATCATTTGGCAAATCTTTCGACTTCCATAACTTCGCCAAAACTGAACCGATTTTCAAAAGCAATGTCTTAAAAGTCATGGTTTAGCATCTAGAATAAAACTGCATTTATCAAATTTCATTTAAATAAAATTCGATTTTTGGTCATTTTGCATGTTAAAATTTTATGCCAAAATATCGACATCATCATTTATCAAATCTTTCGACTTCCATAACTTCGCCAAAACTGAACCGATTTTCAAAAGCAATGTCTTAAAAGTCATGGTTTTGCATCTACAATAAAACTGCATTTATCAAATTTCATTTAAATAAAATTCGATTTTTGGTCATTTTGCATGTTAAAATTTAATGCCAAAATATCGACATCATCATTTGGCAAATCTTTCGACTTCCATAACTTCGCCAAAACTGAACCGATTTTCAAAAGCAATGTCTTAAAAGTCATGGTTTAGCATCTAGAATAAAACTGCATTTATCAAATTTCATTTAAATAAAATTCGATTTTTGGTCATTTTGCATGTTAAAATTTTATGCCAAAATATCGACATCATCATTTGGCAAATCTTTCGACTTCCATAACTTCGCCAAAACTGAACCGATTTTCAAAAGCAATGTCTTAAAAGTCATGGTTTTGCATCTACAATAAAACTGCATTTATCAAATTTCATTTAAATAGAATTCGATTTTTGGTCATTTTGCATGTTAAAATTTTATGCCAAAATATCGACATCATCATTTATCAAATCTTTCGACTTCCATAACTTCGCCAAAACTGAACCGATTTTCAAAAGCAATGTCTTAAAAGTCATGGTTTTGCATCTACAATAAAACTGCATTTATCAAATTTCATTTAAATAAAATTCGATTTTTGGTCATTTTGCATGTTAAAATTTTATGCCAAAATATCGACATCATCATTTGGCAAATCTTTCGACTTCCATAACTTCGCCAAAACTGAACCGATTTTCAAAAGCAATGTCTTAAAAGTCATGGTTTAGCATCTAGAATAAAACTGCATTTATCAAATTTCATTTAAATAAAATTCGATTTTTGGTCATTTTGCATTTTATGCCAAAATATCGACATCATCATTTAGCAAATCTTTCGACTTCCATAACTTCGCCAAAACTGAACCGATTTTCAAAAGCAATGTCTTAAAAGTCATGGTTTGGCATCTAGAATAAAACTGCATTTATCAAATTTCATTTAAATAAAATTCGATTTTTGGTCATTTTGCATGTTAAAATGTTGTGCCAAAATATCGACATCATCATTTATCAAATCTTTCGACTTCCATAACTTCGCCAAAACTGAACCGATTTTCAAAAGCAATGTCTTAAAAGTCATGGTTTAGCATCTAGAATAAAACTGCATTTATCAAATTTCATTTAAATAGACTTCGATTTTTGGTCATTTTGCATGTTAAAATTTTATGCCAAAATATCGACATCATCATTTATCAAATCTTTCGACTTCCATAACTTCGCCAAAACTGAACCGATTTTCAAAAGCAATGTCTTAAAAGTCATGGTTTGGCATCTAGAATAAAACTGCATTTATCAAATTTCATTTAAATAGACTTCGATTTTTGGTCATTTTGCATGTTAAAATTTTATGCCAAAATATCGACATCATCATTTATCAAATCTTTCGACTTCCATAACTTCGCCAAAACTGAACCGATTTTCAAAAGCAATGTCTTAAAAGTCATGGTTTTGCATCTACAATAAAACTGCATTTATCAAATTTCATTTAAATAAAATTCGATTTTTGGTCATTTTGCATGTTAAAATTTATGCCAAAATATCGACATCATCATTTATCAAATCTTTCGACTTCCATAACTTCGCCAAAACTGAACCGATTTTCAAAAGCAATGTCTTAAAAGTCATGGTTTTGCATCTACAATAAAACTGCATTTATCAAATTTCATTTAAATAAACTTCGATTTTTGGTCATTTTGCATGTTAAAATTTATGCCAAAATATCGACATCATCATTTGTCAAATCTTTCGACTTCCATAACTTCGCCAAAACTGAACCGATTTTCAAAAGCAATGTCTTAAAAGTCATGGTTTTGCATCTACAATAAAACTGCATTTATCAAATTTCATTTAAATAAATTCGATTTTTGGTCATTTTGCATGTTAAAATTTTATGCCAAAATATCGACATCATCATTTATCAAATCTTTCGACTTCTATAACTTCGCCAAAACTGAACCGATTTTCAAAAGCAATGTCTTAAAAGTCATGGTTTTGCATCTACAATAAAACTGCATTTATCAAATTTCATTTAAATAAACTTCGATTTTTGGTCATTTTGCATGTTAAAATTTTATGCCAAAATATCGACATCATCATTTATCAAATCTTTCGACTTCCATAACTTCGCCAAAACTGAACCGATTTTCAAAAGCAATGTCTTAAAAGTCATGGTTTTGCATCTACAATAAAACTGCATTTATCAAATTTCATTTAAATAAAATTCGATTTTTGGTCATTTTGCATTTTATGCCAAAATATCGACATCATCATTTATCAAATCTTTCGACTTCCATAACTTCGCCAAAACTGAACCGATTTTCAAAAGCAATGTCTTAAAAGTCATGGTTTTGCATCTACAATAAAACTGCATTTATCAAATTTCATTTAAATAAAATTCGATTTTTGGTCATTTTGCATGCTAAAATTTAATGCCAAAATATCGACATCATCATTTATCAAATCTTTCGACTTCCATAACTTCGCCAAAACTGAACCGATTTTCAAAAGCAATGTCTTAAAAGTCATGGTTTTGCATCTACAATAAAACTGCATTTATCAAATTTCATTTAAATAGACTTCGATTTTTGGTCATTTTGCATGCTAAAATTTAATGCCAAAATATCGACATCATCATTTGGCAAATCTTTCGACTTCCATAACTTCGCCAAAACTGAACCGATTTTCAAAAGCAATGTCTTAAAAGTCATGGTTTTGCATCTACAATAAAACTGCATTTATCAAATTTCATTTAAATAAAATTCGATTTGTGGTCATTTTGCATGTTAAAATTTTATGCCAAAATATCGACATAAATATTTGGCAAATCTTTCGACTTCCATAACTTCGCCAAAACTGAACCGATTTTCAAAAGCAATGTCTTAAAAGTCATGGTTTAGCATCTACAATAAAACTGCATTTATCAAATTTCATTTAAATAGAATTCGATTTTTGGTCATTTTGCATGTTAAAATTTAATGCCAAAATATCGACATCATCATTTGGCAAATCTTTCGACTTCCATAACTTCGCCAAAACTGAACCGATTTTCAAAAGCAATGTCTTAAAAGTCATGCTTTTGCATCAACAATAAAACTGCATTTATCAAATTTCATTTAAATAAAATTCGATTTTTGGTCATTTTGCATGCTAAAATTTAATGCCAAAATATCGACATCATCATTTGGCAAATCTTTCGACTTCCATAACTTCGCCAAAACTGAACCGATACGTATATTAATCTCTAACTAACCAATGTCTAGTTTGTTTATTTTGTGAATCCGTTTCATGAATATAAATTTTTATAATTTGCTATCAATTGCGGTCTTCTTAATAAATTTATTGCTCTTTCTAATCTCAAAAGCTAAGAAATTGACCTTAAGTGAGGATTTATTTTCATACATATAAATATAAGTACATATTTTTACAGTTGAACTGTTCTACCTCGAACTTCAGTACAACGATGTTTTTCTTATAAGGAATTCATTTCCAATACACTTTAATTTGATTAAATCAATAAGCAATATTACAATAAATAACGAATTTTCTTTATAACCAAGTATTTTTATCCCCTTGATATAAGCTTTAATTATTATTATTATTGATTATGATATAAAGTAATGTACAGGGTATTATGAAGTGCAGAAAGCCAAATCAAATAAAGTTAAGTTGCGTAATATGAAATTCTCTGTATACTTGTGTTCGGAGAATAAATATTTTATTCAAATGTCAAGCAATCAAAACAATTTTAATAACATTGATTATCGAGTATGGAATGCTTTAAAAAACAATAATATGTGTAACAAATTTTTATATGGCTTAGGAATAGGCTCAGTTGATGGCGCTTGCGGTTCCTCAAAGTTTGAGTGTGAAAATGGCAGCTGCATTTCAGTGTTTGAGGCGTGCGATGGAGTCAAGAACTGTCCCGATGGTTCCGATGAAACGGGCATGACTTGTGTATTCCAGAGACCGCACTGCTCCAAGCCCTTCTTCCAATGCAGCTATGGGGCATGTGTGATAGGCACGGCTGGTTGTAATGGGATCAAGGAGTGCGCCGATGGCTCAGATGAGACGGTTCTGCGTTGTGGCAATGATGACGATATACGTGACTATAATCGCAAACTACAGGGTAACTGTCAGTGAGTAACCTTTAAACTTCAAATCCTTAGTAGATATATATTAACATATGTTTATTGCAGGAGCAACGAGATCAAGTGCCCATCTGGCATATGCATTGATAAGACCAGGTATCTGTGCGATGGCCAGGATGATTGTGGCGATGGCAGCGGCTTCGATGAGTCCGTCACACTGTGTGGACATCTCGATTGTCCGGGCTACGCCTTTAAGTGTGCCACAGGCGCTTGCATTTCCAGCCAGCTGACGTGCGACAGCAAGAACGATTGCTTCGATGGTTCCGATGAGGCGCCACTGCTATGCAACACTACCTCAAATCCAATGAAACATACACCGATTGTGCTGCCCGCGGATCAGTTGGGCTGCCCATTGCCATTGGGTGATGAGCGTCCCATACTAAAGGATATTCGTGGCACAGTTTTGACGCCGCCCATTATCAGGGCAACTGTTTACTTCTCGTGCAATCCTGGCTATGTGCTCGAGGGCCCTGAAAGCAGCCCCTGTGCCAATCGCAAATGGAGCCTGCCTATTGTGCCCAAATGCGTGAGTGAGTTACTTTGAAATAAGATCCTTGTCAGATCTATAAGTTTGAAATTTCTTTATAAAAATCTTTTTAATCTTACAGAATACTGTGACTCGATGCGTGACTCGAGCGGTCACTCTAGAGATCTCTTTAACGGCTATTCGACTCGGGCCACGTGTGTTTTTAATGGACAGCAGGTGAACTGCGCCCAACGCTACCATCCCCCAGGCACTGAGGTCAAGTTTGTGTGCGCTACTGGCTTCCAGACACTGAAGACCACGCTGCCGGACATCAAGTGTCTGCCGAGTGGACACTGGAGTCGTGAACGTGAACGCTGTGATCAGGAGTGTGGCCAGATAGCGACACCAATCAAACAGTTCTCGGCTCATGGCTATTCCATTAACAACACGGTGGTTCCCTGGCATGTTGGCCTCTATACATGGCACAACGAGCGGGATTATAACTTTGTGTGTGGCGGATCTTTGCTTACGCCCGATGTGGTCATTACAGCCGCACATTGTGTGTGGAGTGAGGTGACTGAGGAAACCTATAGATTCGATACGTTTCGCGTGGTTGCCGCCAAGTTATACAGAGGCTACAATGACGTCACCAATGAGGATCGTAGACAGCAGGTTCAGGATATTATAGTGGCACCGTAAGTAGTTTAAGTTTTAAATAATTGAATATTATTATATCTGGATTCAATTTCATTACAGTCGCTATAAGGGACGCGAGGATAATTTTTTCAACGACTTAGCCATAATCATATTGGAGGTACCCTACGAGCTGAGCAATACCATTCGGCCAGTTTGTATATCCTTTTCCCATTTTGCCGAAAAGGAGACCATCAACAATGAGGTGAGAGGTCAATTTGCCGGCTGGAACTTTGAGAATAAGCGCGAATTGCAGTTTGTGCCGGCTGAATCGAAAATGAACTCAGTGTGTGTAACCCAGTTAAGGGATATAAGTGCCGATAAGTTCTGCATGTACACGCAGGGCAAGTCCTTAGCCTGTCAGGGTGATAGCGGTGGTGGCTTTACGGCCCAACGGGAAACTCAAGCCTTTTCGAGGGATACAAGTCGCCATTTTCTTTATGGCGTGATTAGCAGTGCTCCGAATGCGGGACAGTGTGCCCAGAGCTTGACAACACTTACCAATATACAACACTTTGAGGATATGATCAAGGATGCCATCAAACAAAGTATCGACAATAAATCATAAGTCAGCAATAATTAAATATAAACATATGTAAGCAAACTAGATTAACTATAATTATTCTAAATAATCTTATAGATCTTCGAATAGAAAACATTTTTATTTGATGGCGGAACAAATTTCTCATAACGAATTATATTAAAAATTTTTGATAAAAATGCCAAATGGAAACTGGATTTGCATTTAAAGCTTTTGATGTTCGAATCTTACATTTATTTTGATATATTTTTATGCTTCCTTCGATGAACGTTCTATGAATTGTTGACATCAAATTAATATTGCTTTTTGATAACTTTATGTTCGTCTTCATCTCTTGTTACATGTCGTCCTGTTCTCAATGTGTCATTGTGGTCATTTTACAGAACATTCAAGTTGTTAGCTTCATAAATTAGCTAACCCTAGTTGGACTCTGCTTCTCCGACTCCCCCTTCCTCTTTCTTTTGCTTCATTCCGGCAACTATCTTTTGAGCGCTTGAAGTCATTTGTAATTTTTTTTTTGCTTGCACAAAGAACAGCAACAACAACAACAACAAGAACAACTGGCAAACAAATTTTAGTCCACTTCTGTTTTATGGCAAATTAATGGAGCGACATGCTGTCCATGTTCGAACCCAACAAACTCCGCCTGCCCGCGACCAAACCTCTCACCCCAACCCACCCCACTTCTTCGTTCGAGCCTAGCAGGTGGCCCAGCATTAAGAGCGTCAGGCAGTACCCATCACTGGACCATGAGCTCCATTTGCCCTTACCAAGAGTAGCGCGACGCTTTGGAGCTGCTGCTGTTTGTTTCACACATGCCAAATGAATGAGTTTCAGTTGGTTTTTTTTTTCTGTACCGTTCTGTTCTGTTCTGTTCTGTAGTTGCTGCTGTCGATTTGGTGGGTGTTGGTTTCTTTTGCCGACTTTGCCATGTTGCCAGCCGGGCTAACATATTGGACATTTATTATTTTCGTGAGTGTTTTTGCTCGTCGGGTAAATTATGGCGCTATGGCCAGCAGCTGGTTGTGTGTGTGTGGGCAGGAGTAGGAGGAAGAGAGTACCACTGTTGATGCCCCAACTGCCAACAGTTCATTTGTTGCATTGTGTCGCCCCAAATTGGTTTGTACGGCGAAAACGCTTAGCTGGTTCCAGATTAGATCTGCTTTTGTGTCCAGTTTTTAACTGATAATAAGTGTTACACAGGGGTGTGGGAGAAGGGATGGGGTGTGTGTGTGTGTGTGTGGCACGCATGGATGCGGGGGAGTGTTAAATTAATAATTGCATAAATTTTACATGTGCTGTTGCATGAATTATGGTCGGCGCAGCATAAATCGCGAATAATGTGCGCACTGGCCGTGCGAATATTTATGGCTGTGACTGTAAATCATCAAACCATAAACGCACTTGCAACGCCTAGCGGTCACATGGTGGCAAAAATGCATGCTCATCCCTAACCTGCTGTCCCTAACCCCATCTACTGATTTTTTAAAATGAATTTACTAAGCAAAGCGAGTAAAAAGGATTTCATCCATATCTATTTGATATCAACTATCAAGAGTATCGGTGGAGTGACAAAATATTTAATTTTGATTCTTTTAAAGCATTTTTGATAAACAATATTGTTTTTCTTTTAAACTTGAATGTTTCAATTGCAATTTATTTTAATAAATGAACTACAATCGAGACTGCAATTTCACCAGAGCATTGCATTGTTTGCACATTTGTATGGCATTCAGAAAAATGCACTCATGATATATGAATGCCAATGAATTTAATAAAGTCGCACAATTCTCAAAAAATATATATATTTATCTGTAGAATATTGTGTAATTAATTAAAGTTATAAAATATAATATTTCTTCTTCAAAAATGTTGTTTTTACGTCATTTTTTAAATAAGTATTTTAATGCTATGTCCGTTCGCCAAACTTATTTGAGAATAATTTTTAGAAGTCAAGAAAAGAGTTTGTGAATACTTTAGGATTGATTAAAAGCCTATTCATGTTCGAAAAAAACATACATAATACATATAACATGTATACATACATAGACTTATGTAGATATTGGGTAAAATGGCAACCGATTCACCCTTTTTAAAATGAAGCACTTCCGGCACATGCGGCCATTATTCTTAATACACGCATGGAAATGAACAGAAATTCGCCCAATAAAAGTTCAATGCCATAAATTAAGAGCCATCCTTTTGCCAGTCTGAAGGCTGGCGCGGCCATTGCTGGGAGAGGGAGCAACGCCAAGACAGATGGCCAGACGGGCGGGCAGCCAAAGCACTGCATCCTGCTGCAGTGGCGCCTGCTGCAGTTGTTGTTGTTGCTGTTGCTGTTGTTGTTATTGCACTCGGTGACGATGTTGCTGACCATTGCCCAAAGATATGCGATCAGTAAATACGTTTCCGCCTTGCCAGCTAATACACTTCCCATTTAGCTTCCGGTTGCGAAACGACTTTAAGTTTAAATTGTTGCCAGCTGCTGTGACTTGGGAACGCTAATGCTGCGTGCGAGTTTTGCGCAGCAAAACACAAAAATATGAAAAACAGAGAAGACATTACTCCCAGCTGGCGCACTGTGAACTCCAACACTTTGATGTCTTGCAATCATTTCATTTTCTATATACACACAGCAAGGAGAACAGGACGCGCGCTTAGATTAGATTTATGGCTGGGTGGCCGACAAAGTGTCTGCGGTTCGGTCAGCCTTCAAGAACAACAACTGCGTAAGCTCAATCAAGACAGTAAGAAAGAGAGAGAGAGAGAGTTGGGTAGCGAGAGCGAGAGAGCTGCTGCTCGCCAATTGTGAAAAGCTAAAACTTTGGCAAGAATAAAGCAAAAAAGTTGTCAGAGATGAGAAACTTGGGCAAGTCAAACTCGATCCACGTAGTGGCTAGTGGGTGGCTGTGTGGTGGCAATGTTTTTGCGCAACGGTTGTCAAGCTTTTGCGGTGCATTGCAGTTTTCCAGACGAAAGTGCAGCGCTGGCATTTGAACCCAACAACCGGAAGTCGGAAGCACTCCATTCAATCTGTGAACAAGCAAGCACCCACCATCAGTCACTGACTCTCTGCGACTTCTGCTGCATCGAAATGAGAAATTCCCTTTTTATTTAAATTCAAGCCAAAAACAGCACACAGACTCTTATGGAGTCAGAGTCTAGAGCTTGAGGGTACTGCGCTGCTGAGTTTTCCAAAGGCGCTTCCGGCGCGAGGAAGATGAATGTTGTGCCACCGACAACACGATGACGCCAATAGTTTTTCCAACTCTGGTTTCTCTCTCTAGCTGTTTGTTGACTCAGCAATGTGACAACCAAAAGTAAGCAACAGAAAAAGCAAATAAAACACACACACACATGCAACCGGTTTTTTTTTTTTAACTTAAAATTATGCTTTTTACGTATTGTTTCGTCTATGGTTGAATAATATTCAATAAAACTTAAATAAATGTTTGCCGAAACTTTTGATTTTTCTTAATGGATCATTTGCACTCATTCGATATTGATTTACGAGATATAAAAAAATAATAATAAAATTAAAAAATAGTTTTAAAAGGAATACAATATTTATTTTGAAACCGACTAAGCGATTGGTGTTGTTGGTAATAAAAACAATTTTTTTTTTTTTTGTAAATTTATTTCATGAATAGTATAAATATTTATAATGCTGTCTTATAATTAAGCCGGTTACCATACAAAGCGAGTTAGAATGCTCGACTTGTTATCAATCGAGTTTAGTTTGCTCAACTTAACCAAGCTTCGGCCTCCCCGACCAAATCGCTTGTCAGTCAGATTTGGTTGTTTTGTGGATAGAATCGTAGCTGCGTGGTGTTTGTTATATATATTAAAGATCTTTTTGTCACTTGCAATAAAATGATATTTCTTTGGATTAACTATTTGTTAGCTATGCTAGCACTTTCTAAAGGCACCATAGTGAGTATATATTTCGATATATATAAAACATATTCACAAAAAAATCCAAATGTAGCTTTCAAACGAATCAGACGTCACAAAGATAAAGTGCCAATACGACAAGGGTATCAAACGGAGTTTTGGTTTAGATAATTTAAACTCTTCCTGGACGCAGCTGGAGCATAAAGTTGAGATCTCAAAACTAATGAGGCATTCACCAAACCTCCAAACGATTGAACATGATCTGCTGCTGGCTTTTAATCAAGCATTCCCAAATCAGACAGCTAGTATTCATTTCTTTGGCTCACGTATAGCTGGAGTTGGCAAAGAGAACTCTGATTTGGATGTACATGCAAATATTGGTAAGATCTAAGCGAATAATAAGATTTCCAGCCTATTAAGATCAAGTTTTGTTGCAGATTCAACTTCTTGGGGTACCCCCAAAGAAATATCAACACAACAACTGTACAAGGCAGCTAATTTTTTTCACAAGGAAGGAAATCAATCCTGGGAGCTATTAAACACAATTGTTTACACCAGAGTGCCGATCATATGCTTGACTCACATTCCAACCAAAATCACAGTTGACATTAATTTCTCTAGAAAAGCGTCTGCTGCAAATGATGAGCTTGCCAATTATATGTTTGATCTGCAGCCGATTGGTAAGATAATATTTTATTTCAATAATTTTGATACTTATTACTTTTTTGTTAGGTCGTTATATGGTCCAATATCTCCGGGACCGAGCAAAGAGCCTTCAACTAGATTCTAAAATTCGTAGTCATCATCATGTACTGATGGTTATCTTTTTCCTGCAAATGAAAAATCTACTGCCTTCTGTACATGATTTGCAAAACAATATTGAACCAGATGTTGGGCGTAAGTTAAGTTTTCGAGTGTTGAATTTGTGTATAAATTTATTTTTTTCTTGTTTGCTCTTCAGCTGTTGTAAGCCATTTCCACAAACTTTCTTATGTGGAACTGGGGCTGACAAAGGTGGAAGTATGCCCTGACAATGCAAACAATTTATTAAAGGAGTATTTTGAGTTTTATCAAAATTTCAACTATGACAAATACACCCTTTCTCCATATCATGGATCGAAAATACCCAGATCGAAGCTTATAAGCCTCATGCCAAAAGGGTAAGTAAGAATTGAGTGGACCGTGAATTAAAATCAAGTTTTCATATTTAACTTTGCAGTTACAAAATAAATATTCGAGATTGGATAACTCCCGTAGCTATCCAAAACATGGCAAACCTTAGTTCTAATAATGGTAAGGCCCTTAAGCTTAAAAACTTAATGAAGTTTTTGTCCGTTTGGGAGCAATTTGAATAAATAAAATAATAGCCGATGTTTATCCTTTCGACCAAATAATATTTACTTGCATTATTTTGTGAAGTAGTTTTAAAAAAACATATAAATATCCGATCTGCAATTCATTTTCGAAACAGTTCCAAACAATTTTTTGTAGCATAGTTTGCAGCTGACTAACAATACCAAAGTTATGGCTAGTGCTTTAATCGAGTCATCAAAAAGTATGCAATAAAAATATTAATTTTCTTATGGCGATAACAATAACAAACTATATAACTTCGAACATTTATTGAAAGAAAGCGATTTGTCTTAAAATTATACTGATCACATATGGCACAGTATCGGTGTCAGCTGTAACTTAAGACTCGATGTAGTAGTTAGAAATGAGCCCCGTTAGTGTGCGTCCGTGTGAATGAAAAATAGACAAGCTGCTTAAAAACTTCTCAGCGCTTGAGGCAATTTCCATGTGATAAGGCCAAATAGAAGTAGAAGAGAGTGTGTGTGGTTTTTAGCCCTTAAACGGATTAGATGCCATTTTATAAGGCAACGAGTGGTTTAAACACACACACACACATACAGACACACATTAACGCGTTATTGTCCTGCATAGGTGTAGGTGTTATTTTGAAAAGGGATAAAGAGACAACATGCCCGACAAATGTCGTTGTCTGCGATGTGTGTGTGTGTGTGTGCGTGTGCTGGAACATCCATAAGTGTCATGTTCGGTATCCTCATTCATCCTTGGCGTGCACGCACGTTTTTTGCGCCCTTTTTGTTTTATTATGTGCACGAATTTCTATATGTGTATATATACAATACATGTATGTTGTATATACATACATATGTACACACACTTGTGTGTATATATATATGTATATAAGTGTGTGCGTGAGTGCGAGCTAAATAAATTCCGTAGCGCTAGAACCCAAGATTTATTATCAAATTAAATTTCTGACAGAATTTATTGCTTTATCTCTCGCCAAACATAGTTCTTTTGCCTCTTTCTCTTTCGGCAGCATCAGTAACACTCCACCAGCCGCCAACATTCATCCAACAAACCAACCATCCAACGTTACCAACATCGAGCCCTCTTCCGAAAACCGAGCCACTTTCAAGTCCGTGCATATCCGGAATCGTTCCTGTCCTGCGTTACTTCTCCGGTAAACAAGCTGCGCAAATTTCATTTCCAGTTGGTGTTCACCTTTTTTTTTTTTGTTTTTCGTTCCATCGTTTTTCTTGTTGTTTTTTGTGTTATGTTTATAAAATTTATAGAGAACAAATTTGGACAATATGCGCGCATTATTCTCGCGTGTTTCGTACATTTATTTGCTGTTGATAGCAACACGCACACACACACACACACACACACATGGGGTGTGTGTGTGTAGAGTTCATAAAGAGCGGAGTCGCATCGCGTTTTTTGGGTTGTTACTGTTGCTGCTGCAAAATGGGGCGCCACATCAGCACCAGCGTAGCCCCCTGCAGCCTCTTTTCACATACAGATGATGCATCGTTGTTGCCGCTTTTCCATAATTAAGCAGCAAGCAGCAGCAGCATCAGCTCCTTGCGCAAAGAGCGTTCGTTGCCCCCTCCAGCATCCTCGCTTAATTTTCAATTAGACATTAGTTTACACTGCAAACTTGTTCGGGTTGATTTATAAATCATTTCGTTAAATGATATAAATAAAATTAAAAAGTTAATTGTCTATTTGGCGTGACATAAATATTTTTGGTTTATTTTAAATTAGTTAAACGTTAATTCCTTACAAACAACACAAGTAAAAACCTATCGAATGTTAATGAAAAATATATTCAAAGGCCTTTGACACGCACGATAACGAAATCTTACCAAAGCCAACAAAATGAATAGAAATTTGTATATAAATTATGTCGTTATTTTGGGCAATTGTCAAATAATCGTTCCACTTTAAGACAACAATTTTAGCCCCGAATATGAAACAAAGAAATAGCATACCCACGATTATTAAGCCTTAAAGTGAACTAGCTACGAATTGGGCTCGTTAATTCAAGCGATGACGATATAAATTACAACAATATGCCCGAGGCGGGACACCCACTAAATTAAAAATGATATAAACGATGCCGCGGGTGGCAAATAAAAGTGCCGCCGCCGACGCTGCCGGCTCACAAGGCAGTTGAAGTTGCCTAATTAATTTCCATTACAACGTGCCACGAGTTGCAAATTTGCAACGCAACAAAATGAGTATTAAAAAAAAGATAAATAAAAACGCGCGACAAAAATCCAACAATACATGTAACCACCCATATGTGTGTGTGTGAGTGAGTGTGTTACAGGGGGGTGGGGTGGGTCCAACTGGAGGCGATTAAATTAAGTGGCGCATTAACAATTGCACTGGCAGGGAGACAAACTAAATCATTTTGACGCCATTCGCTGAGCGCGTCACAATTCACACAAAAATTCGTGTTTTACGACAAAAGAGAAAGAGAGAGAGAGAGAGAGAGTGGAAAGTGAAAGAAGAGTGAAAAGTTGGCAGCATGGATGGCGGACTTTTGGGTAATTTGTCAAGTGCGGGAATTGGCCGCACTTTGATGGGGTTTATTTGGAGGGGAGGCGAGGGGATATATGTAGCTCAGTACACAAAAAAAAAAAAACAACAACAACAACAAAAAACTAAGCAGCTTCTTTTCGGACCAAAACGTGGCACTCAGTGAAATTGGCTCATTTGCATTCGAAATTTAAATTAATGCAAAGCCGCTGAAAATGGCAAAGTTGGAGCCCCAAAAAACTTTACCATCGGCCGCTTGCTGCCCCACGACTACTGCCCCCTTCTAAATACAGATGGAGAGCGGGGTTTTGGGGGCACTGGGCGGTTGATCATAAATATTCGCTGGCGCGCTCGTTAGAGAGGCTGCGAACGAACGGACGCGGACGCGACTTTCTTACTAACTACGCACGGTGAAAATCAAGTGGGGAAAATGCTGCTGCGGCAGCATCTGCTGCAGTAGCAGTCGAAAATATGTGTGGCCACCAGAGCCGGGCGCAACTTTCTTGCCGCAGTTCCTTATTTCTTATTCCCAGGAGCCGCGGCAATAGCAGTAACGGCAGCGTCCATGCCACCGCCACCAACAACAACAACAGCAGCAACAAACAGAGAACAACATTAGAAGCAGCAGCGAAGAGTGGTGGGGACAGAAAGGAGAGAATTGTGTGTGTTCGCTTAGAGAACATCTTACTTGCTTTTTAAAATGTCCAATAAAAATTGCCGACACATTTCGCCCATATTTCTTCGGAATCCCATATAAATCACGCGCTGTAATCCCTCATGCTATCGCCGCGTCGTCTTGGCTGCCGCTGTCGACTTTGCCACCGCTGCCGCAGACGAGCTGCAGTGCGGGAGAGGAAGAGATCGGGGGGTTCTTGGGTTCGGGATTGGGGAGTCTTCGAGTTTGGCAGTTTTGGCAATAAGAAAGTTTTTCTTTTTTTTGGGTCTGCATTGGCTTTGTTTAGGTCCTGCATGGCCCTCCTCTAAGGGGACTGAGACTCACAAACCGGGACTTGGATCTAGGGTGGTTTTTTCGGTTTCGGTTTCGGTTTGTGTGTGTATGTGTATGTGTGTGTGTGCGTGTGCTCGAAGGCCTCATTATGGTGCTTGCGATTATTTGAAATTGCGAAAGTTTATTCATTGTGGGCGGATGGTAAAAGAAATGTGTGGCATACGTAAAACTGGTAAGATGTATGTCCTTCATAGACATAAATCAATATCAATACATGTGCTGAATTCAGATTTTATTGTTAGTATATTCGCCACTGTGTTCTGTTCAAAATTCGAACGTTAAAATATTTTACATTTTAAAAAACCCTTGCAAAAACATCAAAAAAGGTTAAATTGGCTTTAATGTGTTACAGTGATATTTGAAGAGTGTTTATTGCTGCGACGGGGTTATTTTTAATTTACTAATAATGTGTTCAATTCGTGTTAATATTCATTTAAGTGCATAGCACAGTTAATTTTACTTAATAATATGTTTGATAAAACAAATACTGCTTTTCCACAATTCCTGGGAAACAAATAATTATGAAGGACTGCAAACTGAACAGGTGAAACATTTCAAAAGCAATGTGAACCTTCTGTGAGTGAACTTGACCTTAATGGCAAGTAACGATGCTCATTGTTCGTTAGAAATTGTAGACATTACGCGTTATTAGGTCACAGTCAACGCACTTTTACTTTCGGCCCTTGCTTGAACAGGTAGTTGTTACATTAATATGGCCATAAAACAATGTACGACACCTCCATACATCCAAGTCAAGGCAAGGCAAGGCCGTGAAGTGTCGCACAACATTTTGAATGCTCGAGCTCATTGCGAGGCTATAAAACAGATTTTCGTTCAATGATGCGGGCTGTGACCGTACGGTGAGGTCATGCCAAAGATATGCATTACAAGTGGAACTAACTGAGAGACGAGGGCCACCGATGCGCTTTTATACGCAGAGAATACGATGCCAACAATTCGATAAGATAAGTGGACGTTGCCAACTAAAATGTCATAAATCTCCGCGCTAAGGATGCCTGTCCTGTTAAGGCGAAGGAAATCAGAAGAAAGCAAAAGAGACGACAAGTGAAAGAGTTGTCGCTAGTTCCACGACATTTAGGTGCAACGGTGGGCAGCGAGGGGTGTATTGCGGGGTCAGCGCAGAGGTCCAAAAATACACTTGACATACGAGTAACGAGTGTACGAGTTGCGTCCGCGTGTGTGTCCCCCCTACCACTTGCCACAAACAAACGCTCGCCTCAGTGCGCTGATTTATTTTCCCGTTTTGCAGCAGATTTCTTGATGCAGTACTCGTATAAGCAGACGTCAGGCGGCACAAACAAGATGAATGGCACAAATGGCGACCGGGCGGCTCTTGGCCGTCTTTTGCCGTCGCTCGTTTGGACAAAAAAAAAAACAAATCCAAAACAAATACCAAAAAAAAAAAAAACTAAAAATATTTGAGAAAAACTAGCTAGCCAAGTTTGTTGCTTCAATTTCTAACAGTTGTGAATAATCTTTTGAACATCTTTAGTTCTGCGATTCGACAAAGAGTAAATGACTTTGAAATACCCTTAAAGAAAGTACATTAGATCGTTTATTAAACTCACGCATATGTAAAATATGCATATTATTTTCATATAAGAGAATATTATAATGGAGTGAATTCAAATAAATCATAAAATGCTGGCCAAGAGTGCAGACTATTTATACTATTAAATAATGAAGAGTTTTGAATTTATACCTTACAATTGAAACTTTAATCGATTTTGATTTTGTCTACCTTTCTTTTATTTCTATAACCATGTTTTGATTGCTTTCCTTTTTAAGTTTAAATATTTTTATTTATTTACTTCTTATGCCTTTAGTAGATTTTGGTTATCTCATTTTACCTTCATTCACCACTGCTTGAAGCCTACAGGGTATATAAACAGCCTCATATTAGCAGACGATAACATGGGAAAGGTGTGTGTATGCTTATAACGCTCAGTGTCTGTGTGTGTGTGTGTGTGCATTTCCACCCCCATTAGAGGAATAGATTTGAGTTGAGTGGCGGCAAGAACAAGAAGCATGAGAGAAGGCAACGACGCCATGGAAAACCCTTAATACCCATCATAGATCAACCATTTTGGTCGTAAATAACATTTTGAAATCTCTAATTTGTTTTGCTCCAAAGGTGAAATCCTTTCTCAAAATCCCCTTAACTGACTTTTTACTTGTCGCTTTTGTTGTTGATTTTCAAGCATGGCAAATGAAAGATTTAAAAGGGAAATGGGATAAGTCTTGATCCAAAACAAATTCGATTTATCGTATTCACTTTTTATTCGTATTTATTTCGAGCACTTTAAAAAATTGCATTTCAGTGTCAAATGTTGAAAAATAACTTCATTGAATATGCCACCGCATTTTTGCATTTGACATGCAAGGCACGTTGCATGCAACGAATTAAAAGACAATATCATTAATTATCTTATTAGCATGAAAAGAAAAATGAATCGCTGGCCGATGACGCGGATTCTTCTTTTGCATGCAAAAGAATTTCTGAATTCCAAACTACAATAAGCAAAACTCGCCGACAACTTTGCATAACTTGCGGTGCTACTATTGCAACGATTCGTGTCTTGCATTAATGCCACGAAACCATGCATAACTAACGAAGCGGACATGGAGTAAGGATCGGTTGTTTACATACTTAAGTCCATATATATATTTCATTGGAACAATGCTGGTGAGTTATGGGTTGTCACCTGTCTGTCGCTGCTGTCAAATTGAAAGTGGATTGAACTGCGTGCTGAGTTATCGCAAACTTAATCTTATCGATTGCCGATAAGCATATCAATTAGCGTCAATCGATGGCTGGACTTGACTTGACTTTTGGGCCAATTCGCACTCGTTGAATAACTCATGTTCCTTCCGATCAAGCCATATCTGAGATCACTCGGGATCGCTGTAGTAGTTTCTCAAGCTCGTGTGCTTTTAATGAAAATTAATTGCGCCACCAAAGTCGTGTGTTTTGGTCGCATTTAATTGCATTTTACAGACGCTGGCCAACAGCGACTTTAAGGCCAGGCAACAAACTCGCACCTTACTCCAACGGCTGCTCCACGACGGCTAATTTATCAGAATGCGCTAAGAATGTTGCAGCTCTGCCTCATACACAAACATATAGTGTGTATGTATCTGTAGGAACAAGCTCATGATTAATTTCTGACAAATGTGCGACACAAAAGAGATGTGACACACCTCGGGCCCCATATACTGGACTGGTCCATAGCGCAAGATGGCCGGCACTTGGAAGACGGCCCTCCACTTGCTGTTTTGCCTCTGCTCTCTCACTCTCTCTCGCCGCTCTCCGCTATCCGCACAGCATTTTGATCTCTTCCACGAAGCTCTGGTCCACACTCGGTGTGTGTGTGACAAACTGGTACCCGTTGGTGCGTCTCCATCGAGCTGAGACCTTGCCGTGTGGCATCAGGTTCCAGAGACTGCACACGCGCTCAAAATGATCGATTGCAGCTGGCTGCCAGAGACCGTGTGGCTTTTTGGCCCTGTGGCGAAGGTTCAAGCTCAACACACACACACACATACACACACACACACTACATACATTTATCATTCGTTTATCACCTAGACAACTTTCGCACTAATTCTTACGCATTTTTTATCTCGCACAACAAAAATATATAACTAAGCAGAAGATTTAAATTTAAGTAAGCTTGAGAAGTTTTTGTATACCCTTTAAAATTGAAATAGAGTATCAAAGATTTATAAAAGGCATTTTAACTTTCTTAAAGGTGCAAAACCTTAGAGATGATCACCAAAAGTCGAGTTGATCTCGATACTTCCGATTGCTTCTAGAATGTCGAGCTAATGAATCATAATATTTTCAATAACTTTTACCAGGAACAATTCCAGGCAAAGACATCGATAGTTATCGATTACCGATATTTGATTTCTAAACTTATTTTAGATGCTTGAAATGTGCTTTTGAATTGATTTGCGTCCAGCAGCCAAAAGTTTTTAGACTTCTAAACAGTCTATCGGTACATAAGCATATCTAGAATGGCTTTAATTAACTATGTGTCTATTTTGAGTTGCAAAAAGTTTGGTAAAGTTTATTTAAACCTAGCAATAGCCCTTTAAATATTTTCAAGAACTGTTTCCTAGCTAAGAGCCAAAAGTTAAAAAGCAAAGCAAAGACCAGCAAATGTGCCCATCATTCATTTGAGTGTCCACTAAACGAGACAATAAAGATAAGCCGAAAATGGAGCATATTAAAAAACGTTTGCGAGGTGAGAGCGCAACAAGCGGTCACAAGTGCCTTAGCAATTGTCCTGCTTAAAAAAAAAGGACCCACATATGCCGCAGGGGAAAAAAAACAACAAAAAACGGGGAGACAACAAACAAACATTTGCACAGCTGCAAATAAAAAATTCAGCTCATCTTACTGTCGGTGGGTGGGTGGATGTGTTTGAGTGGGTGTGTGTTGTGTTGGGTGTGCGGTCAAGCCGTCGTTGGACGATCTGGCCTCAACCTTTATACCGCTTAATTGTGCAACATTTGCTGGCCCGGCAATTATTTGATAAGCGCTCACATTTGAACAGGAGCAAATAAATTGTCTTGCCGCAAAATAAATTCAAAAGAAAACTGGCAAATGTTTTACTTTCGGACTTGTCCTGCAACTGAAACCTGCTTGCGTTTGGCTTTGTTTTGTGCTCTGTCCTCTTTTGCCAGTGCACTTTTGGGGTGTCCCACAAGACTGGAGACTTGAGAAAACTCAGCTGCTTGAGTACATAAATTTAACTCTGCTCGCATTAAACTACAAAACAATTCAAAAAATGTTTTCTCAACTAAATTAATGAATGTGCGTCGACATCGCAACGGCAGCAACTTCTGTCTGTGGACTGTATTCAGAATATCCTTAAAGACTTTTTTGATGGTTTTCGGTTTCTGTATCCATTGTTCTGCATAGTTTCGTATTATTTTAAGTCATTTCAAGTAGGATTAATGAAGCTCTAATTCAGTTTAAAAGCCCAGCTAAAGATCTGTTATAATAGGAAATATTCATATTCTATAAATTCCTTTAGTACGTTTGACAAATATTTTGGTCAACTTAAAAAAGAATTTACCTTTGTCATTTTTATATGCTTAACTTGTCGTCAAAGCTGTTAATCTAAACACTATTTTTGATTTTTGTTTTTACAGCAATCGAAAGCAGAATTCAGAGTTCCAATTGCAACGCCATTTTGTATGCAGCTGACAATTTGCCAAGTTGGGTGGTTAGTCTTTTATTTTGGAGAGTGTGGCCCATCAATTAAATTGATGCAGCATCCAGCAACACCTTGAGGTGGCTCAGTTTACGTTGGCTGCCTGTGGAGTCCGTGTGCGCTGTTGGCCAATTAATCAAAATCGTCGCCGTGTGCAGTCGTCGGAGTCAGTCAAACGAGAGCGGCCAAAGAAATGTCGTTAACTTAAGTGTCCAATTAATTAAAATCGCATTTAAGAGCCGCCAAGCTGCGAAAAGCCATTAAGATAGTTTGTCACACACACACAGTGAGCGTGAAAAAAAAGCGCAACACACGAGCAGTTCCTGCTCTTGCTCCACCTCCACCTCGACCTTCCTATCTACCAGCCACCACCGCCTTCTTCATTAGGCCAAAAATGAAAACTTTACTCCTTGTGGTTTCTTTGGCTTTTGGTTGCCTCAGCTTCAGCTTCAGCTTGAGAAACTTCAGCTAGTGTTTGTGTGTTTTCTTATTTTACTCAAAAGTGGTTTTTCTTTATATACTCGTATCCTTTTGCTGATGTTTCTGCTTGTGTTCATGTGGTTAGAGTTGCCTCTTTTCTTCTTCTTTTCGGTCATGTTCAAGTTTTATGGGCAAGTTTATAAATTTGAGCTGCTTGCTCATGCGGTTGTCTGTTTTTTTTTCTTTTTTTGGTAATCCATCTGCACGCTCCGGGTTAATTTCACACTCAACTTCCTCGCAATAAGATTCATTTCAAATGTTTGTTTCACATAGGCCAGTTTCAAGTTGCGGTAACTCTTAAGTTGGCCACATGTTCCACGCAGCATGAAGTCAATGCAAAGTCTTGCTTAGAATCTTAAAATAAACTTTTCTTTACATAGAAATAATTTATACATTTGTATGTCTATATATAACTGGAGAAAAGGCGCAAGACATCAGAAAAGATGGCACAAAATAATAAAACATATATTAAATATAACTAAAAATATTTTAATCCACTTAATCACATAATAATAAAATAAGCAGAAATAACTTTAATTCAATATCGCACTTAATTGTAGGATTATATAATTTATATAGGTAACATTAGAGAGACAAATTTTAATTCTTGAATGTGTTTATCAGAAGTTTAATGTATCTCTGTATGTAAATGTTATTAAACGGTTCACAAATGTCGTCAAGTATTCAAGTTATTATCATTTGATGCATATAGTATGTAGCATTTACTCATCCGACTTGCTAACTACAAGAATGATAAATGACACCTAATAGACGCGCTTATTCCTTAATGATTAATAAAGCAATTTTCAAGTTCAAATCCAACATAAAGCGCATAAATGAGCTCCTGCTGCAAGACGTGTGTTACAAACAAACACAAAACACTCAAAAAACAGCGACGGCTGCGACTACAACGATGCGCTCAAAAGTCGACTTGAGTGAAAACTCAAGAGCTCGTAAATTTGGTGTGCGTGTGTGTGTGTGCTGCAAAAGTAAACGCCCATAAACAAAGCAATTTGCCCAGCGCCGCAGAATCAGTTTCTCAATGAAAGCCACGTGTAGCCATAAATTTTGGACCATACTCTGAACCAGTTCTTGCGCGCGCTCCTCTAACAGGTTACTCATTAGGACAGTGCTGGTAAACGATAAACTGCCAGTTTGCTGCAAAATTGTAGCAACATTTACATGAAGCGATTTGCAGTTTGGCAACGAAATGTTAAATATGCGTCGTATTTTGGCACTTTTTTTGTGTTGCCTGCGGTTTTTGTGTCGCTACACAACACGAAAAATGGGCGGAGACTGAATGGCCGCCTCGCTCACACCATCGCAATTTCGCCAGTTTAATTGCTTCCCTTTCTGTCTGCCATCATCAACAACAGCACCAAAAGCAAAAACAACAGCAACAACAACACAAGCATATGCTTGACACAGAAACAGCTGCTCTCTCTCTCTCTCGCTCTTGCTCTCTGACACGCTCAGAGAGAGTGCGCAGTGGCAGCGCTGGCAGCAGAAGATGAAGATGCCAGCAATAAACCATACCCGGCAGCTATAAACCATTGCGAGCGAGAGAGCTGTATGCCAGACCAGCGCGTGCAAGGGAGACGCAGCCGGCAAGCTGAGAGAGGCAACGACATCGTAAATTTGTGCGCGTGTGCGTGATTTATATCGCATTGCTGCACTGCGACTGCTCTGCCGCTGCGCTGCAGCACTGCGACGCGTCGCAGCCATCATGGCCGGGCAGAGCGCAGACTGCGACTGCGCTCGTAATTCTCCCGCTTAATGGTTTGTTTACATCATAAATAAATATGGCTGAGCTGCGAGAGCCGAGTCTGCGTGGTAGACCAGCAGCCGAGTTTTGGCGCGAGTTCTCCAATTCCGTGCTAAACTCGCAAAGCAAAAGTGACGTCAGAGGCCAGTGATCATTAACGAACACGATTAGCACGGCAATCACAAATGATATTTACAACAAGTATTGACATTTAACGCCAATAAAGATTAAAACGTGTTTGTCAAAAATCTAACTAGCCTCAAAAAAGGTATGGATTAATTAGCATTTTTTTTTATCAGAATTAAAATAAATTATTGCTTATGTAGACAAAAAATTTGAATCGATTTTTTATGTTCCTGATGTAAACATTAGAAATTCAAATAAGCTATATTTAAATAAAATCCAAATTAAGTTGTAAGCTCAATAATACAATTTTTAAATTCTCATAGTAGAACTTATCAAAAGGTTCAACAGATTTCGGAACTTTTACGATATTTCCCTGAAATAATTGATTAAATTGGTTATTTTGTTGATATAATTTGAGATGCTTAAGATTTAATATTTATTACTACACACACTCTAGTACTCTGGTTTTGAAACGATGATTTTTAGATAATTATTTTGGATACTATGAACTTTTCCAATTCATAAAAGCATGTGTAAGAATTATTTATAAATGACAGCGAATAAATGTAATATTCTATTCGAACTTGCTCTTCAAGTGCCGTCGGGCTTGCAACCGTCGGCTTTTGGATTTGCAACAATGTGAGGCACAACATTGAACACACCAATTGAAGGGCTGAGGAGGCAAGTGAGCTAAGCTAAAGTGTAGCTGGAGTAGTGAGGGGAGAGGCGGGGGCGTGTCACAACCACTTGTGGCGCTTTACTAATTTCACTGCCCGAAAAATGGCACGCTTGATGGTCACACAATTACGGATGTAATAAAGTAATTTGCCGTAATTGCAATTGAGCCGAGAGTAGCGGCAGCAGCTGCGACTCCGCCAACCATTGCCCCATCACCTCTGCCCAACCCCTGCCAAGAAGCAGCCATTGCGGAAAAGTTTGTCTTTCAGTTGAGGTCCTTGCCACCCCTTTCACTCGTAGCAGCCTTTGTTTCGAAGAAGTTCGCAACGAGTTGAGTTGGAAGTCCATACTCTTTGCTTGGATAATGTGTGACAATGTCTTGGGCACTTGCCGTGCACAGAGGGTGATTTTAATTTAGCCAGGATATTACCTGTGAAGTTGCAGGTGAAAGTGAGCGAGAGGCAGAGAGAGAGAGAGAGAGAGAATGAGAAAAAGTAACTCTTTGCTTGCCAACTTTGTTCTAATTTTGCATAGAAAACTACTTAATTATTGCGCCCAGCCCAAAGAGGCAGCGGCAATATTGGTGTATTGGTGTGCGTGTCCATTTTATCCTTTCAGCTGGCTGTGAGTTATGATGTCTTTATGAGGCTTTTGTCAGTCCCTTCAACACTCTCAACTCCAAACCTTTTGTGTTCCCAGATAATGAGCAAGTTAATTCTTATTATTATGGTTACTGTGTGCTTGTTTGTGTGAGTAATCCCACCTACAGTCAACTCAGACTCGCAGGCGTAGGTTGGCACATTCTCGACAAGTGTTGAGCAAGCGTAGATCAAATAAACAAACAGTGCTACTACTTTTTTTCTTTGGACGGGAGGAGCACATAAAATGAGTCTATAAAAACAAATAGCACAGAGCATGTGGCATGTGTGGCTGCCCCCAAGTGTCGACCCCCTTTGGACAAACAAACACCGCCTTCGAGCGCCCCCCAATACACACACAAACACAAACACACGTATCGTGTGGCACCTCTCTCTTGCAGACTACTACTAGAAGTTTTTGAAACATGCTGCGAATATTTCCACATATATTTTTTTTTGTTTTCGAAGATTTTCGAACACTTAACAAATAAACACGCCTGCAAAATTTTAGATTGTGTGTTTAGTTATTTATTTAGAAAATAGCTGAAACATTTGTGAAATACAAGAAAGCTCAATGGCTATTTAAAAGAGAATATCTCAGCAGTATTGTTTTTATTTAAATTAAGTTCTGACAGGAAATTCTCTGACAAGATAAATAATCTTGAGTAAAAAGCTAAGCAATATTATTTGAAGCCATCGGATGAAATAATAAATTATGAACACAAGAATTAATAAAAAATAAATTTATTCCAATATGTTTGTATTTTATTAACATGAAGATATTTTTTTAAAAACTTTTGAATGGTTTCCTTTAAAATCGTTTTATTTCAGTGTTATTCCCTATCTCTCCCCCCTCCCTTATTTGCCCTTGAACCAATACAATTATTATAAATCAAATTGAATACAATAATGGGCTCTTACAATTATTATCTGTAAATTAAAACTAAACACACTTCAAACAGCACACTCGAAATGAACAAATAAATACATTTAAACAATTTTCAAGTGATGCCAACTTAATTAAGTCACAAAATTTATGAGCTCCTTCTGGCTGCCACGACGATGATTATGGGCACACACACACTTACACACACACACACTTAGCCACCACTTTCAATATCGAATACAAATATGTGTGGCAGCGCGAGCAACTCAATTGACACGCGTCGACCCCCTCACGCCCCACACGTCACTTACCCATATGGGGAGCTGTGTTGTGCCCACCAACAACAAACTCCACCAAAACTCTCTGCAAATGAAGCCGTTCAAATTCTTGTTCAAAGCATTCATTGAATCCGAATGTGGATTGTGAATGTGACTGCGACTGCGACTGTGAATATGCGCATGAGAATTGAGGAAGCAGCGACAACGACGATCGATTTTAACGATTTGTTTTGATATTTTTACGATTATGGGGCATCGTTTGCACAACATAAATAGAACATAAAACTCCCATCACAAGTTACCCCTGCCCGACGGGGCGCACACAAGAGAGACAGAGACAGTGAAGGAGAATATGTGTGTGTGTGTGTGTGTGTCTATCGGAGCTCCAGTTGGGCTCTGTTCAATTCAATTAATAATAAATTAGCTGCGCTGGTGTTTTGTGTGTAGAAATCTCAATGAATGTTACCCAACTTTAACGATGTATGAATTGCACTTTGGTGGTTTTATTGCATCGTCTTTTAATTGCCGACTGCGGTGCGGTGCGTCGCGTCGCGTCGCGTCGGATAGAGCGCACTCCAAGCTGGAAGTGTATCTTCTCTGATAGCTGCGCTGCACTTCGTCCTGCTGTTTTCGAGTACTTTGCTCGAGTTCCGTTTGCATCATCATAAATCACAAGCGCCGCATGCATATGAGTCTTGAAAAAACGTAACGCCAAGAGAAAAAGATGACAAAAATTGCATTAAAGCGTAATTTTTTTGTTCTGTAAATATTTTTGGTGCGTTGTTCTTGTTGTTTTATGATGCGTCTTCTCCCACACACACACACAAAATACTTCACGTGCAACATTTTGCAAGTCCTGTGCCTCGAAATTTTTGCTGCTTGCCAAGCAGCAACGGTTGCTCGCTCAGCGACATATCTGGAGCAAAACATAATTTCGAGCGTGTTTTTTGGTTTTTTTTTTTTTTCATTTTGCGTTGCCTTTTGCCTGGCGAATATTTTGTCTGCATTTATGATTTATGGGCAAACGGCGCAGGATGCTTAGACGGCGACTAGTGTGGCATGCAACACAGCACAAAACTTAGCATATGAGACACACTTACAAAATGTGGCAAGCGATATGAAAATATTCAGATCGATACATTAGGGCATATGTTACTATTTTTTTTATTGTTTCATTATTCTTCTGTTTGTTCGTTGGTTTTGTTTGGAAATTAGAATAATATGATTTCTCAGGCTTGAGGAATGAATGTTGGCCAACTTTCTCATTTTGTCATTTTTTTTTTTAGTAATCAGCAGTCGAAAGAACAAATTTAGCCTTTCTTTCCTATTACTTTATTAATATTTATAAATAAAATATTAATTTGATGACTTTTATAATATTCTTTTCCAAGTTATTTGTATAAAATGTCGACAGGCAAATGGCTTTGTTCCTCACACAGTTTTAAATATTTCACAACCTTTGTGCGTGTTGGGCGTTTGGTTGGAAAATTGTCAAAAGTCACGTGCGCTGTGCTCAGTTTTATGCATGTTTGACATATTAAAATAGAATATGAATGAATGCGCTTAGTAGCTACCCCTCATCAAAAGATCTATGCGTCTGCAGCCATATGTCTGCATCCAAAACAAAATGGCGTCTGTCAGCCGGTTGGCATTCACATGTGGGTGAAGCCGCCGCAAGTTCGAATTCTAGATTGTCACTTCAGAGTGCTGCTGTTGATAGATATGCATTGCAGACAACCCAATTTTCTTGCTATCGTTGTCCTTCTGGCAGGAAGTGTTTGCTTTACTTAGCCTCAGAAGCTGCCATTTTGAGCTGACTGGCTGACTGGCGTAACGACATTCAATTGTGCATGCTGAGACGCCCCTGTTTAGTCATCATCCTCCCCCTCTCTATAAGTGGCATAGGGGCGCTCTTCTTCGCTGCTGCTGATAAGCCTGAATCGAGCACAAATCGATTGCCAGAATGCTTGCTGCGTGTGCAACATGATAAATGTGCATGTTATCCTTCTTTATAGCAGTTGTCAGTTGCAAATGAATACCAGTCAACAACAACAACAACAATAACTAGACTATTCAATTTGTTTCGTTACTAAACCCAAAATACCACTCAGATGGAACAGAGGATCAGTCGAGCGGAGGAAATCATAAAAAACTTCCATGTCAAACTTATCTCATATCTTAAATTAAATCATGCGTTCTTTAGTTTACAATCTGAAATAAAAAGCCAAAGAATCATATAAAAGAGCGTTGGTCGGGAAAGATATTGATAACGCAATAATTAACGGAAAAGAAAGCCGAGAATATATTTCATTTCTTGATAAGAAAATGTCAACCTTAAGCCAGGCCAGATGCTATGCTAACAGAATTAACGGAATAAGCAAGTAGCATAATATTCGGTTTCTTGGTGTTGATAATATGATCAATATTCCCAGATTCCACAGATTTTCTAGTTTGGTCCATATTTGCTATAACAACAGCGTGCCTTGGGAATCAGACGGTTAGCTTTGGGCTCCCGAATCAGCTTTGTTATCATAGTATGAAAGATGTGTATATTGGCCGATTCCTCATCGGCCCGTTGATCGATTATATCTCGATTGGTTGCCGACTTCTCGGCCCAGTAAAGTTTTGATAAGTAACACGACATTTTCGATAGACGTGCAAGTTAACTATTTTAAAGCTGATTTTATTTGATCTTGGAGAAGCCTTGAATAGCAATAGGCTTTATTTTTATTAAATGCTCTTATAATACTTTTCTATAGTCTATCTGGTAGGTTCTATGCGCAAAAGGCAGTGTTGACTTCTACGAAAAGCTTTTTACACACACACAAACACGGAAACGAAATAAATCGAGAGCGAAATGAATGGTCACAAAAGGATGAATGGTCAACTTGAAGGCAAGGCATAAAAACAATAATAAAAACAGCAACAACAACCACTGGCAACTTACGAAAAGCAAAAATATTGAAACGAAAAATACAACTGACAAAAATTTTATTTCGTTTTATTTGCAAAGCGGAGCACTCCATAAATTTTCGGGCGCTCAATATTGTTTCAGATCATAAATCATGGCTGCATTTGCGTACGGACATACATTTCAAACTCACATACACACACTCACACACGTACAACAGAGCATTCGTGAGGTATGAGGTTTGAAAGCTCCGTCTGCATCTGCAATGGCAACAGACACCGACAAAAATGTACCTTGTATCTGACATTGGGTTTGCAGATGCCGATGCAGCAGCACCAACAAACAACACCAACAACAACAACAACAACATGCACTCATGGTATGCATTTGTATAAACTCAATGCCGGGGCACAAGTGCAGCATTGCATTGGCATTCGCACATCGAGAGCCACAAAACCTCAACCCCCCTTTTGTCGAAGAACAAAAACAAACGAGAAAAAAAAATAGGAGGCATTGCGTTGGCGGCATGCAAATGCAAAATGAAGGCAGTTCATCGTAGGGAAGGGGCCGAGGTTGGTCAGTTGCCTGGCCCGAACTGAAGTGGTCTGCAAATGCACATTAACGCAAATTCCGTAAGTGAAGTATGTTGCATTTGCCGCACGTAAATTTAAAAAGAGCGCGCGCGCGCGCTCCCCACAATCACAAAACATTTGCTCCGCTTATTTACAAATACACAGATATACTTACTACCAGCATATAGCATACAAATACAGTTTACAGCTGCGGCTGGATTTTGCGGAGTCACCATCGAATACTGGGAGCTGGAGTAATTGAAGGAGAGTTGCTCTCTGGACCTGGCTAGCTGACTGTGCCCTGACTACAGCTGGCATTGCCTGCCTGCATAGGCATTCGCATTTGTACTCGCACTCACATATTTGAGATACATAAATCTTGTGGATGAGCGTGCGGCCCAAAAGTGGGCTGGCCCGAAGTGGGGTTGCTTGCTCGGATTGGGGGTCAGCAGAAACAGCAGCAGCTGTGCTTCGTATTGGAAATTGTTTGGCTATTGGATCGAGCAGACGAGCATCCTAGCAATGGAAATGTACTGGGTGTTCGTTTTTGAAAGGATAGCAAAAGAGTCAACTAACTTCAATTCAGTTAACGGTTAAATAGTTTTATGAAAAAATTGAAAAAACATTTTGAAACAAAAATCTACGAATATTCATTCATTCAGAAAGGATATAAAAAGACCTTTCCTGGTAAGAGTTTATTATGATATAAATAGTTCTGGAAAGCTAGAAAGTTTTATAACTTCAAAGTGAAAATGTAGACAAAATTTATCCCGACAAAATTGTTTATAATGTTTATTTCAAATCGTAAGTTGTTTGGGAGAAGCTTTTCTTGAAAAACATAAAAACCTTTTAAAAATGCATACCGAATTCGCTAGCCAAAGTACTTTTTCCGACCATTCAAACAATACGAATCGTTCGTAAAGCAATCCTTTACCTTTAACTGACTACAGATGGCGCTTTAACACGATGGCAATCCATCTGCGAGCGCACTAATAAAAGATTTCGCTAAATTGATACTGTCGATGGAGTAATTAAACTGCAATTTTTATGAGACATGTCGGACAGAGGCTGCTGCTATCACAGATCGAATAAATTATATTCGGTTCGCAATTCGAACAACTCTCTTTCACACAAACCCATACATGTGCAGTGTGTGTGTGTGTGTGTGTTTGTGTGGAGTATTCTTATGTGCATTGTTTGGCCGTATCGTTTAAACGGTAAATTTTCCGACGCAATTTTGCCAAACTGAAATCCGAGAGCAAGTCCGGCTCTACCTTTTTGGCATTTACGTTTTAAGGGTTTTGTTATTGTTGGCACTCAGCATAAATGTTGGCCAAAAACCGTGTGAGCAAAGTTTTGGAACCCGCCTGATTGTATTTAAATTTCCCGCCTCATAATGGATTTGCCCGCACATTTGGCACGATGCGATGCAAAGCGACGGCTCGAGCCCCTTGATTGCCAGCTAATAATTGTCGCCTTCGTTTTGATATAAACTCTCTTCCCCCCTCCCTTTCGGAAACCCCTTTGTCATGGTTTGAGTCGAAAGTGTGGCTGGCACACATTCAAATGATTTCAATGCAAATGGCAAATGGCAAACAGCACAAAATAGTCATAAAGAAAAAGAGCATGAAAAAAAAAGAAAATAATACTCTAGCCATGAAGTTGTTAATTTTTATGACGTCATTACTCGCCTCGTAAAATCCGCTCAACAGTTGGTTGTCTGCTTCAGCAAGCAACAGGCTCTTCAGTTTTATGAACATGCTGAAGCAGGAACTGACTTAAACTGGGAATGGAAATGGGTTTTTGGGTTTGGAAATCTCGGCAAGTCAACTCGAAAGTTGTAAGCTTTATTTGCAACCGGAATTTTTATGGTTATTGCGCTATTTATGACCTTAACGAGTTTCGCCTGGTTATTCAGCTAACTTTTAATTCGAAGCTCATTGTTTATTTAATTTTTATGGGTGCTTCCTCACTTGTTACAATGGCTAAATTAATCAAAATGTGTCCTTGCATTCATGCCATTTGAACAGCAAATGTTATAGACAAATTAATTTCAGAGGTGTGAAAAAATACTTGTTTCGTTTTGGATAAAATTAATTAATTGAAGTCTGACTTTTATATACATATCAATAACAATCGTAAAGATTTTAATTTTCTCCCATATTTTCTCAGATCCTCGTGGTTCCTTGAAATGTTTATAATCAAAACAATGCAATATCAAAGTTAAATTTGTCTTAAATAATACCAAACAAATTGACTTGTTTAACATATTTTGAAGCCATGGTTTATTTGTTTCTAGTTTGTCCAAAGATTGAATTTCTGGTAATTTAAAGCGCTCACCTTAGATCATTGTATAGAAGGTTGAAGTTGAGGTGGTGCTGTCATTCAATCTGCCTGACTGCTTGCCAACCACACCACCCACCCGCTGGTTAGAACATTTATGTGCCATGTTCTACTTATATTTTTATGGCCGCTTCTTGCAACTCAAAACCATAACCACTCAAGCAATAACACAGACACTTAAACACACACACACAGAGACAAGTGAAATGGGGTCCATAGACTCAGATGTTCACCTCTTGGCACACACACGAAAACCGAAAACGAGAAGCATATTTTAAACATGGATTCTTAATTAGTAGCAAATGTATCCCATTTGTTTTTTGTTTTTTCACATGTATGCACAGAGGTATGTATAACCAAACTACGACGCAACGAGCTAGTTAACACCCCTCCCTCCCTGGATACTTAAGCCCCACCTATCTACCGTACAAGGCACCAAATTAGTCAGTTCGTGTTACCCCATTTTTGCTGTTGTTTCAAGTCGTTGTCAGTGCGTCTCATAATGCGCGCTAATTAATCCTGCAAGGATCGGATTTTCCCGACGTAATTATATTTACAGCCGCCATGCGAGCTTGACAACAACAACAACAACAACGACTCAGGAATCTTTTCTTCGGCAGGGCTTAACAATCGTTCGGATGGGAGTTTGGGAAAAGGAGGGTTTTTTTTATGATGTACTGTGGCGTTTTGTACTTTGGGGCGAGTTGCTCCAACACCTAAAAAGGCAACAGCCTGGCAGCACCGGTTGCTGTCGTGGAGAAGCGCAGGAACATGCGAGTTTGGCAGCGCTTGCTGTAAGGATATGCAAGAATATTAAATTAATTTTTAAGTGCGTGCAGAAGACGCGCTGGCAAAAACAAAGAACACAATAGACGAAACAAAGCAGCAAAAAATTAATGCGCTTTTCTTGCTTGCGTCTACTGTCTGGTGGCAGGGAAAACTTTAAGCATATTTCAGTCCTTGATTACAGGGTGATCCAAATCAAGGCAGCAACAGCAGCAGAAGCGGCACAAATTAAGTGTGGAATTTTATTTAAAATAATATTATTAATAAGGTTTGGCACATAAGTAAACTTTAAAGCTTGATTTTGTTAAATCTAAAATAAGGTTTTGATACAGCCTTATATTTGTAGCCATCACGTCCAACTCTTAGCAGATATGTGGTTATAACAATTACTTAATTGTAAGATTTCTTTAATTAAATGTGGTGTTTAAATTAATTAGCTTATCAATAAGTTTTATCATTATATTGTAACCCTGTATGTATATATGAATTTATTTATATATATAAAACAGATTGTTTCCATGATTTTCATTTCTTTTACTCGCGAATATAAATAACGAGTACGTACATTTTGTTTATTTAAGTTTGTTATTTCTCTTTTTTTTTGTTGCTGCTGCTGCTGCTGCTGTTTTATTGCTTTCCACGCGGGTGGCTAACTGGCAACTGCCAACAGAAAAATAGGCAACTGGCAAGATGTAAGGTTGGGTGTTCCTTAGCAGATCCGCCGATACGTTGGCAAATGAGTTTCAGTAGTTTTGTAAGCTACCAATTCCAAGGACTTGCTGATTTAGTTGTCTTTTTTCTGTTGAGTTTAGTGGGCAGCAACATAATGAATTCTTTCTGCTCTTGTCTAAGATATTAGCGTGCGATGATTAAGTCAGTGACTTTTGGACTATCCCCGGACTAAGCCCCATCACATTTCTTGTAACTGACTATAGTACAATGCAAAGTTAAGTGATTACTTTTTGCTGGGCGAATTCAAAGCCCTGGGTGAAAAGTTGTGCTCGTAAATTTATTAAGCAAAAACTTGGAAAACTTTCGACGGACATCGCATACGCAAGTTTTGTAATTGTATTCATTGAATGAAGTCGACTCGACTCCCGTTGGCCACTATTTTATATGCATTATTCATGAGTCCATTCAGCTGAGCTTGGCTAAATTGCTAACGCTCTTTATATAGTAGTGTGTGTTGTTGTGTATTGTGTGTTCTATGGAATAGTATAAGCTTGCTTAGTTGCACATGAATTATTTGATCATCCAGCTATATATATACATATATATAGTTTGATTCTCAAGTAAACTATTTTAGATAGCAGATGGGTTCTAGTATGCTAAAACACCTTATACTTTCTATACTGCAACTCATGGAAGTCCTTTATTAAGCTAAGCCTTTTGCCTCTTTTGGAAGGCATATGAAACATAAGCATTATGATTCTTATGAAGTACGTCTTCTTCTCAGGAAGTGTTCATGAAACATTTTCTAAGCTCTCTGCTCTCTAATCGTAAGTCTCCATAAGCTTGTTGCCCTCTAGGCTATGGTGAGGGCCAAGAAAACCAAAGCTTCGATTGGCTATCAAAGTGTTGAATAAGTTGTTTAGCACTTAACGAGCCATAAATGGCGCAATAGTCGCAGCGACCGCCACTGCATGCAACTGGCAAAATTACACGAGACGTGGCTACACCTTTTGAGGAAAGTTGTATCTGGCAGATGGCAAATGCATCCATAAGATACGCACACATCCAAGTCGAAGGGAAGGCATTGGCATTAAACACACCTTCGCCATAAAGCCGCAATGAATGGATTTATAACTGAGTGCGAACAGGGGCCCAAAAGACTTTGGGGAGTTGGCGGTGGTCATGGTTGTGCTGGTGGTGGTTGAGTTAGTAGTGTTGGTGGTGCCGCTGCTGATAATGATAATGTGCTCGTCGTCAGTGTCAGCATCATCGTCGATGCACCGAATGCACCGATAGGATAAGCTGCTTGTGTCGGTGGTTTTTCTCAGTGAGCTCAAAAGTGCCGCCATTATAACAGTGGGAAACGAATCCGAAGAGGACTCAAAGAACTGCAAGAGGAACAACTGCAGCAACAGCAAACAGCCACAAGAACAACAACAACAACAGCTGCAATGGCAATGGCAAAGACTTTTTGGCTGCGATTCAAGCATTTGGATGCATAAATCAAACATTTATATGCGGCACAGCTTCGGCGTCGCCTCGACTCACATGTGGAGCCCAGCGAAGGGAGGCGCAGGCGAAGGACAGGCAGTCAAGCACTCGAATGTGATTACGCAGCGAGAGATTGCAGGCACGCTGCTTAGCCCGGCAAATGTAGATGCAGTTGGAAATGGATATGAAGACGAGACTCTTACACACACACACACACATAAAGAAACACATAAGCAGACAGCGCATTTGCAGGCCCTTCTCTTCACCCCTTCATCATTCATTTTGCCGTCGATCTGTGAGTCATGGAGTCTGGCTGGGTCGCTGGTGCTTCAAAGGCATCTCCGACGCGGCATGAACTGGCTGCAAAATGAAGACGATTACTGCGACTGCAATGATGGATATTATTCCTAAGGCGAAAAGTCTTTGCCCAGCGGTGCTTTGCGACACCAAAGCGATTTGTGCGGTGATTGATTGCTTCATTGCGGCACAACACGCTGTCCAGGATTTGGCAAAGGATTTCACTCGACAGTTGAGAGTTGGATTAAAGAAGAACGCGTCATAAATATTACTTTTATTTAGAGCTTTAACAACATTGCAAGTGAATTGGAAATGTTCATATGAATAACAAAGAGAACTTCCAAAATTCTATAAACGCAGTATATTATGAAAAATTACAAGAAAAACAACTATGGCAGAGCTAATACCTTAAGCAATTTAAAATATTCTTTAATACATTTTTGTAAAGCTTTTAATAGGCTGTTAAATTGTAACCTCTCGAACAAAAACGTATATTTCATGTTCTGGCTAACCATTGAAAACAGAGAGCAAAAAACAGAAGCGCAATGTTTTATCCAGACTGCAGCTTGGGCAACTACTAATTTGCCAAAAATAAACTCTTAGCAGACATTGACATCCTTAAAAAACAATATTCATAAACAAAGTTTCATTAACTGTGAACACCGAAGCAGAGAAAACAAAAAAGAGGGCAATCCAAAGGCAAAGGCAACGTTTCAGTTATGTGACCTGAAATATTGTTTCCATTAAAATAGTTGCTCCTTTATTGCTTGGCCACACTAAAGTAGAACTCGAGAGCACCGCCCAATAGAGTGGAAATTCCATGGCGATAGCTGAGGGCAGGAATACTTAAAAAAATACAAAGCTTGAAGCTTTCGATCTGTGTTGTGCGCCAGCCATAGTGTCTGTATGCAGCAGAATTGAAATGAGGGCAAAACTTATAATTTTTGGATGAGTTCCAATAAATTCTAAAAAAGTTTTAGATTTGATGCGGCGCGCCGCACAACGAAGACAACTGCTTCTGCGTCTGAAGTACAAAATAAGTTGGGCATGACTGCGTGTGTTTCTAAGTGACTCTCGTCTGGGAGTCTGTCTGACTCTTTGACTGTATGGCTACACCCTTTGGGCCCAACCCACAGGCTATAGTCAAGGCGCAAAGTATATGCGCCAAAATTATATAGCAATATAGAACTGTTCTTTTTTTTTTTGTTGCAAATATATATATATCTTTTTGTATATTTTTCTGTCAACTCTGCTTGTTTGTGCTAGTTCCTTTTTTTTTTTTTGGCTTGCTAAAATTTATTTTTTACTTAAAACTTTCTGTAGTAAGCAATGAAAAATGGCAAAACAAACTTTTTAGCTTTCAGCAGCACAAACGCGAACTGAATTTGTTTTTTTTTTTTTGTTAAAAAGTATCGAATTGATTTCAGTTGAGGAAGTTTCGAATTTTCAAATGCAAACGGCTAATTTATGCGAAAGTTCCGCCTTTCCTGCTTATTTTCCTCTAGTTTATTTACTTTCCTTTAATGGTGCCACAAAAAAATAAGTATAAAAAAACAAGACAAAACTAGATATATAACATACTTTGTTTTCTATGGCACATAAAAGAATACGCAATACAAAGTCGTAGAAAATAAACACATACAAGAACAATTAAGTTGGGCTTTATAAATATTGAAAAATAAATCAAATTGACATTATCATAATTACTGGCGATGTTTTTTAGGCTAAAATTTATTCAGTTTGAATATTGAAATTCAAGAGAATCTATTTTATTTTACTTTTGCATTTTATTCCTATATTTTAGCACACACACACACATTTAGTTAAATGCTATTTGTTTGTTTGTTTGAGAAAATAAATAAAAAACACTCCAACAATATCCAGTGCTTGTCTTTTTGTATAATCCCTTAAAAATCTGGTATTAAGCTCGAATAAGTATAATTTATATATTGACAAAATTTATCGTTTTGCAAATCAAATTATTTGCCAAACTTGAGTCAACAGCAGAACGACGCCACAAATATTATTCATTTGGCCGAACAGAACAGAAAGGCAGCAAAAAAAAAATAAATATATATAAAGAGCTGGAAACCGAGATCATACAAGCTGAACTGAGCAAAAAAAGAAAGCCATTCGAAAATATTTTAATAGTTTAACGCAACACAATAAATAAAATAAAATCAATTGCCGGAGGGGGCAGAAGAAATGGGGAGTTGACCATAAACGCATTGCTAGCTGCTTTGGTTTGGTTTGGTTTGGCTGAAACAAAAGCCAAATAACCAAAATCGCAAATAATACGACATGTTATACGACAAAAGCAACAACAACAACAACAACAAACAGTTGCATGCAACAACAACAATTGCTGTAGCAGTACATAGTACTACCAATAAAATCGTTTGTTTCCGGCTGCTGGCTATCAAAGCTACTGGAATTTATTCTCGTTCGAACAACAAACACAGAAACTGAAATACAGCAACGGCAACTGCAAATCGCAAAACCAAAGTGCAAACATAGTTGTTGTTTGTATGTAGCTTGTTGTTGTTGTTGATGTTGTCTCTCGATGCTGCTTGACTATTTGCTAAAGTCATTGCGGTGCTTTTGCCCAAGCCCCCACACACCCCAAAACACACAAATTGCCCCTGGAGTCAACACGGGTCCCCACGGGGCATGCGGCAGACTTTGCACAATGCCAACGACAGCAACACCAATAATAACAGCAACAGCAACAACAATTTTTAGTAATAATATTCACATTTATGGATTTGTAAGGGGTTCCGCATGACTAACCCCGCATCCTCTGAGCCCCTCTTCTTTTCTACTCCTTAGCTGCAGCAGCAGAAGCAGCTTGGCTTTGTTTGTTTAGGGCATTAAGTTTCAATAAGGTTGGCTCTAATTTGGCTTTGCATTTTTGAATTATTATTGTTGTTGTTATTGTTTGTGGGCATGCTTCAGAGAGTCCTGTGGGTCACTTCGGGCTTACAGTTCATAAGTTACTTATGGCTGAATGCACTTTTCGCATTGCACTCCACTTGCTGTTGATATGTGAGAAAATCGTATGAAAAAACGATTTTCTCACAATAAAAGTGTCAATCTTTCCCAACTACTCAAACTCACATAATATACAAGCGCTCACTAACCAATAACCGTTTCTTTCAAGTTCTTAAGAAGAATATTTGTAATAAGTTTCACTTAAAAATATTTCTATAACGATTTCAACTTCAAGTGAAAACATCTGTATATATTTCTTTTAAAATCTGCGATAAGTGAAAAATAATTGTATGTGAAAAAGCGTTTCCAGCACAGAGTTGTCACCATGGCCAGAAAGACAGAAACTGACAGGAATTTATGTGGCGAAATAATGAATTCTGTCAGCGTCATTTGCTGCAAACAGAAATTGACGTGGCACAAAATATGCAAAAGGGGGCGAATGGAATCGCTTTTCGATTATGTTAATTTAATTTCCATTGCTTAAACGACATGAGTGGAACACATGCCGGCAATATGTCCAATGGAGCGTCGGGAATAAATCCAAATCATGCGATCCAATGATCACATTGTGCCGCAACTTGAGTTATGGCGTCGAGCAAACAAACACAAACACACACACATTTATACTCAACTTCACAAGGCAAGAGAACAAAAAAAAAAAAGAGCAACAACATCGATGGCTGACTGCAAATAAACTGCAGATGTGACTACAGGACTAATGAATACAGCAAACTTAACCTAAACAAATAAATCCTTTTGATTAAAGTTGAAGAAATGTTGAAATAATGCTTTATTTTGAAAATATATTTTAAATAGTTTTGAAATAACTTATGAATTTTACTATGCAAAATATTTACATCCCCCCTTTTTGTCTAAAATAAAGCTTATATCGTCTAGCTGTCGAGACACAAGATTCTTCTTTATTTTTGTGTCTCCAATTTGAATTACGTACGATGTGTGTGCGATTTCTTTTTGTGTATGCGTCTTATAAATTTGGAATGCTATTTGTTATATGCGCCGTGGATTTTTTGTCTTCCAAGTGAAATACGTTTTAATTTATGTGCCTCCTGCGTACATTATAAACTTGTGTATATTTTACAAGTACTTGGCAGGCGACACCAGGATATGTTGCATTACAATGTGAATTAAGAATTGTGCACAAGCAAATATGAGAGATGCAAAGAAAGAGATTTTCTGATATTCTTCACTGATCTTTGATATTATAGTTAGACTATGTGATACCCTACAGACAGCTATCTCGGTTGAACTACTCATCATAAGGGTAAGTAAAAGCATATAATCATGCATAAGGTAGAAAGTCTCCAAACATTAAAAGTAATAGCTAATAGTGTTAAGGAAATTTATTGGATTCCAATTGACAAATTTATAAAAATATATGTTATATCATTGAAATCGCCATTAAGTGTTAATTAATGCCTTTGACAAGCGATGGGAATGTGTGAATCTACGACTAAAATAATGGCACTTGAGCTTTAAAGACCAATCTCAAAACCGAAGCTAATGTTACCGTGCCGAAAATTGCCCACCACCATAAATTGTCAAAGAAATTGAAAGGAAACCTTGAACATGTTTTTGTTGTTGTTTTGTAGTTGTCCCCCTCGGATTTTTGCCTAGCTAAAGCAATTTGTAATTTTCCGTATTTCATTCGCATACACTTCATTAACATCCCCATGCTGGCTTTCGTATCGAAAGTAAGAGTTTGGTTTTGGGTGCGCTTCAATGGCTGCTAACCAGGCGGCTGAAGTGGTCTGAGAAGTGGGTGGTAAGAGGTGGGTGGGATGCATCATTAGAGTCGTTGAGCATAGTCGTGCCTTGAAAATTTACGTCCTTTCTTGGCGAAGACCTTCTCTAATTTCTTCAAGGATCCTGCCAGCTACATATATGCTCACTTCTCACCAAGGGCCAAGGGGAGAACTTTCGCATCAGCGACACAACGACACAAAAAGTCCTTGGCCAATGACAGGCACAGCCGCAATAGCAAAGAGGAGTAAGGAGCCGGAAGCTGGGAGCTGGGCTCAGGCGCAGGCTGAGACAGGAAAATGTTTTTTCACGATAAAAATGATGGATGACATCATAAATAACGTTGGAGTGCGCCCCAAAACAGAGGGTTTCCAGTGGTTGTTTATTTCGATATAAATGAAATTCTTCTTTTCTTTTTCCGTTTTTTTTTCTCTGCGCCTTTTTCGCCTGCTTATTTTTCGCCGACCAAAGCGAATGAAATAAAAACTTTCTACGAATGTGTTCCCCCCGCAAAACAATTTGGCAAGAAAAACACAAATACATACTCTCAAAGACAAACCATCCGAACAGGCCAATGCAAATGCCGAACTTTCAATGCTCTAACCCCATGTTGCTTATCTCCAAACCTTCTGCACATAATCAATGGCCATTAATTTGGAGGTTGGGTTGGCGGTTAGCAGCATTTGTAATCACAGTTCCAGTTCACATTGTATATGGTAGATGTTTCCCGTCATAAATATCGAAAATTATTATTAATGTGCCGTGATGTTTCTAAGGCAGCAGCTAGTCAGAAAGTCAAGAAAGACATTGTTGACTGAGCTTTTTTTGAGTTCACCGCACAATGGCATCAGAGTGCTAAATATGCACACAAATTTATTTTATTATTACATCTAAGAGTTAACTTTTACAATTGAAAGACATATTTTACTTTGAATTAAAAAAAAAATGCAAAATTGATAATAGTTGTACTGAGTTGAAACTTAAGCTTTCACTGTATTTTAGATTGATTTGAATAGATTTTTTCTTTCGTATACATTTGTTACAAATCATCTTTGATAGCTTATTTAACTTTTAAGTTGTCTTTAAGTTTATGGAACAGATATGAATCTGATTAACAGAAATCTCTTTTTTGACTCTTATCTCTGTTCAGAATTTGTAAATTAAGCTTGTAGAAGCTCTTTTGTTAGTTTTACTCTCTCTATCTCTCTATCCTCTCAAAGCTCTGTACAATAAAAAAAATAAGTTTATTTTCTTTTTTCGGTTGAGTTTAATGCATCTAATTGAATTTTTCGTCCATTGTACTACGTCACAATTTAAAGGACAATCTTAAGCCGCACACACGAACTTGCGGAGATTGTATGAAAGTGAAAGCCGTGCCAAGATGTTGTGTGTGTTGGTGCGCTTTAATGATATCCTTATAGCCTGCCAAATTTATGGCAAAGCCGCATAAATTTAGACGCTGGCTGTTTTTTTTTACGCTCTCACTACAAGACGGCAAGCGTTATCGTATTTTTATTTTAATGGATTTTTTTATCTGACACTGCCGCCGCTGGCGCTGCTGCTGATGATGACGTTGCCTCTTTGCGTCTCGCTTACAGGACACTCGAGGGTAGTGCCTAAAAACCACATTGGCCAAATAGCTTTGGTCACATTTCTCATTTTGTTGGTAACTGTAAGTTGATGCAGGGAAATGGGATTTAATAAGCCAACATTTATTTTAGACATTATTGATGGCGGTTTATTTATCACACTTTCCCTCGCTCTCGCCCTCCGTTCATCTAGTGGCTCCATTAATGTGACACACACACAAACACACTGTGTTTGCATCACCCGCGCTTACCCCGCTGTTGCCATACTCCAGCATTCCTTATGCGGCAAAACTCAAAAGGATTAAGTCACACACTCACACACACATGTAAAACGAGACAAAAGGCGCGCCCAAAAAGATTCACAGCCGCCGCACAATGCTAAAGCTTCTCGACATGTTCTTCTTTCCTTAACCCCTGCACACCCTTTGCCATTGCCTTTGCCTCATGTTGTCCGACGATTATTCAAAATGCAAGTCACAACCGTGCATATGTGTGTGTGTGTGTGTGTTTTGCAAATCCTCGCAGCCATGTTGGCGTCACTGAGTGCTCCTATTCTCTTTTCTCTCCGCACCTCGGCTGCTCTAGGCTATCCGGCTGTTTTAGCTTTTGGATTTGGTGTTGGTGCCGCGGGCTGCTGCAATTGCCGCATGTAAATTCTTAAAGTAGTACTTAGCGCTATTATTTATTATATTCCAACAGTTTCAACACCTCTCTCAACAAGTAACGAACCAAAGCCAAAAAAAGGGTGATGCGGGGGAGTTTTGGCTGCACTTTGGCTATTGTTGCGCTCTGTTAGCATTGTTGTTAGCTTCTACTGTTGCTCGTTGCTGTTTTTGTAGTTGCAGTTGTTGCTGCTGCTGTTGCTGCAGTCCTCAGCAGTGTTGTGCAGAAATTTATGAATATTGCATGGTAATAAAGCGAAGGATTTCATTACGACTGCGTATGCAACTGGCTGGCAGTGTGTCTGTGCTAAAGAGAAGTTCGTTTTTGCTAGTGTCTGAAAGATTTGAGTGCCTTTAATCTGAGTTGTCTTTGTGCAACCTCTAAAGAGGTTAAATAGTTACACAAATATACTTGCAGATGTAATTTATTCATGATTTTGTTTTTCAAAGCTCGTGTACAAAGGGGTTTTCCAACAGATTGTGGACACGAAATGATGTTAAATAAAAATTTATTAGATGAGAGCTGTTGTTTTGGCAATGAAAACATCCCAGCACATCTAAGTCCACAACCACAAAGTCCAATAATAATAATAATAATAGATGCCAAAGACAATGACGCGGCTTTTTTTCGTAGCCAAATCGACAATACATCGACTGTGAAAACCACCAAAAGATTTATGAGAAGTATAATTCAGAAAAGGGATCGTGAACGAAGAACGAACAGAGAAAGAAAGAGAGAGAGAGGCAGGGAGTCTGTGGTGATGAAGGAAGGGGGCGAAACGGGCGCGACACTTACAGCCGCCATAATCATTTCAACAAGAATAATTTAAATAATTATTAAAACGATTCCACACAGAGCGTTGATGGCAGCAGCCGCGACAATTACAAGCGTGTGGGAAGCGGATGAGGGGAAACTGGAACTGAATCAGGAATCGAGCTCGACATTTTGTCTGGCAGCAGGCCGCCAATTGTTCGCTCTCTCTCTCTTGCTCTGGCCGCATCCTGTCAGCTGCGTCTGGCTGAGTTTTGATTGCATGGATGATGGCAGAGCAAAGGACTGCAGTCAGAGCAGCGCGGTTTTTTGTATTTGTGTGGTCGTGTGGTTAAAAATTAATACGCGGAAGGATATGGCAGGCAATTCGTTTTGTGTGCATTTTACAAGCAAACGCCTCGCACAAAAATAAAATCGAAAAAAAAAAAACAACTCGAATAAAATCAAAACTCCAGACTCCCGAAATGTCAGAGCGCAACATTTCATTGCCAATGCGAAATGCTCATTCAAAATTTACATTTGAATAGACAATGAATGTTGGGTTAAGTATGCAGTTTGGGTGGTTTTCCTTTGAATGGCATGGTGCAACGATCCTGCGGTTCGCGGTTCCAGCGCAGGAAACTGCGTCAACAATGGCCGCTGGAAGTGCGGCTCTATGAACATTTATGTGGCGTATTGTTTTAATTTGCAAACACATTACTGCACGAGAGAGATAGAGAAAGAGAGAGAGAGAGAGAGAGAGAGAGAGAGTGCATAAAATATATTTACTGATTGCATTCAAAATACTTCACACACAACAGTTCAACTTTAAGAAACCGAAAATCGAATAACACAATTTGCAGTTTAGCGTGTCACGTTTCGGAACTGAATGGCAGTCACAGCTTGTTTGGGCCATGTCCCTGCTATTGCATCAACCCCCCCTCCTCCACCACATCGCACTCTGTGCCCCTTGGCAACCGCTAATGGTGCTCGCGAGCCATTTTTGTGCTACTTGCAATCGAGCATTTTGTCTTCCAAATTAATTTGGTATCCATTGCGTGCTGCGCGTTCTCCTTTTGTGTGTTGTGGAGCAGGACAAGGACCAACAGCAGCAGCAGCAGCAGCAGCATGATTATGTTGGACATTGGAGCCAGCAGGCGAGCCCTACAGCTAAGGCCATTGCAGTCCGTTCAGTTGAGTTGAGTTTAGTTCTGGTTTGTTGTTTTTCATGTCCGCACTGCGCTGCTTCATTTCAATTAAACATAGATCCAGCATGAAAACGCGACTGGACTAAGAGGGCGGGAAGGGAGAGAGCAAGAGAAAGAGAGAGAGTGAGAATGATGTCGCCGCTGCACTTAATGCATAAATTCTCTGCTGGACATCGGTCATGATAAATTTGATTAGTGAAAACGAATGTCTGCGATTTGAATGTTCCTGCTGCTAAACGATGTTAAAATCTTTGTAGTTTGCAGAAGTTAATTATAAGAGAGCTCATGGACTTTATTGGTTTCAATTATTTGCATTTTGCATTGGAATTTTATGAGTTTTTATAACCATAGAAGCCATAGGAGTTTTGGCCTAACAAATATAGTTATTTCCTTAAAAAGATTGTTGTTTATTTGTTTATGTTTATTTATGTTTTGTTTAACATTTCGGTTGAACATATACTTCTTCCATATCATTAGATAATTCACTTACAACTTTTGTAAATTTAGCTTTTAAACTTATTTCGATGAGAAGGGAAGGGAGTTGAGCACATTTGGCAGATGCTGCTGTCAAAATGAAGGCCAAATGCTGTCGGCTTTAAATTGTTAAAACATTACGATGCATTGGGGAATTCAATGCAAGTGGCTGGGAAACCAAACTTTTTTTCACTTTAAAAGCAACGAAAAATTCGAAAAGGAAAGCAAAAGAAAAGGCAGAACGTGGCTGGCGATGGCAGTGGCAACATCCAATTATTTTTCGATTAGTTTCGCTATCATTCTTTAGCAACAACAATAATAACAATACTAGAAGCAGCCATAGCACAAAACAACAACAGCAACAACAACAAGAGCAATATGTATTTGGCGCATCTGAAACCGAAACTGAAAACAAACCCAAAACACAAAAACTCACCCCTCCAGCACAAAGTGTAGGAATAAGGTTAGGGTAGCAAGCGTGTGTGTGTGTATAAGTGTGTGAAAGTATGTGTGTGTGAAGTATTGGAGGGGGAGAAGCGAGAGAGCAGCAAAGTCGAATATAAATAAATAAAACATACAAAATGGAAATAAATCTTACTGAAAAGCCATAAAGCATTTTCAGCATTCGCAATTTAATATGTTCGAGGGTATTTTTCTCGCACGTAGCAAAGATGAACAGCACCCACCACCACCACCACCACCACTAGCACCAAGAACGGCAGCGCAAGATGGTGCCTGCTGGAACAGGACGAAGGACGCGAACCGAGCGAACCGACAGCTGGAAGAACAGACAATGGCCAAGAACGAAAGCAAGACGGCAAAGAAGAAATACAAAAACGCATCGCATTTGGATTCGGATTCTTAGTCTCGCTCCACACTGTGAATGAAAATGAAGATGGAGAGATGCCTGCTAGTAGATGAAGGGCCAGAAAGGGGGTAAAGGGTATGTCAGTGAGTGTGGGAGAAAGGGAAGAAACTCGCGCGCTAAGTGTGATATATTTCCTAAGATTATATAAAATGTTTTATTTGTTCGTCTTGTTTTCCTTCTTTACCCTGCTGTTGTTGCTGCTTCTTTATTTTATTTGTATTCATTTTTTTTTTTTTTGCTCTCGTCTTTGCCAAGCAAATTGCGTGCGCATCAGTCGCAAGCGAGCGGGATGAGAGTGGAGTGACAGCCAAACCCATGCGAAAGTGCGAATAAAGGATATTAGGTGTGTATATCCATTGTAAGGGACGAGAAGCCTTAACTTTCTTAATGGCTTTGAGCTACCCTCACCTAAAGCCAAAGTCAGCGGATCTCTGTTTTTTTTAGAGCAATTCTTTTCAAGATTGATGCATTTGAATTATCAACACCAGCTGAAACTATAGAAATACAATATCTAATTAATATTAAGTGAAGTTCTTTTTAAAGGAAATACATGAAAATAACATCATAAGCAAGATATTATTGATTAAAGCTAGCATTACCTATAGTCTCAAACCATTAGTTGGTTTTTTTCTTTCACTGTACTTTATCAGTTCGTTGCGTCAGGCTGGTGGCTATAAAGTATGCAGCTTTTGTCCACTAGGCATAGCTAGTAGAGCTGCGAAATATACTGAAGCCAAAGATGGCACCAGATGCGACCAAGTTGAATATTTAAGTAGCCAAAGCACAATTTGCAACCCAAATAATATAATACATATATACAGACAACTAAACTCTCACAAGAACGTTTAAAAAATAGTGACCATTCTGCTTTTTCTTTCTCGCAATTCTAAGTACTTACTTTGACGCGGGTTCGGATGAGGTAACGATGCTGATGATGTTTGCCAATGGCTGAGAATAACAACCATTTTTCCTACTTTATGCCAACTTAAGTGGGTGAAGCGCCTCCGCTTGCGAGCACACACACACACACAATAGGGGGAGGTGGGTGATTGGGTTTGGAGTGGCAGTTAGTGTGTGTGTGTGTGGTGTGGGAAAAGAGGGAGACTGGCTGAAGATGAATGTGCCGCAGCTCTATAAATATGTATAGGATGCTATATATTAAAACCGACTCGACTCGAGTCAACTCAACTCGCACCGAGCAAAAACTAATTTCGAAAAATGCCAAAAGAAAACGCAGCAGCAAAATGAAAATAAAAGAAAAACAGAAAAGAACACACACACACACTCACACACAGCAGAGAGTCGAGTTGAGTTGTGGGTGTGGGCATGGGACGAGTTTTGGATGGAACAAGAAAAGGACATTTGTGCTGCCATTGCTACTTTGTCCTGGGCCTGGAATTTTGTTGGGTTGGGATGGTTGGCTGGCTGGCTGGCTGGCAGGACCACAGCCACAGGACCTGAAGCCGAAGCAAACTGACAGCCAGGCAATGGTAGCTGCTGCTCGTGCTGCTGCTCCAGCTTTGTCTGGTGGATACACGAGGGTAATATAACACAACAAAATGCAATAAAGCATTTGTGGCACTTGAAGATGTGAGCAGCAGATGTGATTAAAGGTGTGCGGTTGTGGTGTGGGTGAAAAAAAGAAACGCTGTCTGCACACACACACACACACACCATCCCTCCTACTGGCATATAGATGAGCACTGGCAAAAAAAAAAGATATAAGGAAAAACTCATTTGCCGCTTGAAGGTTGAGTGGCAACTGTGGACGGGCTGTTTTTGCTCATTTAAATTGCGTGTACATTTGCCGGGCACTTCACACTTGAATACGAAAGCAGATAAAGTAATGTAGGAAACGACTGGAAGTAATTGGCTGCTGCTGCTGCTGCTCCTGTTGCTGTTAGTAACGAACGCACTTCCCAAAAACTCAGGCCCACTCAGGCAGGCGAAACAATGTTACCTTGGCACATCAAGCAAAATAAGCGAAGTGAGCTATTCAAGCAAACTCTTTGATTAGCAAAGTTGGTGTCAATTTATTTCAAGCTAAAGATAAATAGTCTTTACTGCGATTCATATATACGCTCTTTGAAATAAGGACCATAATTGAATCTAAAATTAATATTCGGCATAATGTCTTCTGGCCTTAGCTTAGCCTGTTTGCTTACATTTATGTTAACGCCTTTTTGGTATGTGGAAAAATCTTCCCCAAATTTCTGTTGTAAAAATCTTTAACTGGCAAGTTAAAAATCGTTTAGTTCGATTTTTAGCAGTCTTTACAAAAGTTTATTCCTTATATTTGAACACCACCTGCCAACGGCTAATCCATTTAACCAAGACTACATCTGCTTACCTGCGAAATTGTTGAGTTGATGAAACGATTTAACACACAGTCATGACCCTCATACCCTCGCGATGCACTGTGTTTCTATCCAGCCATTGGATGGATTCGTCTTTCGGCATAGTGTAATACTAGATTTGGCAAGGTTGGTTCATTCGTATTGAATTCCTCGTCGCGACAATTGTTTATTAGCTCGTTTAAGTAGCGTAAGGCTGTTGAAAGCAAGGCATCTCGACTGCTGAAAACTGGCGCGGCCGAAAGGGCCTACCTCCCTGCGTGCCAGGATAGTGTATGAGAGCATTCAATCTGAACGACTGGCGCAGCCTTGAATCTTGAACATTATCAAATGACACTAAATGCGAGTACGCATGATTTCTGATGTTGACTTCCAGATGTGTAAGGAACAGTGCTGCATACGCGGTTTATCAGCCCAACGGAATCCAGTCTTGCTGACCACACCCTGCAAACAATGCTTAATTCATTTATTGATAAATCGACAATCGCCGTGTTTGGCCATGCAGTCACCCATACGGTTTCGAAACTCCCAGCCAAAGGCTTAAATTTCAAAAAGAATAGCCTCTACGATCATACACACGATATTTTTCGAAATAATTTAATGACAAACATCTCAAAGAATTTCAACAAAATATATATCCTGATTTTATTTGACACATTCCACTTTCATCTAAACGAACTATCTCTATGGAACACTACATTTTGTTAAACTGTCAGTATGTTTTGCTTTTGAATAACAAATGTACCGTTAGCGAGTATTGTTGTAAGGCCGTTGCTCGATCACTCTTTTGATTTCGATGCCCCTTATAAGTTTTCGTGTGAAATATGCTTAAAAATCATTTCCGCATAAGGCCTTTGTTGAAGGGACAGAGTATGTCCCACATTTTATGTTCCACCCAAAAATTCATCGTAACCCCTCTTCCATTTTTGTAAGTTGTTCACAAATTGACTCTTAATATCAATAAAGTGGTACTAAATTGATTATTGCTGGCGATGAGAGCTGTTGCATATCAACAGTATTCAAGTCTCCATCATCCTCCATTCTCACAAAACTAGAGGATCAACATATGTATATGCAAGACGCCCCTGGGATACGATTCTTTAATAACGAACTCGGAGTTATAGCAATAGTCTCGCAGATCGCCAAGATAACCCAACTCATAATTAAAGCAGTGCATATCGCGTGCTACGCAAACCTCAATAGATTTATTTTCACCGTTGTTACATTGTATTCTGTATTTGTGCGCCACTTGTATTGAATCGCAGTCAAAGCCGTTAATAAAAAACGAAACTAGGATAAGAAAATCGTCGTCGAGAGCAGACTCCACACGTATAGGTATCACCCTCATATACTCGGCGGTCATCCCAACGAATTATATGACGGTCCGTAAGATTACAAGTACAAACCCAATATAGCTTATGCCCATACATATATTGGCAGTTTCCGGTGCTATTGAGCTCAGTGTCTGTTGATTTGGAAACAATTTTGACCGTGCTGCTCTTGACAGGACACTTAAGTATGGCAACAACATCCAGATATGGTTCCATTTCATATCTTTGAATTTTGTATTGAATTTGCGATTTGAAACTTATGATTGTTAATGATTCAACGGAAGAGCTACAAATCTTGTAGCTTCTTTTTTCTTCACTTGATTAAATTTACAACAAACTTAAATTTACAGTACGCATTGGTAATACAAAAGCTACTAAGATCGCAGTAAGTGGGATCATCAAGATCAACACTGCGATCTATTGGGGATTTAGGACTGTGTATTCGGGTGATGAATAATGAAGTATTGTATGCCTTGGCTTACGTAGAACATGGTTCGGCCCTAGGCATTTGTGCAGCGAGCGCGTACACGGTAATCCGCGTGATAACAGAAGACTTGCGCTGGTGAGACATTTTGACAATATGCTAGCGCCCATGCGCAGTTACTTTACGCGACTCGAGCACCGGAGGGGTCAAGCATGACGCGGAATAACCACCAAGAGTATTGTCATAAAATGCGGCCATTAAAATCAGATCATGAGATGATTGCCAAATCGAGTACGTAGTTCCTTCAGGCGGAGATACCTTTATCCAATCAGTTTCAAAGTCCCCGCTAACATCCCTTACACATAATATCAGTTTCTTCTCGCGCATCACAGCAAATTGTCCATCCAGTCCCTCTTCCACAAATGGCCTAAATTCGTCCGCATTGGCTCTTACTAATAAACTTGCGATTACCAAACACACACCAAGTCGTCCATGGCACGAAAAGTAAATAAATCTATAAGTACGTAACAAAATTTTGACTAAAATTTCTATGAGTTAATGCGAATAAAACCGAAATTATTATTTTTAACGTTTACTTTATGTGTAAGCTTTTAGGATTTTGTCAAATTACAAGCTCATGTCACATTTTAAGATATTTAAGATTTGCTTATTTTCTTTTCATACCTCTCAAAAATTCGCGTTGTGTGTTTTAATATATTTGATTTTACTCTGATAATAAAGGGCAAGAGTTTATTGGGCGCGTTTCTTCGACACGAATCTCAAGGGGACAAGGAAAAATGTATTTTCTGTGTTCTATAAATTAATTCGTTACATAGAAAATTTCGTTATGCAGAATATGTTTTCTGGAACTTCGACTGTATCTTAAACCGCTTTGCTATATTGGGTCAAAAAATCGATAAAACCATATATTTTCTACTACTTACAGCTAGAGTTATCAAATTTGGTGGGAAGAAAGCGTATGGCAGAAACGCATATACTTCGCACAGATCTATCAAACTTTATGGTAATATAGCTAGTGATATCCCCGAAGGATTATAATCGAAAATTTGGATGCCACGCCCTAACAAGCCGCCTGCCTTGAATAATCGAAAAGCCAAATAGTAGCCCTGTTAGTGGTATTTAATACGTTCACCTTTAACATTTGCGAATTTACCAATAATAATAATATTGTGCATAATCAGAACATTCATTATTTATGTTTTCAGAATGAATTCCTTACACAGCTATCTTCTCATCAGTTGTTCGAGATATTTGTTTAACAAAATAAAATAATCAATACCTGATAGTTTTTAACATGTAAAGTAGAGATAAGTTTGTCAACATAAGAAACGCAACTACAATTCCCACTTTGAATGTAGGACCAATAGCCCTGAGGTGCAATAAAAAGAATCAAATGCAATGCTTTTTGTCGCTGTTCATTTCACGTATCCCTACTAACTAAGCTCTTTTTGAAATTGTAGCGAAAGCGACGCAGATCGTGACGAAAATTTACAATAAAACTAAACATTTTGAATATGCTACCAGTCCGGCGCAACAGTCGAACAAATTTTTGCAACATTGCAGTTCTTGGCAAGCTGAAGGGCTCTTCTAATATGCCTCCCATTCAAACCAATTGGCTACGTTTTTCTTTTTTGGCTCCGAGTTGAGCAAAACGCTTTCCATGGCCACATTTTAATGACAATTTCGCCGGCAATTTCGGCTTTGATTACCCAGTCACACAACAACAAAAAAAGTTGAGTTTCAAACACGCACATGATAATGTGGTTGTTGACACTAATTATAACTGGAATTGCATAGGCCTGAAACTTCCTCCAACCCACCATTTGTATCACTTCACCTGGCTGCCCTTATGCCTTGGGGCGTTGCGTTTCCATCTGCAGCACACACACAACTCGGTCAGTTTTTCATTATTTTCATGGTGCATTTAGCTCACGTTTTAATTAAGTCGTCGTCGGAGTTGGTCATCATCGTTGCAATTCGTCGTCGGCGTTGTCGTTGTTGTTTTTTTATGAGCGGAGAAGCGGTGCCCTGGGGGAGGGCAGGTAGTCCGTTTGTAGCCGTTTGCCGTCCGGCAGTGTGCTGCACTTGCATGTAAATCTGCTCATCATTGTTGATGGCATATTACAATTCAACGCTTCTGGCACCTGACACGTCGGCCCACATTCCCCCTCTCTCAGCTGCCCATTTCCCTCAGCCCTGCCCTAAGTGCAACGAATTGAATGCGATTTGCAGTCGTTGCGTCTCCGAGCTGCACTTGTATAGTTGCAGTTGCAGTTTGGCAGCCTGTGGCCATGTGTATGTCTTTGTTAAATGGATTTTCATGCTGTATTGCGTTGCTTGTTTGTTGACACGTAACGTTCAGTTTTTGGAGACGCAGTTGTTGTTTTCTCTTTTTTTTTTTTTTTGCTACCTGTCCGGCCAAATTGCAAAAATGCTTTGGAATTTTTATAGTTGGTTTTTTTTTTTTTTGCTGTTCACATTTATATGTAGATATCAAAGCCTTGCACTCGCGCTAGACCTACCGCACAACAGCAAGTTCTGCGAGCTTTGATCTTCTGCCTGATATACTATAAATAAAGATTTCATCATTATTTGCTCAACCAGACAGCGTTCCGCGTTCTGCTGCCAATTACTGTGTTTTATATAATTTTCGTAGTTTGTATATACATAGAATAGGTATTTAAAATTTACTTTGTATTTTAAAATACCTGACACGTTTTGGGATTTGAAATGCAAATGTGCACTTGATTATGACAGCCTTTATTAGTTTGCTTTTGTCTCTATTTGCGTACTTTAGAACTATAAAAAATGATCATCATGACATGTTTATGTCATCTTGTGTTAAGAATATCAAAAGACGTCTCCATAAGGAAATGGTTTGTTGAAATAAAATAAAAAATGCATTGATTAGCTGAAACTACAAACATCAAGTATTCACTGTTCTGGGACTATCATCTCTTTTGGCTTAAGGATCAGTTAACTTGTCCTATTTACTTAAAATTGAAAACATTTGTTTTCTGAATTTATATTTCTTTATATTTATCTTTAATTTTATCGATTGATGCATCAGATTTTTTCTAAATTCTTGACGAGCCAGCCCGTTCATTTCATATATCAATTCTCATAAGAATTCATGTCCAAACGTAATCTATAACAAATGATTGTCCATTTGGCCATACTTGACTTTGCATCAAATAATTGATGCACGAATTGTTTGGGGATTTGTGCCCATTTTTGGCTGCCATGATATTGCCTGCAATTGCCAATCAATGGTCAACAATGCATTTCTCCGAACACACCTCTTCCTTCCCTTCAATCTAAACGATTGAACGATTGCATCAGCCACATTTGCAAAATTCACTCGAAATACCCAAAAAGCCAGACTAATTGAGGATTCCATGTAACGCATGCCAAGTAGGAGAGAAAAGCACCAAACGCAAATGCAAGCATGCCAGTTGGTACTTACATATAGATTTGGCCTACAGCCTGTGTATTCAGAGAGGGTTTCGCAGACAGATCTCACCCTGGTACAAATCAAAGTGGCAATCAGACAAACTGCAGATTGACATCTGTCTGATTTGCATCTAGCTAAATTCTACGTTGGGTTAGCTACACAGCTACACAGCTTGGTCCAATCAATGAGCCGAGCGACTGACTCCCCGATGAGTCTTCACCAGGCGGTCATAAGCGATTAGGTTTGTTGGTCTCTCGGGAAAATTGGCAGAGCACACAAGCAAAACACCAGCTTCACATGAACTAGCCAAATTTGAGGGGGTGTTTTGCTGTTGGTTGTGAGAATGTGTTGATATTTTTGAAACGGCAAAGCATTTTCGAAATTGAGTGAAGCCCGATTTCCCACAGGATTCATACGCCTACTGTACGTGTGTATGAGTGTGAGTTTGTGTTAGTATCTTGTGCCAAAAGTTTCGTTGTCAGACGTAGAATTATCGGATTACAGGAACCTCAAAGCAAGGCCGGCCCACAATCGTCGAAATGAAGAAAATGTGGTTTCGGTTACGGTTTTTCACTGTTTTCTTTCTACACCCACTCAACCCAAGTACGGCTCCACCTCCGAAAGCTTGTTGTGTATTTCTGTTTCTGTTTTATCTTCTTTCTTTTTTGTGTTTCTCTTATGGAAATTCACGAAAACTTTTCGTAGGCATTTTGGTTATTTTTGTGGGCAAAAGCAGGAAGCAGGAACAACGAACAAGACTACCATTTGGTCGGCCTCTTTCATTGCGGTTCCTGCTGTCTGGCATTCGTTTGCTGATGTTGCTTGTTGTTGTTTATTTTATCATTATCATTGGCAATTTCTTTTAAGTGGTGCCAATCTTTTTTCACTTGTTATGCCCAAGTTCGAGGGGATTACCCAGCGCTGAGCGTGCGTGCAAATTTATTATAGTCATTTCATTCAATCGACAAATCGGAAGTGATTTTGAATTCATTACAGTGGGTTTGTGTTTGTTGCATTGAGTTGATATATTCTTTAAATCATTGTTGAGACATTTAAAATATAATAATTGGATAAAAATTAAGAAAATGAGAATTGAAAAAAAAGTAAATAATTAAAATAAATATAATTGAGTAAATCAAATCAGTTAAAATATTCATCCCCTTTTCGTTTCATTCAATCAAAAGCCATAATATTTGCCTAGACTTGCAACGCATGCGGATTTGAAGAGCAGTTGGTCAGTTGTCCAGTGGCTTAGGCATTGACCTCATAAATTACCACTACAAACACACACACACATGCACACATGCACACCCAGTTCCGTTCCGTGCAATTGGGTTAAGATGCAATTCAGTTTAGTCGCCGCTGCTGCTGACCATGGCTGTGACTCTAATTCTGACTGTTGGTTTGGCTATGCCTTTGGCACTTCATGGCACTTTGGTGGTGGCATTTCCAGACACTTGCACTTTCTCCTGCTCGCTTAATGGACAATTAACCTTGATGCCTTACGACTGCGCTACGTTCCTGACCTTGCAGCACAGAATTCGAGGCCGCACGCCTGCCACTGCCGGCGCAATTGCAACAATTATTGCATTTTATAGCTGCCAACTGTAATTTGGTTCTTATGCATTATTACACTCGCACACACTCATGCCATAGTAATTAGTGTGCCACCACCACAACCTGATTATGCGACTGTTGAAAATTCCTAATGCTCAACATGCAGCGATTCGACAACGTTGTGCACCTTTTCACCATTCTAACTTACCACTTGCTGCCTTTTTGTGACCTCATGACTTGGCGCGACGAGTTGCAATTATTTCATGGCCATGTGGTTGCCTTTTTTCCTGCTGTGGTCTAAGCAAATCGCTTACTTTCGCTTTTCATGCTTGCTGATTCTCAACAATAGAAACAATTAAAAGTTAAACGAAAATAAACAAAAGGTGAAAAAAGATAAAGAACATCAGAATATTATTATTAGACTAGATTATGAATAGCTAAAGGTGACCTCGAAGAAAGTCAAAACGATCTACAAAATGTTTTTTGTTTTTGTGCTACAATAGATTAATTTTGCCAAGTTATTCCCATACATCATTATATTTAAATCGTTTTGCTATATGTTTTGGCATTATTGGAAAATCCTACAAAGCCTACCTAAATATTTATTTACGAACAGCCACACCAATTATATAAAAGACTTTCTGCATCTTTCTTTTTTTGTCTTTGCCTTAGCTTTGAAACTTTTTTGTTATTATTTTGTTCAAGTTTAATGAGCAAGAGACAAAGATGAATAAATTAAAACCAATTGTGTAAATGTTTCTTGTGTTTAATGAATTTTCACAAAAATTATACAAAATTACCGCAGAATTGCTTTGACAATATGAAATAAGGAATAATGTCCTTGCAGCCACAGGAATTAAGTAAATGTTGAAATTAGAAAGTTTTGGTATTTTGGCCACAATGCAAAATAAATATTGTATATTATGGCTCATAATGAAAAATGTAATGAGGCACATTTATCAAAAGTCATTTGTTATTAGCTCACACATTTGTGCGCGACAAAAGGCATGTATCTTGTATCTTAGCATCGTTGTATCTTTGTATCTTTTGCGGCACACATAAAAAATAAATATGTGTATGTGCGAGTATTTGATAATTTTGTGGTGTATCTTGGCCATCAACATGAATCTTTTTTGCTCCAGCCAAAACAAAAGCGACAAAAAAACCAGAAAAGAGAAGTCTCAAACTGGAGGGGATCATCTTCAAGTTTGCTTGGTTTTTTTTTTCGTCTTCTTTTTATTTTTTGACCAACCGTCCGTTGGCCATAAATCTTAGTTTATATTGGATTATACGACAATATCAATGAAATTGTATCTCTTTATCCGCATTATTATAATATACGGATGCGAAATGTTTCGCGCCCGCCTTCAACCTGTGTAGCAGTGTTCTCCCCATGTCCTGGCAACAAGGCCCACCTGCCTGCCCATACTTCTTCGCTGTTTTGTGCGCATTTACAGATACTGCATGACATTATGAGATATTATTCATACGTATTTCTATCTTTTTGGCATTCTCCTCTAAATACTTATTTTATGTATTATATTTCATTATGGACCGCCTGGCTGACCAGGGCCCAGGACGAAGAGGAGAGCTAGCTGAAAAATGCTCATTTTGATTGCAGACTGGGCGGCATGAACAAAAGAAGTAGAAGGCGCATTTAACGTGCGGGTGGCACAAGATAGATTGTCCCAGCTAGCGTATTTATGTACGAAATATTTTGGATACAAGCGGCAACAGAAGAAGCAGCTCCTTATGGCAGTCGCCACATGGCAGGCGACTCCTTCCAGAGCATCTTTGAGACAGCCAGTAAAAAAAAAAAGTCGAAAAATTCCATGAAATGGGCCAAGTTGCTTTTGAGCCTTCTGGCTGCGGTTACTCTTGCAGCCACCCACCATTCAGCCCACCATTCAAACCCACCACCCACTTACCAAAATCGGGCCCACTCATTGTCAGTGGCGGCAACAACAATAAGAACAATAACAACAACAACAAGAACAACACAACGACAACAATTGACGACACCCAGAAACACAAATCATATAGATAAGAGCACACAAAGGAATTTATTTCTATTTTGGCATTTTTCGGTCTCTCATTTTTTTCTTTTTCCTTCATCTTATGCTTGTTGTTTCGGTTGTTGTTGTCGTTGTTGTCCTCCTCCATCGATATTTTCGGCTATTTTCACCCCAAAGTTATTGCGTTTTAGATTTTTTTTTCATCTGCTTCCTACTGCCTTGGGCCTTCGGCGAGCCCAAGCTTCAAGTTTGTGCGAAAAACCTTCGAAACTTTTGCGGGACGCTCGGGCGGGTAAGGATTTTGAAGATGGGGGTCTCAGGCACGCACCGGAAGCGCCGATAGCGCCATGTGTCGAGTGCGTGCGTGCGTTGCCTTGCGTGCGTATCCAGGGAGAGGCATTCGCAGAGGGAGAGTCTCTGTGAGTGCTGTTAGTGGCGCCCGTAGGGTGTTGCCACATCGTATTTTACCACCCTCAGCAAAATAGCGCCAACCTTTCCACCTACACACGTATGTACATGTGTATGTATACGGGAAACCATACGAGTTGTAGGCGTTCCGCTTCTTTCATTTTAATGGCGCACAAGCATTTGCTTTCGATACAATAGATATGAGCATAGTATCTCACATACACACGCATATACTATATTTGTTTGGGGCGTAGTCATATTTTATTTTCACTCACACAGTTTGTTTAATATTTTTCATAATTATATCATTAGTTGCACCCAACGGGCTTAGTTGTGATATGCCTTGGGGAATTTACAAGCCGATAAGATAATAAACAAATAAATATTAACTAAAACATTTACAATGATAAGTAGAAGGAAGCTGTATTAAATGTATAGTAAGTAAATAGTATTGCTAATATAAAAAAAAGTTTCTCTTATTTAAATCTTTATTCCCACTACATATGCAAATTGAGTAGCTGCTATGTTTTTCCGCTCAAATTGTTATGAATGGATATGTGAGATTTGATGTGATTGCAACACATCACAGTTCACATTACTCTCGTTTGTCACATTTAATGCTTTGTTGCATTGTCGACACTGGCAACAGCAACCGGAACGCCCCTGCCACGCCCACTGTCCGTGTGTGCATTGCAGAAAGTAAGCAATTGATGTTAAGATTAGCGCAATTCAAAGACAAATTATGATAAACGACCATTAAAATGTTGTCATATGTACACATATGTCTCCCAATCTTTCCCTTCCCTCTCTACCCCTCTCTCTCTCTCTGTTCCACCCAACTCTTGATGTTGTTGGTAGCGGCAGCTACCGTGCGCCAGTCAGCTGGCAGGCTTATTTATTGACTCACCTGATCAAGTTGAGTGATTATTCGTTTGCATGCACGTTCGGTCACAAAACAACAACAGCAAAACCATAACACAAACGACTACATCAGCAAACAACAATAATAATAACAATGACAACTTCAACTTCATTCAGAACAATTGTTATATAAAAACGTACGACAAAATGTTCAATTGCAGCACATGTGAAATCGGAATACTCTAACCGATGGAATGTATATTATTCAAAAATATCCCATAAGTTCGGCTCGGTTTGGCTTCTGTAATAAAACTGAATTTAAATAATTTCATTTAAATAAAATTCGATTTTTGTTCGAAATTCATGTCAAATTTTATGCCAAAATATCGACATCATCATTTGGCAAATCTTTCGACTTCCATAACTTCGCCAAAACTGAACCGATTTTCAAAAGCAATGTCTTAAAAGTCATGGTTTAGCATCTAGAATTAAACTGCATTTATCAAATTTCATTTAAATAGACTTCGATTTTTGGTCATTTTGCATGTTAAAATTTTATGCCCAAATATCGACATCATCATTTGGCAAATCTTTCGACTTCCATAACTTCGCCAAAACTGAACCGATTTTCAAAAGCAATGTCTTAAAAGTCATGGTTTAGCATCTAGAATTAAACTGCATTTATCAAATTTCATTAAATAGACTTCGATTTTTGGTCATTTTGCATGTTAAAATTTTATGCCAAAATATCGACATCATCATTTGGCAAATCTTTCGACTTCCATAACTTCGCCAAAACTGAACCGATTTTCAAAAGCAATGTCTTAAAAGTCATGGTTTTGCATCTACAATAAAACTGCATTTGCATAATTTCATTTAAATAGACTTCGATTTTTGGTCATTTTGCATGTTAAAATTTTATGCCAAAATATCGACATCATCATTTGGCAAATCTTTCGACTTCCATAACTTCGCCAAAACTGAACCGATTTTCAAAAGCAATGTCTTAAAAGTCATGGTTTTGCATCTACAATAAAACTGCATTTATCAAATTTCATTTAAATAGACTTCGATTTTTGGTCATTTTGCATGTTAAAATTTTATGCCAAAATATCGACATCATCATTTGGCAAATCTTTCGACTTCCATAACTTCGCCAAAACTGAACCGATTTTCAAAAGCAATGTCTTAAAAGTCATGGTTTTGCATCTACAATAAAACTGCATTTATCAAATTTCATTTAAATAGACTTCGATTTTTGGTCATTTTGCATGTTAAAATTTTATGCCAAAATATCGACATCATCATTTGGCAAATCTTTCGACTTCCATAACTTCGCCAAAACTGAACCGATTTTCAAAAGCAATGTCTTAAAAGTCATGGTTTAGCATCTACAATAAAACTGCATTTATCAAATTTCATTTAAATAGACTTCGATTTTTGGTCATTTTGCATGTTAAAATTTTATGCCAAAATATCGACATCATCATTTGGCAAATCTTTCGACTTCCATAACTTCGCCAAAACTGAACCGATTTTCAAAAGCAATGTCTTAAAAGTCATGGTTTTGCATCTACAATAAAACTGCATTTGCATAATTTCATTTAAATAGACTTCGATTTTTGGTCATTTTGCATGTTAAAATTTTATGCCAAAATATCGACATCATCATTTGGCAAATCTTTCGACTTCCATAACTTCGCCAAAACTGAACCGATTTTCAAAAGCAATGTCTTAAAAGTCATGGTTTTGCATCTACAATAAAACTGCATTTATAAATTTCATTTAAATAGACTTCGATTTTGGTCATTTTGCATGTTAAAATTTTATGCCAAAATATCGACATCATCATTTGGCAAATCTTTCGACTTCCATAACTTCGCCAAAACTGAACCGATTTTCAAAAGCAATGTCTTAAAAGTCATGGTTTTGCATCTACAATAAAACTGCATTTATCAATTTCATTTAAATAGACTTCGATTTTTGGTCATTTTGCATGTTAAAATTTTATGCCAAAATATCGACATCATCATTTGGCAAATCTTTCGACTTCCATAACTTCGCCAAAACTGCACCGATTTTCAAAAGCAATGTCTTAAAAGTCATGCTTTTGCATCAACAATTAAACTGCATTTATCAAATTTCATTTACATAAAATTCGATTTTTGGTCATTTTGCATGTTAAATTTTATGCCAAATATCGACATCATCATTTGGCAAATCTTTCGACTTCCATAACTTCGCCAAAACTGAACCGATTTTCAAAAGCAATGTCTTAAAAGTCATGGTTTTGCATCTACAATAAAACTGCATTTATCAAATTTCATTTAAATAGACTTCGATTTTGGTCATTTTGCATGTTAAAATTTTATGCCAAATATCGACATCATCATTTGGCAAATCTTTCGACTTCCATAACTTCGCCAAAACTGAACCGATTTTCAAAAGCAATGTCTTAAAAGTCATGGTTTTGCATCTACAATAAAACTGCATTTATCAAATTTCATTTAAATAAAATTCGATTTTTGGTCATTTTGCATGTTAAAATTTTATGCCAAATATCGACATCATCATTTGGCAAATCTTTCGACTTCCATAACTTCGCCAAAACTGAACCGATTTTCAAAAGCAATGTCTTAAAAGTCATGGTTTTGCATCTACAATAAAACTGCATTTATAAATTTCATTTAAATAGACTTCGATTTTTGGTCATTTTGCATGTTAAAATTTTATGCCAAAATATCGACATCATCATTTGGCAAATCTTTCGACTTCCATAACTTCGCCAAAACTGAACCGATTTTCAAAAGCAATGTCTTAAAAGTCATGGTTTTGCATCTACAATAAAACTGCATTTATTAAATTTCATTTAAATAGACTTCGATTTTTGGTCATTTTGCATGTTAAAATTTTATGCCAAAATATCGACATCATCATTTGGCAAATCTTTCGACTTCCATAACTTCGCCAAAACTGAACCGATTTTCAAAAGCAATGTCTTAAAAGTCATGGTTTTGCATCTACAATAAAACTGCATTTATAAAATTTCATTTAAATAGACTTCGATTTTTGGTCATTTTGCATGTTAAAATTTTATGCCAAAATATCGACATCATCATTTGGCAAATCTTTCGACTTCCATAACTTCGCCAAAACTGAACCGATTTTCAAAAGCAATGTCTTAAAAGTCATGGTTTTGCATCTACAATAAAACTGCATTTATAAAATTTCATTTAAATAGACTTCGATTTTTGGTCATTTTGCATGTTAAAATTTTATGCCAAAATATCGACATCATCATTTGGCAAATCTTTCGACTTCCATAACTTCGCCAAAACTGAACCGATTTTCAAAAGCAATGTCTTAAAAGTCATGGTTTTGCATCTACAATAAAACTGCATTTATCAAATTTCATTTAAATAGACTTCGATTTTTGGTCATTTTGCATGTTAAAATTTTATGCCAAAATATCGACATCATCATTTGGCAAATCTTTCGACTTCCATAACTTCGCCAAAACTGAACCGATTTTCAAAAGCAATGTCTTAAAAGTCATGGTTTAGCATCTACAATAAAACTGCATTTATCAAATTTCATTTAAATAGACTTCGATTTTTGGTCATTTTGCATGTTAAAATTTTATGCCAAAATATCGACATCATCATTTGGCAAATCTTTCGACTTCCATAACTTCGCCAAAACTGACCGATTTTCAAAAGCAATGTCTTAAAAGTCATGGTTTTGCATCTACAATAAAACTGCATTTGCATAATTTCATTTAAATAGACTTCGATTTTTGGTCATTTTGCATGTTAAAATTTTATGCCAAATATCGACATCATCATTTGGCAAATCTTTCGACTTCCATAACTTCGCCAAAACTGAACCGATTTTCAAAAGCAATGTCTTAAAAGTCATGGTTTTGCATCTAGAATAAAACTGCATTTGCATAATTTCATTTAAATAGACTTCGATTTTTGGTCATTTTGCATGTTAAAATTTTATGCCAAAATATCGACATCATCATTTGGCAAATCTTTCGACTTCCATAACTTCGCCAAAACTGGACCGATTTTCAAAAGCAATGTCTTAAAAGTCATGGTTTTGCATCTACAATAAAACTGCATTTATCAAATTTCATTTTAATAAAATTCGATTTTTGGTCATTTTGCATGTTAAAATTTTATGCCAAAATATCGACATCATCATTTGGCAAATCTTTCGACTTCCATAACTTCGCCAAAACTGAACCGATTTTCAAAAGCAATGTCTTAAAAGTCATGGTTTTGCATCTAGAATAAAACTGCATTTATTAAATTTCATTTAAATAGACTTCGATTTTTGGTCATTTTGCATGTTAAAATTTTATGCCAAAATATCGACATCATCATTTGGCAAATCTTTCGACTTCCATAACTTCGCCAAAACTGAACCGATTTTCAAAAGCAATGTCTTAAAAGTCATGGTTTTGCATCTAGAATAAAACTGCATTTGCATAATTTCATTTAAATAGACTTCGATTTTTGGTCATTTTGCATGTTAAAATTTTATGCCAAAATATCGACATCATCATTTGGCAAATCTTTCGACTTCCATAACTTCGCCAAAACTGAACCGATTTCCAAAATCAATGTCTTAAAAGTCATGGTTAAGCATCTACAATAAAACTGCATTTATTAAATTTCATTTAAATAGACTTCGATTTTTGGTCATTTTGCATGTTAAAATTTTATGCCAAAATATCGACATCATCATTTGGCAAATCTTTCGACTTCCATAACTTCGCCAAAACTGAACCGATTTTCAAAAGCAATGTCTTAAAAGTCATGGTTTTGCATCTACAATAAAACTGCATTTATAAAATTTCATTTAAATAGACTTCGATTTTTGGTCATTTTGCATGTTAAAATTTTATGCCAAAATATCGACATCATCATTTGGCAAATCTTTCGACTTCCATAACTTCGCCAAAACTGAACCGATTTTCAAAAGCAATGTCTTAAAAGTCATGGTTTTGCATCTAGAATAAAACTGCATTTGCATAATTTCATTTAAATAGACTTCGATTTTTGGTCATTTTGCATGTTAAAATTTTATGCCAAAATATCGACATCATCATTTGGCAAATCTTTCGACTTCCATAACTTCGCCAAAACTGAACCGATTTTCAAAAGCAATGTCTTAAAAGTCATGGTTTTGCATCTAGAATAAAACTGCATTTGCATAATTTCATTTAAATAGACTTCGATTTTTGGTCATTTTGCATGTTAAAATTTTATGCCAAAATATCGACATCATCATTTGGCAAATCTTTCGACTTCCATAACTTCGCCAAAACTGAACCGATTTTCAAAAGCAATGTCTTAAAAGTCATGGTTTGCATCTACAATAAAACTGCATTTATCAAATTTCATTTAAATAAATTCGATTTTTGGTCATTTGCATGTTAAAATTTTATGCCAAAATATCGACATCATCATTTGGCAAATCTTTCGACTTCCATAACTTCGCCAAAACTGAACCGATTTTCAAAAGCAATGTCTTAAAAGTCATGGTTTTGCATCTACAATAAAACTGCATTTATAAATTTCATTTAAATAGACTTCGATTTTTGGTCATTTTGCATGTTAAAATTTTATGCCAAAATATCGACATCATCATTTGGCAAATCTTTCGACTTCCATAACTTCGCCAAAACTGAACCGATTTTCAAAAGCAATGTCTTAAAAGTCATGGTTTTGCATCTACAATAAAACTGCATTTCATAAATTTCATTTAAATAGACTTCGATTTTTGGTCATTTTGCATGTTAAAATTTTATGCCAAAATATCGACATCATCATTTGGCAAATCTTTCGACTTCCATAACTTCGCCAAAACTGAACCGATTTTCAAAAGCAATGTCTTAAAAGTCATGGTTTGCATCTACAATAAAACTGCATTTATCAAATTTCATTTAAATAGACTTCGATTTTTGGTCATTTTGCATGTTAAAATTTTATGCCAAAATATCGACATCATCATTTGGCAAATCTTTCGACTTCCATAACTTCGCCAAAACTGAACCGATTTTCAAAAGCAATGTCTTAAAAGTCATGGTTTTGCATCTAGAATAAAACTGCATTTGCATAATTTCATTTAAATAGACTTCGATTTTTGGTCATTTTGCATGTTAAAATTTTATGCCAAAATATCGACATCATCATTTGGCAAATCTTTCGACTTCCATAACTTCGCCAAAACTGAACCGATTTTCAAAAGCAATGTCTTAAAAGTCATGGTTTTGCATCTAGAATAAAACTGCATTTGCATAATTTCATTTAAATAGACTTCGATTTTTGGTCATTTTGCATGTTAAAATTTTATGCCAAAATATCGACATCATCATTTGGCAAATCTTTCGACTTCCATAACTTCGCCAAAACTGAACCGATTTCAAAAGCAATGTCTTAAAAGTCATGGTTTGCATCTACAATAAAACTGCATTTGCATAATTTCATTTAAATAGACTTCGATTTTTGGTCATTTTGCATGTTAAAATTTTATGCCAAAATATCGACATCATCATTTGGCAAATCTTTCGACTTCCATAACTTCGCCAAAACTGAACCGATTTTCAAAAGCAATGTCTTAAAAGTCATGGTTTTGCATCTACAATAAAACTGCATTTATAAAATTTCATTTAAATAGACTTCGATTTTTGGTCATTTTGCATGTTAAAATTTTATGCCAAAATATCGACATCATCATTTGGCAAATCTTTCGACTTCCATAACTTCGCCAAAACTGAACCGATTTTCAAAAGCAATGTCTTAAAAGTCATGGTTTTGCATCTACAATAAAACTGCATTTATAAATTTCATTTAAATAGACTTCGATTTTTGGTCATTTTGCATGTTAAAATTTTATGCCAAAATATCGACATCATCATTTGGCAAATCTTTCGACTTCCATAACTTCGCCAAAACTGAACCGATTTTCAAAAGCAATGTCTTAAAAGTCATGGTTTTGCATCTACAATAAAACTGCATTTATAAATTTCATTTAAATAGACTTCGATTTTTGGTCATTTGCATGTTAAAATTTTATGCCAAAATATCGACATCATCATTTGGCAAATCTTTCGACTTCCATAACTTCGCCAAAACTGAACCGATTTTCAAAAGCAATGTCTTAAAAGTCATGGTTTTGCATCTACAATAAAACTGCATTTATAAATTTCATTTAAATAGACTTCGATTTTTGGTCATTTTGCATGTTAAAATTTTATGCCAAAATATCGACATCATCATTTGGCAAATCTTTCGACTTCCATAACTTCGCCAAAACTGAACCGATTTTCAAAAGCAATGTCTTAAAAGTCATGGTTTTGCATCTACAATAAAACTGCATTTATAAATTTCATTTAAATAGACTTCGATTTTTGGTCATTTTGCATGTTAAAATTTTATGCCAAAATATCGACATCATCATTTGGCAAATCTTTCGACTTCCATAACTTCGCCAAAACTGAACCGATTTTCAAAAGCAATGTCTTAAAGTCATGGTTTTGCATCTACAATAAAACTGCATTTATAAATTTCATTTAAATAGACTTCGATTTTTGGTCATTTTGCATGTTAAAATTTTATGCCAAAATATCGACATCATCATTTGGCAAATCTTTCGACTTCCATAACTTCGCCAAAACTGAACCGATTTTCAAAAGCAATGTCTTAAAAGTCATGGTTTTGCATCTACAATAAAACTGCATTTATCAAATTTCATTTAAATAGACTTCGATTTTTGGTCATTTTGCATGTTAAAATTTTATGCCAAAATATCGACATCATCATTTGGCAAATCTTTCGACTTCCATAACTTCGCCAAAACTGAACCGATTTTCAAAAGCAATGTCTTAAAAGTCATGGTTTTGCATCTACAATAAAACTGCATTTATCAATTTCATTTAAATAGACTTCGATTTTTGGTCATTTTGCATGTTAAAATTTTATGCCAAAATATCGACATCATCATTTGGCAAATCTTTCGACTTCCATAACTTCGCCAAAACTGAACCGATTTTCAAAAGCAATGTCTTAAAAGTCATGGTTTTGCATCTACAATAAAACTGCATTTATAAAATTTCATTTAAATAGACTTCGATTTTTGGTCATTTTGCATGTTAAAATTTTATGCCAAAATATCGACATCATCATTTGGCAAATCTTTCGACTTCCATAACTTCGCCAAAACTGAACCGATTTTCAAAAGCAATGTCTTAAAAGTCATGGTTTTGCATCTACAATAAAACTGCATTTATAATTTCATTTAAATAGACTTCGATTTTTGGTCATTTTGCATGTTAAAATTTTATGCCAAAATATCGACATCATCATTTGGCAAATCTTTCGACTTCCATAACTTCGCCAAAACTGAACCGATTTTCAAAAGCAATGTCTTAAAAGTCATGGTTTTGCATCTAGAATAAAACTGCATTTGCATAATTTCATTTAAATAGACTTCGATTTTTGGTCATTTTGCATGTTAAAATTTTATGCCAAAATATCGACATCATCATTTGGCAAATCTTTCGACTTCCATAACTTCGCCAAAACTGAACCGATTTTCAAAAGCAATGTCTTAAAAGTCATGGTTTTGCATCTACAATAAAACTGCATTTATAAATTTCATTTAAATAGACTTCGATTTTTGGTCATTTTGCATGTTAAAATTTTATGCCAAAATATCGACATCATCATTTGGCAAATCTTTCGACTTCCATAACTTCGCCAAAACTGAACCGATTTTCAAAAGCAATGTCTTAAAAGTCATGGTTTTGCATCTAGAATAAAACTGCATTTATAAATTTCATTTAAATAGACTTCGATTTTTGGTCATTTTGCATGTTAAAATTTTATGCCAAAATATCGACATCATCATTTGGCAAATCTTTCGACTTCCATAACTTCGCCAAAACTGAACCGATTTTCAAAAGCAATGTCTTAAAAGTCATGGTTTTGCATCTACAATAAAACTGCATTTATTAAATTTCATTTAAATAGACTTCGATTTTTGGTCATTTTGCATGTTAAAATCTTATGCCAAAATATCGACATCATCATTTGGCAAATCTTTCGACTTCCATAACTTCGCCAAAACTGAACCGATTTTCAAAAGCAATGTCTTAAAAGTCATGGTTTTGCATCTACAATAAAACTGCATGTATAAAATTTCATTTAAATAGACTTCGATTTTTGGTCATTGTGCATGTTAAAATTTTATGCCAAAATATCGACATCATCATTTGGCAAATCTTTCGACTTCCATAACTTCGCCAAAACTGAACCAATTTTCAAAAGCAATGTCTTAAAAGTCATGGTTTGCATCTACAATAAAACTGCATTTATAAATTTCATTTAAATAGACTTCGATTTTTGGTCAAAATTCATGTTAAAATTTTATGCCAAAATATCGACATCATCATTTGGCAAATCTTTCGACTTCCATAACTTCGCCAAAACTGAACCGATTTTCAAAAGCAATGTCTTCAAAGTCATTGTTTTGCATCTACAATAAAACTGCATTTATAAATTTCATTTAAATAGACTTCGATTTTTGGTCATTGTGCATGTTAAAATTTTATGCCAAAATATCGACATCATCATTTGGCAAATCTTTCGACTTCCATAACTTCGCCAAAACTGAACCGATTTTCAAAAGCAATGTCTTAAAAGTCATGGTTTTGCATCTACAATAAAACTGCATTTATTAAATTTCATTTAAATAGACTTCGATTTTTGGTCATTTTGCATGTTAAAATGTTGTGCCAAAATATCGACATCATCATTTGGCAAATCTTTCGACTTCCATAACTTCGCCAAAACTGAACCGATTTTCAAAAGCAATGTCTTAAAAGTCATGGTTTTGCATCTACAATAAAACTGCATTTATCAAATTTCATTTAAATAGACTTCGATTTTTGGTCATTTTGCATGTTAAAATTTTATGCCAAAATATCGACATCATCATTTGGCAAATCTTTCGACTTCCATAACTTCGCCAAAACTGAACCGATTTTCAAAAGCAATGTCTTAAAAGTCATGGTTTTGCATCTACAATAAAACTGCATTTATCAAATTTCATTTAAATAGACTTCGATTTTTGGTCATTTTGCATGTTAAAATTTTATGCCAAAATATCGACATCATCATTTGGCAAATCTTTCGACTTCCATAACTTCGCCAAAACTGAACCGATTTTCAAAAGCAATGTCTTAAAAGTCATGGTTTAGCATCTACAATAAAACTGCATTTCATAATTTCATTTAAATAGACTTCGATTTTTGGTCATTTTGCATGTTAAAATTTTATGCCAAAATATCGACATCATCATTTGGCAAATCTTTCGACTTCCATAACTTCGCCAAAACTGAACCGATTTTCAAAAGCAATGTCTTAAAAGTCATGGTTTTGCATCTACAATAAAACTGCATTTATCAAATTTCATTTAAATAAAATTCGATTTCTGGTCATTTTGCATGTTAAAATTTATGCCAAAATATCGACATCATCATTTGGCAAATCTTTCGACTTCCATAACTTCGCCAAAACTGAACCGATTTTCAAAAGCAATGTCTTAAAAGTCATGGTTTAGCATCTAGAATAAAACTGCATTTGCATAATTTCATTTAAATAGACTTCGATTTTGGGTCATTTTGCATGTTAAAATTTTATGCCAAAATATCGACATCATCATTTGGCAAATCTTTCGACTTCCATAACTTCGCCAAAACTGAACCGATTTTCAAAAGCAACGTCTTAAAAGTCATGGTTTAGCATCTAGAATAAAACTGCATTTGCATAATTTCATTTAAATAGACTTCGATTTTTGGTCATTTTGCATGTTAAAATTTTATGCCAAAATATCGACATCATCATTTGGCAAATCTTTCGACTTCCATAACTTCGCCAAAACTGAACCGATTTTCAAAAGCAACGTCTTAAAAGTCATGGTTTAGCATCTAGAATAAAACTGCATTTGCATAATTTCATTTAAATAGACTTCGATTTTTGGTCATTTTGCATGTTAAAATTTAATGCCAAAATATCGACATCATCATTTGGCAAATCTTTCGACTTCCATAACTTCGCCAAAACTGAACCGATTTTCAAAAGCAATGTCTTAAAAGTCATGGTTTTGCATCTAGAATGAAACTGCATTTGCATAATTTCATTTAAATAGACTTCGATTTTTGGTCATTTTGCATGTTAAAATTTTATGCCAAAATATCGACATCATCATTTGGCAAATCTTTCGACTTCCATAACTTCGCCAAAACTGAACCGATTTTCAAAAGCAATGTCTTAAAAGTCATGGTTTGGCATCTAGAATTAAACTGCATTTAAATAATTCATTTTATGCCAAAATATCGACATCATCATTTGGAAAATCTTTCGACAAGTCTATTAACTGGGAGTAATTCAACTGTTGTACATAAAACAATTATTGATATTTATAATGAACTAAATAATAAAATAAAAAAACCTTCTTGAACTTAACTAAACTTGATGATTATTCAATTCGTTTATATTTTAAATTGAATGAATGTCAATTTGAAAAGTCAAAATTCGAAGCTTAAAAACAAAAATACTATTGTATTTTGCTTGATTACATTTGAGTTTTTAGCCAAAAATTAAAAACAAATCAGAGAGAGAGAGAGAGAGAGTAAGAGAGAGTCAGAAAGAGAACAAGAAAGAATGAGAAATAAAGGCGCAAGGGCGGCGTCTCCATTCCAAAGGCAAAACCGAAGCGACATGCGAAACAATTCAAAGTTTCACGTCGTAAATTTGGTGCTCGACTTCATCGATCACTTTTGCTTGCTGTTGCAGCTGCTGTTGTTGTTGTTGTTGCTTCTGCAGCAGGTTGACTTATTTGCCCGATTGGCGAGCTTCGAGCTCGAACTCGAGTTTGAGAGTTGAGGATGAGACAGCCTGGGTCCCTCTCCCTGGGTTTCATCCCGGTTCCAGGTCTCATCTCCTCTGGCTGGCACGGCACGCGCGTCTTGTTTTTCTGAATGTCACTGCTTGTTGTTGTTGTTGCCAAAGTTGTTGTAGCAGCTCGCTGGAGCGGAAATGGAGACCGAGGGCGCCCGCTGGCGGCAGCATGTGAAAATATTTTCCAAGGTAAATGCCAAAAAATGGACAAAAAACAAAACACAGCACATTCACAGAAACACGATTCCAGCTGAGGCCTCCCCCCCTTTTACGTAAGCTCCCCTCTCTCATTTCCACCCCCTCGTTCTATGGTTTGGGTCCGTGTTCTTTTCCTGGGCCTCAATTGAATGATTTAGGGGCGCACAGTTGTCAAAGAGCAGCGATGCGTAGGGGTCCACAGACGTGGACTTGTGGGCATGGCTTTAGTCCTGCCAGTTCTCTGTGTATATGTAAGTATGCATGTATGTGTGTGTGTTTGGGGCACATTGGCATTTACGCACTTACAACATTGGTTGGATTGGGGCGCCAAGTACGCTTTTAAAATCGATTCATCCGCTCATCCAAAATTTATTGCGCCACATAATTGAGTGTAAAATTTTCCAATAAAAATGCAAGCTTAAAAGCAGCTGGCGAACTGAATTTCACATCGAACTCAAAGATTTTGCTTGACAGTTATTTTAAAACTTAATGTAGGAAGTGAGCAAGAATCCTTAGGAACAACCCAAGTATGCAAACGGTTTGTCACTTTCTAAATATATCCATTATAATGCCTTAAGTTATAATTAATAAAATATTTCTTAGATCAGCGATTGCACGGATTGGGTAGAAATTTGAAAAGTAGCTAGTTAAGGTGCAGAAAGTTCAAAATCTTAGAAACAGTTTAAAGTTGTATATAAACAGCCTGTTATCCGTCTGTACTGAACAATATAATATATTGTATAATTATTATTTCGATTATTGATAGGTTTTGAAAGCCGTTCGGGAAGTCTTGAAGAATAACAAATATTTTTTTCAAAATAACCTCATTAAATTCATCATTTTAAATAATATCTTAGCATTTGAAAATCAAAATAATCGTCAAACAAAATTGATAACATTATAGCCGCTATATTTCTACTCATGCATAGCAGACGGCAAAGGGCCAAATGATACTCCATTCAAAGAGAAGCCGTCGGGCCAGGCACATATTTCTCAACATAAAACAGCCAACATCGCAGTCAACGTTGAAGTCGCTGCCAACGTCGACGTTGCGATGCGTTCGGACTCGGTCGAGTCGGTTTGTAGGTCTGTGTGTGTGTGTGTTTGCGCGCGACTGCTGCGTAAATTTATGTGAGAAATCCCATTGAAAAGAGCAACGCGGCCGCTCACGACACAATAAAGCAAAATAATGGCACATTCGTCACACTTAACGCGGCCCGGCATGTTGCTATCTCTCTTGCTCCAGCTGGTGGTAAGGCGCTCGTGCGCACTCGTTCGCACACACACACACACACAGTCATCGTCAACGGCGTCATCCATCTTGGAGGCTAGCGTGAGTATGTATGCGTGTGTGTGTTTGCTCTCTGGCAGGCGGTCGAGCAAGCGACAGGCGAGAATGCTTTATGAGCGCGTTTGCTGCAGCGGCTCCTCCCTGTTTGACGACGCGTTGCCAATTGCTGGCAGCGAAGCCAGCAGAGGCAGAGACTGTGACAGCAGCCGAGCCAGCGATAGCGACAGCGCTAAAGTTGGCCAAGTTTCGTTGTGGAGCCGTTTGGAGTACCCTTTTTTCATTTTTTGTTTTGTAATTCTTGTTTTATTTGTGGCAGCAGCATGTTGCACGTGGTGCGTGATGTTGCTTTTCTCTTCTGCTGCTGATCTCAACAGCTGTGGCTAAGCAAAGAGAGCAGCAGCCATAGTAAAAGATGCGAGTGGAGAGAGTGAGAGAGCGCGCGCGAGTGAAAGAGAGAGAGAAAAGATGCTGAGCCATTTCTCTCAATTAGGGTGGTTCTGCATTGTGTACGTGTGAAGTGCGTTTGTGTGCGTCTTGTCTCTGTTTTGTTTGAGATTGTACGCCATGATTGTTGTGCCGTCGGCAAACAAAGATTCCATACATATCCGGCAGCCATAACTCTTCACTGTAATCCACTCAAGTTATGAAACCATATTGAAGCAATCTAAGTCAAATAAATACTAATAATTTGTACGAAAAGCTTCAAACTATTTTATTTTTTTGTGTGTATACATTCGTTGTTTATTCTAATTGACTCTTTGGGTAAGTTTTTTATTATTAAGTTGTCTGTTGATTTTTTAGTTGAAGTTAAAAGTTAATTTTATTTGATATAAAATCCCAACGATGCATATTGATACATAAATTGTAAAAAATATTAAATTATTATGTTTACAATTGAATTTTGTTTGAAATCTGTCTAAAGAAAGTTTCAACTACGTCTATATTTATTTGGAAAGTTCTTGTATTATTTAAAGTATCGTAAGAAGTTTAACTTTAAAGGATTTGTTGGGAATTAGTATTTGAAAATGAATCTGTGATTTCAATAAAAGAAAACTTGAATTTATGATAATAAAAAACTCTTGTCAAATAAAAAACATACCAAAATGAAAAACAGGACAGCTCTTTTTATAAATGAAAATTTGCTAACTAAGCCCATTTTAGCCCAGTTAAAATGACAAACTTGAAGGAGGGAAGCCGTCGCAAATTCAGAAATGCTCAATAGCCGCAAGTGGCCGCTGTGCGAATGTGAGATACAAAAACACAACTGGCAACGAGGACAAACAGGCTTGTGCCACAAACTGTGTGTGTGGAAGCTCTCGACAGCAACGTAAATTTCGCGCTCACTCGCTCTGTGGCTTTGAGTGCAAAATGCGAGCAGAAAATACATATTTCGTGTGCCGTTTTTCGTTTCGTACTGACTGCAGATACTTTATGACCGAAGCTGGCGCTGACGGTGACGCTGACGACGACGACGACGCAGCAGAACGTTGAAGCTAACGTCGACGTTGGCAGTAGAGTAGCATAAATAACGTTGGCAGCGCCAACGACTGCAAAACTCTCTTGTGCGCTGTCGACGCGTGAGTTTCTTATAAGATTATTTATATACTGTGTGTGTGTGAGTTTTTATTTGTGGTGGAGGGCTGGGGAAGTTGGGGAGACAGTGCTGGTGCTGGTGCTGCCAGCGCTGGCAGCGCTGTGACTGCATCGTTGTCGGCTGGCGCGTCGCTTCTGGATTAATAAGGAGTTCTCGCTTGGATTTTCACATGTATATGCTTTGAATTGAATGCTTTATGGGTTTAGTTTGATAGAAGTCGTAAAGAAATCAACATCACACAAAACAAAACGCACCCGTGTGCAATTCAAACCCGTGTGTTTATCCACACGTTGCCCATCATCGTCGTCGTTGTAGTCGTAGTCGTAGTCGCCGTCGCCGCTGTTGTCGTAGCTGTTATTGTTGGTTTTGGGGGGGCATCATCAGGGTAGCAAGCAGCACCCAGCACCCAGCAGCCAGCAGCCAGCAGCTGAAGCTGAAAGCAGCGGCATCTTTTGGGTCTGTTTGCCCAAACTATTCGGTCTCTTACGGTCGTCGTGGTCAGCTCGTCGCAAATCAGCCAGACAGACAGCCCCCGTTAAACGCCCAGACGTCCGCAAAAACGTTGGGGCTCCAATTGACAGCTCGTAAAAATCGTAAAAGTCATCATAAACATAACCATAACAATAATCGTAAAAAATTAGAGCTACACTCGCAGCATTGACATTGAAACGCGACAATAATCGTAGCTAAAAGAAAACGCGCGCGACTTTTCTTTTTCTCTCTCTCTCTCTCTTTTTCGCTTTCTTTGTCGAAATCATCTTGTTTGGTTTTATGATGTTGACCCATGTTAAAGATACTTAAAAGCCAATAAACACCCACCGTTCAAACGTCTGACAGGTGTCTAACAACGGCAAACGAAAACAACACAAAAATTGTGCAATAATTGTGAATTAGTGTCAAATTACACTCGTTACACTCTACTCTACACTCAAATCGTATTGTGTAGAGCGTAAACGAAAGTTAAGTTCTTAACATTTCTAGTCCCAAAAAGCAAGCAATATTTACACAAACGTGTAGCAGACAGCCAAAAAAAAGCATAAAAATCAAAGAAAAGGAAAAAGTGTAGCTTAAATAACAAAAACCATTGAAAAAAAGAAGAAAAAATAATCAAATAAAGTTTAATACGGTTAGAAAGTTTTGCAAGCACGTGCACAACTGCAAGTTGAATACAAAAACCAAGGATCAAGGATTTGCGCAGTCAAATTGGATATAGACGGTGAGTTGCATGCACCATAAATTGAATAACTGTCTCATGGAGTTACTAGTTAGAGTTTGGTTTGGGCTTTTTGTGTGGCTGCAAAATTCAACACTTCATAAGTCAAAAGTTCTTTTGGTTCAGGTCATCACTCAAACTGCAAACTGTTGACAGGCTTATTAGACATTTGCATAAATTTCAAACAGCGTGTCCAGAGTCCAGCATTCGGGAATCTCAACCAAAGAGCTACATAACGAGAGATAGAAAGAGAGAGAGGAGAGAACAAGTTAGCTTGGAACTGGAGCTGGTGCTACACGAGTAATGGCCGTTTTGAACTTGGAATCGTTTTGAATTATTGCACATATCCTGGGCAACATAGTTTCACTTCCGCATGCGGCAGCCATTGCAGAGTGTGAGTGTGCACACTCACACATACAAACACTGACACATACTCACTCATACACATAGACCAACTGCCTGTGCATAGAAAATTTATGCGGCCATTGTTGCGGCGCATTGTCCTTGTTGTTTTGATTGTTGTTATTGCAATTGTCCTAGTTGTCTACCTTCTGCATATTTGTCGCACTCTCTGTCTGCTCTATCGCCCTCTCTCTCTCTCTTTCGCTGTGTCCGTCGCTCTCTATGTCGCCCATTCACTCATTGCACTTGCGCTCAGATTTATTTCATTTCATATTTAAAGTGCAGTTTTTGTTATGTTTTTTTACAAATATAATAAATATTTATTTGATTCGTTGTTGATTTGCTCAATAAGCTTTAATGAACATGGCCACAATGCATCCATTTTCTTTTTATCATATTTGTTGTAAACGCATTTGTACTAAATAAACAGACAGTCCATTTTATTTAACCAATTTATACCATCAAATGTTATTATTTTCTCATAATTTATCGATTAAATCAGCTAGAAATGTTTCACAGCTGACAAAATCATAGACTCGGATTCTCTTCCTCTTACTGGGTTCTGTTTGCACTGCAAAAAGTTGATGATTTATGAGTGAAACACGACACGGAACTTTATTAACTTACATAGTAAATTGATGCACTTTCAATTGTCAGAGTTCTAGATAGATTTTTGGTGAGCTTTCTGGGTATAAACTTTTTGCTTTAAGCTTATAAGATAAACTCATAATTTCATGGAAATCATATATATTTATCAGTTCAATCAGTTCATTATTTCATATTCGATAACTTATAATCAGATCTTTTCGATCTTAGCTTACTTTCATATCATTTCATTTGCATTTTCAAAGATGCATACCACTCAATATTTTTTGGGGAATCAGTTACAAAACAATCTGTGATTCATTTAAAATATTTGACTTGATCTCAACATTATTTTGACAAACAAATATGTTCGTTCCATTACTTTCTTTCTTACAAAAAACAAAATACGCATATTTTAAATCGATTTCGATATCTTGTTTTTCCCTCTGACTGTGTAGCGATTGAAAGACCCACAACAATGTGTCTATATTTTTAATCAAATTCACACATTCGGACATGATTTATTTACCAAATAATCCGGTATTAAAATGGCGACAACTGTTTTGTTAAAACATTAATCAACGGCAGTTGGAAACTACACTAAAAATAAAAACATGATAAAACGTAACCCAAAAATATATTCATTAAATTCCAACAAAACAAAAAGCTCTGTGAAAACAATAAAACATAAACTTGTTTAGTTAAAACAGACGCCGTGTTCATTTGAAATTAAAATAACTTTCATAGTCATTGATAAATGGCGACACAAAACGGCTAATTAATCAAATGCAAAAATTTAAATAAAGAAAATAACGAAATTTATTAAAAAGCGACCAAAAGAAAAAGAGAAAAAATATTATTAAAACGGTTATTCTGCGCGTTTCTTTTGTTTGGTGGACTTTAATCAAGATATAACAGCTTTACTTACCATAAGCAAAGCTGATGCTAGTTTAAAAGAAGCTTAAAATTAACTCATTTGTAATTGAAGTAAATGAATAATTATTGAGAGATTTACTTATTGAAAGATTTACTAAAATCACAAATAGCCGAAAACTTGAACATTGAAAGACTTTTTCAAATTGTTGTGTTAAGTTTTACTAACTATTCGAAAGAACTTTTAAATTTATTTTCCCACAACTTCAGACCACTGTAATATTTTTAACGTCTGTGTGAAGTTCACAAAACCTTTTAAAATGAAAAAAAACTAGCCTACATATTATTAACCTACAGATTTCCCACAACTTTAGACCACTGTGCAAAGATTCAACCACTTTATCAAGCTTTTGTGTGCGTTTGAAACAAACGTTTAAAGTAAATGATTATTTCTGTATACCAGTTCTTTTGGCAAAGTTTCTCAAGCTCTTTTACCCAGTCAGGCAAAAACGATTTAAGCCAGCGAATTTCAAGATGATTTTCGGTCTTGGATTCCTACATTCTCTTTCTCTATCTCTCTCTCTCTTTTTTGTTTTGTTATTTTCGTTGTGTTTCCTTGTCTTTTCTGTTGTTATTTGTTTTTCTTTTATTATTGGCATGCCACTTGTTGTGGTCTTTTTGCTGTGCTATTTAATTTTTGTGAGGATTTTGATATAGTAGCTGCAGTAAAAAGGAGCAAAAATAAAAGGACTAAGCAGCCCCCAGTTGCACCCTGCATTTGAGGAGCAATTTGCTGTGTTTGCAGTTTTATTTGGCATTTCTCTGCAGTTTGTATCCTATTCTGTGTGTGTGTGTGTGTTGTGGGTTTTGCGTTTGTGGAGCTTGCAGTCAGCGAGCATTTTGCGAGTGCACTCGAAACTGTTTTTGTGCAGCTCCGGCAGACAGAGTGAGTGCTGGGAGTGTTGGAGTTGAACTCGGATTCGGAATCAGAGTCAGAGTCAAAATCAGAGTCGGGGTTAGGGGCTTGAGGCTGAGCTTGGGCCGCCCAGCGGGGCGCTCTTGCAGTGACATTGCGCCGAGCGGGTGACAATGATTTATTGCAAAGAGATACGCGACAACGAACCGCAAAAAAAGGGACAGCAAGTACAAAAAAGTACAGACAGAGAAGCAGAGAAAGACACAGAGAGAGAGAGAGAGAGATTGCGAGTAAAAGAAAGTGGGCTAGAAAACTGAGCAGGCCAGGCTGGAGTTTTAAGCAAAGCTAACTGCAAATACTAGTATACCTGAATTTACTTACAATTTGGTGCTGGCACACCTTTAAGATTGCGAAAAAATCTATTTTTTAATGCGCAAAATGTCCTTGAAACTACAACAACAACAACAGCAACAATGAAAAACAAAGTCACCTTCGATGAAAGTGAAAACCTGCTGCGTGATTTTTATTGTTTTTTTTTTTTGTCACTTGCAGTTTTCTTCTGCACATGTCATAAAGCCATAAAGTATTTTCCGAATTATCATTAGGAAGTCACCTGGCGAAGGCCGCACAGATTCGTTCTCAGTTTCATTCTCAGTTGCCGGTTATGCAATAACCATTTTCTACGCTCATAAAAATTAATATGCGTCCTTCGCAGTGGCAAATAGCGTATCTCAGCAAATGCATCTTTGACTTTGAACTGCTGCGGTCCGAAGCCGTCGGACACTCTGCCCCTGGGCTAGCGGACATGACTTTTGGCTTGACTTCGACGTCTGCGCCTCAGTCTCGGCAACCATTGTGTTTGAAGGTTACCTGTTTTTACAGTTGGTCTTATTTTCTTTGACTCTATATATGTTTTGTATCTGTATCTTTTTGTTTTTTTTTTTAGATTTTCTTACTCGGCGCGAGTCACAGACCGAAAATTATTATTTATGAGTTCGCATTGTTGTCGCCGTTTTTGAAAGTGATCTGAATCGCCCTGGGGCCTGAATCGTACACATACTTAGTTAGTTATCTTCGTGCTATCTGCAGCAGTTTCGTTGAGCCCAACGAGCAACAACAACAAGTTCAGTCCGAGAGCGCATTGGATTTTTGTACATATTTTTACTTTCAGTTGAAAACGAAATTTTATAATAAATCAATTCATTTGTATGCAGTTCAATGTGTCATCTGAACATAAATCAATCGATGCATTTTAGAATCCCGTGCCGTCTACATAGTGCAAAGGATTAAATAAAAACACTTCGGTTGGGAAAAACTGGAACAAAGAGTTTATATAAACTAGGGAATGCTTGAATGGATGATATCTAATGATCTTCACATATGAAAGTATGGTAAAACTAAAACACAAATGTTAATTCTAGATTCTATCTTAATTTATTCAACATAAATAAATGTGTAGCTAATGGCAAGGAAAACTCTATTCTTTAAGGCTTTCGTCTTCAAACTTAACGATCGACGAAAATATTCCTCAAGTTTCATTTTAGATAATTTCTATTCAAAATTGTTTCTATTTTGAATTTTCCTCTTCCACCACAAAGCAAGTTAAGTAATTCGCAAATTGTACTACATTTTAATTTTTACTTCCTTTTTTTTGGCACCAAGAACTGTGTTTGACTTTTATTTCCTTTTTCTTTCATCGTTTTTTTTTTCGGGACTTCAATTACTGCTCCATGAGAATTGTGTTGCATGTGTGTGCGAGGGTGTGTGTGTGTTGCACTCACAGTCAGGCCATAAATCACATTCACTTCTAATATTTTCACAAACACATCACAATGGAGAAAATTTGTGATTTATCTGTGTGAAGAAGTCAATAACTCATAAAAAAAATCCACATAAATCTTTGTTTGCGCGCTTCGCTTTGCTACGTAAGGCGCTGCTAGAGGCCACAGCCAGAACTTCGGGCAACCTCCAACAACAACATCTTCAACAAATTTATCGAACTGTTCTCAACTGCATCTCGCAATTGTCTCAATTGCAAGCGTCGGCTGCGTAACCATTAGGGATACGCAGGATGACATGAGCTAGATGACGACATATGTTGCACAACATTTGCATATTGTATATTACAAACTGCGGGAGTTCCTGGAAGCCGCGGGCGTCACGCCGACGGTAGCCGAAGATGTCTAAGCACAAATGACAAATATGAATATCAATATGGAAACATTGGGTATTTTTCAAAAAGTTGCGCATTGTTTTTTAAGCAATTAGCTGTGCTCTAGATTTGGAAATTCTAGATCTGTGTCTTGTCGTATGACTAGCTTCAATCGACAGCAACAACAACAACTCATTGTTCAAACAGCATGAGCTGAAAAAAAAGAACAGACAAAAAAAAAACCAAAGAACTGCGAAATGTTCTGCAAAGTTGAGCGGCAAATTTACAAAATATCAAGGGAAGAAAAACAAAATCAGCAAACAACAAGAAGCTAAGGCCAAGTCTACATAAAAAACATGTACGTCGACATTTATCTGTATCTGTATCTATATCTCTTAATGTATCTGTATCTAACTGACTAGCCATGGGCAAGTTGGGTTTGTGTGAGCTTCGCATACGAAATAACATGAAAAATAATTCGTTTTGTTGGCCGCTTTGCTCTAAGCCAAAGTCGCAGCACACCGACAAACTACACGAAAATGTCGCTAAAAAAAAAAAGCCTTAAGCTAAAAAAACAGAAAAAAAACACTCAGCAGACAAAAACAATGTCACACATGTCAAAGTTGTCGCAGAATGACACAAATGCGACTTTCGAATTGCTAACCGACCCTGGCCCCGGGACCCCAACCGAACCGAACCGTACCGAACCGAACCTGAATCCGTACTTCGACCTGAACCCACCAAGCTTCAACTGGCCACGTCGTCGTTGTCATCAGCGCTTCGTCTGGCTAGCGGAATCGTGTCAACCAGTCAAAACACGAACCAGTCCCAAAGAAAAAAAATATCTTTGAAAAAACTCGCGATTCGCATTTCGTGGAAGTGTCACAATTAAAAAGGCACAAAACAAAATCTTAGGAAAGACTTAACCGGAATATGAGAAATCGTGTCAACTTCAACTGAATTTGTGCTCTGATTTTTCATTAGCCAAATCCTCCAAAAACCAAATTGCTATAAAATCACTTGCTTCTGATTGCTGTTGGACGACAATTTGATTATGCTGTTGGGATTTGTTCTGCAGGAGCAAACACAAGTAAAGTTATCAGGAAAAGAACAGGATACATTGCTTTAGATCAGTTATAACGCTTAGGTTGATATGATTATTTAAACTCAACAATATTGCTAAATATTTCGTTTTTTTTAGCGGAAAAACCTATAAAATTGAACAAAGTACTAAAAAATCAATTGAAATGCGGCATGCAAGGCAGCTTTGATAGCGGCAACCATAACTCCTGACTCATTCATATGGTTGGAGTGGCCTATGAGAGTGAGTAAAACGGAGAAAAAAAAGATAGTTATGAACTGGGACTAAAGAAATGCATTGACCTTTCGAAAGAAATTGGTGAAAATCGAAACTTGCGGGTGAGACCCAGAAACCTAATACCAAAAACCAGTATCATTATTATTATCCAAGCCAATGACCAAAAATAAGATGGTGTAGGGCCCAAACCAATCTACATACACACACAAAAGAAGAGAGTGAAAGAGAAAGAATGTGATAGAGCGAGAGAGAAAGAAGCAGCATCAGCGGCAATGTCTACTTCGGCGACGAACAAAAATTAAAGCCCATTAATCATTTTGACTTATTTCTTTCCTTTTTTTTTCGTCTAAAATTAATCTTGATGCCAAGCGTTGCCAGGCAACCACGCCAGCCCCGTCCCCACATCCAACACTCAGTTAGAGAGGGAGCGATGAGAGTGTGTGTGTGTGTGTGTGTGAGTGAAATGGCATTATGGTTTTGCTGCTGTTGTTGTTCAGCGGATTATAAGGGCAGCGCACTAACAACAATAACAAAAACAAAAAGATACACAAAAAACAAAAATATGAAAGCCAAAACAAAAAACGAAGAAGAAGATGTGAATGCAAAAAGGCAGCCCAACTGGGAATCAAATTTGAAATTCGCATCCAACTACAAAAATAATATATGTATATATATAGTCAAGCTACTGACCCCCCTTCTTCGACGCGCGTTCAGATTAGCGATACGTCTCTTGGCCATTGTGTGGGCTTCGCAAATTCCCAAAAATAATTTAAAACAGATTAAACCGTTACGGCTGCCATTTGCACCACATTGCGTACAAACACACACACGCACACACTCACGCCCCATTTCAAAGCTAAAACCGGATGCAGGGAGAGAGGGGAAAGGGTAGCGGAGCGAGCACACATGCCCGGGAATAGTGACATTGCTGCCCCCGCAAATGAATTTGAATTTGACCAAATGTCTTGCGAAACTGTCCTGCCCTGTCCTTTCATTTTCGTCCTGCCAGCCGTCCCCTTTTTGTGCATATGCTGCAAATTTGCCACTGTCTAGCCAAGGGGTTGGGGGTTGCTACCGTCGAGTGCTCTGCTCTGGGCGGGGGAGATAAAGCAGCTACCGAGTGGCATACTTAAGGGCGCGTCAGCAAAGCGAGTGAGAGAGGAGAGAGAGTGAAAACAACAGGGCGGCCATAAAACCGTTTAAATCAAACGGCTGAACAAATTGGTTTCCTTCGAGTCGAAAGCTTTATGCGACAGACAAACGAAAACCGATGGCCTCTATATAGTGTGTGTGTGTGTGGGTGGGAAGGATATAAGGGTTGGGGGTGTGGGTGGTAAGTCATATTTAAGGGTTGGCTTCATGATGTGCTAAGGAGGTGTGCAAAACACGAAATAGATTTCAAAGTATTTTATTAGAAGTCAAACGAGTTTATGAATTTAGCTTTGTGTTATGCATGAATTTTCGGAAAATTGACTAAATAACCTTAAAATAACATTCTGCATAAAATTTCTCTACTTGTGTCACTCTAAACTTCTCTGCTGTCAACTGGCGAGGCAAAAACAAAAATAGTTCGTTATAAAACCTGCTACTGACGATTGCGAAGCCCACAAGAACCAACTCAAAACTCACGTTTCTGACTCAGCTGATTTGCATGTAAATTGTCTAAGGAAGTGATAAACGATGGTTTGGTCAGCGTTCAGCGGACGCACACACACTCTATAACAACTGGCGACGTCTAGGTAGAGTACATAGAGCGAAAATCTAATAAAAATAACGTTCTTATGGCAAAGACACATTCACTTGTTTTGTAGTAGAACACACACTCCCATTTGTGACATGACAGAGAAGATGACAAATTGTTGCAAAGGCTGACTGACAGGCGCGACAGCAACAGTGACAGCGGCAACTACAACTTCCAGACACCTCGAGCCCCAAGTGCACTGCAATTAGTCAAAGTGGCCCATGGTACCACAACAGAAAAAAAAAAACCACAAAAGCCAAAGCAATTTTGACTGCTGACCAATAAAAAAGTTATAAAATTATGAGAAGACAACGCTGCAATAAAAGTGTGATAAAAAATACGCCAATGATGATGAAGGGGCATTGATGCCGGTGGCACGTAGCTTCACGTTCAGAACGTTCCACGTGCGACGTGCGTCAACTTGAGCAGCAATTATGAAGTCCGTGTCCACAACGTGCGGCACTTGCAACGCCTCCGCTGCCGCTGCCGGCGCTCCACCAGAAACAGACACAAAAGACATTGGCACCCAAACATCAGTTAAGCCCAGACTCAAACCCAGACTATTTGTGGCAGGTGTTGTTGCTGTCTGGTGTCCGGGATCGCTTGGAGAACACTGTCCCAGCCCGGCCTGTCGCCAGAATCAATAAACTCTGATTAGACACCGACAAGCCGGCTTGAGCTGGCCCACAGACAGACACAGACTTATCGACCATTGCGAATCGTCTGCCAGTGCATCCGCAATAAAAAAAATAGTAAAATAACCGTTTGCTCCTGCGCATTCCAACTAACCAGCTAGCCAACGAGTTGGCCGCAATTATGCAATCGTCGAATCGGCCAATCGGCAATTGCCAATTGCCAACTGCAATTGATTCAAAGTGTCGCCGTTGCGTCACGTTTTCGATTTTTTGCGTCGAATTAAAGGCGGCGAACCACTGTGCGTGGGGGTCAGGGAGCCGGACACTGGGCGGCACACTACAAATTGCTGGCCACCGTCCAGAGATTATCAATGCTAATAAGGCAATGGAATGAGCGGGGCGAATGAATGCATGCAGACAACTTGGTTGGGCTGTAGCTCTGGCTGGTTTACCACTCTTGGCGCTGCCTACGCAAATCTCGTATCTTCAATCATCTAAATCATCTATGAAATGCAAAGATAACTTAATAGTTGTTTGCTCTTATTTAAATTCTCGATCGCAGTGCGTTAGCGAAAAATTATTCAGAGAGAAAACATAATTTTAAAAAATCAAGTTTAAACGATATTGAAAAATAATATTTTTATTGCTGGAGCTATTAAATGATGTTTGAAGTGTATTAAACATTAAATTTTGTAATTTATTACAGAAAATTTTTTATTAAAAAATATAATATTTATTTAAAGATTTATATGTCACATCAAAGTACGTGAGTTAATAAAATATTCGATATTTAAATGAGCAACAATGATTTTGTAATCAATCAAACAACCAACGGTAAATTGTGCGTGAGTGAGATGACAATAACAATGAGTTGCAAACGTCCAAGCGACAGGGGTGGCAAAGGGGCAAGCTGACAGTGGAGTGTTTTCAGGTTGGGGCAGGCGCACAGAGACATTTCATTCAAATGAGATGTATACATATTTTGGTTTGTCGCAGTTGTTTTGTTGTCTTAGCTGTCCTCCGCTCTTTCGCTCTATCTCTCTCTCTCTCTCACCCTTTAACTCCTTGTCTGTTATGCGAATATTCGTATGTTTCACTAGCAAAGCGGCAATAAATCTTGTAATCATAATAATTTGTTTCAATGTTAATGCCTTCAAAATATCTGAAAACTCAATAAATAACAAAACTACATGTTCGTGTGTGCTGTTAATGTCATACCATGAGATACTTCATATATCATTCCGTTGCTCGAGCTGCTGCATTGGCTAAACCTGATGTTCAGCCCTCTCAGCCAGGTAGATGACTTGCGTCATTTATTTTCTCTCTGTTTTTGGATTTCCTTTTTTGTTTTTTTATTTTTATATTTTGTTTTCTTCCTTTTGTGACGCAACGGCCCAGAAATGCTGCTGGAGCCAACGCGTTGCCGGTATAGGGGCAGGGATTGCGATTTGGGATTTACTTGACTGCAGAACAAATTAATCCAAAATCAGCAAGAGACAAGCAACAAATGAAGCAGACGACGACGAGAACACGTTGCATGCTCTGTTGCAAGTAGAGAGACGTCGCGTTGTCGCTTTGAGGCGCGGCCTGGGGGCAGATGAAGCTCAAGTGTGAGGCCGGATGACAACGCTTGAGGTTCGATATCGATATCGAGTATAGCCAGCAACACCCAATAACAACAGCGACGACAAGCACACACACACATATGTGTGTGTGATGCCATCCAATGCTGAATAACTCAATTAATTTCTGTCACCTGATTTATCACCTTTTGTGTATTTTTGGTGTAAGGCATCGCAAAACAACTTTTAATTTCAATTTTATTTATTTGCATTTTTATGATCTCACTCTCAATAAGTGTTTGTAGCCACAAGTAGGTGGCCGGCCAATGGTGGCCAGCACCAAGTGCAATTGCCAATTGAGACATTGCCAAGAGCCCATTTTCCACCATTCCCCCCTCCAAGCCCAAACGCAAAGATCCAACCGAACACGTTTGTGGCCTACGTCGCACTTGAAAATTAAAATGTTTTATCTGTCGGATATGCTGGGGAACATGTTATTAGCGCAGCGCAGCACCGCACAGCGCAGCCTCTTGTAATTTGCATAAAAAAAGGAGAATCCAAGCCTCTTCAGCATGCCTTTTGCAACGTTTGCAAACGCGGCTGGCTATTAAAACATTCCGCTTAACACTTCCTGCGACAAGAGCGACGAGTCAAAGCCGAGTCGAGGCGAGTTGATTCGAGTCGAGTTGAGACCCTGTACGGAATCAATTGCACAATGGTGGCGACAATGAAAAAATCTACACTTAAAATTCCAGACTCTCTGCAAAATTTGAGATAAGTTGAGTTGTAGCAATTCGACCAGCTTTAATGCCTGTCTGAAAAACATTTTTATCAGAGCTTTACAAAAAGATTTATTAACATCTGAAGTGAAATGTGTGAATAATATAATTCTGGTGTAGTATTAAGTTATTATAGTTCTTGGAAAGAAAACTTTATTCAATACTAGATGTGTTCCGGTTTTTTGTTGTTTATTAAATAAAAGTTTTTAAGAGTTCCGATTATGATAACTTATTCGAAAATTTTCTTTTTGTGAGTATCTTTTGGGATTTATTTTTTTCTTTTGCTAGATAGAAGAAATGTTTGAAATGGATTCAAAAGACCTAAAGCTTTTAAGATGAAAGTTCTGTGAATCTAAATTGCTTTTCATTGTAATCAATGTCTTAAAATAGTCACGGCAGTTCTAGCGTGGCCCACAGTGCGTCAACGAGGACTAAAACTACAAGTTCTTGAATATGCTGCGCCTTTTAGACATCTTCAGCGAGGTGAAACTAGTTTCTCAATTAAGCAGTGAATCTCACACATTCTGTGTGTGTGAGTGTACGTTGTCATGGACGACGGACGCACTGCATCCGTCCAATTCGTCAAGGAACAGTTGCAGCACGCCCAGTTTTTGGGGCTGCGAAGAACAAGACAAGAGGCAAAAGCAAAAGCACAAGCAAAAGCAGATGTCGGATGTCTCGTAGAAAGCATATTTATGGCTGTGGCATGTTAAGAATACACCCAAGAGACATTTTTCTTCTTCTCACTTGCAACAGCAGCAGCAGAAGCAGCCGCAGCAGCAGCAGCAACTTCTTCAAGACGACAAGTTGAAAATAAGACAAAATTTTTTGAACGAATGCAATAAGCAGATACTAAATGGGGTGGGTTGGGCAAGGGGCGGGTGCATTGCACTGGGCGCTTGAAAAACTTAAATGAAAAATTTAAAAATAAGCAAAACACAAAAACAGCAACAACAGCAACATTCAAGGAGACCAAAAAGAAAAACGCGTTCAGCGTACGGAAAATTCTTGATCAAACATAAATCTTGGCACCATAGCCATCCATCTATCTCGCTTGGCTCGCGTTCCGTTCAGCGCCAAAGTTGTTTTCTATGTTTCAGAGTATTACCTTCCTCTCACCATTTCCCTAACCGCACTCCGCTACCCTCTTCAAGTCTCTCGTTGATAGCAGCGCCTTGCGTTTTGTTTTTCGTTTTTACAAAATTTAATTTTCAAAAATAAAACATTCTTTTTCGTCTGGTTAAGGTTGTTGGTCCTCATCCATGTTGTTGGAGTTGTTTGGATAGTTTCTTCTATAAAAACAATCACGTGTTTCTTTATTTTTATTTAGTTTTCAACGACTTCAATTAAAATCAAGGGGCTTACATTCAGTGTAGAACTCTTCTAGTAAAATGAATTTTTATTTTGAATGTTACAAAAGAAAAACAAAATTTGAAATATATTAGAAACTGCTTTATGACTTGTGGACTAAAATAGAACAAAACATTGAAACTGTTTGAATGTTTTAGATATTTTTATATCTATGTTATTAATATTTTTCGTTATGCCGTTCTCTTTCCAGTTCAACCAACTCTCGGTTGAACCAAACTTGAGTTCTAAGGTTGAAATTAAGAACTCAAGTTCGCTTCATGTTTTGGCTAGTAATTAATAAATCATGTCAGCGTCAGGCACGGACCTGGAGGGGGTGGGTGAAATTAAATGTGTCAAATGCAAACACGCAGACCCCCAGCACCAGCAGCAGTTCTCACCAGGCGGGAAGAAGCCAAAAGCCTGGCCAGGAAATGTCAAGAACGAAGTTTAACCGAACACGAAAACAAAACGCAGTCCAAAAAGGAGGCATTTTCGTGTTTAGCGGCGAATGAAGGCATTCCATAACGTCAGAACGGGTTGCCGAGTGGGGTAGCTGGGTTAGGTTATTTAAAGGGGGTGTAGCTTGGCGCCGCCTTTTGCACGCACCTCGCCCAAAAAATCGCAGCTGACGCGGAAACTTTTAATAAATTAAATTAAAGCTGCGTGAAAATTGCCTTGAGTAAATAGTAATATGCCGAAAAAGTATATAAATATATGTATATAGCACATAGATAAAGCACACAATAATATAAATAAAAGTTAGCTGCGAAAAGAGTGCAAGCGAGATGGCAATACATATAAATGTGCGAGTGTTTGGCAAAGGAAATGATAAATGGCGTGGTAATATAAAAAATGGGGAAAAACAGCGGGCGGCAGCTAAAAAAAATATAGAAACAAAACAACAAAAAAGTATAACAAAACAAAACCAAACAAACAAACAAGTCGCTTGCTGTGCCGACAAAAACAACAACAAAATGAGAATAAAAAAAAGAAAGAAAAACCAAAGTTGATTTTTTCAACTTTGTTGGTCAGCACAGAGCACAAAAAAAATGGGCGCCGCATTCAAAATGAAAATGGTGTAGCAGGAAAGAAAAAAACCAAATAGAATTTTCTACTTGGAAACATTTTTCGGCTAGTTATTTTCAGCGTTGTCTGTTTTGCCATGGCCAGAAAATCGCCTTTTGCCTTTTTTCCTTCTGTATGTTAGCGGGTCTTTGTGTTACGCAATGCCCAAGCCCCAAAAAAAAAAAACCACCCACCTCTGACTTTAACCTCTCCCCCCTGGTGTATGTGAACCTTTGAAACCCACTAAAAACAAACACACCCAGTGACCCTAATTTTGGTCCTCTGGAGAAACGTCGTTGCCTTTGGAGCGGCCCACACTCTTTTGTTTTAATTTCATTTATGGCTTCCGTTTGGTTGTTGTTTGGTGACTTTTCTGAGTTTTGCCTTGACATATTTCTCGGCCTGCTCCTGGTTCCTGAATCCTGGCCACAAACTCAAGAGAAACAGCGCCCTTTGGCCTTTTGTGTTATATTCGTTTTCATTTATTCAAATGAGCCAAAATGCTAAGAACTCTATTAATTTCAGCAGAGACTTTTGGGCTTTAGATTGAAGTATTAGTAGGTTGTGGAAAGATAGGTATTTGATTTGGAAAAAAAAGTTTTGCTTAATACAGACATTATATATTAATAATGAACCTCTTTTTTATTCGATAAGGAAAAGGATGATTTCGAATACTTAAAATACTGAATCACTCTATCAAGTTAACTAAATAGTTATAAACATATCAGTGCCTTGAATCTTAGAATATTAAGCATAAGTTAAAGTTTGAATTAAGTTAACCAAGTAAAAAATGAAATAATTTCCCTACATTCAGATGTTGCCTAAAACCCATCTTTGATATAAGCGAACGTTCAACAAGTAAACTTTTAAAATATTTTAAGATATAAAAATATTTTACGTTCGATTTCAAAAATCATTTGTTTGTCCATAAGCTAATTAGTGTTTATTTTGTATACACACAAAGTATATTTCCACTTGTCTCTGTATTATTTTCTAAGACAAAGGAGCAAATTAAAGTCAGCCCCTACTCTGGCAACAATGTCCGGGCCAAAAGTCATCAGACAAGAGACGCAAGTCTAATAAATAAACAGCGGGGTTGTTTAGGGGCGCCTTTTGAATCACAGATATACGAATTTGGGCCCCACATCCTCGGGGCTAACTTATCTGTTCCGTTTTATCGCAGCGAATGCGAATGTGCAACGCATGAATGAATAAATGCCAAATGGAACTTGCTTGACTATCGACAGGACTCAAACTAGCGACTGGCGCTGTTTCCCCCCTTAAATCCTGACTTCCTTGAACCTTTGTTGTTGCTTCTGCTGTTGACGAGTGTTCGTTCGTCTGGCACATTTAAATTGCTTGGCCGTCGTTGTTGATAAGGCCAAGGCTTTGCCAGCAAAGATAGAGATAAAGAGAAAGAGAGAGCGAGCGAGCGAGCGAGAGATAGAGAGGGGTGCAACACATGTTTCCTGTCAATGACGAGGGGCAAGCAGCCGAAGCGCAACTGCCACGCGTTTCGCATTGTTTTGCATTGAAACTTGCAGACGGTCGACGCTTGGCGACCTACTCATACGTCGCCCTTTTAGCCATGGCCAAAGGAGGCTCGAAGAGAAGTTGTAGGATGTTTGCGATATCTCATTTTTATAATTAAAACACTTGGCAGGACATGTGCTGCATGTGGCAGCATTCCACAAAACATACCAGCAGTGCGCCCAACCATTCAAACCTTCTCCCTTTCGCTCCAACTCTCACTTTGAATTCATAGCCGGGGGGGGTGTTGAAGGGGTGATGTTTATCAGCTGTTATGTGCAAGGCTCGAGGCTTGTGTCGCCGTCGCTGTCGCTGTCGCAATGCTAACCCGTAACCGTATCCTGGCCAACAATCTAGCCAACTGACTTTGAGGGTAGTTGAACAACGTTCTAACTTTGTGTTTGCATGTTGAAGGGCTGCAAAGCTAACAAAGCTAACGATTCAGTCTAAAGTCGGGCTTGCGATTGTGAATCATAGAACGAAAGTCCAATGTTAATACTACAAAGCAATATATTTTCAATTTATATTTTAATATAAATTCTTTGTTTAATAGCTGAAAACTTGCTCAAAGTGAAAAGTACTTCAAACAAATGTTTTTTTTAAATAATACTTGTTTCCAAACTTTACTAAGAATAATTGCAGTTCATTTCATAGCTTAGAATTTATTATTATAAATGTTTTTAAATACTTACCTTATAAATCTCCTCTCCCATTACAGGTAAGTTCTGGACTACAACTATCTGCAATTAATAAAATACAATAAATTTCGGTGAGTTGGCGCATAAAAATTGCTTAAATAAAAAGCAATGCCGTTAAATGCATTTGAGCCTAACCACATTCAATGTGGTGCGACGAAATATAGAAAACTTTGCAGACCATAAAAAAGTGCAGCACGTCAAAAAGTTTGCATTGAATTTATGAGTGCAGTTAACGGGTAAGTTTAAGCGCCCCGGGAGAGCATAGAACCCGCGGCTCATAGTGCCCAAGTCCAAGTCCGAACAAGCCCCTACGGCGACTACGGCCGAGTTTATTAATTTAAAAAGGAAATTCTCATTTAGTCACCTTTTGATTTAAGCCTCGCTACTAGGCGCTTCACTGTTTGGCTCCTAAGGGTCGCGCCCTGCAGGGGTAAGAATAGTGAAAAAGGAGGGTAGAAGAACAGAGAGCAGAGGCCAAAAGGACAAAATGTTTTTGTAAGCTTGGTGAGTAGGTTGCAGTACAGTTGGTCGAATCCTCGTTTGGGCAGTGAAATGGAAATGGTAATGGTATAAATGTGGTGCACATACTAGTAAGAAGACGTGCACAGTGGGGCAAAACTGAAATAGTAAAGATGTTATAGAAAATTTAACTTCAATGTGAATATGGAATTTTGTGATTATATAGATTAATTATAACTCTCTTTCGTTAATTTGTTATTACTATTCAGAATGTTTTATTGATTTAATTAACTTATACTTATTTGAATTATATTAAATTTTCGGTAGAATTATTTCAAAATAGATTCTTAGGTCAATTATTTCTTATATTCTTAACCATTCCATAATTTTTATTTAATTATATTCTATTCACCACTGTTCTTGCACCACTGTGCCGGTTTGTTGGACTATGCAAATAGTCACGTACGAGTACATTCACATGTATTCATATATTTCATTTGTTTCTCATTTTGGTGGCCCTTTCTTTCTTTTACCGTTGCGTTGAAATGCATTCGTTTATCGCTGAGAAGTTAATGCAGATGTGAGTGCGGCTAGAGGGTTTTGCTGGTGCAGTGCTGGTTACTCTTGGGCAGCTTTTTGTATTTGGTCATGGTGAGTTCATTCAAACTCATTCACTCACTCGCGCACTTTACACAGCCAGGCAGCGTTTAAATATGCAAAAGTCGCAACTGCTGTCGCTGCTGCCGCTGCTGTTGCTGCTGGCGTTGTTGCACTGTGTGCAGCAAAAACAAAATAGCATTCGGTAAAAGGTGTGGGGTGGTGCCGACAATGGCGACGGGGGCGTTGCACTGCGTCGCTGTCTGCGCAGCGCATTCGTTTGTTGTAGAGTGAAGGGATGCTTTGGTTTTGAGGGAGGCAGCGTGGGAGGGTGGTTGGTTGGTTGGTTGGTTGGTTGGTTGACTGCCTGTTGTTGCACCCCCGCAGATTGCATGCAAATTGGTTAAAGTGTGAATTTATGTGAGAAATATTGTTTGGTCTTGTTATGCGCACACACACACACACATACACATCGACATGCTACACACATACTCACACAATCTAACACTCACTCGACTCGCAATGATTTAGGTTCGTATGCAAATTGTTGCCGACTTTGACTGACATTTGACGCGTTCGCATTTGAATGGCAATTGAAGCACTTTTCGAAAGATTTTTTCTTTTGCTGGATAGTATGGACTGCAAACGGAGTGTGTGTATATGTATAGATAATGGTTGGTATTTATATGGCATAATTATTTGTGGCATGCAACAAACTTTTGCATATGCAATTTGGCTGCTGCACATAAATCTTGCACACATTTAATGTGCTTTCACATTTATTCGCATTATTTTCATACTCATATTCATATTCACATTTTGCATTTCGCATTCAGTTCAGTTTTGCGGGCGCCGGCGTCGCGCTCACTGAGCCCAGTCGCAATAAACACTCAATTAACGATTTCGAAATTAATTTTTCATAAATTCGTGTGCATTTCCTCATATGCTGCATGTGCATATATATATTTTTTTATTTTTAAAACTGACCCCGCGCAACGCGTTCGTTTTGCGGATTGCAATTTTTCCCCCTTTCAAATTAACAAAAATAAAATTAAATAAATGAAAATCGCAGACCGGGTCAGCAAGCAGTCTCTGTATGTGCTTGTGTGCATGTCGCTCAGTCTTCCAATCTCGCCCAATGCCACCCACTTTTTGTCTGTAGCCTGGGCACACGGAAAATGCGTTTAATTTATAGCCGAATCGGGGTGCTTCTCTGGCTAAAGTTCTCTGTTCTGTCCCTGACTTTGCTTTTGCTTCAGTTTTTAATTTTTCTTAAATTTTTTATTTATTTTATTTTTTACTTTTTATGAGACACATCAACAGTCGTAACCCGTGTTGAATTTATATTTAATACTAAAATTCTCAAAAAAGTTGGAACTAACAGTTATCTTATTTTTATTATTTTTAACAAATAACTGATCAAATATATTTCAATTACATTTTTTACCTATTTTATAATCCTGTAAATGAATTAAATTATTTTCGTCCGTTTTAATGCCTTTAAGAGCAAGTTTCCTTAACATCCCAATACCAATCTCGAGTTCCGGCATTTACACAGCATCGATTTCCAACCACAAACAATATAAATGTTTCTGCTTCGAAGCACAGACGTTAAGCCGTAAACATTTCAACACTCAACGGCCAACTTGAACTTCACAAAAAAGTATTTTACAACCTAAGGCCAGACGAAGTCAAACTCTCTTTGTCTCCCTTTCTCTCTTGTTTGTGGCGCCACAAATTAAAAATGCAACACAAATTGTATTTGGCACCTGAATGAAACCCCTCGAACAACCTCTTTCAGCTACAGCGAAAGTTTCACACACGAATGAAAAGGTGTTGATAAATGAGTTAAGACAGGAGAAGGCGCAATGGTTTTAGTGTTGGTGTTGGCCATGTTGAGTTTGGAACTGCTCACAATTGAATTAGGCAACCGAAATATATGCAAAGCTCGCAGGGATCAACAAAATACTTTGCAAACGGGGTGGTTTGCCGCTGATTTGCACATGCAACTTTCAGCTTTCGTGTTTTGCGGGCTGCATTTTTAATTAGCACATGGCAACACTTTTTACTCTAACAGGTGCTAAATAGTTAAGCCCATCGTACGCGAACACGCAATTGAAGTTACTTTACTTGTTATAAAGAAGTGGTAGGGATGACAACCCTAAACACAGAACTCACGAACTGACCATTCCTCAGAGAATTGAAAAACATTGCAACTTATGTAACGACAAATGCTACAAATAGCCAATGAAAAGGGAATCTTAAAAAGAGAATGATTCACTTGAAAGTTCTCTTTAAATAACTATAACTCATTCACTGATTGTTCAAGATCTATATAGCAATAAATTATGAAAATGTTGATCTTTATACTTATCTGATAAAATCATTCACTTTATTGTTTCTGCCTGGCTACACACACATACTTGCACACATGCACCACATTCATCTCAAGTACGTGGTATATTTTATTCGTAATAACAGCAACAACAACAATTTTCTCGCGTATATTCAGCAATTTTCCACTTGAAGTTGCAGCAGCCTTCTCTGTTGTCCCAGAAATTGCAAAAAAAAAAACCGAAGCAAAAGCTCAGCGGAAAGAACAGCAATGCGAAAGCATAACAAGGGTGTTTTGCCCGTTTATGATCGACTATAATATATGGTGTAATTCATAAAAAACATTTTACGTTAAAAACTCTACTATTGATGCATCCAAAATACTTTCAGTCGAAGCCGATAGTCAAATTTCAACAAGGAAAAAAGTAACTAAGAAAAAATTTCAAAAATATTGTCATTAAATATTTAGTTTAATGAATTAAGTAAATCAATTGATGAACTCAAATAAATATAATTTTTCTACCTTCAAGTTACGATATAATATTAATCGTTTAGTTTCACTGAACGTTACATCGATCGTTATCAATAATGATAGTTAGATTAAGAATTATTTAGATCTTGAATTGGAATAAATATCTTTACTAACTTTAATATACCCTTTTTCAAACAAATTTGTTTTGGTAAAATTGACACACTATAACAACAAAAAACAACAATAACAACAACAATGCATACACCGGTCGAAGCACGGAATTCGAATTCCCGCAGCAGCAGCAACGTCAGCTGTGGCAGAGACTACGCGTCGCTGCTCTTGTGTTGACACAGCGAACTCGGACGCTTGGCCTGGGGGTTAAGTGGCACACACACATACATGCACACACTCACCCACACTCACACAAACACGCCCAGTCAGACTCGCAGACACATCCACCCACAGCAACAGCAGCAGCAGCTGCAGCAGTTGTCGTTGCACCATGCCGCATGCCCCTTGACACACCCCCACAGACACCAACACACACACACACTCGCTGGCTATTGCCATGCGCATAATAAATAATTGCAACGGCGGCAAACATTTCGCGTTGCACTTTCTGCAACCAAAGCGAAACACAACAACAACAACAGCAACAACAACGACAACAAACAAGAGCTTCGGGTCCTGGTCCCGTGGCAAGCAGAATGAAGAGATTTTTATCGGCGATTCTCACTGATTTCATGGCAAATAAATCGCTCATTTTCGCTTAATTGGAAAATTATGGCTTTTTGGCCACGAACAACAACAACAACAGAGAGAGTGAGCATATATGTATATAGTATATATATGTATTTGTGTTTGTGGTGTACCTCCACACATACTCATGCATACATTTAATATGTGTACACATACATATGCATACATAATTGCATTTGCATATGAAATTGTAGCTGAATGAACTTTGTAGCTGTTGCTACTTTTAGATACAAATGTTGCACACATTTTAATTTCATTTTCAAATGTTTTTATAATACCAGCAATGTTGCAATTAAGCCAACAAAAGCATTTGATTATCATTGAGATTTTTATAGATTTCGAAAACACGAGGTTGAAACATTTCTGTTTAGCAATTGATTTAAATGATGTTATCTTACTTTGATACAAAACATCTTTTGATATAAAACATCACAAAAAAAAGGATGAGACTTATTCGAAACAACTTTATATCATTTGAATATTTTATGATGGTGTCAAAAAATATTTTAAGCTATTTTGGACAATGATTTCTATTTGATCTTAACTTTCGAGTTTTTTAGTGAACGATTGGAAAATTTTTTGATTGAAAACTATTTCTGTAGATTGAATTTTGAATTGATTCAAAGATTTTCATTGCATGCCTTTTTTTCGTACCCTTCTATGCTCAAATCTATGAAGACCACAAATACAGTTTTAAATTTTCAACTTAATCCACACTAAGGCCACTAACTCAAAATTATAATAGAATACATTGTCATATAGCAAAATTTATCAAATATATTATATACATCTATCTATTCATTTTTTTCTCGCTTATTCTATTTATGTATGGGAAAAGTTCCAATTTAACATGGTGTCGTCTCAGCGATGATTTATGAACGAACCAAAAAGCTGTCCGTTGTACCTCTCACACTACCTAAACCCCTCTCAACAACGACTTCCTCATTCTCTTGTGTGCTCTCTCAGACTATACACTCATATGTGTATGTGTTAGTATGTGTGTGAGTTCTCTGGTTTGCCTTGTTTAAGGCATCGCGTCGTTTGCTTCTCATTTTCCACCACCAACCGCCGTTGCAGCCGTTGCCATTGTCTGCCCTGCTCTTTTCACTTGCCCGCTCTCCTCTCTTCTTGCTTAGCCGCATCTGTTGGACGCTATCATCGGGCGACACTAAGCGTTGGTATCATGGCTGCCAAACCTTATCGGTGGCAGCAACCCCGTTGCAAAAAGGGGCAAATGGCTGCCCAGCCACGTGCTGTTGCCAAGGATTTCAAATTTGAATTTCGGTCCTCTGTTGGATAAAAGTTTCGAATTTCAATACCACTGTGATTGCAGCACAACACTTGAGCTCTTGCCCAATCGGCAGCGGTATCGGTATCGGTATCGGTGACAAAAGACTTGCCACATGGATGAGTTGTCTACCAAAGTTTATAATTTTTGTCGAAACTATTTCCATTTCCCATTCGCATTTTGCACTTTCAATCATAAAAATGAAGTTAACCTTTAAACAAGTTGACTCGCACCTCGGCTTTGGAGGGAGACAGAAATAAAGCATAAGAGCGAGACAGCATGTCTGTCCTGCATATCCTTCGTCTGTGTAATGTCCGCAGTGCCTGCTCCTGCAACTGTATGTGTGTGTGTGTGTGTGTTTGTGTGTGCATGTGCGACTATGATTAATTACTTTTGCATACATTTACATACAAATTTGTTGCCACATTGTCTGCCTCGGGCGCTGTCCGGAGAGCCTCTGCCAACCACTTTACCTCCTCCCCGCTCCCAACACCACTCGTTTGGGGTTATTTTTTATACACATGCTGCTGCTGCTGCTGAGCTGCCCTCGGGGGTGGGTTGGAAATCCTGCACGGCAGGGTTAATTTTATATGAAATTTTTCATTTTGTGCAACCAGAACGGAAGGAAGTTGATTTGACAAAAGTTTTTTCCTGGCCTCTCATTTTTATTGTTGCTGTTGGTGTTGTTGTTGTTGTTGTTGCTGTTGTCGTTTTCTGATTTTCATGCTCCGACTCTGTTAATTGCATTTAAATATTTTATATATATTTTGCGTAAAACCAAAATGACAGGCAATAAGGGCTCGAGCATTGAAGGACATTGCGTGATAATTGCTTATATGAAAACTTAACTGAAGTTCGTTGGTTTGATGAGGTGTGAAGGAACATAACATTGTCAATGATGAAAAGTTACCTATGTATTTGGCTGTCATATAATATCATTTTAATACCTAAGGTCTTCGTCTTGCTTCTTTATTTTTCATTTTCAGCTTCTATATTTTATACACTCTCCACTCTTCATCCCAATTACTCATGTAGTAGCTGTTGCAGTACAAACCAAAACATGATTCATATTGCAGTCAACCCTTTCGTTTACCTAAATATATCTATACGAGAACAAAGGATATGCGGAAAGAGCACTGAAAGCGGAAAAACTAATTTCAGTAATTAAAAACTCATATAAAAATGGTTACATCAAAAAATCTCTGTTTTGTGCTGCCTTAAAATTAACTCGATTTTTACACATTACACATTTTGCTGCCCTGCGGCGCTGGACTCCAGGACAAACACACAGACACGTTTCGTTGTCGGAAAAGGGTTCAGGTTCAATCCTCAGTACTGTCTGTAAGGGAGAGAACAAGGGTGGTGGTGGTAAGGACGATGGCCATGGCTCCTGTGACTGTGGCTAGTCCTTGCTACAGCTCGTAACTCCTTCTGTGGCAGCAGTTTTCAGCTCCAGGCTTGTGTCTCCAGTTTCGTGTGTTGCTGCTCTTGTTGTTGTTGCTTTTTCATATAATAAATGAGCTTGGTGGGTTAAAGGCGTATTTCTGTCTAGTAAATTAGCAAAATACACGCAGAGGCGACACACACACACACACACACCAAGAACTAGACCCACCCTCCCTCTTGGAGCGTCGAGTCTCTAATGGGCTGCCGTGTTCTGATTGAGTACAGCAAATTGGGAGCAGAGCAGCTTTGAAACATGCCACACTCACTCACTTAGTTATGTGCAACTCATTGCCAACCCCTTAACCCATGCATAACTTCAGAATTCACATAATGTTGTAGATGTGTATGTGTGTGTGCTCTTGGGGTTCCCAGTTTGTCGGCTGGTTAAGTTTAAATAATGCCTTTTGCCATTTCCTCTATGCCAAGGTCATTCAAAATTCAAACCAAGTGCGCTTATACATATACACACACACACACACACCCATACGCATGCACTTGTGCGCCATTGTTGTTGTTGTTGTTGTTGTTGTTGCTGCCCCCGAGTTCATTCTGTGTGGCATATTTCGAAAGTCTGTCAGACATTGTCTGCAAATTTCTGGCGCGTCATAAAGTTGAAGTTAAATGAACTAACTTCATTCAGTAAAATTTTGAACTGTAGTCCAATTCCAACACCTACACAAACCTCAATCATACACACACACTTGCACTCACACTCTTACACTTGCTCCCACACAGACATTGCGACATTTGCACAGATGTCGCACATGCAATTTATGGCAATTCCAAGTCTCAATTGAAGCCAAGTAGATATTGAAAATGGTCGAGCCGAGTTTTCTGTCTATAAATAAATTTCAACTTGCTTTAATTCTACACAATGTTTAAATGTTTATATCAACAACTATTAAATTATTTGTGATAAGATAAGATTTGCTTTTAAAAATGAATGATATTACAGGTAAAATTTATTATTTATATAAGCTGCTGTAATCGAATGAGGGTTTTTAGTTATAGCCTGAGCAAGAAATATGTAACAAATTTATAGACACATAAACGATTATATGGTATAATCATCTGCTTACATAGTTGTTTAAAGGTTAATGAGATTGAGAGTTTAGGGAGTTTTGTATGCAACAAACTAATCATCATCACATCGATTGTTTACATTAACCCTTGAAACCAGTCAATCTGTTAAAGTATGACTGAGATAAAATGTAGCTTAAAATCTTAATCAATATCTATTCTTGTATGAATCTTCCATCAAGGTAGCACTATTAAGGTCACATCAACTTTTGAAGGAAACAAAACTGCCCGCAAATACCAGGGAATAAATCAAGATGTTCACGTTTTGATTGTTCATCCGTCAGTTGTTTTCATCAACCCACACAGTGAGTTTTTTTTTTCTTTTTGGGCCAGCAGCATAACGGCAATCACTCACGCAGTCAATTCGCTGGACTCTGAAATTGCCGCCATTGTTTTACAGGTCGACTTATGAATTTAGATTAGATGCGCGTCGCAGATAAACTGAGCGTCGACTCCGACGAATTCGTTGCAAGTGTCAAGTTCGCCGCAAGTTCGTTCACATCAGTGGCAAACGGCGCTTGTGAGTTCCGTCCATTGTGAACATTGTGGCCATGTAAATCACAATCACTTACAGTTACAACGCGATTTCCCCCCCTTCAACTACTACCAATATCTTTAAAGCGAGTAAAGCGTTTCATCTCTTGCCGCCACAGTTGCTGCAGCTGCTGCTGTTGTTGCGTACGGAACGCTAATTCTTATCGCGATCACACGTTGCGAACTGGACACGATGAGATTCATGGCTTGGGCTTGGAACTCATAGTCACATCATGTCCGACAAGCTAGCAACAACAAGCTATAACAAAATTGAAGTCAAGTTTGATGTGTGTTGGCTAGGTTTGTTTTTAGGTTTGGATTTGGGTTTGGGTTTGGTGTTTAGATCGGAATATTGGCGCTAAAACAGCAGCAGCAACACAACAAAAGCACCGACACACCGTTCGTTTTAATTTGCACAATTACTCAGTTTGACAGCCAAAGGCGAAACAACAAAAATATATTTTATTTCATTTCGTTGTTTTTCTTTTTTTTTTTTTTTGGTTGCAAAAATGACAAAGTAATAATTACTTTTTAGCAAAAGCCAGCAAGCAAAAGGTTAATTAAAATTTCAAGTCACACAAAAAAAAAAAACGAACGAGAAAAATTACACAAGTTATTGCCTCCTAACCCGCCTCTCCCCTCCCCAAACACATGATTCAGTGTGGTTGTCACACAAAAATGACTTACAGGTAGCTTCATGTCGAAAGGGGGAAAAATACAAAAACATTATTTGACTTCTCGCCTGCAATTCATCAAAATGCAAATCTCGTTGGTCAACTCTTTGGACTCGAATGTGAGGTAAAGTTTTAGTCATAGCTAAATGAAGTACAAACTGACTCGAGATGCGTAGCACTTTTATTGCCACTCCCCCTTTGTTACCTCTCGTTACACTATGACTGCCTCTGACAATGATGATGTTGTTGATTATTGTTTATTAAGTGTCGGCGCGACCATAAAATTAAAGGGAAGTTCATTTTTATTGCCTTACATTTTGTTGTCGGTTGCTGTTTTCATTGTCTCAGTCTTCACATTTGGCATTACTTCTGTGATGTATCTTTTTTTGTATGTTTTCTGTTGTTGTTTCTTATTTTATTTAAGTTTATCTTTGATCTTGCTGTGTGGTCGTCGCTACAACAGCTCGTGCATGTAGAACGCTTGTATTTCTGTTTGTTTTAGCATCTGATTAAATGCGTATTCATTGTTTAGATGTTGAAAGAAGTTCAGAATTTCTTTGATAAGTGCTATGCAAATTATAAAAATAATCTAAATTTCTTATAACTGTCAGATAATTATTATTATAGCATCGTTTATGTATGCTTTCAATAAGTAAATATTCATCTAAAGAACAAAATTGTTGTCAAAGTTGTGGAATAACTACATGATATTTGCTAGATTGTGCATTTAAGGCAGATTTTAAGCAACAGAGCTAGCGAAAAAATGTCAAGTATTAACCTAGGCTTAACAGGAGAAATATCCCTTTAAAGCTGAAGCTCCGTTCATACAAGCATTTTCAAGGAAGGGAAATTTGCTGTAAGGGTAGTTTCGTATTTATATTTTATTTTTAAGGATATTTCAGCGCACAAGGCGCCCTTTGCTGCCTCAGCGGCCATTTCTTATACTACAAAAAAATATCCTTAGTGAATTTTGTTGAAGTTTTCTTTTCCACAAATATCCTTGAAAGCTTTTTAGCTGTGTCATAAACCCAAAATATCCTTGCCCAGTCAGGAAAAGTTTTCGCAGGATAATACTTTCAATTCAACGACCGCTAGAGAGCTACGCACTCAACGCCATCTGGCGTTTAGTTGCCTCAATATGCCAGTGTCCCTCAAACTGTGCGCCCGAATGCGTCGAATGCGTCGAATCAAAACACTATTCGCTATTTGTAAAACGTTGCAAATAATTATATATTGAGTAGTTATCTGCGACTGCGCATGCAAATAGCAACTGATTAGCGCATTGGCAACGTTGTGCATAAATCAAAACAAGCTAAATCGGCGGGGGGCCACCCAGAAGTTGGAGTGTCAAATAATTAGATATTTTGGTCACAGTTCGCGAGCTAAGCGCCAAAAAAAAAAACAAGCACACACTGTCAATTTTCACCTTTTAATTTTACGGCTCTCCGCTTTTTACGACTTTTTTATGGCACCCCAATAAATTGGCCCACCCCGGCGAAAACGACAAAAATATTTATGGATGCTAATTTTTTTTTTATTTGGGCGTGAGCTGCTTCCAAATCTGTCAACGTATGTCAATCCATCAGTCTGGCAATCTGTCAGAGCAGTACAATAGCTCAACTACGCAGCAGGGCCATTAGAATCAAACAAATTAACAAACAAGCTCCAATATGCATATGAATTTGATATAATGTTAGGTGGCCGCAACACAAACTTCCCACTTCTTCGTCACACTAACCATTTCCAAGTCTTGCAAGCGCGTATGGGTTTCTAATTTGTTAGCTTAGTAATTTGTGTGGGTTATGAAATCACTTTCTTTTTCGACCATGCTGAATGGATGGGATGTCTATTTGATGGATGAAATTAGTAATACATATGTAACTTCAGTACAAAATAAAAAATTTATTGGCAAACCTAATCTAATCTTTTCCTTGAACCAAACAAAATATCTTATTTTCAATCAATTTAAAGTAAACTGTTTCAACTAGCACTTGAAAATCTGTTTTCTGCAGGGCATTGGTTTCGACTTCCATAACTTCGTCAAAACTGAACCGATTTTCAAAAGCAATGTCTCAAAATTAATGGTTTGACCCCAAGAATAAAACTGCATTTGCATAATTTAATTGAAATGAACTTAGATTTTTGGTCATTTTGCATGTTAAAATTTTATGCCAAAATATCGACATCATCATTTGGCAAATCTTTCGACTTCCATAACTTCGCCAAAACTGAACCGATTTCCAAAAGCAATGTCTTAAAAGTCATGGTTTAGCATCTAGAATAAAACTGCATTTATCAAATTTCATTTAAATAAAATTCGATTTTTGGTCATTTTGCATGTTAAAATTTTATGCCAAAATATCGACATCATCATTTGGCAAATCTTTCGACTTCCATAACTTCGCCAAAACTGAACCGATTTTCAAAAGCAATGTCTTAAAAGTCATGGTTTTGCATCTAGAATAAAACTGCATTTATTAAATTTCATTTAAATAGACTTCGATTTTTGGTCATTTTGCATGTTAAAATTTTATGCCAAAATATCGACATCATCATTTGGCAAATCTTTCGACTTCCATAACTTCGCCAAAACTGAACCGATTTTCAAAAGCAATGTCTTAAAAGTCATGGTTTTGCATCTAGAATAAAACTGCATTTATCAAATTTCATTTAAATAAAATTCGATTTTTGGTCATTTTGCATGTTAAAATTTTATGCCAAAATATCGACATCATCATTTGGCAAATCTTTCGACTTCCATAACTTCGCCAAAACTGAACCGATTTTCAAAAGCAATGTCTTAAAAGTCATGGTTTTGCATCTACAATAAAACTGCATTTATTAAATTTCATTTAAATAAAATTCGATTTTTGGTCATTTTGCATGTTAAAATTTTATGCCAAAATATCGACATCATCATTTGGCAAATCTTTCGACTTCCATAACTTCGCCAAAACTGAACCGATTTTCAAAAGCAATGTCTTAAAAGTCATGGTTTAGCATCTAGAATAAAACTGCATTTATTAAATTTGATTTAAATAGACTTCGATTTTTGGTCATTTTGCATGTTAAAATTTTATGCCAAAATATCGACATCATCATTTGGCAAATCTTTCGACTTCCATAACTTCGCCAAAACTGAACCGATTTTCAAAAGCAATGTCTTAAAAGTCATGGTTTTGCATCTACAATAAAACTGCATTTATCAAATTTCATTTAAATAGACTTCGATTTTTGGTCATTTTGCATGTTAAAATTTTATGCCAAAATATCGACATCATCATTTGGCAAATCTTTCGACTTCCATAACTTCGCCAAAACTGAACCGATTTTCAAAAGCAATGTCTTAAAAGTCATGGTTTTGCATCTACAATAAAACTGCATTTATTAAATTTCATTTAAATAAATTCGATTTTTGGTCATTTTGCATGTTAAAATTTTATGCCAAAATATCGACATCATCATTTGGCAAATCTTTCGACTTCCATAACTTCGCCAAAACTGAACCGATTTTCAAAAGCAATGTCTTAAAAGTCATGGTTTAGCATCTAGAATAAAACCGCATTTATAAATTTCATTTAAATAGACTTCGATTTTTGGTCATTTTGCATGTTAAAATTTTATGCCAAAATATCGACATCATCATTTGGCAAATCTTTCGACTTCCATAACTTCGCCAAAACTGAACCGATTTTCAAAAGCAATGTCTTAAAAGTCATGGTTTTGCATCTAGAATAAACTGCATTTATTAAATTTGATTTAATAGACTTCGATTTTTGGTCATTTTGCATGTTAAAATTTTATGCCAAAATATCGACATCATCATTTGGCAAATCTTTCGACTTCCATAACTTCGCCAAAACTGAACCGATTTTCAAAAGCAATGTCTTAAAAGTCATGGTTTTGCATCTAGAATAAAACTGCATTTATCAAATTTCATTTAAATAGACTTCGATTTTTGGTCATTTTGCATGTTAAAATTTTATGCCAAAATATCGACATCATCATTTGGCAAATCTTTCGACTTCCATAACTTCGCCAAAACTGAACCGATTTTCAAAAGCAATGTCTTAAAAGTCATGGTTTAGCATCTAGAATAAAACTGCATTTATTAAATTTCATTTAAATAAATTCGATTTTTGGTCATTTTGCATGTTAAAATTTTATGCCAAAATATCGACATCATCATTTGGCAAATCTTTCGACTTCCATAACTTCGCCAAAACTGAACCGATTTTCAAAAGCAATGTCTTAAAAGTCATGGTTTTGCATCTAGAATAAAACTGCATTTATAAATTTCATTTAAATAGACTTCGATTTTTGGTCATTTTGCATGTTAAAATTTTATGCCAAAATATCGACATCATCATTTGGCAAATCTTTCGACTTCCATAACTTCGCCAAAACTGAACCGATTTTCAAAAGCAATGTCTTAAAAGTCATGGTTTAGCATCTAGAATAAAACTGCATTTATTAAATTTGATTTAAATAGACTTCGATTTTTGGTCATTTTGCATGTTAAAATTTTATGCCAAAATATCGACATCATCATTTGGCAAATCTTTCGACTTCCATAACTTCGCCAAAACTGAACCGATTTTCAAAAGCAATGTCTTAAAAGTCATGGTTTGCATCTACAATAAAACTGCATTTATTAAATTTGATTTAAATAGACTTCGATTTTTGGTCATTTTGCATGTTAAAATTTTATGCCAAAATATCGACATCATCATTTGGCAAATCTTTCGACTTCCATAACTTCGCCAAAACTGAACCGATTTTCAAAAGCAATGTCTTAAAAGTCATGGTTTAGCATCTAGAATAAAACTGCATTTATAAATTTGATTTAAATAGACTTCGATTTTTGGTCATTTTGCATGTTAAAATTTTATGCCAAAATATCGACATCATCATTTGGCAAATCTTTCGACTTCCATAACTTCGCCAAAACTGAACCGATTTTCAAAAGCAATGTCTTAAAAGTCATGGTTTAGCATCTAGAATAAAACTGCATTTATTAAATTTCATTTAAATAAAATTCGATTTTTGGTCATTTTGCATGTTAAAATTTTATGCCAAAATATCGACATCATCATTTGGCAAATCTTTCGACTTCCATAACTTCGCCAAAACTGAACCGATTTTCAAAAGCAATGTCTTAAAAGTCATGGTTTAGCATCTAGAATAAAACTGCATTTATTAAATTTCATTTAAATAAAATTCGATTTTTGGTCATTTTGCATGTTAAAATTTTATGCCAAAATATCGACATCATCATTTGGCAAATCTTTCGACTTCCATAACTTCGCCAAAACTGAACCGATTTTCAAAAGCAATGTCTTAAAAGTCATGGTTTTGCATCTACAATAAAACTGCATTTATAAATTTCATTTAAATAGACTTCGATTTTTGGTCATTTTGCATGTTAAAATTTTATGCCAAAATATCGACATCATCATTTGGCAAATCTTTCGACTTCCATAACTTCGCCAAAACTGAACCGATTTTCAAAAGCAATGTCTTAAAAGTCATGGTTTAGCATCTAGAATAAAACTGCATTTATTAAATTTGATTTAAATAGACTTCGATTTTTGGTCATTTTGCATGTTAAAATTTTATGCCAAAATATCGACATCATCATTTGGCAAATCTTTCGACTTCCATAACTTCGCCAAAACTGAACCGATTTTCAAAAGCAATGTCTTAAAAGTCATGGTTTTGCATCTACAATAAACTGCATTTATTAAATTTGATTTAATAGACTTCGATTTTTGGTCATTTTGCATGTTAAAATTTTATGCCAAAATATCGACATCATCATTTGGCAAATCTTTCGACTTCCATAACTTCGCCAAAACTGAACCGATTTTCAAAAGCAATGTCTTAAAAGTCATGGTTTAGCATCTACAATAAAACTGCATTTATTAAATTTGATTTAAATATACTTCGATTTTTGGTCATTTTGCATGTTAAAATTTTATGCCAAAATATCGACATCATCATTTGGCAAATCTTTCGACTTCCATAACTTCGCCAAAACTGAACCGATTTTCAAACGCAATGTCTTAAAAGTCATGGTTTTGCATCTACAATAAAACTGCATTTATTAAATTTGATTTAAATAGACTTCGATTTTTGGTCATTTTGCATGTTAAAATTTTATGCCAAAATATCGACATCATCATTTGGCAAATCTTTCGACTTCCATAACTTCGCCAAAACTGAACCGATTTTCAAAAGCAATGTCTTAAAAGTCATGGTTTTGCATCTACAATAAAACTGCATTTATTAAATTTGATTTAAATAGACTTCGATTTTTGGTCATTTTGCATGTTAAAATTTTATGCCAAAATATCGACATCATCATTTGGCAAATCTTTCGACTTCCATAACTTCGCCAAAACTGAACCGATTTTCAAAGCAATGTCTTAAAAGTCATGGTTTTGCATCTACAATAAAACTGCATTTATCAAATTTCATTTAAATAAAATTCGATTTTTGGTCATTTTGCATGTTAAAATTTTATGCCAAAATATCGACATCATCATTTGGCAAATCTTTCGACTTCCATAACTTCGCCAAAACTGAACCGATTTTCAAAAGCAATGTCTTAAAAGTCATGGTTTAGCATCTAGAATAAAACTGCATTTATTAAATTTGATTTAAATAGACTTCGATTTTTGGTCATTTTGCATGTTAAAATTTTATGCCAAAATATCGACATCATCATTTGGCAAATCTTTCGACTTCCATAACTTCGCCAAAACTGAACCGATTTTCAAAAGCAATGTCTTAAAAGTCATGGTTTTGCATCTACAATAAACTGCATTTATCAAATTTCATTTAAATAGACTTCGATTTTTGGTCATTTTGCATGTTAAAATTTTATGCCAAAATATCGACATCATCATTTGGCAAATCTTTCGACTTCCATAACTTCGCCAAAACTGAACCGATTTTCAAAAGCAATGTCTTAAAAGTCATGGTTTTGCATCTAGAATAAAACTGCATTTATTAAATTTGATTTAAATAGACTTCGATTTTTGGTCATTTTGCATGTTAAAATTTTATGCCAAAATATCGACATCATCATTTGGCAAATCTTTCGACTTCCATAACTTCGCCAAAACTGAACCGATTTTCAAAAGCAATGTCTTAAAAGTCATGGTTTAGCATCTAGAATAAAACTGCATTTGCATAATTTCATTTATATGAACTTCGATTTTTGGTCATTTTGCATGTTAAAATTTTATGCCAAAATATCGACATCATAATCTGGCAAATCTTTCGACTTCCATAACTTCGCCAAAACTGAACCGATTTTCAAAAGCAATGTCTTAAAAGTCATGGTTTTGCATCTACAATAAAACTGCATTTATCAAATTTCATTTAAATAGACTTCGATTTTTGGTCATTTTGCATGTTAAAATTTTATGCCAAAATATCGACATCATCATTTGGCAAATCTTTCGACTTCCATAACTTCGCCAAAACTGAACCGATTTTCAAACGCAATGTCTTAAAAGTCATGGTTTTGCATCTACAATAAAACTGCATTTATTAAATTTGATTTAAATATACTTCGATTTTTGGTCATTTTGCATGTTAAAATTTTATGCCAAAATATCGACATCATCATTTGGCAAATCTTTCGACTTCCATAACTTCGCCAAAACTGAACCGATTTTCAAAAGCAATGTCTTAAAAGTCATGGTTTTGCATCTACAATAAAACTGCATTTATAATTTGATTTAAATAGACTTCGATTTTTGGTCATTTTGCATGTTAAAATTTTATGCCAAAATATCGACATCATCATTTGGCAAATCTTTCGACTTCCATAACTTCGCCAAAACTGAACCGATTTTCAAACGCAATGTCTTAAAAGTCATGGTTTTGCATCTACAATAAAACTGCATTTATTAATTTCATTTAAATAGACTTCGATTTTTGGTCATTTTGCATGTTAAAATTTTATGCCAAAATATCGACATCATCATTTGGCAAATCTTTCGACTTCCATAACTTCGCCAAAACTGAACCGATTTTCAAAAGCAATGTCTTAAAAGTCATGGTTTTGCATCTACAATAAAACTGCATTTATTAAATTTGATTTAAATAGACTTCGATTTTTGGTCATTTTGCATGTTAAAATTTTATGCCAAAATATCGACATCATCATTTGGCAAATCTTTCGACTTCCATAACTTCGCCAAAACTGAACCGATTTTCAAAAGCAATGTCTTAAAAGTCATGGTTTTGCATCTAGAATAAAACTGCATTTATTAAATTTGATTTAAATAGACTTCGATTTTTGGTCATTTTGCATGTTAAAATTTTATGCCAAAATATCGACATCATCATTTGGCAAATCTTTCGACTTCCATAACTTCGCCAAAACTGAACCGATTTTCAAAAGCAATGTCTTAAAAGTCATGGTTTTGCATCTAGAATAAAACTGCATTTATTAAATTTGATTTAAATAGACTTCGATTTTTGGTCATTTTGCATGTTAAAATTTTATGCCAAAATATCGACATCATCATTTGGCAAATCTTTCGACTTCCATAACTTCGCCAAAACTGAACCGATTTTCAAAAGCAATGTCTTAAAAGTCATGGTTTTGCATCTAGAATAAAACTGCATTTATTAAATTTGATTTAAATAGACTTCGATTTTTGGTCATTTTGCATGTTAAAATTTTATGCCAAAATATCGACATCATCATTTGGCAAATCTTTCGACTTCCATAACTTCGCCAAAACTGAACCGATTTTCAAAAGCAATGTCTTAAAAGTCATGGTTTTGCATCTACAATAAAACTGCATTTATTAAATTTGATTTAAATAGACTTCGATTTTTGGTCATTTTGCATGTTAAATTTTATGCCAAAATATCGACATCATCATTTGGCAAATCTTTCGACTTCCATAACTTCGCCAAAACTGAACCGATTTTCAAAAGCAATGTCTTAAAAGTCATGGTTTTGCATCTACAATAAAACTGCATTTATCAAATTTCATTTAAATAAAATTCGATTTTTGGTCATTTTGCATGTTAAAATTTTATGCCAAAATATCGACATCATCATTTGGCAAATCTTTCGACTTCCATAACTTCGCCAAAACTGAACCGATTTTCAAAAGCAATGTCTTAAAAGTCATGGTTTTGCATCTAGAATAAAACTGCATTTATTAAATTTGATTTAAATAGACTTCGATTTTTGGTCATTTTGCATGTTAAAATTTTATGCCAAATATCGACATCATCATTTGGCAAATCTTTCGACTTCCATAACTTCGCCAAAACTGAACCGATTTTCAAAAGCAATGTCTTAAAAGTCATGGTTTTGCATCTAGAATAAAACTGCATTTATTAAATTTGATTTAAATAGACTTCGATTTTTGGTCATTTTGCATGTTAAAATTTTATGCCAAAATATCGACATCATCATTTGGCAAATCTTTCGACTTCCATAACTTCGCCAAAACTGAACCGATTTTCAAAAGCAATGTCTTAAAAGTCATGGTTTTGCATCTAGAATAAAACTGCATTTATTAAATTTGATTTAAATAGACTTCGATTTTTGGTCATTTTGCATGTTAAAATTTTATGCCAAAATATCGACATCATCATTTGGCAAATCTTTCGACTTCCATAACTTCGCCAAAACTGAACCGATTTTCAAAAGCAATGTCTTAAAAGTCATGGTTTTGCATCTACAATAAAACTGCATTTATTAAATTTCATTTAAATAGACTTCGATTTTTGGTCATTTTGCATGTTAAAATTTTATGCCAAAATATCGACATCATCATTTGGCAAATCTTTCGACTTCCATAACTTCGCCAAAACTGAACCGATTTTCAAAAGCAATGTCTTAAAAGTCATGGTTTTGCATCTACAATAAAACTGCATTTATTAAATTTGATTTAAATAGACTTCGATTTTTGGTCATTTTGCATGTTAAAATTTTATGCCAAAATATCGACATCATCATTTGGCAAATCTTTCGACTTCCATAACTTCGCCAAAACTGAACCGATTTTCAAAAGCAATGTCTTAAAAGTCATGGTTTTGCATCTACAATAAAACTGCATTTATCAAATTTCATTTAAATAGACTTCGATTTTTGGTCATTTTGCATGTTAAAATTTTATGCCAAAATATCGACATCATCATTTGGCAAATCTTTCGACTTCCATAACTTCGCCAAAACTGAACCGATTTTCAAACGCAATGTCTTAAAAGTCATGGTTTTGCATCTACAATAAAACTGCATTTATAAATTTCATTTAAATAGACTTCGATTTTTGGTCATTTTGCATGTTAAATTTTATGCCAAAATATCGACATCATCATTTGGCAAATCTTTCGACTTCCATAACTTCGCCAAAACTGAACCGATTTTCAAACGCAATGTCTTAAAAGTCATGGTTTTGCATCTACAATAAAACTGCATTTATTAAATTTGATTTAAATAGACTTCGATTTTTGGTCATTTTGCATGTTAAAATTTTATGCCAAAATATCGACATCATCATTTGGCAAATCTTTCGACTTCCATAACTTCGCCAAAACTGAACCGATTTTCAAACGCAATGTCTTAAAAGTCATGGTTTTGCATCTACAATAAAACTGCATTTATTAAATTTGATTTAAATAGACTTCGATTTTTGGTCATTTTGCATGTTAAAATTTTATGCCAAAATATCGACATCATCATTTGGCAAATCTTTCGACTTCCATAACTTCGCCAAAACTGAACCGATTTTCAAAAGCAATGTCTTAAAAGTCATGGTTTTGCATCTACAATAAAACTGCATTTATTAAATTTGATTTAAATAGACTTCGATTTTTGGTCATTTTGCATGTTAAAATTTTATGCCAAAATATCGACATCATCATTTGGCAAATCTTTCGACTTCCATAACTTCGCCAAAACTGAACCGATTTTCAAAAGCAATGTCTTAAAAGTCATGGTTTTGCATCTACAATAAAACTGCATTTATTAAATTTGATTTAAATAGACTTCGATTTTTGGTCATTTTGCATGTTAAAATTTTATGCCAAAATATCGACATCATCATTTGGCAAATCTTTCGACTTCCATAACTTCGCCAAAACTGAACCGATTTTCAAAAGCAATGTCTTAAAAGTCATGGTTTTGCATCTACAATAAAACTGCATTTATTAAATTTCATTTAAATAGACTTCGATTTTTGGTCATTTTGCATGTTACAATTTTATGCCAAAATATCGACATCATCATTTGGCAAATCTTTCGACTTCCATAACTTCGCCAAAACTGAACCGATTTTCAAAAGCAATGTCTTAAAAGTCATGGTTTTGCATCTACAATAAAACTGCATTTATTAAATTTGATTTAAATAGACTTCGATTTTTGGTCATTTTGCATGTTAAAATTTTATGCCAAAATATCGACATCATCATTTGGCAAATCTTTCGACTTCCATAACTTCGCCAAAACTGAACCGATTTTCAAAAGCAATGTCTTAAAAGTCATGGTTTTGCATCTACAATAAAACTGCATTTATTAAATTTCATTTAAATAGACTTCGATTTTTGGTCATTTTGCATGTTAAAATTTTATGCCAAAATATCGACATCATCATTTGGCAAATCTTTCGACTTCCATAACTTCGCCAAAACTGAACCGATTTTCAAAAGCAATGTCTTAAAAGTCATGGTTTTGCATCTACAATAAAACTGCATTTATTAAATTTCATTTAAATAGACTTCGATTTTTGGTCATTTTGCATGTTAAAATTTTATGCCAAAATATCGACATCATCATTTGGCAAATCTTTCGACTTCCATAACTTCGCCAAAACTGAACCGATTTTCAAACGCAATGTCTTAAAAGTCATGGTTTTGCATCTACAATAAAACTGCATTTATTAAATTTGATTTAAATAGACTTCGATTTTTGGTCATTTTGCATGTTAAAATTTTATGCCAAAATATCGACATCATCATTTGGCAAATCTTTCGACTTCCATAACTTCGCCAAAACTGAACCGATTTTCAAAAGCAATGTCTTAAAAGTCATGGTTTTGCATCTACAATAAAACTGCATTTATTAAATTTGATTTAAATAGACTTCGATTTTTGGTCATTTTGCATGTTAAAATTTTATGCCAAAATATCGACATCATCATTTGGCAAATCTTTCGACTTCCATAACTTCGCCAAAACTGAACCGATTTTCAAAAGCAATGTCTTAAAAGTCATGGTTTTGCATCTACAATAAAACTGCATTTATTAAATTTGATTTAAATAGACTTCGATTTTTGGTCATTTTGCATGTTAAAATTTTATGCCAAAATATCGACATCATCATTTGGCAAATCTTTCGACTTCCATAACTTCGCCAAAACTGAACCGATTTTCAAAAGCAATGTCTTAAAAGTCATGGTTTTGCATCTAGAATAAAACTGCATTTATTAAATTTCATTTAAATAGACTTCGATTTTTGGTCATTTTGCATGTTAAAATTTTATGCCAAAATATCGACATCATCATTTGGCAAATCTTTCGACTTCCATAACTTCGCCAAAACTGAACCGATTTTCAAAAGCAATGTCTTAAAAGTCATGGTTTTGCATCTACAATAAAACTGCATTTATTAAATTTGATTTAAATAGACTTCGATTTTTGGTCATTTTGCATGTTAAAATTTTATGCCAAAATATCGACATCATCATTTGGCAAATCTTTCGACTTCCATAACTTCGCCAAAACTGAACCGATTTTCAAAAGCAATGTCTTAAAAGTCATGGTTTTGCATCTACAATAAAACTGCATTTATTAAATTTGATTTAAATAGACTTCGATTTTTGGTCATTTTGCATGTTAAAATTTTATGCCAAAATATCGACATCATCATTTGGCAAATCTTTCGACTTCCATAACTTCGCCAAAACTGAACCGATTTTCAAAAGCAATGTCTTAAAAGTCATGGTTTTGCATCTACAATAAAACTGCATTTATAAAATTTCATTTAAATAAAATTCGATTTTTGGTCATTTTGCATGTTAAAATTTTATGCCAAATATCGACATCATCATTTGGCAAATCTTTCGACTTCCATAACTTCGCCAAAACTGAACCGATTTTCAAAAGCAATGTCTTAAAAGTCATGGTTTTGCATCTACAATAAAACTGCATTTATTAATTTCATTTAAATAGACTTCGATTTTTGGTCAATTTGCATGTTAAAATTTTATGCCAAAATATCGACATCATCATTTGGCAAATCTTTCGACTTCCATAACTTCGCCAAAACTGAACCCATTTTCAAACGCAATGTCTTAAAAGTCATGGTTTTGCATCTACAATAAAACTGCATTTATAAAATTTCATTTAAATAAAATTCGATTTTTGGTCATTTTGCATGTTAAAATTTTATGCCAAAATATCGACATCATCATTTGGCAAATCTTTCGACTTCCATAACTTCGCCAAAACTGAACCGATTTTCAAAAGCAATGTCTTAAAAGTCATGGTTTTGCATCTACAATAAAACTGCATTTGCATAATTTCATTTAAATAGACTTCGATTTTTGGTCATTTTAAAAGTCATGGTTTGACTCATAGAATAAAACTGCATTTAAATATTTACATTTAAATAAATTTTGATTTTGATCACACTAACACTAGTTGACTAATACAGAATGAAGCTTTTTTTGACGAAAGACTCTTTTGTATGCATTTGCAACTAGATGTTTACCCCCCGAGTCTAAAGTTCTTTTCACATCAATAATTGGTTTAAAATACCTTTGATTGTTCTTAACTTAGAATTATACTTTGTGAATTAAAAATGAATGTGTGAAAAATTATTTTACTGTCTTTGATATAAACTAAAAATTACTTATTAACAAACCAAATCTTTAAAAGAAATACGTTTAAATAGTGGTTACCCTTTTCAAAATATAGAAAAACCACAGCCGTATGTTAAAAATCAGTTTTAAACAATTCTCATCCATTCAAATAATCTGGAACACACATTATCGCACTCTTATCTTGAAAATCAATTTTTATTTATTTTTATTCAAGTACAATAAGCAGATTATCTGTTGTCTTACAGCGATAAACAGATTCTCATAGGTAAACAGATCTCATTCACGGGTTGCGCATTCACAATCATTTGCAATTAACAGCACCCAAAATGCGATGACAATGATTGTGCTAGCACTGGCAGCTTTTGGCCATTGTTAGGCCATAAGTTCGATATGCCGTGTGCTGCCTCGTTGTCTAAACCAAGTGCATACATGTGTCACTCCTGCCTGCTTTCTGGCTGCTTTACGTTGTTGCTTTTTTCTTGCCAGCGGCTGTCGCTTTCATATTCCTCGAGATACACGAGACTTCGCACTTCGCAAACAAACATAAACAAAAAGCATAAAAAAAAAAAAACCTTTGATTTTGGTCAATGCGAAATTGCATTGAAATCGCATTATTAACGCCTGCAGAGCGAGCCTTCTTACCAAATTGGCAGCAACAAACTTGGCGACGGCGACGACGACACTTTGGTGTGAAAATAATCTGTTTAACGAGGGAGTCTTACAAAAGACCCCGAAACGAGCCAAAGCCAAGTGGCGAAAGATGCCGCCTGCAGCAACAAACAGCAACAACAACATCGAGAATTCGAGTCGTACAACAAACGAGCAGCAATAATGACATTTGGCGCAAATGAATGAGAAGCGCAAGCTCAAATTTCCCAAACCACAAAGAGAGGCAAGAGTGGCTGCCTCTGCCTCAAAAGGATATGACAGCAGCAGCAACAAAAGCAGCAGCAGCAGCCACAACCTGACAGTACCCAAGTCGTACATTGGCATTGGTTTTGGTATTGGCAGGGTGTTTTGTGCAAGTCTTGTGCTTTGGCAAAAACGCGAACTTTGGGCGCTGACATAAAAAGGTGGGAAAATGTCATCAGTTCACAGGAAGCATTTTACTTGTGTTAAGAGGGAAATTGTTAACTTGAAATGGACATCAAAACGGTTATGTTCAATGTTGTTCGTTTCGTTGGTATTGAATGCTGAGTTTTCCTGGCTTTATAAGTAAAATAGAATTATCAAAATTATCTATGGAATAAGCTATGTATTTAATTAAAGTGTCTTTATAAAAAAGCATTTCTAAGCTCAAAACTTTTTCGATGAAGATTATATTGTTATGTTATCGATTGCTCGCTGATACTGTATATTTAATTTTCTCTCACATTTTTAATTTTATTACACTAATTTCAATTCAAAGCACAAACTAAGAAAATTATATCCCAAGAATAAAATTTCACACCCAAAAACATGGACAGCAACAAAAATAACTCATAAACAAAATGTACCCTTAGAAGTTGCTGGGAACTTCCGCTAGAGGGACTTTTTAATTGAAACATGCGCATGATATTTTGGTTCGTTTCTTCGTTAGGGAAATTCATATTTAGCACCATTTTTATTAAAGTACTTTCCCGTTTCTCACTCTAATTTCAGTTGGATATTTTTTGGAATAATTCTAGCAAATTGGATTAGCTGTTCATGTTGGATATATATGGATTACCAAGAAGTTAACCATTCACATCATCATAAAAGGTAAGCAAATTATACCAATTCCAGCCACAACGATAATTCGAGGTTAATACGAAGCACAACAGTGGGGTGAAGTTGCAACATATGTTTAAGCCAAACCAACGATTGGTAAACCAGGCAGGCAGCACTTGGTTATTGGCATCCCGAGCGGCCTATTAATCCTAAGTGCTTCCTGTGATTTTATGCAAATTGAACATATCGCCGGGCAGCACTCTGCAATACAGTTGCCCCTACTCTCAGCCCCCTCTTACAATAGCGGACTGTAAAGAAGGCAAAAGGCCGCGCATTCAAGGTACAAATGACAGTTGACTGTGACATAAAACAGCGGCTTAAAGCGCTGCCTGGCCAAAAGAAGACGTTAAATGTTGCTGCAGTTGCTTGTATGCCAACAACAACAACAACAACACGACAATTTTCCATCGACAAAAGACATTTTCATTTATTCATTGATAATGTTTAAAGCCCTTAAACAACAACGTTGCGAAGCAAGACGAAAAAGACGAAGACGACGACGACGACAAAGCGCGACCAAAAGGCAATGAGAAGCGAAAAACATGCGACAAAACAACATAATTTAAATTTTGCGCATGCATCAGCCTCAACAACAGCAACAACGGTGCAACATGTTGCTGCAACACGCTAGCAGAATCCAGTTGTTTGCCGGCCTCGCGTCGTAATCCGGTAGCCGTCGTCTTTGTCGCTTCGTTGCGTTTGGCGTCCATTCGATTTGCTTTGAATGAAAATGAAATTATCGCATTATTAACTATGAGCCCAGGTGCCCACCCCCTTAGGGGGTGGAAGGGAAGTCCGGCAGCAGATGCAGATACAGATGCAGACAAGCCTTGGCTAACAAGCCCTGGCCCAAAGCTAACTTTGGTACTTAGAACCGCCTGCTTCAGAGCGACAGACAGAGAATTGAGCCTGGGCATATTTAACAATAAAATGAATTGTTAATTCTGCTGCTCTTTTTTTCAACATTTTGTTGTTGTTGTTGTTGTTGCAAGTGTTGTTGTAGTTGTCTGGTTGCGAGCTTTGAATGGGGATGGGGCGCTGTGTTCAGTGTTCAGTGTTCATTGCTCAGTTTGGAGCTAGCAGTTGTAATGCGCAAGTGCCTTTATCTGTGGCACAATCAGCGCGTTCAGCTGCGAGGCACTGCTAAACAACAGTGCGGCACAACTGAGCAATTGCGCACAGTGGTTCAATGCAGCTGAAATTAATAACAAAAAAAGCAAAAAGTTTTCTAAGAAAAACTTTTATGGAAATTATTATTGGATTTAGCTTCAATGTACCTTGCCTTTTATGTAATATGATATTTTATAAATCTGCATTTATCACTGAATAAAGCTTAGGAATGAAGTGTCCTATCGTTAAATTTTAAGAATGAAAACCCAAAGATTCGGCAAATAAGTCTAAAGAGTAACCAAATACTATCTAATCGCATCGGAACAACACTAAATTCATATAAGTTTTAGCCTTTAACCTTTAAGATTAAATAAGTCGACATTTCGGTAAAAAAGAATTTGGCCGAGGAATATGCGCTGCGAATTAAAAAGTATATTAAAAGTAATATTGTTAAAACTTTTTTTTCTCAAAATACCATCAACTTTTTACCACTGTGCCACCTTCAAAACATTGTCCGCTGGTCCACTTCTGGCGGTCTGTTCAAGCAAAATTTCGAACTTGTTTTGGGCTAAAAAACAAAGCAAAGAAAACTAAAACGAATGGCCAGAACAATTGTTAACGCGTCCGCTAAGTCGGCAAGTTGTCCATTCACAATGCCAGGTCTGTGGCACAGCCTGAGACTTAAGAGAGACTTGAGATTCTGGCTGGGACTTGGGACTGGGCCACATTAGCCACAGGCTGGTCAAAGCTTGCTGGCTGTGCGCAAATGTCTTGTTCCACAGAATTTGAAACGGAAACATTGAACACTTTGTTTTGGTTCTTGTTTCACATTTTGCCTGTGTTTCTTTATGCTTCTGCTGTTACTGTTGAAGTTGTTGTTGTTGTTATCGGTCGTTTTGCTTGAGCTTTGCGTTTGTAAGCGCGCGCATGCGTAGCACTCGCATTTGGTCAGTCACGCAATGTGGATTGAAACTTGGGCTCGAACTCGAGGAGTCTGGGATTGGCGCTTATCCAGTGCACGTTAGCCAGGCTTAACTTAAGTCAAAAATTAACAAGGCTCAAAACACAGTTTCCACTGCATGCAAATTCGTTGTCAAAATACGAAACAAAAAAAAGAAAGAAACTAAAAACAGAAACCGAAACCAAATCGCTGCCAGACAAAAAGGCCAACAAATACAGTCTAAAGGCGGACTCAAGTCCAGTTAAGCGATAAATGAGTTACTGACATCTCTCTGTGCTGTGCTTGAATGCAATGTGCATGTCCAGACTCAAGATTTAGCTCCAGGGCAGCACAGTCAGGTGCGCAGGCCAGTTAAGGTATCAGTTCTCAACCTCTCTACAGGTTGCATTTGCAGCATTTCAACAGCTTTCAAAAGCATTTCAAGACATTCGCCTCAAATATGATATGTAAATTTATGCATTCTCAACGTACCGCGGGGGTGGACAAAGTGCAAAGGAGGCTTAAGGCTGCGAAAGATGAAATATGCGTTGGCTGGCATAAATCTACTAATTGATCAGCGGCTAACATGATTTTTATCTCTTGAGAACTTAATTATTTTCTGTTCTCCATGTTGCAAAGTGTCTGAATGTCGGACTTTCTGACTTCCAATTGGAATCGATACGTGCCTTAAAGCTCCAACGAACCAAACTAACTGACAAGAAACCACAACGTTTTCAAGACCCAAAGACGATGCAAAGGAATGCGAAGGTTGTTTCTGCAGCTTTTTGTTTATTGAGACTCGAAATGAAAAAGGTTGATTAAACCAAATATTAAAACATTATATTTGAATTAATTGATTATTGTCCTAAACCCAACTTTGATTACTTTAAATCAATAAAATCAATATTTATACAAATTGGGAATAGGGAATTAGCCTTTAAAATTCTTTAAAGCATTGTTTAATGATGTAATACATACCATCTTATTTTAATAATCTTTAAAATTAATTCGGAATGCTTTTTTGATGCATTTCGCTTAAAAAATAAAATACAATTAAACATTTAGCATCGAAAGTAAACGAGGTCCCTACGTGATCATTTAATTCAGCGCAAATCTATGGCAAAAAGTCATTAGATCCAAAAGGGTCAGACGTGCAAATGGCCAAAAAGCCATTAGATTCTTGGCCATAGCTCAAGTTACTTACATATTTACTTATACATATGTACATAAATTGCCACTGACGATCGATAGCTATATGTTGCGCCGCTTTTGGTCATCAACAAATATATGGTAATGAAATTGAACTATAAATAGCCGCAAAGCCCTAATAAATATTCAGCTCAGGCGCAAACAAAAAATTTTGTTTTGCAAAAATATCCGCAAATTTGGCAATGACATAAAATATTTGAGAAAAACATATGCAAATAAGTATCAAATATTTTAATGTGGACTTCAGTCGAACCAAACGCCTTCTGAAATCCTCATCAGACCGGGAACTTGTTTCAATTTCCAGTGTAAAGAGAGAGAGAGGGAGAGCGAAGGTAAGTGCTGCTATTTCCAGTGAGAGCAGAATAGCGCGCACAAAAATTGGCGGGAAGCCATGCAGCTGTTGTGTGCGAGAGGGATGGCAAGCGTTGCAAAAGAGGGCTTGGAACGGTAAAACAGGATAAGAGCATTGCTAAGCGCTCTCTTAACTGTTGCTCTTAACTGTGCGCAGCTGTTGTTTTTGTGCACTCGCTCTTTCTTTCTCTCACCATCAGTCTCTGACTCTCTGTGGGGTTGCCGAGTGTATCTGAAAGATGCCATGTGTTTACTGAAAGTATCTGGAAGATACATATTTCGATGGTGGATGATGACGAGCATTTAGCATTCGCCACTCAAAGTCTTCGCATGGCAGCACGTTGCCAGGCCAACGGACGAACGCTCTTCAATGGCTGAAAGTGAAACACAAATTGCCGACGGCAAATCATGGCCGCTTGCTTTCTCTCTCTCTCTCTTTCAGTCCTTCTTTTACTACGCGTTTCTATTGTTATTCCTGTTACTTTGAAATGTGTGAGTGTGTTTATGTGTGTGTGTGTGTGTGTGAGTGCCAGCTTATAGGTTGATCAACGCAGATTGACGTGCTATATGGAAGCGGCCATTACTCATTTTTATCCACTTTTAAAACAAGAAGAAAAAGTTGCTTAGGAAACGATTTAAGTTTCCAAGACATTTCCTCTTTAGTAAATACGAAAGTTTATTTTATATAATACAAAACTCTATATTATTTTTATGAATTTTTACATATTGTGCAATTGCCGACGGCTCTTCAGACAGTATTGTATGAAAAAGTAGTTTTTGGATTATCAAACCAGAAGTTTAGTGATACTTTAATTAAGCAAAAAATATTTTTGCAACAATAAAATGAAACTTGGTTTATGATTATTTTTTATTCTGCTATCAACAACATTTTTAATCAATACTTTGCATTTGTCTTTAAATTATTTACTGATATCGCATTGAATCGATTGTTAAACATATTTCTTTCCCATTGAATTTGTGGCTCCCCTATTAAATACAATTTCTTCATGTGCTCATCTCTTTTGCTGTACTTATTTCATCTTCGTTTTGTTTGCGTTGTTGATTTTTCTTGTGCTTTTAGTTTGTTGTTTTTTTCTTTATATTTTTTGTATTTTTGGAGGAATTGGCACTTAAGTTACTCAAGTGGAAAAAAGTTTTTGTTTTTCGTTTACTCGATATATAACTACATGCACATATAGAATACAACAACAACAACAGACACACACATAAAGACTACCCAGATACAAACATCATGGCACATTCTGTTCAAGTTTTTGCGCAGAGGGGATGCGACGAAGTGTAGATGGGGGGCCATGGGCTGTCAGCTGGATTTCTTCATGGGGGAATTCTTGGGATCTTTTTTCTTTTTTTTTTGTATTTTTGTTATTTCGTTTGTTATTTTCAGTTGAGTTTGACTGCTGCCCGCACCACATTTGTCGCTGTTTTGTTTTTCCGATTCAATTGAAGGCTGACAGCCGCAAATAGAAAAAAAATTCATTATGAAATTGGATCGTTGGCAATTTATTGAGAGAAGCGCGAGTTGCAGTTGCCCCCTTTAACTGTTCTCTGTTCTCTGCTTATTAGACTAAGGCAGCAGACATGGTCTTATAAATTGCTGACACCTGTTGTGCATACCTTTTTTTTCCAGGCTTTTTGCAACTTTTTTTGTGATTATTTTTTTTATTTCAAATTACCATTTGCCGCTTAACAAATCGCTGCTCACCTTGAGCCGGCAAGTAAAGTGAAAACGAGCACAAAAAAAAAAGAGAGCCAGTTAGAGATTCCAAAATGTTATTCAGACAAATGCGCGCCTCAGTGGCCACCCGGCTTTACGCTCCCCATACTCTACTACTACCATACTTGGTTCCACTTGCCGCAGTTAATAAATTAAAGTCAAAGCTGCCGCCTTCGTCTTCCAGCCAGCTTCAGTCTATGACTTTGGACTTGGATTCCAAGTTGGTTTGCTAGTGATGTGATAATTGCGACTTGGCTTATTTTGTTCGCCATTTAATTGTTGTAATTTGTGCGTTTGCCGACTGCGGCGGCGGCGGCGGCATCGTCTGCTACTATTATTTCTTTCTGCTATTATTTCTTTTCTTTTTTTTAATTCACTTGTGTGCTTGCGCCGTTTTCCCTTTTCATTTTCAAGCCAATTTATTCGAGTTTTCGCCTCGAGTTTAGCGAAATTGTTGAACAAATTCTCGCTGGCACGCATTGCTGCATGCAGATACTTAGATACACACACACATAAACACTCATGCTACCAGCTATGGATACGCTTTAGGCTATTGTTTTTTTTTTTTCTTTTCTTAGTGGCTTGCTGGCTGAGATTGCAATGAATGTTGTTACTTTAGCCTCACTTGCACCTTTACGCTCCGTGCTTTGTGTCTAAGCTTTGACGTGCGCTTCCTTTTCATGTTCATGGAAGCGTAACACAAATAAAAGCTAGCCAAAAAGAGAAAAAATTCCGAATAAACCAAAATATAAACACAAACTACAAAAAGTACTGCAAAAAAAAAACTTGTGACAGATAAAAAAAAAAAATTCACAATTGTTGAAGTTCTTATATTTATAAAGCTATTGAAAACAATATGTTTTCTAAGATCTAGTCAAATCTGCAGATATTTCACGAGGCATTCAGCTAGGCTTTAAATAAATATTTATTGAATAAATTAATTTAGACAAATATTTTTCATATAATTTTTGTATTTCTAAAGAATACAACGCCTTAACCCACATTATTTGATTTAGTTTGAATCAATTTAAGAACATAAAATCGGGTTTTTTACCGTTACAGTTGTTTACGCAACTCTAACGGTACAAATTCCGGTTAAAACAACCTCTAGTTGCAATATTCACACGCACATAGTAGTTTTTATTGACATTTCCTGTGCCTAAAACTTACAAAACTACACGCAACACTACTTGCCCTTTACCTGCCCTTCGCATGCGAGACTCTACAGGCTCTGAGCTGGAAGTTTGGAAGGCCATGGCACAAAACATCAAAACAAAATGCTTTGATAACACACACACACACATATATATTGAGAAAAAAAAACCTCGAAAGCTTAGCTCAAACTAAAGACGACATCAAAAATAAAATAAAGCCAAAAAATAAAAAATCGCCGACCATTTTTGTGTGCTAAATTCTCTGGCGAAGGTTCCAAGAAATATGAAAAAAATACTATACATGTGTATATGTATTTTTTACCGAGAACATTTAAAGAACCTCGGAGACCGCAAAAGAACTTTGACATTTTCCTTTTTGTGATCAACGTCTCCGCATCCGCAGCCCCTCCCCGCACACACTTCCCACTCTTGCTCTCTACTTTTGTCATTGTGCTGAACGTTTTCATGTTATTTTGGAGCGCAAAAGTTTTTGGGATTATTTTTGTGCGACTTTCGGAGCATGTGAAGCTAAAGCGTAAAGCTAAAGCGAAAAGCTAAAGCTAAAACTGAAGTTGAAGCCAAAAGTGGAGGTTGACTTTTTGACTCTTTTCGTAGAATAAAACATGCCTGACTTTTGTTTCATCTTTCAGTTCTCTGCGGTTCTGCTCTTGTTCTTGCTTGTCTTTCTGTTGCTAGCTGCAAAACTGTCACCTCCAAGTTTGCATGTCACCACAACTGAAGACCCCTAAAAACTGGCCATTGTTTTTGTTGCTATTGCTGTTGCTGTTGCTCCTCCCGCCTTGCCATAAACAGCTGCCATAATCACGCTAACAACGGTAACCTTTCTGTCTCTGTGTGTGTGTGTGTGTGTGCGCCTACTTCAGTTGCAGGACATTGAAGGGCCTTGACGTTGGGACTCCTTATGCCTGCATTTGTGTTTGATTGTGTCCCCAGCGAGGCACTTGGCAATAAATCAAAGTCGCCAAACTACAGCAAAGTGTCGGATGTCGGAGTTTTGCAAATTACTTGGAAGTGTGCCCCATGGCCATCGTCATCGTCATCGTTGCCCCGTGATGCTCCCTCTGGGAACCCTTCAACTCTCTCTCTCACACACAAACACATATGAACAACATACGAAAGTACACTACTCTGCTCGGGAATATGTTAAGCTCTGAGGATCAACATTCTCGAGCGTTCGTGTGGGTGTTGCTGTCAACTAGAAACAACCGAGGGAGCAGACAAATTTGGTTTTCTTAACGAATCTTCCTTTTCTAAATCGAGATTAACAACAAGTTTACAAATTTCTTAACAAAGAATTTTTTTTTATAAAGTTTTGTGTTTGTCTCTGAAGTTTATTGCGACAAAATCGATCTGCAGTTGAAATCTTTTGGATATCGTCAATATTTTTAGATTTTCAATTGCCTTAGAACGAAAATCAACCTAAGTTTAGTTGGAATATATTAAATGATCGAATGGGATATGGAATATTCATATTTATTATTTTTAAGGCAAATAGTAAGAAGTCAAATTTAAATCTAGTTTGGGATATTCAAATCTACTTTTTAAATATATACAACGGATATAACGAAAGCAATAATAATAATAAACTTTGATACAAATATTGAAAGTCGAGTCGCCATCCGGAAAATTAATCTAATCAGTCGCTCGGCTGGCGATTATCGGGTAGGCGCCTCAAGCAACATAACAACAACAATTACCACAATAACAAAACATGAGCCAAGTAAATAAATAAATCAAATAAATCAACAGCAAAAATCGAAAGAAAAAAAAAAAAAGCGCCAAACAACAAACAGCGCAAAAACTTGCCAAGCGATTTGGATAAGTTTTTAAGCCAGAGCGTGGGTTGGCTTGATTTGGTTGTTATACTTTGTTGAGGGGTGGGAATGTGAGAGGGGAAGGGGTGGGGAGGGGTATCAAGTGCCCGCACAAATATTTGACATTTCTCCAACGGCCATAAATCAGTCAGACAAGCGTGACATGATTTCTGTTCGCCATTGTGCTCATAATTAGAAAATTAGTTTTTTGGAAGCTGCTTAAAATTGCATTAAAAAACTGAAGTTGTTCTCGGAGTTTGCATTGAAATAGGTTAAGCAGTGAAGTCAAGAAGCGATGGCGATGGTGCTGGCTGCTGTTGCTTAAGTGCTAAGTATCCCTAAGATGGAGCAGAGGCAGCTGGAGCTGACTGACAGTGTGGCAGTGTTGGTGGCAGTATCCACTTTGACAGACTATTATGCCGGGGAAAAGGTTTCACTTCACTTTCAAAAATTGGGCTGGAGGCAGAGGAGATGAGATGGAGTCTTGTGAGGGATGCTGCCAACTGCAAAGATGTTCGGCGCTCGCTGCGGAACTGTCATTTCCGTTTTACTTGTAAAATGAACATGGAAGTATTTGAGGCAGCCGACAAAGTGGCATACAAGCGGACAGACCAAACAAAACCAGTCCAGAGACCAGAGAGGCAAAGAGCAAAAGCAAAAGCAAAAGCAGGAGCAGCAGCTGACGCTGACTTGTTATACACTAAATGTTGCTTCAGACTGAGACTGAGACTGAGACTGGTACTGAGACAGGCAAACGGAAGGATGAACCAAACAGGCAGGCAGACAGACAGACAGAGAGCAAGACAGACACAAAGGGGCGGGCGGACAAGATGTGGAACTGAAACTGAAACCGAAACTGAGAATCTGGATCGGTTGGACAGCATTGCGTTTAACGTTAACGTTTTTCGCAAAAGTTTCGTTTCAGTTTTCGTGTGTTTTCGCAAAAGGAAATTGCCAGCAACGGCATCAGCATTGACTCTCCAACTCTTCAGGATACGTTGAGCTAAGAGGGTATTGTATGAGGGGGGGGGGGGCATATAAGGGGCGGCGTCGCAGCCAGCCAAGCATTGCATGCTACTGCCGCTTGCCGCTTGCCGCTTGCTGCTTGCTGCTTCCCGGCTGAAGGTAACAACGCAAGAAAATGCCAGGCAGCAAGACAGGCAGAACTGACGTAAAAAGATTTTTTGTTGTTGTTGTATTACGGTACGGGGGCTTTGCATTCCGGCTAAATCAGCCACCACCCGGACGGCTGCTTTTACTCCCTCGCTGTTGGGGGTTGACTGACCCATCCGCCTCCCCTCGGTAATCATCATGAAGTGTTTGCGCAGTTTTCTCAAATAATAAATGTTTCTTTAAACGTTGAACGCTGAATTCGACGCTTTGTTTATTTACTACCTGCAACGAAGGTTGTGCAAACTAACAAAAAACAAAAAACGAAAAAATTAAATAAATTCAAATGAAATAAAGTGTGTTTTTTGTTCATACAAAACGTGCTGCTATGGCTTAAATGGAAAGTGAAGCAAGTCCGAGTATAATTGCTTTAACTTAACTTTATGATCAACTTTATGATCGCAGCTTCAACTAATAAAGTTTATTAGACTAACAACAGATTAGCTTTGCAATCATTGAAATCCAAATATACATCCTTGAACATTAATTCCAAGGAAATAAGTATTTTTATATTGAGTTCCATTCCTGCATGCAAAATAAATGTTTATAAATTGAAACCCGCATTTATATAAAAATCAAAACAATTCCTCAATTCCTTGAACTACACATTCACAGCTTATCGTGCATTTTTGAGTGCAAAATTATAAAATTTCAACACAGCAAATTGTTTTGATTTATCTATCATGTGACTTATTTATTGCGATATGAAATTTATTTTCCCTCAAAGTAAAGCAATTAAGTTTTATAGCATCAAAAATGCTTTAATTATGTGTCGCATTTAAAGGATATTGCATCCTTTGTACATTCCTTGGCCTGCATTTGACACATATCCAGAGTAAAGCCCAACAAAGTTTTTCACTTACGATGCACAATTTTAGTTTTTGCATTTTCTATACATAATATAGAAGAAGCCAGTCAACAACAACTATTAAAATTGGTAAATTTTAATGAAAAATCTAGCAGAATGCAAAAGCCACTTCAAAAAGGTTGGCAGACGTGTCCTCCCTCTACCTCTCCCCCCCACCACCACCACCACCACCACTAGGCTTGCGACTTGCTTGCAGGCAGCGCCAGTGACATGAATGCTGACAACGTGTCTTAGTTTACACAAAACGAGCTAACTTCAGAGATACACACACACACACATAGATGCATGCATGTGTCAGTGGCATGCCAGGACATGGACACGGAGATGCTGCCATAACACACACACACACACTCACACATATAGCAGGCGCCAGTTGTTGACTTCCTTGTGTATATGTATGTGTGTCGACTCTTTTGCCCGGCTTGTCATTTAACAGGATTTTTAATTTAATTACGCTCTCTCTCTCTCTCTCTTTCTTGAAGATGCCAAAAAGATCTCTGAGATTGAGGCGCCCCTTAAGTATGCACACCAATAGATTAGCCCAATACGCAGTCAAGTGATAAGAAATCAATATAATGCGAGTCTGGCATACTAAATAAATCATGCATCCATTTGCGACCTGTCTACCGATGCTTATCACACTGTAGACACCTTAAAGCAGTCCACCCATAACCCACCAATCCCCACCCACCAACACCCGCTCAGTAACTGTTTGCTCTGTACGCATATTCAATATTCATAATTTTTGGCAAACACATTTTTGGGCCCAAAGGCGCGTCGCGTCGACACAAAAATCAATAAGCTAAAATTTCTTTGCAGGCCTTCGAAACTTTTTATCAGGTAATTTAGCTGGCTCGTTTTTTTGTTTATTTGCCACCATTTGGTGCTGCTTTTGTCATATCAATAGACTCGACGCTCCCGGCTGCTCCTTGTCTCCCTCCAACTGCTCTCCTTTCCTGCTCGCACTCTTTGATTCTCTGGCACAAGGCCGCGCAATGAGTTCGTGCCAAAAAATAATTTTCGTTTTTGTAGACGCGCGGCTACTTTGCGCTGCACTTATTGTTGTTATCAACGCCTGAAATATGGCATTTTAATTTTATTAGCTGCCTTGCACACACACACACACACAAGATACACAGTTATGCGCTACGATGTTGGCAATGCTCGGCAACTTTGGCACAGTGGAAAAAAGTCTGTTGAACTTAGCTAAAAAATAGTTTCAGTCGTTTTGTTTACGCTTTAATTATTTATCAAGTTATTTGAAATTGTATTTATTACTTAACACATTTCCTTTCAATACATATTATTAAGAGTAAAATTTATAATTTTCCTTGCGTTTCAAATTTGATTTGTTATCCAAAATTTATAAATCTTCCTTCCGATTATGTAATTTTCATTTACTCCCCATCGTGCTGATTGTATTTATATTGTTTGTTATTGCTGGATTTGTGCTTGTGCAACAACAGCCTGTGGCTGGCTGGAGAGTCGCTGTGGCAACTGCGCATGCTGCGTTCTTTCGAGAGTGTTAAGAGAATTATGTTCTTTATGGGGGCGCCTATCGAAGAGCCATATCATGTAACAGTTTAGCGTCCTAAAATTAAGTCGTTTGGCTGGAGCCGGGCCAAGAGCTTATAGCCACTTAAAGTTGCCTTATTATGTTGCTGCTCGCTGCATATCTCAACTTATGGCCGGACCCAAATAAACGCTCTTAAGGCTTATAATTTATGCCTTGTTTCTGCTCTTACTGTTTTTTGTCCCAGCTCGCGCTTCGCCTTTGCCGTTGTTGTCATTTGAACACACGCTTTGCCATCCAGCCAGCCAGGCCGTTAGCCTTTTGTTAAGTATTTCGGCGTTGAGCGTTTTGCGCTCGTCGTTTTGGAGCGTTTTCTTATACGTTTCGAAGCACACAATTTGGCTGGCTCCTCTGGCGGAGGCGGATAGTTGGCAAATTGGCGGCGCTGCGTGCGGGGCACAAGTCAAGAACTTCTACTCGTGTGGCGTAATAAACAACAAGCTGAGCATAAGAAAAAATGTCCAATATTTCCAGTGATTAGTGTCATGGAAATCGCCTTTGGCCACAATTTGCCGCCGGCAAAATTGCACTAAAAAAAGAAATAAATAAATTTCTCGTGTGTTGCGTGGGTGTTCGAGTGTGTGTGTGTGTGTTGTGATCGCTGTGATGAGCTGGCGCCAATGCTGAAGCTGTTTCAGCTGCAATCATGTGCCACATAACGCAAATGAAATTGTTGTGCACTATAATTTTGGAAAAACGAAAACTGCGCCTCCGAACCAAAAGGAAAAAGTTTCACACGTAACAAGCGGGCATTTTATATTTGCATAATAATTTCGGTTTCAGCTCTGACAGCTTGAAGTACAGCCAAAGTATTCAGGTGAATAATTTGAGAAATTTACAACAAATACTTGAAACTCTTTTAGAGGTTTCTTAAGACATGTTTAGCTTGTCATGGCGTGGTTTTGTTTTGTTTTTTGTTTCTGTTTTGAGTTCATTAATGTTGTTCCAACTTTTGTTTGTGGCAGCAGCTGCTTACATTATTTTGAACTACTTCAGAAGTTTTTTTTTTTTCTTGCACGTGGCCAACTCGAAAAGTCAACGACAAACTGTCGAAATGTTTTGTTTGCCCTCTTAGATCGACTTTTAACAGGCCTCAGCATTATTTGCAACTGTAGATTTGGTCGAGAGCAATGCCAAAACTTTTATGATGTTCTTGGCGAAGATAGTTGCTGGATAAGGCAAAAAAACTTCGACTTGAAAGTATATGAAATTATTTATCAACTTATACTTGTTAAATTGTGAAATAATTCAAAACACATTCTTGATCATCATTTCAATAACACTCAACTGAACTGTTGTCATGACCAATCCACATAAGTTTTTGTGAGGTTGGTCACAAAATAATGACAATCGTTCTGCAATATTTCCGATTCGAAAATGGCATCTGGAATCTGTTACATTTGTCGCATTTCATTTTTACCTGCAAGTCGAGCCCATATAAAAGTACACTCGTAATATTACATGCCATGGGTCGGTTTTGCTGTAGTGCTGGCAAATATGGCTCTCCTGGCGCCCCGCATGTCACAGAATTTAATGCATTTCATTGTGGCAAGAGAACACAACAAAAGCCACAACAACAATAAAATGTGTAACGCATGAGATGAAAAGCAGCGCAGAACAACAACGAAAAAAATGAAATAAAAATAAAACATTGAACAAAAACAAAAAAAAGTAAACGAGATGTTAAAATGAAAATAACAAAAAGGAAGCAACAGCAACAAGGCAAAAAATTTTAAACATGGCGCGAACATAATGTCCTGTGTCCTTGCCAGTCCCGCTCGCCCCGCAGCAATTCCATCCGCCCATCCGTCCGTCCTTCCATCTGTCTTTGAGTTCGATTCGATTGCAGCTTTTTCCCTTTTTTTTTTTATTATTTTTGCTTTGCGAATTTCCCTTCTGCTGTTGTTGTGAAAATCGAACATTGATTTATGGCGCGTGTGTGTATAAATGGCGAGGAAAAAAGTGTAGCAACGGGGAAGAGTAAGAGCGGAAGAGGCAAGCAAAGGTTCTACACAGCCCGCGGCCTGATGACGATGATGCTGATGAGCTGGAATTGTTTTTGATATGTCGCACACACCAACTTATGCAGGTCGTGCTCTCAACCCGGCCAACAGATACCCTTACCCCCCTAACGTGCACTTTCAGTTTGCGATTATTATTTGTGACACACACACAATTGTTGCCCCTTTTTGCATTAAACAGCAATGCAGTTACAACAACAGAAACCAGAACAAAAAACAATGCAACAGACAAAAATTTTTAAATTCAATTCGTAGGGCATAAATTTTAAAAAACGCGTGTCACATGTCGATTCTCGATTGTTCGCAAATTAATAAATATATATATATGGTGAAATACGCTCTGCTCTCGCTCTCATGCGGCTGCTGTTTCGCGGTTTTTGCATTGTTCGTTGCGCTTTTTCGGGGTTTTTAGTTTGTGAATGCAGGAAAATGTAAAGCCAACGATTTGTACCTGGTATATATACATAAATACTCGGGATCTGTCACGAAATCAGTTTGATAAGCGCCATTTAATAGCAATTAAGTTCAATTTTATATGCCAACTGCGTGATTTATGATTGCAAAGTTATGGTTGTGATAGTACGAAATAAAAGTGTTTTTTGGAAATATTAAACTAGTTTTTAAACTGGATATAGAACTGAACTTTATGGATTGTATTTTCATATTCCACTTATGATTTTTAACTAAGTCTTGGGTTAGCCCATGAAACTTTAATTTGGTTTTCCTCTCAACTAAAAACCCACGCAAACATGAGACAAAAAACAAAAATGTTTGGCGTAACTTTTTTGCACCTTTTCATCCGAATATTTATTGCTAATGACAATCGTTTACAGCTGCCCTAACAACTGAAAAACCAGTTCAATTAGAAAAGCCTCCACTTAGTCTTAGGCTAGGAGTCTGAGTTTAAGCCTCCGGCTCTTTGGGCCTCTCAAAAAGCATTTGGCAAATGAATTCATTTGTTTTGTGTATTGCGATGAATCAGCTGCGATGCTGCAATGCCTGCCTTTTATTTTTTTGTTGACGATGATTGGGGCGGATTCGGCATTGGAGGGGGCGTTTTGTGGCTGCTAAGCAACATTTGTGAAATGCAAGCAAAATAAATCGACAAACGATGCTGCGCCCTCGTACCTCGAGCTGCGGATTAAGTTGTGAATCGTGATGCTATACAAGTGGATGAGCTTTGGAGTCGAAGTTGGAGTGACTCTGTTCAGGCCTGCCCGCGGTGATTAATCCATGAACTCTTGGCTCAGCTCAGATTCGCAACGGCAGATACATAACAACAACAACAACAACAACTACAGCTTGCAACAGATGCACAGACGCGCCTTCCACCTGGTCAGAGACGTTCGCGCAGGCGCAGACACAAAAACATCGAGGGTTCCAGAGGAGCAGGCGATATTTAACCCATGATTACAATGTTTGTAAATTTTCGGTGTGTCTTCCTCACCCTTCTCACCCCAGCCGCCTGTCTCTGGTCTCTTCCTGCCATTTTGTTTTCACCTTGCGGCCAATTTGTTCGAGAAACTGTTCAGACTCTGCGAATCGACAGCTCGCCAAAATGCACCTAAATTGGCCCTGGCCACTGCAGCTGTTTTAGCGTTGGAGTGGGAGAGTAGGTGTGTAGAGGGTGTTCGAATGTTTTGGAGGCTTCATTTGGATCCACCGATTGGATGGTCTGCCGCACGCCTGGTAGTTGAGCAATTTATTATTGCCGCAAATTGATTTTTATCTACGCTTAATCGATTGCTCTGCACGTATGTATGTATGTATGTATGGATGTTGCTAGGCAGAGTGAAAGGCTGTAAGAAGGGGGGAGCGTTTGCAGTGGATTAAGGAAATTATTTATGTTAGTTCACACGTTGTTTTACACGTAATTTATTAACAGCGTTTTCTAGCGCAAACGATGCGACCTTGGGGCAAAATGGTCATCGATTATGCCGCCGTGTTAGAAATTGTCGGCATCGCAGTCGCAGTCGAAGTCGCAGTTGCTGTTGCTGTTGACGTAGCTCTGGTTGTTGTTGTTGTTGTTTTTGTTAGCATGTCGTGTCGGGTGTGAAGGTGATTTACAATGGGTAAGGTGGTATGTATGTATTTTGTTCATGCATGATTTGGTCATTTTTCAGCTAGCCTAAGATACAATATTTATGACAGAGAAATGAGCGCCAATTGCTGCAATTACCGGCGCGTGTTTAGCCAGCGGTGATTTTGGTGTACGACCAACCTCTTTCTGATTTAAAAGCTTAAAATTCGTAAGCCAGAGGATATGTCTTGGGCAAGAGCTCCATAAACCTCTAGAGTCTAGACTTATGGCATTCCATTGAGTGCCGTTTTAAATTGCTTCAAACGAGGTTTGAATTTTTGTATACAAAGAAACGCATACTTTCATGTACAAATAAATATTATGAATTTAAAAAGTCAGTACTATCGCAGCTTATAACATTTTATTTTAAGCTCCAAAATTCAAGACTGCCGGGAAAAAAATCTATTTCCTTATGCTGAGTTCTCACCACAACTCATCATCGAATTGCTTAAATCGTTTAAAGCTAAACTCGCTAGAGAATACTACCATAATGTTACAAAAATCGACGGACATACATCGACAGAAGGAACGTGAAAAAAACGGAAAAGAGAGGAAAAAGTCGACATGCACTTTTATCAGAGGGTAATAATTCATTACACACTTTTTCACCTTCTCCTTCTCCTCCTGCTGTTGCTCCAAATGCCCCTTACTGTAGCTGCTCCTGTTCTCTTTCGCCTTAAACCATCAGCAGCGATGTTGGAGGACAAAGCGGACAGAGCAGCAGCATCGGATGTGCTGCATTTACCGCATTCGACATGACCCTGCCCCGCTATCCCTTATCCATTTCCCGTAACAACACATCATTCTACTTATATTTATATGTATATACTCTCTACTTGCCAGCTAAAACGGATAAGGGGCAAAAAAAAAAAAAAACGGCAGGATCTGAACTGAAACTGGTCAGTTGATTGTTTCTTGTAGTCTTGCGTGATGGGCGAGACACACGAGAGTAGAGAAGTGGTTGGAATAGATGTGTTCATCAGCGTTAACACGAGACGGGCAGCTTTTTAATGGTAACTGTTTCCACAGCTAACTGTTTTTCTGATAAGGCACGCACCTATGAAGTGCGGTGGGAGTGCACGAAGCCAGGGTTAGGGTAGAGCAGAGCTGGGATAAGCTAGAGCTCAATTAGCTAATTGTACACAAAGGACTGCAATCAAGTCTTGGTGCCGCAGCCCCATGGAATATTGTGAATAATACACATTAATTGCGGACCAGTTAACACACTTCGAATGAAAAAAAAGGCGCTGCACGAATGAAAATGAAAAAAAAAAAAAAAAAGAGGGAAATGCGGGTTGGGAGTTGGGACAACATCATCATGTCGCTTGATGGATAAGATTTCAGGCGGCCAAAAAAACGGGTCGGAAAAAAGGACGACAAGCCAGGACCAAGTGCAGGCCTGGCTGAATGGCTGGCAGGCAAAAGCGAGTGCCATAAATCAATGTAACTGTCAACGTCATCGGCATCAGCAGAGCGTCAATATTAGCAGCAAGCAACAACAACGTTGACGACGACGATGACGATGAAGAACAACCCCCGAAGTATGCAGCAGTAATCAGAGCTATGAGCTAGCCACGCCCATTAACTCATGCGCCCATGCTGCTGCCATGCTAACTGAAAGAGAAAGACAAAAACGCAAAAGGAGAGAGGGAGAAAGTTTCGTTGTTTAGTTTGGGTTTCATTTTGCATAGGCAACACTTTTTCTAGCCAGATGACGTCAGCAAACATGCAATAAGTAAATTGTTTCAAAGTGTCATCCCACACACACATGTAGCTTCATATGTATAAGTGGTTTCCTCGTTTACACACAGCAGCCAGACAGACAGGATATTACAAGCTGCTTGTGGGGGAAATTAGATCTTTCAACTGCGTCTTAGACACACACAAACACACACGCGCACACATAACACGAGAGAACATCTCAGAATCTGAATCAGAACTCTCTTTAACTGGATAAGTGGGGGAAAGTCAAAGTCCAGGTCCCCCGAGGCAATTGGCGCCAACCAAATACATGTTGCACTTAATTGGAATGATTTTGTCTGTGAAATATGATTTTAGTTCTAATCTTTGGATCGAAATACGGAACGCTGGAAATATTTGTAACATGATTTAGTGAAGGCCAAATCCATGAGGGTCAAAGAAGTAGCATGTGGCTATAGTTTATGTGTTTATAACGTAATATAAACATTTTTGAAATGTTTCTTATTATGTTTACTGTATTAAGTCCATGTGCTAAAGAGTTCGCCTGGTCTTACGCAAAGTTTTCTGTACATTAATAATTATTTAATCGCGCATTTCATTCTTGTCCTTGATCTTCTCGTGCTGAGAACTAATACATATTATTCTAATAATATGAATTTGTCAGATATGCGCAATAGCAAATTGAACTTATTCCTGATCCTCTGCTTTTCTCTCATTGCAGGTAAACACGCAAATTCTTTCGCATAACACATAAACACACACACCTGTAGTGTTGAGGTATTTATGCAACATCTGCGGACTATATGTTGGCCAAGTTAGCATTGCCTTGGTTCTAGATACATTTCAAATGCCTTAAATGCGCATGCAGCATTCCTGCCGTCGCCTGTATCTGATTTCTGTCAACATTAAAATTGCAGACTTGACAATGCACAGGAACAAACACAAGAAGAAGAAGAAGAAGAACAGCAGCAGCAGCTAACTAAGTAACCCACAGATACTCACAGAGACTGACAGACAGCTGGCTAGAGGGGTGGTGTTGGGGTGTGAGAGATGCTGTTGTTGCTGTTCTTGTTGGTTTGTTAGTGCATGTATCTCAAAGTGTATTCCTAGCGATAACACAAAAGGCTAAAACGCCTCAAACGAGCTGACAAGACGAGAAGGAGAAGGAGGCGGCAGGAGCAACCAGCCCAGAGCCCAGTGAGTGGCAACAGAGATTATAAATTGAAATTGAGTTCATAAAACACGAATCAGCAAAACGTTTAACATCTTTATTTCTGCGAAATGGCACACAGACAGACAGACAGACACAAGAGGCAACAGGCAAGTTCAACCTCAACCCGGCATAACCGCAAAAGAGTCGGCATCGGTCGTGGCATTGGTCCTCGAGCATCAGCAACAGCCACAGCAGAATGTATTTGAAGCCCAAGGTGCGAGCTCGAATGCAATCAAACAAGCGTAAGTCAATTGCACAACCATGCTGGAGATGCTAGATGCTCAATGCTCAATGCTCAATGCCGAATGCTGCTGAGGCATGCTGCCAGCAACAAAACTAACCAAGCCACCATCAAACCCAACCAAGCCCAGCCAAAACGGCAACAACAGCAAAATAGACAGACATACGGACAGATATACGAGCGAGTTGCAAGCTGCCAAACTGGCGATGCGTCGCTATGTCGACCAACAACACGTTGGCTATTTTATACTATGGGAAGAGTATATATTTATACATGCAGACACAAAATTTAATAATTTAAATTGTAGAAGAAATAGATTTGAATGAGGACCAAATCAATATAAAGTCTTTTATCATGCTTAATCCTAAACCTTCGTATTAAAAGATGAAATTACGTTTATATCGATGATTTTACTGTTTAGGGCCATTGTATAATGCTGCGATGCTGAGAGCACACAGAATGTGGAATGTGCACGCGTTGAATTTCTTGTAGACGTGCGATAAAAATTTGCGACATTGCAACAGTTTGGCGAACGTGCGAGTTGGAGGTGCCTCTGACTATGCCACTGCCATTGCCTCCGACTCGTTGCCACCTTCGTCTTGGTCTTCTTCGTCATTGTGGTGCTTTGCCAGCTGGCGTATATTATATAGCGAGAGAGCTCTTAGCCATAAGCCGCAACGTGCACACAAAAGCAGATGACATGCCGATACTGTTAATCTGCGTGAATAAAAATGTAAATGAATTGAAGATTGCACCGCCATCGAAGACGAAGACAGAGTCAAAGTCGTAGTCGCAGTCGAAGTCGAAGTCGAAGCCGAAGTCGAAGTCAGTGTTGGAGTCAGTGTCAGGGGCATCGTGAGGCAGCGAATGGCATTATGAGCTATGGCCATGTCTGGCCACTTAGGTGCATACAAAACTGCCTGGGACAAGTGACAAGTGAGATTAAGCCGAGGCTATCAAACAGGCGGCTGTGCTGTGGACAACGTTTAATAAGCAATGACGTACAGTATGAAGCTTAAGGTTCGGCAATGCTGACTTCGCTTGATGCTCAACTTGTGTTGAGTCCAACACAAATGTTGATTGAACCTCTTTGGCCAATGGCAGCGGGTGCTTTTAAACAGTTTGTTTGTGTGTGTATGTCAGACGTAATAAAGTGTGGACAAGTTTAGCACCAAATGATGGCCAGATCGAGTCCGGGAACTGCACGCAGCTGAAACGAAGACGAAATGCAGCCAATGTTCGATGTTCAAGTTCACTTTAGCCACGTACCGACAATATACTATGCATTTACTACTCTTTCGCCTGAGAAAGCTAACGGCCAAGTGGTTGTTATTATTTTTGTTATTGCTGTGCATATGTATGTGTGTGTGTGTGTCGGTGTGTGTATGTTTATAAACATGTTTTAAGTCCAAGTCCGCCACACGAAAGCCAAAAACACAATTATCAAACGGGCCAGCTGCCAGTCAGTGGTGTGGTATGAAAGGGGAATTCAAATTGTTCAAGGAGTAAGGTATATAAAAAGTATACGCAAGAGAGTTTCAATCGGATGAATAAAAATATAAGGGATTTTTCAATTATAATCGCTTAGTATCCTAACCTCATTGTAATAATAGAAATAAATAGAAAACAGTTACAAGCTTTTAAATATTCCTTCTTTCGAAACTTAACCCCTACGTCACTGGCAATAAACCATTTCAGTGTCCCGATATTTCCCCTTTGTTGGTAAAAGCTTCCTTTCGCGTTAAGCGTGTGTCGATAAACCGTAGCGAATGTGAGGAATGGTTTGTGTGGATTAAGTTGAGGTTAAAGCAAAGGCGAAGGCGAACGTGTGCGATTGACCAAGAGGCGAATAGTATAATAAAAATTAAATCGCACAAAATAAAAATGTTCAAGTGGCGAGTCGGAGGCACGAAACCGACAGCCAACCAGGAAAAAAGAATGAAGATGAAGGAGCAAGACAGAGAAACAACAAGAAATAGAAAGAGATAGAAGAGAACTGACAATGTAAGCGGGTAAACATCGAGTCACGAACATTGAAATATGTGTCCCACAGCTGATGAGGAGGACATGGACATGGCGCATTGGCAGACACCGACACCGGCTGATAAATGCGTGGAAAATGCAACAGCTGCCAGTTCTGGATAACAGCAGGCAGCAACCAAAGCAATCGAGGAAGCGCAATTGAAGGCACTGAAAGGAGAGCGGAGAAAGGCCCGCGTTGCGCTGTTGGTAAACAAATCATTTGAAAGGATTTTCACACACAATCTATCTTCGTTGCTTTTGCTTTTGCCTTTGCATTGACTGACTGCCTGTTTGCCTGCCCGAACGAGAGAAGCTGCCAAACGGCGGCTCAAGAAATTTGTCAATGCACTGCGGGAATGGAAATTCGAACAGCAACTAGAACAAGAACAAGAAGAACCTGTTTGCATGCAATAACAACAAAGTGAATCCTTTTTGCAGTCCAAAGCGAAAGTGTCAGGACCTACAGCAAGACCTACAGCACATGCAAAGGGACAATGGTCGGATGCGGATTAGTTCCAGGCACCGGTTGCGATTTTGTGCTGCTTAAATGACCGAAAGAGAAAGTTGCATTGTTCTGCGGTGCAGTGGGCGGATTTTTGTTAATTATGTGCACATTTGAAAAGCCAAAACATTGCATCCAAATGTCTTCCAGGCCAGCTAAACTTATGCAACTGACTCTCTTTTGTAGAACAATTGGCATTAGTTACGCAGCTACACTTGAACAAGGACACACCAGCAGCCAATTTGCATAGCCTTCATCTTTGCAGCAGGATCAGCCACGTTTCAAGGCAAACGCATAATATTATGCAACCTCGGCGACCATGTCAAGGTCGGCGGAAAGTGCAAGCGACAATTTTAATGACGCTGCATTTAGTTCTCAGCTCAGAATTATATTCCCAAATAGCCCAAAATCCCGCTAGAACCAGCTTATTGTGCGGTTGGGTAAAGTGTAGCAAGGTCAGTGTCACTGGATTTTAGAATCTCATTAACCTAAGTACCATTTGCCTTCGCATAATGTTTCAGTAATTAGTTTTATGACTCTGTGCGGCGCTGTGACGATTTTGAATATAATTGAAATTGTGATGCAATGTTTTGTAAAGTTTTATTTGACAATTTCCATTTGGTCGCCATGTGCCGTGTTCATTAAGAAGTTTCTGACTCAGTAATATTGGGTTTATTTCATAGGGATTTTTGTACATATTTCATTTTATGAGACTACCTTGAGGTATTTAAATGGAAAACAAATATTGTTAGGACATAAAAAACTAATAGATAAAGAAAAATATTGTTGATAAAAGTTTTCTATTGATTAGAATTGATATTAAAATCATATCATTAAAATTATTAAAGAAATAAACTGTGTTTTTAATCTTGTTTACTTTCTTATGTATTGACACGAGCTATGCGTGCATATATACGTACATCTTTGACAAAGAAATTTTCTAAGGAATCTTCGCTTTCAAATAAGTCCACGGCAATTTCCATAAATTCTCGAAGACTCAAGAAATGAAAAAATCTTTCAAAGACAGACGCCGGCTCCCAGAATGGTGGGAAAGCGATGGAGGGTGTGAATGGGGAAGGCGATGTGCCATTTCAGTTTTGTAATTTACACAAAATTAAATTCGAACTGTCCTCGTTGTTGTTTGTTGATTTTTTTTGTAAAAGACAACAGCAACTGAGAGTCCTTGCTAGATAGAGATAAGGAGAGAGAGAGAATATCTGCGAAATGAAAAAATTCCAATGCAGTGCTTGAAGTTTATTGGCCCATAAATAAGAGATGGCCAAAACGGGTGGACGCTTAACAGGCGACAGCGATTGACAATTTGATTAAAAAAACGAGATCGAGCAAGTCGACTAATGAATGAATGAATTGTTGCTGCATGTATCGAGGACAAATAAGGAATGCAGGGATGCGTTTAAAGTGAAAGTTGTGTGTTTGTGTATGTGTGTGTGTGTGCATTGTACACAATTTAATTCCCAACAATGCAAATTGCCAGCCATCCGCTTGGAGTAATTGTTGCTAATATAAACGAGCTGTATCTGGGGAGCGTGGGCAGGGAATGAAAACAGTTTTAACCTGGTGGTTGTGGTGCATTTAAGTGGCTAATTTCGCTGGTGGCCAATTGTCAACGCAATGAGCCCAGGAATGTGCACTATGTGAACGAAATGTGGGTGACGGGAAGGGAGTGTGGAAGGGTGACAAATGAAATTGCAGGCGATGCACAAAATGCAAATGAAATTGTGCAAATGCAATTGCCAAGGGATGCAGGACACAATGCGAATGTGTGAACATCCTGCAACGTTCAACGCAATATGCAAGCATGTGTACGTGTGTGTGTGTGTGTTTGTGTTTTACATGAGTGAAATGTCCTGCGTTGCTGTTGTTGCTTTTGTCTTGTTGCATGCTATCCCTTTGTCCTGTGTCCTGTGTGTGGACTTGCTTTACAAATTTCGCATTTATTGCCAGTGACAAAATATGATACGAAAATTAATATTATTGATTAAATAATTGAAATTGGCGTGCCAGCGACGCACAATAAATTATTATCTCTCCCCCAGCCCCAACAACAACAACAACAACAGGAACGACAGCTACGAATGTCAAATGCCATTTGTAATATCCATTGTATGTAAAAGTGTTTGTGTGTGAGTTTGCTTCGAGTGTATGTGTGTGTGTGTTCGAATGCGATGACATTTTGAGCTTTTGTCATTTTGAATGGTTGCAAAATGCATTTAACTTTATTTCAAATGAATTTTTACAAATCCAATGTTGTAAAATATTAAAAAGAAAAACTACAGTCAAACTTCCATGTAACGAATCTCAAGGGACAAGAAAAAACTTCGTTACAGAGAAAATTCGGTATATAGAATGAGTTTTTGGCAGAACCAAATTGCAGGGATCTGGTTTCTGTCTTCGTAGTAAAGTAGAAAAGTCTCGCTAAACGGAAGTTCGTTATATGGAAGTTCGACTATGCAATACAAAATGTATACATAAAACTATAGTCTAACTAATGTTGAGTATTAAACAGATTAAACTAAACACAACTAATTTGCTGTAGTTAGGCATGTTTCGTATTCTCTTTATACAAAAATATCTGCTAAGTAATGAAAGCTCTTAAGACTCCAACACTTAAAGACATGTCTCACATGAAGCCATTGTGTTTTTCGCTTCGTGTCATGTTGCTTCAGTTTTAATAAAATATTTCATAATTCCTGCGCAGTTTTGCTATTGACACTTCCTGACGGCAGGCATCCTTTGCAGCCACCTCAAACTTTACCTACCCTCCTCGTCTTCCTGCTGTGCTCGCTAGCAAACGTAGCGTAGGTGAAAGTTGGAACCCCTCTGATGATGGCGATGCAACACAGCACAACAAGCACACAGCCCCAAACCCAAACCCTCTAACGAAACCCATCAACAACAGCCAGTAGCAGAAACTGTATGGATGTGCATAGGTGTTTGGATCGGGTGGGTGGGTGTGTGTGTGTGTGTCGAGCGTCGGTGGTTGAATTGATTTCAGCGTTGATGGCGTTGACACTGAAAGCTTTTACGGCGCCCTCTGCGGTCGCGTACCGTTGACCACCTACGGCGCATCCGTATCCTGTGGCTGCTGTTGTTGTCCTGGCCTGGGGAAGCTGCTCGAAATGATTTACATACAAAGTGAACATGCCCCAAGCCTGAAGCTCTGTGTCTGAGTCCAAATTTAAGTGTGAGTATCTGTGTGTGTGCATTTTACTGGTGCTTCTTTTTGCTGTCCTGCCTGCCTGCCTGGCTGCCTGCCTGTTATAGAGGAAGTCCTGCGGCGGCCCGGCTTCAAAGGGCGGAAATTAAAGTTGTGACACGTTTAACGAACAACAACAATATTTTTTTGTGGAGTACGAGAGTCTTCACCAAAATTTTTGGTAATTCCTTCAATTTTTCTGCATGCAAAGTGTTAAAGTTTCCCATTTGCGTTTTTATTTTTGCTTTTTTTTTTGTGTTTGCCACTCAGCGAAATTGCAACCACCGAATTGTTGTTGTTGTGTGTCGCTTTTGCTGTTGGCTTCTGGCTGCTCTACCTTTCGCTCGAGCGCACAAAGGATATGGACTATGGCTGCTTTCTGGTTCTCGTCCTGTTGTTGTTGCTATTGCTGCCTCCAGCTGCGACCAAATTCCCTTTTTAACCCGCTGCCAGTTTGCCAGTTTGCCAGTCGCCGGCTGCCAGTTGCCACCAACAACAAAAGCAACTCCCTCACTCGCCGCGCCCCCCACCTTCATTGCCGCCCGTGTCCAGTTGATTTGGCCTCGAAACCATTTACGCCTCTTTGCGCTGCCCGTCTACATCTCCGTTGCTTGGGCATCGCAGCATGTCTTCTTCGGCAACAGCCAGAGCAACGTCAAAAAATATCCGCCCGTGTCTGCATCCAATTCAAGCGACGGTTTATTATTATCATTATATCTTTTTGTTTTTTCTCTCTATGGCTTCGCTCTCAGCAGGCTGAATTTTCGGTTATGGTTGAGATTTTTACTCCTGCCTCACACTTTGTCAATATCGGCTTTGTTTGAGAGAAAAGAACTTATATTGAGAGCAAAATTTTATAAATTTTGTTCCAACCTATTCCTTCTGTGTGGTAATATTTTTAGTGTTTCCTAGTAAGAATCTAAACTTACTCCTCCATACTAATAAGACACTGTAAGATAGCTTAAAAGTATGTTTGTTTTACAGCTTAATGATTTTATTGCTTATCAATATGGCAAGAAACACTTAAAACATAGTTTGTTTTTTTATTACCCTTTCCAAATCGATTTAATTATTATTTATTTATGGTTCCATTCCGTTGGGAACAATGCTGACCTAACCCAAGCTCGTAAAACCTCGTAAAGACCCAGACCAAACCAGAAAACACTTCATTATACGCCCATAAAACATAAAAGGCGTTAAATAATTATTTACTTTAGCCGGTTGTTGGCATTAAAACATTTGGCACACTTTTTATTGGCCAGTTAGAATATGAGGAGCAGGAACATTGGAACAATTTTGGTCGCGTACATCTCATAAATATGTCCCATAAAAGCAACACTTTATACAAAGGGAGAAACAAAGAGCGATAGAAAGAAGATAATCACATACAAAGACAGAGAGAGAGAGAGAGAGTAAGAGAGCAGAGATAAATGTCGACAAAGCGATTTGTATCTAATTTTATGAGGTCATAAAAAGCAATCATTTTGCCATTTGGCCCCAGACTCAAACACTCAAACCAAAACCGAAAACCGAAATCCAATCCCCAAAACCGACCACAGATGGCAGCCATGCCCATAAAAATGTGACCCAGCCCAGAACAGCTTTTGACTTGAGCGAGAGTGAACTAAGATCTGGCAGTTGAAAGGTTCTAATGCGGCAGTTAAACGAATTTTATGAGCTTGCTGAGCTTTGGTTAACTGAATTACATGAATTTGGCTGCTCATTGGATTTTAATTGCTGTCTCGTTGAGTGGGAGTCAACTGGCACGGAAACGGAAGTAACAAAGTCTAAGGCAGTTTTTCATTTCCGCAGGTCACTGACCAAAAATACAAAAAAAAAAATGTTCTGCAGATAAGCCGTGTCACATAATTAATTTGATACAATGAACATTTTTAACTAATTAACACAAAAAAATATGCTGAAAACGCGTGAGAGAGAGAGAGAGAGAGTGGGTGTACGCGGGGTGGAAAACAAGCAAAAAAAAACTTGATGCTTCAGCTGCGTTTTCAATTCTTGCTTTGGGAACGTGCTTAATTTGAAAATGCGCAGTTAAATTAAATTTAATGACTTCATAAAATAAAAATCTCTCTAAAAAAAATACATTTCAAGGTTCCATGCACAGACAAAAAGGGCAAACAAGGGTTAAAGAAGTGAATATTTGGAGCATAAAAAAATTAAATATATTTTTAGCTGAAACCAATTTTGTTAATTATTAAAAATTAGATACATATGTTGCGGCGCCAAAGCAGACAATCGAATAAGGGGCTGAGTAGGGGAAAAAGACGCAAGTTTCATGAATGAAAATCCATGTTGCAGATGTTGCCGCCAGACTGTGCACCTTTCCAAAGCGACCAACACTAGCCACAGTTTTGGTATCCGGGTTCGAAATCGGGTCCAGCTCTTCAATTTGGGCCCATAAATCAATCGATGCGTTGCCCGCGTTCCGAACTTGCTCCCAAATAATCTCCGAGAATGCTATTGTGTGTGTGTGTGTGTGCTTTTTGGTGTGTTGCTTTAGTTTTTTGAAAATGCCAAAGAATAATCAAGTAGATATGTATATGCTGCGAGACTCATAAAAAATGTTGCCAAACACTTTGCCTTCATTTGTGTATTTTTAAATACTTCTATATATATTTTCTTATGAATATTTAAAAAAACTTTAGAATTTTTTATTCCTATTCTTTTGAATTTTTCCCCAATTTTGATACTTTGTGAGTGCTAAAACTGTCAAGTTTTCTGTCTTGTCATAATTAAAAAAAAAAAAAAAAATAAGAGGAAATTTCTCAACAAATTTTTTTTTGCCCATTAATAATTGTCGTCTGTTTTGAGTTCTTGGGATAGTGAAATCCATTTGGCAGAAGGCGTTGACGACTCATTTCGCAGACATTACAAAGTACATAAATTTTAAAGCTACTCTAATACGTATAAACAAAATAATAAACAATAAAAAAAAATAAACACAGGCTGACAAATAATAGCTTTGTTTAATTTATGTAGCCTTTTTAAATACCAATATATTATATTGGTCTTTGTTTTGAAATTTTTTTGGATTTGTTTTATCTAATCTGAAGTGACAAAAAGATAAATTTGTATTGTTTCTGTGTTTGCAATGGCTTATTTTGAATTGACAGGAAAATGTGTTAGGGAATCTATTTGGAAATACGAATATTTTTTTTACATAAATATACAAAACGATATCCGAAAAAATTTTAAGTAGATTTTAGAATTCAATTAAAAGACAATACTGTTGCTTAAATACTTAAACTTTTGAATTTTAAAGCTTCACAAAATTTAAGTTATTTCCTTATGTTTTCTCCACTCCCTCAAAGTGGTACACAATTAAACAATAGTCTGAATACTAACACGCTTTGCCTCGTACGACACACACAAAAGTAAAGTAATTTCTCATTTTTTGGAGTTATGAGTTATGTAATTAGTTCAAAGCGCACTCTACATGATTCTTATCGCTGACCAACAATAAAACTCAATTTGAGCCTGAATAGCAACACACAATTCTCTCCCTCTTTGCTCAGGTTATGTTGTTCGTTGTTGTTTTTTATTTTAATTACGAATATATTTTTAAATGCTAACATGGCATACGGACGAAATGGAAATGAGAAATGTTTGCACGCACATGTCATGTCAACTACAAACGCATAAAATTTATGCGGAACACGCAAATATCCAACAAAGAAATCAACACACAACGCCGAGCGGAGCCGCGCCGAGCTGAGCCACAGCCATTCGAACTCAAGCTGCCCAAAAATATATGAAAAGAACACGAGCTTAAGCGCCGTTGAGATCTATTTAAAAGTCAAAGGAGGTTTTGTTTTTGGGCAATATCCCAATGTGATTGTTAGTTATTATTAGAGAGCGACTGAGACTGGGCGCAAATCTCTGCTGGGAGCACAAACCCCCAAATCAAAATCAAAGTTCCGCATAAGCCCAACGCTCGACTTGAATGAAAGGTGCAATTTTTATGATTTATCGCCATTATTATTATGAAAGCCGCAAGAGGTGGAAACAAAAATACAACGAAACGAAAGGAAACCTAAAAGAGACCTAAAGAATTTCACAGCACTTAATATATTCAAAAATATGAAATAGGAACGTGGGTTGCCGTTGCCGTTGCCATTGCCGCCATCATGAGGTAGCCAGACCTCTATAATTTTCTAAGGCTAATGCCATCTCTCTCTGGCACATGGCCAACAAAACTAACGCCCGCGGCTGCGGCGTCGTCGTCGTCGTCGACTTTGCTGGAAACCAGACCTTAGCCGTAAGGTCTTCAATAACAAAAACAAAAGGAAATTAAAGCAACTACAACAATCTAAGTCCAAATGGTTGTGGAAGTGGAAGATGGCGCGCCAAAAACCTAAACATATGCAGCAGTTCACACGATATATTCAACCACCCACACACACATATACAAACACAGGCACACGTATACTGATGCACTGACAGGTGCCAAGGCATTGAACATTGACTGGCAGCACAAGGAATAATAATAATTTGAACTGGATAAGGCATCTATTTGCCCACTTACAGCTAGCTCTCGGCCTTTAATCAATAAACGTTTACGCGAAGTAACTGTGTGTGTGCCTATCGCAAATCTATCGATAAATTAGCCACAATTTGCGCCTCGCTGTTATCGCCAAACATTTGACTGGCGTACCGTCATTGCACCTTGCTCCTTGCCCCTTAAACATAATGTTGTCGGGTCGATAAGCCAATTTAGCTGCATAGCTGTAACTACGATCAAAACTGACCAGTCCCCAGTCACTCTAACCCCTACCGTTCCCCTTAGTTCCAAAAGCCCCTAACGACAGCGACAGGCAACGGCAACTTCAAATTGCAACGCTGGTGGTGCTGCCAAACGAGAAAACAACTCGCATTCACTGTGGGATGAAATACTTGGAATCGTTAAGTTCAAAACTACTTATGGAAAATATATAAAAAGGTTTTCAATATTTTTTGGATTTTGTAGGAAACAAAAACTGACGTTAATATTTGTTAATCATAAAATATGTTTTAAAATGCAAATATATAAATCAAGGCATAGGCTGCATCTTGCGCTCACATTTGCCCCACTGTGCATGCTCGCTGTTAGATGGATGCATGACGCATGACGTAGACTGGCTAAAACCCGGGCTACACACACACTAGCACACTCACATGCATGAATAGGAGCACGCAGGGCATTTGACTGACATCCACTGCAAATGACTTAGAGAGCTCCAAGCGAACGAGTGTGTGTGTGTGGATATGGTAATGTGTGCGAGTGTGCTAGTATCTAACTCGCAAGCACTTCGGACAGGTTGAGACACACGCGTAAAAACTACACACAAATTGACGTGGCAGTCAGCCAGGCAGCCGACTCAAATGGAGGCTTAGCGGGGGTGCGCTGTGTTTGTGCTGGAGCTGAGTCGGAGTTGGAGCTGTAGGCCGCTAATCGCTTCAACTGCAGCCCAGGGCAGCCATAGGCAGTCTGAGTAAACTGACCAACTGCACACAGATCATAGACGGTAGATAGCAGGCAAGCTGTGTGTGTGTGTGTGTGTGTTGTAGGAGCTGGAGCAAGGAGCGGGGAGCGAGAAGTTGGAGCTGAGGCAAATGTACATGTCCATCCGGCAGTCCAGTCTGGCTGCGGCCACGTTCGGCCAATTCCAGGCAATTCTGCAGTCAAAGCGTTCGTATTTTGATTGATTTTAAATGATTATGGTTGACATTGATTTATGTGCGTCTCATGCATATATTGGGCCACAAGATGGCGATGGCGATGTAGCAAGGAAAACTGTTGTTGTTGTTGGTGATGGTGAAAGGTGGCCGAGGCCGGTTCAACTGATTCGCACGCACTCTGGACATCTTAAACCGTACGGACCAACAACAACAACAACAAAAGCTTTGATTCCGATTTGGCTTAGAGGAAGCCTTAGAAGGGGTTCCCATTCAGTTGGAGACTATTCAAAGCACGTTCCTGACCTAATATAAGTAAAAACGCCCACCAAATTACCACAAGCTGCGAACTTTTTCTTCTTTGCCATGATTATGGGTTTCAGATGGCCCAAACACACACACACACATGCATATGTAACAGTGTGTGTTTGTTGGTCATCTTGCTGCAGACGGTCGGTCAGCTTTTTTATATGTTGCTTTTTTCTTTTTTGTCCTTTTTTTTGCATTTTTTGGCAATCGTTTTGGGCCTGTGCCACAAACTATTTGGTATTGGTATTGGCAGCATTTCGGCCTCGTTTAGTTTGCCTTTTGGATTTGGTTTTAATGAATCGATTTGAACTGTGCGTTCATAAGTTCCGGGAAGCGACTAAATTGGATTACCATGTTCGGCTTTGCGTTAGGGCACAGGGATTTGGAAGTTTGAACATGCAATTCATAAAGAATAAGCCGGAATTTCATTGACGAAATATGCGGGTTAAATGAATGATAAGGCATATAAATAAATATGAAGCAAACACGAATTGTTAGATAAATACATAACTAGCTACAGATATACAATAGCAAAAATGTTGTTATTTAAAAAACCTTAAAAAGTTAAACAAAAATGCAATATTGATATTATTTAAAATGTTGTTATTTCTATGATTTATTCCTTTCCCTTCTCGTAACCATGACTCACTATAGTCACAGCTGTCCATGGTCCAAGCAAATATGAAAGCAAACCTTGGAGAATCGACTCTTGCGAATTGCGTCATTTCATGTCAGAGTCGTGTCACAATCAAATCAAAACGCAGCGCATTCAATCGTATCCGAAGTGCGCCTGAAAAACTGTAACAACTTCATTCGCAATGAGAAAACGGGCAGATAAATTTGACTTGAAGGTGCGTGGCTTACAAGAAAATGTCATATGCAGCGGTACTCTTAACCGGTCCTCCGCTAACTAACAATGAACGCAAAGAAGAAAAAACAAACACACACACACACAAAAAAAAAGAGGAGCAAAAAGCCGACAACAAACGCAACAGGTTACCAAACACAATCATCCCAAGACCCACAGACGGCGGGTGGAGAAGGTGCACCTAGTAGTGGTATAAATGTGTATATATATATCATAAATACGCATAGCTCGTGCGCAAAAACGTCAGACGAATAAGGCAAAAAAATGCCAAGCAACAATGCGCGGGGCCAGAGCCGAAAGCCGAAAGCCAAAAGCTGCATTAAATTCATTAGCCAGGCCAGCACGGACACTGAACTAGAGTATCCAAGACTCTAAAAAGGTTTCCCACTGTCCAAAAGCGAGTACTCGAGTCGAACTCACACTCACACTCGTAGTAACGAATGAGCGACACACGTTTGCACGACAATGATGTCAGGCGCACGAACATACATCAACTGAAGAGTGAGAGGTAGTTGCGGAAGGGGGATCGGTTGAGGGGGGGAAGAACAATGGGTAACTTGGGAGCAATTGCGCGGCGGTGGCGGCATGGAATTTGGATCAGCGATTGAGTTATAACCACCAGACCCAGGCTCACAGTCGTTGTCCAATCTTCAGACATGGACATGGGACATTGTTGTTGTTGCTGTCGTTGTTGTTTGTGTACGCTTACCAGATGAGATCAGATCACACAGTGCACCAATTCCAATTCCAATTACAATTGCAATTCCACCTGATGATGAAGATGTCGAGATCAATGATCGCGGCGAGTTCATAAATTTGTTTTATGAAGTGCGAGCGACATTTGTAACGAATGAATGCCCCGATGCTTGCGATTAAAGTCGTGTGCGCGACATATTCATTTTGTATTCGTATTTTGTATTCATTGTGTTCAGATCAATTGTGCGAGATGCTGTTGAATGACATTACTGAGAACACAGCGGATAAAGTTAAATGAATTGAAATTAAGTACAAAGAAACATTTGTTTCTTATACGGAAAGTGTCTCAAGCAAAACATTTAAACTTCATTTAAATTTTCGTATCTTTTTCTACTTTTACTGTCTCTTAGTATATCATATAAATTTTGTTCTAAGTCTAACAACCCTTAAACTCTTTCAACCATCTTTTTCTAAATTGCTGCAACATGCATCATACAATTGGCAACTTTGTCAGCAACAGATTTTCAATTGCTGCAAAACAATTCATTTAAAAATGAAATCGCAAAAAAGCGTTGCAAAATAAACTGAAAAGTCAACAAAAATGTTGCCATTAACTTTTGCGCCAGAAATCGAAACTGTTTGCAAACATTTTTGTGCACTTTGCTTTGTTCTCTTTTTTTTGGCGAGACGGCGTCGTTTTTCTCGTTTGAACTTTTGGTCCTGTGTACTGGTGCAAACTGCTGGCAACAAATGCTCGTCCCACGCTGCCGGCATCGTCGTATCGCCCTCCGAGTGAAAATAATCGAATTACTTTCAACAGAATAATTTCTAATTGAAAAATATTGTAACTCATGTATGGCCAAGGACCAATGCAGCCAGAATCAGGAACAATGCTGCAGACAAATCCAGAGCGCCGCCCCCACAAAAGTTGCTTAAGCAGACTTTCGGGGGGGTTTTTTTTTTGGACGACTCGATTCGGTGGCCAGACGCATTTGTATGCTAGTGACATTGTTGTCATCTCGCTAAATGTTTTGGGTGGACAGAAGATTCCTCTGCTTTCATTTTTTAGATACATATCTGAACTGATTTTGGGCTCTTTTCATTTTGAAATTATGTTCTATCTTCTCGAGTTGGCTGAGCAATCAGTGGATAAAAGCAATAATGATTAGAGTTGCTAATGGGGGGGTTGGCAAGAGTACTTCATGGGAAACGAAAATGTAATTCAATTTCCTTGAGCCACGTGTTCGTGTGACGAATTTTTAAGTGCATTGTTCACTTGTTTACATGAATCGCGCCCCCTTAAGAGGCTGTTTAATTTTTAAAAGCATTTCTAACTTGATTTTTCTCTGTTCCTTTCTTTCTAGGTAATATTAAAATGGCATCATAGAATGTAATGCGTATCATCAAGTTTAGAGTAAGTGAAGATTGATGAAGTTTTGAATAATATTTTTCTTCGTTTTTTTATAGTTCACATCAAATGCTTAAGATTACCTTGTGTAAACATTTAACTCGTTTATGTAGTCTTTAATATTTCAAATGGTTTTTAATATAATTAATTTTTCCTTGTTTAAAACGATGTTTCTTGTCCCAGTTGGTTCGTCGACCTTCTAGGGCTTTATCTTAAGTCCATCTTAGTTAAACCCACCATCAGATCGTATTGCTGTATTAAAGTTTAAGAATAAGCCATTCATTAGCTATTGTACAAATGGGGGTGTATACATTGTATATGTTTAACTCATCTCATTTGCTCTCAGGCGTAACCAATTAAACTTTTGTAAGACGAACAGAAAAATTTTTCAAAAGCAAAACCCAACCCAAAAAAAGACCAACAAATTATTCATGAATAATGTTTTTTTTTTTTAATTTCTACATCCCAAATTGCGTTTCAACACATTTCGGTTGGATAACACAGAAAATATAAAACAAAAGAATTACCTAAAAAATGAAAGAGAAAAAAAAAGTCACATTTAGCATTTTCATTTCCACTTCGATTTCCACTGCGTGCGCTTTCGACTTGAGTGCGTCGCGAGGCAACAATTAACATTTTCCATTTTCCGGTTGCCAGGTTTTTTTGTCGCTATGTTGCGCCCTTTTGTTGTAGCTTGTTTCTTTTTCTCTCTCTGTCTCTCTTTCACCATCTCTTGGCACCTTTGTCTGCTGCTGCCAGACACTCGTACGCAGGATATTTATGAATATTAATCAAAGAGCATGTCGCGGAAATGAAGCTAAAGTTTGCCCCATTTGCATATACATGATAAAATCGCCGCCCACACTTTACTGTTAGATCCAGCATCTGCGCTGTTGTGGCAGCCATTTTGTAGTTCTAGCTAGAGCAGCCCATTTTGAAAGCAATCAATCCGAGCGCCCATCCCATTAGGACACACGCCATTCAAAAAAATCTCTCTCTTGCTCGCTCGCTCGCTCAGTGAGTGACAGTTCGTCAGTTGCTTTGCCTAGCGTCAGGCATGATTTTTAGGAACTTTTCTCACCCTTCTCAGTCCGTCATCTGTCATTGTCCGGGGGTGTCTTTTTTTCGAAACACGCATCGGAAAGTGTCCAAAAACAAGCAAAGACAACTCAAAGCAACTCGGCGCTTGTAAATGTATCTATGTATCTGCATCTCTGAATTTGTATCTGCCCAAAATAAAAACAACAAAAAATGTTTGTTTCTGTTTCTTCACCCTCAAATCGCTCAAGAGAAAGACAAAAACCGGAACACGTTTCTAAAATTGAAATTCTTTTTTCCTAGGCAACAAAAACAACAACAACAACAACGAGAACTACAGGGAACTGGCAACGTGTAAGTGTAATCATGCCATGTACAGTTTTTTGTTGTTTTGTTTTTGTATCCGTTCGCTGTGTTCGCTTAGATTGGAACATGTGCGTTGGCAACACCACACAGGCACAGGACACAAGCTTGTCGACTGTCGCCTGTTCACTCGCTGCCTGATCCCTGCGATCCCCTTTGCCCTATCCCAACCGTCGAGTCGAGCCTTTTTGCGTGTCCTTTTTGGTGTTTGGGTTTTTTGGTCCTAGGGCGCAGAGAAAATGTCGAAATTGATATTCGTTACAAAGGAAAACATTTCAATTTTCACTCGATGTTCGACTTGTTCCACTTGATGGTTGACTAGAATGGGGGCGTGCTAGGATCATTTTATCCGGACATTTCTATTGAACTAGTGAATTGTGTGAACAAAAATTTAGTTCTTTAAATGTCGACAGGTGTTATTTGTAAAGTTTCCGATAATAAGAGCACTTATAAACCGGTTTAAATTGTACTTATTTTGAACAAACTAGAAGAAATAATATTAAAAAATAATGTAAACCTTTCCGAATAGGTATATTTTAGGCATTTAACTATCTTATAAAATAATTAATAAATATCATAGTAAAATCCTTCCAATAATGGGTATATTATCTTCTAACATATAAGAAATATAGCCACAAAAATTTGAAGATCTTTGTATAGAATCACTTTTGGAGATGCAGTCAAATATTTTCATTCGTAATAACATTGCTTAAGCAAATTGTTAAACTAACTTAAATTCGTAGTCATATATTTCCCCAGAGGCAGTTGATTCAACGGTCAAACAACTGTTCCCGATTGTCATGTAACAATTCAGATGGAATCCTGTTGAAAGCACATCGTTCATCTCCCATTCGAATGCAGTTCAATGTTTTTGGCACACAACAATTCTATTAGCGTTAATTAATATTCAGTCACATTCGCTGGCGGCAACAACAATAAGAACAACATTTGTGTATGAGCGAACCGCAAAACAGCAACCACGATGCGCAGGACTCGAATTCGAATCCAAACTTTCACATACACCCACCACTCACACAGTGGGGATCTCCTGGCTGTGATGCCTGTCTGGTGGCCCATTCTGGTACTCTGGCTGCATGCTGTTGTCGTTTGCCTGGTGATGATTACAATGATGGCCGTTGGTTGGTTTCCTTTGCTTATTTTCGGCTGCTGTTGAGGCGAGCTTTTGTTTTGTTTTGTGTGTTGTTGTTGTGTGCTGCCTGACTTTGGATCTGTAGATGTGAATGTGAATGTGGCTTTGGCTTTGGCTTCAGCTTTGCCTGACTGCCTGCGAGGCCTTTTGCGCTTTTTGGTTGATAATTTTTTTGTTGTTGCTCTTTTCAGTTTTTTTTTTTTTTTTTAGGTTTTGCGCTTGTGCTTTTGTTTCGTCATGTGTGTGTGTGTGTGCATTTCATTTCATTTGATTTCCTATGGCGGCAACAGCAACAGCAGCAACGGCGACGCAGTGCGCCCATGTTTGTTCTTTTGACAGGCAGTCAACCCGTCGTCATTTCATTTGTTCAGCAGCGCGCACTCAGCCATGTTCGCCCCGGCTACCCACCACCAACACCACCAACATCATCAGCCGCCACCGCCGCACCCGTTAGCAGAGCTAGCTCCCTTTTTGCCAGGCCGGAGACTGGGACTGCGATTGAGGAGAGTGCAGAGAGCAAAACGCCGTTTCCTTTCCCTTTTCAGTTTCATTTCCCGTGTGCCTGCCACAGCCAGCCAGAGCCTGTCAGTCCAACCAACAACAACAACAAAAACAAGAACAACAGTGTGAGAGTAGAAGGAGAGTAAAGAGGGGTTCGAGAGTGCGGTAGGGTAGGCAAGGGGAGAGTGCGGCGTCCGTTGGTCCGCTGTCCGGCCATTTTGATTTATGTGCGTTTCATTTCGTCGTTCAATACTCATATGCGGAATGTGGAATGTGTTTGCGGATATGGGAGTTTGAAATATCTTTCGCCTCGTCACCCCGCCCGCCCGTCCGCCCTGCCGCTCTGCCGCTGTACCGCCGCTGTCCCGCATCAACCCAAAAGTGCGAGTATGCCCATTAGCTGTGCATGGGAGGTTCTAATTTCGAGTCTAGTGGCTAGCTGCCCGACGCTTTGACTCCCTGACTGCCTGACTGCCAGGACATGCGCCACGTTACGATTTCTGATTTTCGTCTTTGTCAGCTTTGTGCTTGCTCAACGGACAGGGGGGAAAAGGGAGCAGGCGGTACTGAATAAACGGGCATTTGCAATGCTCTCGTTTTCGGGTGCGTAAGTTAAAATTTCAATTCAACGGATTTGCTCGGGAATTGTTTTTGATACGTTTCTCTCTCTCTCTCTCTTCCTCGCTCTCAGTCTCTTGACGTTTGGTCCATTGTCTTTTTCTGTGATTTTCAATGGGCGCGGGTGAAGGGGACGAGCGGAATACGCTGTTGATGACGCCCCTGCATCAATGTCACTTACTTTTAGCAACAGGGGCAGTGGGTAGAGTGGAGAGGGGCTGGCTGTTCAAAGGATGTGAGTGCAATCAAGAGAATTGCCTTGCCTAATGGATGTTAAATGTGCTCGAAACAGATGCCTAAATAAATTAAATTAAAACAGTTGCAACGGACTCACACAAAATAAAAGCAATCGACAATTGGCAACAATGTTGAAAAGACGAGATTTTTCCCATCGTTTTGTTTGCTAATGGATTTATCAGGAACTGAAAACTATTTTACTACAGTTAAAGACAGGAAAAACAAATGGCAAAAATCAATCAGATTTTGTTAAAAAAAAAAAAATGAAATAAACGTAAATAATGTAATATTTGTCTATCTTAAAGATCTTAACTTTCAAACCCTTCTAACCAAATGCTAATAAAGCTGCTTGATTAAATGGTTGGTTAGAAAGCAATGCTTGATAATTGCCAATGATTTTGTCTTTCTTTAAGTTCAACTTTTTCTATTGTTGTAACTGCTTCTTGGCGTCCAAAATAATTTGTGTTAATCTAAGAAAAAGTTCTTTGCAGCTGCTCTTAATCATAGGTCAGAATAAAATCATTAAAATTTCCTTTAATCAATTTTAGACGCCATACAACGCCAGTGGCAGCAACAACAACAAAATTAGCAGCAACAACAGCTAAAGCGACAACAACAACTGTTGCTCTGTTGTTGCGTTGCAAATGCATTAAATAAAGTTATCAAAATCTGAGTTGGGTTCTTAACATTTTTTTAAGGTTTCATTATTTTCATCGTACGCATAGTCAAATAAAAAAGAAGCGGAAATTTTAGATTTATGGCTTCACGCAATTAGCGCTTAAATGTATGCAAAGGGATATTGAAATCAGAAATTTTTGAAGGCAATTGGGTAAAATCTGCCCAGGACTTGAGCTAGAGCCAGAGCCAGAGCGACCAGGACTAGAGTATAATGAAGCTATTGGCTGACCGACCAAGCAACAAAAACAACAACAACGCCGACGACACTCTCGATGACTTCCACGTTTCCACGCTTTTCACTTTCAATTGTAGCTCAACTTTTTACTATTTCATGAGGCGCTGTCTCTCTCTCTCTCTCTCGCTCTCGTTTAACAATTGCTCCGCCAAAAGCAATAAATCTTTTTGTACTGTATAAAAAAGATGAAGAAGAAGAGAATTCGTGTTTGTTGCGTACGCTTTTGGCGACGCTAGCAGCGACGTGAACTGCGACTGCGACAGCGTCGGCATATTTGTATTTCATATGCATGGCGGTAATTTTTGTGATTATGTTGTTGTTGCTTGTTGTTTGTTGTTGCTCACAACTGAATTTCAAGTTCAGCCAGTTTCCCACCAACCAAACTCACTAAACCAAAAATAAATAAAGGAAAAAGTTAACGACAAAAATTTTAAAGGGTTTTCTGTTAAACAAACAAAGAACGGCCAACAGCAAAAGTTGCGACGCCTGCCCAACCACCCCGTCTCAATTGAATGTACTTACATATATATGTTTATATATATCTTTAGAATTATTATATATTCATGACAGCAATTATCGGCACCAAATCAAAAGGCGCCATGCGTTGTCGCTGCGACTTTTCTTTTAATTATTCATTTATGATTTCGAATTCCATTTTAATTTCCATTTCAATTTAGAATTTTTAGTTTTCATAGGCGATTGCATTTCCAAAAAAAAATATAACCTGGTCATCGTTTGTATTTATTAGCTTTTAATTTGCCGCTTTGTGCAGCAGCTAATTTATTCAGTTTTTATTAATTTCCCATTCGCTGTCAAGTACTTAAAATGCAATTTTTTCGTTATTGCTTCATTTGTGCTGCTGGCAACATGCAGCCAACAAGTTTGTCAGCTCGCGCGCAACATGCTGGCAACATGTTGGCACATGCACGCGACCAGAATGTTGCTTAACTACAGTGCAGGTCATGACAGAAACATTTAAGCAAGCAATAAGCAGCATCGTTGATACAGAAGTACTTAAGCAGTATTTAAGAAGTACTTAAGCAACAAACATGCAACATAATTATAATTTTGTTTAACTTGAAGAACTTGTATCACTTGTATCAAACTGAAAGTTATTTAAATTTCGTCTATTGTGTATATACTGCACTCAAATGAACTTCACTTCATTTCCAAACGCTTTCCAATTTGTTTCTATGCACATGCATAGCGCTGTGTTGCGTGAGTGCTGATGCCCAAAAACAATGCCGCCATTTATCATACTGTGTTGCCGGCTCGCTCATTCGTCAGTTCGCTCTCAAACGTTCGTGGGAACGGTGCAACATGCTTAACGCGAAACATGTTGCTACAAATGTTTCTGTGTTGCTGTGCTCTGTTGAATCTCAAAGATACATGTTTACGAGCGTTAACGGTTAGTTGTGAATGAATGAACGTGCCAAATAGACGTGTTGCCGCCGCCGCTCGGTTACTCGTTCTCGCGAATTTCATTCCAAAACTGACGTAAAAATATAACTTTCGCGAAATATAAAATCCTCATACAAATTTCTGTACACATTTTTCGTGTATTTTGAGATAGGTTTTTGGCTTCGGTTTCGCACTTTGAGTTTGAGAATAGCTGCAAAAATTTCGTGACAGTTTTTGTGCAAACATTTCTTTTTGGCGCAAAATGTGGCAAGTCAACGCGTGGAGCCGAATAAGTAACAAATGTGCGCGAAAATGACATGGAAAATACGTAGAAAATCGTATGTGGACTGACAAAAGCAGCCGCGACACAAAATACAAAATTCAGTTAAATTGATTTTTCACACACGCACACACACACAGAAATTTTTGCAATAACAATCGAACGACCAACTGCCTTATCAGCGACAACAGCAGCATCACTGAACTGAACTCTCGTTTCTGCGGGGGCTGAGATGTCATCGTCATTCGGAAAGAGACCCTAGGACATCGACATCAACTTCATTAGCATCATCAACATCAGCGGCAAATCTCTGGCCAGTTTTTTTTTGTTTGGCTCTGGCTCAACAACGCACAACGAACCCAAACCCAAAACCAAACCGGAGACCAAAACTTGAGCCCTGAACATACAGCTGATAAGGCAACGTATGCTGCTGATAAGCACACCGAGAGACCAAGTTCCAGTTCCAGACTCGAATTGATTTTGACCGTGAATAATATACAAAAATATTTGTTGTTTATGGGTAGAAAACGCAAGTCGACCCGTCAACATCGAAATTATTTGCGTTTGCGTCTTCTCGTCCTTTCGTTTATCGTTCTGATTGCCATCGTTGTGGTGCGAGTTTTGTTCATTTTGCTTTTGTATCGTTTGCAAAATTTCAAGAAATTCAAAAAGTTCATCAACAATACAATAACAACCCAAACAGCAACACCAACAACAACTAACATAAACAAAACAACAAATGCGAAATCAAAAAACTCAATAACAAAACATTCGCAACATATTATTTGGTGATTTTTATGTGTACATATATGTTGTTTGTGTGTATGTGCGTGTATATATAAATCGTGCTTAGTTACTATATATATATTTATTCACTATCAAAAATTGTGATTATCGATTTTGTATATAAGAAACATTGAATAACAAGTTTAATATAATAAAAAAAGAAAAACTAACACAACGGAATCATTTATATTAAGTGTAAATTTAAACAAAACGTCAACGTTTTTAAAAACAAAATTGTGATATTAAAAATATAATAAAAATAAATTAGACTTAACGTGAGTTTTAAGCAAAAAACAAAGCGCGTATATATAAAGTAATGTAAGGAACCATCAATAAGAATCATCAATATTTACGCACTAAAACTAAGCTGAGCAGAGTACACAAGAATATATATATATAAATCTATATAATATATATATATATACTCTTATATATATTTTGGGCACCGATTTTTACACAACCAAACTACAAGGAAGACAAAAGTTATATCGATAAAGACACGAAAACAATCACAGAACTAAGGTAAATATATTCGAGGAACTAATAAATATAACGTCATAAATGAAACTAAAATAAATGTTGCAAACAATTCTGATTTTCACTTACCAAGTTCGAAGGTAGATCGAGATCCTGAAATTAAAGAATTGATTTTTTATTAGATAGAATATTGTATGCAAAGTTAATAACTTTAAGTTAAAGTTTTTCGTATGCCCAATCGCTTCTCACCTTAATAAGAAACATTTTTTTGCAAATTGAGATTTACATTCTAAGTTACATCAATTGAATTTGCATAAGCGCGTGTCGATTATTTCAAAAAGTCAACCCTCTCTCCTCCTAAAACCCCCCTAGTTCTAAAAGATGGGCCTCGTAATTGATGTGGAAACGAGAAATGATAGAGCGAGCGACACGAAGCGAAGTGAACCGGCTGATGATATTCATGGCTAGTTGCCATTTAATTAGATCTTTAAAACAGTTCATAAATCTTAATATGAAGTTTCCAGCACTTTGCCAGACAAAACGACTACAAAAGCAACAACTGAAAGACAAACAGACGTATGGGGAGAATGACGGACATGTTTTACACAACAAATTAGTTGTAATCACAAAACGCAAATCGCATAACGCAAATCACAAATCGTAAATTTAGAATTGTGTATTGCGGGTTAAACACTTGGCCGGTTCAATAATCAAACAAGTTGTTCTAAAAAAAAAAAAAAAATTAATAAACTGAATGAGTAGACAATAGCACAGAAAGCGAGAGAGAGATAGAGAAAAGGGCAGACAGAGATGGTGAAAGAGGCAGCAGCACTTTACAAGCATATGAAATAATTAGCGCATGGAGATGAAACCATTCAAATGCTGATAAAGATAACACACAAAACGAGAGCGAGAGAGAGAGAGAGAGAGAGAGAACGAATAAATAAATATTCAGTGTACTCACAATTGCACTCGTACAATATTTGCTCCGTTGCTGTGAATGCCATAAATCATTTCTCGCTCATATTTGTATGCATATATTTTTAAGTTTCTTTCTGCTGTTGAATCTATTGAGTGCCATTGCACATGAGTGTGTGTGTTTGTGTGTGAATATAGTAATAATGATGTGCCACGACATGGCGTCAAGCGTTTATGCAACAATAACAATTACATTAATCGCTTACTACACCATTGCAGCGTAAACTTGAAAATTATACGAAATTATTTGTTTAACATTGCAAATTAATTTTTCAAATTGATTGTCTAGAGTTTTTTTTAATATAGACAGCATCTCGCTGATTATCTTTATAAGCTGACATTTTTGTGTGTAATTTAAAAAATCATTTTCCATATAATTAAGATATTGTATTGGCAAACGTACAAATATAATTTATTTATATTGTTGGACTAATTGAAATACATTTTAATAATTATATGTGTCATTAATATGTCTATATTAAAAGAGAATTTTAGCTTTTTATATTAATAAAAAATTATTAATTTTTTGTAGTATTTTTCATTTAGCATTTATGAATAGTTTTTGTTCGCAAATTTAACTGTCATGTTTTTAATTATTTTGCTTAAAGTAATCTACCTAATTAGAAAATATATTTTTAATATTCTTGCATTTTCCTAAAACTATTTGTTTACGTTTATTTCTCTCTGCTCATTGAAATATCTTCTGTGTAGTTTTTGTGAGTACCCCAAATTGATTTAGTTTTATGCATTCGTCTTTCTATCCAAATTTTCACACAGTTTGCACTGTCGTTGCAAAAAACATTTTGCCCATTGCCAGGGACACACAGTCAGTCTGATGTATAGTAAATAGTATAACAAGCCAGTCGGCAAATAATTTTAGAATACAGAAGCTCACACAAGGCCAAACAGTGGCAAACAGAAAACAACAAAGATACAAATAAATACAAAAAATAGCTGGCAACTGTTTGGTGAAACTAAACCAGGCTCACAACCTCCAGACGTGTGGTCAGAAGGAGATGGTGTGGGGAGACAGGGGCTTCCCCCCCAGGCCTCACAGTGGACGAGTGGACAGGCGACCCAGTCAGCCAGCCTCTTTTGTTGTTGCTGCTGTTGCTGTCATAGCAGTAGTGGCTGCTGCTGCTGTTGTTGTTGTCTATCGGTTTCATAAGTTCTATGAATAAATTTCCATAAATGTGTTTATTTTTTATATTTTTTTCAACATGCCGCACTCGCGCAGCTGGTGCCCAAGAGCTTCAAAATGCGCTGAGGTAAAGCACACGCATACACTCATGAGTTTATACTCATACTGATACTCAGTTACGAGCGTCCGACAACGGATGCAACAAAACGCGGCCCATGCAATATGCAGAAAACAATTTTCAATATAAGCATCAAGTGACTTAAATTGTTACCGTTACTGTTGTTGTTGTTGTTGTTGTTGCGCGTGTGTTGGAAGCGACAGTTTGACTGACATTTTTCTAGCATATCGTTTACATATATGTATGTAGTACTATTTTATGTTAGATTTTCCAGTCGCAGCTTGTCGTTGCTTGCCGTTGCTGTTATATACTAGTATAACCAGACGCACCTCGGCCCAAGCTAAGCTCCTGAACTGTAGCCAGACACAAGTGCAACCTGTCTGGCATGCGGGTGTCCTGGGCACCTCATGTGACTCCTGACTCCTGTCACTGGCAGTTTTGTGCCCGTATGTGTGTCTTATTAAAAATTAATTTGCCATACAGTTTAATATATAGACAGTGTGCCCAGCTGCACTCAGAACATGCACATCACACTAATTGCTTTATAATGAAGTTGTCATTGTCACCTGTCGCCGATAATCTCTAACAAAATATGCCGCACACAACCAAACACACATACACACAGGCACACTCACAATGATGTTGACAAAGTTAGCCTGGTTGTTGTTGTTGTCACTGCAATTGGCCAAGTTCACATCTCGCTTGAGCTCGCAATTAGATTATAAGTTTTATTGGCCGTTTTCTCTCTTTCACATGCAACATTTGCATAAGACAACCAAATGATCGCAACACCAGATAATGCCAAGAGCCAACAACCAACAAAAACACAAAATTCCATGAATCTTTTAATATGTGACCACATGCAAACGATTCCGATTTCTATTGCGATCAATCTGCCATTAATTTCAATTTCTTTGCGAAATGTCACAGCGTTTAATCAAAGCAGCTTGGGAAGATTTTTGCAAAACTCTGAGATTTGGTCAACTAGTTCCCATTGTTGAACTGTGTCAACTGAAATTGTATACAGCAAATTGTGAACTCATTAGTTTGCAGCTGATTAAACCAATGCTGGCACAATAGATTTTTCAAACTCAAATGCTAGGTTATAATCTTTTAAAGCTTTTGCAAGATCTACAAACTCAAGCAGATGTTTTAGTTTGCATTTCTTATAGATAATTGCTAGCTGAATGCCAAACATAAAACAAATTATCAACAGATTCGGACGTAAAAGTCAATTTTAACATGCTCTTAAAATATATTTGTGATTAACATGGTATTAAGATATATTTTTATAGCTTTTTCGTTAACTTTTTTAACTCAATTTAACTTGTACGAAATGAAATGAATGAATGAAATGTATTGTTAGTATTTCCTTATCTACTTCTTAACTCCTATAAGATTACAAGTTTTTAGGACACAGTTTGTTATCGAATCAGAGAGTTCAGCTGGTAAAATTAAGTCTGTTTGTTGTTTACTTCAGTTTTTGGGTCAGAAGAAACTGTTGCTGTTGTCGCATCTGTCGCTGGCTTGTTGCTTTTGTTGCATTTGTTGTTGCCGCAATGTGTTGCCATTACCATTAATGTGGTCGCTATTGTTGCCACAGCGGTCTCCTCTAAGATGCACATGGCCATTGAGAAAGCAAACAAGAATGGAAAATGGAAAGGACAAGGGAAAAGGGATGGTCCTGCAGTTGGGGTTGGGGGGGCAAGGATAGCTGGAAACAATGCAAAAAGGGTCAAACAAACAATAGCCAGGAAAGAAGCCACGTTAATGATGACACGCGCTCCGGCCATGTGCCCCAAACTAGACCAGGCTTAAACGGCGTAGTCTCTCAAGTAAGTAGCCAGTAAAGATGCCAACAACAACAACAACAGCAGCAGCAAAGTCAACAAATTAACATACAAGCACAAGGCGAACGAGCAACTTGCAACGTGCAACAACTGGCAACAAGCCGCCAACGCAAAAGCCAGTGACTTCGCTTTGTCGCTACAAATAAGGCAAGCGCACAATGCGAGCTGTAGCTGCACCTCATCAGCGGGGGTCTAGGGAGAGGGTTGAGGGACAGACGGGGGGATGGGTAGGGTGCAGCGACTTACCGGGGATTAAGTCAATTGCACTCGAATGTCAACCGAATGCCGACGGCAACAAGTTGCCAACTAGCCAACAGCAAATAACTTAATTAGCCCCGAGTGCTATTGTTGCAGTTGTTGTTGTTGTTGTTGCTGTTGTTGTTGTTGCTGCTGTTCTTTGCTGTTGTTATTAATGGGTCATTAGACAGTGTAGCAATGGAGAACGAGAGAGATGAAAGCATTAGGCGTAGGAGTTGCTGTTGCGATGGGTGCAAAAAGTTCGTAGTTTAGTTCATATTTTAAGTATTTTGTCATCAGATTTTTACTCAATTTCAAAGCTCTTTTATTAGAATATCTCTGATTATTTTTATTTACTTATATATTTTCAATACTCTTAGATAGTTATATGGAGGGGCAACACTTTTGAGACACATATAATTGCTTCGATGCGATTTTTCATCATTTAACCATTTCACCCACTTTCTTAATCAATCAGTTCCACTTTCGAACGCCATTTTTTATGTTTTTAAGATACATCTCAGCGCCACGCTCCACGCTTATCTGTACACTGCACACTGTTGCTGTTTCAAGGTTTTTGTGCTTTTTTAATTTGGCATCGTGTGTTTTTTTTTTAGTGTCGCATAATTGTCGTTTTCCTTTGAACTGCAGCGCCTGCAATTTGCTTATCGCCAGCGATCGCGATTGCCAATGGGGAGCTCAACTTGCTGGCGACTTCGTTTCGTACACAAATACTTGTACATCTGTGTATACTGGATGTTTGTGTACTTATTGTTGTTCGTTATAGCTGTTGTTGTTGCAACAGGCAATGTCTTCTTCTTTGCCATTGCCGTCGGAGTGCCATGAGCCTCAACTCGAGTACATTTCAATTAATTAACATTCAGCTGCACATGCGCAAAGCCAAGTCAACAACGACGTTGGCGTCTTCGGCCTGAGACTGTGACTGTGACTGAGACTGAGACTCAAAAGCGGATACCGAAAATTGCTGATTGCGCCAGATAAATTCATTTACAGCGGTTAAATGCCACCGGCGGCGCACATTGCCAACACTTTCGGGCGGTCCGGTTCGTTTTGCTTGTTGAATAAGGCAGATTCTATTGCGCATTTGAAATTAACCCAAAACTCGATCTTATTTGATCGTAGTCACTGTTGTTGAAGTCTAGCTTGGTGATTGACAACAGCGACCCGTTGATTTAAATCGCTCTGTCGCACACGTTCAAACTCCTCCTTGGCTTCTAGCTGGCCTCCATGTTGTATGCATGTTGTATGTTCGTGTCGGACTCTGCAAATTGACATGTTGTTCGTATTGAAAGCCAGATAGATGACTATCGCCACGTCACGTTACAAATTACAAATGCCTGGCGACATTAGAAAAATTATTGTAATTAGGCCTGGTAAAGTACGAGCCAACGAGTCATGTAAGCCAAACACACACACACATGAGCTTACAACTTCCCGAAAAGTGGGGCAGGAGAAGAAGTTGTGAGTTTGGGTCGCAGTTGGTCGTGGCTGGCGCTTAATCCGCAGCACAAACAGCCAGCGGCGGCGCCAATATCCTGCACTCACACACACTTACACATATGGGGACATATGCCAGCGGCAGATTATGAAAGGCAACCCCATTTTAAAAGTGTGTGCGTGTGTGTGTGTAAAGTGTAAAATGTCTTAATGATAAACAAACAGAAAGTTTGCGGCATTCCCGTTGCCTGGTTAGGATTGGAGCTGGAGTTGTTGAAGCAGCAGCTGAGAAGGAGTTGGAGCTATGTTGGGTGGAGTAACATTGATGGAGGGCGTTAGCAAAAGTTTGCCACACACACACACATCGTATCGTTAAAATCTTATAGAAATATATGCGGTGGCATCTGAACACAAATACAAAACTGTTTGAATGCCGTACGGTGCTTCGATTTAGTGTACACGTGGCGTATGAGTAATATTTACTCGATGTCTTCGACAGTGGAACCAAACATTAAACAAAAGACTTATTTATAATTTTAATATTTATATTATTCCCAGAGCAAATTAAATAAAACTGTGATTTTTGTTATATTACAAAAATATATTTATTTGTATTTAACTAACATTTTATTTATGTTGTACCACTGTACACTGTCATCGTTTGGTTGCTATTTGGAAATTTATTCACAATTCTTTATAGACGAGTGTTTTTTACTTCTCCCTCTCTCTCTAGCACTCCCTCTCCCTCTTGATTTTTCTCTCAGTGTCTCACTTTCTGATAGTTACATTGAAATTGCATGTTGGCACGCAAAGGTTGTTATTATTGTTAGTGTTGTTGTTGGTGGTGCTGTTGTTGCCACTGTTGTTGGTGTAATGTCTTCTTATTATGCTGCGACACTGTTTGCGGTTTTCCATGTATCCAAACCTGGCCAACAGTTGGGAATGGCAAGTTTGCTCGTTGGTTATTGGTAAATAAAACGTCTAAGCGCGCAAATTTTGTATAAAAATAAAATATGGTTTTTACTATCAGTGGAGGGGATCGTGTATGCGGCTAACGCTAATAACATGCAATTTCCACCAGCAACAACACACGCATGCACATATGCCCCACACACAGGAAGCAGGTGAAAAGTATTCCATTTGCATGAACACCAAACACTAAACAAACCCCGGCAACCAACTGGCGACGTCGCTGCCAACCCGCAGAGGCGCACCAAAGGCGAAGGTGTTGAAAATTAGTAACTGTCTGTGTTGAGCTCAATCCTCAGCTCCTTCTGCTTCTGCCTTAGGCTTGGCGGTAGATACTGAAATGATGGTGGTTGGTGGCTAGGAGAACCGCGCATTTACCATCTATAACAGCTGTTATCGATTGTTCATATGTAACTTTATGCAGAGACCTTAGAAAGTCAAGGGAATACAGAAAACTGAATACTGCATTATTATCTTGAAGTAGTTCGAAATCGTAGACGAGCCGAGTAAATTAAACAGTAGATTACATATTCTATATGGTTGGAAACGTTAAAAACAGACCGATTGTTCATTTAAATGCCATTTGATATAGAAGTCCCATCTTAATTCTAACGTTCCAAAATAAAACTTTGCCTTATTCAAAATAAATTCTGAATTTGAAGAATCTACTTGCATCTATCGCTCACATTTGTCTTATACGAGATGTTATGCATTGATTTCTCATTTTATTTTCAAAAACATGCCGCAAACAATTCACTTTATCATCATCAGCAGACGCAGATCAGCTAAGAACTTGACGCTTAAATAATTTCATTTTATTTGCGTGCCATGGAGAATATTTTTCGTTTTTGTTGCTCTTAAAAGCATGGGGCACCGGGCAACTTTGTGTGACGACAACTTTACAATGTGAGCAAAACGAAACAGTAACACCAACACCAACACCAACAACAGCAACAGCAAGTGTGGCAGCAACAAGAACAAGAACTATTATAAAGAGACGCAAACGGAGGCAAACATGAATAAAATTTGCTTAAAAGTGGACACAACGAGCAAATAAAACAGAGAGCAGCAAAAGAGAGAGAGAGAACATGATAGTGTGAGAGAGATGGGTATATTTATTTGAATTGGAGACATCGCTTGGACGTTCGGATGTTCTGTAAATGTGTGAATGCGAATATGTGTGGATGCTTAATAAAATAATGCGACAGAAAGAACGACAATCACAATGATAGCGATGATGGCAATAATGATGAGTAAGTGTTTGTGTGTGTGTATGTGTGTGTGTGGCGTGAAGTGAATTAATGGCATAATTGAAAAATTTGTTCTCACCACAAGAGTTTCTTTGTGTCGACGTTGTGGACAAATTGAGTGACGACTTTTCGTAGAGTTGCCACCGAACTAAAAGCAACTCTATTAAAATCATCTGCATAAATATGCATGTGAGAAAGGTTTCCAACAGTGACACCTTTTTGGTTTTTTGTTAGCCATTTTGGGGCACGAAATTAGCATTTTTGCAGCCCATTTTTTCAAAAGTCATTTAGTCCAAATGTGGAGAAACGAATCTTTGCAGAAACAGGTTTTTGTTTTTAGCAACTTTCTGCCCAGTTGAACATCATCATCTTCATTTTCCTTCGTTTTCGTCTGCGTTCTGTTCCACTGGAGCACTAATCAATTTCATATCAATTTGTAAATTTGCAATAATTACGATAATTAGCTGCGAGTATCTGACGATTCGAATGCTCCAATGCTCCAAAGGCAGACATGGAGGCTGTGCTGGACCTGGACCAGCGAACCTGTTTCGTATTCATCTCCAAATGCATTCAAAGAATGCGTCAAGGTGATAATGAGATTTTCAATTCAATAAAACATCAGCAAACAGCATCCTTAACGCATTCACATTTGTATTCACATTCACACTGACCGTTGCCAACTTTGGGCTCGCACGTCGTTGGGCGAAATCTCTGCATGAATATTTCATTCAATTTACACTTTGGTTGGCAAAGTTTTTTGCTCGTTTTGTACGAGCTGGCCAAAAGGATCTTGCTGCTGCTAATTAAGTAATATTTTTTTTCTTTCTTCTTTTTTGCTTGCTGCCTTTCCGTCCTGTTTATGTGAGCTGGCAAACTATAGTTGATTTTGCCAGTTCCATCTTCTGATTTTTTATTGCCTTAATGGCTGCTTAATCAACACTCTGTGCAGCTGTTTATGTTCTGAAGCTTGGCTAGCGGTTATGCAGTTGACTTTTTCTTAATTGCTTCTTACAGCCGATTAAGTGCCACAGGCAAACCACGCAGTTGAGCATCGAGAATTGGGCGCAATCGAGCTTGAAATTGTGAAAAACTTCGACTTAAGTTTTGGCCAGCTGCAAATGACAGCATAACGGAGATTAAGTTGCTTATTTTTACTTAAATTAACCATAGTTTGGTTAAGTTCTGAAGCTGTAACTCATTAAATATTGTAAACACAAAAGCAAATAGATTCGATGGGAAAAATCAACCTTAAGACAACTCTGCATAAAATATAATTTTCTCAAGATTGATTCAAAACTTGTTGAGGGATCTCCTTTCTTTAAGACATATTTATTGATTTGGTTGATTTTTATTACTATATTCCATATATTTATTAACCTTTTCTTCCAATTGTTTGTCTCATTTCAGGTAAATATCTTCGAACCTTGCCTTGGTTAATAAACACTTTTAAAGTAAGCAAATTAAAATAAAAAAAATTATTCCCATTAAAAAGAAGTATCAAATTGTAGCTGTAATTAAATGAATGTGCATTTTAGCACCCTCCCGCTTCAATTTTAACCCCCTCTCAAAGTGAAAATGGGATGAAAAACTTCAATAGCTCACAGTAGATATCCATAGGCAACTGGCAAACGCACTTGCGAAGCAAAATAAAATCCACCCCTCAATATAACACGCACACACACACACACGCAAACACACTTTACACCATACACATATGTATGAATAGGTATATCGGGGAAAACTTACCCTGTGGAGGGGGTTGTTTTTCGGTTATACGCCATGCGCTTGTGAAAATGAAAATGAAAATCCACCCGAGCCGTGCGGCAAAATGCGATTACGATGCTTTAATGCCATTTTTAGTTTTTCATCCATATGGTCTGGACTACGGACCGACTGCCCAGCTGGACTGGTCTTATCGGTCAGGCCATTCTAGGGTTGCCAACAGCTTCTTGGCCTGCTTGCTGCTTGTTGCGTTGGTTATGGTACAGTGCGGATTGCTCGTTATGAATTTATCACAGCTCACACACACACACGCACATACACACATGGACGCAATTCAGAATCAACGTTGAATCCTCCCGTGGGCATACAACTTAAATCTGTGTATCAATGGCAACCATGGCCATTGAGCGAGCATATTGTATCTACAAGTAGTTGCTGGCGTTCTGGGCCAAAACATAAAAACCCGAAAGCCAAAATTGCATTTGAAAACGTTTTTATCGATTTAACAGTTGCGTTTCATTAGGGTGGGGGCTAAACACACTTAAAGCAGTTGATTGGGTTGGGCTTTGGCTAGATTTTATTTGTGTGGGTTTTATTGGGCGAATAAATATTAAGAGCCTTGATTGATTCGACAAATCTAGGCAAGAAATACCTATCAACAACTTTACTGAGTATTTTATAAGCTAAATAATTTTCGAAGGTAAACAAATAAAGTTTGTTCATTGTCTATAATAAAAGAAGTATTATACCAATATTTATTGCTGTTGTTGTTAAGGAAAATAAATTATATTAAGATATTTTTACTGTTGGGACCTGTTTAACGTTACCTTAAAGTATTTGATACAAATTATGAATAATTCAATATAATTTCAGTTTTAAATTTGCCCTCATTTTCGAAATTGTTTTTTCATTATGTGATTGCATTTAATGAAATATTTTTAAAAACAGTTTGTATGCATTTTGGTCATTTATTATAATTAAACTAAATTGGCCCACTGGTCGGAAAAGGGCGCTTAAGGGGGGTTGAGTGAGTAAAATTTTTTTAATTAGAGCAGCCAATGCCAAAGCCAACCGTTGCCAAGCCGTGTCGCCTGTGGCAACTGCGGTGTTGCAACACGTGCACAAAAGCTACAAAGCTAAAATTGAAGCTGAACAGTAAGCGGGGCGTGGCATAACCAAGGGGCAAAAAGTGGCGCCACGAATCTACAAAAAATAAGGCCTGTTTGTTGTTGGTTAAATCCCCATTGGGACCTTCACGTTTTTTTGGCTGCTTTTTGCTGCTCTGTGTGAATTAACAGCGAAAACTACTTTGGCAAGGTGTCAGCTGCGCATTAGGCACACTAAACCAACCCCACCCCAGCCCACCTCTTACCTTCCACACCCGTCTCCAACTCCTTTCTCCCAAATCCCGAGGTGGCCTGCTAATGGGCGTATGTTTGTGCCGCAAGGCGGTGACGCTGGCAGCTCGTCATGTTGCCAACTAATTTCATGAAAGTTGACATAGAAGCACATATGAAATCAGGCAGACGAGGCCGAGTGGGTGGCTGAGTGAAGGAGCGAAGGAGTGAGGAGTGTGAGGGGCTGAGGGACTTTGTTAGGGTACTGTGGCAACAATGCCCAATGGAATTGTTTCATTTGTTGTTGCTGCTGTTTTTTGTGTTGCTTTTGCTGTTTTGTGGCGTTGACTAAATTAACATTGACGTGAGCGTTGTTGTTGTTATTTGTTGTTGCCTGCCACATGTGCCATTTGGAGCCATTCGGTGCCTTGCTTCGTTTGTTGTTGTTGCTTTTATTTTGTGTGTGTTGGTAAACCAAATGAAATATTCACACATTTTCCATTTTATATTTTTTGACTTGTAGTTGTCGCTCCATGTTTTATATAGTCTCCTCACCTCTCGTTCTCTCTCTCTCTCTCTCTGTCTGCCTCTTTGCTGCTTGCTTCCTGCCGTGTTAAAGTTTTACGGCCGTATATGAATTTTACATTTTGTGTGTGGTTGTTTGAGCTTTTTTGCGGGCACTGTATAATTATCATATCATAGAGTATGAGTTGAAAAGAGAATCAGTCTCTGGAGTGCAATGAGCGTGTCCTCTAAAAGGGATTTGGGACCAGGCTCTTCTTTTGACACATTAGCATAAATAGGAGCGGATGGGTTTTTAATGTTGACGGGCTTGCTTGCCTTTTGCTTGCTGCTTAGACGAATGCAACTTACAAAATTGCTTTAATTTATATTTACCCATTTACCTTAAGACAAGTATTGGATTGAAGAATAAATTCGTGCGCTACGCAAACAAAAATTTAACAAACTTCAATAAAAATTGCATTATTGTGTGAGCTCTCTCTCTATAAATAAACGATTTAAAATGTGAGAATATTTGAATGAATCATTATAGTTTGAGTTTCGTTCAACTCAGAATTAGAATTCAATTCAAGTTATATTTTGAAAAGTAAATGTATAACTTAGAATGATCTATGGGAAATTAAACTGAAACTTATTGATGAACTCATACGACATGCTCAAGTATATCAGAATCAGTAATTGTTCTTAATTTATAACTAGGAGTTGTTCGCAGTTCTGAAAATGTCAAGCAACCCATTTTTTAGTTACTTTTTGTTTAGTCAAAAACTAAATCAATTATAAACATTTTAGCCGGAGTGTCGAACAGCTCAATTTTGAGTTAGGCATTTACGTCTCGATTTCGTGCTGATGCTGCAATATTTTTCACACAATTCACTTAGGCGTATGCTAAAGATACAGATACATTTACTGAAGCACTTTGCACACTTTGCCGCATACAGATGCACATTTTTTCTTTTTCTCTCTTTACACTGTGTGCAAATTTTCCCTGTTGCAGCTGATTTCTCAGTCAAGTTCAGTTTGCAATTTGTTTTTGGCGCGCATTTGATTTGCATTGTTGTTGTTGTTGTTAGTGTTGGTTAGTGTTGCTGTTGTTGCTTCTGCTCTGGTGCTGCTCCCGAGGCATTTCACGCTGCGCTGCATTTTCTTTTTGTCGTTGGCAGGCGGCGGCGCCGACGCCGACGCGGGCGCGCCCGAGACGGAGCCAACGAGCCATTGCCAGACGGAAAGACAAACTGACAGGCAGGAAAGACGAACGTTTTGTGTTGGGTGGAAGCGGGGACGAGGGAGGACAGACAAAAGCCAAGTCAACTCAAGTCGTGTCAAGGCAGAAGCAGAAGCAGCAGCAGCAGCGGTAGTCAGGGGGTAATGGGGTTGTGGGAGAGACTGCGACTGGGGCGGTCGCGTTTTCCATTTCGTTGAAGTGGAAAATATTTTGTAAATAATTTTGTGTGTGTGTTTTTTTCTTCCTCTGGTCTTTTCTTGTTGTTTTCTTTGATTTTTGTACGTTTTGTGTGGCTGCCTCCGCAGTTGTTATTTTTGTAAAGCTGTGAGTTTATTTTTTTGTATTTTTTGTACCAGCCTGCCCTGCCCTGCCCGAAGCCCCCCCTCCAGCTATAGTCAACCGCTTGTTGTGTTTTGTATTTTTACAAATATTTTGTGTAATCTTTAAAGCAGACAATGATGACAGCGACGACGATGGCGGCATTTTGTGTCACATCCTGAAAAGTATTCTATCTCATTTTGCTCTACGCTTCGGTTCGTATCATTTGTTATTGTTGTTGCCAAAGTATTTAAGCACGTGCGCACAGTGGGGCCAAAGAAGAGTGTGTGTGTGTTTGTGCCACATCCCTTTCACCAACCGAGTATCTAAGTATCTGCGTATCTGTGTATTTGCTGTGTATCTGTATCTTACGCTGAAATGGACTCATATTTCGCGACAGGGCTGTTAGTCAGCAATTCAGTTTGGGCCCGTTTTGGGTAAGCTCGAAGTCAGTGAGCCTGTCATGACATTCACTGGGCGACGACTCTTCGTTGCGTTTTGTTTTTAGTATTTTTGCCATTTGGCTTTGCCATCGCTTCATATTCGCTCCCGCTCTCCTCATTTCCACTCCGCATGAAGTGACACTGGCAAGAAAAAAGAAAACGAAACACAAGAAAAAAAAAAAACAACAACAAGAATATAGAACAAAAGTTTTGCTCATGGCCTGTCGCTGTCAGAGAAGTGTCAGGCGGCAAGTTGAATAGGACAGGGATAGAGACAGGGCCACAGTCAGTCGACATGCGCTGGTAAATGGAAATGGTGGCGGTGTGGTGGAGTGTAAGGCAGAAGGAAATCTCAACGATTTGAATAAGTAAATAAGCATCACAGTCTATATGTGTGTATATGTGGAGCAGGCAGGCACATGGCTGCAGATGACGATGACATTGTTAATAGGGCTAAAGATGAACAGCAGAAAAACAAAGCTGAACGCTCTGAATAATAATAAAAATATAATACCATGCTATAAATGGTAAGAGTTCATTCATTTCATACGGTTTTGGTTTCAAATTGTTCGATTTTTTATTTGAGAATACAAATTTTTGTTCGATCCGAAAGTGCAGCAACTTAACCCTTTGAACTTATGCCCTATGGCTTCTCTGAACTTTGTGATTCCCACACACTCACGTACATGAACACACACACACACACACACATACACTTCAACATAACGCAATTACTTAATTAGAACACATCACAAAGAGCTCAAAGTAGATATAGAGATTGTTCGATAATGAATTAATTGTTTGCTGTGTTTAATTAAATTCAACAATATGAAAATTACGTGTGGCTTTTATGACTGCTCCTTTGGACTCGAAACAAAGAAACAATCGTTTTACTTGCTCCGATAATCGCAGTCACTAACTGACAATTACTCCAAATACGCGCTCCGATAATAAACACTCAAATAACGTTTATACTGAGTTTAAGGCCTTAAGGGCAAACTGTCGCTGTCGACGCGTCGACAAGGTTAATTGCTCTATTTTGGCCAGCGTCTGTAAAATTTTACAGTCTCTATAGTATATCTCAGGTATTTTAGGCACACACCTGCGGTATAGAGAGTTCGAATTTGAGACCTTGACTGTCTGTCTTACGCAATTTAGATATTTAGGCAGAACTATGAACAATTGCATTGGGTTTGTTTCGGTTTCCGTTTGGTTCTTATGCAATTCCAACTTTCACCTTGCCTCCCGCTGTTTCTTTGCGCTCTCCATGGGAGGTCAAGCAGGTTTCAAACCGTTTTTCATTTTAGCAAACATTATGAAAAATAAATTTTGCTAACAAAATATCAAAAATCACAACACTTAAGTATTTTCCCAAAGATATTTTAATAAGTTGTATTTCATTAACATATTTTTATATTCTAAAATAAACTTCGCGAACAAAATACAAATGTGAAAGTGTAAATTTCAAAAAACTATTTGGCAATAATTACCTTCTGACCTTCTTGCCTAAAGGTAAATAAGTTGGCCAACTTGGTTATGCCAGCACAATATCCAAGCTGCTCGTTAATTTGTTTCGTCTGCCATAAAATGTGTGATTTGTGGTTCGTATAAGGCAGAACGAAAGAAAAAACATTTTTTGTTCACTTTCATTTGCGCAATTAAATGAAATTTAATTAACACTTAAACGTTGAACAAGCGAAACTGAAACTTGAAACCCGAAACTTGCAAATTGTTGACAACATTTTAAAGTGAAGTTTCTTTGTCGCTCTGGTCAATGGTCAATGGTGGTTTTCAGTGGTTTTCAGTGGTGCTCGCTGTGTTCGCACTTGAAACTGCACACGAAATTATAATTTCCACACGCAATCGCAACTGACGTTGAAGCTACTTTGGAATGGTATCTGTTTTTAATGTTGTCGTGTGTTTTTGTTGTTTGCTTGCCTCGAACGGACTTAACAATTCAATTGTGGAACAATATAACATGTTGCGGACAAAAAACAAAAATAAAGAAAAAAAAAAACGAGGCTACTTAAACTTGCTTGCTTAGTATAAGACAAAGAAGAAAACTTTAGAGAAACAGACGACAAGCGTTCGCATTTGCACTTAACAAGAGCAGCACGGCAAACGGCAAACAGTGACAAACGTCGATAAAGCTGCAACAGATCTTACTTGTATATACACTCTGTCTACTTCCCCCACCTTTCAGCCCGCTCTCATTGCGTGCGTGCGTAAGTTCGTGTTATGTCTGACTAAGACGATGGATCTCTTGGCTGTGGCTGCTCAGTTTGTTGTTGTGGTTAGTTTTGGCCATGCGCATGCGTGCATTGCGTTTACGCATTGCTCGCCTTGTAATGAAGGCATTCCTCATTACAACACCGTTGTGTGAAGTAAATGAATGAGGAGGGGGGAGTGGGGTTGCAACGGGATAACACAGCGCTTGGCCATGTTGTTGCCAATCAATTTCCAATAGGCAACAGCACAGCAACATTTTTCCTTCTGCCAATCAACGGCAAACAGATGAAGTCCAGTGTGGACACTACAGACAGGCACCAAAGGGGCCACAACAACAACAACAACCACATCGACATCGACATCCACTTGACTTGGTTGGTTGGTTGGTTAAGTTGGTTGGTTCCCTGGCGCGTTATCACAACGGGCAACAGAAAAGATTGATCGATCGTTGGGATTGCTGCATTTGAGTGTCCATGTTGAATGCAATGGATTCGCATGATTCGATATGATCGAACTGGAAATTTATGTATGTTCATTGTGGTGTACATTGTCAACTCTTTAGGCATAATTACAACAGCAATGGCAACAATCGTTCGTTTGTTCTGTTCAACAGATCCCCTGATCGACTGATCGACTGATCGATGGGCTGCCCCACTCTTCAACCTGACCAACGATCATTAGCAATGTTCAGCTCAGTTCAATTTTAATTGCACGCACTCACATATTATTGGTTTGTTCAGTGTGTTCAGGAGTCATGTCAATTCTCCAGGGAATCTCGAAAGAACTCTCTGACTCTGGTCTACCGGCGCAAATGTGTCAATTAGATTTATTATCAGTTCTTGGTTCTTGATTCTTATATATTCCCAACTGGGCTTCAGTTGTTTTTCGACTCTGTTGCGCAGGTGCTGCACACTGGGCCTCATGTCCATTAAAGAATCCTAAATACCGCCAATTAAATATAAGAAATGCGTTGAGCCTCCGTTTACATTTAGACAAGTTTCCCCCGCCTATCTTTGCTTCGGTTTGCTTCAGCAACTTCACAATTTCCAATTCGAATGCAAAACTTTTATTTATGAACCGGCAATCGTCAAGCAACTGACATTTTTATTATCAGGGGCAAACGCGCGCCCAAAAATTTCAAAACCAGCTGTTGTTCGGCCACAACCAGCTCTTAGCCCTTAAGCAACATTCAGACATTTTACTCCACCTCCTCCTCTTCCACTTCCTCTTCCTACTCTTCTTCAATTGATAGCCGGACTAGCCAAGCGTTGCGGACGACTGCGTTGACAAGCTCAATTTCCAATCGCAATAAAACGCAGCACTCGAAAAAGATAAATGTGAGAAAAATGCAGGCCTCAACTGGGTCCAGTTCTCTTTCTTGTTCCCCTCTTTCGTCTTCCGCTCTTGTTCAACGTTTTGCCTCTTACGCTCATTCGTCTTTATGCAACACCGTCGCTAAATCGCGTGGGCTTATCCTCAGCACCCAGGCAACCCGCAACCGGCAACCAACCAGCCAACAGACCTGAAGAGCAGCAAGAGGTGAACCTGCCGACGCGTCTGCATTTTGGTTTGGGTCTGCTTCAAGTGCTGAAATTTATAGTGGTAATAAAATTTTATTTGCTCCTTTAGTTGATGGCACAATAAACTCTTTTGGCATTGCTGGCCTGAGCACGTGCTTCAAACCTGCCAGTTTCTGCTTTTTTATGTCCATTTATTTAACTACTTATTTGTTTTTACTCCTGCAAACATTTTCACTTAATAACTCAAGGTCATTTGCCTAGCGTTTATTGCTAGCTTTGTTAAGAATTATGGTTAGCCTTAAAGAAGCTATAAATTTCGAGAAAGTAACGATTTGTTTATGTAGTTTTCTTGGATTATTTAATAAAATATGTTGATTCTCAAGGCCAAGGAAATATTCCTCGCTAGATCAATAATATTGCTAATAAAATACAAGCCTAGTTTGGGTGTAACACATTCAAAATGCGCAACAAACTCTGAATAAATAAGATACGCGCGTTGCTTATTTTCCGAAAATAATTACTTTGAAGCACTCTTCGTTCAAAATTTTTAACCGTTGCGGATCTTTCGGAAAAACTCTTTAGTTAGTGAAGAAAATTAGTTATTATTTAAATATTTTTTTACCAAACCGTGAATTAAGCAATCAGCGCAGCCGAGTAGAACGCTTAAATTGAGATAGACTTTTAGACTTTTTTTTTACTCCCCTCCCTCACTATGTTCGTTTGGCAGCTCCACCTTCCCCTTTGTTAGCTCACACTAACTACCTTTTGTGAATTTACCGTTGACTTGATTCCTCTATCTGAAGATGCCGACAAAAGCAACAGCAACAACAACAATAATATAATCATGGCAAACAGCACAAAGGGAAATATGTTGACGGGCGACGCCTTCGCATGGCCGCTATGCAAAACTATGAAGAAGAAGCAACAACGCCGACGCAATCGTAAATCAAAATGGCTGCAGCTGATGGCTGAAGAATGAAATCATTCATTTTCATTCCATTCCATCAGCATGACAGAGCAGACAATGCGCATGCGTGTGAGTGAGTCGGTTACGGTTTCGGCATCGTGTTGTTATTGTCTGTTTACGTGTGTGCGTATGCTTTAATGTTTCTGTGTATGTGTGTGCTGATTAACTGCATTGCTGAGCTCTCGATGTTGTTGTTGTTTGTCGCCTTTGATGGATTGGCTGCCATATGGGCTGTGCAGCGTTGTTGTTGTAGCTCGCTCGATTCGGGTCCAGGGGAGGAGGGAGCTCGCCGTTGCCGTTGACGACTTAAACAGGTAACGGGACTGCCCATATGCCATGCGCAATTCCCGTTTTGTTGTTTGTGTATGTGCGAAAAGTGGGCTGGGCTTGAATAAATGGTTGTTGTCTTGGCTAATTGCATTAGCGTTTGCACCGTGGTTGGAGGTCGATGATAGCTTTGGCAAATAATATCTACATTTTAAAACAAACATTGCACAAGGTCTAGGAATGAATGCTAGAGCATGGAGATAATCTCAATATAATAATTGTCTAATACTGGAGAAGTTACCACAGAACAAGTCTAAGAACAATTTTTGGTACCTAAAATATGTGCCTTCAATATACAGAAAAAATTATACGCCTTTGTACGCTTTTATTGTTTTTCAACCCTGTTTAATTTAAGTAATTTATTCCCGCCAGCCCCATCAGAAAATGTTTTATAATCGTTATATTAACATTCAGCCAACTGTCACCCGTCACATTTCACTTACAATCTACAAGAGGGCGCCACACGTCAGTCAACTGAAAGCGACATCTGTCAAATTTGGCATTAGTTGTTTCTAAGCTCATCCGCTAGAGGTCACAAAACACGCCAGCCCAATAGTGTGCTATGGAAAACGCATTGTAGATTTGTGTTTCTGTTGCCTACACAAAAGGAGGAAAAGTCGATTGCATTTCATTCAACAAAATGAATGTTCATCACCTGATCAACAATAAATGAAATTGTAACTTAAGAATTCTTCGAAAATTCAACTTAAGCTGACCAAAAACAATTAAAGATGTTCTCCTTTTTATTTGCTGCAAATCTGTTATTGCAAATCAAATTTTAGCATTTGTTCGCTTGAATAAATCACATCAGACAAACATAAATCATAAAGTAAACATACACACACTCACCCTCACTTATGGAACAACAATAAGTGGCATGCAACAACAAACATACATACATACTCACACACAAAACACACACATCAGACATTATTATCATTTCGCTTGTGCTTGAGTGAGTTTCTTCGCTGCCCCCAAACTTCCAGTTTCTCTGTAAATCGTCCATCGTCCAACCGCCATGGCCAAGGCTTTTGCTTGTCTCGTCCCCCTTCATCCTTCCCCCTCTCTACGAACAGCACATGTCTGATAACCGCCTACAACCAAACATACATATCGTTTACTCGTTTACGGCCATCTCTTTATATAGGCAGAGCGAGCCACCGTTCGATGTGAGGAAGGGGAGGTTTTGGCCTTTGCGCCCGGTGTAGCATCCTTCCGGCTGGCATTGTCCTTTCGCGCCGAGCTTGTTCTTTTCCATCACACTCCCTCTCCACCCTCCTCCCTCGTAAGCGGGGAACGTGTAATTGAAAGGGAAGCTTTGGCTTTGGCAGCAACGGCGGCGCAAGAAATTATTTCGTTAACAAAAGCGAAATAACAGAGAATGGCAGAATGGGAGAATATCAGAATAGCAGAAGGAGCAGCCAAAAATACACAATGCCAAATACAATGTGCCGGGGAATGCCGAAAAGGTAAACGAGCAATGGGGGCAGGAGGGTTAGGGAAAAAGGTGGAAAAATATGCAAGCGCTGGCTTGTCGTTAAAATATTTTAAAGTTTCACGTTTTCTCTGTCTTCGTTTTTGCTTTTCGGCCATTTCGCAAAAGTTGCAAAAGTTTCATTTCCGACAACAAGTTACCGTTAGTTAGTTTTTCGACAGGGTTGTCACCACCATCCGAAAGAGACAGCAGCATGGAGAAAGGAGAAGAAGAAGAGATAGCTGCATACATATGTATGTATATGCATGGCATGTAACGTGTGTCTCTGTCTCTTCATGTGTATATGAGTGTGTGTGTGTGTTTGTCCCTGTCCCTGTCTCTGTCTCCGTGTCTGCATTGTTCGAGTTTTGATTTATGAGGTCAGAGAGTCGTGATAATGAGCCAGGAAATTAAATCACTTTGACCGGAAGGATGTCAGGTCAAAGGGGGATAACACAATTGATTTTATATTCATAAATTCAACGAATGTTGTCAGCTTGTCAACCAAACCAATGACATGACATTTCTATTAGAATACCACACACAGAAATATTCATCTAACAGTTAGGAGAAATATTCTCATTGCACATTCGGCATTCATAAAATGGCATCAAAAACAAAGAAAAGCTTAAAGAAATGTGCTTAAATTGTTCGATGAAGAAAAGAATCTTTGGGTATATATGCCTTTTGTCAACCTACTATTTCAATTTCTTGAGTTCCACCATCATTCTAATAATTTGCAAGAACTCGTCAAAGCGTGGTATAAACCATTTATCAGAAGCCTACAAAAAAAAAAAATATATGTATAAGAAATCTCAAAGCACATGTTGCCTCAAGCTTTAAAATCACATATGTGCCACAAGCTTCGAGCGGCACTCTGTATAGAAACTTTGATCGAGTAACATTCAAATATCGCATACTAAAGCACAAGTTGAACAATTTGTTTATTTGCAGAGTTTCAAAATCAAAATTGAAAATACCAATTAGAGGTTAAGGCTACTTAAGGATTTAGGCAACAGCAATTACAAAACACCAACGGATTTTCTACCAAATTAAGAGCAAGGAGCGAGAAGCCAAACAGAGGAGCAAATAGAGGAACAAAGGAACAGAGCAAAACGCAAATCACTTTATACCTCACACACCTTACCCCTTACACACGTAAACACACAAAAAAAAAACAACTAAGTTTAAGACGCAACTGTACATTGTACTTAAGTGTTCAAAGGATATTTAGGTGAGTTTTGTTGTAAGATTGAATTGAATTATTCATTTATTGTTCGGTATTTGCAGTTTACTTTGTATATAGGAAAGTAGCTAAAAGCACACACACACGCACAGAGAGTCGAGAAACAGTCATTAGCAATTAAGTAACTCCTTCAAACAGTCACAACGAACAGGAACAAACATACAAACAAACACACAAAATGACGATGAGTACAAATAATTGCGAAAGCATGACGTCATATTTTACGAACTCTTATATGGGAGCGGATATGCACCATGGCCACTATCCGGGCAACGGCGTCACCGATCTCGATGCACAGCAGATGCATCACTACAGCCAGAATCCAAATCAGCAGGGCAATATGCCCTACCCGCGCTTCCCGCCCTACGATCGCATGCCCTACTACAATGGCCAGGGCATGGACCAACAGCAGCAGCATCAGGGCTACTCTCGACCAGACAGTCCCTCCAGTCAGGTGGGCGGTGTGATGCCCGTTTCCCAAACGAATGGCGGCCAACTAGTTGCAGTTGCCCAACAGCAGCAGCAGCAGCAGCAAACACAACAGCAACAGGTGCAAACACAGCAGCAGCAGGCGCAACAACAGGCGCCGCATCAGCAGCAACAACATCCGCAAGTGACGCAACAGGTGACACATCCCCAGCAGCAGCAGCAGGTTCAACAGCAGCCCGTCGTCTATGCCAGTTGCAAGCTGCAGGCGGCTGTCGGGAGTCTAGGCTTGGTGCAAGAGGGAGGCTCACCGCCGCTGGTTGACCAAATGGGCGGACATCATATGAATGCACAAATGTCGTTGCCCCATCACATGGGACATCCGCAGGCGCAGGTAAGCAACATTATAGTCTAAAGGGTTTGGTTATTTCAGTTAACTGCTTTGCCCTTAACAAAATACAACATAAAACCCATCGCCCGCTTATAACAATCTACTAAATGCTTCTATCATTCTTTCACTCCCGCTTACTGCTTATACTTCAGCTTGGCTACACTGACGTTGGCGTTCCCGATGTAACCGACGTAAGTATCAGTTATGCTTTTTATTTGAATAATTCTCTCGGTTTTGGTTTCCATTGCTTATCAACAAGCAATACTAATTCGGTTCTCCTTTTGGAAGGTTCATCAAAACCATCACAATATGGGCATGTATGGTCAACAACAGACGGGTGTACCGCCTGTGGTGGCGCCACCGCAAGCGATGATGCATCCGGGCGCTGGACAGGGGCCGCCGCAGATGCATCAAGGACATCCTGGACAACATACACCGCCATCCCAAAACCCGAGTTCGCAATCCTCAGGGATGCCGTCACCACTGTATCCCTGGATGCGAAGTCAGTTTGGTAAGTGTCAAGGAAAGTGATCGACAATTCCACGAAACGTATTAAGTGGAATTTTTCTTCTTCTTATAGTAGTGGGTTGCTGTAGTTAGTCATTGATCGTAGTTTAACTTAGTAGTTGCATACAAAACAAACAACAACTTTGAACTATTTTTAATAATTAACAAAACAAACTAAATAATTTCTTGCCAATTTGTATTTAAAAATTATTGATGTGATTTCAGGATTATTTTTAAATATCAAATGACAGTTTGTTTGCGAGATGATCACTTCGTTCAGTTATCATTCAATGCACTGCTTGCTGAAGTTGTGTGTACTGACTAAGCACATGTACACTGCTTAATGTTTCGTGCAGTTGCACTGCTTAGTGGGAACGTTTTCGTTCAATAGACTGGACAAAAAAGTAGTAAAAGAATGTTTCAAAATAATAATAATAATGAAGTGAATTTATCGAATATTTGAAAATGTGCATATTTAATATGACGAGTTCTTGAAAACTTAACTCAAACAATCTTACAGCTTAAATAATGTTTTTGCTGTTTTCTACGACATTTCTTAAATTTAACGAAATCCTAACATAATCAATTTTTAGCTTATACAAACAATCAATTTAGAATAGGTTTAGTTAAATTATTTCCATTTTCTAAATATACTTTGAATCCGAAAAAATAAAACGCAAACATTGACTGACCTTGACACGTCTGAGTAATTTCACTTTATTGCCCTGGCCAATCGGTCGCATTTAACGTAATCCATCTGCAATGAGGACAATAACACCGACCCCTTACCTGACATTTTCGAAATTTGCAAATTTCCGTAAACGAAATCGATGAATGCACTAGCAAAAAGGGACGCAAAAGGCTGCAGACAAATGTCACACAGTGTGAAAGAGGTCGAAGGAGGTGCAAACGTGGCTCAGACATTGACTCTGGCTCTGACTCTGTCAGTTGTCACAGAAGGCGGTCGGGTAAATAATGCAAATTGACAATAGTTTTAAAAACGAAAGCGAAAAAGGTTTGCAAAATCGGAGCGTATCTAATCCAACAGACAATTTCAGTTAAAGGCTCGACTCATGTAGATCCGAAAAATAAATAGGGATCAATTCAAGCAGATGCTTGAAGGATGTGTGCGAGTTGCATAAGTGGGCGAGCCACCATTTCCCATGAAGTGGCTTTGACAAACCAAATATAGAATTTCCTTTTCATTCTCATGCCGCGAGTGAAAGTAAGGAGTAAAAGAGAATTCAAGAGGCTCTTCCTTAGCTATCCTGCTTTTCTTTGCCAGTTGCTGGTCATTACTAAATCGTCGCCAAGTTGTTTGCCCACATCGCGGCTCAGTCTTAGCATTTACTTATTTTTTTTCCGTCGTCTTGTTCTGTTTTGTGTTGGTCGGTTTTTTTTTATTATTCTGCTTTAGCCAGATTGAGATGTAAAGCAGAATTGATGAGCGCCATTAGTTACACGTTATGTGCAATGGATGCCATCAATTTATTAATCTCCAGAACACGCCGCGGCCGGGCACTCCATGCTCCCATGAATGGGGCCCCGACCCGTCACTGGTTGGACAGACACCTTCTTTTTTTGGACCTGGCCATAGCCGAACACTTCGTCGTCTTAATCCCGCCGCTCCCACTGCCCACCTCCTTGTGTCGGTATCGGTGTGCAAAAAAAAAAAGAGGACAAGAAGTAGAAAAACACATTGTGCGCCTACAACAAAAAGGCAAACTGCAAAGGCAGCAAGCAGCCGCCACAAACCGCCAAGAAGCCCGCTGCGGTGACATGAAATTTTCTTCTCTTTTTTTTTTTGTTTACTCACTTTTTATATATAAAAAATGAAGGACCGACACTGAAACAGAAACAGAGACAACACCAACCACGACTTGGTGTGCAACAAAAATAAAATAAAGTCAGAGCCTCAACCTGAGCCTGAGTGTGTCCCGCGGAGGAGGTGCGGCCAAGTGGTCTTAGTTAGACTTGGACGCGGATTGGGAATCGCCGTTGCGACTATGGCACAACATGATCTCGAGCTTAAGTTACGATGATTAAATGCATACGAGTTTAGCTTTGCTTAGGCTTTTTTTTTGCATTCATTTTTTCTTATTGTGCAACAAATACAACAACAAAAAGTTTCAAATACAGTGGAGCTACCTATTAAAAAGAAAAAAACCTATTCAGTTCAATGTAAGGCCAGCTGACAACTCAATCGACATTGGTCAATAGGCATGCAGTGTGAAATTATTTCCTGTAATATTTGAATACATTCGATTTCGAACAATTTTGTTTTGTGCTGCATTCTTTTATCCAAAAACCATGCTTTAACTTTCAAATATCAAATTTACTTGGATAATAGTTTAAGAAAGAGAAACGATGATTTTCAGAGAAGAAACGTTATGTTAGCAGTTTTAAAGGCTAAAATCTTTTGAATGTTAAGTAAAAAAAAAATATTTCTTATAATAACGTTTCTCCATTCAATCCTTTATATAACCTTTTACACTCCACTGTAGCTGGTTGGTAACTACTTAACGCCTCGTCATATTTCACGGCGGCATTAGGCAAATAACTAAAGAGTTGCCGATCGTGACTGTCGTCCCTAGAAGAAGAACTTACACAACAGATAGAGAGAGTGAGTGAGTGAGAGCTGGATTCGTGGACCCTTCATGAAAGCGCGCAGTTTCAATTAAGTTGTAACTCATAAACACAACAAAAACACCATTCAGCGGAAAGCTGCACAGTCAGCATGCCCCTAACCCTAGACCTGCCACCAACACCCAAGTTCAATTCCAAGTGCAGTTCTTAGAGGGTTTTTGTCTGTCGGTTTGTCGTGGGGCTGGCTGCGTTAATGTTGTTTTGATGCTATAATATTGGAGAGTTGGCAAAGTCTTAAGTTGGTTTTTGATAATATGCTCATAAGCAGCAACAGCAGCAAAAACCTTGCCTCATTCCCAGCCTCATCCTCTATCCTACTCTGCTGCTGCCTTTGTCGTTCGGCGTTGGGTCATAAATTTAAGCGACAGTCAACAAATATTCGCAACAAGTGGCTTTTGGCTAGACCTGAACCAAACCAAAAGCAGAAGCTGCCGCCGCATCCTTTACTCGGACTATCTCTTTATATATATGTACTATGTTTGTTTAGAGCGAAAGAGTTTCATTTTGACCTTGTTGCGCTACGATGTCTATCTAAATGTGGGTAAAATTCCACAACCAATAGCACTTTAGGGTTGAAGTTGAATATTTTTTTTTTGGTTTGTTGTAAGCGATTGCACCAGATTAGACCAAGTGATTGGCGCTGAAGTAAAAGCATACTATTATCAAAAATCATAATAACATATAAGAAACATATAGATTTGTGAATTATTTATGTTAAATGTAAGAAGCTCTCTCAGCACTTTAAAAAAAAGTCTCCCAAATTATTTGTTTATCTATTTATCGCATTTTCTATGCATTTATTCAGGCGAGCAATACGTTTAGAATCTCCGGCACTCTTATGAAGCGTTCGTGTGTGGCAAACAACTTAACAATTCTTTCGAGTATGAAAAGTGCACTTCATTGTGCGCATTATGTGCGACAGCTTCGAATCCTCCCATTCTCCCGCTATATTACCAATACTCCGCAAAGTTGCCACCTTGCCGACGACACCACGGCCTTGGACCCCCATCAGTGTCAGAGGGCGCCACACAATGAAAAGAACTTCTCGCCAAAAAGTTGCACATTGAACGTCAGTTCCACCCTGCCCCTTTCTACACTTCTCTCTCTTGTCAGCCGTTGTCTGTAGTCTGTGTTGCAGAAGTTTTTTACGGCTCCGTTGCTGCTACGTAAAACGTTGATCCCCGGCCATCATCCGCTGGCAGTGTACTTTAGCCCCCCTCTTCTCGTCAGCACTTGGCGCTGGCTTTGCAAAAAGTTTCTTCTACTTTCTCGGACAGACTTCGTTGTCTTTGTGTGTGTGTGTGTGCTGTTAATGTGCCCGGGCCGAGTCCGGGCCGGAGTTTTGCTAAGTTAAGGATTTGCGCGCAAACTACTTTTCGATGGCATTCGCGAGACATTTGAGACAACAACTACTTAGGCAGGCGATTGCCCTGGCTTAAATGCTAAGTCCATTTTCCATTCGCCTTCTCTCTCTCTCTCTCGCTCTCTCTCGTTCATTCTCTCATTGCTGTGCTGTGTTGACAACGCATTTACTGCCAATTCTCTGGCTGTTGCTGCCACCTTCCGGCGGGACGCAATTGAAGCGTGCGGATCAAAAGATAATTTGCCAAATGCGTGAAGATTTTTTTAAAAGCAAACAAAATAAACAAAAAATCATCCGAAACCACAGAGACCCAGACCCAGCTGCCCAACTAGCACCACCATCCACCCACCCATAAGAACCAATGGCAGCTGACACGGGCTGTCAAAATGAAAGCGACAACGACAACTGAGCGGCGAGCAAGAAAAAATGACACAGGAACTTTTGGGATTTTCAGTGTGTGGCAAAATACATAAAAAAAAGAAATTACAAAAACAAAAAAGTTTAATAAAGCGCACCAAATGCGAAAAGGAAATTTCGCTTTTATATTTTGTGCTCCCTTCTCCGGTTCTTGGTCAGCATAGAAGAGAGGTCAAAACAAAAGTAATGGCAACAGCTCGCCAGAGGTCCTCGGGGTATTGCTCTAAGGCATCCCATAACAACAACAACAATAATTGTGGGTGTTCTGTTGTTGTTGTTGTTGTTTTCGTTTGTTTCGCATTCATTCATTTCGCTCAATCGCAGCGCTGTTTTTGGATTCCGCTTCTGCTCGGTTTTTTTTTCTTTTTGCTTCTTTTATTTTGGGATTTGGCCAACCTTTTTGACAAATTACGAATATTATTCATGCAGCAATGAAGTGAGGTAGCTCTCTCGTGGTCTGTCCGAACATCTTTTGCCCAGCACCAACCCAAACCGAATCTAAAATCCCAGCTGTACTCCATATAGATATTCCTTAAGCCATGAACTATTCAAAGAAAGCACTCAGAAATGACAGCGAATTTAAACAAAAATGTTTGAATCATAAAATAGTTCAGGAAATGTCAGTCAGTTCAGATATGTGCAGGGATAAAGTTTATGATATTGTTTTTAATTTTTTTTTCACATTCCTTTGCAAAGCTATTTTGGATCAATCTAATCTGCATGCGGAAGTAAATTAGTTGATATCCTTGAAAGAATTGGTATGGATTAAATTTAGAAAGTCGAGCAGTTTAAGCTCAGTTCTAAAAGTACTTTTGTTCAATCGAAACTAAATTCGCGGCGTTGTTGTTTCCATCAATGTCATGCCACATGTTTCATGCTTTCAGTGGTTTTCAATGGCCGCCAGTTGCGCCTGCCATGATGATGGTGGAACAGGCGCTCAGCTCAGCAGGCTCGCTTGACTGACCTGACATATCGGAGCGGGACAAAGATAGACAGAGAGAGAGACAGAGAAAGAGAGCGAGTGAGAGTTTGGTTGGTTGAATTTTCTGTCTGCCTAGGGATATTGGTATACTATAGTATGATGTGCTCGTCGACTGACTGCCTGAATGCCTGCTAGACTGTCCCCGGCCTCTCTTCTGCCGCTCTCTATGTGTGTTGAGCTGGTGTAAGTTCCCGTCTCGCATAGCATGTTTTAGTCAGCTGTCAAATATTTTGACATGGGTACCCATGACCGGCCATGCAACCAGCAGAGCGCCCGATTCCGAATTCGAATATACATACATTCAAAATGGGGAAGATAGAAAAAACACCAAAATACAACGAACGCACAACTAAGCAAGTATAAATAACGGAGAGTAAGAGTAATTAACTAAAATATACCCTGTACCAAATCTTAAGACAAAGTTAATAGGTTTCATAGTTTAAGTAATACGTTTATTTTCAGAAATGAAAACTTTACTTATCCTTGTTATAAAATCAGCCCTTATTTACAGAGTAGTCTTATACTAATGAAGAATATTCTGCTTTGCTTTTGTTTAAGCAATAACTAAATAAAGTTTAAAGTCCCACAGTCTCCCCCTCCTCGTTCCTTTCTCTATCTCTTTTGCTCTCTTGCCACCTATATCTCATGTGCATGCGTCTCTAATGAACGCATTCATAAGGCAAGTTCCTCATACCGAATTTCATATCCCATATCTCAGTTGCCTTTTGCGGTCCTTTATGCCCATTTGGTAGTGTGTTTTTTCATCTTACTTCTGTCAACTTTTGTCGATTTTTAACCCTCTTAAGTGCTTAACAAGTCCCAAATTAAAAAAGTCGCAGCGTCTCTCGAGATTATGACCACCAAGCAGAAGGGCAAAAATAAAAGAAATTTACAAAAAAAAAAAATATGTTTTTAAATGCGCTGCTGGTCAATGGTAATTTTTAATTGTTGACGTTACCTCGGCATTTCTCTGCATTTTGCCACTCTTTTTTTGGGGGTTTAATTAAAAATAAAAAAAACTGTTGCATGGAAATAAATTAAAAATTTGTGCGTTCACTCATCAAAATCCCGAAACCTCGAACTTTGACTGGGTTAGAGTTGAGGTTGGCCCAACAAAGTTTTTCCCAGCAGCTGAAAAACGTCTCAAATGCAGAAATGCAATAATAAAAGAAAACTTTTTCTTATAACGCCGAGGCTGCAGCGCTAATTGGCAAGTATGTCAGCGGGTCTCCCCACCGCCAGGGGGCGCTGTTTATTTAGCACAAGCTCATCGCCTGACTCGACAACTTTTGACATAGAACTTGGACTGTGGTGACATCACAAGCTCTTTTCTCCAATGCCACACACGAACATTCTTGACTGCAAACACTGGGCTACAAACCTATAGTATATTTATCAACTCGCGGGCATAATAACAATAATAATTTGCCAGCATTTGTTTGTAGCGGCTCGCGCGTTTGTTTGTAATTTCCGCAATTAAAAAAACATTTACTCGCATTTGATGTGTGCGGTGTTTTTTTTTTTTTTACTCACTTTTGTTGGCCGTTGTTAAAAAAAATGTTTTTGTCAGTTTTTTTGTTTAATTTTACCTTTGGCAAAGTGCATTCGTCGGCCGCATGACATGCAAGTTTGACAAGTTTTGCCAAGTGTACATAAACAATAATAAAGACCACCAACGAAGTCTTTACCTATCCGTTGAGATGCAGGTTAAAGCTAAGAATCTTCTAGTATTAGTTGTTGATTTTTTATTTGTCAGATACATAGCTGTTATATTAATGGCAAAAGCAATAAATTAGCACTTGAGTGGATCACTCGGAAGATGTGTGCTCGAAGGATAAATGCAGCTGGCTGGATAATGAGCAATTGTTAAGCCTAATGAGATATTAAGCTGTAGCAAGGGGAAAGTATAATTTAAAAAGATTCATACTAGTAAATCAAGTAAATTTTAAGCTTAAAAGGAATTACATATTTTAATGATCTTTAAAATACACACATGTCCCAGGAAACACTTTTTTGTGTTCATATTAGAACTCATTTTAATTTAATAGCTTTTTTAGGTTTTTGGTTAAGAAATGTGCATTGGTTTGATGGATAATAGATATTAACTGTGAAAGTAATATCTATAAATGTTTATCAAATTTAATATATTTTTTTAATGCTTATTATTATTATCTCAGCATTTATTTAAATGTATTTAAATGCTAAACAAAACCATTTGATGCCCATAATTTGCAGCCATTTCTATACAAAATTAATTTAAATTTCTCTTTTGTCTACTTTATTTTGTGTTTTTGGCTTATAATAATTTGTTTGCGATTCAACGAATTTCATAAAATATTGAAGTAATTATTTTAATGATTTCCTTTAAATGTTGCGCCGCGCACAATCGCACACACTCGCACACTCTTGCGCACACAATAATAGTAATGTAATTGTATGTGTGTACATGAGGGGGAAAGGGAGAGAAAAAATGAAATAAAATCCATTATGGAGCAAGAAGTAAAATGGTTAAAATGGTGGCCTAATCGCAATTTAATTACAATACGCTTTCATATCAAAAAGCATTAATGCCAGCCAACTAGCCAACCAGCCAACTAGCCAACTGGCTGACCGGTAGCTGGGATTACGGGGCGCAAGGGGCGTGTCACATTGTGGCCACGTGAACTGCGCCACAAATTCGGCGCCTTGGCTCAATTTTGGAGTCATTGTGCGTATCGCTACTCCTTTTCATATTAATTGTTTCACCTTTATTATATTTCTCGCTCTCGTGGCTGATACCCAGAACGCCCCCTTTGCTGCCCCACCCAAACCCCATCTAGTGCTGCTTCAAAGCGCCATTAATGCGTTTATAATAATTTTTCAGTACTCAATTTTCGGGGCAGAGTAAAAAACAAGCAACAAGAAATATATTTCGTGTTTTTTCTTGGCTTTTTGAGTGATGGCCGCATGAAATGTGCAAAGGCATCATTAAAAACTAATTTCAGGCAGCCAAGAGGTGAGCGTGCCCGCTCTTAAATTGCCACAGACTAAAACGATAGTTGCCCCTTCTTCAACCCGCCACCCTCGGCTTCTACCAGCCAACCCATTTTGCAGTCGTCATCGACTTGTGAGCCATGAAGGTGTTTTTTTATCAATTAAAATAATCATTTATTTGCGTTGGCATGAGAGCCGGGAGGAAAAGCATGCCCATTCTTAGTCCCAGTCCTTGGTACGATGTTTCATGACTTTGGCCTGGCGTCTGTGTCCGTACTGTGTGGACAATTAGCACAAAAGTTTCTTGCTTTGCTTCCGTTGGCTAAGGAAATGGTTTTGCAAATGGGAATGTGTGTAGTATTACAAAAAACTATTAGAAAGTCGATAGGAAAGGATGTTGGATAAGAGGTAAATAATAAATTATAAATCAAATGAGCTATAGTTTTGATCACTTTTCGAGCAACAAATATTTATATATTATTTGCCAGATCTTGACAAAGTCCCCACTACACTTAGCTACTCTACCTGCACTTACCCAAATAAATAAAACGAATCTCTTAATCCTCTTCTAATACGCAGCTTTGAGCCAAGTACTATTTACTTCGTGTTACTGCCAATACCCAAGCTAGGCAGAGAGTTAGCGAGAAGGAGAGTAGGATATAAAAACACGCACGCTTTTACCACAAATCTTTGAAGTTTTTTTTTTCATCTTCATATTGCTTTTTTGTTGGTTTTGTGCCGCTGCGGCGATTCGTCTAACTGATGATGATTAAATGCGAACGCCTTGGGTTATAGACATGGCATCAGTTGTGTCATTTAAAAGAAGGTAGCTGCGTTGCCACTGCCCGCTTCTCTGTGCCCCCTCTTCAGCTGCCTGGCGGCCGCCATGGATCTACTCCCGCCTCTCTTGCGCTATGAATCGGATTCGCGCGCATTAATGGCCGCCGCACAAAAAGAGCTTATGATGTAATGACCGCCAGGCAAGCGAGCGGTCGAGAGGGATAGAAAAAAAACATACAAGAAAATTGAACTCGCAAGTTGAGCAAGACAAATGCTGAAGATGTTATTAAAAAATAGTTAAGCAAGTCGAGTCGCAGTTGAGTTGGGACGCCCCCGGTTCGAGTGACCAAAACTCTGAGAGACTTTTTGTTTCAGGTGATTTTCGACTTCCTAGCTTCATTTCCCTTTCCTGTCGCTGATTTAAGGGTGGAGTTTGCGCCAGCTCAGACATTGGCCCACCCAAAGCTGGCCGAGGCTAGGTACGGGGCCAACAATTGACAATTATATTAGCTGGTATTATATTTGACATATTTTTATGTGAAATTTTCATGCTTTGCTTTTGGTTTATTCGTTAATGTTTTTTGTTTTTTGTTGTGCTGGTTTTTTGTCATTACCAAAATTATAATTATAGCAAGTGCCATTAGGCGTTGAACTCATTTTGGTGGCGCGCAGTAATTATACTAAATTATTTTACAGTTACTCAGCTACCGAGCCGAGTGTTTTGCACTGACTTCCAACTTCCAAAGTCCTAGACCTCTTTGTAATTAGTTAGACTGGCCCTCGCACTCATTCTCTCTCTACCTCTTTTTGTTTGTTCATAAAAATCTGTGTTCAGCTTTAATCCAAAAGATGCCGCATACCCGTTCGCTGTCCCCTATACGGAGTCAGAAGCCTGTTGGGACTTTGACAAGTACAAATATGTGAATTCGGTAAGGTCGTCTTTTAATCAGACTCGGTCTTGGCTGTGGACGCTGCATGCGTCTCGCTTCATGTGGTTTTCAGATTGGGTTTGAGTCTAGAACAAAAGCCCGCAGAATCAGATATACAGATGAACAGATACAGATACAAATGTTAGATCACTTTTTTTTTGTAGTTGTTGTTTGTTGTATGCATTCTAGATATTGTTGTTGTTGTTGCTGCATTTTGGTATTATTGTGCGTTGATTTTAATTGTGAAGTTTTCTCTTTTCATCTCAAAACCAACAGAGCGCAAACGTGGCCGCCAGACATACACACGCTACCAGACGCTGGAGCTAGAGAAGGAGTTCCATTTCAATCGCTACTTGACACGCCGGCGACGCATCGAGATTGCGCACGCACTTTGCCTAACCGAGCGTCAGATCAAGATCTGGTTCCAGAATCGACGCATGAAGTGGAAGAAGGAGAACAAGACAAAGGGCGAGCCTGGCTCCGGCGGCGAGGGTGATGAAATAACGCCACCCAACAGTCCCCAGTAGTATGGAAGCAGTGGGGAGTAGTCCAAGTCTAAACTCAAGTCGAAGTCAAAGTCGAAGCCAGAACAAAACTAAATGAAATTTCAAGCTAAATACAATTTACAATTTATGAATTTGTTTTGAACTATCTAAGAGGACTATGTAACTATTTATCTATATGCGTTGAACAGTGTGCTAAGTTACATAACACTCAACTATACACAACATACACTAAAAAAAAAAACACTACAACTTAGATAATTGTTATTATTTTCTTATTATTATTTAATTTTTACAAGAAAAAAAAAACGGAAATGCAAAAGGAGAAAGCGTAATAAGTTAAATAAAGGAATACAAGTAAAGCGTAAAACTCAACAAAACCAACTCATGTGACCTCAGAATTAAATAAGCTATATACATTTAGTATATATATATAAATTTAATGCATAATAATATTACAACTATAATAATACGACTACAAATAATACAAACAAAAAAAAATCATATATATGAAACATATGTACGAGTAAATACTATATATATATATATACATACACACACAATAACATTAGTTCTACGCGTCCTAAGTGTAAATCATAAACTTTATGAGTAACATACGTTTAATTTATATAGCATAATACTGTACACACCACATAAACCTAAACATACTAAAGCATACATCAAATAAATTGAAATTAAATGTTTGTAGCAATTTTTAGCGCAAAGAAAAACAAATAATAAACTCAGAACAAGAAACCAATGCAATATGCCGAATAGTGTGTGTTTTAGTTTTGGTTAAAGCTCGACCACTCTATAGCAGAATACAAACAGAAAGAGAATACTAGAAACCTAAAGCTTAACTAACAATAAGTGCTAATGTCACAGGATTAGACAAAGAGATACCAAAACCGTAAAAGAAGAAACAAACAACAATATATAAATATACGTTAAACCAAAAGCGAAACAACAAAATTGGCAAAACAACAATTGAGATAAGTTTCGGCAAGCCGAATTTAAATGATTTTTTACGAAAAATTAATATTCACTCTCACAAAAGTAGACAATTGTGGAAAAGTTATCGATCTGTTTTCACTTAACTTCATTATTTCTTGTGCAATTCATAATTCTTTTCTTGTATTTTATTCAAATTTGTAATTTTTGAAATTTGCAAATAAATTTCAAGCACTTGAATTAAGTCGTAAAGGATATAAAGTATACCGACAAAAACCAATTGGCAACATTATACAAAAAAAAAAGAAAAGGAAAAAAACAACACAAAATTATATTGTTAAAAAATGTACACGCTGTTTTCAAAATATTTAAGTGTAAAAAAAAAAAAAAAAAATACAAATGATATAATCCATGTAAAGTAGAAAAATATAATAAAAAAAACAACAAATAAAAATAAATATGCATTTCCGAATGCGGGCAGCAATTATGCAGCCTACTCTTATACCTATAACAACTATATTAAATGTGTGTACGTCAAACTCAACTCCATTTCTACGTTTATTAAAGAAAAACACACCCAAGAACTTTTACACAAACATACTGAAGGGCGAGAAATGTAGAAATCCATATACCAAAGTTATAAAGAAAAACAAATGTAAAAGTAAAAGAAAATGCATCATATTATGTTTATATGTAGATATATTTGAATTTAAACAAACGTAATATTATGCGTGTAACTTGTAGTAAACGTTTCGTTTTGTAAATTCCTTAACGTCAACCGCCACCCCTCCCCCCCCTGACTTTAACAATAGCAAAGGATACGTGAGCTCCCCAAAAACAAATGCTACCCAATAGAGACAAAATTTGTGATTCCAAGAAAGTAAAGAAGAAGGAAATGTAAGGCAGACCAACAGCCATTAGTGTGGTATTCATAAAGATTGCACCATAGTTTGTCAAAAACAAATAAATCGAAAATAGACATTTTGTAACTCAATCCAGATACGTAACTTTCGGCCTCATTCTGCAAGAAACTAAGCGACTAAGTTTCGACAAACAACTATAAACAAAATTTAAAAAAATAAATGCGTTCTCATATTAAAAAAAAAAAAAAAAATTATAATAACTATATATTATATGTATGTACTTAGAGCAGTGAAAATCACACATACATTTCGCCCAGCTAAATTAAAATGAAATGTGAACAAAAAATGATAAATAATTTGTTGTAAATAAACCTTAAATTTTAGTGTAAGCAAGATGAAAGATGAGAGAAGAGCTGCAAAATGCAAACAAAATGAAAATAAATATTTAAAAAAAACCAACAGAAAAGCATAAAAAATTATAATTAAATTACAAATGAGATTTTGTTTTTATTTGTAATATTTATAATAAAATATAGTATTTAAAAATTTAATCAACTGTCTTCTCATGGGCATGCGTGGGCTTAATGAAAGTTCTATTTTATTTCAGGTTTTTAATCAAAGATGCCTAAAAATTGATTCATCTTCAAGGTACGCTTCTAAAACATTTTTCAATAAACAAACAACTAATTTTGGGTTTCTTTTTTTTTACAGATTTCCAATTTATCTTCGGTTAATTCTAACATACAAAAATTCTCCATGGATTGAAGTGATTTCAATGTCAGAGGTAAGAGGCAAAAGTTGCTGTTGCTTGTCAGATTCAATGTGAATAACATGTTTGGCTTTTTGGCCACTATTGCAGAATGAGAGAGACCACAAACAAGCCATTTGGAAAACGATCTTATTAATCTGACATCATAATAAGCCATTAATCAACTGGCATTAACAAAACACTGACCAATGGACACCTGAAACGGAGGCCAGCCACAGACACGACTCGCGGATCAACCATTCGCCATTCGCCAGAAACAGCAGCAGCAGCAACAGCTGCGACTGCGACTGCGAATGCGTCAGGAGCAGCACATGACACCATTACCATTGGAGTTTGGTGGAGGTGGTGGAGACTGCGTACTTGATCTCTGGCAGCAGCTTAAACAAATTGAATTCGCATTGTTCACATAATCGCTGGCCATTTGTATACGGTGCACAGAATGTGCTCACGTTTATGTCACAAAATCAAATTAATAATTTTTTCAGTTTCTCTGAATTGAGACGACAAACAGCTAACTGAACGTCTCGCACCTGCATCAGGCGCAAAAAAACATATATTGTTTATATGCTTGGAAAAGTCAACATTTGATTGCACCACACGCCCCGAGCTAGCTGCTGTCCGGTTGCGCCTCAATGGCTGCTTGAAGAACATTTCACATGTGCCTAAACATGATGGCGCTGCCATCCACTCAAAATAGTTCTTGAGCAGCTGCCAATTTCAATCCAACGCAGCCAGCCATAGTTCGGCAACCAACGCGGATGCGTATTATTCTGGCCAGGAGAACACAGAGCAGAGCACTCCCATTCCCTATGTTTCCTGGGGCAGGCGCAAGATTTTCTGCAAGAGCGCATCAGGTTGTTTTTTTTTGCCAGTTTCTATTTGTTTTTCGGTCTGTTGAAATTAATTAAAAACGTTCTTGTTTGCCCAAATGAAGCACCTCAAATAGAATTTTAATTGAATTTGCTACCTAGGCAAAGCACGAAATTATCTTTTGGGTGTGATGTTCAGTTGTTATGCTATATTACGCATAAGATATATGTATTAGCAGATAATATTTATCTAATTTCACTAATTGAGTGCAAATCGTCCAAAATATGTTTATGACTTGACCTCATGCCAAGCGAACGACAATTTTAATAGCAAACAGATTAAATATTTTATTTTTCATATAGACAAGCAACCAAAAAATTTTTCAATAACGAAAACGATTTAGTTTAAAAAAAAACTTTCCCTATATTTTGTAATTTATATGGTATATGCACTAGAAAATAATTATATTCTGGCCTTAAATTCTTTGACAACAGGTCAAATCATTTATTTGTTATGGATACTCAATTCTATCCGTTACAAACTATAATGTAAAAAACATAATTGAAAATGATTTAATAATGCGAGTTGAATATATTTAAAAGAAAAAAACTAATATACTTAATGGCATACCAGAACTATCTTGTTAATATTATTGTTACATTTATAAACAAATTTAGGTCGGAATATATAAGATTATATACCATATTGTCTGTTTATCTCACAATAAGTGAGTTTGCAACTAAAAAAGAAATTTCAACTATAACATAAGCTCAACTGGAATTCAAATACGCATTATGATATGAAATATATTCCATTTGTGTAAGCCATATACCAGTTTTAGATCCAGATAATGTTAGTTATACATAAAAGAGCTTTTGGCCATAAAAGAAACTGTAAATATATTAATAACTCGCTTGAGGTTCGAAGGCATACAAAATTTTCCGTTAAATAGTTAATTTATAAAAATTAAGCTTCAACTTCTATAATTTAAGCACCCATAAGAAACATATGTTTAGGTATATGAAAGACCGTCGCCATTTCTTACCGTCTATGCCAAGCCAAATTGAAGTACAACCCTGTTGGACACCGACACTTGGCAACAATCATTTATAATGACTTCTTTGGAATTGAGATAACACTTGGCGAAACTTGAATAAATCATTAATTACTAACAAATTGAAATAGGCAGAGAGATGAACGCCATAACGAGAAACAAAGCAAGATGTCAGAAAGTACGAGTGTAATGATGAGGCCTAGACAAGTGCACATTTATCCCGCAACACCCGCTTTGCCCGCCTGCTCTGCTCTGCCCTTAACATCGGTTCACACAATCCATCAATCGATCGCCGATCCATCAAGGTGATATTGAGACTGTTTACCCGCTGCTCCCCTGGCGCAGCGAAGTCAAATGATAAATTTAAAAATGGCTAAGACATAAATCATTTAAAAACGATAATTAGCTGATGCAGACGAAAAACAAAAATAAATAAAAACCAAACAACTCAATCTATTGGATAGAGAAACAGAGAGGGGGAAAAAAAGATGCGCTTTAGCTACGTGGATAGAGTTTAGCTAATGTTTGCCAATGCCAAACGCAGCTTCAATTTGGGCTGGCAAAAAAGAAAAACAGCAACGAAGGCAATTGCTGGAAAATTGCACTGCAAGTCACTGCGAAGAGTATCTATATCCATATCCTTGATGGCAATCACACAAATGAGCCTCTAATAGAATATTAACTCCCGAAAAGCATCGATGGCAGCCGCAGCAACGACGACGGCAGCAGGTAAACCTCAACTTGTGTTTGACCACCAGAACCAGTTCCACCGCTTCGAATACCCATACAACAGTCACAATAGCAAGCATGCTCCTCGAAATCCGGTTTCAGTCGCACTTCGAAAACAGAATTGATATCGAAATTCGAAGATCTCGCCGGCACCAATACCAATGCAATCGGCTACCAATACATTCACAACTACTGCTGAGAGAGAGCCAGCCGGCACTCTCCGGTATTTCGAACCTCGACCAGCGACCATCGTAGCTTTCGAAATTCAGTTAGTTTTCGAACACAGACCGCTGCAGACCATCATCGTCAGACATACTGTGGCAGAGCGCACGCGCACTGCGTCTTACACAAAAGGGAGAAGTAATTTTCAAAACATTCCTACGTTAACTGTCGTCTGCTCGCTCGCACCCGCATGCGCACTTGACGGCGCCGTTGACTCCGCCCACCAATTTCGAAATACTTGAATGATTTTCAATATGGCCGCCGGAGCTGACTGTATGTTGTTGTTGCTGCTGCTGTTGCTGGTGCGGCTCGCTTGACTGCCATATGCGCCATGCGAGGCCATCGGCACTGGGACCCTATACATTGTGGAAGGTGTCATATCTTGCCGGCGGTGGTGCCACTAAATATTTGTTTATTTCATTTTAAACAATGCTTTAAACAGTGAAATTCAAAATTTTCTCAGAATTGTTAACCATTTTGAGAATTTTTAAAGAAAAAAATTTTTAAAATAAAAATATTATTAAACCTAATTATTGCCTTGTTTTTTTTTTTTTGTGAAATCTGGTTTAAAAACAAGTGTGGTTTATTTGGTTTTGAAATGAGATTTTTTTATTTGTTTCATTCATTATCATTTTTCCGACCTTAAAAAGCAAAAACCATATTGATAAGACTATTAATTCGATTGCTGTCCGAAATTTCAATTGAATAATACCGAAAAATCAAACAGGCTGTCAAAAATCATTTACTTAACTGCTAGACATCTTTATCTTTTGGTGCGTTATTGCCAGCCATTGAAATTAAGTAATTTGAAGACAAGCGGGTAAATATTGTCACAACATTCCCGTAATTACCCGTAATGTCTAGAGAACACGACGATGACTACGGCATCAACAACAACAACAACAACAACAAGAACAAGAAGAGCGCGGGGCCGCTAATGATCGAATCATTTCGGATAATGTGCCCAAGTAGCAAAGAGGAGTAGCTGTTACTTTGGCAGTAGTAGTAGTAAGTGTGACCATAAGAAAAACCAAAAGAAAACCCAAAGACCAAAACTCGAGGCAAAAGTCAAACTGAAAATTGAGCTGCAGATGTTAGTAAATCAAATAAAATCACGTTTCATTTGTCTCGGCGGTTCATTCAAAGATAAGATGCCGCTGCTCTTGGGCTCACTGCAACAGAAAGTGTATTGGCTACAACTGTTCTTTTGGGGCAGGTTAGTTAGCCCGGCTACATATGAGACTAAGAGACTGGGCTGAAAATGAACTGCGTGGCCATCAATCAACGTTTTACTAAATTTAATATGCGGTTAAATGTGCTAATGACACTGGTCTGGCAATCGTTTCAGCCAGCCTCCCCATCCCCATTCTCTCCCTCGTTCTCATCCTGGCTTTTTCCGCCCACACAGCGACCAACATGAACAATGGACAGACAGAGAGGAAGAGAGAGACAGACAAACGGATGGAGCAGTACATAAAGTTTAATGAGAAACCACTTAACACTTTCCAAGCTTTTTACGTTTTGCTGTCATTAGAATGATTTTTGCCACTAACTACGATGCTCGACTGCCACTACACCCTTCTTAACCAACTAACTCCCTCTCTTCACTTCTTCTTCTCACTGCCTGCGGCCTTTTTTGCCAGTGCACAATTTCCTTCCGAGTCGTCGTCATCGTCATCGTCATCGTTCAAGCCGTTGCCGTTGTCGTCATTATCCGGCCATGTTCGCAATATTGCACTCTCTTTGCCCCGCCCACAACCTGGCACAGCCAGGTCCAACGCCCGCATGCGGCACGAGAACTTCAACTAGCCCGAGGGCCAGAGGAGCACAGTGTTCCGCATTGGCGAAGGCGTCAAACTCTGAAAAGGAGAGCGAGCGCGTGTATATTTCCAAAACAAATCGGCAACAATTTCATTTTCATTATCATATTAAATTTAATGATGCACCCGTATTTCAGTTTTCGTTCCGTTTTTAGTGTGCGTGTGTGTGTGTGTGTGTGTGCACAAACCGAAGAATTTTTTATCTAGCAGTAACTAGATGGTGGGGGGAGCGGGATCAGTCAACAGTAGCTGCCAGCAAATCTTCAAGCTCAACTGGGCCTCAAACGGAGCTAAGGCCAGCAGTTAAGCCTGCTGCTACTGTTGCTGTCCGTAAAATTAAAGTGTGATGCATACTTGTCAGTTTGGAATTTCTATTCGAAAAGTTATCCATATTCCTCTGTGGCTGCTGCACTCAGACCCTGTGCTGTCTCATTGCCCTGCGTTCTTGGGCCTGATGATGAAGAGTTTTTTTTTACTAAAGCAGCGTCAAGTGACTGATTGACAGCGAAACGTTCTATGATTATGGATTGTAATACATCTTAGAAGTTCTACTTGTATTCGTAACTGATGTTTATCTTTTTGCCAGAGTTTTTATGTGTTGACTTTTAATTATCGCCTGCCAGACAAGACAGGCAGACAAGCTAATAAACATATGACCAATTGAGACAAATAAATTTAGAAAAACTTAAAAATGGGGCTACTATTTATAAAAATATTAACTTAATAATTAATATGGCAAACAAATTAAATTACGCTTATTGAATAACAATCTTTCAAGAAAGTATGAGAACTTAAGTGATTTTAAAATAAAACAGTATTTTATAACGTTTTATAAACTTTATTTATTTCCAAAGATTTTCTTTTAAGTCTGGCTTTCATTTAGACTGTCAATAAACCTTACATACACTGAAATTTACACTCTGCATGAGACGTAAGGCAGCTGTAAGGTTTAGTTGTTAGCTAGAAAATGCAGGTGCAATAATAAAATAGGGTTGCCTTAGCTGACCTCTATCAGATATCTCTCTTTGGGAAAGAACAAGGTCAAAAGGGATTTAAATTGATTTAGGTATAAAAACTGCAACTACAACTTACAAGTATCTTAAAGTAGGTATAAACTGAAAAAGGATTAAACATCAAAACCAGATTAAACAAAAACAAGAAGTAAAAAATATTCTGTAACAAACAGAGCTTCGTCGCTGCTAATAGAATCAGCAATTGTGGCTCTAATTTGTGTTTGTTTTTCAATGGGCGCTTTCAGCTGAAGAACGAAACAATTTTCTTCAAAACAATAATAGAGCCGAAGAAAAGCCAAGACTCGAACTAAGTGTGAGAATTGAGCGGGAGAGGAGAGAATAAAGGAAACAGGAGTGATGCATAAGCTCAGCCAAGTCCATTACCAGAGCCAGGCATCGATTGATGGCTGCACAACAATGGCTGGGGGAAATTAACCAATTTATCTTTGTTTTCTACACAGAACGCAGCAGCAGAGAACTCAGCTCAGAAAAGAAAAAAGAAAACACTCTCTGTGGAAAGGAAAAAGTTTATAATAAAAAGCAACGCTGAGGCGAACCAAACAACAATTCGCACGACAAAAGCAGCAACGCGTAGGAGACACCAGCAAACGGCGACAATGAAAGAGACCAAAGGAAAAAAAAAACATGAAAAGGAAAAACGAGGTAGAAACAAAAGTTGGGGCTGTAGTTGCCCTGAAAGGATTCAGCCATTACATTTGAAAGCATCAGAGTGAATAGTGTGTGCGTATAAAGGGTGTGAGGTGGGTGGGGTTTGTAGTAGGGAAGGGGGTGGGGTTGCTTGTCGCCAACGTGTGACACATTTCTGCTTTTAAGGAGGATTGCATTTGTTACGCGTGCGTTGCTCCGTTACGGTTCAGCGGCAATCGATCAAGGGTAAACATTTCGGTTGGCGCTCAACGCTGTGAAAGGTCTCGAAATTTAGTCAGTCTGAGTGAGTGCAATCATATATTATACGACTAGCTCAAACGTCGCTTCTTTGCTTCATTCCATACCATGCGTGCGTGGCATGCATATCTGTTTTGTTTTTGGTAATAGGTGGATTTGGTAGGGGGTGGTAGGGTGTGTAGAACACGCATGCAAAATGCAAATGAACTGATCTCATGCAGTTTGACGGCACACTCGACTCTCCCTCATTGTCCTTTCCAAAGGTGCATGAAATTTACTCGGGTCGAGCTAGGCGCACTTTCACTTTTTCAATTTTTTTCCCATCTCTTTAGGTAGCAGCTACTACTGCTGTAAGGGCATTAGGCTAATGTTATTAGGTTGTCCCGTTGCTGCTGCAGGGCCATTCCTCATTTTGTTGCAGATGTGCTGACAGCGATGCAAGCCAGCATATTACGTGTCGCACTTTTAAATTTTTTGCTCTCGCTGCATTTGTTGTGCGTCTGTCTTTCTGCATACTGTTGCCGAGCTGCTGTTGACACACTATACACATGTTACACAACGATGCCCGCACATGAATATATATACACTATGCTACACATACCAATGCATAAGCTGCCACACATTCGAAATGACTTTAGCACGGCTCGACGATTTGCATTTGGAGGGAGAGCGAGAGCGAGAGATACTGAGAGAGCAGGCAACTGCTCAGGAAATTAAAAGTCATAAATCTTTGCCGCATATAAGTTTATGTTATATCCTCAGGGCTCGCTCCAGCCGCGAGCTTTTACATTCTAACTGAATTGTATATTAGCCGCCACAACAACAACATTTGCTGTGTGTGCGTGTGTGGTTTTTAATATCATAAGTGAGGCTTGCAGCTGGGAACAGGTGGTTGGACTGCAGATGAGATCGGAAACGCGTGCAATGGAAAATACAGGAAATATTCAAGTAACTTTAAGTTTAACTAAATGAAAACTTTGGGGAAACTAGCAAGGCGTTTACTTTTAAAAGAGTAAGTCTAGAAAAGAATGTCTTAGAATAAATAATAATAAATAAATCTGTCTGTTTAAAATTAGTTTTTAAACAAATCAACTTGAATGATAATAAATAGATCCCAAAGCATAACATAACGCTCGAGTATTCTTGTTTTTAGATTGATAATATTTTTTTGAGTTGTAATGCAATTTCGCGGGATTAAACAAATCATTCGTTTACTATCTATCGATTATAAATTTTATTTATTTACAATGTCATCCTTAACATTAATGTATAATGTAATTTAAGTGTGAATTTTCATATGTACTTAATGTATGCATTTTAATGTTTACTAAATGATTTTTAGTAGCACTATCTTTTGATATGCCTTTGGCCTCCACAGACGTTTCGCGGCTAAGGCTGAGGTGGAGACTGGGCAGCTTGATGGAGTCGAGTCGAGTCGAGGCGGCAATGGTGCCAGCAATTTGGTGCCGCCGCCAGCGGCCATCATCATCATTAGAAACTGCGAAAAATCCTCCAAATACTTAAACCGGTGGTGGCCTTAAGTCGTTTTTGATGTACAAACGTTGCTAACGCCAAGGCGACTAGCTGGTCAGAGCCGCACAGCGACAAAGGCAATCAACGGATCAAACATCTGCGTAAAGCTTGATTTATGCCAACAGCAACAACAACCACAGTTCGAGATAAACATTTAGTATACACGCACTTATGCGGCATCATTCGATGATCTGCAGTTGCCGATTAAGCTAACTCCTCTGCGTTGAGTTCAAAACATGAGCTACGGCTGCGGCTACGGCTGTGGCTGTGGCTGGTAATGCAACTTTAATTGTTGATCAGTCGTTAATTGTGGCAAATTATGAGAGAAATTGCACAACACACAGACGAAAGGCTCCAACAACAATATGCTAACGAACGAAAAAGGCATCATTTAATTGGGCTAATTAATGGCAACGCTTTTGTGTGCCACTTATGGGCCTCAAAGCATATTTCGTCTAATCATCATGTGCCAAGTAATTAAGAGGTAAGACACAAGAATTATATTCATATAGAAAAGAGCAATGTGGGAAGCCATAAGAATCTCAAGTGGACAAGAAAAACTTTCGTTATAGAGAGAGTTCGTAACATAACATCAAGATTTCAAGTTTTTGGAAATTATACGGAAGTTCGTTATATGCAAGTTCGACTGTAGACCAACAGCCTTCCGAGAAACAAAATACAGTCGAACTTCCATATAACGATCTAAGAGGACAAGAAAACTTCGTATTGAGAATTTCGTTAATAGATGGGTTTTGACTGAATCCAATGCAGGGTTTGATTTCGACTTGTTTGAACTAGTAACGAGTCGTTATATAGAAGTTCGACTGTAATCATTTTTCAGTAAAATTAGTTATTAATTTTAGCACTTTGCTAATTTTTATAATCTTCCTGTTTATTTAAGAACAGACTACAAAAATGGCATTTGAGTTCATTATTTCATTCCTTGTGAAATAAAATCTGAATTTATCTTTAAAATGCAGTTAAGTAAACTGCAGATGATTAAAATAAGAGCAGTTAATTGTTGAGATTCGCATAAATGCAGATGCAGTAAATCTCAACCCATGTAACTCATAAGCGATACACAGTTTGGCTCAATCAATTCGGTTATAAAATAAAAACATCTTTAGCTTAAAGCATATTTACGATAAAATTTTGATTACAAGTAAATGCTATTCCAAAACTGTTACCAATGATCGCTTTCGAATATTCCATGAAGATGACCATGACGCACCTGTGCACACTGAAAGCCAGAGAAAGAGAGAGAGAGAGAGAGAGAGACAGACCACCTCAATTATTGATGCGCCCGTTGCTTTAAACTGGGCGTTTGTACGGGACTGCTGCATTTTAAAAGCTCATTAATATTTCAACGCGTATTTAGATTAATGCAAAATTGCTACTGTGTGTGTGTGTGTGTGTGTGCTTGACAGTGTGTGTATGTGTATGATTAACAAGAATGGTGGCAATTACAGGAAATTGCTTCCTTGCACCTTTCATCCGTTCAGGTGTTTGTGTTTATGTGTGTGTGTGTGCACTTTTTACTTAATCACAAATTTGATGCATGCAAAATGAAGACATTGAAACAATCAACTTCGTCCGCCCCCTCCCTACCCATGTCGATAAAAAGTGCCGCTCATTTTGCAATCACTTTAAAAGCCATAATAAGGGTGAAATTATAATGACTTCATTATAGGGCTTTGCGCCACAGAGCCACAGCCACAGCCAGAGTCAGAGCCAAATGAACGGCATTGCGGCTGCCCTTTGCTGTTGACATTGCCATTTTTACCCAAGGCTGCCCACTGCCCGTTGACCGCTGCATGGTTTGGTTGCTCCCGGTCCGGGGTACGTTTAGTGCGTGTTGCGCTTAATTCGCATCGAGCGTCTGTGTCGTGTTTTACAATATAATTATAAGAATTTTCTTTTAAGTGGCAAACAATTTTTGTGCCGCGTTCGTTGGCTGTGTTGGCAAGTGCATTAACCTATTTCCAGCCATGTGTGTGCAACGCCATTTTTAAAATGCATCCATAGTTGGTATTGGTATTGGGATTGGGATTGGAATCGGGATCGAGCGCACAATCAAAGAAAACAAATTCCTGTTTATCTTGGGTGCCATTAAGGTAGCCTCATCTATTGACAGGTAGAAAATTTATCGACTGCATTCTAGTATGGTTCATTGGTGATGGTGCGGAGAGGGGACCATAGGTCAAAACTGGTTTTTCTCTATGTTCCGTTGTCGCCCATTGTGAGGTCAATGGCTGATTTGGGTTTTTTGTTTTTGGTTGAGTTTAATTACAGCGCTTAGCTCGAATCTGCATGATTTGAATAAATTCTGTGTGGATATATATTTAAATGTTAATTTTTAGTAGGTAAAAAGTTCTACATAACAAAATCTCACGAATACGTATGGCAAATATTTTGCCTGTGAAAAAACATTCCATTAAAGTAATTGTTAAGTGAGCAGTAAACATTTTTTTTGTAACGAATACAGTAGATAGGGTTATTAAAATGTTCCCGAACTAATTGAGAGTAATTATAATGGATATAATTAAAATCAAATTAAATTTAAGCACAAGACTCACACTAATGAATATATATTGATAATTACAATAATTATGCAAATGTGCAACATTTTCACGCAACGCGTCGCGATTCAACTCACAGACTTAACCCTCTTATCCCCTTATTGTTACTATAATTGGGTTTTCGGCCTGGTGCCTCGAAGCTCCAATGCACTTGGTTGACTCAGTGACTGAGTGAATGACTGACAAGACTTTAACTGCCAAATAAACTGAAAAGGCCGTGCAAGCCTTGAGTTAAGTATCTCCTATTTACAAAATTTATATACTTAGGTACTGGCCTATTTACCTACTTTAAGCAACTGAGGATTAAGGTATATAAATCAACTGAACTTCAAGTATATACAACATGTGATTTTCACTCAATACTTTAAGGTTCACTTTCATGTTTGTTATCCATTCTCTTTGTGTCTTTTCTTCTCGTGTCCTTGACATTTTCCGGATGCGTAACGCTCTTTCGCTCTCCGGTATATGCAAATATTTGCACTACAATTGTTTGGCAATCCTTTGTAATCCTTGCCGTAGGTAGTCCAACGTCTCTGGACACTCAATGTTCATCGATGACCGTCATAAAACTTTGTTTGCCTCTGGCTGCGTGGGTGTCGTTTGTTTGTGTGTTTTGACTTTTGACTCCTGATTTTTGACCGTTTGTCCTTTTTTACCTCTGCTGGTCTGCGTTAGCAGCTCTTGATTTATGACATCCGACTTTGGCGGCCAGTTAAGTCAACCATGTGTATTGAATTTACTCGACAGCAGTTTCAGTTTCGATTTCCATCTTGACACAATCAAAGCAGAATGCAGCAAAATTTAAAAGTGATGTTGCCAGGGCAAATTAAGAGTGAGTAGAGTTGAAATCTTATGCACAGAAAATTATTAAAAATTATATTAAGTTGAATTTGATTTAGTTCAAGACGAGTTTTACCTTTTTTAAGTGGGTAAAGTCAGACAGATTTAGTTTTGAAAACTTGGTCCCTGAGAAGTTACTTGTTCAAAAACTCTTGTTTTAAATTGTTAGTTGACTTAACTAGTTAAATGAAAACAATTTGTTTAGGTCTTTTATACAAACAATTCATTTCATTAATTGAATATTGTCCTTTGGAAACTCAATTCAATTCATTAAATATTATTAATTAATTTTTTCTATGCGTGTGGTCGTATCTGTAACCTTTTCAATTTCAATGTAATTCGCTTCAAATGCATTAGCAGAGTTCAAAATATGAAGAAAAACCATCAACTATCATATTTAATTATTTTTTCATAGCCATAAACGAACACTGCTAATGGAAGTTTTCGCTCAAGTTTAATTGAGTTTGGTTCGCGCGTGATGATGATCGATCTGCAGCCAAACTGATCACCAGGAGTAGCAGCGGCCACTGACAGGATGATCGCGTTGCAAATGGAGCTTTGGCCAGAGCCAGAGCCAGAGTAGAACCACTGGCACACCTGTTTGCTCCACAAATTGAGGTGACTGCCCCTCGTTTCAATGGATTATTAATGGCTGTCGATCGATCGTGTGGCGATCGCGTGAAATGCGCTTACAAAAATAGCCATATGCATGAGCACGCACACACACGTACATATGTGTTTAGAGATTTTGTGGTAGCTGGGAGGAGGCGGTGCGGCGTTGCGGGGCGTTTAGCGTTAACGTTAACGTTAACTCAATCGACCTGTCATTTGTGTTTCAGTTGGCTCCTCGCATAATTGCCACCGTCACTTGAAGCTGTTCCTTGGCACATCATTTGTCAAACGTTTCCCAGCAGCCACAGCGGCGCAACTCCAACTATTTATAGTTGTTCGTCTCTTTGTTTTTGTGGAGAATAGAGAAGTAATAAACTCCCTAACGTATGGTGTAAGTGTTCGTAATAGAGATGGACGCCAATTTGGGCTAGAGCTGGCATAACGATCAAGAGTTTGACCAAGAGTTCAACGGAAGGCTAAATACTAGGGCTATATTAAGCATTTAAGCTAGTGGTTCACGGATGGTTATTCTATTCGTAGTTCAGCTGCTAGATGTTAAAGTGAGTTTCTGATTTTTATTTTGCACAGACTTTTGTCTCAGAGCTAGATTGTTGTTTGGAAACTTGTGAAAAAACTTATTGCTTTACATGATTGTTGATGTTCCGTGTTTGTTTCTCGTGCCTCCAACTAAAACACGACCATTTCGCCATCTCTAATTTCGAATACAGTAAACGAAAAAACTAAAAGTTGAATTTGCATCAACTGTTCGCAGTCGCCAGCTCAGTGTAGCAGTGTTAATCATTTATCAACACTGACTAGAAATTAATTATCATTCGGCTCGGTCTGTCTTTAATTCGATTTGTATGCGATATCTTTGGGTGTGAAACCACGTTTGAAATCGATTTATCATTGAGCGCAGTATAGCTTTAACAAAATCGATCAAACAATCGCACTCGTGAATGTCGACACGAAGTCTACTAGTCGCAATATCATGCAGGATACTCGTACAGACTGTTCGGTTCCAGCTCCAAAGTGGCCCAATGGGTCTGCCAACGCCTCCTCCCTCCGCGCCCTGCTACTGAGCCAATTCGCTGCCTCTGTCATCGGCACACTTTTCAATTGTTTATGCGTTTTGGCCTGTGTTTTGGTGTTTGGTTTGCGGTTGTGTTTTGTTTTTAATTTGGGCATGCGTTTCAACAAAAACTTCATTAATTTCCCCTAACATGCAGCACAGGACAGTAACTCAAAAAGTCCAACGTGCCCCGTTCACTGGACCTCTGGGTCTCTTCCTTGGGCTGGACGCACGTTTAGCACATCTTTCTCATTCTCATTCTCTGGGTCTTTTGGGCCAAAAAGTGGCATTCATTAATTCAATACCAGCAATTCCGTCTCCTTGTAGTTTTGTTATTAATGATGTTCAACAAAACGGCGGCTTGTTGCTCTCCGTTCATTTCTGTTGTTTGTTCATGTTTATGTTTCTTGGCTTCGTTTTGTGGCCATCGATGACACTCGGCCCACTGTTGATTTGCAGGGGGGAGTTCCTGTTTATATTGTATTTGTTACTCATGATCGTTTTACGCCAGGACTGTTCGTTGTTTATCTCCCTTACACGTTCCGCTCTTCGTTTATTTTATAACAGTTTTTGTTCTGAACTTGGTTAAGTTCTTATCATTACCGAATGTTGAATGATGTCGAGTGTTTGTTTTGACATCGAATGTTCTTAGGTGCTTGTTATTAAACATTTAAACGTTTGATTAATTACTATTCAATATGCTTTGCTTATGCTCTTAAACTGTGCTCTGTAATAATTTAGTTAATGATGCGACTTGGGTATAATCGTTACACGTAATTTGTGAAGGTTATATTTAAAAATATTTACATCAAAGGAGTCATTACGACTTGAATATTGTTGTCTGGTCTACATTGATGAAGAAATTATTTTGGAAAAAGGTTAGATGTTTAATCGTTTCAGTTTGTTATAAGCTTCAAAAATTTATTTTTATTATTTCGAAGAGCGAATTCTAAATGAAAGTACTCTTAGATCAAACAACTTCGTCAGCTAATAAAGCACAGCCAGGACAACAAAAGTTTCCAATCCCCCGTACTAAAACAACAGCCGTATGCTAACGGATGGGCTTGATATGAATGCAAATATTTGTGAATCGAAAACACTTAACGCAAACACATTTAGTGATTTCATAGCAGTAAAACTGATTCCCATGCAGTACAAGAATTTGTGAGGGGCTGTAAGTGAAAGTGGGGGATAAGCAATATTTGTAGTTCTATGGTACAACCACCCCTTAGGGGGATACGACGCACCCAGAAGCCAATTCTTATTCCGAGAAAATGCTTTTCATAAAAAAAACCAGGGAAACAACGAAAATATTTGACATCAAATTCGTCAAACTCATGCGTTTGCCGCCTTCGCCTGCGTGTTGTTTCAACTGACACTGAAACAGGAGCTGGTGTACTGTGGGCGGTAGGCGGTGGGTTGTGGGCGTTTTGAGGGGGCGAGTGCTGACTTTTTGGGCAAGTGACTTTAAGGCCAACGTCGGCTGTCAGGACTTTCTCTTCCTTTTTATTTGCCCAGCGCACTCTCGCTCTATGCCCTTTTTTTGAGGCTGAAATGGAAAACGAAAATGTCTGACATTGACAAATGCCATCCGTCATTGCGAACACAAGATTGATATAGATTGGAATGTGACACAAAAATACGCACAAACTTCCACCACCATCGCTAACACTACCACCAAAACGGAACAGCAGCAGCACCACCGCCATCACCGTCAGCCCCTGCACTAAAGGCGAAGACACAATGGCGGCACAAGGGCAGCTCTTTCCCTTTACCTTGCCCTTTGTAATAGCGTTCCCATACGACGCACAATTGTGCGTAGTAGCTGGCGATGGCACAAGATGACGAGCGTTGATGAAAAACGTCGTCAGCGTCAGCTCCGTCGACGTCTGTCCATCAAGTCACCCTTGTTTTGCTTGCTCGGCGAAAAAAACCAAACACAAAAACCAACAATGGATTCCTTTTCGGGGATGAAAAGTTGAATTTTTTCACGCTTCGAATTTCGGGCTGTTTGAAGAGTTAAGAACAGCTTCGGTATTGGTGAACCGAATTTTGATTCAATAATCGTTAAATTTAGTAAGAAAAGTTATTACAAAAATAAGAAGCAAAAAGCTAAATAGTTTTCTTCGTTCTTTACATAAATAAAAGTTTAACTTATAAAAGTATGCACAATGCCATTAGTTATAATGAACAAATATTCTGATTGTTTTTTAGTTAAATATAAAATTAATTTGATGAATTTTCCCATGAGTTCCCTAATATTCAGTCATTGATTTCTATAGTAATTCAAGTACGCATATAGACCTTACCAAAAATATTATGCAGGATTTTCAACTCTTTCTACAATCTTTTTAAACCACCCACGCTTATAAATCAACGGAATTCGTAAGTGTGTGTGTTTTCTTTTGTAGCTCAAAGTTTTATGTGCGTGGCACATAATAATGGTGGATTTTCTTTGTTTGACGTTAATTTTTTATTCTTGTTGCTTTTGTCTCAGCTTCTGGCGCTGCGCCGTTGCCCTCTATACGAGCTGCACTTAAGTTTATTAGGAAGGGACAAAAGCGAAAAGAACAAAGGCCAGGGGCCGACTATGGCGCAGGAGAAAAATATATATCCTGCTAAGAACGTAAAAATTTTATAAATTAATGTTTGCATTAATCTTGTGCTGCAACTATTTTAACAATTTGCATCCAGGCCGTTTGGCAAACATATTTGCTGCTCCTCCTGCTGCCACTGACAACGACAAAGATCCAAATCTGTTTTCAGATTGCAACGGAATAGTTTGGAAATTAAAGCGATGTTCCCCCCGTTGCCGCTTAAGCGACTAACACAAACCAAGTTTGGCCAAAGTTTTCCATTCGTTGATGCTGCTGCTGAGCGCTCCCCGAATAATAATCAAGTGTTAATTATTTTATGGTTTTCAAAAGTTAAAGTTTCATCAAGCTCACACCGCAAATCATCATTCGAGATACGCATCGATTCAAAGCTAGCTGCTAGCCTGGAAGAAACTTGCTTATTTCCTTGGAGCAACTGTAATGAAACTTCCGCTTTACTGCCTGCACCCTCCTGCTCTTATTGCTGCTTTTGCTTCTCGTCCAGCAGCTGGCTAACTAATGTGTTGCCATCAGTTGACGATGGCATTCAGATTAAGCTGCTGGCAATGAATGAACTCGATGCGGTGATAAAAACATTTATCAAACAAAAAGACGAATAATCATTCGTGGCAAGCCATGCGGCACGAGCTGCTACTGCTACGAACACACACACACACACACACACACACACATCTAAGACAAAACTAAGCTCGGTATCCAAAGGCGGGGCGCATCCTTTAAGTAGAGGCTCGAAAGCAGCGAGCGAGCACGTGATTATATTATTTGTACGGCACTTAAATATCAATTAAAACGCTTACGAAATGATCCTACGACAAGAAAAATGGAAAACGGAAATTGAATTTAAAAAAATAACCCATACAAAAAAAAAAAAAATTTACTGCATAACGATGACAAAATTTAAATTATTATTAGAAAAACCTTGATGTAATTTAGATAAACTAAATGCGAAAACTATTTTAAAATCAATGTTTTCATTGTTTGCAAAAAGCTTCTAGAAATTAATGAAAACTTTTTCAAAAAAATGCATCAATACTCAGATAACGGCATTTATTTAAGGAAAGATGATCTTTTAAACTTACTAACCGCAAAACACTATGATAAACAAAGCCTAAAATTGTCTAGAAATGCTTTGTCTAGAAGATTGTAAGTTTAAAAGTTTTAACAAATCGCATTGTCCCTAAACATTTTCTTTTCATGAGCACATAAACACATACATTTACATACATGCGTTTTTGTCGCGATGAGAAACAAAAACAATAACCAGAGACAACCAACAATAATCAGTCGCAGACCGAAACCGAAACTGAGACCTTTTTTGGGGAGAACAAGACAAAATACACAATTCGGAACAAGATCTTCGCCTTAGCATGTCATCGTAGACGAGAGGGGAAACGAGGGAACGGTGCAATCGGCGAGGTACCCGGGAATGTGACTCGAGAATGCTGCGTCCCACTGACAATGGTTATTAATCAGTTTCCGATAATGCAGCTGAGCGAGACAAGAGTTTTGAATAAAAAGTAAGAAAAATAAAAACGCTCGCAGACACCTTGCCGCGCCCCCGCATTGCCCTCCACCCTCAGCCGATGATCTCAGAGAGATGCTCGTTTGAGAATGAGTGCGAGTATGAGTACCCATGCGAGTGTCTGAGTGTTTTGCCGGGTATGTGTCATAGTCACACTTTTGTTGTTAATTAAACGTGGCGACTGCACGCTTGTGCAACGGTCTCAGTCCGTTGTGCGATCCCGCTAATGCCGGATTCATGATAAGTGGCATGTTAGAGTGTAGTTGAGATGTCGGTGTGTGAGTATGTGAGTTCAACTATTCATAGAACTGCTGCCATTGGACCTTGCCATAGTTGCCAGCTCTCTTCCGGCAATTGATTAATCGCCCCAAGCGACGCACTTTTGACGCCTAAGTGGCAGGAACTTGAGCAATGTCTTGTTGTTGTTGTTGTTGTTTGCACGTTGGCTGGTTGCAAGACTTAAAACACAGCAAGACAGCTGACCAGAATGCCCAAAAAATCCAAATCAAATTTCAAAAACTCGGCTCAGTGGCTAACAGCGCCAGTGGCAAGTAATCGCCCTTGGTTAAGCTTAGCAAAGTTCGTGAAAAAAAGAAGAAGAAGCCAGTAGCTGACACGCAAAAGAGACAGAGAAAGACAGAGAGAGAGAGAGAGAGAGAGAGGAGAAAACAATGAAAAGGAGATTCACAAAAATGTTGGCTGGCTGGCTGCTTCTGCTGAATTTTTCGGTTGGTCGTCATGTCCATCGAGTGATTTGATGAATTGCTGTCATTAATCTATGACGTACGCAACTACCAAAGGAAATGCCATCATCATCAAAAGCAGCCCAGGCAATAGCAGCAGCAGCCAGGCTCTCTGGGCTCAGATCCCAGGCTCAGGCAGCAGTTGTCCACTGGGAACCGGGGCAACTGAAAGGGGGATGCACACACACACACACACACCGAGGCATTTGGGAAAAACAATGTACAGCAACACAATCCGAGCCAGGGGCTTTAGCTGGCGCTGCTTCTCGAGTTTGTGATGGTCTGCGAAATGTAACATTCGGGAATATATCAAAAGGTTTCGCTTTCATTTTGCAGTTTTTAAAAGCTCACAGCTCTCACACACATGTAATAAAAATAATTCAACGTTTTTCATAAATGAATATATTTTTTCTTTATATAAATACGAAATACCTAGAACTTGTCCTTATAGCCTCAACGAAAATAGTTGGTCTAATATCTGTACAAGAATTTAAGTGAATCAATCTTCAGTTGAATCACGCTCCCAGTCGGCAATTTCATTTTATGCAACTTTCCATTCGGATGAATTTTGGGTTGTTTGGGTTGTGCACATACATACATATTTATACATTTCAACAAAAATGCATTTCATGTTTACATTTTTCCAGTGACAAGTGTCTGAATCACACAGCAACGGGATGACATATTAAGGCTGGGGCAGCAAGCGACACTCAGCCGACAATCGATTAATCAGCGAAAAATAATAAGAAACATCTTCTACAACCAAGCAACATGGTGCTGCTCCGGAGCAATGGATGTGGATGGAGAACCGAGATGTTGAATCCCGAGGTTGCTCGAATGCGGAACTGGCGGTGGAAAAATGAGCGACTTCAACGATTTGGCAGCCAAATAAATACGAAACATCCAACGACAGACAGCATTTCATATGTTCAACAAAAAACTCAAAAATGTATATGAAATAAAAATAAAATTAAATATATTCCAGGCGCCTTCAGTATTATTTTCTTATTTGTTTCTTTATTACTTAAATCTAATTTTCAATACAATAATCAACACTATTCTCAGTAAGAATATGGGAAAAGCTAAGAGCGAGATAAAAAGTGTATATCAAAATTATAAGGAACGTCTCTCGGCATATATATAAAGACAACAATGAAATGTCAGAGCCAAATGACTGACCAAAACTCATTACAACAAAACTTCAAATTGCCCAAATTAATCTAACTTTCAGTTTATTGTTGGTTGATGTTATTCTTGTTGTCTTTATACAATGTCAATGAGTTTGCTCGCGTTGTCAGTTGTTGTTTCATTCAAATTATTTCTCTCTCCGTCATTGTTTCTCACACAATTCACACATAATAGAAAATTGTGTATATCCATTTGTTAGCGTATGTTTTTTTTTTTTTTTGTTATTCAAAATGAAAATCATAGAAACAGAAACATTTGATTATAAAAAATCTAAGTTATGGCACTGTGTCAAATGAAATAAAAATAATATTTAAAAGTAGTTGGAAATAGAATTTTAAACAAAAGGATCCTACATTTATGTTATTTTATTTTGCATACAATGCCTTGATAGCATACTAAGTTTTAATTGTTTTTAGATTGAAGGTTATTTATGTTCCATAGTTTTGGTAATAATCAGACACAAAATATATATGTTCATGCAAAGTTTAAAAATAGATCAATCAACAGTCTTTAAATATTTAGTTCTTTTGCTCACACAACTTCATTAAAGTAGTATAAATTATTTGATTTGTCTGTCTTATTCTGATGTCTCTCATCAGAATCAAAATGGTTGAGCTCTAAAGATGTCTCGCCATTGCCCCAAAGTGCCAGTCAAACGAACAGTGAGTTTCTTCTTCTGGCCTCTCTTTGATCTCATCATTCAAGTCTGCAACTCTGCACACACTGGCAATAATTGCGTATAAATGTCTGTGTGCTCGTATCTGCATATCTATGCCAGCGTCGAGTCGTCGACATTATTAATTTGCGCCTGCTTGCATTGCATTTCACATGGTGAACATTATGTGTACGCCTTTTTGGTTTTAGCATATGGTGCGGTTTCATGGCGCTGCCACAGTGCCTCATTCTATCCTCCGTTGCCCTGCCACCCCCTGTCGCGATCTTTTATTTTGTTTCTACTTTTTGGCATCACGTGCTGCCGTGCTACCGTTGCGCCTGCTGTTATATTTGACATATTGCCGACATTGATATCATAAGACATTGCAATGAAATTTGTTTTGCTCGTCAACAAAACTCGCGGCCATCACTCACACAAAAATCGCAGGCACGACACAAACTCTTATAGCTCTGTCTGAGATGGTACACAAAAGTATATATTCTTAAATTGCCACCCCAATTTACTAAGTACTTTAGAGGTCTATTCTTGTTTAGTTGTGATCAAGTGATCAAGGGAAATGTATACTATAAATAGAGTTAAAAGAGTTACTTACAGTATGCGTGCAATGTGTGAATTCGCTAGAAAGATAGAATGGAGAAAAGTATATATTATAAATAACTGTGTGTATAGTAAAATTTTAAAAGATTCGATGTTGGTTTTTTATTTTATTATTTAAGCATGAATAAGAAGCAAGAATAAATGTTGACAGCTTTTTTATGGAACTAGCTTGTTTTGAAGCTTCAAATGGCTTTTTTCAAAACATTTCAATTACAATTTCTTTGTTTGAAAAACTTACTTTTTGACTAATATGCAGTTTAATTTGAGGAAGCAAATTTGTGTTGCAGGCATGCTCAATTTTAAAAAGGTTTAGGTTTTAAATATTTCCCATTATCAAAAATTCGGTTGCTTAATATTTAACATGGCATCAGAAGCAGCTTCTCAAATTGTACAAAATTTATAAATATTTGTTATATTTACATAGGGCTTACTATAATTTAGCCTTGTATGGTTTTAATAGTTAGCAATAACAGCCATTTTGTAACATGTGTCCAATTAAACCAATTATTTGGGTGAACGGCGGCAGCATTTTCACTTTTCGATTAACCAAATAAGTGTGTAATTTCCTCATTGCAAGCAGCCACGCATAAAACGCAATTTTTCACTTTCCCTTTTTTCTTCCAACAGCGGCAACTTTAATCGAGGGAGACCAAGAGAGAGAGAGAGTGAGAGTGAAAGGGGGTGTTGGCCCATCGAACACTAATTACAAAGCAACATCAAAATAATTATGGCCACTTCGGTCATAATAACTAAAGAATTTGTACCTGACCGTGTGTGTGACTGGCACTTTGACGAGAGGAAAAGAGAGAGAGATTTGCTCAAATTGCTTTCACATTAAAAACACTGGCACACTCATCTCACCCACTAGTACCTCCAACCTGTGTGTGCGGTGGCTATACCATTTCTATCCGGTCATCTGATAAGCCTACCTGGCTGCTGGCGTTAGCAATTAATACCTTTCACTCTGTCGACGTCATCGTCGTCGTCGTCGTCGTTCTCTTTTGATGAGTACCCTGATGTATCCAGCCTACAACAGTGTTCAACTCTCAGCATCAAACTTCTAACTTGCAGGTCTGCCATTGAGCGTTGGTCATTTGTTTGTGTCAACGCCAGTGCGCTTGATGCTGCACGGATTAGAAAGTAATCAGTGCCGATAAGAAGCGTCCAGCGTCTCTGGAGACTCCTTTTCTTTGAGTGTGGGTGGGACTCTTAAAACTGCGTGGACTGCTCCCAATTTAAATTACAGTGGAACTCGACTGTGTCCACTCTCCTCCCACCCAACCACCACCCACACAGAGCATAGCTACATATATCCAGCTGAGATCCCAAGCATTGGGCATTTTGCAGTTCGGTTACAAATGTCCATTGGGACTTTGCTAATCTGTCATTCGCCATGATGTGCTCCCGAAGGCAGGCCTTTCATTTGGGGGTTGTATATTGCTACCCCGTCATACACATGTGCACACACAACGATAGAAAGAGACACCAACTGGCAATGAAAAAGGACGAGTGTTCATATAAATGACCAAAATGCCACGCATTGACCCACGCCAAAGCCTACGAAAACCTCACTCGACCCTGCCCCACATCGCCCTCCTAGCCTCCGCGTCTTCTCCATGCCAGTGGCATCGACGACATGGCAGATAAAATGTTTCAATGTCCAATCGAGCGATTTGTCAAAATACTCGCACCGGATGGACACGGACATGGACATTCATCCGCATGGACATGAGTATTTTTTGTATTTTTTATTATATTTTTTTTTGACCGTCAGGATGAAATGTCTAAAGCTTATTTTTGTTTTGTGTATTGTCGCTGTTGGTTATAGCACGATTTCATCTGATCTGATCAGACGTAATACAAATCAGCACACATAATCAAGTTATTCTTGCTCAGTTCTAAACTTTAAGTTATATCTCTTACATTTTGTTACAAAAATCAAGAAATTTTCAAGTCTTTTCATTCTAGTGGTGCTATGTTTGGCCATTTATACATATACGGATGTATATATACATATTAATACATTTTAATTACACGCTTCGGTTAATGGGCGAGCTAGATTGGTGGGGGTATTTTAGATTTGTTCCACGCATCGCTACGTGAATAAAATATAATGAAAATTTCAACGCCCGATGATAGCTAACGTCGCACTGACTACTCTGACGGAATGCTGTCAGACAATTGGACAGTCAGACCGTCGAGTAGATCGAAAGGTGGCAAGGGAAGGAAAGACAGAAACAGGCGCAGCTTGGCTCAACTGGCAAACTGTCGGACTGTCAGACGGTTGTTCTCGTTGATGTTGTTGTTGGCTGCCTGCAGCGTGCACACTCCCGAGTATCCTTTTCGCTTTTTCCAGAGCCTCCCTTATGGGCGTACATGATAAATGGCGACGAATTCGTCAATGTCAAAATCAGACTGTTACAAACAGCGCTGCGACGCTGCTGATGGCAACGATGGCGATGGCAATGGCAATGGCAATGGCAAAGGCAGCGCCAGTGCGCATTGTTGCGTAGAGGTAGAGCTCTGGGATATCTCTGACTGGGTCCAGGACGCGTATCACGGAACGTGTATCAAACAACAACAGTTAAATTCATATATGAATACAATGAGCCTTCTGCTTTAGATTTGCTTCTCTTCACACTTTCACAATGACAGAAGCCAAAGTGTCCTCAAGCATCACGAATTGAAGCTGGAACGTTTTAATATTAATGCAAATTCCTTGCTCTTGTTTTAGCATATTTGCCAAAATCGCATATTTAGTGTGCAAATTTAACACGCACCGATTTGACATTATGCGAAATTATTGAGTGGAAATCATGTTGACTAATTATTTGTCATTAATCTCAGAAATACTACATAAAAGGCATTTCGAGAAATTGACCAGAGAACATATTAATTAGAAATTTTTTTTAACAAAAACAAATGTTTTTCTGGATGTATTCTAACTCGAAATTGTCTAGTTTTTTTTTTTTAGTATTTAATAACTATGAAAGCTAAATACTATTGGAAATCTTCGTTTAAAAATTCAATAGCTACATGATATAATTTTTACTTAAATTATTTTATAAGATCAACAAATTTACTAAGATATTAAATCTGATCACATTCATTTTGCATTAACACACAAATAATAATAACCTTTTCTACGCATTTGAACCTTTAAAACCTGTTAGTTCTGAGGGACTTTCTTATAACTTACATGCAAACGAGCTAAATATTAATTAGCTTGTCAACTTCAATTTTTCCCTTTCATTTCGTGGAGACTTATATTTAACAGCTCAATTAATTTGGAGCCCGTTGTTGCACATGTGAGAGGAGATCGGAGACCCAAAAGACCCGGTCCCGGACTCTGATTTGAGTTATGCGATCCATTGACATTATCTGCGCCGCACTCGCATGTGACAAGCGGCAACTGATTCATTCTCCGATTGGGTTCGAGACTCAGCCTGAATCTGAGTCTCAATGCAAAGGAGGAGACTATCGGTATTCGGAGGCGATAAAGATCTCAAAAGGATCTTGCTGACTGTTTTGGTTTGTCGTTTCAGATGGCCGGGAACAAATGGGCGCCATTACAGTGCGACAACTTTTAGTTGTGGTGAAAACGACTTAAAGTCAGTTTTAAGCTGAATAATATTAATTTGCGTGATACAGCGGGTGATCGTGGTCATTAATCAATTAATTAGTTTACCTCTTGTACAAAACAACGGCCGTCGTTTTAGGCCGCAATATCTTTGTTTATTGTCGCCATTGCAATAAATGTTGCTGGATAGAAAGAGAGAACAAAACAGAGATTTCTGGTCGTGTAACAGAATTATAATTGTCTTAGGAAGGGCGTTAACATAAAATGCAAACACAAACACACAAACGCAGCAAAACAAATGAAATTAATGATATGAAAAAAAATAAGGTAGAAAACGTTGCTTTGCGGCACTTTTATTACATTTGTTTTTTGTTTTGTTTTATTGTGTGTGTTTGTGTGTGTTTTTTTTTTAATGGCCAGCGAGAACAAATAAAAGAAAAATGTCGTTCTGATTGACGAATTGCGTGCGTATAATTGTATCTTCCAGATACTTTGTTTACTTGCGCCACATTCGTTTGGCGTTCAGAGTGTGGTTTTCGTTTGGTCTGCTCCGTTGTTGGCTCAAACTTTAATTGAGCCGCAACTGTAGATACGGGTGCACGAGTGCCGCAAACTCTGCCGCTCACGCGAACCAAAACAAAATGTCGGATTTCTTTGAAGCTTTATATAATTGTATATATACGCTTAGTATATGTATATATATATTCATATCTATGAATTTACCTTTATCGTGTACTGCGTGTGGCTGTTAAAATCCATTCATGCATTGTAATTGCGTTAGTCTTAACATTGTTATGAATGTAACGAAAGATGCATGTAGATGACTTATACATGATCTTTAAGAAACTGACTAAAGTCATTGAATAATTGATACCTAAGAATTTTGTGTAATATAGCAACTGCTTTTTAATATATATATATAGACTGATCTTTCCATCAGTAATATTATACGGACAAAAAAGACATGCATTGATAATGGCCTAAAAAAGTTACAAGAACTAATATTTGTCGTAAACAAGCTTTTTAAGTCAAGTCTGTTAGGAAATTATTACTAATCGTTATCATAGGTATTTCGATTGTTCAGTTTTTTTGACAATATATCAATTGATTACGATTATTTTGTGAGCTTTCACAACTACCAATTGATTACGATTACACATAATCAAAGTTTCGACAGGACTATTCAAGATTTAAAAAATCAAAATACAGTACGACCTCGGTTAACGCAACCCTCGTTACACGCAACTCCTCGATTATTGCAACACCCGAATTCTTAACATTGTTGACTCTGTTAACGCAACTTTAAAAAAAAAATTACCTTATTTAACGCAACTTCCTAAGGAAAAGTATGTTTTAGTTCGGTTTTACCACTTTTTTTTCGTTCTCTTTTTGTTTTTTTTTACATGCTTGCGAAAATGATAATATGGAGAAATCATTGTACGCGTGGTTTCTAAAACAAAGAGAGCGTAATTTTCCCATTTCTAAAGAAATTGTAAAAAAGTACAGACCCGAATTTCTCAATTTTTTAAAAAATAGGTAAACGATATGAAATTCTTGCTTTTAACAAAGTCTTATTCGATAAAATTTAATTTTAAAGGTAGGCGAAGGCATCTTTTATTTAAAAAGGTCGCGTGGCCACCAGAAAATTTCACCTCAGTTTTCGCAACCACCTCAGTTTTCGCAACTGGCCAAATTTTAATAGGTTGCGTTAACCGAGGTCGTACTGTATAAACAAATATATATATATATATATATATATATATATATAATACGATATTGCGATTATTTTCATGGAAGGTCGTCAAAATGCCCTCGAGCCGGCAAAGAATAACGTAACGTATACATACTTCTCACCAAGCAGTGTAAGGTGTTAACCAAGCAGTACTTTTGAAAACTGCACTGCTCGCTACGCAAAACATTTCGTTAGCATTCTTATGGTTGCTGTCTTGGCTTAATGGGCGCATAAATTCAAAATGGAAAAATTTAAGAGCCGGAAAATTTGTCTCCCAATGGGAGTACGAATCCAACGTGCAAAAAAAAAATGTATTGCACGATTAGACTTGTTTGATGTTTACGGATTGTTACGCCAGCTGGCGTTTAGTGCCATTATTTGCATAGCATGTGTATATATATATATATAAGCACATACATATATGTATACATATATCGAATTTTGACTTCTAGATCCGAAAAGTTAAGCCAAAACAGAAATAAAAGCATTCAACGTGCCGCTCAGTGCCCGGCATATGTTTTTAGCGGCCTCTTTGACGTTTTCTGCCGTCGCGTTGTGGGCTGTGGAACATGGTCCGCTCTTGGTTCTGGCTCTGCCCTTAAATCATTTTATGCTGCGCTGATTTCATGTACATATGTTTGATTAAAAATTAAAATTATCATTTACGGCCCATTTAAACTAAACCGACCAAAGATTTTTCGCATTTCGTTCTCATTTTCGAAATAACAAAATCTTCTGTGCCAACAGCATGAAAACAAAGATAGAGAAAACAACTTGTACATTGTTGTTGATTGGACTATCTATTGTATGAATGTTTGTTATTAGCAACTAAAAATATATTTATATAAGATACGAAATTGAATGAATACCTAGTTATTAAAATAGATACACGCATATTTAACACATCGATCAGCATTTTTCAGAGAACCAGTAATTAAACTATTTCTTAATTTCTCATTTATTTTTAATTGTTCCGCATTACTTTTGAAGAATTTTAACTGCCTTTGTTTCTTTCTTTCTGCCAAGTTATTTACGCCACTGGACTTCTAGGCTTATTCTTCGCAGAATCAGCGAAATATCCCAAAAAAACAAAAATGAATACTGTGACAGTTTTTAAACTCTGGGCCAAGGACCTTGACTACCATAAAAATAGTTTCCACAAAAATCGCAGTAAAATACTGTAGCTGGCTGTAGCCCAAATACGAAACAAACAAAAAATAATGCATACAAAAAATGTTTCAGTTCTAGTTAAGTTTTGAGAAAACCTCTGTGAACAAACGGAAGAAGAAAAAAATGGTAACAGTAATATGCGAGTATAATAAAAAAAAAAAAAAAAACAGATATGCAATAAAAATGTTTTAGAGCGAATTCGCTTTGTTTAACGCATTTTTGCTATTGTTAAAAAATTAAGCATTTTTTTCGGCGGCGACCTCATTTTTTCCACTCATTTTCCATTTAAAATGCAGAGCAGACAAAAGTTTTTACGGATTTATGAGTTTATCGTTTTACGACAGTGTCTTAGGCCCAATAAAACTTTATTGTGCTGCCTGTCTTTCACGGCCGTGCTCGAGTTTCCGACCGTAGACCTTATTTGGTAGCAGTGAAAACTGTAGCAGGGCCATGGCCCACATTTTCACATCGATTCCCGATCTTTAAGAGTGCACTCACTGCGAATTCTCAAGGACGTGACTGGTTATGCAAGTCTATGCAACGGATGGGCTTGCATAATAAATGCAAATATTGCTTTTAAGCTGCCAGCTCGAACCCAAATTGCTCTACTTTACTCATTGTTCCATTGTTAACCATAGTTCACCCAGCAACGCCCACGGGCTGAGTCAATGGATCGCAGGTTCTCTTACACAATATTTCACAATATGAGCGTAAATCCAGGGATTAGTTGTCTTTCTTCCGCCAACAATTATGCATGTCGCCTGACGTTGCTCTAATTTAAATTAGGAGGACACACGCTAGATGCCTTTTTCTGTTTCTCTTTTAAAGGCTGCTTAAACAATTTCTAAAAACTAACCCAGTTTTTGCCGCACACTTTTGTTTATCGACTTTCGGGCTCAACTTTTCATGTTTATGAGAAGTTCTAAGAACTTTTATTATCATTCATTTTGCAAGACATTCATAGTTTGAATCATTTGTGAAAGATTAGCCAAACACATAACACTCTGTGAAGTTCTGGAAATCTTCAAAAACCGTACTTTGACAACAGTTTTTGGTTCTAGGAATCAACTGATCAATTTTCATAATATGAGTAGAAGCAGCTTTGTTAAAAAGTAAGATATGTTAATCTGGCAATAATTTATATTATTTGCAACATTTACGACAAACAACAAATATTAAGAAAATTTCAGTTTTTTGGTTTATCTTTACAGGGAATAAATAGGGTAAGCAAATTAAAAACCAATTTTTTAATAAATTAATTTTTTTATGGATAATCTGAACAAATTCAATTTTAACAAAATAGAAAAAAATTTGACTTTTAAGGTCTTGCTTGTAACGGATAGCAGGTTCTGCTTAGTTATAATAATTTCGAAAAAAAAGTAAAAATAATTATAGACATCCATTTGGATTTAAGTCATTGATCCCACAAAATCTGCACCTCATAAGATTAAACAAATATTGTGGGTGTCGCTCCAAGAATGAAATCTTTAAACAAATATATATCCGAACGTTCTCCTTAAACATTTTGCAGAGGCGGGAGCGGGCGTAAACTTTGTTTAGAGTAAACAGAATTCCTTCGACGGACAAATCAAGGACTACCTGAGTAAGTTGCAAAGACGACGCGTGTGTCTCGCATTAAAATGATGTCTTGTTGACGGACTGCGAAGGTCGCGGCTCGCGCGACTCGACTCGACTATTTATGAAAAGTAAATGTACCGTGTCATGGGTCCTTAAACGTCTTAATTGCGCACGTATCCTTCGCCAGCAAAGCGCAATTGGTTTCCAAGGTGGAAATATTATTGCCACGTCATAAAACTATAAAACTGTCCGCAGGGGGCGAAGTGCTGTCCACAACTCCGATGCCCAGAAGAGTCTTCCAGGACAAGTCAGCTCTCCTACAACTAAAACTTTTGCGATCGCCATCAACGAATTCGCTGAATTCAGACAAGCGCGCGACACCGATTCTCGGTCGTACGACTCGTCAACGAAATCGCATTGAGCTCTTACAACGAACTCGTAGGTGGCCTATAGTTCAATAGTATAGTGTTAATGAAATGAGCAATCGTTACTAGCTGTTGATATAAACAGCAATGCCAAACTTTTTACATTCTATATTCTTACACATGCATATTTGTATAGAATAATGAAGGAATTCTTCCTTAACAATTTCAAAATAAAAAGGATTTTCTACAATTAATCAAAAGGTTTTGCCAAATAATACTAAGTACATTAAATATTTATCTTGCAAAAAATTTAATTATCTGATTTAACAGACATGCGTTGGTTAAATTTCCTTTCAGAATACTAACCAGATTTATTTTATAGCTTTTCTTTTTATGACTAAAATTTCTAGATTTAAAATGTTAGAGGGATCTAGTCGAGACAGCCTAGATAAGCACAAGATTGTGTTGCGAAAAGAATAAGCTTACATTCCATACATAAAGTCTTTTTGGCTTTTAGTCTCTAAGGGGCATTGCTAAATCGACTCGGCTGGTCATCAGTAAACATATCTTATGAGTACATTTCTTCTGCTTGTTAAATAAATTTTCACAACTTCCAATATAGTTTTTCTCATTTTCAATGAGTTGCGGAAACAACATGAAGTAAATTAACGATTGGTTGTTGGCAAGAAAGCTCAACATTCCCTAATTTATTACATGTTTTATGCCCACTTTTCGATTCTTTGCATACTATCAAATCACTTCCTAGCAACCAAATGAAAAGAACTAAGCTTCTAGTACATTTTCCTGATGGTTCTGAGTAAGTAAAATCTGTTTTTAAATTGTCCACAGTTTGAAATTACTTTTTCTTGTATAACTAAATGAAATGTGACTTAATAGAACATAAAAAGAGAGAGACGGACATGACTATATTGAATAGTGTATGAACTAGTTGTTAACACAAAGAAGGTGTTAACATTGTTGATCGGCATTTGTACTCATGGCCATAAACGAGAACAAAACGATAGCTCACTGTAAATGCATAATTCATTCCATTGCATAAACTTTTACAAGGACCTCATTATGAAGAGAGCAAAACAATGCAAAATAAGTGTGACAAAAACAATTAATGCGCTAAGAAAATGTCAACATACAAACAAAAACACACACGCATACACGCTGAATTATGTTAGGCAGGATGACATTGAGCGCAAATGTCCTAACGACAGCCAAAGAATGAGAACAGAAGCCGACAATGACATTGACTGGCCAAGGACGAAGGCGACGCGTGACGCATTATGAGAATGTTTGTACACACTGGGCAACAAATAAACATACATAAGGAGCACATCGCATCCTTGGAAGTTGGAAGTTAGAAATTGCCTTGACTTGGATTGGTGCCGAGTTGCTGATCGTGATTATCCAAGGTCAGCTCACCCACGCTGGCTTTTTCGAGGCGCTCATTCAGCAGCACTGATTGCAATGACCTCGAGAAAGACTTTTGCAGCGGCAAACTGTGGATCAAGGACAGTGAAATTGTGAAAACTTCCTGCATGCCAATGAGGCATAACAAATGTGGCAGCAACTACGAGCAATGTGAAAATCACTCTATCCAGAAATATACATATGTATGTTGCCAAGTGGAAAACAGGCAACACCTGCAGCGACTCCTCTGAATATTAATGATTTAATTTCCAATCCGTTATAAGTTGTTAAATCAAACAAATATGTTGAATAAATTTCTTCTCTCTTTTTATAAATTGTCCGTCGATTGCGGCAATAAAATTGATGGCATTTCAACGGTCTAGGATTGGTTCGGAAACTTTCCGGATCGAGAATTACGAATACGAATTGAAAAGTCGTGCTGTGTGTTCAGGTTAGACGCTCTGACGCTAAGACTATATATAAATCTGACAAAAAAGTTTAAAACACTTCGACTTTCTTGTATTTTTTGTGCCGCTGCAAAGAGTTTTTTCTTCTTGTTGTTTTTTGATCATTTCTCTCGGCTGTTTTCATTTTATACGCAGCTTGGCGCCGCATGTTTCGGTCTGATAATGAGCGGAGATGTTGTAGATTGTTGCGGTTTTTGGTTGCTGTTGTTGCTGCCGCTCATTTAGCATTTGGGGACTGCGTAATTAGCTATCTACGACTCCCAAAAGAGATCCAGCCAACTTCAAAGCCACAGCATGTGACCCTCGGTCGAGTAAACGAAGCCAAGCATATAAACAAACAAACAAACGCACGGATTGAAGTGTCTTGAACGATACTTATGTAATGCACAGGTGCGAAAAAAATACAATACACAATTTAAATTACAATTAGTAATATCAAGTGAAATCCTCAAAGTGAAAATCAAAAAACTGTAGATATTTCTTCATTAACTCAAATATTAGATGATAATTGTTTAATAAATCCCCGCATGCAGCTGATGATATAAACGGCTCTCTGGGCATTATTAACAGATTCGCCTACTTCAGGCGCGTGCCTGGTTTACCTTGTAGCACTTTGATAAACACTCTTATATATATACGTGCGTAAGTCCGATGTCCAGTTTCTGAAAATCCTTATCTAAAGCTAACCCTCATGAAAGTGCAAGGAAAGGGGATGAGTTGTTGCAGCGGGCAACGGTTTGAATGGGGACGGGGCACTCACACACAATGGGATGTTCCCGATTCACTGTCAAGGTAATTTATTAATTCGGCAATAAAAACGCACGAAACGAACTCGTCCTCTCGTCCCTTGGCATCAGGGTGTGTTGTGGTTGCAACACTCACATGTGGGCCTTACAACTCAATTATTGAAGCCAAAAAAGTAGTTGACTTTAACTCACACACAATCAGATTTAGCAATATTTTCAATGAGATTATATAATCAGTTGTGTGATAAAAGTCAATCGCCCAGAAAGGAAATGTCGATTGACTGCGGTTATTGAAAATTTAAACTGCACCTGACACAAAAATCTGTTAATCTTAGGCAAATGAAGATATTTGGTCAAGCCACTTGACAGACTGACGAATTGCTCAAATAGATTGGCTACAAACATCTTAAGTAATGTGAAAGGCAGACAGATGTCTAAGATTAGCTTCATTTGAAAAAATGTTGAACTGAAAAAAAAAAAACTAAAGAATTTTTGTGATCATTATATTTGTAGTTTAAAGTTTAATAAAATTTACTATATTTATTTAAAAAAAATGTGAAATACTTTTATTTATTTGAACGAATATTGAATCCGATAAGGCGAATTTTTTTTTTTAATTTTTAATTGCTATCATAGCTTAAGACCGCAGTAAGTGTAAACATTTTTTAAGTTAAAAAAATTGATTCTTTAATATCTGTTCAATAACTATTCCCTTAACTCTCAGCAAGGCATCATATAAGGACTATTTGATTTTAGACCAGTAATATAACCTCTTTTTTTATTGCACTCTCACAAATAAATAATATATTTGTTACCAACATCGATACCCTATCTATAGAAACTTACAAACGTTTACAACCATCTCTCGGTACGGCAGAAAGTGGGTTGTCGTGGGTCATGAATCGTCGTCAGCCGGGCGGCGAACTGCGGCCTGTCAAACTGAAAAACGCCATAAATTTTGGGCCGGCTGTCGCCGACCGTGCGCTCTGCAACACCAACAATAACAATGGGAGAGGTAAGCGCAAACTATTTGGAGTTGGGGCAGTGAGAGGGAGAAAAATAAGGAACAGGGGCTGAAGGTAGCCGAACAATTCGCACATGCACGAAAACTGCACACATATGCCAGATCTATACAATCTATAGATATCAGATGATAAGGGTGCAGAGAGGGTGGGCTTTAGATCAATAACGGGGGTGGCTGGCTAAGCGGATAACCCAAGTCGTGTAAACATACAGAAAGTTGGCCATTTGTCTCTGTATGTATGCTAGTTCGCCTTTTGGCCAGTCAATTTACTTGAGCCGGCTTACGGGTCAGCTATGCAAATACTATGCACAAGAGCCTTAAGGCACTTGCCCCGGTCACAGAGAAACTCTCGCGAGCAAACAAAAAGCGCAACACGCGACGCAACAAAGAGCCACTGAAGATGACACAATGAGAATGAGAATAGAAATGGGATTGCGAATGGGTAAGAAGCACGCGCAATGTTATCCTTTCGCAGCCTTTTGCGCGATATCTGTACGAGTCTAAGTCTAATATCAAACCCATTTTCCCGAGCCGAAGCGAATACCTTTGCGATTCCTGGAACGTCGGGCAGCAGCTATGTTTTCTACGATTCAGACCGGAGAAATTTTTACGAATACGACAATAAACCCGGGACCCGGGAGGAAAAGCCTTTTGTGTCAACCGTTTTAGCAACAACATTTACAGTTTACAGTTTACAGTTCTGTTTATGTCTTTATGATTATTGCAATTAGAGGATAGCAGAAAAGCGCTAGCTATCCTGCTTGCACAAACAAGCGCATTCGACTTAATTACGCGCCTGTGGGACGTCCTGCGCACGTCTTAAAGGCAGCTCAAGGACGCAGGGGAAATGAGCAGGACGGATAAGTTTCTGCAACTCGCGATGATAATGGGCGCGATGGGTAGGTAAGATGGTAATAAGCAGCGCAGCAGGTAAGCAAGCTATGAGACCGACTTTCTCTCTCTCTGTTTCTCTCTCTTTCCTTTCCACCTACCGGATAAATAGACTTGCGGATAAAACGTTCCTGTAACGCTCTACCCCTGTACAACAATAAATCTGGCAAGGTCCTGGAGGGGTAGTGTACGCTCGGTCGCAGCATGTGTCAAAGTGTCATGCGCAGGGATATTTATGCGCTATGACCAGCAAGCGTGTGCCGTACATCAGTTCGCTCAGGCTATATTAAGGCAGGATCAGAGCATAGAGCAGCACATTCGCAAACGCACCAGCGTCGCGCACACATCGTTCATTTCTGTTTCGTTCGTTTAGCTTAAGGACTTGCAAAACAGACGCAATGGCAGCCACGAATACGCATAGTCACAGCTACTATGCCGACAGCATGTACAACATGTATCATCACGCCCTGCCACCCACCTACTACGAGAACAGCAACAGTTACTACCAGCACAGCAACACCTCTTCCAGTACCTGGACACCTGCAAGCTACCAGCCCAGCAGCTATGCACAGTATGGACAGGAGAGCTACAGTGATAGTTGCTATTACTCCAACTATCAACAGCAGCAGATGCAGACGATGCCAATGCCAGCTCCGGATGTACTGCCTCAGTACCAGGCCACAACTACAGTTGCACCGCCATCTACAGTCACCTCACCCGCTCCGCCTAAGAACCGTAAGCGCAAGGCGGAAGAGAGTGCCGCAGACATCATTGCAGCCGTGGAGGAGCGTCCGAGCACACTTCGTGCTCTGCTCACGAATCCCGTCAAGAAACTCAAATACACACCCGACTACTTCTACACGACTTTTGAGCAGGTCAAGAGGCCCAACAAGAGCAGCTCCGCCGGGGAGTTGTCTCCGTGTTATGAGCAGGACTATGCCGTACCCACACCCTCCACACAACAGACGCACATGTCACCACAGCGCAGCAGCAGCGAGGATGTCGACTATCTGGACGTCTACTCACCATGCAAGCAGGTTAAGCATGGCGACTTTGTCACCCCGCCTCCGGCAGCTACAACGCCTGCCACGCCCACTACCAGCACAACCGCCTCCCTAGTGGATGGTATTGGCATAAGTACGCCACCCCAGTCGCCGGCTGAGAAAAAGAATGAAATCAATCATCGAATTTTGACAGCTGGGTCTAGCAACAGCAACGAATTCAATTGGTCGCACATCGAGGAGACTCTCGCATCAGGTAGGCATCCCAAATATTTTGCTCTCTTTTAAAAACTCCCTTTCTAAAACGAACTCTCTTTAAACTGTTACTCACTGGCAAATTTCTATTCTATTTACTTACAGATTGCAAAGACTCCAAAAGAACAAGACAAACCTACTCCCGCTACCAGACGCTCGAGTTAGAGAAGGAGTTCCATTTCAATCGCTATATCACTCGACGTCGTCGCATCGATATTGCTCATGCATTAAGTTTGAGTGAGCGTCAGATCAAGATCTGGTTCCAGAACCGACGCATGAAGTCCAAAAAGGATCGCACGCTAGACAATTCACCCGAACACTGCAACAGCTCAGGTTATGCTTCCCTATTGCCGCCCCTAGATGTCATGCCCGTGCCTCAGTCTCAGCCGCAGTTGCAGTCACAGCCACATTCTCAAGCTCAATCTCAGTTACCCTATGCTGCGTATCCCGCTTTTATGCCCAGCACACAGCAGAGCTATGATTACCCGCAGCAGTCGCCGCCGTTGCCACCGCCACACTTTGGCCAACAGTACGAGGCACAGTACACACCGCAATATCATCAACAACAGCAGTGCAACTACCAGCAACAGCAACAACAACAGCAGGAGCTGAGCACCTCCAACCAGGCGCTCTATCATCTGCCGCTGCCCTAAACACACACACCGAACCATAACGAACGCGCCACAAATATTCTCGACCATTTGCCGGTGACACGCAAATGTCAAACGAGATGCTGAGCAGTCGCAGTATTAGGCGAATTCGGCACACAAGCACTCCCTACGGTGCCCAGGACACCAGCATAGGACGAGTGCGCATGTGCATAGACAAGCTCAAAGGCGACTACCTTCGAACAACCTTAAAACCCAGTGGCTGGCCATGGGTTAACCATTGCCCGCTCCCTCTTTTTGCCTGTTAACTGTTTACTGTTGCCTGTTTTCTGTTGCCTGGAGCGCTCGATAATCATTGAGTTTCCTGCTTGGTCTGTGGCCAGGCATCAATAATGCACAACTAACACACACACATCTTGGAGACTGAAAATCAAAATTGTATAGCTAGATTTTAAGTCGATAATACCTACTATTAATATTTATTACAAAAAATATATTTAAATACATACATGAACTGAATTTATCAACACAAGTTTGTTTTATTATGATCTCAAATGTTAATATTTAAAGACTGGAGAGTAATAGCGGAAAACTTTAGATGATGAAGAAATTAATTTAAAAAACTTCCTGGCCTCTCACAAAACTATTGATAATTAATCTTTTTAATAAACAGTATACCTAAAATGTCAAAAATTGTATATGAAGCTTATATAAATATTTGTAAAAAATTATACAATGAAGAATACATTGAACCGAAAGCTCAATAATCAGGTTTAGTTTCTTAATGCACTGTTTTTAGTCAATCCGCTTATATCCTTACTATTTCCTAGAATGTCAATTCTTCATTACATCTGTGGGATCATTAGGAAACCTTTGCACAACGCAACTACCCAAAACCTTTCACGCTTAAGCCAGAAGACAAACGGTTTTGATATCAACTCTCAATTTGAGCAGCTGCTATTTGCCGCTCCCCTCACGTCGTATCGTCGGATTTTCTATAAAATGCACCATTTTCTCAATGGAAAAACGTCACATTTCGGTCGGTTATGGGTGTTTTTCAGCTAGGAATTGACTGCTGTCCCACCACCACCACTGCAAGCAACAGGAACGGCATCCTTTTCGCCTTTCCGCCTTTCGCTGTTTGCTCATCTATTGAAGTGAGACATTGATTGGTCATTTTTCATTGCACTCCATGACAGTTATCGGCAACGCAACACAAGAACCATGCGCCATCCCATTTTGCCAAGCGGCATATATTTGAATCATTAGATCAAAGCGGACGCTGGGCATTATCTTTGGGTAGTTGAAGCCACGGCTAGATAAGTTTTTTAGAATTACAAAAGCTAAGATAGCTGAAAAATTGAATCAATCTCTTTGACAAACTCTATCAATAATATTCTAAACAAGTAAGAAGGCTCTAGTCGGGGGAGCCCGACTAGAAGATACCCTGAACCCATTTGCAATAAATATATTTAATTTATATAAGACTTTGGTATACTGGCTTAGCTTCCATCGATTAAGTTCAATATCTCCGGTGTTTCTCAACCGATTTGGACGAAATTTTCAGAAAAGTTCTATCATTATCCATTACTTCAACCCCCAGTTTTAGATTTTCCAAATTCGATATTTTATTGTTATCGATATTATGTGTATATCGGAAACCAGAATAGTTATCGATAATTTGAAGCAAACTTGTTCTGCTCATGGTATAGGAGAACTTAAATACAAAATCAGAAGTCTCTAGCTCTTGTAGTCTCTGAGATCCACGCGTTCATACAGACGGACAGACGGACAGACAGACGGACAGACAGACGGACAGACGGACATGGCTATATCGTCTCGGCTGTTGATGCTGATCAAGAATATATATACTTTATAGGGTCGGAGATGCTTCCTTCTGCCTGTTACATACTTTTGCACAAAACCATTATACCCTTATTTACCCATTTTATGGGTTAAGGGTATAAAAACAGTGATGCACATTTGAAAACTTTCCAAACAAATTTGTATAAAGATTGTTATTCATATACATGTATGTACTCAAACGATTTGAACTAACTTCAATATAAGATCTTTCTTTCTTTGTAGATCTTTCTATAACCATAGCAAAAACATAGTCAATATAAGTTTTCGCTCTATTGCTTTGTTTGGCTATTTTCTAAGAAGTGTCACAGTAATTATACCTTTTACCTAGATTCTTGGCTAACATTGAGTACAACATTTTTTAGAATCGCCTCTCAAGTCAGTTTTTTACAACTTCTTGGTGAGTAGTAAAAGGCTTACGTGCAAGTTGCGAAAGAGTTACGTTAACTCTTCGGCGTACTTCGCAGAAGTGTCGTTCCTTTGTTTGCGAATAGTTTTATTGAAAGCCAAAAGGTCGCTTTTAACTCATTCGCGAACCATAAAACCCACAGTCGGGCGGATTGGCCAAGGAGACGTACTACCAAAGATTCGCGGAATGCTTCATTGTAGGCGTTTGCGTTTGACGATGCAGACGGATTGAATGCTGGCAGTCAAGGTTGCAAAGTCAATCCTTTAGCGTAATCCTTTAAATAGTCAAAATAAGGAACGCCTTTGTCAATACAATTGTGAAGAACTCCTTTCACTCCTTTTCGTGCATCGGATTCGCAGAGCGAATAGGGCGTTCTATTGTGTCCACTTAGCCCGACACGGTACCTGCCTCTACCTCAGCCTTCGCCTTCGGTTCTCTGCCTGTGCGAATAACGATCGTAAAGTTATCCTTTCGCAAACACGAGCACAAGCACAACCGACTCAGAATGACGACGATGACCGTCTACTAGGCGAAGGAGTTACAAAGTCATAAAAACAAAACACCTTTGTCTCTCTGCATTGTCGTTTGGCGAATTATCCTTTTTGCACCGCTGCCGTATCCTTAATCCGCATCCGCAGTTCGTCTACCAAGACAGATTCGCAAATGACTTCAGTACGGACCGACAGAAAGAGAGGATTGAGTGTTTGAAGCGTAAGCCTATTAACTGGAAGGGATTATATTACATTATCCTTATGTCTAAGATAAACATAAACAGCAGAACTCACTATGATCTCAGATGTGTAATGGCTTAAAATTACCTTTCGAAATTAGTTTAGCATTGAGGGGTGTAACAAAGTCAAATTTAATAGACCAACATGTGTAAATGTAGCTATCAGCATAATATCCGATTTCCTCAAATATATTGCACCATTAAAAGTCCCCAAAATTTGTTATATTATCCGATTTATTTTTTGTATAAACCTATGCATAAAAAATATTTCTATACTATTTTGACACTTCGTTTTTGTCTACAATATTGGTAATTTTATTTAGTACCCTTTAGTTCAGGGTTTGGCAGTAGCCCTAAGCTTCTTGAGAAAATAGTTTTAGTAATTGGTTACTAAATATGTACTTCTGCAGAAGTGATTCCCACTGTCAATGCATACTTTCGTTAGAGCAACAAGCTTCATAGGGTATCATTGGGAGAGCACTTGCATGGATTAGGGCGATATGATAATTATCAACATACCCGTTAGAATTAAGCGTGTGCTATGTAGGGAAGGTCATCGCTGCCGCTCAGTGCCCTTTGTTGTGATTACCACTTTTGGTGCAGTATTTATGGCGCTTGACAAAATGCAATTAATTGTGACCCAAATCAAGAACACAGCATTCGAATGGTTGGCAACACCAACACAAGCACCTCGTCTCGGCCTGATCTAATGGCCCGGCAAATGTGTCCGATTGCCACTGGAGCAAAGCAGAGCGTGTGAGCTATGAGCTAGTCAAGGTACAGGCGCTGACTGCTCGAGATGCTACATACTACACATGAATTATGGCCACAACCGACAAATGTCGCTTTAAATGCTCCATTGGCATGCATAAATTTTAAGTTTACAAGCCCCGCGTCGTTCTATAGAATCTCCCTGGCGGCTCATCCCGAGCGCCAAATGAAATCAGCGCCAAAAGCCGCCGATCTCGCATATGAATCTATGAGTCTAATGACCGCGTTGGCGGCTAGATCAGTGCGCCAAGCCCAGAGCCTCCAACAATCGACTCGATCCCCCGAATAGCCAAAACATTAATATGTTAATGCGCGGATCAGTCTGCGGCAGGAGGTTAGCGGTGTGTTGGTGCGGCGGCGGGACGGTGGCTGACAACGACAACAGCCACCGTCTTGTGGGGATTTATGGGTTCAGCGAATGCTTTATGGCGTGTCGCTTTGACTAATTTATTTATATATGTGGACTCTGCGTGTGTTTTAAGACAGGGGAGGGCGGCTGTGTTGGCCACAAATTAATTGTGAATATATGATTAAAACTGATTGTGCTTTGAAAAGGTTTCTGGGTTTGCCTTTTGTCAAATATTCTGCGTCTTTGCTATCATTTCATAGACAATGCAATAAAAATAATATTTGAAGTCATCATATGATTGTGTTTTGCTTGTTTGGCAAACAAATCTTGTCTTTTCTGTATTTAAAATACTTTTTATTATGATTAACCCAACATTGGCATGCTGGTTTTGATATGTATTACAGAATCCTAAGAAAAATGCTGAGCATTCCAAACAGTATGTTAGGTAAAAACTTAAACTACTTTTGTACACATTTGAATGCCAATATATATTTTGGTAGATACATTTGGTATACACTTCCTTAAATCCTAACTTAAGTTTTGGTTTGTCTTTGTCATTAAAGTCATCAAGTATTTTTTGATTAATAAATGCGGATGCTATAGAAACCATTTATTTGATAGTTTTGCATTTATTGCTGTGCTTTTGTTCTTCGTTTTTTAGACACCACATGCAATATGCGCTTTTTACTTTTCTGAGCTGCGCTGTCGGTTATTAAAAGGCATAATTGAATTTCTTGCAAACAGTTGTTTGTTTGTGAAAGATGTGGCCCGAACATGCAAAACGTTCGACCCCAGCTCCACTGAAAAGGGGATCCGTCTGGCGCTGAAAATTTCGAAAGTATGAAAAAAGCAATTAAAACTGAAATAAAGCATTCTTTCTTAACAGTTTGCCATGTTTCTGTCAGATGTCCCGTGTCTACTGCCTAAAGCCCTAGCTCTTAGCCGGGCGAGAGGGCTGGCTTTCTGTTTTTTTTTTTTTCAAGCGCGCGCTGCTTGGCTGCCTTGTTGGGTGAAGGGATCGACAATGGAATCGACCTCGACGAGCGTAGTAACTGCTTGGGCTGATTAGCATGAGCCGTAACAGTTTTTAATTGCAGCCACATTTGACGTCGCGCCGCAATATGCAAAAAACGAGCACACTTATCTCTAAATCAGAAAGTTGAAAAACTTTTTCCCCCTTCAAATCATTTTTGTTACTTTTTTTCTGATTTTAATAACAATCATAAAAGTTATTGCACAAATGTTTTCCAGTTTGCTTGTCGCTCGTTCATAAGCTGAAGAAGAAAAAAATTAAATAAAAACTAAGGTCTTTGAAGATTTTTTCAGGATGTTAACTAATTATATTTTATTAAATATGATAGAATGGCAAGCAAAGTATATATGTTCAGATTTTACTATTGTAAAATATTTTTGATTTTTTAAATGAATCCCTTAACAACTTCCATCTTACAATCGAAACGCTTAAAAAGGACATTTCTGACAAACACATTTTAAAATGTTTTCTTCGATACATATATATAAGTAAATCTTTTCAGAATGTATTTGACCTATTTTCCAGCATGTTTCATTGTTAATTATGCACACATACACAAACATTTGCTTGCAGTTTTGGGCATATTAAGGTGTGTGTTTGAGCGCCGGGTCATTAATTTAGATCATGCCCAAATACGTGTCAGCCAGTCAGTCTGGCATTCAGTCTGTTTTTCGGGCAAGCTTACCAGCCGGTCGCCAGTCCTCGTCAAAATTTCCATTTACAATCAACCCGGCCAACAAAAACACAAACTCAACAACAACACACGCACGCCTTTTCTGGATGCATACTATATTCAAATTAGGCAAGGCACCATCGCCAACCCCAACCAGTCATCTCCGTCCCCATATCCATCCCTTTCCCATTTGCCATTTTCCATTGCTTTTGACTTACCCGGAACCAGCTGCTACTTTTTGGCTGCACATGTGCCACAGAGTGTGTGTGTGGTGGAATTTTCTAATTTATTTTTTAGCAAATGTTTCAAGGCCTTTCATGTTATTTGGGGACGACGTTTCAAGTTCGAGCTTGCCGCCGCCAAAACAAATTGTTTAATGGCAATTCACGCGTTTCGAATTATTGATTTTTAGGGCGCTGCGAAAACAGAAACTTTCTCTCACACAATTGACATTTGAATTGTACATACATATTTGACGTGAATGAGACGATGACGATTAATGGCCAAGGTCGATGTTGAGTTTGACAGCTCGTTGTTTGAGAGGGGCCAACATTTTTTGCTTAGCTTAAGTTGATTTGGGTAAGTTCTTAAACTTGCGGAAGATTTTCCTTTGACTTTAAAGTTCGTAAAACTTTAATTTTTAATAGCTGCAGCAGCGACCTCTGGAAGGATGCATGTGGCATGAACAAGAATGTATACATTCTTGTTGTCATTTTGCAGCGCGATTTCCAGTTCGATTACATTTCTAATTGAATTTTGCCAATTTCCCGATTAGATGCGAATTCTAATGGGAAGTGCAATTTTCTCTGGACACAAACCAGAACGCATGCATTTTCCCAGCTTGTAGGTAATGCAGTGCTTGCCACACTGCTTGCTTAAAGACATTTACGTATATGCACTGCTTGGCATATGCAGGAGGAGCTGAGAAAATAGAAAAAATAGCTTTATATTTCCGCCCTGTACATCATGCTGGCGGAGACTTATATATATGATGTTTTGAGACGACATATCTTCGCGCGGAGCTATGAAGGTAAAATTGTTTGTCTTTTACAAATGAAATGCCAGTAAGAAAGAATAATAAGAAATACTGGATAAACAACCATACAAAAAAGCTTTAAATTTTAAGCTACTTTAACGAAATTTTATATTCTTCTTTTATTTTGCCAACAAAACATATCCTGGAATTCTGAATTCTTGAATTTAAGTTTTAAAAGTAAGGTGGTTTAAACGCGTTGTTTTGCGTTAATGTTGCAATTTGGAGAAAATCAATTTGTTCCTTACATACTTCTAAAACAATGAAGTCTTAGAAGCTGAGTTGACAATATTGAAGCGAACCTGTTCTATACCTCTTTCCACGGAGCGTGACTAAAGTATTTCGAGTAAAATGTGTTCTCATTGAAGTACTGATTTAAATCTTAGCGTCACATTCGCATTCGCATTTAATGTGGCCTTGATGAGGTAAACTAATTAAAGCCGCACTGATAAGCAACAGCGGGAACTACAGCTACAACTACAACTATATGAACCAAGTACAATCAACTGGGAACATCCCAAGTAGAGGCACATGTAGAGCTAATCCATACACAAGTGAATGCCACATTGTTCACACGAATAATGTGGGCTAAAGGATTTGTCGGCGCGCCGCAGGACGATAATGAACACAAATGAGCCGAGCGAAAGGAGTTTTTGCGAAAGCGTTTACGAAATGGCAAACATTTGCCAAAAACCAAACACACACACTCACACACACATATGGAACAATTGCCGTTGGACCTGTTGGTCCTGTTTTTAAACAGTTTCCTACTGCTGTTCGGCTGTTACAGAAGGACACGACCTTGGCGCAATGGCTCAAGAGCAGACAGTCAAGTCAGGCATTTATAAAAATTTGGCTCTGTGTAAAGAATATCTATTGTTGCAATCTGATTGATTGCTGTCAAACGGATGGGAAAGAAAGAAAGAAAAGAACCCTCTCTAAGTATACAGATATGAAGGCTCATGACCTGGCATCGCAGCTGCCAAATGCAATCGATGTGACGCCATTTTAAAGTGTATCTTTGTTCTAAACAATTTTAAAGCATTCGTATTGACTGCATCAATTTGTGGAAGGTGGAGCCACTTTCCATTTTGCCTCCCTCCTCAGCAAATTAATCATGCTCATAAGTACGAAAAAACAAAAACAGGACATGCGCAACAGTCGCCTGCTCGCAGTTTCCAGCAGCCAAAGCGAGAGGCAAACAGCAAAGAGCTTTTAAACAGCAAAAGCTTCCGTTATCTGTCTAGCTGTCCATGTACATAAGGCAAAGCAGCCAGCGTACAGCAAAAACCAATTCAAAATGGCGCTACAGCTGCCAGAGCATAAATATGTATACAAATATATGCATGTATATCGTATATTTTCGAATGTTTTGCCCGCAAACTAATGATGAATTTAGTAGCTCGCGTGTCGCTTTAGCTCAGCTGTTGTCCCTACAACAACAAACAACATCAACTGCTCCTAATGGCCTTCCAAGTTTGAGCTCCATCAGCGGACGCCATCTTGGCGGTCTTAGTAGCTCATCGCCTGACAGCTGAGACGCGTTTATCATAATCAAATATGTGGATGGACGGACACTGACACTGACACTGACTTCAACTATGAAATAAAAACAAAAATGCTTGTGAAATTAATTTAAATTGCCTTTTGATGTAAATGCATTCCTCAATGCTGCAGCTACTCCATTTAGCAATGATGTGTGCTCCAGATTTGTCTGATTGCATTTATTGCTCTCTCTCTCTCTCTCTCTCTCTCTCTCCCTCTCTCTTTGTAAGTAGTTGCAACATTTACGTTGTGTGTTTGTCCTAAATGGCGCATATTTATCAACTGACAGAAGCAGGCAACAGATTCTCCTTTCTCATCTCCGCTTCTAAGCTCAGTTTTCAGTCAGCTGCAGTGCGTGAAGAACTCAAATGGCAAGGTATTAACGAATTGTCGTATGTTGCTTCCGTACCTCCTGTGCTTTCAACTCCTCCTTCTGGTGCTGACCATTTTTCTTTGGGTCGATGGCATTGCGTTTAATTGAAAACTTGCAACAGTTCCGTTGCAACGTTGCACAAGTTCTCTCTACTCTATGCCCACATTTAATTTGAAAATTCCTCTAGTTTTTTGTTGCATTGGCAGCCAGGCAAAAATAAAACTACAAACGCTGCTGATTGTTTCATATTAAAAGCGTGTGTGTAACAGCAACAACACCAACAACAGCAACAACATCAATATTAACAACATGCGAGCGATGATGAAAAATCGACTGCAACATGTTGGATGCTGCTGAGAGGCAGAGTCGGTGGCAGAGGGAATGCCACCTCCCATCTCCATCTCCGGCTCCGGCTCCGACTTCAGCTCCGACTGCAACAATTTTACTGCCCGCTGGCAGCTCCGACATCAACTCCAATTACAGAAGTACACGCAGGCGTCTCTCTTATGATTCCTAGTTTACTTTTTTTTTCTTCGTCTCGTTTTGTTTTTTAACATTTTTAATATGTGTGTTCCCTCATGTCGTGCGGGCAAGCTAGAAAAAATAAAAATAAAACCAAACGAAAGCAAACGAAACGGTTGCATGTCGTTAAGGAATTGGTAACCATCTGGAAACCAAGTGATTGCAATGACAACGCAACGTATACATTCTGATAATACCAAGATGGTAAATAACAATCTTATATCAATTTGTATCCTTGCATAAGGGAAGTGATAATATTGTGTAAAATTTTTATCTTAAACTTAATAAAAGATAGGAAGACGAACATAATATTAAAAGATTATTATTTTTCAATATCTTGTCACAATTTTAGGAGCTCCATTTTAAATACTTGAATAAAAGTTTGAAGATTTTAGCAAGCTATTTAAATATAATTATTCCGCATAAAGCTTGGATAATTTTAAAAAATTCAAACCACATCTTATACTTTCTTCATATATCATACTGTTCAAATTGATGATGCAAGTGCAGTATCCACTGTTTCGAATATTTAGTATGTGGGTAATTGTATTATATTCATATTCTGATGTAAACAGAAGAGTTATAAATTAAATTCAATTAATCAAATATTTAAATGCTCCCAAATTTGCTCATATTGCGAGTTAAGGATAGTATTCTGTATTCTGCTTATTATAAATATGTTCATTAATAAAAAATAGAATATAGACATTAGATTAGAGTTATGTCAAATAGAATTCAACTATAAGCTTGCATATTTGGTGGTATTAAGTTTTTTCACTTGACATTAACAATTTGTCTATTGAAATCTCAAACGCAAATAAAAATACTTGAATTTCCTATTTCGCTTGCTTGGAATTTGGTAGCCCATCCAAAATTGGTTTTTAATTAAGGCATTTAGCAAAACTTGTAGTTTAAAACCCAGCCTCAAAACCCGTAACCGGAGCTCGTACCGCGTAACCTGAAACCGTATGAATCATAAGAATCCCAAAACGTCGCCAGACAGTGTGGTCAATAAATTTAAATTCCGATACCGATTGAAATTCGTAGCTTGAGTGAAAACGAGCTCATTTTAAAGAGATGCAAACAATACACAAAAACTTAAAGTAACGTAGAAAAAAACAAACAACAAAAAACTCATTTGTCGACTTGGGCTTTGGACTTTTTTGTTGTTTACCAGAGTGCTGCGCTGTAAAATTTCGAACGCAGCCAATAAAAATGGAAATGATGGCGCACAGAACGAAACGTTTATAAAATAATAATGCGAAATAATAATGTGACGGTGATTTAGCGGAACAGCGCCACGATTGAATACAAATAAAGTGCCTGGGCGACGGATGGAGTGATATAGGGATGCACTAATCTAGGATGATTTCAGCCTAATCTGGAGCAAAACAAAAACAACAAAGCTGCTTCGGCTTCTGGATGTGTGAGCGTGAGAGTGCGAGAGAAAGAAAGAGAGAAAGAAAATTAGAGAGAGGGGTACGTAGACATGCTGAAGTTGACGTTGACGTTGAGTGGCAGGCAATCATCTGCCTCGTCCAGCGTCCAACTACCTGTTTCAGTGCCGTTTCTGTTTGCCAGCTGTGGCTGCCGTGGAGCTGCCGCCGCCGCCGCCACCGTCGCTGCTCCGCCATAGGCCGTTGGTCCAGGCCATGCGGCACCCCCGAAGCATAAATCAAAGCAAGAGGCGTGGCCTGCTGCAAGTGCGAGCGAACCAGACTGATTTTCGAACATGCGCACACTGCTTGCGGCTCGCTCGCACTCACTGCGCGCAGCCCAAATGATTTACAGTTTTCGAAATACTCACACAGACGCAGCGCTTAGTTGGACTCGGTCCCCACTGCGGCATAAGGCGAAAGGCTCTATCAAACGTGAATCGAACGTGGCGCACTCAAGTACGCCAGCTGCGCGCTCGGTACCCGGTTAGCTCTAAATCTCAATTCTCATTTACTAACTGAAAATAGTCGTGTGTTACGCAAAGAACTGCATGTCCAACTGGGTAACTTATAACTGTCAGCCCCAAAAACGGAGGAGCTTTCAGGCGACGGCATAAGGGTTATTGGAATATTTACTATAAGCACTAACGGATAACCGAACGGAACTCAGTCCTCAGGATATGTATCATTATCAAGTGCAAATATTTTAATGGGCTGCAAAGCTATAAAATGCCAATAAAATTGGAGAATGTCACAACAATTGCGTTAAACTAATCAAGTTGAGTGTTTCAATGTATTCTATACATAAATATTGTTGAGTGTACTACAAAAAAAAAATTAAATACAATACATACAATACAAGTGAAGTGCTTAGATAAATAAAAGTTCTTGAAGCAACCCATTGGATTTTGAATCTGTTGACTTATAGGTAAGCTTCTTACAAACTTTATTGAAAAAGGTAAAAAAAAAAATCATTGATTCTGCTGAGAGATGATGAAACACTTAAATACCTGAACGTTGAAGAGACATAGTAATAAATGCTTGTAAATAAAATCAATCAAATATTAACGAGCAAAGAACAATATTTGTAAACAAACAATAAGAAATTTCTGCGAAACTTTCTAAATCAATTCTTAAATCAACCGAAGAAATAAACTAAACTTTACAATCACCGCCTTCAAATCAGTTTTTGTTTGGCCGCTTAAACTTTAAAACTAACTTAAACTTTCTTGCTGTTATCAAACTTTTCGAATACATGTTGTTGTTACCGAATTCGAAATTCGAATATTTACTACATCTCACGAACGATCCCAGCTCATCGGGTACGTGAGACACACAGATAGTGTACGTGTGATCAATAAGAATATACGTGAGAAATTCGAAATAGAGTACGTTCGAGCTCGAAGAGCGTAAGCATTCGAACACGCTCTCTTTCGAACTCACACACACACGCACAAACACATGCATTCACATTCTGTCTTGTTTGCGGCTACAAATTTCAGCGTCCGCAAAGGTAACAAAAGCTGAACAACTCGTCTGAGTGCAAGGGAGATAGCAGGTAACCGCATTTAGTGCTGTCTGACTGCTCTAACATGCATGACTTGTTCGAATTTAGTTTTTTTTTTACGCGAGTGTTTAATGAATGCACTCGGTTGAATGTATGTTTGCCATAGCAATAACTGTATGTGTGCGTGTGTGTGTGTGTGCGAGTCTACTTGCTCTTACTAAAGTACTCGCAGCTACAATTGGCGGCGCTGGCGCTGCGCGTTGCATGAGTTTTTTATTGATGCTCAGATATTTGAATTATGCCCGAGCAGTCAAAGTGAGACATTGGCGCTTCGAGCACGTATTCGCGGATACATTCATTGAAATAGAACACAGTAAAACCGAAAAACTTTTTGGCCCTGGCTAAACAATCCGTCAATCCGTCAAAGCACATCGCTTACTCCACGAATTGTGTGGCTCTCGGCCTGCCTGCCTGCCTGCCAAACAAAAATAAAACACAATAACAAAAAAAAAAACGAGCATCCGTTGAATACAGATAGATTCAATGCACGACGCTCTGTGCTGACTTTGAGCGATAATAACGAAAGATGGATGGGCAGCTAAGTGTTTTCAGTGCCAGTGTTTTCATCGATGACGTTTAAAATACATTCGCGCTGATGGATACCATAAATTCGGCGTGAACATACTCGCAAAAAGAACATCGCGAATCGGTGCAACTCAATGAGATCCATTGTCACCACATTTCAACTAGAACTGTGACAAATCGAGTGTCTACGCGTTGTGGCTAATTACGGTTTAAAATCCACCAGAACGTCAAGTGCATAAAATATATATAAACACACAAACGCAAACTGCAAACTGCAGGTAAATTAAAAACCCTGTTTAGCTTCGGGTTGCAAACGGATTAATTTGAAAAGATGCGGGCTCAAATGGCACTCGGCAATTAGCTGGCGGCCTTCCTTTTCTTAAAGCGATCGCGCTTAACTTTAACGGCTTATAACAACAAACTTGACAACAACTCTTTTTAACTTGTGCAGTCAATAAACTAAAACAAACAAAACATCGTTTGCACTTGTTATATTCTATATGTAAAACTCCGACGGCTAAACATATTTCTTTAAGTGGAGCGAATTATTTGAAAATAAATAAATATTTTGTTTCTAACAGAGGTAAAAATGCACAATCCAATATTTTAGGAAATCAATTCTAAAAAGCTAATAAATTTTAAAAACTCAAGAACATTTTTTATAAGTTTTTCTTTATGTTTTCCTATTTCAAAATCATAGAACGACTTGTGTATGCATTGGGTTATATCTCAATTTTTTATAAACTCATCCACAATCTTACGCCAATAAAAAATGTATAGCAAATAGCTCGAACAATATGAACGTTATGCAAGGAAGTGCAAAACAAAATTTTAAAATTTAACGAATACAAAATCTATAAATTTTAAATTTTATGAAACATTTAATTCAAAACGAACCGTAACTTGTAACCAATTTCCCCAATAACTTGACATGCATGAACAATGCTTGATCGGCCCCTTAATATTGAATCTTCAAATTGAATTGTTAAGTTCAAGGGATTTCCTATAGAAACCTTCAATTAAATGCCACTGAATGTTATATTGTAGCATAGCAAAACAAAATTTTTCTCCCTATTAGTTCTTGAGCATTTCCAATTTGCTTTCGTTGTGTTCCATTTTAGTTTTAGTTATCGTTGCTTTTGTTTTTGGGCTTGCGTGCGCGATATCAACGCAAAGAATTTTCACTTCATTAAAACGAATGCTGCCGTTTTTGAAATAATTAAGAGCCACAATGGCGAAATGTCACATAGCGAATGAAAAATGCCTAACAAGCAGCCACAATCTACCTACTATACATAATACGTAGTAAGTAATAAGTTGTATATATGCACATAGTTTTATGTACATATACATCTGAAATGTAAATAGTTTTTTGGAAAAAACACAGTCGTTGTACATAGAAATTGCGTGCCTTGGTTAGTTTGCTCGGTGCCATCATATGGCATGGAAGTCATGCTGACCAGACCAGAAACTCAAATTATATTAAGCTGAATTGACTCTGAACTGCGCCCAAAAAACTTCTTCCTAGCCAGGGGCATTGATATGGAACAACAACGTAAGAAGAGATACCTCTAAGAGGGTTCACTACACTCATAAAAAATTTACTTTGCTAAGCAAATAAAAATACTTTCAAAAATACTAATATTATAAAAAGCAATTTTGTTTATGAATTTTTTCTTCAAATAATTTTTTAGAAGATATTATTTTTGAAACAAATTATGTTTATGAATTTTGAAGTTATTTAAAATGTTTTGATATTTGTTATTTTACACATACAAGTGAGATCCCTACTTCAACACATAGCAAAGATACAAAATAATTAATTAGCTATTTCTGGTTTGATTACAATTTATTGCTGGCAGTTAGACTGAAAAAAAATTCTAAAACGTTAAAAAAAATTCGACTGAAATTATGAAACATGAGACGCTATAAATCAAATGACAGTAATTTTCTTATTTTTGTCGTCGAAAAAAAAAGCAAAAAAATTCATTAATCAGAAATTGTTCAGAAAGAACATAATAAAAGTGTTTGTGGCTAACAGGGCGATTTAATAAGAAAGAGTTGCAACGGAACGGAACTATTTACAAACTAATTTGTTTCGTTTTGGACTATGTAACAAACTTAATATAACTACTTTTCGTTTGGACTATGTAACAAACTTAATATAAGACCCAGTCATAAAAAGCAACTACTGAACGTTTTCCTTCAATTGAACTATAAAAAGCACCTCTACTGCTGTATCAACTTTTCTCAGTGTAGCCAACAATGGATGCCTACGGTGCGCCTGGGTTAACTTCACTGCATGTGCATTTTTCTCTCTCTCTCGCTCTCTCGATCCCAGCCTGGGACATATGGCATTGGGCTAGTAGTGAGAGTGTGCTAAGATCGAAACGCCGCCACTTGATTTAGGTCACTTTCATTTGCATGCGCCCTTTCTCTTTGTTTCTCTCGCAGGGTGGTCGACATAGATCAAACACAGCCCTCAAAGGGCAAGCCAATTGCATAATGTGGACACACAAAGACTGCTGCTGGCTACCCATCGAGCTAATTGGCCTCCTAGTAATTCACACACACTTATATGGAAAGTCCCAGTGTGGTTTTAGATGCGCTGCAGTTTGGCTGTTTGGCTTGTCAGCAGCTATAGAATTTATAATAACAAAATTTTCGCATTTTTGGGCTGCGCCTGAAGCAGACATTCATCATTTGACAGCGGTCTGAAATGCCACGATGATATTTCAGCTTAACTTATTTATATTTATAAATCATAAAATACTAAAAAGCAAGAACGAAAAACGTTTGAAACACGCAAACTTTACCAAGCGACAACAGCCATAACAATAACAAAAAACAAGAACAATATATATTGTTGTGGAGTCGTTGATCTATTGGAGCGACGGCAGCCATTTGCCTGAGCTTTGTAGGTACAATAAGTGCCGGGACACATTTATTTTCAACATTCACTCCCTCCAAAACGAATGGCAGACGCCAAATTTTTATCCTGGCGTGATGTTCTGTGCCGTGCACCTTTGATAACAACTAAATGTGATTTATATAATTTTGTGTGCATTTTCAAATCGATGATATTTTTGTGTCGTCACATGTTGGAATTGGGCGTGCCATTACTCTGTGTTAACTAATACAAAAAATAGAGTTCTCTAATGAAAATTTACGCTCAATGTTAAAAAAGTCACTTGGCAAAGCTTTCTTACATACAAATAAGAACCCTTATATGAATACAATCATGGCTATTTTATTTCCAACCTCCACCAATAGTAGGATTTTTTCCAATTTCCACAAAGTACTTACAGTAGCCAACCAAAACATATTGTACAATTGCAAAGTCCTTCGATTTCCTACCATGGACATTATAATCACACAGTCATTATTACATAACATAAATTATGTGTTTTTGAAAAATGATGAAGTAAGCACACAAAAAGAAACAAACCGCAAACACGTGACCTCGACTTGCATTTTTGAGTACGTGTCAAGAGGTCAACAATGGCCGCTTGCAGTGAAAAGAGGATCGACAAGTCGAGAAAACAAATCAAAAACTCATAAAAATTATGAAAGCCGAAACCACAAGACGAGGGTTGTGCGAGGACAGAAGAAACTGTAACAGCAACAGATGAGTGTGTGTGTGTGAGAAAGAGGCAGTGAGAATGGAGACAATGGAGAGTGGATGAATAAGAAATAAAAAAAAAACAAATAATAATATTTATGACTACTTTTATGAGGTGCTTACAAATTTTTATGAGTTTTTAATGGGCCCACTTGCGTTCGTGTGCGTTTGTCGTGCCTTTTTGGCTCATTGTTATATATATGTGAGAAAGAGAGGGAGAGAGTGCGAGTAAGGAAGAGGGAAAGAGAGATCGAGGCATGCCAATGAATGTGACTGCGCGTGCGCAAATACCTTTTTAGAATTGTGCGAGTACGAGACCTCGTCTCGTCTCTCAACTCTCGGCTTGGCTCCGTCTCCCTGTTGTTGTTTCTTTGGCCTGTAGCTGTTTTTAGATGCGGCATGTTTACATATACACGCGATACGCCCATGTTGACAACAAATATTAAAAATTATGATTTATGACCAGACCCGGTACCCCTACGACAACAACAACAGCAAACAACGAACACACAACAATGAACAAGGCACGCTCGAAATCTGTAATGGTGACGACAACAACAACAGCTACAATATTAGCAAGAATGGGCGACATTTGTAAAACAAAATAGCTTTCAAGGGTTTTTTTTTGTTTTGTTAATTTCATAATGAAGAGATGGTTTGGAATTGGATTTGGTTAGGTCGGTTGTTGGTGATGATTAAGTCGCCAAACGCCTGCAAAGTGCTTAGAAATGGATGACAGTCTAATAATTTATACAGAGTAAAGAGTAATTAAAGTTAGGCTCTTGTAGTGATGTTGAGATATAAAAGCATACCGATATAATCAAGTCATTATTATAAATATAAAGCTTTTGAAGGCATTTAAAGTAAACTTAATATAACAGGGCAGACAAACTAGAACTGAGATGAACAAAAATTCGAAATAAGATAAGATAATAAAGCATTATTTTAAATTACATCGTATTTGAAAGGTTTAATATCAACGAGATAAACTGCTTACTAATAAGAACTACTTCTAAGTAAGAGTCTGTAGAGATCTTTATTATAAGATTAAAATTAAATACGTGTCAATTTTGATTTAAGGTTTGGAAAGTCTGTTTGAAGTATGAAGTCAAATATCTTATAAATAATCTACCACCGTTTCACATTCGATATGACCTTACATTCTTCATTCCTGCCATTCAAGATTAAGTATCGATTATGCAAAAGTTAATCATCTTAATTACAATACGCAACCCCAAGTTACATATAAGAAGAATTTTGATAAACGTGTGGTATCGTCCTGGAGTTTTTGTAAGAACTTCCTTTAAACAGGAAACCCTTTTCAGCTGTCGCATTTTGGTCACAATTTGATTTATGGTGACATGGAGTATGCTCTAAGGTTTTACCCTCTACAGTTGCGCATGTGCAACTCAATTGTTGTTTATTTACTTTCTAACCTTCCATATATGTTTGTACATATCAACATTATTATTTACCTGTGCCAAGCATTTTGAGTTAGGGAAATTCGTTATGCAGTTTAAGAAATTTCACTCTCGTTTTTGGTAGGCATATTAAAAACTGTTTATACAAAAGGAGGCCCCGAAGGCAAAGACCAAAGAGAGAATATAAAAGAAAATGCTTGATCCGCCACGCAGTCGCCTGATACAAAAGAAAGTCGCTCAGTTTTGTTTTATTCGCTCCCTCTCAGCTCTGAGATATGTCGCTGCCCATAATTTATGGCTTTCTTATGAGGCGACAATCAGCCAAGCGACCAACGAAGCCAACCAGCGCCAATCTATACAATATTTGTGTATATATATTTTGATACTCTTTGGAAAGCGCTGAGCGAACCCGCAAATTTGGTTTTGCGTTTTTATTATTCATGGATTTAATTAACACCAATTGAACCGCTTGTCGACTCGCACACTCTTTGGAAAACAATTTTCAAAATGCGTATAATTTATTGCTTTTATTTTTCTGAATTTTAAATTTGCCGTTAAGTGATCGACATTAAGAATAATAAACAACAACAGGCGCCGCCAGTTTTTGGGTTCAACCGGCTTTCAATTAATTGTATTTAAATATTTTTTATCGAATCCAAAATTAAATCAATAGATATTTGTAAGTTTTGGCCTTAAATGTATCCAATATACATATGTAAACACATATTTATTTTTCTTTAAATATTCTTTAAAGATTGTTCTTCTTTGTAGTTTAAAGAACAAATTTTATTAAAGTTCAATTTGAAATTGCATCAATCTAAAAAATTATCCTCTTCCAATCAACAGCTACTAAATAAAACTTGATCTCTTGCCCTATTCTATACACAAATAATTAACCAAGTCGTAGGGTCAGTGTCTACTAGAATAAGTGTATAATTTCGATTTAATCAAACTGTTTGTATGTCGTTTGGTTAACTTACAGCTCGTTCTGAGCTGTGTTTTTTTTCTTTTTCTTCTGGCCATGGGGCTAATGCACAAAATCGAAAAACTTTAACCGTTACAATTGCTTTAAACTCCATAATCGCCAAAATAGCCAGGGACGAGCTTGAGAGTTTACAGCGTTGCTTGCTTGCTTTGCTCATCAAATAAATCTCTGTCGAGCTCTTGGCCCATACCACTGCCACTGGCAGCACCTCGTGCCCTGTCCATGATATTTTGGCGAGTTTTAACTGAAGAAACACGCTTGGTGCAGGGCCAGGGACAGAGGTTCAAGCCGAGGCCCGTACGCCGATTTAATTTAAAGCTTCAACTCCTTTCATTTGGACAACATGCTAAAGGGTTAAATTGCCCACTGATTCAAAATTATTGGTTTCATACGAAGCACCAAAGTAAAAGAAGAACAAGTTAAAAACCAAGAAATAAGAGAGCAAAACATTTTTGCTTGTACTCGGTATTTTTGCAGAGGTCGATGCATTGTTTTTGGGCAACTCTTTGCTGTTTTTTCGGCCATATTCATGTGCTCTGTTGATTTGGCATTGGCTTCCTCATTGCCTGCTGCTTGAAACAAAAACAGCAACAGCAACTTGGCCTGGTCTTTCTTTCTTGGCCATTGCGTTTTACACTTTTTTTGCTTTACGGCTATTTTGAGGCCAAGTCAAGTTGTTGCAATCGTGGCTGCCTTTTGTTGCTATCTCCGCTGCAGCCGAAATACAAGTTTTCTTTCCTTCATGCAAACAAACACGGTATCAGCGATGGTGTCCAAACTCCTCCAAAGCTCAAGCCTTTGTGTTTTTTACTGCTGCTGCCTGGGCACAAGTGCAGCCAACAACAAAAATACTCGCTCGCAAGTGTCCAAGTCAGCATCAAGAGTGGGCGGGTCCAAGCATTGCATTCCAATACAGTCCCGTGGCACCGCGCCCCATACACCGTGCACCATCCTACCTAACCGTGCCACACCACAAATTGCATGCACGTAATGCCAATGCTTAGCCATATCCGAGCTTGCCCATCGGCTCAAGTGAAATCCAAACAGTTTTGAGCACTACCTCCTCCCACACTTCCCCCCATGCCTATCCGAAAACAGGCTTAACACCGAATGGCTTTTTTACAGAGGGAAATTGGGTTCTTAGCCGCTTCGAAATATAATTGTAATAATAATGTCCGGCAAAAAATATACTCCATTGAAATAACAGCGAAAAACGCACAAAAAATCACTAAAGGAAAAGAAGCATAAGATTTGGTAACAGTTGAAATAACCGAGACTAGGTAATAACAAATTTAAGAACAGGGAATTAAACTTAGCAAAGCTCATTGAATTTCTGTAGTATTAAAATAATATATTATTTGGCAGTATTTAAAAATAAAGACGATTTAAGACAAAATAAAATTTTATTCAATAAAATTGCTTATATCTTATATATATACTATAGGATAATCTTTGTTTTTAGTAAATATTGAAAGCTGTTAAAAGATTTGAATAAATAACTAAGTGACAAACTGCAACAATTTTTCATTAAGTTTGCTTGAGTCGTCTCTTAGACTATTTTGTAGAGCCTTACAAACCACTGTGCACCAAAATAAATATGTACATATGTACATTTGTTAACTTAATTCAATACAGAGCGATTTAAAGATTATGCAAAATTGTAAGTCTACCTTTATCTGCAGTTAATGCAAATGTTTAAGCAGAGAGTGAACACAGAAGCTCCCTCTGAGCTCAGTACGTGATCTTGGGCAAATGGGATCTCTACTGGGTGGGGATTAGTAGACTACACCTAGAGCCAATTTCGGTTATCTATTGTATGCATCTTTCGGAGTTTTACCTGAAACTAATACTTCATTTCAACTGCATTTCATTTCAGATACCAATCTTAGTGTAGCGGCCACATTATGGATCCCGACTGCTTTGCCATGTCCTCGTACCAGTTTGTCAACTCGCTGGCATCCTGCTATCCACAGCAAATGAATCCACAACAAAGTCATCCGGGTGCGAATGCTAGCACGGGAAACAGCAACGGGGGAGCGGGTGGGGCAAATGGCGGTCAGGGCAACGCTGGTGCGGCGACGCCAGGCAGCAACGATTACTTTCCAGCAGCGGCGGCCTACACGCCCAACCTGTACCCGAACACCCCACAGGCGCACTATGCCAACCAGGCGGCTTATGGACTGGGCGGCGGCGGGGGTGGAGCTCCAGTTGGAGGACAGGCCAACCCCGATATGGTGGACTACACACAGCTGCAGCCGCAAAGACTGCTGTTGCAACAACAACAGCAGCAACAGCATGCACACGCAACGGCAGCAGTTGTCGCCCAGCAGCAACAGCAGCAACAGTTGCCGCAGCAGCAGCAGCAACCACACCCGCAACAACAACAGCAGCAACAGCAGGCAAGCATAAGCTGTAAATATGCCAATGATCCATCGACGCCCGTTGGTAGCAGCATCAACAACAACAACAATAATAGCACCAATAGCAATAACAATAACAACAACCAATCGTTGGCCAGTCCGCAGGATCTCTCCACGCGCGACATCTCCCCAAAGCTATCACCCAGCTCCGTGGTGGAGAGCGTAGCACGTTCCCTCAACAAAGGTGTCCTCGGTGGCAGTCTGGCGGCCGCTGCTGCTGCCGTGAGTCTCAACAACAATCACAGTAGCAGCGGTGCTGGTGCTGGACCAGGAGCTGTCAACCTGCCCATGCATAGTCCGGGTGGAGGAGACTCGGACTCGGAGAGCGACAGCGGCAACGAGGCGGGCAGCAGTCAGAACAGCGGCAATGGCAAGAAAAATCCGCCGCAGATCTATCCATGGATGAAGCGAGTACATCTCGGACAGAGTAAGTTCTTGATATATATAAATAGTTCCTATATGTCCCATATATATATATTTAAATATCTGAATACAAAGGAAGATTTTCTTAAAATATCTTAAAGTCGGAAAATATAAGTAAATTTTCGAGTGTATCGAGAAGAGATTTTTTAATGCATTTATTTATCAACAAAAAAATAAAAATAAATAAAAAAAAAACAATATAAATTGATCATTGAGTTTGTAAATAGGATTTTTAGTTCCTTCTATCCAAATTTTATGTTTTTTAAGAGTTAACAAATACTAAAGTTGCGGGATATTAATTAACTAAAAACAATTTTGGGTTAGTTTCAGTTTGTGTCGTCAGAATCAGAAAATTTGTTAGACTTATATTTTATTACAATAATAATAATATACTAAGTTAGTTCAATGAAAAGGTTTGATGTTCGATTAAAGATTTAGCTTGCATTAAAAAGTATTGATGTTATGACACTATCTGTCTATTGTTTAACAGCTGAAAACTTTATTTGCTTATAATAGTTTTAAAAGATATATATATCGTTTGCTGCTCAGCAGTTTTCTTCTCACACAATTGATAGTTTCTACTAAATCTTTTTATTGTTTAGTTCTATAATTAATTCAAGTAGTTTGCGATTGGTTAGAATCTAATTTTTAAACAAAACTAATTGCCAAGATAACAATCAGAATCTGCACTTTTTTCATGCGCGTTGTAAACGATTAGTAGTGGGAGCAAAACAGATCTTTTCCAGCACCAAGTTGTCTGGAAAGGTAAGCGCGCGGTGGCAACTTGTCAAAATACATAAACAATAACAAAAAGATCTCGCTCACACTAACAGTATCCCATTTTTATGTTTCTCTCAGCGCTGCGTGTAAAAATCGACCGCGAAAATCGCAGCGCGTAAAATTGTAAACAAACGTGTGCCGTGTGCCTTGCCCGCTGCCCCTGCCCCAGCCACCACATTCCACTGCAGCCGGCACCCGCGGCGCATTGCCGACAGACTCCCACAATAACTCATAAAAGCGAATACCTAATACAGACACATACCTAGATAGATACTGAGATACATTTTGGGGGCAAAGATACTGCTTCGTTTGACTTGATATAAATCTCGCACCTCTCTCTCCGTTTATATTTAAATTCTCCAAATTTTCATGAAAAATTGTTGCGCCTAGAAAAAAACTATGCAGTCTATAGATATTCTGTGAGTCTAAAAAATGTTAAGCGATTTTTCATCATGTCAATAGACGCGCAAAGAGATTTCTCTTTAACACCCCCAAACACACAATTTCCCTTCTCACGACGAAAACTTCGTTGGACTTTAGCTTAATCAACTTACTGCCTGCTGGTAATAACTTTTTTTTTTAGCTATTTCTTCACTTATCAGGTGTAAAATGTCTTTTTCTTGGATCGTGAGACTCTTTTTTTGACTCAATAGATAATTATTAAATTCTGTTAACGATTTTCTGTACTCTTATAGTTGTGATTTATTCACTTATTAAACGCCTGCCATCGATCAAATGCCTGACTGAGCTTATTAGCTTCGGTGGTTCATAGCTGATTTATGCCAGTTGGCATGCTTAATTAATTGCAACTATTTGGCATGATCGGTATTAACAAACAATAAGCTTAAAGCCATGGTTTTGCTTCTCAAAAAAAAAAACTGCATTTAAATAACTACATTTCAATAAACTTCGATTTTTGGACAAAATTCGTGTTAAAATTTTATGCCAAAAACTCGACATCATCATTTGGCTAATCTTTCGACTTCGATAACTTCGTCAAAACTGAACCGATTTTCAAAAGCAATATCTTAAAAGTCATAGTTTGACTAGTAGAATATAAATGCATTTACCAAATTTCTCTTTAAAGAAATTCGATTTTTGGTCAAAATCCATGTCAAAATTTTATCCCAAAAAGTCAACATCATCATTTGGCTAATCTTTCGACTTCGATAACTTCGTCAAAACTGAACCGATTTTCAAAAGCAATGTCTTAAAAGTCATTGTTTGACTAGTAGAATAAAACTGCATTTACAAAATTTCACTTTAAAGAAATTTGATTTTTGGTCAAAATCCATGTCAAAATTTTATCCCAAAAAGTCAACATCATCATTTGGCTAATCTTTCGACTTCGATAACTTCGTCAAAACTGAACCGATTTTCAAAAGCAATATCTTAAAAGTCATGGTTTGACTAGTAGAATAAAACTGCATTTACTGCATTTCTCTTTAAAGAAATTCGATTTTTGGTCAAAATCCATGTCAAAATTTTTCCCAAAAAGTCAACATCATCATTTGGCTAATCTTTCGACTTCGATAACTCCGTCAAAACTGAACCGATTTTCAAAAGCAATGTCTTAAAAGTCATGGTTTGACTAGTAGAATAAAACTGCATTTACAAAATTTCACTTTAAAGAAATTCGGTTTTTGGTCAAAATCCATGTCAAAATTTTATCCCAAAAAGTCAACATCATCATTTGGCTAATCTTTCGACTTCGATAACTTCGTCAAAACTGAACCGATTTTCAAAAGCAATGTCTTAAAAGTCATGGTTTGACTAGTAGAATAAAACTGCATTTACAAAATTTCACTTTAAAGAAATTCGATTTTTGGTCAAAATCCATGTCAAAATTTTATCCCAAAAAATCGACATAATTTTTCGGCATATCTTTCGACTTCCATATTTTCGTCAAAACTGAACCGATTTTCAAAAGCAATGTCTTAAAAGTCATGGTTTGGCCTCTAGAACAAAACTACATTTAAATAATTTCATTTAAAGAAAATTCGATTTTTGGTCAAAATGCATGTTAAAATTTTATGCCAAAACATCAACATCATCATTTGGCAAATCTTTCGACTACGATAACTTCGTCAAAACTGAACCGATTTTCAAAAGCAATGTCTAAAAAGTCATGGTTTGGCCTCCAGAATATAACTGCATTTGCATAATTTTTTTTTTTAAATAGATTTCGATTTTTGGTCACAATTCATATTAAAATTTAAAGCCAAAATATCGACATCATCATTTGGCAAATCTTTCGACTTCGATAACTTCGTCAAAACTGAACCGATTTTCAAAAGCAATGTCTTAAAAGTCATGGTTTGACTAGTAGAATAAAACTGCATTTACAAGATTTCACTTTAAAGAAATTCGATTTTTGTTCAAAATCCATGTCAAATATTTTTCCCAAAAAGTCAACATCATCATTTGGCTTATCTTTCGACTTCGATAACTTCGTCAAAACTGAACCGATTTTCAAAAGCAATGTCTTAAAAGTCATGGTTTGGCATCTAGAATAAAACTGCATTTACAAAATTTCACTTTAAAGAAATTCGATTTTTGGTCAAAATCCATGTCAAAATTTTTTCCCAAAAAGTCAACATCATCATTTGGCTAATCTTTCGACTTCGATAACTTCGTCAAAACTGAACCGATTTTCAAAAGCAATGTCTTAGAAGTCATGGTTTGACTAGTAGAATAAACTGCATTACATGTCTTAAAGTCATGGTTGACTAGTAGAATAAAACTGCGTTTACAAAATTTCACTTTAAAGAAATTCGATTTTTGGTCAAAATCCATGTCAAAATTTTATCCCAAAATGTCAACATCATCATTTGGCTAATCTTTCGACTTCGATAACTTCGTCAAAACTGAACCGATTTTCAAAAGCAATGTCTTAAAAGTCATGGTTTGACTAGTAGAATAAAACTGCATTTACAAAATTTCACTTTAAAGAAATTCGATTTTTGGTCAAAATCCATGTCAAAATGTTATCCCAAAAAGTCAACATCATCATTTGGCTTATCTTTCGACTTCGATAACTTCGTCAAAACTGAACCGATTTTCAAAAGCAATGTCTTAAAAGTCATGGTTTGACTAGTAGAATAAAACTGCATTTACAAAATTTCACTTAAAAGAAATTCGATTTTTGGTCAAAATCCATGTCAAAATCTTATCCCAAAAAGTCAACATCATCATTTGGCTAATCTTTCGACTTCGATAACTTCGTCAAAACTGAACCGATTTTCAAAAGCAATGTCTTAAAAGTCATGGTTTGACTAGTAGAATAAAACTGCATTTACAAAATTTCACTTTAAAGAAATTCGATTTTTGGTCAAAATCCATGTCAAAATTTTATCCCAAAAAATCGACATAATTTTTCGGCATATCTTTCGACTTCCATAACTTCGTCAAAACTGAACCGATTTTCATAAGCAATGTCTTAAAAGTCATGGTTTGACTAGTAAAATAAAACTGCATTTACAAGATTTCACTTTAAAGAAATTCGATTTTTGGTCAAAATCCATGTCAAAATTTTATCCCAAAAAGTCAACATCATCATTTGGCTAATCTTTCGACTTCGATAACTTCGTCAAAACTGAACCGATTTTCAAAAGCAATGTCTTAAAAGTCATGGTTTGACTAGTAGAATAAAACTGCATTTACAAAATTTCACTTTAAAGAAATTTGATGTTTGGTCAAAATCCATGTCAAATATTTTTCCCAAAAAGTCAACATCATCATTTGGCTAATCTTTCGACTTCGATAACTTCGTCAAAACTGAACCGATTTTCAAAAGCAATGTCTTAAAAGTCATGGTTTGACTAGTAGAATAAAACTGCATTTACAAAATTTCACTTTAAAGAAATTCGATTTTTGGTCAAAATCCATGTCAAATATTTTTCCCAAAAAGTCAACATCATCATTTGGCTAATCTTTCGACTTCGATAACTTCGTCAAAACTGAGACGATTTTCAAAAGCAATGTCTTAAAAGTCATGGTTTGACTAGTAGAATAAAACTGCATTTACAAGATTTCACTTTAAAGAAATTCGATTTTTGGTCAAAATCCATGGCAAATATTTTTCCCAAAAAGTCAACATCATCATTTGGCTAATCTTACGACTTCGATAACTTCGTCAAAACTGAACCGATTTTCAAAAGCAATATCTTAAAAGTCATGGTTTGACTAGTAGAATAATACTGCATTTACAAAATTTCACTTTAAAGAAATTCGATTTTTGGTCAAAATCCATGTCAAAATTTTATCCCAAAAAGTCAACATCATCATTTGGCTAATCTTTCGACTTCGATAACTTCGTCAAAACTGAACCGATTTTCAAAAGCAATGTCTTAAAAGTCATGGTTTGACTAGTAGAATAAAACTGCATTTACTGCATTTCACTTTAAAGAAATTCGAATTTTGGTCAAAATCCATGTCAAAATTTTATCCCAAAAAGTCAACATCATCATTTGGCTAATCTTTCGACTTCGATAACTTCGTCAAAACTGAACCGATTTTCAAAAGCAATGTCTTAAAAGTCAAAAAGTCATGGTTTGACTAGTAGAATAAAACTGCATTTACAAAATTTCACTTTAAAGAAATTCGATTTTTGGTCAAAATCCATGTCAAAATTTTATCCCAAAAAATCGACATAATTTTTCGGCATATCTTTCGACTTCCATAACTTCGTCAAAACTGAACCGATTTTCAAAAGCAATGTCTTAAAAGTCATGGTTCGACTAGTAGAATAAAACTGCATTTACAAAATTTCACTTTAAAGAAATTCGATTTTTGGTCAAAATCCATGTCAAAATTTTATCCCAAAATGTCAACATCATCATTTGGCTAATCTTTCGACTTCGATAACTTCGTCAAAACTGAACCGATTTTCAAAAGCAATGTCTTAAAAGTCATGGTTTGACTAGTAGAATAAAACTGCATTTACAAAATTTCACTTTAAAGAAATTCGATTTTTGGTCAAAATCCATGTCAAATATTTTTCCCAAAAAGTCAACATCATCATTTGGCTAATCTTTCGACTTCGATAACTTCGTCAAATCTGAACCGGTTTTCAAAAGCAATGTGTTCAAAGTCATGGTTTGACTAGTAGAATAAAACTGCATTTACAAAATTTCACTTTAAAGAAATTCGATTTTTGGTCAAAATCCATGTCAAATATTTTTCCCAAAAAGTCAACATCATCATTTGGCTAATCTTTCGACTTCGATAACTTCGTCAAAACTGAACCGGTTTTCAAAAGCAATGTCTTAAAAGTCATGGTTTGACTAGTAGAATAAAACTGCATTTACAAAATTTCACTTTAAAGAAATTCGATTTTTGGTCAAAATCCATGTCAAAATTTTATCCCAAAAATCTACATAATTTTTCGGCATATCTTTCGACTTCCATAACTTCGTCAAAACTGAACCGATTTTCAAAAGCAATGTCTTAAAAGTCATGGTTTGACTAGTAGAATAAAACTGCATTTACAAAATTTCACTTTAAAGAAATTCGATTTTTGGTCAAAATCCATGTCAAAATTTTATCCCAAAAAGTCAACATTATCATTTGGCTAATCTTTCGACTTCGATAACTTCGTCAAAACTGAACCGATTTTCAAAAGCAATGTCTTAAAAGTCATGGTTTGACTAGTAGAATAAAACTGCATTTACAAAATTTCACTTTAAAGAAATTCGATTTTTGGTCAAAATCCATGTCAAAATTTTATCCCAAAAAGTCAACATCATCATTTGGCTAATCTTTCGACTTCGATAACTTCGTCAAAACTGAACCGATTTTCAAAAGCAATGTCTTAAAAGTCATGGTTTGACTAGTAGAATAAAACTGCATTTACAAAATGTCACTTTAAAGAAATTCGATTTTTGGTCAAATCCATGTCAAATATTTTTCCCAAAAAGTCAACATCATCATTTGGCTAATCTTTCGACTTCGATAACTTCGTCAAAACTGAACCGATTTTCAAAAGCAATGTCTTAAAAGTCATGGTTTGACTAGTAGAATAAAACTGCATTTACAAAATTTCACTTTAAAGAAATTCGATTTTTGGTCAAAATCCATGTCAAATATTTTTCCCAAAAAGTCAACATCATCATTTGGCTAATCTTTCGACTTCGATAACTTCGTCAAAACTGAACCGATTTTCAAAAGCAATGTCTTAAAAGTCATGGTTTGACTAGTAGAATAAAACTGCATTTACAAAATTTCACTTTAAAGAAATTCGATTTTTGGTCAAAATCCATGTCAAATATTTTTCCCAAAAAGTCAACATCATCATTTGGCTAATCTTTCGACTTCGATAACTTCGTCAAAACTGAACCGATTTTCAAAAGCAATGTCTTAAAAGTCATGGTTTGACTAGTAGAATAAAACTGCATTTACAAAATTTCACTTTAAAGAAATTCGATTTTTGGTCAAAATCCATGTCAAAATTTTATCCCAAAAAGTCAACATCATCATTTGGCTAATCTTTCGACTTCGATAACTTCGTCAAAACTGAACCGATTTTCAAAAGCAATGTCTTAAAAGTCATGGTTTGACTAGTAGAATAAAACTGCATTTACAAAATTTCACTTTAAAGAAATTCGATTTTTGGTCAAAATCCATGTCAAATTTTTCCAAAATCCTTTTCCCAAAAAGTCAACATCATCATCTGGCTAATCTTTCGACTTCGATAACTTCGTCAAAACTGAACCGATTTTCAAAAGCAATATCTTAAAAGTCATGGTTTGACTAGTAGAATAAAACTGCATTTACAAAATTTCACTTTAAAGAAATTCGATTTTTGGTCAAAATCCATGTCAAAATTTTATCCCAAAAAGTCAACATCATCATTTGGCTAATCTTTCGACTTCGATAACTTCGTCAAAACTGAACCGATTTTCAAAAGCAATGTCTTAAAAGTCATGGTTTGACTAGTAGAATAAAACTGCATTTACAAAATTTCACTTTAAAGAAATTCGATTTTTGGTCAAAATCCATGTCAAAATTTTATCCCAAAAAGTCAACATCATCATTTGGCTAATCTTTCGACTTCGATAACTTCGTCAAAACTGAACCGATTTTCAAAAGCAATGTCTTAAAAGTCATGGTTTGACTAGTAGAATAAAACTGCATTTACAAAATTTCACTTTAAAGAAATTCGATTTTTGGTCAAAATCCATGTCAAAATTTTATCCCAAAAATCGACATCATCTTTGGCATATCTTTCGACTTCGATAACTTCGTCAAAACTGAACCGATTTTCAAAAGCAATGTCTTAAAAGTCATGGTTTGACTAGTAGAATAAAACTGCATTTACAAAATTTCACTTTAAAGAAATTCGATGTTTGGTCAAAATCCATGTCAAAATTTTATCCCAAAAAGTCAACATCATCATTTGGCTAATCTTTCGACTTCGATAACTTCGTCAAAACTGAACCGATTTTCAAAAGCAATGTCTTAAAAGTCATGGTTTGACTAGTAGAATAAAACTGCATTTACAAGATTTCACTTTAAAGAAATTCGATTTTTGGTCAAAATCCATGTCAAAATTTATCCCAAAAAATCGACATAATTTTCGGCATATCTTTCGACTTCCATAACTTCGTCAAAACTGAACCGATTTTCAAAAGCAATGTCTTAAAAGTCATGGTTTGACTAGTAGAATAAAACTGCATTTACAAATTTCACTTTAAAGAAATTCGATTTTTGGTCAAAATCCATGTCAAAATTTTATCCCAAAAAGTCAACATCATCATTTGGCTAATCTTTCGACTTCGATAACTTCGTCAAAACTGAACCGATTTTCAAAAGCAATGTCTTAAAAGTCATGGTTTGACTAGTAGAATAAAACTGCATTTACAAGATTTCACTTTAAAGAAATTCGATTTTTGGTCAAAATCCATGTCAAATATTTTTCCCAAAAAGTCAACATCATCATTTGGCTAATCTTTCGACTTCGATAACTTCGTCAAAACTGAACCGATTTTCAAAAGCAATGTCTTAAAAGTCATGGTTTGACTAGTAGAATAAAACTGCATTTACTGCATTTCACTTTAAAGAAATTCGATTTTTGGTCAAAATCCATGTCAAAATTTTATCCCAAAAAGTCAACATCATCATTTGGCTAATCTTTCGACTTCGATAACTTCGTCAAAACTGAACCGATTTTCAAAAGCAATGTCTTAAAAGTCATGGTTTGACTAGTAGAATAAAACTGCATTTACAAAATTTCACTTTAAAGAAATTCGATTTTTGGTCAAAATCCATGTCAAAATTTTATCCCAAAAAGTCAACATCATCATTTGGCTAATCTTTCGACTTCGATAACTTCGTCAAAACTGAACCGATTTTCAAAAGCAATGTCTTAAAAGTCATGGTTTGACTAGTAGAATAAAACTGCATTTACAAAATTTCACTTTAAAGAAATTCGATTTTTGGTCAAAATCCATGTCAAAATTTTATCCCAAAAAATCGACATAATTTTTCGGCATATATTTCGACTACCATAACTTCGTCAAAACTGAACCGATTTTCAAAAGCAATGTCTTAAAAGTCATGGTTTGACTAGTAGAATAAAACTGCATTTACAAAATTTCACTTTAAAGTAATTCGATTTTTGGTCAAAATCCATGTCAAATATTTTTCCCAAAAAGTCAACATCATCATTTGGCTAATCTTTCGAGTTCGATAACTTCGTCAAAACTGAACCGATTTTCAAAAGCAATGTCTTAAAAGTCATGGTTTGACTAGTAGAATAAAACTGCATTTACAAAATTTCACTTTAAAGAAATTCGATTTTTGGTCAAAATCCATGTCAAATATTTTTCCCAAAAAGTCAACATCATCATTTGGCTAATCTTGCGACTTCGATAACTTCGTCAAAACTGAACCGATTTTCAAAAGCAATGTCTTAAAAGTCATGGTTTGACTAGTAGAATAAAACAGCATTTACAAAATTTCACTTTAAAGAAATTCGATTTTTGGTCAAAATCCATGTCAAAATTTTATCCCAAAAAATCGACATAATTTTTCGGCATATCTTTCGACTTCCATAACTTCGTCAAAACTGAACCGATTTTCAAAAGCAATGTCTTAAAAGTCATGGTTTGACTAGTAGAATAAAACTGCATTTACAAAATTTCACTTTAAAGAAATTCGATTTTTGGTCAAAATCCATGTCAAAATTTTATCCCAAAAAATCGACATAATTTTTCGGCATATCTTTCGACTTCGATAACTTCGTCAAAACTGACCCAATTTTCAAAAGCAATGTCTTAAAAGTCATGGTTTGGCCACTAGCATAAAACTCCATTTAAATAATTTTGTTTCAAGTAAGTTAGATTTTTGGTCAAAATCTATGATAAAATTTTATGCCAAAACATCAACATCATCATTTGGCAAATCTTTCGACTACGATAACTTCGACAAAACTGAACCGATTTTCAAAAGCAGTATCCTAAAAGGCATGGTTTGGATTCTAAAATAAAACTGCATTTAAATAGCTATAACGATATTTACAGTATTTCAGTATTAAAGTGGTATAGCAACCAATACCTAATGACTTTATATAATCTGGGATTCGTTAACAATACACAAATAGGCAGCAATGATAATTGCCAGTTGCCAGCTGAATATTGCAATTCGAACATTACTTGACAACCCAAAATCAAAACATGTCAGCCAATTAAAGAGTCGTTGAAAAGCGCCATAAAATGCATTTGCATTCATAAATACTCAAGCAAACAAGAGCAAGAGCAAAAACAACAGATGTAGATACATATTGATTGAACGGAGGGGAGAGAAAATAAAAAATAAAAAAACCTTTTGCGGATTTTCCATTTAAACACGAGCAAAACTCGTTTTATACTGTTCAAGTCCAATCAATGGGGCATATTGTTGTTATTATTTATGTATCTGTAACTCATGGCAGCCAAACTAGCCAAACAACGACAGCCTGAAGAACAAACAACGATTGGAACTTGAGAACAAGTGCAAAAAATAATTACAAAGCAGATAAGTAAAACAAATTTGCCAAGATGCGTATTTCTCGTGTGTCTGGTAATTGAAGAACATGAATGAAGTCAAAACGAAATGAAGAAACACACACACACAAATATATAGTCTGCCATTTTTAGATTCATTCGCGAACACACTGAGATACATTTGCATATAAAAGACTGAGCGTGTGTGTGTATGTATGTATAGATAGTATATATCTAATTTATGTATCTGTTTTTATGCATCGATGAGGTTTAATTAGATTTTATCATCTGATGTTAAGAGACCAATGTGAAATGCGTTCACCATATAAGTTTGTGGATGTGTGAATACTCGTTTTGAGTATTCATGAATAGTCAGTGCTGCCAGTGCTGCCGTTGTAGCCAGCGTTGCCAGTGGTAATAAGGCAACCCGCCCTGTATTATAGACTTTATAAATTTATTCCAAATAGGATTTTTGAGTAAAGTCATTAAAACGTTTCGTCGAACTTGTCTAATTTATTGTTCAAATAAAATTTCGAAACCATTATACCTATAAATTTAATAATATATGCATGTATGTATACATGTGTGTACCTAAGCTAAAAGTCAACAACCTTTTGACATTTTACAAATGTTAAAGCCCAATTAAAAGCTTGTGTTTTTAATGTCGCTTGTTGCTAGTTGCTAGTTGCTAGTTGTTTGCTCTCTATCGTGTACAACTTAATTTTCGATGGCAAAATGTCTTCATTAAATGCCAATGCACAGGCTCTATATATAAATTATGATTTGAGTGGTCACATTAAAAATACAACAAAACCCACCCAAATCAACCCACCCAACAAAAAATGTATTAAGCAACAAAAAGTGCACTTGAGAAATGCTAATAAAACGGCCTCTAGGTGCCAAGCAGCTCAAATATTAATAATAATAAACCGTATGGCGGGAAGTGAGGAGGGGGTTTTGCAGCTGCATGTTGCTGAGGCAAGAACCGGCGCTGATTAAAATCCAGCAGCAGTAGAAACAACAACAACAAGAACATGAAACAGCAGCACGACAATTACAACAACAGCATGTTAACAATTATGCAAATTTGTGTGTGTGCATGTTGCGAGTGGCGAGTGAAAGAAGGTGCAACTGTATAACAACAACAACAGAAAAGTAGACATCAACAACAAGAACAACAAGAGCAAAAACGTTGATTGCATATAATCACGTCAAGTTTTTTTTTTTTTGCTTTAGCCACCATATTAAAATAAAGCTAAACGCCATCTTCGAGACGCGCCTCAATTAGCTGTTGCACACGAGAGAACAAGAGAGACGAAAAACGGGGAAGATAGTTTCAGGCGAGAACGAGGGAATTTTGTGAAACACCTTCGAGTCTGAGATTGATTAAAAGTTTGGGCTTACACATTTTGCATCTAGTTATGAAATGATTTTTAACATAAATGTGCACATTATTTTTTGATGCATGTTAGCCAAATAAAAGATAAAGATACGTTTAAATATCGCATGCAATCTTGTGAAGTTGTTGTTGTTGCTGTAGTCGCTGTTGTCTGCTGTGTATGCATTTCTCTAATTGACAAGACCAAAACTGGCAGCCTTCCAACCAAATTTTCGTAGCAGATCATCAAAGATCTTTGCCTTTTATCGTTCGCCCACAAATTGAAAGCTCTAACGCATCTATAAGATACATTCATATGCCTTACGAAATGTCAAACGCTTATTAAATGCAACATGCCGCTCCCCTCGACCCTGTTGTTGCGATTGCCACCACATACCCTGAGGACCCAACCCAGCAAACAAATCATCAAACTATTAAATTTATGTCAAGAGAGCGCCAGAGATGCTGGCAAATGCAGTGGCCCAATCAACTGCACCCTAATTAGTGGGCTTTTATTTATATGAAAATGCAAATAACCAAACATGTTAAGCTACATTTTATATGTGTCGAGGAAACAACAACGTCTTCAAAATAAAAGCATAAATATATAAAATTTTTCAGCTAATGATATTTTATTAATGAGGTACAAATCAAACTTGAACAGCAGAAGTAAACGAAGTATAAACAAATCTTTCACATACATTTCTAAAATGAAGTACTTTTCAAATTTTAAATATTTCGCATCCAAGGAAATTGGAAAAGATAGTTTCATTTATAACATACGAAATATATTGGATTGGCTTAATGTTTTGTTAGTAAGTACAAGTTGTTAGCATTCTTTTTATATTATTGAGGTGTTTGACTGTTTTCGGCAAAAACTATTTATCAAATAACAGAATAATTTTATCGGACAATAAGTAATTTGATATTATTAATTATTTATTTATAACAATTACTATGTACGTTTCGCAATTTTTATATTTAAAAATGCAATTGGCAACTTGAAAAGCGATTTGAAGTTTCGTTTAACTTGCTTTTGTTGCGCTCCAACTTCAACCCGAAGGCCACATTGAGATTCAGGATGTTATACAAAATTAATAGTTTGCAAACGAGTTGAACGCCAGATATTTTCAAGATATGGCAACGATGGCTACAAGGCAACAACAACAATGTTTAGTATTTTGCCGTGAGTCTTCTTTCGATACAAGTTTGTGTCTGTGAATCTTAGTGTTTCTGCTGCTTCTGCTGTTGCTACTCCAGTTACTGTCCCTTTACCTTGCGCTCTCGCTATGTCTGGCCCAATGCTACTCGTCTATGCGGCGACGTTGGCTTCTGCTGGCGATCGTCTCCACGCAAGAGAAGCCGCATGCCGCATACCCCATGCAGCAACACCAAAACTCAGAACTCAGAACAGAGCCCAATAGCCAAGTGCCAGCCAGCAACAAGACCCAGTTGCATTCGCTGGTCAATTACATTTTCATTAACTTGGGACACGACTTTTAAAATAGCTACGTTTAATCATAATGATTGTTATTATTATTATTATTTTTTATTTTTTGTTTCTTTGGTTCCCGGTCCAAGCAAGTACTTTCTAAGTCCCGTTTCCCTTCACTCCTCCATTATCATTTGTTTTATGCTCCTCAGCGAGGGGTTTAATGCATTAAAAAAAAAAAATAGGAACCGGCGCAAGGTGCTGAAATTCGATGCGACGTACATATAAATTAATTTATCTGCACGAGGTGTTGCAAGCCAATTTACTTGCTATTAAAGAACACCAAATGCATATTTATATGCTGTATATTATTGTATGCTACATATGTGTGTACATAGGAGAAGTTTTTGTTATATAGTTGATGCCGCTTCGTTAGAAATTTCTTGCTCTTAAGTTTTTCTAACAAAGCGTACAACTTTTGGCAGCAGACAATAAGATATTTATATATATGCATATATAGTATACTATATACTTTTTTGAGCTACCTGCCTGCTTGTCACATCTGATTGTTCTTAATGAATTCTGATCCCATTCATTTCTGCGGCTCGCAGAGCATGAAGAAAATATATTTTCTGTCGGATGTGTAACTTATCACTTTGCTTGAATTAAAATTCATTTGCTGCGAATGCAACACATAAGGGGTATGCGTGAATTGAGAAATAAAATAACATATATACTTACAATGCGAATGCAAAGTGGCATACATTTTTAGGTAAAACTTTACTTAAATTATTTTTTATTTTGATATTTTTCATTTTTGCCCAAAGGACTTGTATATCACATTGTTTGTGAGTAGGTCAAGCTAAGAAAAATACTTGATTTAATTATAATTGAAATTTAAAAAAGAATCACTCATCATATTGCCCAAATCAATAACACTTTTAAAGTATCATTCTGAACATTTACGCCGTAAACTTTTTTCACTCAAATGTTTAAGTTTTTGTAGCAAAGATGAATGATTGCTTGAATTGTTTAGACGAACAGCATACAAAAGCTTCTTCGATGCTGTTGATGATGATGCTCTGCTCTCAAGTGGCTGCAGCCGACAATTTTAGCTAAAGTTAATAAAAGCGCATAAAAAAGTGCGAGACACTAACAATGGGCCGCCAAAAAGTAAGAATGAAAGCAGCCAAGCAAAGAAACAAAGACACAACAACAATGGCGCCACTTTAATGACTGATGATGTGGCAGCGCTGATAGATGCAAGTGCAGCCATATTCTCAGATTCAGATTTAGATATACATATATGTAGATCTGGACGCCTGCAGTTAAGAAAATACGCAAAATCAGTATTGCATTAGTTCATTAGGCCCACTCAGTAAGTATATCGAATGTTTTTTTGTTTATACAGCCTTTGTTTAGAGTGCAAACAGCTTAAGCGGCGCGTATCTTATAAATAGATACTTCGATTGCTGCTAGGTTGGTGGGGAGGGGAAATTAAATTGCAAATAAAGCAAAGTAATTGCGATTTGAATGGTGAAAAAGTGCGAGCCATTAATTCAACTGAATGTCACGCCAGGCACTGCATGGGAATTTATCAAATTCAGGCGCAAATTGGCGCACATCTGCAAATTGGCATTGCCCGGTTCAGTTCAGCTCCCAGATTCCCCTGGCTACCTTCCCTTACTCACTTGTCTGATATCGCCGAGATACGCATAGAATATTAATCTCCTGGCGCATTAACTAAAACGAAATGACGCAATGGAGTTAAACGCAAAAGCCGCACAGTGGATTGCGTATAGAGTAAAACCTGTTTCTTAATATGAACACAAGTGCAAAAAATCGAATCGTTAACAAGTAAAGGCAATTTTAAAGGTAACTTTGGCCTGAATTTACTCTTGAATTTAACATGATGGTTTTAGACACTTTTCATACCTTACTAACTGGGGTCAAATCCAAATGAAAATATGTTACACCCTCTACTTTTTCTCTTAGTGCATTTGATTATCATTGAACTTATCTGGACATATTTTTCCAAATTAATATTTTTAAATTCTAGTTTTCTCTTATTATTATTATTTGTATAACATTTTCACCTACTTGTCCCACTGTTCCATAGTACGCCTCTCTCTTCAAAATAAGGTGCAAGAAAAAAAGATTAAAAAAGAAGAAAAACCGCAACAAAAAAAAGCAACAGGCGGCAATGGAGAGCGCTCGGGGAGCCAAAAAAAAAAAGAAAAAAAAAAAAAAACAAGGTGAAGCCAGCCAGCCAGAGCTAAGCGAAAACCATCACAAATCGCATACAATTCCAGATGAAATTGTGAATTATTAATGCACAGGCGGCAAAACTATTTGACTGAGTAGACAAACCCACGACGACCGACCCCCCGTTCCCCCTTTAACCACATCCCGTAGTACGTGAGCGTTGTGTCTCTCCTATTTCCCACTTCCCCCTTAACCCACTTTGCTCTTTGTCGAGCTGCTTGTCCACCATTGAAAATTGAGTTACACGCGTGGCCTCCAGTCCTTTCTTTGTGTGTGTGTGAGTGTGTATTTGTCGGCAGCCCCCGCTTAACAGATACTTTTGGCTGGTATTTGTATCTGACGGCTGTATGTAGTACGTGCAGCACGGGCTTACATTTTGCAGATTAAAACTATGCACAACAAACACACACACACACACACATGTATAGAGGCGCTGCCAGCTCAAGCCAATTCGATTTAAATGTCTGGCATTTCCACTTTGCTTTTCCTGGCCATAATTTTTCGCCAGTCTTTTGCTTGTTTTTGAACTCTATGCCAGTGTATTAGCCATGGCTTGCAAATGAAATGAAAGGATTGTTGTTGTTGTTGTTGTTGTTGCTTTTCTGCTGTTTATGGTGTGTTAAACGAGCCAGAGTTCAGGGGGTCAACGGCTAAAAACTGCAATGAAGACATGCAGCCACGAGGCCATACATACAGCAAATAAAAACTAAGCCGCCAATCCGAAAGAGAGAGAGAGAGAGAGAGAGGGTGAAAAAAACAACAACAAGCATGCCAGTTTTAAACTTACGTATGTGTGTGTTTAAGTGTACCTTGGTCTTGGGGTCTGGGGCCCGAGCCACAAATGACAGCGCCAATGCAATGGCAACAATTGCAATTTGTTCGCAGCTTGCCTGCCTGCCCTTGGGCCCTGACGACTGGAGGAGTGGAGCATGAACATGAACTGGTACTAGTGTGGAGTGTTTACTGTACAGTGGGACGCATTTGGGTTATTTTACTTTCAATTTTGCCCTCTTTCACATTCGCTGCACTTCGCGCTTCATTAAAAGGCGGGCGGATGCAACCAGCAGCAGCTAAAGTTTCCCTTCCCACTCAACCCTTCGTATCTCAGGCTGTTGCTGACGACAGCAAATTTGCAGCTCAGCGAAATCATAAAAAAAAATATTTAAAAAAAAAACCCAAAGCGATGCGAGCAAGAAGTCGAAATTAAAAGATTTTTAAAGACACCTTTGTAGCAAGTCTTGAAACTTGTTCCGCGCCTGACTTCACCATCTTCATCTTCATCATCGTCGCAGCTTTTCAGTCTCTTCAGCTTTAATGTTGTTGTTGTTGCTGATGCTGTTAAAGTTGTTTGTGCTGGCAGCCATGTTGAATACTTTTGTTTTCTTAAAAAAAAGTCGCAGCAAAGTCTTTTCAAGTTAATTTTGTTCGTTCCCCGAATACAATTCTTTACACGTATCTGTTTCTATTTTCTATTCTGTCTATACTTAAGTACGAGTGGGTTGTTGCAGTAGTAAAATAAACCGGTAGATATTTAATTAGCTTGAGAAGAGGGCATGATTAACATATAAATTGCATAACAAAGCAACAAACTAAATATATGCAAATCAATATATAATAACCTACAACTCTTTATTCATATTTAGTTAGTTAGTTGTTCAAACGCAACTAGCCTGAATTTAGTCAGCTTGTGTTTGTGTTTAAAGCACAGGAATGTTGGCCAGCAGAGTGGCGCAGTGGAAGCGTGCTGGGCCCATAACCCAGAGGTCCGAGGATCGAAACCTTGCTCTGCTATAAACTTTATTTTTTGTTTTACATGTTCTCTATTAAAGTGAAATGAGTTAATTAATTTTAGAATATTCTTTTCTTAACTTAACTTTACTTAATTGGAAGCACATTTACATAGTGTTAAACCAATCAGCTAGACTTTCCATCCGCTCAATCAGATTGCAATTAATCAATAACATTATTTACTGTTAAATCAATATTGTTAAGTAGACGGACATTGACTGCATTCATTGCTGGGCTTGGCCAAGTTTGATTGACCAAACGCAAGTTTGGCTTTGAGGCACGTCTAATATACTTGTTATGCAATCTATTCTCATTGGCCGGCGAGATACATAATTGCGTTTAAATGCATCATCAAAATCATTTTAGCTGGCAGAGTACTAAAGAGCCATCGTTCAAGCGCCAATTGAGCAGAATCAATGATGGATGGCTAATGAATTGTTGGCAGTGAGGAAATTGAGGTGGCTATCTGAAAGATACATAATTGAAGCTAACGTCATTGCCACTGACGTTTAGTGGGGACAGTAACTGGGTAGGCGAAGGGAGATAGGAGAGGCAAATGTGCAGTGCATTAATAAAAAATTCATCACAATTACAACAATTGCCACAGGATGCAATTTACAAAGGAAATTATTAATGGAAAGTCAATGAATTCTTTTTAAAAATTCTGTTTTGTGCCTTTGATTGATTGCACGGTGCTCGGCTTCTGTCCGGCTTCTGGGCACTGTCCGTTCTTCTTGTTCTTCTCTTTTTGTTGTCGTCCAGCGCCAGTCAAAGACCTCGCACTTAATCATGGACATGGCGAAAATAAGTCCAGAAGCCACAAGTCCAGACAACGATGATGATGATGATGATGACGACGATGGCAGCGGCGGCGTTCATTCAACTGCAGACGACAGGACACTCATTAAAAATGGGTGCACTGGTGTACAGGTACTCGAATGGTGGGTTGCCGACTCTTTAAGCGCTCTTTACATGCCACCAAAACGGCAGATGCGGGGATTCTTTTCTCTGAGCAGGGGGCTTAGAACAGGTTTTTTGTTTTTTTCATTTCTGGCGCGTCAGCTAAATTATGTGCGCATGCGCGACGCTTGCTCCCTACTCGGGAGCCCCATAATTAACTGAGGTAGTCATTTTGAATTCAAACATGCACACAGAATAAAAGCGAGAGAGAAAGAAAGAGAAAGAGAGAAAAAGAGAGAGAAACAATCAGGGAAGGCGCTTTTGAAGAGGTCCTCTCCTTAAATCAAAGATAAACGATAATTATCTGAGCGAAAATGCGCGCATAAATAATTTGCAAGAAGCCACATTAAAATTGTATCTAAAAGATACGCATCGCTTGATAACAACCACAACAGAACATCCAGTTTTGGACAAGCTTTTTAAGTTTGTTCTGCTTTCAGTTTGGTTTGGTTCAAGTTCTTGGGACCCAAAGAATAACGAGTACAAGACTTGAAAACAAACTTTCTGTGGTATTCGTCTGTTGCGCCATTAAAAATTAAAAGCTCATTAATTAAGCAGATAATTCATTTATTATATTTTCAACACAACGAGCCACAGTCACAGTCTTACAATTTGTTACCCAGCTCATTATAGCCAGACGTGTCTCGGGATTTTGGCCAGGATGTTGAGACTAAAAGAGCCGCCATGCGATTTGGTGGCAACTGTTTCAAATTGAAAACAATTATTGCTGATTTCAAGTTTTGCATGTTTTGAAAGGGTGTTTTTTTGTCTGCTCACCTTAGGGGGTGGTTGTGGTGGTAGTAGTAAGAGTTAGCCGCGGCACGTGTCTATCTCCTGGGGCACTTTCCTCTCTTTTTAATCCCCCAAAAAGCACTTAAGTTTCAAGTGGCAAAAAGTCAACCTGTTGATTTTGACTTGGGGATTAGATAATTAAATTATTCCTATAGAGTTTATATATAAAAAAAAAATAGCAACATGAAGTGTAGAGAATTTTTGAAAAGAACGCCATTAAATAAAAAGGTTAAGGATAATATGTGAGTGTTATTTCGTATGTATTTCTATCACATTTCGACAGCTTCTTGAGCCATTGCATAACCACAATCAATGGATTTTTTTCACATCCCGAACTAAAAACTTAATATGGACTTCTTCACTTCCTCTGAGCCAAATGCTTTGTACCGGAAACCATATGCTGCCAATTGGCCGAGGGGAACTTTTTGAGGGTTCAGATCATATAATTTGCTACGGCATCAGCTGTTTGGGCTAAGCGCTTTAAACTTGCTCATGATGTCATTTCAGTTGAGTGGCTTTTTTATAAGAAAAAAAAATTTTTACAAAAATAAGTAAAAATAAAAATAAAAAAATCAAGAGCCGACATGCAAAAACAAAAAAGCAACTATTGTGAATATTGTTGATGTTGCTGTTGTTTGGTGTTGTTGTAACTGACGAAACTGAATGTGTTCGTGTTGACAACGAACACGGAATATAAATTGAGAAATGCTTTAAAGCGAAATAATCAATTTACTTCTTGACATAATTTCCATTTTTCACGAAAACCAAAAGGCAGCCACGCGAACCAGCTACAGAAAAAAATGCCAATAGACGCAAAATGAATGAAACGAAGAAGAAGCCACGCACAATTCGCACAACATCAGAGCGTGGCTGTAGAACAATACAACAAACCCAGAAGAGGTTCAAAATGCGGCTTCATAAATTGTTTACTGCAAATAGGCAAATGTGGGCAGGCGTGAAGCAAAGGGGGGTAAGGCAAGTGTAAAGGGTGGGAAAGCAACTGCTACCGTTTTTTTTCATTTTTATTTTTAAGTGTTTTTATTTTTTAATATATATTGACCATTTTTTATGATGCTGACCACACAGTCTCGGACGGCAAGCGTCTCTCTTTATTGGGACTGTGATTAATGATGGCAAAAAGACATACACATACTATGGTCAGACTTGCAGATACAGATACAAATACAGATGCTTGAGGTTTTCCGTCTGTCTATCTGTCTGTTGTGACAATTGGAGTTGTAACTACGATTTAATAGCATTTTAATGGTGTGTGAACAACAAATACCGATAAACACAAAAAAAAAAACACCTGTTGTAGTAAAACACACACAAACTCCTTTTCTCTATCTCCCTCTAACCCTCTATCCCCAGCCATATATCATTCGGTTGATATCTATTTGTAGCTCGTGCTGGCCGCTGCTGCTGCTGCTGCAACACTTTCATTATCAAAAATGTCACATCATTTGTCGCATTGCACAAAACTGCCCAGCTCATCATTTATCACCGAAAGGAATGTGAAAGAACTCACACACACACACACACACACACATACAAACACTCTATAATAGCGGGTACATATTTTGATTAATTTCCTTTTTCCGAAAGAAATTAACCCGCTGCACATGTCGACCTCAAAACGCGGCCCCTTTGACGCGCCCCTCGATCGCAGCCGCCGCCGCCAGTCTTAAGATTTATCTCTTCCAGCATTGCTCGAGCATGGCCAACAGAGAGGCGCCCGATTCCCGATTCTTGTACCACATTTAACGTTCCTGTTTCCCCACTCCATTCGAGTCTGCTCCCTTTCTTTTGTGGCTATTGTCCGTCGGTATTGTCGCCGTCTCGCTCGTTTCTATATAGTTGATTTATTTATTTTTATTTTTTAAGAAATTAAATTTTTTTAACACATGACAAAACCTTAATTTCTGTAATTGCGATAGAAATCGGACTCAAGTATGTCAATGACTATTTATTGAAATATTGTTTTTGTGACAAAATCATCATATTAACCTTTGCAGCTCTTAAAAATCACGTTGTTTGCGCATTGCGTTGGTTAAAAATCTAACATTACCAAATAATTTGATAAATAATTGAGATTATTCATATACGTTTCAGATACGATTTGTATGCTTTTACTATCAGCTTACAAACTCTTTAACGCAGTTAGCAACAAGAATAATGATATTATGACAGAATTTCTAACACTTGCATGCACAATATATATTTTTTTGATTTGCCCCTGCATCGACCTCGTCCCCTAGATCTCCTCTATCTTCGAATGAGCCTTCGCTTATGACTAATGATCATTGGGCTGCATTTTGACACTGATAATCGTTTTTTGGGTAAACGACTCATTAGCTGAGCCACTGCCACACTAAGTAGCTGCGTTGCAACAAGTATCATGCCACTTAACCACTTACCAATTAGCCACTTGAGGTGCTTTTTTTTGCGTGATCAGAAATGCTTTAATTTATGAACTTTTCGCTGTGATCTCTAGAGCAAATTTCTCTTGCTTTTAATACTTTTATTGTTGTAGCATTTCGCCGTAACAGCAACAACAACAACAACAAAAGCAACATAGTACGCTTACAATGTTGCTGTTTTTTTTTTTTTTTTTGATAAGATCAACTCCTTCGAAACATCGAGACAGATGCAAAGAGATGAACTTCGTCTGTAAGGCTGACACTGAATGTTCCGAACACGGTGAGCTTCATGCCGCACACGTTGCCACGGCTGATTACGATGACGATGCTCAGTTCTCTTTAGGTTTTTTTTTTATATGTATGTATACTTATTTATACCTCAACTGACTCCAGACGCCGGCCGTTGACAAATGACCACTACAAGTGTTTGTGACAAGCCGCAAGCGTTTTTTATTTATTTCTATTTGCGCCTCAAAGAAGACAACGACGATGATGATGATGATGACGACAATAATAATGATGATGAAGAAAAGGCCGAAGTAGCGAAAAACAATTAAACTTAAAGCCGCGTTGCAACTTTAACTGTGTCCATCTATGTCTCCCTTGACCTAGGCCAAGGGTTTTGAGCTTAACTTTGAACCTGTATTCGTATGCTAATTTTGCGTCAATCACAACATGATCTGTTGCATGCCCCTTCTTACAACCCCCTCGAATCGGAGAGTATGCAAAACGTTGCAGGAACGAAACAATGGCAATTTGAATTGCAGAATTGAATTCAGTGATATGCGAAGTCTTGGGCATGCTTCTTCTTTCACGTTCCTTGTGTCCTTCTGTCTCTGTCTGTCTGTGTGTGTCACTTAATAAATTCTGTTGCAGATATATTTTTGCATGCACCAAATTTCAAATATCAACTGATATGTTAAGCGGCTGTCAGCGTTTGACTTTGACGTCATCTTACATGAAAATTAAATGCAAAAGATCAAAACAAAAGAACAAAACTAAAAAAAAAACAAAAACAAATACCAAAAAAAAGCACACAAACATACAAAACCAAAATTCCATCTCATTCACAGCGCGTCGCAGCATGCTAAAAGTATTTCAAATAACAACACAAGCATAAAGATAAAGTACTTATATATACGCATATGTATGCAAATCCAATATGTCCATATAGTATTTCACGAGATGACTAGACAGACGGCCCAAGTCGAAATGGGCACAAAGTTGTAAAACGCTTCGAATGTTCGCTCATTGGCGCTGTCAAGAGACAAGACATGCCCTATGCTCATATGTTTATACCCATGCCCCATGCCCCATGGCCCCCTCAAGACGATAAGTGATATGACATGCCAGGTGCCAGTGATTCTGCCACTGATGTTGCCTGTTCTCTGTGAGTGTGTGTGTAAGTGTGTTTCAGTGCCTTTAGCCAACTTCTGTCAACTTAAAGAGGGCTTTGCGCCGGGCCATGACGACAAGCGACAACAACAACAACAAGATGCTGTATCTAGTATGTGTTGTATAGCAAATCGCAGTCCCACTCTTACTTCTCATCAGAGTTGCAACCACATTGGTGACATTTAGTTGAGCCCTCAACGGGTTAATTTTTTTTCAGATTGCTTTGGTTGTTGTGTTTTGGTTGATCTTTAGCTGGAAATCAAGTCGAGCGACTGAAGGCTGATTTAGACATAAATAATGCTGTTTATTAAATGGAACAAGCAACCAGGGCTGCAAAGTACTTCAAATTCTTACATATATGTACATATATGCATAACATCTATATGATATATGTCAAACTTAGCTAACTATTTATTCAATTTGTTGCCAAATATAGATTTCAAATAAGCAAAAGAAAACATTATTTCTGTATTTAAAGGAGTTGTTTGTTTTTTTCTTACATAATGAAAATATTTCATGTTCATAGATTTTATCAAATATTTCTCTCTGCTTTATTTTGTGCACTATGAGATCTATAAATTGACTATTTATATATCATGCCATTCTATTTACCATATTGTTTGTATATTTTTGATAACAACAATATCTTGAACAATGAAAATAGCTTTAGAAACTGTAAAATAAAAAAACTTGATATTATTATTTAAATATCAAATTTTTAAAGTTAAAGATTTATATGTATATGCAATCCCCCAGATACTTTATCCACAAGCACGCACTTTTCGAGATACTTTTAGCGCTTTTTAATACTGACACTATGCTAGATGTCGACTGCGGTTGCAGCTGTGAGTGTGTGTTGCATGTGTAAACAAATTGCAACATCATATGACAGCAACATTTGACAATTGTAAATGGCTGGCGGCAGTTCAAGCAAGTGTTGTTTCCCCTGAACAATGTCCCCCCATGCTATTACAAACATATCTGCCAACTGCCCCAAAACAACAACAATTCTACTATTGATTTCCCTTGGACAATACGAGTCTTTTGTTTGTTGTTGCCATTTTGTTGTGAACTTTGCAAGGTCAAAAAAAAAAAATATATGAATAGGAAAAATCGTAAGTGCAACCTGAAGTTGCGTCTGCACTTCATGCATCAAATGTTGCGGCCACTAAATGTTGCATGACATGTTCTCTTGGCCGAATAGCCATTGTCTGCAAAGTTTTTTTTTTGGCATATGCGGTCTGAATTCTAATGGCTTGCTAGAGATATTAGTTTTGAAATCATTTTTGACGCTTGATAAGCTGACTGACAGCGCTGCTAACTGACCTAAAATGGGTCAGAGCTAACACTCAAGGATGATTTGGCATAGCGTCATATCTCCGACGACATATCTCCGCCCAGTACATTTTGCTGGCGGAGATATGTCGTGTTTTTTGCGGCGGAGATATGACGTTTTGAGACGACATATCTCCGCTCGGAAATATGACGCTAAGAAACGACATATCTCCGCCAAGAAAAAAACGTCATATCTCCGCTCGGAGATATGACGTTTCTTAGCGTCATATCTCCGCTCGGAGATATGTCGTCCCAAAATGTCATATCTCCGAGCGGAGATATGTCGTTTGTGAAACGGCGGAGATATGTCGTTTCAAAACGTCATATCTCCGAGCGGAGATATGTCGCTACAAAACGACATATCTCCGCCAAGAAAAAAACGTCATATCTCCGCTCGGAGATATGTCGTCTCAAAACGTCATATCTCCGAGCGGAGATATGTCGTTTGTTGAACGGCGGAGATATGTCGTTTCAAAACGTCATTATCGAAACACCAACTTGATACTATAAGAAGTATTAATTAATTAATATTTACTATAACTAGCCGCCGCTGCGGACTCTTATTAAGATAGTAACGCCTGAAAGCGCCGCAGGCAAAAATTTTTTTTCAAAAAAATCGCGCGATTTTTTCGAAAAAAATTTTTGCCTGCGTCCTTAACTTTGTAGTTATTTGTATTTTTCGTTGGTGTATCGACATAATTTGCTCAAAATTGCTGCGCGGAGATATGTCATTACAAAACGTCATATCTCCGCTCGAAGATATGACGTTTTTTTCTTGGCGGAGGTATGACGTTTTGTAGCGACATATCTCCGCTCGGAGATATGACGTTTTGAAACGACATATCTCCGCCAAGAAAAAAACGACATATCTCCGCTCGGAGATATGACGTTTTGAGACGACATATCTCCGCTCGGAGATATGTCGCTAAGAAACGACATATCTCCGCTCGGAGATATGACGTTTTTTTCTTGGCGGAGATATGTCGTTTTGTAGCGACATATCTCCGCTCGGGGATATGACGTTTTGAAACGACATATCTCCGCCAAGAAAAAAACGACATATCTCCGCTCGGAGATATGTCGTCTCAAAACGTCATATCTCCGAGCGGAGATATGTCGTTTGTGAAACGGCGGAGATATGTCGTCGGAGATATGTCGCGACCCCGATGATTTCTATGCAATTTCATTTCACATGCTTTACCAATCTCTCTCTCTTCGTCTTTCGCTCTCTGTCTCTCTCCATTGTTGATCCGCATGAGTGATGGAGCTGGTGTCGTTGTCTGGTTACTGTCTGCTCGATGTTTACGTGGTCATTAGTTTAAAGCCGTTCAGTATGGTACCAAAACGGCACACAACTAATACAACGAATAGTGGCTTAACAGGAAAGTAGACTTTTAGACATTACTGTGTGAGTAGAGCGCAAAAGTGCTTTTGATGTCGTCTGTATGTGCGTGTGGGTGTAAATGTGTGTGTTTTGGTTTTTTGGCGAGCGGCGTTTCGGCATTTGCCACACTCAAATTCACTTTAATTAAATGAGCGGTAATTAATTTCAACTTTAATCAGAAATTCCATTTAGATTTCCTACTGATTGATGTGACCCGACATCTTCACGACAGCGCCACAGTCGACCACTAAACTAAAAAAAAAAACAAAAAACTTTTGTGTGGCGCATCCTTAACATAGAGGGGAACAAACATGGGCAACGAAAGCAGAAATAATTAAAAAAATTAAGACACTTTTCTAAAATCAACACAACTAAAAAGGAGGCGGTTGGGTCTAGAAAAGCAAGCTTGAAGTCATTTTAGCATTAATTTAATATTTCAACTGTTTTTTTAGTTACTTAAAATGTAAATAATTTATTTATCCCTAGAATGGCATTAAATTGCCAAAGTTATGACTATCACAATGCTCATCTGTTGTGTTAAATGCGGCATTTTTGAAAGGCATGCGAGCCATGCATTTATTCTTGGGATGCATTTCATTTTACTTTGTAGAGCCCATTGCCGTTTAGCAATGGGCCGTGACCCATATATGCTCAATGGTGCGCTGCAGAATGTTGTGGCGACCAAGGGGTCTCCACAAAACAAAAAACAAAGGAAAAGAAAAGAAGAACATTTGTCGGCTTTCCCAAAGTGCTGACAGAATGAAGCGTTTTCTCAGTCTCTCAGTTGGCCCGTCTATCACATTGACTGACTGCCACACATTTCACAAACTCAGAAACTAACTGACTGTATGTGTGTGTGTGTGGTATTGTATCATTTTTTTTATATTTTTTTAAAAGTTGAATACCGGGCGGGCCAATTGACTTGGCCATAATAACACGCCATGGTAAATGGCTTTTAAAAGTCTACTTTGCCACAGTCCGCCCCCTCATTATGAACGACGCATTGCAAACGCCCTCGCCCAAGACCAAAAGATGACAATACTCGATGGGAGAAGGCAACGTGATTGTAGGGTATGGGAAATTGTCATTATCTTTTAGATCGAGCGTAGTGGGAGTAGAAGAAAGACGGTTAAATCGAGCAGCAACAGCAGCTACATTTGGGTCTAGTATCTAGAGTGATACTTCTCCAAAGAACCCTTGCACCTTGTTGTTTTTTCCTCGTTTTTTGTACAACAACAATAAAATAAGAAAACATTCAAATTGCAGTTTGACACGTCATATTTTTTATATGAAATGCGCAACGTTGCAGAATACAATCACAATAATATAAACAAGAAAATTAACTAAGGTAAAAAGTGCCTTGCCTTGTCCACTTCAGGGTTTGTCGATTGCCTAGAAACGCCTCAAAATAAGTTTAGAAAAGTTAGGAATAGGTAAAAAGGAATTTGAAAGAGGAATGCAATAAACGATAAAAAGTTGACCTTAGACTTAAACCAAAGAGAATCACATTTTTTCGCTCGACAATAAATATTTATTTAAGCTAGTTTTTATTTTGCTTGAAGTAAAATTGTCTAAAAATTGATTCTACGTTCAAATTAAATGTTTTCATTTTTAAGTCGGACAGTTGTCTCCGAATTCTGAGGTAGAAATCAAAGGAGATTAAGGTTCACTTTGGGATTCATATATTTTATAGTAATAAAGTTATTAGAATTCATTGTACTAATGTTGAAATGTTGGTCGACTTTACTTTGCAGGTACTGTGAATGCCAATGGCGAGACGAAACGACAACGGACCTCATACACCCGCTACCAGACACTGGAGCTAGAGAAGGAATTCCACTTCAATCGCTACCTGACGCGCCGGCGACGCATCGAGATCGCGCATGCGCTCTGTTTAACGGAGCGGCAGATTAAGATCTGGTTCCAGAATCGTCGCATGAAGTGGAAGAAGGAGCACAAGATGGCATCGATGAACATTGTGCCGTATCATATGGGCCCCTATGGCCATCCTTATCACCAGTTCGATATCCATCCGTCGCAATTTGCGCATCTGAGCGCATAGGACGCGTGGCACTTTTCGGGTACTGGTTAGAGACTCAATCAGTTGTATCAGGAACCATATCAGGCGGCGGCAGCGGCCAGTGTGGCCGGCGGCGGCTATCAGTCACAGGGCTCTCAGGATGCTACAGCGGCGGCCTCGGTGCTGGGTGGCACTGGCAGCGCCAACGGTGGAGTTGGCAGCAATCTTGGGGCCGGAAATGCCGGCTCCAATTCGCTGTTCAGTTCCGCTGCGGCGGTGGCCAATGCCAGCAATGCCAATGTCAATGCCGACTGCATTAAATATCCGCAAGAGTTCTGATCTCAGGTTATCATCAGGCAGCAGCATCAGCAGCAGCAGCAGCAACAACAACATAATCAACATTTTGGTCAGTTACTGGACTCGGACTGTGAGCCCGAACCAGAACTGGGCCAAGAGCTGGAGCTGGAGCCGGAGTACAAAGCGGATATTGTGGACTGCAATCTGTTCTGCTGCTGAGGTGCCATTTGCATCCGCACTCGCATTCGAAACCGCAACCGCCGCCGCCGTCGATCGCAACAACATCAAAGACGATGATGCTTCTTGTTTGCAACTGATTCGTGTTAAGCTGAGAAACGAGCCGTTCGCTGGAATGCGGCTCGTTTGGGTTTATGATACTGGAGGTGGAACAGTTGAATCTCCTTCTGCTTCAGAGCCTTGCTGCACATACAAACACAAACATACACACACACACACACACACACATACACACACATTCACAACAGACACAACCTTAAAGCCTTGGGCTTGAAGCTTGAGGCAAGGATCTGGAGTTTGGGTTGGCTTGCCGTTGGACATCCAGTATGATAAACCTCTTTCTCTAAGCAGTATTCGAAAAGCTATTAGATGTAAGACTAACATTAATTTTATATCTAAGCACAGACGAACAAACAAACAAAAACCCAAGCAAAAACTCACGTTATATTTGCAATAATTTCAAAGTGATTTCTATTAAAATTAGTTTTCGTTTAACACCTAATTCTAATTCTAATAAAAAAAAAACCCCCCTCCTCTAATGTGTACTTAAAGTTTAACAATCGTACAATATAGATAGTATACATGTGTATAAATATATGTATGCATAGATGTATGTACTATTCTTATAAGGCTTTGTTTAGTTTTGTATATAACTTATTATGTTTGTGTTTCTTTTTAATGAAAATAATAATATAAATTGTTTTGCTCGACAGCTACTTTATAAAAAAATAATAATAATAGTATTGAAATTCCGTTTAATTTTGTGTTGTTGAAAAGTGCTCGAGCTTTACTAATTTTACCCAAAATTACAAATTAAATAACTAATATTTGTTTGCACAACCAACTAATGAACAAATTCGGAGGCGACACAGGAAATTTGGCAAAGCAACCAGTTTGTGGCTCTATTTAGCAAAAATGTAGCACATTTTCTATAGTAAAGCCATTGAGAATTATTTAAAGCTCTCTCTATCTCGCTCTTTTTTTCTCTCTTTCTCTCTGTCTTAATGTTATCATTTCGAGTCGAATCAAATGATTTATGTCTGTTAATTCGAAATATTATAACAAATCCTACACATATTGTCTCGTAGCATGTAAGTGTGTGCATTCAAATTGAGAATAGTATAAAGCAATGCGCAATTTGTTAAATTCTATATATTAAAAGAATAAGAAAACAAAACAAAACCTTTTTAAGTAAATGTAATGTAATTATTTATGTTGTACTCTTCACTAAGCTAAGGTTAGTGCATTCTAGAACCTATCCGCCGTAGTCTATTTGAACTTAGCTTATAAGCCTAACTTATATGTATTGAATTAGCAAGACAAATTTTAGTGAAAAGTAATATTTAAAGAAAAAAACGCAAAACAAACAAAAAATATTAAGAACTCGAAACAACAACAAAAACTACTTAGCACAAATTAATTGATTGTTTTTGTTCAATTTATGTATAGTTCTTTTGCAATTTGTCCGAGTTTGATTTCTCAAATAAAATGCAATATAATGTTTGTAGTTTTGGCATACGAGCAAAAAGTTAAACTGCATTCCATGTAAAAATAATAATAATATACATAAATAATTATTAAATGAGATCCATATTTATATAATGATATTGGTTCTATTGCGTCTGCAACACTTATAAAATGAAACATTCAAATATAAAACCCATCAAACCATACAAATATAAATAAAACTCAAAACAAACAAAACATATGTAAACATGTATGAATATGGCATTAAAATAAAACTATTTTAAATTGTAATACATATGTTTATTATCCTAGTATTGGTATCCGGATTTTTTTTTTTTTATTGATTGCATGACAACCGCTGCTTGGCAAGCAGTTGTATATGCCCGGGTAGCTCAGTCGGTAGAGCATTGGACTTTTAATCCAAGGGTCCAGGGTTCAAGTCCCTGCTCGGGCGAGTTATTTATTTTAACATTTAGTGCTTCTTTTTAGCTGATAAATTATTTTAAAATTTTTTTTACAAAATAATTAATTTGATTATTGATTGTGTCAGTCAATATTAATTTATTGGATACTAATGCTTTACAGATGCCAAGCGAAAGCAACGAAAGCAGTTTTAAATAAAGCAGTTTACTAAAAGGTTGGTAAAAAGCAATACGCGAACAGAAAGCAGTACACTGTTTTCTGGGCAAGCAGTGTTTGAAGCATTTTGCTCGTAGCAATTTGCTTTTGTGGCCTGCCATTATCAGCCTTGCCAATTTTAAATTGAAAGAAATAAAAAAGATTTGTCTAGTCTATTCCTACTTTGAAAAGTAATTTTTCTTATTTGTAACCACAATCTATTCATAAAATGCCATTTTAAATGCAAACGTATACATTTTGGAAAGCAATCTATCATTTACCACAGGCATACCAATTTGCGAGCTTCTGATACACAGCTATTGTTGATAACAATAAGAACGCGAGGGTAGTTTAGGTCAGCAAATACTTTTCTATGCGAATTTTAGGATGTGAGCGGTATGATTGCAGGCTGAAATACTATTTGGTCGGTTAGTTCACGAACTGCCCCCGAATGCAAATAGCCCCTATGATTTTTGTAAAAGTGTTGAATCAATAATTTATTATAACTCCACTGCAGACCTTATTTTATACGGATCGGTCAGTCATATTGCTTAGTTTACTTTGAAGATTGAAACGAATAACACTGGATATTTAATACTTGTGTAGGGCGATTTTTATCCGGTTAAATCACAAAATGAGACATTCACTTAATGTTCTCTTCGTACTCAGTGCTTTAACTGCTGAGCTCACAGCAGACATTCCCGGATGTGATTACTTTGATACAATAGATCTGTTAAATATAAAACCATTTTCAAATGGATCCTATCAATATAACAATATTTTGATCCCAAAAGAAAAAGTTGAGACTTTTAACTACCGCAAACGTTTTATGGATGAAGGAGAAATTGTTCCAGACCACCCAAGGGGCTGTATCTGCCAAAACAAGCTGTGCCTACACTTGTGTTGTAACACATATGACTTCTTCGTTGATGACGTTTTCAATTTAACCCTAGGCAATGGCACAATTAGGACTGTTAATGTGCTGCAGGATGTTGTTGTATTACCCGCCTTTGACAAATCGTGTGACACATTTAATTATAATGAGAAAGTTGTCGAAAACTGGACTTTGTTTGAGGTTTGACATAACCAAATGAACTATAAATATTTGGGATATTCTTTCAATATTTTCTTACAGAATGGATTACTTTATTCAACAAAAAACGACAATTTACATAAACTTGATTATTGTATATGGCCAAAAAAGATTGCAAATAACCGTTCCGAGCTTGTGGCAATCGATTTAAGAAGTGAATCCAATCCATGTAAGTTGGATATGTGTTTCGCATTTGAACATCATAAGCTTTCTTAATGTTTTTACAATTCTTAGTTTCTGTAGAAAGTGCCATGCGGGCTATTTCAATATTTTGCATGATTCTTACAATTGGCACGTTTCTGTATGTGCCAAAGGTTTCAGTAAACAACAAGTGTTCCATATGCTACTTTTTTTGCCTTTTGACCAGCTTCTCATTAATGTGGATGGAATCGCTACATCCCTCATATTTTTCAGTAATGTGGTGCAATTTGATAGGTAAGATTGACTTTTATTAAATGTAATGATATGAAATTGTGTTTTACAGGCTACATTGGCTATTTTGCTGTTATGGCCATGTTTCTTTGGCTTTTAATGATTAACATTAGTTATTGGTTGGCATTTATGAGACCTGATGTTCAGTATAAACATATCTTCAAGAAATTTAACTTTTGTGTCTGGAGCATAGCAGGTGGATTGCTTCTGATCTCAATATTGGCTGATAGCTTTATTGAAGCAACGGCTTTGAGACCAGGGTTTGCAAAATATTATTGTTGGATCAATAGTAAGATAACTTTACTCAATTTTAACAATTTCAGTTTTTCCATTAACAACTTTTTTTTATTATCAGCTATCAGTACTTGGTCTGCCATGATATACTACTATGGTCCCATATTAGTGGCCATGATTATCAACATTGTGATCTTGACTGAAACGGCAATGACTATATATAAAAACCGTCAATACATAAACAGACAATGGAATAGTCCCGATAGCACGAGAAATGTAAAAAACAAAGCAAAGTAAATGAAGATCGCAATTGTTAAAGTATTAGTAGTAATTTTAATGTTTCTCATGTCAATTATTTTATAGTTTCCTAATGTTTTTCCGATTATTCGCTGTGACTGGAGTTGTGTGGATTTTAGATATTGTTTCATATAGTTTGCCTTACGGAACTGATTTATACTTTATTGATATATGTACTTCATCTCTAGGAGTTTTTATTTTTTTCGTTACCGTCTTGCAACATGACACCCTAAAAGCTCTTACTGAACGGTAATGTTTTTTGCAAAATTTATATATAAACCAGATAAAATCAAATTTAAATTTTTAATTTTTTTTTTTAGCATGAAATCAGCTAAGAAGAAATCAATGGACCACAACCTTACGCCTACAACCAGTTGTCGAAAACGCTAAGATAGTTGCTATCACCTTCTTAAATACTACAAAAAACAAAACCAACAAAAATATAACAAATAATAACTTAAATGCATTTTTTAAGAATGTCTTTAACTTATTCATAATTGAAAAATCATATAAGTTGAGGCAGGTCAATAAATGACATACAATTTCCTTGCACACATATTGCACTTAAGATTCTATACTCCTTGGCCTGAGACGAAAGAGTTTTGGCAATTGAAATCTCTAAAGTATTTAACGGGGGTAGGGTTTTAAAAAAAATGTTTTGTCAAAATTTGAACTCAATCCGAGTAGAACTAACGGAGTTGCAGCGTTTCAAACGAACGGCTGTGATACTTTTTGTAAGTGAATTTTCACGTTAGAACCACAGTATTTTATTTTAAGATCTTTAGTTGAATTTATTTCACTGCTCCTAAATATTTGTAGCTGTGTAACGTATGGCACAGATCAATGATGAAAATGAGCGAGGATAAAAACATTGCTTCTAATGTCGTAAATCGAGTGTCAAAAGCACAAAAATATCACGGAATCGGTTTGCACAGAGCGAAGTAAAACTTAGTGATGAATGTTGGATATTCTAATAATGTATTAGTGAAATTTTAGATATGTAGCCCAATATTTGTAATAATTTCATCATTTGGTTAGCATAAGTTAGCTGCTGGCTCGACCCATCGTGAAATAAGTATAAGGTTGTCTCGTCCAAGCCATACTTAACAAGATAGCCTTAGGCGCTTTACTCGCCCTCTTAACTGTTGCCTTACGGTTCAGTCTAAAGCCGAACGTTGTGTGCGACGAATCTCCGTGCACGAATATTTTGTTTTTTGTTTTGCATATTTGTACTGAATTTTTTATTAGTCCAAATTGCAACAAATGCATTATTCTTTCGCTTTCGTTTGTGCATGTAAGGTTACCTTTTTAAGTATGCCTTGAGCCCAGCAAGACTCGCGACATCGTGGCCGTCGCAGCGAGATGAGGGCAGGGTAAAACAACTATTGCTATCGCAAATAATTTGTGCTACAGTTATTTTTTGTGACGTCTGCTCATTCATAGCAATTTACTCAAAGGTGGTGCGAATAGAAAGCAGTACACTGTTTGCTGGGAAGCAGTGTTTGAACCATTTTGCTCGTAGCAATTTGCTACTTAACAGCAGTTTGTCGGAGAGGCAGCATAAAAATAAAATAAAATTAATAAGAAAGTAACGTGAGCAACATGTTGTGAAGCATGTGATAACAACACTGACTGGAAGGTTGGCAGCTTCTGTAATCACGCTTCTGTGAGGTCTGATTGTGGAATGACCTGAGGCTGGGGATCACTGTGTAGTGGACCAGCCATGTTGACGGAACGTCCGCACTAAGCTTGCCATCAATATGGGTGCCGAGGAGGAGTCCGCGGCATTCAGGTTGGCTAAGGAGGGATGTACCGGGCCAGGGGTGAAAACCAGCAGCCAAGAGTTCCCGTGGTAGGCAGTAGTGGGATAGCGTACCGGAGTGGACTGCCATTATCAGCCTTGCCAATTGTTGGACCGCAATCTTTTTTATTTTTAATTTTAAACAAATAAATATTTTTCTGTTTTCTAGACGAAAAAAAAAAGATTTCTCTGGTATATTTTAACTTTTTGTATCAGTTGTAACCACAATCCATTAATGAACTATATTTAATTATATTGTTTTTTAAATGCCAGCATATACGTTTATTTTGAAAAGCAATCTATCATTTACCACAGGCATTCCAATTTGCGAGCTTCTGATACACAGCTATTGTTGATAACACTAAGAACGCGAGGGTGGTTTAGGTCAGCCAATACTTTTCTATAACGAATCGTGATGGCTTGCCTTTGCGAATTTTAGGATGTGAGCGGTATGATTGCAGGCTGAAATACTATTTGGTCGGTTAGTTCACGAACTGCCCCCGAATGCAAATAGCCCCTATGATTTTTTTAAAAGTGTTGAATCAATACTTTATTATAACTCCACTGCAGACCTTATTTTATACGGATCGGTCAGTCACACTGCTTAGTTTACTTTGAAGCTTGAAACGAATAACACTGGATATTTAATACTTGTGTAGGGCGATTTTTATCCGGTTAAATCACAAAATGAGACATTCACTTAATGTTCTCTTCGTTCTCAGTGCTTTAACTGCTGAGCTCACAGCAGACATTCCCGGATGTGATTACTTTGATACAATAGATCTGTTAAATATAAAACCATTTTCAAATGGATCCTATAAATATAACAATATTTTGATCCCAAAAGAAAAAGTTGAGACTTTTAACTACCGCAAACGTTTTATGGATGATGGAGAAATTGTTCCAGACCACCCAAGGGGCTGTATCTGCCAAAACAAGCTGTGCCTACACTTGTGTTGTAACACATATGACTTCTTCGTTGATGACGTTTTCAATTTAACCCTAGGCAATGGCACAATTAGGACTGTTAATGTGCTGCAGGATGTTGTTGTATTACCCGCCTTTGACAAATCGTGTGACACATTTGATTATAATGAGAAAGTTGTCGAAAACTGGACTTTGTTTGAGGTTTGACATAACCAAATGAACTATAAATATTTGGGATATTCTTTCAATATTTTCTTACAGAATGGATTACTTTATTCAACAAAAAACGACAATTTACATAAACTTGATTATTGTATATGGCCAAAAAAGATTGCAAATAACCGTTCCGAGCTTGTGGCAATCGATTTAAGAAGTGAATCCAATCCATGTAAGTTGGATATGTGTTTCTCATTTGAACATCATAAGCTTTCTTAATGTTTTTACAATTCCTAGTTTCTTTAGAAAATGCCATGCGGGCTATTTCAATATTTTGCATGATTCTTACCATTGGCACGTTTTTGTATTTGCCCAAGCTTCGTTCAGTAAACAACAAGTGTTGCATATGCTACTTTTTTTGCCTTTTGACCAGCTTCTCATTAATTTGGATGGAATTGGAATATCACAGTGGTATTTCTTTGAGTTGGTGCTATTTGATAGGTGAGATTGACTTTCATTTCTTAGTCTTAAATTTTATAATATGAAATTGTGTTTTACAGGCTACATTGGCTATTTTGCTGTTATGGCCATGTTTCTTTGGCTTTTAATGATTAACGTTAGTTATTGGATGGCATTTGTGAGACCTGATGTTCAGTATAAACATACCTTCAAGAAATTTAACTATTGGGTCTGGAGCATAGCAGGTGGATTGCTTCTGATCTCAATATTGGCTGATAGCTTTATTGAAACAACGGCTTTGAGGCCAGGGGTTGCAACTCATAATTGTTGGGTCAATAGTAAGATAACTTTACTCAATTTTAACCATATAAGTTTTGCATTAACAACTTTTTTTATTATCAGCTATCAATACTTGGTCGGCAATGATATACTACTATGGTCCCATATTATTGGCCATCATTATCAACCTTGTGATTTCGATTGCAACGGCAATGACTATATATAAAAACCGTCAATACATAAACAGACAATGGAATAGTCCCGATAGCACGAGAAATGTAAAAAACATAGCAAAGTAAATGAAGACCACAACTGTTATCAGTAACTTTAATATTTATCATATCAATTATTTTATAGTTTCCGAATGTATTTCCGATTGTTCGCTGTGACTGGAGTTGTGTGGATTTTAGAAATTGTTGGTTATACTTTGCCTTGTAAATTGAACCTTTCATTTTATTCTGATTTATTTATATCATCTCAAGGAGTTTTTCTCTTTTTCGTTACCGTCTTGAAATATGACATCCTTAAAGCTCTTACTGAACGGTAGTATTGATTGCAACATTAAAATATAAATTTGATAAAATCCAATATATTTTTTCTAGCATGAAATCAGCAAAGAATATATCAATGGATTACAACCTTACGTCCACAACCAGTTTTCGAAAACGCTAAGCTTTTTCGTAGTTTTCAATGTTTCTACTACCTACTTAAATACTAGAATGCTCTATGGTAAATCTAAGAACAAGCTAATAAATAAAAATTAAAAAAACATAATAATTTAAGTGTATTTTTTATGAATATCTGTAACTTGTTCGTAAATTATGAAATCATAATAGTTGAGGCAGGTCATAAATTACTTACAATTGCCACCCACGCCCACATTTAAAACTGCTGCTTATGCCAAAGAGTATATAATCTAAAGTTTGCAATAATGGTATTTTGCTTTGGCTTGTTGTTTTAAAATGGTATAGAAAACAAAAGCAGTGAGCAATAAGTGTGAGCGAACGCGATAGTTGATAGTATGTGCAGATGGTTTTGTTTCAGTTGCTCTAGCACTCGATTATACGACACGCGGCGGGCCAGCGACAACCAAGAACGGTAAAAATTTGTTTTTATTTGTGTGCGTGTGTTTATTACATATCTGCTTGTCGAGAATTTTTTTATTTTTGATAATTTTTCTTTGTCTGTGGCTTTGACAAGTGCACTACTGAATGCACCTTCGGAATTTGTTTGCATCGCTGCATAAATTTATGGTAGTTGCGATGACAAAATTGTTGGCTAGTGTCATAGAATAACAAATTTTAAAGAGTATGAATGACGAATAAAAGCACTCGGTTGGAGTTCATTTCGATCAGAAGACTGCTGCTTTTACTCTTCCTTCCTTGCCGCTTTACTAACGTCATTGCATTATTTTCATTTCATTTTGAATTACATTTTACAGCTAAAAACGTTTTTCGCTCTCTGGAACTCCAGTGACTGGCCGAGAGGTACTTGAATGTTATGACAACGCCCAAAGAACAATTTGTAGTTAATTTATTTGCAGTTCAATTAAAGTTCGGAATATTACCTTCAACAAACATGTCATTTTTATAAGATGCTAATTTGAAGAGAATAGTTACATATAATAATAATATTTCTTGTCTTTCTGCACTTAGTAAAAAAACATGCAAAACTACTAAACAGATTTCGATCATGAAAATATTTGAGAAGTTAAATTAAGCAATATTCTTATCTTTTCAAAGTGTATATATATATATATATATATATATGCATCTATATATTCTATAACTACATATCCACAATAGCGCTTATATTTTATTAGGGTGTCCAACATACATCACTCGTCTAGTGCATTTGTTTTGCTTCTTCTCTGAATGCACACAAACTCACACTGTTTATTATACTAAAATATAATTATTGCCAACCCATTATTCTCTATTATAACTAAATATATTAATAATTGCCAACCCAGAAACCCTGCTCCTACAAATAAATAAGCTTGTACGTAATAGTATTTGCTTTAGCAGTTGTTTGTGGGCATAACATAAGCAGCAGAATCGGGAGACTCGATTGTCTCAGTCGGCTGCATCTCTGGCTTTATGCACAAACAAAACAAAGCGAACTCAAAGCAGAAACAAAACAAAGCGAATTCAAAGCACAAACAAAACAAAGCGAATTCAAAGCACAAACAAAACAAAGCGAATTCAAAGCAACAGACAGCGCTCGTTAATTCATGAGCGAGACTTCGTCTTTGTGAGAAGAGCTGAGAGTCTCAGCCTGAGGCTGGGCCATTAAAGATTGCAGAGCGTAGCTTTCATTATGCATTGCAGCAAAAAGAATGTACACAGAAAATCACGAAATGCGCTCTCAGAGCGAGTGGCTTCCAATTGAAGGTTGGAATTTCGCTGTTTCTATCTGCATACATTCTTGTTCATTGCAGAAATTAATCTTATTTCTATAGCTTTATGCAATCTAATTATAGTAAAAGGGTGCTTTGTAAACAGGGTGATCAATAATATATAGAATAAACAGAATGCACTCACCGGTAGCAGCAACAACACACATGCAGTTCAATTTGAGTGCTCTCTCTGTCTCTCTTCTCTAAGCACTTTCACAAAAACAAAAGGCTCACACCAAAACACAAAAATAATTAAATTTCCTTTATACATACATATGTACATGTAATATGTATATTTATTATATACATACATATATATTTACTTTAGTTTATTCTAACGGGATTTCACGCACAAGAAAAAAAATAAATGCTACGCGTATAACGGAAATATTCAGCGCGCTCAACGCAACAACAACACACTCGTATGGGCACGATTATCCTCTCTCTTTTGGTTTTTTCACGACGCGGCAAAGCAGCAATGGCATGATTTTCTCAATTTTAATTTGCATAAAAACACTTTAAAAATCAATTGCACGGCGATTCTGTAATGCAATAAATACTTCGTGTATGTTTAGTGAATTATTTAAACACAATTTGACTATTAATATAGTGCGCATTAATTTTAATTAAATAAATAAACGGACGATAAGCTCCCAGCGATGTATATACGCGCAAAGTTCCAGGCACACTGCCTTTGTGAATAAAGTGAAACAAGTGAAATTTGTGGACTAACGGAAGGTAACGATCGCTCTCTGTAGTTTGAGCTGACAGTCCTTTTTATATACATATATATTCGCGAAGTTGATGTTCATTCGTGTGCAGCAACAACTAAATAGACAAGCATTTTTGTTTTGCATGTATGTATGTATTTTACTATTGCCGGTGTTCTTACTTGAAATATTATGTTCAAAGGATTACAAATACAAATAAAAATCAATGAGTGTTGGAGCTCACGGGCGATGTGTTATCACCTGTTTGTTGGTGTGTTTTGTAACTGTATTATTGCTATGAGCACGTTTTCTTATTGAATTTGGGTTTGCTCTTTGAATTTGCGTTCATCATTCGCCAGTTCATTCTCTTTTTTAAGAAGTCCGCTATGTTAGTCTGTAAGTGTGTGTGTGTATTTACAAACGAAGCAAAACAGAATCGCACTAGACGAATATCGTCATATTCGATTGCAAGCAGAGACAATTGTTGTACAACAACCACATACTATTTCAAATTTTGATAAATTAAATGAAGTTATTTATCGAACAAACCTAATACTGTGAGAAGAGCTGAGAGTCTCAGCCTGAGGCTGGGACCATGAAAGATTGCAGAGAGTAGCTTTTAATTCCGTTATGAAGTTCATGCCGTGGAAAGGTAAAGGAAAACAACAAAACTTTCTTATAGTAAAAGCAACAGAGTACCGCAATGATATTCTTGTTGTTTTCCCATGTGCTTTGAGTCATGCCAAAGTTGATGTTCAAATAGTAAATAAAGCATGCGAAAAAGAGAGAAAGACGTATTTTGTGTTGTTCTCTGCGTACTTACAAACATATGTACATACATACATATCTCGCTCTCGTTTGGATACTCGTCGTGTGCGTCAGCCTGGAATCTATTGAAAAATCGAATGGAAAGAGATCATCGAGGCTCACGCAAAAAAAAAAAAAAATTAGAGCAAGACGACAGCAGAGTAAACGAACTATTACCATCGCAAAGAATTCGCATTACAGTTTTTTTTTTATGACTTCTGCTCAATTTTTGACCATCGCTCCACAGTTTTTTGGTGAGACAGCTCGAATTTGCTGTTGGTTTGTCCTCAGGGAATGGCACAAGTCAAGCTAGAGACTTTGCATATATCTTTTTATTGGCCGGGACAGATAAAGTGTCAAGATTGGGAATCTACGCCTACTTGGGGGCTGGCAAATCGATAAATTTGTTAACTCCTTATATTTCCCACACCCTTACAACTAGCCCCTTCATTTTAAAAACTGTAACACCTATATCTTCCAAAGTTTTTGAGCTTTAGCCACCGAATTGGGTGTCAAAGTTTGTAGGTGATGACGTCCACAATGATGTGTAGCTACAATGGGGATGCCACGCCTCACCGCCTCCTTAAAAACTGGAATGCGTGCATTTTTCACAGTTTTTGAGCTTGAGTTACCAAATTTGTAGTCAATGTAACACTGGTGACATCCCCGCAAGATCTACATCAGCCAATCCTTAAACGTAGCGCACACCCCTGCCGCATCCGTACCCCTTTGCAATCGGGCCTCTTGTTATTGATGATTTCGTCCTCCTGGAACGCTTCCACTTGTTTGTTTTTAGCTTCTGTTCTTTTGTTTGGGTTATTTCGCTATGTCTCCGTATTGCTTATTTAAGCAGCTCTGAGGGTGCGAGTAAGGCTACCTACGAAGTACATTTGTATATCGTTATCTATGCTACACGAGACACAGTCAAGATAAACAAGTTAGCATCGTTCGCTAACTCGCCGCCATTTTTGAAAGCTGCTTAAATTTCAGTCTCCGCATCTCCGCGGACGTTTTTTTTTTTTTTATTTTTGCCTTGAGCTTTTGCTTAACGAAGCTCTGAGAGAGCGAAAGCGGCTTTTAGCTTTTAACCAGGGTATGTATGGAGTACTACTAAATGCAGACACTGCACAACCTAACTTTATTTCAAATAATTTCCTAAAAATATTATACATACATATGTACATATATGTATCTAAACAAAATCAAAGTAAAATAGTTTATTGTCAATATTTTAAACATTATTAAATAAAACCGAAATAAACATAGCCTTAATTTTCTATACATTTCGTAGTTTACATTTATTTGTTCATATGTATTAATTATTTATATATATACATATATTTCTTCTGATAGTTTCTCAACGTCTTTCCATTAGTTTGAAACTAGATTACGCTTATTATTGAACTTAAGCGCTAATCACATGCCCGGGTAGCTCAGTCGGTAGAGCATTGGACTTTTAATCCAAGGGTCCAGGGTTCAAGTCCCTGCTCGGGCGATACTATTTTTTTGGCTTATATACTTTTTATTGCGTCTTTTTTAATTTCAATGCTCAGAAAAAATCTTAACATAGTTTTTTTCAAGCAGCATACAACATATTTCGCTTTTATAAGCTTCAATTATTGCCATTTATAAAAACAATCTGATTTACCAAGCAGTTCACAACTGTCAAAGAAGCAGTACAAAGGTAAGCAGTTTAACAAGCAGTTTTCCATGAGCAACTAAGAGATATAAATAAGTCAGTTAGACCAACAACTTTCGACTGGAAGGTTGGCAGCTTCTGTAATCACGCTTCTGTGAGGTCTGATTGTGGAATGACCTGAGGCTGGGGATCACTGTGTAGTGGACCAGCCATGTTGACGGAACGTCCGCACTAAGCTTGCCATCAATATGGGTGCCGAGGAGGAGTCCACGGCATTCAGGTTGGCTAAGGAGGGATGTACCGGGCCAGGGGTGAAAACCAGCAGCCAAGAGTTCCCGTGGTAGGCAGTAGTGGGATAGCGTACCGGAGTGGACTGCCATTATCAGCCTTGCCAATTGTTGGACCGCAATCTTTTTTATTTTTAATTTTAAACAAATAAATATTTTTCTGTGAAACAAAATATTCCCACTTTTTTTTATCAGAAAATTTTGTATGTTTTGTAATGCAGAAACTCGTATCATGGGTGTAATTGAAGCATGAATAGGTAATGGATTACGTGCGGAAGTATTTTTCCGCTGGATTAGCTATTTTACCCATACACAAATTTTGTTGATTTTATACCATTTTATTTTTTCGCTATACAAGTTTTTAAAAATATGCCTATATAACTTTTATATTTTATTATTATTTTATATTAAAAGTTATTATTTTATATTAACTTTTATATTCTACTTGCTTTTAAGCAATTCCGAAAGATTTTTGTTTAGCAAGGACCTAAATGATTTTTGGCAGACAAGAAGCACATGCCCGGGTAGCTCAGTCGGTAGAGCATTGGACTTTTAATCCAAGGGTCCAGGGTTCAAGTCCCTGCTCGGGCGATATAATTTTTTTCCCAATAACATTTTAAATGATTCATTATTTTTGTATCAGATCATAAAATACAGTCGAACTTCCATATAACGAACCTCAAGGGGACAAGAAAGAACTTCGTTATAGGGAAAATTCGTTACATAGAATGGGTTCTTGATTGAATCAAATTGCAGGGTTTTGGTTTCTGACTTCGATGTTTAGAAAATTCGTAAACGGAGGTTCGACTGTAATATATATAAGAAATTGTAGTTGCGGAAAAAGTGTAATAATTTTTCAACTAGTCCCATCGACTGACAATAAAAAATTAAATTCGAATAGAAATCTGAAGTCTAATTGAACTCTCATGAAATTAGCACCTTTTATTTACTTTTTCATTTACGCTTACATCATGGATATATCCAAATTGTGTGAAACGTACTCAAAAATGTTGTGTGTGCTGCTTGCTATCTTGTATGCTTGCTTATACGTTTGTGTTCGTATCTTTTTGTTAAATAACAGCAATAGCAGCATGTGAGCAAGGTTTTGTTCATGGTTACGCCTAAGAATTTTGACACACATTGTTACCCTGGCCAGCCAGAACGATCAACTTGTACGAACGTAAAAAGAGAGAATTTGTTGCTTTGCTTGGCCTGAAATCGTGGATGCTGCTGGTACTGTTGGCTTGAGTTGTGGGCCTGCCAAATGAACTAGAAAACGAATGTGTTTAATTAGCATTCATTACGACACATCATCAAATTGAGTCCGCTCTAGCAATGCAACAATAAACCGAACGAACGAACCAAGCAAGCAACACAACCAACAGCCAGCCAGCCAGCCCCAGATAACGCACAATACGGTTGTGTTAATTTACAAAATCAACGCAAATATATTTAAGTGATAAACCATAGCTAAAATATTTTCAAAACTGTTCCATGACGACTAACTGAGAAAAGAGAAATCGACCACAGTTGCATTTTGAAGTACTTTAAAATAATGAAAATAAATGAAAATAAACCCAAAAACTAACTAGACATGGCCTCAGCAGGCGTTTGACAATGGCACAAATACTTTAGGTAGAACTGCCAAATAAATTGCAGGAAATATGGGTCATAAAAAAAAAATACGAAACAATGGATAAAATATTTTCTTTTGCTCGACGCAGCTTTCTTAATGTTTTTTGGTGTGCTATGTACCTAGAAATGTCAAAAGGTTTGTTTTATATAGAGAGACGCATTGGACGAAAGGTTGCAAGAAATTATAAGTACTCTCAAGTAAGTTTATTTGTGTACATATCTTAAGAGTAAAACAATCTATCTTATCATGTAATTATCAATGAAACAAATTCGAACTTAATGAGCACATTAACGCTCTTAAGTTAAGATGATTTGAGTTGTGGCCCACTCGACACCTTATTCTCATCGTCTGGGATCCTGGTCTTGTTACTTGTGGCAAGTAGACGTCTGATTAATGAGGCTTTAAATATCCCACTTTGATTTCATTTTGAAAGACGGGGAGCGTGCAACAAACAAGTTTCATTGACTCCAGTTGGTTAAAGAGAGAGAGAGAGAGAGAGTGAGTGAGAGAGAGAGGCAGAAGAAGAGTTAAAGAATGAGAGCAAGAGAGCAGGGATACTAAGGCGTACTCATAAATAGCCTCGCTCCTGTACTGAGCTAAGCGTGAAGTCCTTGCACAAGCACGCACACGAAAATGTATTGGGCAATTCAATTTGGAAACAATATCCACAAAACTCTACACTCGCTTAAATGAGCTCAGGGTGCTCTCCCAGGCATGCATACATACACATACATACATACTTATATAAAAAACATGCATGTCCTGGAAAATGAATGAAATTTCAGTGCACTTTCAAAAATATCGGACTAACAAGAATGAAACGTAACGAGACAAAAAGTTTATTTTCTTTTTTCAGATACAATATGGTCAAAGCTATAAATACAATTATTGTATAGAAAAATTAAAAGGTTTAACTAAAAATCGGTTTATTGTAATTGCTGTCAAATGTGTATTATTAAAATAATTATGTTCCATAGCTGACTTTTAATGTAACGTGATTTGATTTGTATATTTTTCTTAGAGTGTATTCTCGCTCTCTTACTCGCACCCGCTGTGTACGCTGGCTCTCTGACGTTAGGTGCTAGGTGGTTGTATTGCTCACACACAACACACACACGCACTCGCACATAAGTCACGCACACAATGACAGCAATATGGCTGTTATCAACTTTAGCGAAAAGCACCGTTTGCCTGCGAGACTGTTTGTTGTTGTTGTTGTTATTGTTGCTTAACATCGCGCGTACCTAGCGGGAAACATAAGCAAGTAAAATGTACTGAAAACTAACATGATAAAGCTGTGAATTGTGTGCATGACGAATATAGATTCCAAACTTTTTTCGTAAAGCCACATATTATATTAATAAACTGGTTTTGTTATTAGTTTGGCTAAGATTAATAATTGTTTTAAGCTTGTTTTAATGTTTGTTTATTGCAGCAAGTTTATATTCTAACCAACTTTGTAGGTGTTTCCAGTACTAAGAAATAATCTCTTGACTTATTATAGAATTCAGTAAAGATCATCTCAATTACCACACTCAATACATACGAGCTAAGAGCGCAACACTAATTCACACCAAGCATTAAAAACTGTCCAGCTGGGTAACTTTGAAACTGGGAGGGTCGCATTCGCATTGAGTTTTAGCTGCTGCAATGCCGGGCAAACTGACTTTAGTTTGAAATTTGACGCCGAGCGCAGCAGTTCGTTGAAAACGAAAGCGCGGCCATTTGCCAACGGACAGTTGTCGCTATCACCGTCACCGTCACCGTCAGCTTCAGCGTCGCCGTCGACGTTATATATAGACACATAACCATATAAATATATATGTCCTGCAGCCAGAGGTTGCAAAAGATGCTACGATTCATTGCTGCTGCTAATGCTGCCATCAAATTAAAGCCCCAAATTGTAGCAGTGTGCAAAGTGCTAACGTTCCAACAATTGAAAATGAGTTTTTATTGTGCACACTGGAAAAAAAGGAGCTTGCAAGATGGTCAACATTCATTTGCTTACACCAGGTACCAGGTAAACGTTTAATGTCACAGGTGAGTTCGTATTAAATTGCTCGACTGCAACTAAAAACGCACAAATAAAACGGTGTAGCCAACATTTTCGTTTTTGGCCACATTGTTTAGTGCTTGCTGTACGCATGTGCCAGAATTGGGGCTCAGCCGTAGGCAGTCCTGCTGCTGCACCCTCCTCACATTGACTTGTCGTAGATGTGTGTGTGTGTGTGTGTGTGTGTGCGCGCCCGGAAATGTTGAAAGCAGCCAACACGCCATTGCCTTTCATCCACTTTTCGTTTGCGCAGAAACCTAGCGGCCATCCCACACTCTTCCTCCCCCCCGTTCTACAACAACAACAACAACAACAACAACAACAACAAGCAGCAGGCATCAGCAAAGGTTTTGCGCTTTGTTGTATTTTGCGCTATAAAGCACTTGTCCCGCCATTTAATGCATGGGTTAAGTAGTATACCGAAGTATTAGTGGCAATTGCCAAACGGCGACAGCTGCCAACACCCTGATCCCTGCAACACCCACACCACCCACTGACAACCACTCGCAAGTCATGTGCTAAGCTTGAATGCTGTTCAAAGCAAAAGTTGCAGAGATGACGATGACCCAACCCGAAATTGCAACCCTGCAACGGCTGCATTTAATGTGCTTGTGTGTGTGTGTGTGTAGGTGTAGGTGTAGGTGTGCGTAAGGTGCGTTTCTTAATGTGTGTGTTGGCAATATTGCGCGACGCCTGAAACCCACATTTGAGTAAGGTCAAAGCAGGACTCTGCTACAGCAGGTCGAAGGCAATGGCTTAAAAGTCGCATTTTGTGGCAGCTGCGGCAGGACACTTAACTTTTGCTGCCCCCCCCTCCCGTCTATGAGCAAGTTTCTCTCTGTGGATGTTAGGGTGAGTGTGTGTGTGTTTATGTGTGTGTCTTGGCAATCTGAGCTCCTTATCCTTGTGTGCATCTTCAACAATTACGAGCTACTTGGCACTAGACTTTTGAACAAACAGCTTTATGTGTGGAAAATTATACACCATTATTTTGTTATTATTTTGCTCAAACTCAATTTGCTACTGGGCCGAATCGCTGTTATTGTTTGTTTTTTTATGCATTTGCTCATCTCTAATTAAAATGTTAATATCTTTCCGTAATACAGGTTTGATTTTTTGTTATGACAAATTTGGTCTAGATGCTCAAGTCGATGCCGTCTTAATATTCAAAGCCCTCTTACCAAAAAAACAGACTCTGTTTGTTGACCTGAATTCGGTATATGTGTGCGTGTGTGTGTGTATACACATACATAGTTATGTGTAGCGTTATCGTTATTGTTAACTATTCAAATATTAACATAGACCACAAAATGCATGCAATTCCTTTGAATATGACCCAAATTCTTTGTGCTTATTAAAAATACAAATAAAAAAATATAAAAAAACAGTTGGTACTTTAGTATGTGCCCTGTTTTTTATTGGTTTGCTACATGCAAAAGCATTTAAGACAAATTTGCTTTTGCTTTTGCTTTCCGCGGCTTGAAAGCTTATGAGTCATACAACAATAGAAACAGTTTAAGGAAAGCAAATCGATTTTAAAATAAAATTATTCAATTTATTACTTGTTTTTCGAATACAATATTTGTATGTTAATTAAGGCATGTTAATGCAAATATCAGTCATAAAATGGATTCGGAATAAAGATTAGGTATTTGGTAAGAAGAACAGATAAACAAACAAAATGAGGTTGATAATATAGACAGCAAAACTTCCATATGATGAACTTCCGTGCAACAAAGATTTCTTTATTACGAATTAATTTCAAAAAATACAATATCATTTTTGAAGTAAGTTTTAAGTCTTTCTGTGAACAGGTTCAATGTCCAATGTGATTCAGAAGAAAAACCGTTTCAGACCAAAATATTTTCTAATCTTTTCAAAAACAGCAACGGTACCATGCATTGACTATGGGGTGGAAAGTCATTCTCTTCTCAGCCAGTGTTTTAAAGAATCCAATTGAAACATTTTTGAAGTCAATTACCTAGATTATTTTCTATTCACACACAGTGTGCTGCACATCCCTGGTCCATGGCGCTATAACCCCCTGCTAAAGAAATGGCAAATTGTTATTTTTTAGCCCCTTTGAAGAGCAATGGTAGCTGAATGCATTTTTGGTTGAACTTCTGTTCAGACAGCACCGCCATGACATATTTATTTGAATTTCATGCAAATTTTCTTTGAGCTGAACTGCAGCTGCTTCGGCGAGCTTGCAACTTGGGTTATACATGCAAACATACATATATTTTATCTGTCCTGTTGTTCGCGTTCATTTTCATTAAGAACATTGTGATAAGACTACTTACATGTACAGGCAAACCTGGATGGTGTGCACAGGAAGAAATTCAAAATATATTTGTAGGTTTTATTCACTTGAATGTTTTATTCATTTTTATTAAAATAACTATGTAACTGCGCTGTGGATGATGTGAACAAAAAATTTCGTTCACACTATCCAGGTTTGCCTGTATCTTAAAGGAAGACGCGCATTTTGTAAACAACAAACAGGAACCTTGGCAAAGATACCGCCCGAGCAACCAGCATAAAGAGCAAAAATACCGGGCACACAAAATGCCGCAACTTGCAGGTTAAAAGCAAAAAAAAAAAATAAAAATTAAAATTAAAAATATATGTATTGGTGTAGCTCTCATAAACACACACTTGCATTTGTATGTGTTGTGTGTATAGGTAGAGCTGAAAGGTGAGCGCGAACCGTTTTAAAATTCTTTTATTTCTCTTTTGATTCTACCTGCACCCATTTTTTTTTTTTACCCGACTTCTCGCGTACATTAAGAACAACAGTGAAATATTTCGCGATCTGAAACCGAAACTGAAATTTCCAAGCAGTAACAATAACAACAACAGCAACAACCTTGGCCTCAAGCTCTCTCGTTCTCTCTCTCTCGATCTTTCTCTCCTCTCACAAGCTTTCAGATCCAATCGTTAAGATGCCAACAAACAAATGTGGTAGAAAAGGTCGCAAACTTACTGTGCTTAGCACAGTGAGGCAAACCTTTTGAAAATGTTCATTAGTTTGCACTTTGAGAGTCGGATAAATGATTCCCATTCCACGTTATGATTTATGTTTGAGTGTGTGTGTGTGTGTGCAAAGTTGTCTTCGCAATGTCGTTGAATTCGCCAGTCATTGCCCCGTCTTTTTTTTTTTTTTTGCGAGTGAAACTAAGGATTAAGGCATTGCGCGAATCTTTATATTCTTTTTTAGACATACCTTTTGTGCACTTCCGTTCGTAACGATTTGAGGCTTTCCCTCAAACTGCAAAGCTGAGAATGCACAATGAGCAGCTCACATTCCCATATCATATCGTTAAAATACATATGTACATATGTACATTTGTAAGTCACCAAATTGTTGTTGAGTCACTGATAAGAATAATAATTATCAACTCAATTCCCAAGTGGCTCCCCACATTTATTTGTTTTATTTCATAAGATAAGAAACAATATAATAACTTATGGTATATCAGCAGCTCTTAACGGTTTCATACAATGTGTAATTACTTTCGGTTTTCAGGTGTATTTGTTAATTGCGATCAATCAATCGATTTGTCAATATGATTGTATGAATTAACTCATTTTATGTGATTTAACGAAGAAGAATATATATATAGTTTTTGCTGCATGAAAACAGTTCCAAAATCTTTAAGCTTTTAAGTAAATAGTTTGTTGTTAGATAGACAGATAGCTAAAAATCAAAAGATATATCTTTTCATTTCAATGTAAAAAAGTTACTTTAATCATATTGCAACAATATAGTAATAATTCATGTAGTTCTATAGTAGAGCTTCATGAATTGATACTAATTTTGTACTTTGTTAAATTTTTTTTTAAGTTCATTGTTCAGAATTCATTGCTTTTGGCATTTAACTGACGATTAGTTGAAATTTTTCACAAAATGCTGACAGCAAATTAACATACATACATAAATATGTATATTGTCTGGCTAACCGAAATGGGAATCGCAGTAAGTTAGTTTTGTCAAGTCAAGTCGAATGGTGCTAATAACGCTTTCCACGTGAAATCAATTAGCATATTAAATGGCAATGGGCCTGCGGTCGACGTTCCACTTGGATCTATTCGTTCACTTCGAACTGTTTAGTTTGGGATAATGAAATGCATAGTTATTTTCGCAAACTTTAGTTTTGGCAAATATGCGTTAATTTTGCCAAGGTTACTTAACTATTTGTTATTTGGAGCAGTTTTCTAGCCAGCTACTCAGATAGCTAGTGCGGCAGCATTACGAATTGGTTTTCGGTCAGTCTGTGGAATTCACCACCACATTGAGCTCAGCAGGACGAAAGGCATTAATGGCAGCAGCCCTGCACATAAAATCCCTCCAGCTGCCTTTCACCCTGTTTTTGGTTTGTATTTTTTTTTAAACTGTTTTACTCGCTCGCTCTCCCTTTGGCCTGTTTTTGTGGATTGTGTGTATACAGAGTTTGAATATACATATATTGTACACACAAAGAGGGAGGGAGAGAGAGAGCACGTGAGAGTTCAGCCATTGAGGCTGCCAAAAGGACAAATGCCACCACCATAAACTGAAACAGACTAAATAAGTATCTGTGCGAGCGCAAGGGAGATAGGGACAAAGAGAGTGCGTGATGAGAATGTGTGAGAGTGTGCGAGGGTTTTGCAGGGTGTTTAGCTAGTCTCACTCGATTTTGCCTGCCTTTTGTTTACGCAAGATTTGTTGCCATTACAGGACTTAATCCGGGGACTCAGTTGTATTGCCTACGAAAGGCGAAAAGGTTTTTGACTTTGCTGGCTTGACTTTAGGGTCTCGCGGGGCGCGCCAACTTCTCGCTCTCGCTCTCGCCCTTTTAGCAGCTTAGGAGCGGCTTATTAAAGTTTAGTCCTTGGCGATTAACGCTAATGAATAACGCTAAAAAGTCATTAATTAACTGACTCGAATACGCATTTCGCTTGCAGGCCACAAAAACACAAAGGATACACTCGCAAACACACAGACACACAACGTTAGATAGAACCTTTTGTATTACAATGCCCAACGACCTTGCAAAATGCCAATGATTTGTTCCATATTTCAGAATCATCCTGCTGCTGACTGCTCTTGATGTCCTTTCTCATGTGTGTGTGTGTTCGCCATTATTCAGCAGTATTCCGCTTATGCTGCTTCTGCTGAATCATCACCAACAAAAATGAGGGAAGCAATGGTTCTAACTTAGTGGCAAGTGGCGCACTGGGGGCTTACAGAAGGCTTAACCATATGGCGCCAAGCGCCAAGCGCCGTTGCTGTCGTCGCTGTCGTCGGCGTCTGCCTAATCGACAACTTTACAATGCAAACAAATTTGGCTGAGTGCTGCAACTGTAAACTGTAAACTGGAATTGGAATTCGAAATTCGAATTGGCAGAGAAATAACCTGATTGATTCGTGGCTCCAAAAAATATATATAATAATAAACAAATAGTACACACAAAACTATCAGTCATTTAATGTGATTTCCTTTCTTATCGGCAGGCGACGGCAACTGCGACTGCGACACGATATCGTTATGAAGGAAGTGCTCTCTAATCCATGCGCAATCAATTAGATACATATGTGAAACGCTAAGACGTTTCGTTATCTTATCGCAAATGTTCACAAATAGATTTTTCGGGCACGGCCGTCTAATCTTGTGGCTCCACCTCGCCAGCACTGGAAGTGAAGCGTCTTCAGTTCTTGTCTCGATACCCAGCCGAAGACAACGCAACACAACTTGGAGCTGCACTTCTAACAGGACTCGCCGACAGGTGTGGGGAGACACGACGTGACTAGGCGCCACAAGTTGGCGGTGACGACGTGTTTAAATATAATTACCGGCTCACACACACACACACACACACACACACATACACTTGTGAGCAGTGTAATCATGTTTTTTTATGGGTCATTTCATAATTTGGCATCACGTGTGGCACGATACACAAATTATACTAGTTGCAAACTCTATTCAAATTGTTCTTGCAAACTACAATTCACTCTGTACAGGTTTCACTTTAGTATAGAAAAATACAATGTTTCCACGTATCTGCATTTCACTTTGTTCCACGTCTACCCTGTAGATCCGAATTTGTTGTACACTAGCTTTAAGGACAAATTCGGTTCTAGAGAGGTTTGTGTGGCTCACTGACCTACGAAATGAGAAAATAGTGACTAGTGAATAAAGTGCTTGTAAAAAAAGTGTTTGTTAAATGTGATATTAAATAAGACTAAATAGTTTTAATAACTTTATAGCTTTGCATTGATATTTCTAACTAATTATCTTACAATTTTCATTTACGGATAAAAATTGTTATGACGTTATTCATCGTGACTTCTATCATTTGACAAATCCTAGATAATAATTTCGTTTACGTTTATTACCAATGTCTAAACATATTTGTAAGCAGAGATGCATTTTGAGTCTGTTTTAAAATAATCCTGTGTCTCGGCATTTGCAACCTTATCAATATGATTTAATATACTGTATAATATAGTTTGCTTATGTTTAAAGTTTATTTTTGTTCTTACTTGTCAAAAGGTTTATTGTGTATATAATAATATTAAGTTCAATATATTATAATAACGCATAGTTAGTTACATTAATCATCTTCATTGAAATCAACCAAAAACATCAAACTCAAATAACACAAAAAAAATGTCCTTCAAGTGGTGCACTTAAAATGTTTTTTTATTTCGAGCGCCTTGCAAGTTTTTCAGCTCTTGTGCTGACTCCAAATTTATTCGTTGTGCCACATGCATTTACATATTAAAATTTTGCATACAAATTTCCATTACGGCTCGCTTACAAAAGGCGGGGCAGCGGCATTTAGGTCAATCGTCTGGCGATTTTGTGGCTCGTAGTTTGGAATTTGCAGAGCTTGTGCAAATGGCCGTGCACTTCTTGGCATTTGCATATGCCGCTAGAGCGACTGGTGCCATCTGCTTTGTCAGGACTGTCATCTTGGGGTTGGTCAATGGTCACCAAAGACATAAAATAGATACTATTTACTCATTTCCCCTTAAAAACGTTAACATTTTGAAGGCGATGACTGTACATTTTGTCAGGTAATTTAGATATTGATAGAGCTCTAAATATTTAATTCTAGATAGTAAACTTACATGATGGGCCTCCGGCCTGATGACAAATGGATCGCTTAAAATTATTTGCTCACACATTGTTGATAAAACTGAAATGATAGATAAATAAACTGTTTAATTTATTTTCAATAAAATAACAACAACTTTTCGCCTAGCAACGAAAGTAAATAATATTTGCAATTACGTAATATTGTATTATTTCATTTAATATGCTAATTAACAAATATTTATTAAGATTTAATGTAAATTTGAGCGTTTATTTGATAAGATATTGCCATTTTGGCTTCAGCTATTAATCAAAGCAATAAAGCATATACAGTACGACCTCGGTTAACGCAACCCTCGTTACACGCAACTCCTCGATTATTGCAACACCCGAATTCTTAACATTGTTGACTCTGTTAACGCAACTTTAAAAAAAAAATTACCTTATTTAACGCAACTTCCTAAGGAAAAGTATGTTTTAGTTCGGTTTTACCACTTTTCTTTCGTTCTCTTTTTGTTTTTTTTTTTACATGCTTGCGAAAATGATAATATGGAGAAATCATTGTACGCGTGGTTTCTAAAACAAAGAGAGCGTAATTTTCCTATTTCTAAAGAAATTGTAAAAAAGTACAGACCCGAATTTCTAAATTTTTTAAAAAATAGGTAAAACAATATGAAATTCTTGCTTTAAACAAAGTCTTATTCGATAAAATTTAATTTTAAAGGTAAGCGAAGGCATCTTTTATTTAAAAAGGTCGCGTGGCCACCAGAAAATTTCACCTCAGTTTTCGCTACCACCTCAGTTTTCGCAACTGGCCAAATTTTAATAGGTTGCGTTAACCGAGGTCGTACTGTATTTTATTTATATTTTTTTGCGCTAATTAATGCTCAAATATTTTTGTTAATGTGGTATTTACGCTTTGGGTCTGGATTAAGCTTGTCCCACACGCTGTGCTTATTCAAATTGATACAATAAAGAAGGGTTTGTTTGAATTTGAGGCATTTCCAATTTATAAGCTGAAAATTGTATTTACATTTATATTGATTAAATAAATTATACATTTTTGATGAAAATGAGCCTGTTTGGATTTTTGATAATTATATACGCATGTATTTAAAAAACCATTCTTCTTTGCCTTAAGATTTCTTTTGAGTTTTCATATTATAAATGGCTTAGATTTCAACTCAACTTTTACTTAAGCACACAAAAAATATGAAACAATATTGTGGAATTATTTAAAATAGGTTTTGACTCCTATTCGAAATTAAAAAAAAATACAGGAGATTTGTTTCTCAAATACTAAAAGTTTTGCAAAGGCAATTTAAATAAAATTAAATCCTACTTTATGGCTTTGTTAAGGAGGTTAACTACCTTTTTAGTACTACTTTTTTAAATATAATCGTTTAGTATGTTGTCTTGACTATCGATAAGAGAGAAAGGGACAAATACTTTACGCAAGGCAGTGCAGCTATACAGTTCGCATGGTTGTTGTCCATGCTATACTCTGTGTATTTTGTGGATCATGTTCCTTCTGACCAACAGATGGCGCTGACATATGCAATGCATTTAAGCAGCAAAACCAGTTCGAATATTTTTTTTTGGTGATTTTAACAAAAATGTATATTTATATATTTTTTTGCAATCTGTAATCTTTAATACAATAAAAATATAAAAGTAAAAATGGAACACATTTGCTCTAAAGTTATATTAGCTTCTTCATTTTATTTGTGAACATATTAAAAATTCAAGTTGACCCCAGCCGAAAACAACGTTCGGTATTTTACAAATACTCTGTGAGTGACGTTGGCCATTTTAGATGGCAATACAATTTAAAGAAATGGAGTTTGAGGAGAGAGAGAAACAGTTGGTTGCTAGTGCGAACATCTTGAAAACCTGTCTGTCAAATTTGATGAAGGTTTCTTACGCATTTCGCCTTTTAAATGTTTTCGTGTTGTTGTTTGCTGGTTTCGTTCTGTTTTTGGGCCAACCTACGTTTCACGGGCTTAAACGCATTTTAAAACAGGCAACGGGCGCGACTGATGTTAAATTGCTGAGATAGCAGCATAATTTTTCTAATTTTAAGACGCAAAACTCGACACTTTAAACACCAAGTTCTAACCTCGAAAAAAAAAAACATGGCCTAATGTTTTATTGTGTAAGGGATGTTGACCCTCTAGTTGGCATTGGATGCTAGGATGGATGTCAGGCATTTGTGTTGCTATTCAACCGAAATGGTCACTGCTGGCTTGTGGAATTTGAATGTGATTTGCGCGTCCAGTCCAAGTGTCGACATATGTCACGTTCACCCCCACCCACATACCCAGCCCTTCGTCAGGTCACCCTCAGTTTCAGCTCCAACATCATTCCACTCATATAGAGGACCAGCAATCATTTGGCGGTCTGCTGCATGCTCTCAGCAACTGCTTAAGTGCTAATAACGAATGGACATTGGTCAAAACTTAACTGGTGCTGAAATTAGTCAAGTTCTGGATCCAAGTTTAATTACTTCCAACTTCTGTACATCAACACTTTGTCAAAGTGCCTGCTATGATCAAGGTGTGGGTATTTTGGGTGTAAGCCCAATGCGTGTCGCACCCACAAAATTCTCGTCCTTGTTTTAATTGTCATCGTCATTGAGATGGGGTGGAGGTAAAAAGTGTGGATGCCTCGTGTGAAATGGCCAATGATAATTACTTTCCTACTGTTCTTTTATTCATGAGCTGTGCTTGTGCCAGTAAGCGTTTGTTTTCGTTTAATGGATTCCATTTGATAAGTCAAAGGGCAGTTCGAAGTAAGGAAGGGAGAAGAGTTCTGTTTTCGTTTATACAATTTTCCACTAATTATTTTAGTGGCCGACTCAAACTAAAACTATTTCAACTTGAAATTCACTTTAAGTTTCTATATTCCCATTGAAACTTTTTATTTTATAATTCTCTACAACTGCCTTTAAGCTTGAATTAAATAAAATTAATTCAAACATATTTTAATCTGTAATCTTAAAAGAATTTCATCAATTTTCGATACTCAGCTGTCTTGTAAAATACGACAAGCTTAAAGCAAATTACCTAAGTTCATAGTTATTTCGATATGCTTACAATCCTAAGACATCTGTCAATTCATATAAATATTATGTGAATATATTAAAACTCTCTTCTTCTTCTATACACATATAATCTCAAGTTGAGTAAACTTTTACTTTTTTGAATACACTTAAGTTACAGCTCCTTTAATCTGAAAGAAATTCTCAAGCTCAATGGAATGCGTACATCAAATGGAAACTTATTTTTGGTCAAACTCGCCAATGCTGACAATGCATTCAGAAATCCAGTGAGGCATTGTTTTCTCTTGAAAACTTACTTTATTTTACTTTACGCAAAATGGGACTGGGTTGTCGTTTGTTGCCTGCTGGCGCAGAAATGAAAATGGAAAACGCTGGAGACGAGGCGGATTATGTGCCCAAGTGTAACTAAAGAGAATAAGGGCGAAAATCAACGAATCATTAATCAATCCTTTCATGATGTGACGCGGTGCGTGTCCTTTTATGTGTCAAAAAAGAAAACCCCGAGAAAAGAAAAACAGAACAAAAAATGAAAAAAGAAAAAAGGAAAAAAAAACAGTGGGGAAAACGAAAACACGCTTCGCACATCGCACTCACACTTTCAGTTTGCACAGTCAAGAAGAAAGCGAAAAGCAAGACTAACAAAAAAAAAAAATAAAAATAAACTCAAAATGTACACACAAAAAGAAAAGTATCTTTTTGCATGAGTTTGACAGACTGAGCGACAGATAGAAAGAGAGAGGGTGGGAGAGATTGGGAAAGAGAGACGAGAAAAGTGGATGAACATTGGCAGGGATGACTGGTGTTGGGAGGAGGCACAAGAAGTGTAGAAAAAATGGCGACAATATTTGCTAAAAGCCTGAGCCCATTTACATTTTGAGGTCGTGTTGATTAGCTGAGTGCGAGTGGAGCCCAACCACAGCCCCAACTCCAAATCATCACAAAGCGACACACAGCATCTCAGCGGACAACGGCACACGCAAGTGACAGCGCGGGCGGTCGATAAGAAATGGAATTATGTGTGCTACGGAAGGGGATTGGATAAGCAAGGGAACCCGTCAGGCCAAAACGTGGGCTGTCAGCTTGCTGTCTGTCAACTTTGGTGGCTTAAGGTGGCCCTACGAACCGGGTGGCGGGATGAGTTATGGTTATGGTGGAAGATGGTGAGCTGCTGGCAGATGCAACTCTGAACTCTGTGTGCACTCTCTGTTGCAAGATGTCTTGAGCTCACATATCCCAGGCAACGCTTATCACAGTGCTCAGCGCGTCGTTGTCTGTCCAACATGGAAAGTCTTTCTTTCTTTCACATCACGTGGCCAGGCAAAAAGAAAGAGAGAGAGAGAGAGAGAGAAAGATAGAAAAGTGACAGTTGCCAGGCATATAAGAAATGGTTAAATCTCAAATCTTAACTCTGGCAGCATGCCCACGGATATGCAGACATGCAGGCGTAGAAACAACAGCCGGACAGACACTAACGAAAAAAAAAAAAAGAGACACAGTCGGAGACGAAGACCTACACCAATGCGTGAATCTGGAGCAGATCATTAATTATGCGCAAGACGAGAAGACAGTAAAGTTGTGCCCAAGACAGAGGGCGAACCGATTTATCTGACAGTTTCGTATTGAAAAGTTTTTTTTTTTACTTGCTCTTCCTGTGGATTTCTGTAAAAGTAAAAGAAGAACTGCACTGCTAGCCATTTTTTGTTTCGACCAAAGATCATTTGTATTCTTCGTTCCGAATACTGAAATCCTTATGCACACATGTACTTTGTTATGTTCTGGAAATGCACTTAGCCAAGCTAACACCTCCCAAAGTGTACTCAATTGAGAGAAAAGCCGAATAAAACAATTCGTTTTGGTATTGTAGTGCTGATTTGTAATTGTAACGATCACAGATAATGATGTTGTATTGCGTTCCACAGATTTCTTTACAGATGACTTAATTTTTTCAATGGGTTTGCTTAAAGATATTAGGAATAAAGTTGTTGCAAATATTGTTAGTGTTATTGTTAGTGAGTGGTATTAAAAGTATTACGTTTTATTATCATCCTAGTTTAGGTTTAAACAGATGTGTGAAATCTTTATGATCCTCACCGCGCAGTTTATTTAAACTTTAAATTAAACCGCCATAATGAACATATCGTATATATTATCTTATATTGAAAAGTGCAATATAATTACAAGTGCATTAAATATCTAATGAACCTTGCACAATTTTAGTTTATTTGCAATACAAATTCAAGCAATTTCCGCTGATCATTAGTTGATGAGTTACACAAAGCTTTTGTTAATATTTTTGAAGTGGATACAGTTAAGAGCTGTGGAGATAAAATTAGTGAAAATTCCGAGGTTATTTGTATGGCTAGACGACTGTCTTGAAAAGACGCTTCAGTGGATTCAATGGCAAGGTGCAAATTTCAGGTGAAAAATTTATAAAAATCATCATCAACGCTTCAAGTTCATGACTTATGGGCAGCAAAAAGTGCAACTTGGCCAGAAAGCGATTAGTTTTTTTTGTTCATTAATTAAGTGGCAAGTTGCGGGACTTAACAAAAGCGACACATGTAACTCGTACTTACTGGCATCATTATGACAAACACCAAAACATTCAAAACATTCAAAAGCATCAGGCAAATTAATTGCTCAATTGTCGGCTTAATGATAATGACTGGACGAAGAGGGGCAGAGAGGTGTTAAACTAAGTTAATGTTGTTTACGCAATTGCAGCAAAGAGTCGAGAGGTTTTTTTTTTTGTTTTTTTAAGAGAAACTGAAGCTAAAACTGAACAAGGCAACAGATCGCATGCCTGGGGAAGGGGCAGAGAGTGGGAGCTAGCTCATGCACACATGCAGTCAATTAAAATAACATTTATTAGCCAAGCCACTGCACAAAGCTGTTAACAATTCCATTTGGCCATTCCAATGGCCACCACAATGAGAACGTTCCCTCTCTTCTCCCCTGTTCTTCAAAAAAGGTGTCTAGGCCTCAAAAACAAGCACCCAAAAGCGGCTCAGCTTGTTGGTGGACCAGAAAAGCTATAATTGATGATACTACTCCCAGGATACAAACAAACACACACACGCACACACACTAACACACACACACACATATAAAGAGTGTAGCTTATAGCTGCTGGACAGCATGGAGCCCACATGCAACTCGATTTTGTCTTCGCTCTAGTCTCTATCCATGGGCAACGTTGTTGATTTCACGCATGGAACACAGTCGGCGGCCAGTCTGGTCCACAAAAGCGGCCCAGACTCAGACTCAGATTCAGTCCGAGACCCACTCACACACAGTTCCCAGTGTGTTCCATGTTTCCATGCTTCGAGTCCCTCCCGGGCTATACACAGTAAATTCGAATTGAATTTTGGCGCTGCGTTCATTAATCATTATTTCAATCATGATCATGAAACAAATGTGCTCTTGGTGCTGAATGGTTGTTGTTGTTTTTGTTTTTTTGTCTGTTCTTGTTGCCAGTCAGCCAGTATTGGCTTTGTTTTGCTTGTCTTGTGAAATGTTGTGTCGAAGCGTATCGATACTCTTGCCTCGCCTCGCCCCGCCCCACCTTCTGGTTCTCCTTCTCGGCCATTACCTCGCAACTGGACTCTGATGTCGATGGCGATGGCGATGGCGATGCGCTTCAAAGATTGATAATCTCTTGGATATCTTTAAATTTAATTAGTCACATTCATAACAGACCGCCAGCAAGCTACATCTGTACATACATACATACTATATACTATACTCCGGGTGCTTGTTGCTGGTTGCTGTTTCGGGAAACCGGGGCTGAACCGTACCGCATCTGATGCCATCCCAAATTACATGTTACAACAAACTGTGTATGCTGTGCCGCTCTTGGCCATGCCAGATCTTCTCTTTCTTTGTGTCTTCATATGCCGTCTCTGTCTTGCGCCGCATGGGTTGGCTGTGGCTTTAACTGAGACTTTAAAAATACTACCAAATATACCCTAACATAGAGTGAGAGTTGTGTAAACTGGACATTAAGCTTAAGTTTCAACAGTGAATTTACTTTTAGTTCAAGAGCTTAAGGTAAGACTTCAGCTTGAATAAGAACATACAATTTTAAGATTTATATATCATGTGGGTATCTATTTTTCACATACTTTCAATGTTTTATATTCCAGTCTGTTCTCTACCAATTTCGTTTTTTCCTGAAGTTTTCAAGTAATCAATTCGTTTCTACGATTTCTGTCTTTAAACTAAATTTCTAATTTACTCATTTCTTCTTTTTGACTCTCAAAACACCTTAGACTCTGTAAGTTTTTTATGATTTATGAGTTATTATTGAATTTTTTTACACCAGATTCCAAAAAGATATATTTTTAAGGGCATCCAATCTTCGTCAAACATTCATTTTGAACAGATTTCGTTGTAAAACTGGTAAGAAAACTAGATGTTGCCGTTGAATGCCAAATGGAGCTCCCGAGCCACGCACATGTGTGAGAAAGTTGGTTCTGTTGCTTTGATGTTGTTTTGTTTTTTGGTGTTGTTGTCGTTTATGTTACGTTTAGGTTCAATTTTAGAGGCCCTTCAATGAAAAATCGACGTTGTTACTAATTATGATTGACATAGACGTAATTGGAAATTTGAGCAGAGCTTTGGGGCCCGATTGGCATCAAAACAATGGTGTTGGAAACAAGGGGAAGGGAGAGCAAAATGTCGGCAACGGCATCGGCGGTCTTCAAAAGTTTTCTCTAAATTATAGGGTTAGCTTAAATACCTTACCTTAACTTTCTTTGATGGATAAGTGCAAGAGGCGTGAGGCTCTCAAGTTCTCTCTTTCGGTTAAAACGCACATTCAGGAGTTAAGTTTGGTGTGAACATTTTATAGAAAGTTTCGTTAATCAATAGGGTTTGTAAGCTTTATCAGCCACGGTTTGAAATTGCATTGATGAATCATATAATTACATATATGCATGATTGAGCCAGTTTATAATTTCTATGTTTATTGAACCTATTGTATATTGTATATGTGTTACTACAAGGAAGAGAAGCATTTACAAGTTATGCATTAATTTTACAACTATACAAACAATTTTTCTAATATAGCTTCAAATAGTTTGTGGATGTAAAATTGATTTGAACATCATGTAAAAATATAAAGTGTTGTTCTTATTGTAAAAAAAAAGGCACACGGTGGAGGGATCATTAAACATAATTTTAACAGTTTCTTAAATTTCGGCTAATTTGAGGCAATTATGAACCCATCTTTCGAAACGTGAGCACATTTAACATTTAACCAATTGGCGGCAATAGTCAGAGCCAAGAAAAATATACCAAAAACGTGGCATTTTGGCCCCAAGCCATCTTGAATTTTGTTTCTTTGTCCATACAGATGTGCAGCCGCAGCCTTCATTATGTGTGTGATTGTGTGTGTGCAGGGGCTAAAAATGAAATCAATCAGGCATAATCTGTCATGGATAATGGGTACCTGTGCACCTTGTCCCACTCCAGAGCTGGACAGCTCCGAGCGCTGGCTCCAGCTTATTTAAGACGTTCGTGTAATTATTTTCGAAATACAGACGCAGTGTAAATTTTTGGTTAAATACTCATCTCGCTCTCAATACATGTATCCATCTATATCTGTGACTGTATCTGTATCTGTTTATGCTTGGGTTGCCGATTTAAACATAATATGACAGCAAACAGTTGAGCCAGTTGATAAATGGACATAAAACGTTTATCCCATTGGCAACCAAATGGATCACAGTTAATTGGTCTTTGGTTTTTAGTTTGTGTTTCAACTCAGTAAGCCATTGGGGACATAAAGGGTCGAATCGTTAGTCTAGCACCTACCCAATTTGCCAACTTTCGAGTCATGTTTGAAATTTCAATTTAAAGCCAATAAAAGTCAGATTGTGCAAAGTTCCAGGTTGCTTTATTCTTTAATTGTGTCGTCGGTGATTGACGCAAATTCAGTTCAGTTAATCATTAATCACTCAATCTATCATTTCAATGCGCCACAGCCTCCTTTGGAGTCCTCTCCTAAGCTCTCACCTAGTTGTCTCTACAAGCTCATCTCCTTGAAATTTCAAAATGCCTGCTAATTCAGCATTCAATTCCCACACTTGTCACTCTACGCTCAATCTCACTTGTCAACATGTCGTTAACACAATTTCCATACCAAAATAGATATTGCTGCGAATTCGAGAGACAAATGAAGCGAAGGGTGGCAAGCAAAGTATTTTTTACTCAAAAGATGAAAGTAGAGTTTTCAGACCTTATAGTAATTAAAATAAAACTAAATTTTATGTGTCTCCATTTTATTTTAAGCAATTTTGAGTTGTGTTTTAAAATCTTTTTAAGTATTTACTTTTTGGTTAGTATTTATTAAAAGCAGGCTTCAAACATGATTATAAACAGGAACATTTTAAACTTAGCTAAGCATTTCTTACTTAACCATTGCTGTGAGACTATTGAGACCTCGGCTTGAGATACTAAAGCATTTCTAAAATATCGAAACTAACATTAAAAAACATGATATGTACTATATTATTTTCCAAGTCTGACATCATTTTTTGGCAACTTACTTATTCTGCAAAAAATAACGCATAAAAATTAGATCTGAACAAGTTGTCAGATTGCTTAATTTTATATAAAATTCTATTCGATGGGTAGCTTTAAGGTGAGTGGGGTGAAAATATCTAAGAAACAACAAAGACGAGCAATACGAATACGAATACGAATGCGAAGACCAAGACCAACAGTGCTTCACAACACGGCACACACAATGTGCCCGGCATAGAACCATTAATCACATTTGCCTTGTGCAGCAAGTGAACTTCCTTTGCCGCCTGACAGTCGCAACTGATTGCTGGCTCTGAATTGGGATTTGAAACTCAAATGCTGTGCAAACAGCAGCCCACTCTTTTACTCTTCTTTTCATGTCTTCCTCCCTCTTCCATGGCTTTGGATCATCTCGGACACAAAGCTCTCAGTAAACCACCCACCCTTTCATAGTCCTCCTGTCTGCCTTTCATTGTCTTACCTCTCTCGGCCACATATCACATCGGAAAGCCTCATGACATCGAGTAAACTCAACAACAAGCGGTTACACTCCTTCAAAACTTTGCAAATGCAGTGGAACATTCTTAAGAGTTTGTCAACCAGAAAGAGAATTGTACTGTGTTTTCACTTTTGCTGACATTTGCACAAATGCTAACCACGTTTTTAAAAGTGAGTTAACTAATGTTTTTCAATTGTATGAGAAAGAAAATGCTCTAAAATCAGCTTCAATACCGCTAATTATTATCGATAGTTATAGAAGTCGAAAGATTTTATCAATGCCCAAGTCGATTTTTTTGCATACAATTTTAACATGAGTTTCGACAAAAAATCGAATTTTCTTTAAGTGAAATTATTTAAATGCTGTTTTATACTAGTGGCCAACCATGACTTTTAAGACGTTGCTTTTGGAAATCGGGTCAGTTTTAACGAAGTTATCGAAGTCGAAAGATTTTCCAAATGATGATGTCGATATTTTGGCATAAAATTTTAACATGAATTATGACCAAAAATCGAATTTTATTTATATGAAATTTGATAAATGCAGTTTTATTCTAGATGCTAAACCATGACTTTTAAGACATTGCTTTTGAAAATCGGTTCAGTTTTGGCGAAGTTATGGAAGTCGAAAGATTTGCCAAATGATGATGTCGATATTTTGGCATAAAATTTTAACATGAATTATGACCAAAAATCGAATTTTATTTATATGAAATTTGATAAATGCAGTTTTATTCTAGATGCTAAACCATGACTTTTAAGACATTGCTTTTGAAAATCGGTTCAGTTTTGGCGAAGTTATGGAAGTCGAAAGATTTGCCAAATGATGATGTCGATATTTTGGCATAAAATTTTAACATGCAAATTGACCAAAAATCGAAGTCTATTTAAATGAAATTTGATAAATGCAGTTTTATTCTAGATGCTAAACCATGACTTTTAAGACATTGCTTTTGAAAATCGGGTCAGATTTGGCGAAGTTATGGAAGTCGAAAGATTTGCCAAATGATGATGTCGATATTTTGGCATAAAATTTTAACATGCAAAATGACCAAAAATCGAAGTCTATTTAAATGAAATTTGATAAATGCAGTTTTATTCTAGATGCTAAACCATGACTTTTAAGACATTGCTTTTGAAAATCGGTTCAGTTTTGGCGAAGTTATGGAAGTCGAAAGATTTGCCAAATGATGATGTCGATATTTTGGCATAAAATTTTAACATGCAAATGACCAAAAATCGAATTTTATTTAAATGAAATTTGATAAATGCAGTTTTATTCTAGATGCTAAACCATGACTTTTAAGACATTGCTTTTGAAAATCGGTTCAGTTTTGGCGAAGTTATGGAAGTCGAAAGATTTGCCAAATGATGATGTCGATATTTTGGCATAAAATTTTAACATGCAAAATGACCAAAAATCGAAGTCTATTTAAATGAAATTTGATAAATGCAGTTTTATTCTAGATGCTAAACCATGACTTTTAAGACATTGCTTTTGAAAATCGGTTCAGTTTTGGCGAAGTTATGGAAGTCGAAAGATTTGCCAAATGATGATGTCGATATTTTGGCATAAAATTTTAACATACAAATTGACCAAAAATCGAAGTCTATTTAAATGAAATTTTATAAATGCAGTTTTATTGAAGATGCTAAACCATGACTTTTAAGACGTTGCTTTTGAATATCGGGTCAGTTTTAACGAAGTTATCGAAGTCGAAAGATTTTCCAAATGATGATGTCGATATTTTGGCATAAAATTTTAACATGAATTATGACCAAAAATCGAATTTATTTAAATGAAATCATTTAAATGCAGTTTTGTTCTAGATGCCAAACCATGACTTTTAAGACATTGCTTTTGAAAATCGGTTCAGTTTTGGCGAAGTTATGGAAGTCGAAAGATTTGCCAAATGATGATGTCGATATTTTGGCATAAAATTTTAACATGCAAAATGACCAAAAATCGAATTTTATTTGAATGAAATTTTATAAATGCAGTTTTATTCTAGATGCTAAACCATGACTTTTAAGACATTGCTTTTGAAAATCGGTTCAGTTTTGGCGAAGTTATGGAAGTCGAAAGATTTGCCAAATGATGATGTCGATATTTTGGCATAAAATTTTAACATGCAAATTGACCAAAAATCGAAGTCTATTTAAATGAAATTTGATAAATGCAGTTTTATTCTAGATGCAAAACCATGACTTTTAAGACATTGCTTTTGAAAATCGGTTCAGTTTTGGCGAAGTTATGGAAGTCGAAAGATTTGCCAAATGATGATGTCGATATTTTGGCATAAAATTTTAACATGCAAATTGACCAAAAATCGAAGTCTATTTAAATGAAATTTGATAAATGCAGTTTTATTCTAGATGCTAAACCATGACTTTTAAGACATTGCTTTTGAAAATCGGTTCAGTTTTGGCGAAGTTATGGAAGTCGAAAGATTTGCCAAATGATGATGTCGATATTTTGGCATAAAACTTTTACATGCAAATTGACCAAAAATCGAATTTCATTTAATTGAAATTTTATAAATGCAGTTTTATTCTAGATGCTAAACCATGACTTTTAAGACATTGCTTTTGAAAATCGGTTCAGTTTTGGCGAAGTTATGGAAGTCGAAAGATTTGCCAAATGATGATGTCGATATTTTGGCATAAAATTTTAACATGCAAAATGACCAAAAATCGAAGTCTATTTAAATGAAATTTGATAAATGCAGTTTTATTCTAGATGCTAAACCATGACTTTTAAGACATTGCTTTTGAAAATCGGTTCAGTTTTGGCGAAGTTATGGAAGTCGAAAGATTTGCCAAATGATGATGTCGATATTTTGGCATAAAATTTTAACATGCAAATTGACCAAAAATCGAAGTCTATTTAAATGAAATTTGATAAATGCAGTTTTATTCTAGATGCTAAACCATGACTTTTAAGACATTGCTTTTGAAAATCGGTTCAGTTTTGGCGAAGTTATGGAAGTCGAAAGATTTGCCAAATGATGATGTCGATATTTTGGCATAAAATTTTAACATGCAAATTGACCAAAAATCGAAGTCTATTTAAATGAAATTTGATAAATGCAGTTTTATTCTAGATGCTAAACCATGACTGTTTAGACATTGCTTTTGAAAATCGGTTCAGTTTTGGCGAAGTTATGGAAGTCGAAAGATTTGCCAAATGATGATGTCGATATTTTGGCATAAAATTTTAACATGCAAAATGGCCAAAAATCGAAGTTCATTCGAATGAAATTTGATAAATGCAGTTTTATTCTAGATGCTAAACCATGACTTTTAAGACATTGCTTTTGAAAATCGGTTCAGTTTTGGCGAAGTTATGGAAGTCGAAAGATTTGCCAAATGATGATGTCGATATTTTGGCATAAAATTTTAACATGCAAATTGACCAAAAATCGAAGTCTATTTAAATGAAATTTGATAAATGCAGTTTTATTCTAGATGCTAAACCATGACTTTTAAGACATTGCTTTTGAAAATCGGTTCAGTTTTGGCGAAGTTATGGAAGTCGAAAGATTTGCCAAATGATGATGTCGATATTTTGGCATAAAATTTTAACATGCAAATTGACCAAAAATCGAAGTCTATTTAAATGAAATTTGATAAATGCAGTTTTATTCTAGATGCTAAACCATGACTTTTAAGACATTGCTTTTGAAAATCGGTTCAGTTTTGGCGAAGTTATGGAAGTCGAAAGATTTGCCAAATGATGATGTCGATATTTTGGCATAAAATTTTAACATGCAAATTGACCAAAAATCGAAGTCTATTTAAATGAAATTTGATAATGCAGTTTTATTCTAGATGCTAAACCATGACTTTTAAGACATTGCTTTTGAAAATCGGTTCAGTTTTGGCGAAGTTATGGAAGTCGAAAGATTTGCCAAATGATGATGTCGATATTTTGGCATAAAATTTTAACATGCAAATTGACCAAAAATCGAAGTCTATTTAAATGAAATTTTATAAATGCAGTTTTATTGAAGATGCTAAACCATGACTTTTAAGACATTGCTTTTGAAAATCGGTTCAGTTTTGGCGAAGTTATGGAAGTCGAAAGATTTGCCAAATGATGATGTCGATATTTTGGCATAAAATTTTAACATGCATTATGACCAAAAATCGAATTTTATTTATATGAAATTTTATAAATGCAGTTTTATTCTAGATGCCAAACCATGACTTTTAAAACATTGCTTTTGAAAATCGGTTCAGTTTTGGCGAAGTTATGGAAGTCGAAAGATTTGCCAAATGATGATGTCGATATTTTGGCATAAAATTTTAACATGCAAATTGACCAAAAATCGAAGTCTATTTAAATGAAATTTGATAAATGCAGTTTTATTCTAGATGCTAAACCATGACTTTTAAGACATTGCCTTTGAAAATCGGTTCAGTTTTGCCGAAGTTATGGAAGTCGAAAGATTTGCCAAATGATGATGTCGATATTTTGGCATAAAATTTTAACATGCAAATTGACCAAAAATCGAAGTCTATTTAAATGAAATTTGATAAATGCAGTTTTATTCTAGATGCTAAACCATGACTTTTAAGACATTGCTTTTGAAAATCGGTTCAGTTTTGGCGAAGTTATGGAAGTCGAAAGATTTGCCAAATGATGATGTCGATATTTTGGCATAAAATTTTAACATGCAAAATGACCAAAAATCGAAGTCTATTTAAATGAAATTTGATAAATGCAGTTTTATTCTAGATGCTAAACCATGACTTTTAAGACATTGCCTTTGAAAATCGGGTCAGTTTTGCCGAAGTTATGGAAGTCGAAAGATTTGCCAAATGATGATGTCGATATTTTGGCATAAAATTTTAACATGCAAAATGACCAAAAATCGAATTTTATTTAAATGAAATTTTATAAATGCAGTTTTATTCTAGATGCTAAACCATGACTTTTAAGACATTGCTTTTGAAAATCGGTTCAGTTTTGGCGAAGTTATGGAAGTCGAAAGATTTGCCAAATGATGATGTCGATATTTTGGCATAAAATTTTAACATGCAAATGACCAAAAATCGAAGTCTATTTAAATGAAATTTTATAAATGCAGTTTTATTCTAGATGCTAAACCATGACTTTTAAGACATTGCTTTTGAAAATCGGTTCAGTTTTGCCGAAGTTATGGAAGTCGAAAGATTTGCCAAATGATGATGTCGATATTTTGGCATAAAATTTTAACATGCAAATTGACCAAAAATCGAAGTCTATTTAAATGAAATTTGATAAATGCAGTTTTATTCTAGATGCTAAACCATGACTTTTAAGACATTGCTTTTGAAAATCGGTTCAGTTTTGGCGAAGTTATGGAAGTCGAAAGATTTGCCAAATGATGATGTCGATATTTTGGCATAAAATTTTAACATGCAAAATGACCAAAAATCGAAGTCTATTTAAATGAAATTTGATAAATGCAGTTTTATTCTAGATGCTAAACCATGACTTTTAAGACATTGCTTTTGAAAATCGGTTCAGTTTTGGCGAAGTTATGGAAGTCGAAAGATTTGCCAAATGATGATGTCGATATTTTGGCATAAAATTTTAACATGCAAATTGACCAAAAATCGAAGTCTATTTAAATGAAATTTGATAAATGCAGTTTTATTCTAGATGCTAAACCATGACTTTTAAGACATTGCTTTTGAAAATCGGTTCAGTTTTGGCGAAGTTATGGAAGTCGAAAGATTTGCCAAATGATGATGTCGATATTTTGGCATAAAATTTTAACATGAATTTTGACCAAAAATCGAAGTCTATTTAAATGAAATTTGATAAATGCAGTTTTATTCTAGATGCTAAACCATGACTGTTTAGACATTGCTTTTGAAAATCGGTTCAGTTTTGGCGAAGTTATGGAAGTCGAAAGATTTGCCAAATGATGATGTCGATATTTTGGCATTAAATTTTAACATGCAAAATGGCCAAAAATCGAAGTTCATTCGAATGAAATTTGATAAATGCAGTTTTATTCTAGATGCTAAACCATGACTTTTAAGACATTGCTTTTGAAAATCGGTTCAGTTTTGGCGAAGTTATGGTAGTCGAAAGATTTGCCAAATGATGATGTCGATATTTTGGCATAAAATTTTAACATGCAAATTGACCAAAAATCGAAGTCTATTTAAATGAAATTTGATAAATGCAGTTTTATTCTAGATGCTAAACCATGACTTTTAAGACATTGCTTTTGAAAATCGGTTCAGTTTTGGCGAAGTTATGGTAGTCGAAAGATTTGCCAAATGATGATGTCGATATTTTGGCATAAAATTTTAACATGCAAATTGACCAAAAATCGAAGTCTATTTAAATGAAATTTGATAAATGCAGTTTTATTCTAGATGCTAAACCATGACTTTTAAGACATTGCTTTTGAAAATCGGTTCAGTTTTGGCGAAGTTATGGAAGTCGAAAGATTTGCCAAATGATGATGTCGATATTTTGGCATAAAATTTTAACATGCAAATTGACCAAAAATCGAAGTCTATTTAAATGAAATTTGATAAATGCAGTTTTATTCTAGATGCTAAACCATGACTTTTAAGACATTGCTTTTGAAAATCGGTTCAGTTTTGGCGAAGTTATGGAAGTCGAAAGATTTGCCAAATGATGATGTCGATATTTTGGCATAAAATTTTAACATGCAAATTGACCAAAAATCGAAGTCTATTTAAATGAAATTTTATAAATGCAGTTTTATTCTAGATGCTAAACCATGACTTTTAAGACATTGCTTTTGAAAATCGGTTCAGTTTTGGCGAAGTTATGGAAGTCGAAAGATTTGCCAAATGATGATGTCGATATTTTGGCATAAAATTTTAACATGCAAAATGACCAAAAATCGAAGTTTATTTAAATGAAATTTTATAAATGCAGTTTTATTCTAGATGCTAAACCATGACTTTTAAGACATTGCTTTTGAAAATCGGTTCAGTTTTGGCGAAGTTATGGAAGTCGAAAGATTTGCCAAATGATGATGTCGATATTTTGGCATAAAATTTTAACATGCAAATTGACCAAAAATCGAAGTCTATTTAAATGAAATTTGATAAATGCAGTTTTATTCTAGATGCTAAACCATGACTTTTAAGACATTGCTTTTGAAAATCGGTTCAGTTTTGGCGAAGTTATGGAAGTCGAAAGATTTGCCAAATGATGATGTCGATATTTTGGCATAAAATTTTAACATGCAAATTGACCAAAAATCGAAGTCTATTTAAATGAAATTTGATAAATGCAGTTTTATTCTAGATGCTAAACCATGACTTTTAAGACATTGCTTTTGAAAATCGGTTCAGTTTTGGCGAAGTTATGGTAGTCGAAAGATTTGCCAAATGATGATGTCGATATTTTGGCATAAAATTTTAACATGCAAATTGACCAAAAATCGAAGTCTATTTAAATGAAATTTGATAAATGCAGTTTTATTCTAGATGCTAAACCATGACTTTTAAGACATTGCTTTTGAAAATCGGTTCAGTTTTGGCGAAGTTATGGAAGTCGAAAGATTTGCCAAATGATGATGTCGATATTTTGGCATAAAATTTTAACATGCAAATTGACCAAAAATCGAAGTCTATTTAAATGAAATTTGATAAATGCAGTTTTATTCTAGATGCTAAACCATGACTTTTAAGACATTGCTTTTGAAAATCGGTTCAGTTTTGGCGAAGTTATGGAAGTCGAAAGATTTGCCAAATGATGATGTCGATATTTTGGCATAAAATTTTAACATGCAAATTGACCAAAAATCGAAGTCTATTTAAATGAAATTTGATAAATGCAGTTTTATTCTAGATGCTAAACCATGACTTTTAAGACATTGCTTTTGAAAATCGGTTCAGTTTTGCCGAAGTTATGGAATTCGAAAGATTTGCCAAATGATGATGTCGATATTTTGGCATAAAATTTTAACATGCAAATTGACCAAAAATCGAAGTCTATTTAAATGAAATTTGATAAATGCAGTTTTATTCTAGATGCTAAACCATGACTTTTAAGACATTGCTTTTGAAAATCGGTTCAGTTTTGGCGAAGTTATGGAAGTCGAAAGATTTGCCAAATGATGATGTCGATATTTTGGCATAAAATTTTAACATGCAAAATGACCAAAAATCGAATTTTATTTAAATGAAATTTTATAAATGCAGTTTTATTCTAGATGCCAAACCATGACTTTTAAGACATTGCTTTTGAAAATCGGTTCAGTTTTGCCGAAGTTATGGAAGTCGAAAGATTTGCCAAATGATGATGTCGATATTTTGGCATAAAATTTTAACATGAATTTTGACCAAAAATCGAAGTCTATTTAAATGAAATTTGATAAATGCAGTTTTATTCTAGATGCTAAACCATGACTTTTAAGACATTGCTTTTGAAAATCGGTTCAGTTTTGGCGAAGTTATGGAAGTCGAAAGATTTGCCAAATGATGATGTCGATATTTTGGCATAAAATTTTAACATGCAAATTGACCAAAAATCGAAGTCTATTTAAATGAAATTTGATAAATGCAGTTTTATTCTAGATGCTAAACCATGACTTTTAAGACATTGCTTTTGAAAATCGGTTCAGTTTTGGCGAAGTTATGGAAGTCGAAAGATTTGCCAAATGATGATGTCGATATTTTGGCATAAAATTTTAACATGCAAAATGACCAAAAATCGAATTTTATTTAAATGAAATTTTATAAATGCAGTTTTATTCTAGATGCTAAACCATGACTTTTAAGACATTGCTTTTGAAAATCGGTTCAGTTTTGGCGAAGTTATGGAAGTCGAAAGATTTGCCAAATGATGATGTCGATATTTTGGCATAAAATTTTAACATGCAAAATGACCAAAAATCGAATTTTATTTAAATGAAATTTTATAAATGCAGTTTTATTCTAGATGCTAAACCATGACTTTTAAGACATTGCTTTTGAAAATCGGTTCAGTTTTGCCGAAGTTATGGAATTCGAAAGATTTGCCAAATGATGATGTCGATATTTTGGCATAAAATTTTGACATGAATTTTGACCAAAAATCGAAGTCTATTTAAATGAAATTTGATAAATGCAGTTTTATTCTAGATGCTAAACCATGACTTTTAAGACATTGCTTTTGAAAATCGGTTCAGTTTTGGCGAAGTTATGGAATTCGAAAGATTTGCCAAATGATGATGTCGATATTTTGGCATAAAATTTTAACATGCAAATTGACCAAAAATCGAAGTCTATTTAAATGAAATTTGATAAATGCAGTTTTATTCTAGATGCTAAGCCATGACTTTTAAGACATTGCTTTTGAAAATCGGTTCAGTTTTGGCGAAGTTATGGAAGCCGAAAGATTTGCCAAATGATGATGTCGATATTTTGGCATAAAATTTTAACATGCAAAATGGCCAAAAATCGAAGTTCATTCGAATGAAATTTGATAAATGCAGTTTTATTCTAGATGCTAAACCATGACTTTTAAGACATTGCTTTTGAAAATCGGTTCAGTTTTGCCGAAGTTATGGAATTCGAAAGATTTGCCAAATGATAATGTCGATATTTTGGTATAAAATTTTAACATGAATTTTGACCAAAAATCGAAGTCTATTTAAATGAAATTATGCAAATGCAGTTTTATTCTAGATGCTAAACCATGACTTTTAAGACATTGCTTTTGAAAATCGGGTCAGTTTTGGCGAAGTTATGGAAGTCGAAAGATTTGCCAAATGATGATGTCGATATTTTGGCGTAAAATTTTAACATGAATGTAGACCAAAAATCGAATTTTATTTGAATGAAATTATGCAAATGCAGTTTTATTCTAGATGCTAAACCATGACTTTTAAGACATTGCTTTTGAAAATCGGGTCAGTTTTGCCGAAGTCGATTTTTGGTATCAAATTTTATCATGCATTTTACGTGGAGTAATTAACTCATTTGTGTAAGTGCTTGCATAGTACGTGGCTTTGTATTTTAGTGAAGCATGTTGAGTATATGGCGTTTGTTATAATATTGTTCTTATTGCAGTTTCTAAAAAGTTGGGTTGCGTGTCCACTTCCTGCCCAGTGAGAGTTTAAATTTTTTGATAGGATATCGGTAATTTTAACAAACTTTAATATCTGATATCTAAGGGAACTCATATAAATATTTAGTATTTCTTAAAAGTTGATTACGTTTGAACACTTATTGTTATGTATATTATAGTATATGCAATAATCAAGTGAAACAATCATATTTACATTAACAAGTCAAATAAGTTGACTTTTAGCTCTTGGACACAAACTGTTGTCTGCCATACAAATTTAAGTTTTATGCACTTAACTGTCCTAATGAACTTTTGATAGTCACCATCAAAATCGAATCAGTTGGAAGTCGATTAATTAGTATTCTTCCACTCCCACACACTCACAATCGGAATTCTCATACGGACTGGAGTGCTAGTGTATATGTTTGTATAAAGCACGTGTGTTATGTTGGAATGAGTTCAATTATTCGGCAATTAGACGGCCTCAGCACTCACACCCACTCAACCCACACACGAATCGAAGGCACATGGCAAAAGTGTGACTACGAATTAAAAATTTAGGAGGAATTCAAGACACATAAAAGACTATTAACACTGGCTCTGTGCTGATGTTGCTATTGTGAGACGTGTTAGGAAAAAGTCTAAATATTTTGGTGTACAGATATTAAAGCGTTTAATGTGCGACCTTCTTTATATGCATTAAACAACAATCATTCTATCGATTTTCCATGTGTGTGCCCGCCTCATTTGAATATTTGCCAGTCATGCTCATCATTTCATCAACATTTTCAGCAAACAATACAAATCACGGTAGTAATGATAACAACAACAAAAACAGCAACAACAACTGCGACGACGACGACGACAACAATAAACAGCAGCACCATCCATCCCCCCCTTCGAACACAAACCACAATAAATATGAAACATTGCGCCAAGTGCGGTGATATTCATTCAACTTTCAATGGCAATGGGCAAATACTGCAAGTCAGCCGGGGCCTTTCGAGCTCTACGTATGTATGTATTATTCAAGTGGAGAATTTGAACTCGGTAGCCATATCAAAAACACCTTAAACATATTCACTGCCAACGATCGATACGAGTTGAAGAGAACTCGCTGCATCTGTTTGTTAGTTCTGGAAAATAAATGGTCTTGGTCTGCTATATTCGCATGCGGGATCGATGAAAGGCATAGTGAAAAGTGGGCGTTGCTTATTGGGCCACGCACGAAGCGTCTGTCGACGATGAGGGCAGTTTGCTTTTTTCTCGAGTTTGAGCGTGCGCCATGGCCGAAGACCACAAAACCAACACTCACACTTGACTCTCACCAACACTCACACATGCGCTCGCTCAGACAGCAACAGAGTATTTTCGATTCGGAACTGTAAACAGTCAAGTCCCCTGTATTGGGTACATCTAAAATAACAGTAGACTCTCTCAAATATTGTTATGCATGAATAGTATTAAAGATTTGCTGACGAAAAATTGAAAAATATTTATTGAAACGGTTCGTTAAGACCAGTTACTTAAGACAGTAAAAAGTTATGGTAAAATTTTAAGTTTATTCATAAAATAATCTAAGAAATCTTCTTCTTATAATAAAAAATAATTTTTATGAATCTTATTTGACTTTCGATCTCAAAAAAATTATCTCAGATCTATTGAAAGCAATATAGATGGCCAGTAATTAATATTTATCAATTTTTACATTTGCAATTTATATTTGAGGATTAGAATTTGGTTAACAATTAAACTTAGTTTATTTTGGAGGCTTGCTGATTATTTTGACCGCACCTGTAGAAAGAGCAAGCCAAGCAGCAGCAACGGCAAATGGGTGTGACTAAAGCACGTCCTATCTCGCTTACTCAATAGCGTTTCGCACTCTTCACGCTCCAACACAGCCTGGTGGTTAAAAATGGCGTACAGCCATGGCCACAAAGTTCTCACTGCATGTGGGCTGTCCTTTGAGCATTGTTGTTGCTGCTCTTTGTAGTACACAAACAAAAACAAAACTTGTAAATCGAGTTTCGAAACTCTAACGTCGACGTCATCGCTTGACTGTCAATGGCAATGGCGATTTGTACGCTGCGGTTCGGAGCTAGAGAGTGTGAGAGAGAAGGGGGGAGAGAGAGCGAGAGAGCCGTTGAAAAGCAGTCAAAAGCAAACTGTGAACAAGGAAAACAGAAAAAACAGGTTCGCTCGCGCTCAGAGCATTCGTTCGCATTCATAACAAAAGAACGGCTCGAATCGAACGGATCGTATTCGCACTCGTGTTTTAGACGCGTTGTTGATTTTTTCTTAAATTTTTGAATGTTTTCTAAACGTCGCTGTAAAATTGTTTGGCATTTTTGTTGCTTACGCCGCTTGTTTTCAACGTTTTTCACGCGCCGGTTGCGCGGCGTTCGCGCTGTGTTTAATAAACAAATAAAGCACCCCACAACACGATAATAATAATAATAATAATAATGCTGGCCACACAATCCACACAGAAATTGTGATCAAATAGTGCAAAAGTGAGTGCCAATAAGTGTTTATTTGAATGAAATATGTGCTCTGCGTGTAAAAGTCAAAGAGCCAGGGCCTAGCAAAAGTTTAATTTAACTACGATAGCAATACAGAAACTACGATGAGCTCATTCCTCATGGGTTATCCACATGCGCCACACCATGTCCAGAGTCCCATGTCCATGGGCAATGGCCTGGATCCCAAGTTCCCGCCGGTTGCCGATGACTATCATCACTACAATGGCCACTATTCCATGACGGCCTCGACGGGGCACATGGGTGCAGTTGGTGGAGGTGGAGTTGGTGGGGGAGTTGGCGGCGGTGGCGGTGGCCCGGGCATGTCTGGTCACCCGCACGCAACGCATCCGGCGGAAATGGTCAATGATTATATGGCCGCTGCCGCACACCACCACAATCACAGCCACAACCCGCTCCCTCATTCCCACTCGCACCACCACACCAATAGTGCGCTCTCTGGCCACCATCATCAAAACGGCGGCTACTCAACAAACTATGCCACAACGCCGCCAACTCATCACTCGCATCCACATCCGCATCCGCACCAGAGCTTAGGCTATTATGGACACCATGCAGCAGCGGCGGCAGCGGCAGCCGTGCATCACGCGCCCGAATACATATCTGCCGGAATGGTGCACGCGGAGACGGGCTACGGGCCGCCGCCGTCGGTAAATGTGCCAAACGCGCCAAGCAGCGGAGCCAACGTCTCAAATGGATACTACGGTGGCTACTATGGCACCACTAACGGCAGTGTCGGCAGCAACCACTCTCAAGGTCACTCGCCGCTCTCCTCACAGATCATGGACCTGCCACTGCAATGCTCCTCAACAGAGCCACCAACAAACACATCTCTCGGACTGCAGGAACTAGGTAAGTCTTAAAGCAATCGATTCTACGCAATATAGAATATATAAGATAAGAATATGAAAATATAATGGTTCAAGCATGTTATTAATTGTTTAACAAATACATAACATGAACAGTCCTGAGTAATTATTGAGAGGATACTTATCGATAATAGTTAAATCTATCAAAAACTGGCAATTTATTTGAAACTTCAAATATTTTAATACATAATAATAAAAATAAAAGAAAACTTTGTCTTAAATTAAACAAAGCAATATGGTCTGCAAAATATTTTTTGACTACCTGGAAACTAAATATATATCATAAAGTAACAGATTAAATGTATTTTGTAGAAAGTATGTTACCTACAAAATTGTTAATGACCTATAATAATGATAAATTTGATGAATATTACTTTAATAATTTACTTAAATCTATTTTTTTTTTTAAATGTATCCTAAATTGTCAATTTGATTGCCTTTCGACTAAATTTATAAACATTTTACTGCAGGCTTAAAATTAGAGAAGCGCCTTGAAGAAGCCGCACCAACTGGTCAACAACTACAAGAAGTTTTACACTGTGATGATATGGGATCAGAAAACGTAAATAAACTCAATAGTTTAGTTAGTCGAAACATAGAAATGCTTTATCAATATCACTTATCTAGGATATGTCTGAGGAGGATCGCCTTATGCTCGATCGATCCCCAGACGAGTTGGCGTCCAACGACAACGATGATGATCTGGGTGATTCAGACAGCGATGATGATCTGATGGCGGAAACAACCGACGGGGAGCGCATCATTTACCCTTGGATGAAGAAGATTCATGTAGCTGGCGTTGGTAAGTACACAGATTTACTCAAATACACACATAAACTCTAACATACCTACATAAAGATGCACCCAAAAATACACAGAGTGTGCCCCATTTTTGTATGCTAATTAAATTACTTAGCTGCCAACACCCACATGATCCACTGACAGACTTTGTAATGCTCGACTTTGGCAAAAACAAAAAACTAAAAGACACCAAAAAACCCAACTCTGCTCATTTTGCTCATTAATCAAAATCAAGAATGGCGCGCCTTCTGCTGAGGGCAAAAATTTATTTGGAGAGCGACGTATTCCGATACGACTACTGCTATATACTATTTACATATTCATATGTTTGTATGTATCTGCATGCAAGTGCCACTCGACTATAATAAAGCCTCTTCAGTGCTCTTTCAACACTTGGAGTGTCTTTAAGTGGATTTGTCAAACCTTATACTTCTGTGTAGGCCACAACTGTGACACTCAAAAATATATTTTGTTATCGATAAAAAGATTAATAATTCAATTTGATCAAATATTTTGTAGGAAGTACAAAAGTGTTTAACATTTGTTTATCAAAAAGGAACTGTTTATTGTATAAATTAGTTTGCATTCGATTTTTTTACTTGTTCATCACATTGTAACGCATGCAAGCTAACAATTTTTTCGAATTAACATTTTTTTTTCTATGTTAATGGAGCTTTATTATATGGTCTTGGGAACTTCGTACTGGCAGTTAAGTCCTTTAAAGTTAAAAGTCTTAAATCTACATTCAAACTTATTTTTGACTTACAATGCTTTTTCTTAACGTTAGTTTTATAGAACCTAGCGTACATAATTATTTTTTTTGTTTTTAATTTCCGTGTGTCCGATATATTTTTGAAATAATTTCACACCGAACACCGCACAGCACGAATGTGGGCTACCAAAACAGGTTCCCATTCACTGAACTTCCAACTTCCAAAGACCATGTGGCTGTGTGCGCTATCGCATTCGAATGTTAGCTGCGATAGATAATTGCCATTAATTGTCGCAGCGAAACATTATAATGCCTAAAACCAAATTCATTGAGCCATTTGTTGAAAAAAGCGTCGCAACGTTTGTCAGCGCTTATTGTTTTAATTCTATACCAAAACTGGCTACCACATATTTTCAAACGAAACGACAAACTGGACTGTGCCCCGAGGCACCGACATAGACCAACAACAGCTGACAATAGAGTGACAGGTTCAGGTGGCGAGTGCATAATAATCATAATCATATTCATAATCATGTGTAAGTGCGACTGCATAAGACTTTGGGATTGGTTCTAGGTCATCAACTGCTGTGTTGGCTGATAAATTGTTTTTTAATTAGCATAATTCTCGGTATACTTGTTTAGTTAAAGCGACTATGCAGCCAAGTGATGCACTCTAATTAAACATAGCCTTGACCCTAATGGCCAATTATATCATTAGATTTTGCCACGCGGCTACACTCGCACTCGCACTCCAGAGACAAAGACTCAGGGACAATCTTGTCTTTAGGGATTAGTTATGCTGATGAGCATCAAATCGAAGTAGTTCGAATGACAGAAAGAAGAACTATAGACAGACAGACATGAGATCGCTCAGGGGCATGAAATCCACAAAACTCCGACTGAGTGACGGATGGTTCGTGTCATTTGATGTTAATGTTGTGACATTTATCATGAGCGCTCGACGACTACAAACTACGAAAACAAGACGAAACTTGATTATCGCCAGTGCATCATCTCTCGTTAACCGGAATGTGGCTGTCCCCAGCCCCAGTCACTGTTTCATTTGCCGTGTTCTCAGTTCTTAGGTTTTGTTTCAATCTCTGCTGCCTGTTGCTGCTGTTTCCCTCCTCACTCTTGTTCTGTTGTTGTTGTTGTTCCCAGGTCTTTTACAAATGACTTACACTCGGTTAGCACTCGCCTAGAACCAACATGCTGCATGGTTTTTGTTGGCGTGCGTATCAGGTGGCGTGTGGTCCGAGAACTAACCCATCCAATTTGTATAATACGCCTTCAGGCACCAGCAATATTAACTTCTTAAGCTAAGAGCTACAATTTGTATAAGTTTAAGTATTTAAGGAACACTTTGACATCAATATATAATTTTTTTAAAAGTTGACAAAGTGACGACAAAACTTAATAATTACAATCAAATAGTTAAGCCATGAAAAACATAAACTGTTTATTCATTACGGTAATAAATACACACACAGAGATATGGATGTTGATTATATTATAAAAAGTATGACTATCATGCCTTACAAATATTGAAACCTGTTCTATCAGTTTCAATATATAAAAGTTACGTTCCCATGCCACGCTAATCAAATTAATGCTTTTGTGTAGTCATAAAACCATACACTTTGAATATAATATATTCTACAGAGTGCAAAAAATATTGATTTTATGCACGAGAGCTTTAAAAACTCTGCTAGTCTCCGTGCAGATAGATGATCATCGAGTTCACCACGTTCCACATAACATTCAATAATATTCAACAACAGTATCGCAAACTCATACTCACACTCAGATTCGCATTCATATTTATGCTTATAGTAAAAACAAGCACACTGAATACGTGGTCAGCCTTGTAACTGAACTTCAATGGCAAGTCCACGATTATGTTTCCAATATGCCGGCAGAGGCCTGGCTCATGGCTCATGGCTCACTGGCAGTCACAGTTACCCGATGACTTACGAAAATCCTCATCAGCATCACAACTCACCTCTCCGCTTAGGCGGCAAAAAATAACTGCAAGCCCATACCGACTCACAGACCCAGACTCGAAACTCGAGACCCAGATGCGACAGAGACCAACTTAAACTGTGCACAAACCTTTGCTAAATGCAAAGAGACAGAGAGTTAGAGAGACTCCAGTGGAGTCTCTGGGCCCGCGGCATGACAATGATGAAAATGACGCAGTAAAAATTAAGAAGTTCGCCTTTTATGACAGATGAGGCACGAACAGCTGAGGCTGAGGCAGCCACACCATCTGGAATCTGTTGTATATGTGTATCTGTTTCTTTATCTGCGGCATGCGAGTATCTGCCGGCAAACAAAGCGTAATTAGCGTCTCAATGCAAAAAAAAACAAAACAAAACAAAAATATGAATGGATCCAATGCTTGGATCTGTAGTTTGAGTCTTGACACAACAGCCTCTGCTCAATTTGCGCCAATAAAACTCTAGATGCTCTCCGAATTGCGCGGAATTATTGAAATTGGCTTTAATTAGCGATGCTTTTATTGGTGCGACTTGGCATCGAGAATTCTGCTCGTAATTCAGTCACAGACTCTCAGTATGAAACTTCGTGAGTTATATTTTTGTTTTTTATTTTTATAATTATTATTTGTTTTTCATTTTTGTATTTTAGACAAAGGAAACGTGTCTTCAAGGTCGCGACTATTGTTAAAAGACTTGAAAATCGTGAGCTTCTTAACTTGTTACTGTTTGTCTTTCAGCTTTTGGCCATAGCACTTTTTCGTAGTATCATTCGCAAGCTAAGAAAAACAATCAAAAACAATCTCCTAAAATGGCTTCAATAGCAGTTTTAAGACTGTTTCAGTTTCGCTGAGCGGCAACTTTTGCTCATTAGGTTCGCTTCTGGCTGTGCTAATGCTATGAAAAGTGAAAATCTATTGTGAATGTCTTGCGATTTCTGTTGTTATGAACGGAAGAATGAAAAGGTACATAGCACAAAACACAAAATATGACAGTTTCATTCTTTATTTAAGACTATTTATTAACATTTGCATACGATGAGGTCATTATTGAATTAAAACCAAAAGTAGCATTCATAAAATACAGTTGAAATTATCATAATGCTTTTCAGAAGTATCGTTTCCACAGTTGTTCAAAACTGATACGATACTAGGGTTTTGAATTCATCACATCTTATCTTCAGTCAGGTCAAACTACTTCATAAATATAGAGAAAAACAGTGGAGTTATTAGTAAAAAGATTCGATAGCTTAATTGCTAACTAAAACTTTGATTATTGTGGGACTAAACATTTACAGCTACAGTTTATCTTTGTTGATTCTAAGGAAATGTTTTTGAAATTTGATATAATACCTTCTTAGCGTTATCAATCAAGATTAGTACATGATTTAAATAAATTGTGTTTTGTGCGACATCGATCAATCATTTTTATTGCCTTCCAAATATATTTGTTAGTGAGCTCAAAAACAAAACGAAATTTTGTTAATTTTTGCTTCAAAGTTGATGAAGTACCTTTTTGAATTTGATGTTTGTTTTTATTAACTTGCGTTTTGTGTTGTCGTTTTTATTTTGTTTGGTTCAATGCAACGACAATATTATTAAACTGCCACTGGCAAATTAAAATTTCGAGTTGTGCTAAAGTCTCTCTCGCTTAGGCAAGCTACAAGTTCAATTGCTGCGGGTGCTTCAGTTTGTATCTTTAAATGTATCTTTATGTGCGATACATGTAAAGTATATATATGTATACAATTGTGTTGTAAGTACATGAGATTTGCAGTACGCATGCTGGGGGCTCTGCTTTTGTGTGTGTTAGTAGCATGAGCTCATGTTTATTTTTATTTGCTTGCCACAAATTGCAAGTCACTTGACAAGCTGCTGATGCAGCTCCCGCTGTTGTTGAAATGCTGATGTTGACTTGCCTTTTTTTCATGAGCTCATAAAACACACACACACACACACACTCACATACAAACCATACTCGTCGACAATTCACAATTGTTGGCAACATCAATGCTTAACTGAAGCAAAACAAAAGCCTGAAACAGAACTTAAACTTAGAACTTAACACAAGTTGTCGCTAGCCAAAGCGTCGTATGCGCAATATGTGATTTGCACTCACTTCGGGCATTCATTAGGGCCAAGCAGCACTTGAATTAAAATGAATATTAATTTGTTGCCATTTGTTAAAGTTGTTAATGTTGTGTGTACATCAAATTTGATATCTATACCCCACACACAAACTCATTGTTTCTAATAAATTTAAAGCGCCAGCTGAAAAGGGAGAGATTGTTTTTTGTTTATTGAAAACGAGTTTTGCGTTTGATGGATGAGCAGCGCAATCGAAGTTGACAGACGTAAAAATTACTTACTTCTCTTCGCTTGGCACGAGTCAAATTTCTCGATTGCAGGTCGTGCCCCAAACCAAGTCTCCAAATATTTACACACTCTCGCACAATCGCAGCAATTAATCAAGTGCCTCAATGGGAGCAGCGAAGATTGTTGCCAATGAGTCGAGAATCGAATCATGAGCTAAAGCCCGGAAGTTGCCTTATGACCACACCTCAAACAAAGGTCTGGCGATCAGTTTTTGTGGATTAAAATGACATGGACCATATCGCCTGGCATTAAATATCAACGAGAGTTTTAACCAACAAACGCTGCCGCCACCGACACAAAAGATTATGATTATTAAGTAACGTCTGACATAGTTTTTTTTTTTCCTAACCCGCTTCTCTATCTTTGCTTTTTTTTTGGAACAGACTTGTTACACGTCCCATAAATGAATGAAAGTGTAGAGTCACAAATGCATGATAAATCATATGATGGGACAAACATGCCGACAGCCATCCATGCGGCAGGGCCAATTATTCCCAACACACATGATATACATAAATGGAAGGAAATACTTATATAGAGAGAGAGAGAGAGAGCGAGCGATTGCATGATACAATCTACCTACGCACTAACATGTTTAACAGTCTCCCGTTAATTCTCTAGAGAGCGCCAATTTTCAAAAAACCAACAACATAACATACAGCTCGCTCTTTAGCAGTTTCACGCTACGTTCCTGCAACATTGTTCGAGACTCGGCCCCACCTCTGTCTCGCTTCCCCTGTTGTTGCTTGTGCAATCTTGATTTCCTTGGCCTTGTATGATTTGGCATTTTCATAAATTGGCTGCCAAGCCAAGCAATTGCAATTGGCAATCGTTTGTTGGTTTTTTTTTTAACTACGCGCTTCTCAAAATGACGCTGCAACTTTTGAACGCCGGCGAGACTTTGACTTTGACTTGGACTTGGGACCAGGGCACAACTTGAAGGCCTCTCATCCTTTACACGAACATATCGCCTCTTTCTAATCCCCCCCTCCCTAGCTCTGTCTGTGTTGAAATGAAATGATAAGCACATATTAAAAACGAATTAACGCCGACGCAGCAGCTGACGTTGCGTCAATGGTTTCATTTTCATTGTTTATTTGAACCGGCTTGTTCCTTTGGGGCTTTGTAATTGATATTGTTAAATTTTTATGTTTTTATTTTCGTTGAAATATTCTTGTTGTTTCTTTTATTTGGTTTTTATTGCTTTTTTTATTGTATCAAACCAATAAAGCATTGAAAAATTTGTATGGAAGTTTCTTTAAGGGCTAACAGCAGACTTGAAAAATCATTGCAAAAATGACACGGTTAAGGAATTTTGAAGTCAAGTGAAGCGAGAAGTCAAGTTTGTTTCGCTATTATTCTATTTATATGAATTTTTAAGAATTTTTATCAGAAACCATTACTTTAAGTTGCTAAATTAAGTATTTATTTAAATAAATTGAAAGCGGCTTGTCAATTTCCAAAAACATAAAGCTACGACTTAATAAATGAAAGATTTACTGAGCTTGTCAACAGCTCTTTATGGCCTACGCCCATTGATTTGAAAGATTTTTAGCAAAGTCTAAAGAAAAATGGGAGGGAAAAAGAAAGAAAAACCTTTGGCCCCCCCTTTTCATTCAACCTGCATCTGTCAGCGGCCAGTGGACAACATCATTAATCTAGTGGCTGAGAGAAAAATTCGGGCAGCAGTTGGGATTGAAATATTTATATCAAATCGAAAGCTGTCTGTCACAGTGCAATGAAATTTTTATAAATTGTATCTTGATGTGCGCTCCGGATATGATTGGTCAAGGCTCCAGCAGTCAACAGCAAATTTTGTTGTTGTTTTCGAATAGAAACATCAACTCCAGCAACTCCAAGCCCAAACTTGAATGGCATTGCAACAGAGTCTGGCCAAATTGAAATTGATGGTGCGAATATAAATTTGATGAGCTGTCTGTCTGTCCGCCCGGACGCTATACTATTTGATCAGTTCTGTAGGCCCGAGGCAGCAGGTGTGGCGCATAAAAAAACAGGAACAGGAAAAGGATAACAGTGACTGGTGGTTGAGAAGGAGAGTGGAATGGAGTGGAGAGGGGTATGACTGCCGGGAAATGCTTAATTTCAAGGAAAAACTTAAATGCAAACGCGTTATGCTGTCCTTTTTTCCAAGTAGCGACCGATAGGCAGACGGACAGGCAGTTGTTACATTTTGATTTTGATTAATTATCCTGCGCTCTCTTTTATCTACCCGCTTCTTTTTAAATACTTCTTATTGTTTTTGTTTCAAGCTACCCTTCTGGTTGCAGCCCTGGGGTTCAAGGTGTTGTCTAAAGTTTGTTTGACGCGCGCTTTTTTGGGGTTGTCAAATTTATCTGGCGAGATTTATTGAACCTTCTCCTTCTTGTTCTTTTACATACTACTACTACTTCTACTTATTATGAAAGTCAATTTGAAGTGTATTAATTGTGGCGCGTTGCGACTTAATCGGCGTGCCCCAGCCCGCATATTGCCAATCATTAATTATGCATCTTCTTCATACTCACAATCGCAAACTGTCTCTTATTTTGTCCCTCTCTCTCTCTCTTTCTCTGTTCGTTTTACAGCGAATGGCTCGTATCAGCCGGGCATGGAGCCGAAACGCCAACGCACCGCCTACACACGCCACCAGATACTGGAACTGGAGAAGGAGTTCCACTACAATCGTTACCTGACCCGACGGCGGCGCATCGAAATCGCGCACACGCTGGTTCTGTCGGAGCGCCAGATCAAGATCTGGTTCCAGAATCGACGCATGAAGTGGAAGAAGGACAACAAGTTGCCAAACACGAAGAATGTGCGCAAGAAAACTGTCGATGCCAATGGCAATCCAACACCGGTAGCCAAGAAGTCCACAAAGCGATCCAGTGCCAAGAAACAGGCGCAACAACAACAACAACAACAACAACAGCAGCAACAGCAGCAACAACAACAACAAACGCCAGTGATGAATGAGGTGAGTTTTGGTTGCATGCAACAGTCAGCGAATAATGCTACTTAAAAGCATAAAATTATATTAAAACCAAATGGACAATAATTGCAAAGATGAGTAATGAAACTTGTTTCACATGCAAAAAAAGGCATTTTGAGATAATGAGAGTGCGAGAGACAGTGGCAAAGTAAAATGCCAAATCGAGAATGAAATATGTATAGCCATATAAACCTCGGTAGAACAAAGCAAGCAACAGTTGTTGAAATTATAAGCTTAGGAACAATACTTAACTTGGCATCCATTTAAGTCCTTTGATAAGTATTGTCCATGTGAGACAAAACCAGAAGCTGTGAAGTTATTCGCTCTTAACCTATACTTAATAGCCGGGTTTTGCTGTTTAAGGATTTAAAAATTGGTTTTCTTATACAAATATTTATACTCCATTCTTAATTTTTCTTATTATAGTGCATACGCTCGGACAGCTTGGAGAGTATTGGCGATGTCAGCTCTTCGCTTGGAAATCCACCGTATATTCCAGCTGTAACGGACACGGCGAATCTGACGTCTTGTGGCAATGGTAGTAGTGGCAATGGCTATGCGGGATCTCAGCAGCATCAAGTGCATCACAACAATAACAATAACACTAATAACAACAACAACAACAACAACAACAACAACAATAACAACAGCAGCAACCTCAACAACAATCAAATGCATACGGGTCTGCATCTCCATCAGCAACAGCAACAATCCGATCTCATGACCAATCTGCAGCAACACATCAAACAGGACTATGATCTAACGGCGCTTTAGGAGGCCCCCCAAACACTCCCCAAAGCTGTCCACAGTTCAACCTTGTATATTGAATCCTTTAGTTAGTCCTGCATTTTTTTCGTTTTGTAAAATTTATTTGTTGTTTTTAAGTCAGCAATGTACATTGTTATATAATTGTTATCGGGAACCCCATATTAATTTGTACAACCAGTGACATTTCAAGGTCACAGGCTTAATTCGGAGTATACAGTGAACAACAAAATATAACGTACTTGTAGTTAGTTTGTTAAGTGCAGAACCACAGAACAACAGAACAACTGGGCATCAAATCTGGTTTTCGAAACGCGCATGTATAATTTTTCAGCCTGCTCCCAATAAAACACAACTTGTAAATTAGCGGTACTTAATTAGTTGTTACACTTTTTGTATAAAGCATAGCAAATTAAATATTAAACACAAGCCCAATTTGTCATAGTCATAAGTGGATAGTATATAAGTGGTATGCATACACATATAAAATTTATGATTAAATGTATAATTATTATTATTATTATAATTGTATTAAACAAGTTGCATCTGTTGTGCGTAGATATGTATGTAAGTCCAAACGTATATTTTATGGAAACAAACCAACCAACAAACAAACATGCATAGTACGAGCATATAAATATACCTAGACAATATAAAAACCAAATAAACCGAACAATTTTACTTGGAAACATTAAAAGTGGTTTGCAACTGTTTAATAGGAGCTGGATGGCTTTTACATAAAACTAGGAGCTTATTTAAATAAATAAATTACATTTTTTTTAGTGATTTTCGACATATTTAAAATCCTGTTTGTAAAATGCTTATACGAATTTGTGTATTACATTTTTTACTCTCAAACATTTTCAGTAGCTAAAGCTATTTCATTAAGTTATGCGAGAGGAACAATTTTACTAAACGCTGATTCATCGTTCATTGTCATCTAATTAGGACAAATTTAAATATCATGAAACCGCGTTGCTGCCTATGTGGCAGGCGGTAAGAGGTGTGGGGCATGTGGCATGTGGCAAAGCTGCCAGACAGGGCAATCCTGCTTGCTTACAGCCTTTGTTGCTTGGCACGGAAAGAATTCAACAAGCCTTTGTTAGCAATCAGCGTCGCTCATGTGGAATGTCAGGAGGGAGTTAAGTTTTTGGAGATTGGGGCTTTGGCAAGGCGAGGCGAGTCGAGGCGAAGTGAGATGCGCTTGCCGCGATAGTTGTGCAAATGCTAACAAGAGTTCTTAATTAAACATCGATTCGCAATGATTGATCACAAGCCATTGGCACCTGTTGGCTTCTGGAAATATGTTAAACAAGGCATCATCTTTCAACCCAACCTACCTGCCTGCCTACACTGTCGATTCCTGAGTAAGAAAGAGAGTGTCATAAACTGGTCTTAGTCAGCTTGAACGGAGTTGAAGAGCTGAAGTCCTATTGCAAATTGTCGCTGGTTATTCAGGCAGACATTGCGTTGACAGTGTGGCCAAAAAGCCACAAGGTAAACATCACACACACACACACACACACACAAACACATGTGACAAGCTTGAGTTGGAGTTGGAGCTGCAGGCTCAGAAGCTTGGCACAATCAATCTCCCCCGGGTTTGACAGTGGATTGTCTTGCTGGTACATGGAAACACTCTTAGCGCTTAATTTATCATTGCGAAATGATCTACGCGCATTCAGCTCTTAGTTCTACCACCAGGCCAGCAATACCAGCTACAGTCGGAGTCCAGTCCTTTTTCTTGCATTGCCTGTTTCTCCCCCGGACTTCAAGTACGTGGCTCGGGCAACTGGATATTGCGCGCACTCGCCCAAAGCGATAAAACTAAAGGATTAGGACCTACTTATAGCCTTGAAGGGTCGAAATGAGCTGCACGAAATGATTATGAGTGCAGAAGCACGTGTTAACGAAATAACTTAGCACAAGGGACGAGACTCCCCTCAACGGTAGCTCCGCTTGTCAGTGGCTTTCGATCGGTTATGTGACGGCTTTGAGAACACCTACGAAGAAACTGACATCGATAGCAATAATATAATATAAATAAGATAGCTAGCAAGATAGTTTTTAAAACCGTTTCAATACGTTCAAGGTTCAACGGAATTATGTAATGCACGTATCGTAACGTCTGACATACCATAAATATTAAACTTTAGAAGCACATATTAGGTATGCTTTTTAGCATGTACAATTCATACAATTAAGTAGAAAAAATTCTGAATCGATTTGAAATAGATTACGTGTGAGAAATTCTTTTTCAAATTTTACATGTCACCCAATACATTTTTGCGGGAAACTAGCTTTGGGCTTTAAAAGCAATTGCAAGATGAACCATTACTTATTGCGATACTTGTTGTTATTGAAGGGGAATACCAGACGGTACCGAAAAAATAAACTTTATTTTTGAATCTCAATATAAATATACAAAAATTAAAAAAATGGTGTAACCTGAACTTATGATTTTCATTTTACTTTCGGATGTTGTAAGGACTTTGTTATCTAAACGGGTTTATAGTTAGTTAAAAGTGAATTCCATGTCCAGATACAGACATCTATATGAATTGACATTTGACTTTTGGAATGTTTGTAAACTATTTTATTTGTCTTCTGTTTTGTTGGTGTTAGGCATGTATTAGGGCTCCCTCTTACCCCTGCAACGTCCTCTTTCATCTTGGCTCAGAAGAAGTCAATTGCATAGTTTCATACAATGGTATAGTTGCCTTTTAAAAAAATGTTTTTTTATATTGAATTTTGTTTAGATTTATAATTTTTGTTCCCTGAACCAATTGAAAATGTGTACAAAGGGTATTGTAATGTTTTGAAAAACAAGTACCAAGGGAACAAGAGAAAACTTCGTTATAGAGAAAACTCGTAACATAAAATGGGTTTTCAATTGAAACAAATGGCAGTGTTCCGGATATTAAATCGTAATATAGAAATCTTCGTTGTACGCAAGATTGTTATATGAAAGTTTGACTGTGTCGAACTAACATCTGGCGTACCGTCAACTTTAAACTTAGAAGCACCTATTAGATATGCTTAGAAGTTTAATGCTTAAATGAATCGATTTGAAATAGATTACGTGTCAGAAATATAATTTCAAGTTTAACATCTCAGCTACAAAGTAATCTATGAATTATGCGGGAAAGTAAATTTGGGTCTTAAAACAATTTGCAAGATGAAACTGTTTGGATTACTAATTGCGATACTTGTTATTATGGATTACAATTTCGGACTAGGACGCAAAAAATAATAATTATCTCAAAATGTCAATATAAATAAATGTCTGCCTAAAAAGTGTTATAAACTGAAATAATGATTTTTTACTTTACTCTTAGGCTGTTTTTAAAGTATTAATTGTCTATGCTCTAAAAGGATTAAAAAGGCAGAATATATATAAGTGAAGTTTGCTGTCCAGATCCGATACGAACATCTTTATGAATTGACTTTTGACTTTCGGTATTTTTGTAAAGTATTTTAGTCATCTGAGACGCTTACCGGTACCGCCTTATTTAAGTGTCGGTGTTTGGCAAGCATAAGGGCAGTTCTTTAATCCTGTCTCATCCTCTTTCATCTTGGCTAATCTCAGCAGAAGTCACCGTCCATGGCTCAGCCTCCTGGCTCGCAGTCGGCATCAAGTCGTTTTTATTTTTTTGCGAAAGAAAACAATTAACCCGTCTACTGTTGCTAATTTCATAGGATCTTCGGGCTGCCGTGGCTTCTTTTGCATGTTTGCCATGTAGTCACTGGGACACGCCCACTCGCACACCCACGCGACTCACGGCGACACCAGCAAAGGGTGAAGCTGTAGGGATTAAGTAGCAGCAGATATCTTTGGATTGACTCTTGCTGAGCACCGCATGCCGCATTTTCTTTACCCCTTTCTCAGATGACTTTTGTAATGTGTCTGCTTGCTGTTGCCGTTTGTCGGTCAATTTTTGGCTACCGTTCTGCAAACGGCCCTTAGTCTAGCCGTATTTTCCGGGAAATGCATTGCACGTAGCTCTTACCTGCTAATTGGCCTAGCTTTATTTGTAGCAAATACAAACACGAATAATCCGTTTGTCAAAATATATGTAAGCAATCAATTCTCATTAGGTGCATGAATTGGAAACAAATTTGGTCGTCAAACGGCATAAATCAAAGTGCAGCCAAGGCCAAGTGTCTTTGAGCCGATCTTCTTCAAGCTGCATTTGCCCACTTACAATTATGGCAACAATGGACAACAACAAACACTCTTTTCAAGTGTGTGGCCTCAGGAATCAATCAAGGCTCATCATTCACATTGCACACACACACGCATACATACACTCAAAAAGCATCGACAAACCCTTCAAGTCCGAAGTTCGCCGCTGCGTGTGTGTTGCTTTAATTAATGTGTGGCCATTTATTAAATTGGCAGTTTAGTCTTGGCGTCTCATTTGGCCAGTGAGAAAAAGGCAGAGCGAGAGAGAAGCGCCTGCGGTTGGCCATTTATACACATGGCTCCCTCCTGAACGTGTGTGTAAGTGTGCGTGCGTGCGGCCGATCAGCCTAATTTGTAACCATTAACCAAGGTATTATGTTTGGTCAGGCGAATGCATGCTGTTACCGATTTTATAAGCGGGAATGAGATTGCTCGCATGGAGGATATTTTGAAGAATGCTTGGATGGATGGATGGATGTCAGCGGTGTTTTTTGTAAATAAAAATCTATTTAAACAAATCACTGTTCCATTTGTACTATGCTCATCCTTTGTGATACTCAATAGTTGTGCTTGTTTTGTTCAAATAACATAAATAATGAACAAAACAAAAAGTTTTTAAGGTTTGGTTATGATTTGACAATGCGTAGCTTAATGACAGATTGTTTTTTAATCGATAATGTATATAAAATCCACTAATCTCAAAACGAACAGTGTGGACTCTATACAAGATGAAATATTTGGTACTACCAAAGACCCTTGAATATTCCACGGGCTTTGGCTACATATATATACATATATATAATTTGACCATCTATGAAACAGTTAGAGAAATTAAGAAAAAAATTATTTTTTAAAGAAAATATTTGAAAAGATTTAATTAAGCAATATACTACATACATTTAACAGCAAAACTTCTTGACTCGACTGTCTCAATCAGCTACATCTCTGACTCCAAGCACAAACAAAACAAAGCGAATTCAAAGCACAAGCAAAACAAAGCACAAACAAAACAAAGCGAATTCAAAGCAACAGAAAGCGCTCGTTAATTCACGAGCGAGACTTCGTCTTTGTGAGAAGAGCTGACAGTCTCAGCCTGAGGCTGGGGCCATTAGAGATTGCATTTCATTATGCATTGCAGCAAAAAGAATGTACACAGAAAAGCACGAAATGCGCTCTCAGAGCGAGTGGTAGCCACGCTAGCGGCTTCCAATTGAAGGTTGGAATTTCGATGTTTGGTGGCTCTATCTGTATACATTCTTCTTGATTACAGCAATTAATCTTATTTCTATAGCTTTATGCAATCTAACTATAGTAAAAGGGTGATTTATAAACAGGGTGATCAATATTATATAGAATAAACAGAATGCACTCACCGGTAGCAGCAACAACACACATACAGTTCAATGTGAGTGCTTTCTCTGTCTCTCTTCTCTCAGCACTTTCACAAAAACAAAAAGCTAACACCAAAACACAAAAATAATTAAATTTCCTTTATACATACATATGTACATGTAATATGTATATTTATTATATACATATATATTTACTTTAGTTTATTCTAACGGGATTTCACGCACAAGAAAAAAATAAACGCTAGGTGTATAACGGAAATATTCAGCGCGCTCAACGCAACAACAACACACTCGTATGGGCACGATTATCCTCTCTCTTTTGGTTTTTTCGCGACGCGGCAAAGCAGCAATGGCATGATTTTCTCAATTTTAATTTGCATAAAAACACTTTAAAATTCAATTGCACGGCGATTCTGTAATGTAATAAATACTTTGCGTATGTTTAGTGAATTATTTAAACACAATTTGACTATTAATATAGTGCGCATTAATAATAATTAAATAAATAAACGGACGAAAAGCTCCCAGCGATGTAGAGACGCGCAAAGTTCCAGGCACACTGCCTTTGTGGATAGCGTGAACAGGTGGAATTTGAGTACTTGTCGAAGGTAACGATCGCTCTCTGCAAATAGAGCAGGAGAGTCCTTTTCATATCTCTATTCGCGAAGTTACTGTACATTCGTGTAGAGCAACAACTAAATAGGAAAGCATTTTTGGTTTTGCATGTACTTTACTATTGCCGGTGTTCTTACAAATAAAAAAAAATAAACAATAAAAGAAAAAGTAACAAATAATTTTGCACATATATGCGTTTAATTAAAGGACGTTCTTTATTGAACAAACATAATTCTGTGAGAAGAGCTGAGACCATTAAAGATAGCAGAGCGTAGCTTTCATCTCACTCATTTAAAGGTGCTGCAAATGCATAGATAGCCGGTCATTCATTCTCTTTAACATTTTTAATTCTATGACACTTGCCAACCGCAACTAACATACAGTTTTGCAGCGATGAGAACAAATTTTGAAAGTTTATTCAGCAGTTCACTTGTTGAAGAAACAGATAGGCAGTCAAAAATTGAAATAGTATGTGGTTGTTGTTCAACAATTGTCTTTGCTTGCAAGCGAACATGATGGCTTTGGTCGTCAATTAACGAACGCGGTCTCTTGCTTTGAATTCGCTTTGTTTTGTTTGTGCTTTGAATTCGCTTTGTTTTGCTTGTGCTTAGTTGCAGAAATGCAGCCAACCAACAACCACAAGAGAAAATACTATTTCGTGCTAGCTTATTTATTTGTAGGTGCCTGCCGGCTGCACATGCTTTCTGCTATCGTGCTCCTTCACACTTATGGCTTACTGCTTATGTTATTCTGTATACCATTCTGAGGCGAATCCCTGAGACAAAGCTTTTCTCACCAATTCCAATGTCTTGTTATTCAAGGATCTTTGGTACTACTCGTTGCGATTTTAATAGACTTATTATCCTATTGCTTGTACTATTTGTGCTTACCTATTAGACATGTTTACAGCTTAAGCTTGATTAAGTTAAAGAAAACGAATTGCATGAAGTTTGATATCGGAAATAAAACCATGAAAGAAGGCTTAAGTCGGCCATGCTCAACTAGCAGATACCCTGAACCCTTGAATTTACTCGTAATGCGGTGTTGAACAACAGATTTCGATAAAAGCTTAACAGATTTTTATATTTAATGAGATCGGAGAAGCTTCATTCTGCCTGTTGCATAATTTTGCACAAAAATAATATACCCTTCTTTCTCATTTCATGGGTTCAGCGTATAAAATCTATATATAATGCCCTCGCAATAACATTTTAGAGTCGAGACAATTGGCAAGATGAAATATTTACTAGTACTTTGTGCACTTATTCTCGTGTTTGGTGATACTGTCTATAGCCCATCCAATCAGTGGGAGGACAAAAAATAGTTTTCAAATCCCGCAAAATAAAGATGAGCACCAAATAATGATTTATTGTTAAAAAGTTAATTAAATGTGTCTGTGTGTTTAAATGTTCAATCACATAAGCTTCAGCATTCACTTTTCGTGCCTTAACTCAGTTATGAGTATTAAGTTTTGCTTTGTAGTTGTTTATCAGATATAACTGAAATAAGTAAGTTGCTATTTTGGAAATATAGAAATATATGAACAAAGTTTGGCAACTGCCATTGAATATTGTCGCAAGTTCTGTTGAAGTCTCAAATGCATCCTTCAATGGAATCGCCATTAGCTGCCGCCGCCTGCATTGTTTTTTTTTTTATCTCTGGCGCATCCGCATTTGGTTCGTGTTCGCCACGGGAATTGGGACTGTGTTATATACGTATGTGTGTGTGTGTGGGGTGCTGAACATTCAAACATGTATATGTGTATATATATTTTGTATTCTATATGCGGTAATTGACATTCGATCATTAATCAAAGTGCACAATGCAGACATTTCGTTTCGTATTTTATTTAGTTTTGTATTCCTGTTGGCTGTGTTTTGCTTTTTTCCGTCAGCGATTTTTTGGCACAGCCGCCGTAGTTGCCCGCTGCGCTAGGGTTTGTACGTATTTGACTTGAATCCCAGTCCCAAGAACAGACGGCAGCGATGCGAGGCAGATCTACTTACTAGTCAAGGGCTGGGCATATACAATTTAACAAATTCACAATTGCGAGCAAGTGTAACGGCCTTCAACACCTACACTTTCGGTGTGTGCATGTGTGAGTGTTATTTGGCGAGGTGTACTCAAGAGTTTTAACTGTCGCCTGGCGCTACTGAGTGCTTTGTTCTTTGGCTGACAGCTCTTGACATGGCGCGTCGGTTTTGCCTTGGCTGAAGAGCTCTTGCAAATCCTCACATACTTTTCAGTATGCTGGGATGTGTATATGTATATGTGTTTCTTTTCTACCGCTGGATACTCACCCTCTTTCTGAGCTGAAAGCATACTCCATACAATTCCCACCACCAGCAACAGTGAAAGTTCTCCATGCGTGTAAAAGGACCAAGATGAAAGTAGCAATTTCGTCCATTTGCAATTTTTCCCCCATTTCAACCGCTAAGAGACTGGGTGTTTTTCTGACTTTGACAGTCGCATTTTGATGAAATTTTATTCTGTTCACATACACGTCAATGTCATTTCTGCCGCTCGCTTAGTCTTAGTTTTTTATGCCATGTCCTTTTGTTGATTATTTCGTTGACGTGCTGCAAAAAAAACAACAACAAATTATAAAAGTGAAGAAGAAAAGTGGCTTTCTTATTGCTTTGTCTTATGTTTCTTTATATGCTTAACAAATTCTGCATGTTGGATGCTAACTTGAGTATGTGGGTACGGTAAAGGTGATCTTAAATATATAAAGGTATGTGCTTATATATATATTTATATATGTTTCACACTGGTATAATGAGAATTGACAGAATCATTTGGAAAATGTCTAAAGTAAGAAAATTGTAATATGTCAAGTTTGTTGATTAAGTATTATGTATTAGTAAATAAAATAAGAATAAGGTATATTTGTAAGGAAACATTTGTAATGCAAATTAGTTCCGGAAAAATTATATTTCAAAAAAAAAATTAGTTATAAACAATGTTATATATCTATCTATCTCTAATCATTCTAATTCGATTAACATAATCTCATAACAGAGACCAATTATTAATTTCTTAGCTTACATGCATAACGAATATCGTTAAATGTTCGCAAATATCATTAAGTTTTTGCACTTATTAGACATGCATCAAATTTTTATGCTGATTAACAATTTGAAGTATCTACAAATTGTTGACGAAAATCTGAATCGATTTTGAATAGATTGTAGCGCTCTTAATCAGTTTACTAGATAAAGCTAAACAAACATTGAACTATTTGCACAATATACATTGTTCTGCGCCATCTATCGTTGAGTAGAAATTAGTATGTGTTCCACATTTGGTTTGAGACTTTGCTTATTCTTTGAGTCTGCTGCTATCTCACTTTGCAAGACAGGGATGTCAATAGATTACATAGTTGAGAAAATTACCAATAGGTAGGTGTCTCTGATATTGTTGCAGAGACTTAACTCACAGCGAAAAAACAAAAATTATATGACGTTGAGAAAAGCATCAAATATCCAACTGCGCCTGCTGAGCTTACCTAACTTGTAGGCCTGTTTAATTAAGCAATAATTAATTTGTTGAAAATTATTAAGTCATTATGCTGATTTCAATTTAAAGGCTTTTTAAAGTTTTATTTAAGCGTTTATTGAATTGATTGAACCCAAAACTGACCCTAGAAATTATCAAAAAAAGGGGCAAGCACTTGCTGTGCGACAGAGGCAATAAGTACGGCATTCAGTTTATGTAAATCCAATAAATATTATTTGACTCAAATGCTGTTGCACAGTGTGCAATCAATTTTATTTGGAAAACAATTTGTATTTGTTGTTTGCTGGTTATCGTTATCGTGCTGTCCAATCCTGTTCTCTCCTGTCCCATCCTCACATTTGGTTCTGCGGCAGTTGCTGGTATTGGTGTTGGTGCCACATCAGCGTGCAACAAATTTAAAAGCTCAATTTGTCCATTTATGTCAACTTGTCACGCGAAGTAAAATAAAACGAATTAATAAAATGCGCCGGGGACAAGGACTTGGCACAACAGCAAACCAAAGGATACATGGAGCAGCGAACGGGGGTAAGGAGTGTGAGAAGGGAGGGGTGGTTCAACTAAACGCGTAAAATATATTCAGCAATTGTGTTGCCGCTGTTGCTGCTGTAGCTGATACTATTTCTGCAGCTCTTTCGCAGCTGCAGATACAAAGATACTTTAGTGGCAAGATACGGATACACCATCATTCATCGCTTATGTTTTGCCACATCCCTTCTGTCCTGCTGTTTTGGGTTGCCTTCGTCCCTCGCTCCGCCAGCTCCTCCAATTGCTCAATCTGTCCCACCTCCTTCTTGCTTATGTTGTTGTTGTTGTTGTTGTTGTTGTTGTCCTTGTCCTTGTTGGCGGCGTCGTTGCAAACAAATGGCAAAAACTGTCGCTCATTCGCATAAATCCTGACGAATGATTTCAACGCGCGGCCAAAACTCTACCACCAGAGAAGATGGCAAGCTGGGGGCGGGGGAGTGTATAGTAAATGTGGGCGTGTGGGCGTGCCAGTGTGGGGGCGCACAACAAAAGCAATTATATGTGCGAATCATTTTACGAGCGAGCGGAAAAAGAAAACAGAAAAACAGACAGCAGGAACTGCGCTGCTGCTGACTGTGGCTGTGGCTACTAGCATCCTTTTCAATGCGAGCGAGTTTTGGTGGCCGGGTGTCACATAAAAAATAAGAAAAGCAGGCAGAGACTAAAATAGAGCGAGAGAGAGATATCAGGAGGGAGAGAGAGAGAGAGAAGGCGAGCTGAATGAAATGGATTGGAGTAAAACAAAGGCTGCTGCAACAGTAGCAGTCAACAAACAAGCGACGACAAGCAACAACAATTCAAATGGCAAAGAAATTGCAAACTCAATGAAAGCGACAAGACCTCCCAAACACACATACACACACAAATGTGTCCCACAGCACCAGTGGGCCATTGCACACCACTCTGGTGCCCCACCGTAAAACTCAACAGCGGGAAAAAAGCGCACGACAAAAATCAAACGATTGTCAATGCGAGAATAAATCGCATTCCTTCATTTTAGATGTGTGGCAGGAGAGAAATACCAACCATTCACCTCCTCTCATCCGTCGCTCTTCTTGACAACCAGCCCCTTTCCTGTTTCTGTTGCTCCCCAATGACGACAGCTGCCATAAAAAGTTTAGTTCGCCATCGTTGGATAAAACGTGCAGCAATTTTTTATTCTTGTGAAGAACTTCGAGTGTCCTGAATTGAGCCAAGCCAAAATCGCACTCAATTTGCACTTTACTTCACTATTCGATCACGAAAAATGGACAGAAAAATCGAACTTTCTACTACTATGGGCAATTTGTTAGATCTATAAACCTCACGAAACTTACCAATTCATAATAAATGTTTCAATCTAAAATTCGAGTTTCTTAAGTTTATGTTCTGACTATTTAAAGACTTCCCATAAAAACAATGTAGCTTCGCTTGTTAAATTTATTTAAAATAACTTAATTTACTTTTATATTGACATTTAAATATACATCTAAAACATTTTGCATCATCAGATATCAATGCTATATCATGGGCGCTATGCATATCACCTTTGTTAAATTTACATATGACTTAAACGGCAAAGCATAAAAAGAAATCAGATCAAACATCATAAATTGTACAACGTGTAGCCATAATAAAGTGTTTGAGAGCCCCGAAAACAAATGCGGAATACTAATGATTTGGCTCATAAATGCCAACAGAAGAGATACCAATTTCGACAGACGTCATTTGAGTTATATTTTTTCTATAATTTTTTTTTTTTATCAGTAGACAAGTTGCGGCTGCATGCGGCGTATACTTAATGTCAGGCACACACAAATATAATATATATAAAAACGTCATCATAACAGGCCTCTGGCACAAACAGCAAACGGCCTTCCAAAATCGTTATTTATGTATGGAAACGTGCCAAGCGGGTTTTTGTTTCGCATACCTATAGCTCCCACACTTCACCCCACCACACCCACTTCAGGCAGCTGATTCGCGTCTGCAGCTGAGCTCAGTGTTTATGTGAGTTGCCTGCTACTGCTGCTGCTGCTGCTGTTGCCTGTTGTGATTTTTCTCCAGATTTCCTCTAAGCTATTGTTGTTTGTTTTCCTCTGCTGTGCTTTGTTGTTGTTTTCTTGCACTTCACTCTGCCTGGCGCCAAGTACCGTAGTGCCCTGTCCCTTCTCGCTTCCTCGACTCGCTTCCTCGCTCGTTCGGTAAGTGACGCCGACTTTTACGTGATCCTGAATTATTAATACACGTTAAAAGGCACCGCCAATTGTTGGCGCCTGGACACCATTGCCATCGTTTCAGCTACTGTTCGTGCTTCTGCATTGTGGCTCTCCTCTCTGCGTCTGCATCATAGTTGAGTTGATGTTTTATGTGCTAAGTAGTTGTTAAGTCACCTGCGACACGTTGGATGAAATCATATTTCTCTTTGCTGCGTGATTCAGTGTTCTGTTCTTGAGTGAAGTTTAAGGTTTGATTAAAGCATTTAGTAAAATATGACTTGAAAGTAAATTGGTCAAAAAAGTATTATGTATGAACGCTTTCAAGCATTTAATTTAATATCGACATGTCGTCTACGAAATCAAATAATCTTAAATAAAATGCATACTTTTAGGCAAAAAAAATCACAGATATTACTTTTCTTTGGGACTTATATTAAAATTATCGGTTGAAACAAGTCGCCGGAATTCTGCCTACAGCTTTTCAATGTGCGTAATTTAAAGACCAGCACAATTAATCTATATTGAAAGAATATACAAACAAGATCCTTGAGTTGTACTTTAAAGACTCTCCAAGTGTCCGAATAAATTAGATACTCTTCGGTAAATTATTAAATCCCAAAAGACTTAAAACACTTAATTTTCAACTCGTTGTTTCTTTCTACCCTGTGAGATACCTGTAGAGACGAGCTTCTGATAATTGACAACTGCATTTAAATGCACCATAAACAAAAGCCCGGAACTACAGGGTAGGTCACGGGAGCGTTTCTGCATTGGAGACATAAAACAAAATTATCGGGCAAGTGTCCAAAATGTGCAATATCGCTACCTAACAATTCATGGAGCCAGAACGAAAAACTCAGACTTGGTTTCTAGACTGGAAACACTTTTGTGTTTGCTGTTTGCGGTTTGCTATTTGCGGTTCTGTGGTTTTTACTTAAGTTTATAAATGCCACGCACTTTGCGAACTAACGCTGAGTACAGAAAAACAGCAGCAGCAGCAGCAACAATAGCAACTGCCATAAATACTACTACAAGGTAAAGTTTGTTTGTGGCCAGTGTCTGCCTAGAGCGCTTGAAAATTTCAAAAGTAAAATAACAATTTGAAAAACAAGGTGAACTTTCAAAAGAGAAAACAAAAGTTACAAAGCAACAGCAAAAAAGTGTAGCATCGAATACTTGACGCAAAACTTTATCCATAGCCAACGAAATTGCGACAGGCGAGCAGATGTCCTGCTGGGCAATCCACCCAAAGTAGCAATCTCTCCTTTTTCCTTTTTCCTTCCTCTGCCAACTTACCGTTTGCCTCTGACCTCTGCTTGGTTTGTTGTTCGTTGGCAACGCATTTAATATTAAAATTGTATGCATCCTTAACGCAGCTCAGGAAATGGAAGCTCAACTGTGCTTTCGGTACTGTGTACACCACGCCTTCTGAAATGTTTATTACGTTTCTAAAACTGAAATCATAATTTGAAAATGGAATATGCATAATCCACAACATTATAAATACTTATTTGCACTCGGAGCACCAGCAAATTGCATTCGCAAATGTGCAATTAAATCAAAATGAACTTGTTATTTATATCCCCCAAAAACACAAAAACAAAAACAAACGCACAGAAACAATAACTATCGGCATCTACTTTCCAAACTTGCAGCTTGTTTTGGGCCATACATCCGCTTCCATGTCCGCTTCTGTATCCGTATCCGTATCCATGGCCGTATGCGTGGTTGTCGTGTTCTTGCCACATGCTGCGCCCAGCTGCATTTCAGTTGCAGTATTATAATCTGCAATTTACAACAGAGTTCTGTTTATTTATGACACTCACAAAACGTGCGTAATGAGATTTTCTCCACAAACGCACAAATGTTTAACTTGATAAATACACAAAACCTCGATTCACTAATTTACAATTGCATTAACATTTTGCAAAGGATTTCAGGTCAACATCGCCTGCTCATTTTATAATTACATTAAATTTTATGTCCATATCGCAGCTTTGGAACAACTTAAAAGTGTTTTAAGGTCTAAAAAAAAACTGTTTTGCTGTCAAAATAAAATGATTAACCGTTATTTTCCAATAGAGTAAAGCAATAAATAACACATTTTTTGTTCTTTACTTGTTTATGAATGTACAAAAATCTTTTTCCTTAATTCAAATACTATAACATACAATTTTTAAATCAAGTCTTTTGTATGAAAATTTCTCTTTTCAATTTATTTTTAGACTTGGCTGAATTGGCTATTAAACTTTATTAGTTTTCAAGTTATCTCTGCACCATATTTTATTTTACTACTTTTTCTTCTTTTCGTTTTTTATGTACAGCTGCATCTTGCACCTGGGAATTCAACGCAATATCATAATAATTTGTATAAACTTAATTGGATCTTTTATCTGTGCAGGTTGTTGTGTGACTATCATACTGGATTCTACAGCAGCAGTGCAACTTTGCTTCCGGCTCACGATTCTCTCAACTCTCGCCTAGACTCTTTTTGGCCAACTGCAGTGTATGTGCACAGAGCACATAAATTCGGCAAGTCATGTGGACAAGGATAAGAAAATGGAACAGCAGCCAAAGAGGAGGTTGAATGCTTGCCGTAAAGTTTAATTAAATTAGTCCTACGATTTATCTTGGCTTGGCAATCGCTTAAAAGGCCCAGTCGCAAAACGAGAAAATGCTTAAAAGTCAGCCCTGTCCTGTCCAGAACTATGTACTGCCCCGTGTTGCAGCTTTGTCGAAGAATTAAAAGGTCTGCCAACACCACACACACACACACATTTTTTTCGCTCATTCTCTTTACTTTTTCCCTGTGTTTCTTTTTTGCAGTCGTTTTATTTGGACTGCACCAGAAGGTCATTCGCTGTGAGTTATGGGCTCACTGTTACTGGCCACGTACTCTAATGGGCTGCATAAAAAGGCTGGCCAGACCTAAAGGTTGGTGTGGTACGATGTCTGGCCAGCGCCAAGAATCTAAATGAAAGAGCCAAACGAGCCAAATTGTAAAAATTATTTAAGCCTTCTACTTTTCAATTTTTTCGTTTCGTTTTTTTGTTTTCTTTTCGGGTATGCCGAAAAAAGCCTTTGCGTCATTTGTTTTCAATTTGCGCGCAACGCTGAAAATTCCATTTGATGTTTGCCAAGCAGCCCGCCCACTAACCCAACCACCCACTTCAATTTAGAGAGGATTGGGAAAACTAGCTGACTTCCGCACGCTCTCATATTTTCACTTAGCTAACGCTGGCGAAATGGCTTCATTGGGGAACGGAAGACGACTGTAAAAGATGCCATGAAACTCACGCCTTGAGCTCTTGCTAAAGAGGACCACGCGGAGCGATTCATGCCGAGAACTACAGAGAAAGAGCGAAAGAGAGTGAGAGAGAGGAAAAGTGGTAAAGTGGTAAGAGGATGCACCGGATGCACAAGTAATTTTCAGCTGCCACAGACACTATTCGCTAGCTAGTTTGCTGTGCCATGTCCTGCCCGAGAGTTTTCAACCAATTTTATGTTTTGCCAGCAAATGTTGTATGTGTGTGTGTGTGTGTGTGTTAAAGTACACATAAATTCAGAGCGGCCATGGCCAACTTTAATTTATCCGCGGATGCAATCTGCTGGCGCTGTTGTTATTGTTGTAGTTGCTGTTGTTGTTTTGGGCATTGTACATAAATTTGGTTTAAATTAAACAAGCATAATTGCATGCCAGCTTGACTGCTGCACTTTGTATCACACACACACAGATACATTAACAGATACGAACTCACATATGCAGATACAGCTACAGCAATAGCAACAGAAAGATACGCGAACAACATTGGTTACAGCTGCGCCAGTTATTATACACTTACACTTACATACTCAATTATGAATTAGCATTCATTTAAAGTGTAATTAAAATCTCCAAATGGTGCCCAACCATCTAACTAACTGTCCAAAACCAAACCAGATAATCCACCAACACCATTATAGCCACAGTATCTAGGGATTGGCTTCAGTGCTTGCTTCGTTTCTCGATGAATTTATGTAAATGCCCATTTCAGGGTACACACATGCATAAATATATCCACTGTGCAACGCGTGCAACATTAATGCAAACGACACATCCAAAGTGCATTAAAGAATTAATTAGTTCCGCATGCGGATAATAGTACATAAAAATATTTAATGGGTTTGGCACTTGCAAAACATGTAAGTAGCCAAAGATACAGATGGAAATTTAAGGGCAGTTAAGTATCAGAGCATTAAATTAAACATCTGTTTAAGTTAAGCTTTATTGGTTTCATAAGTTGAAATGACATTCAGACAATTATCTTTTATCTGTTAAACAAACAAGTTATCTTACAAATTGTAGACAATTTTAATTTTATTTATTTATTTGAATTATGGAATAGAATTATAGACAAACTGTCCTGTTCCTGTTAAACTCAGTGGCGAAACTAGTTAACTTTGAAAGTACTTTGATTGCTTGGTAAAGTTAACATTTATTCCACTTCTCCTTACAAGTTATGAGCTTTGTAATGACGTCAACTGTAGTTTACTTTCATACATAATTTTGTTCATACTGTTCCATACTCACTTAATTAAAGTCGTCAATTCACCAACTACTTGTCCAGTCTTAAACAAACTTACGCAACTCTCCGGCTCAATATTGAGCAACAGCAAAAATGGACAAGTGGGCGTTGACACGCCCAACATAAATGCTAAAGAGCAAAAGTGGGGGGGTGAATGGATGGAATAGAATAAAATAAACGCAAATTATATGCAAATTGTATGCTGCCGTCCCCAGCCTGAGGGGAGTTGGCACAGCAACGACTAGGACGACAAGAAGCAAAAATGGAAAGTCCAGACACACCTCTAACCCCAAGTCCGAGAAGGCAGTGGATGCCACATCGGCATTAGCATCAGACACAAACATAAAAACAGACGCAGACAACTCCTCCACTTCCCATATCCCAGCATCAGTTTCAGCTTCAGCTCTAAGGATACGCAATTGCAGAGATGCGACGATGAAGCCGGCGATTGCGTTAGTTTATTTGTATACGGGTGCACAGAGTAAGAGATTTGGATTGGCTTCCAACTCTCTTACTCTCCTCCCACCCGCATGGCAATGGCAACATTTTAATGTAGCCCAGCACACGGCCATGAATCTTATGGCATGATGCGGGCTATCCAAATGACAGAGTCGCAGTACGCAGTACGCAGGACACACGGACACAAGGACGCATGGCGTGGCGCATTTTGATGTTGATAGATACAACAGCAGCGACAACAACTTCCAGGCTCCAACTACTACATACATATATGTAGCTCCAGAGCTTGCGATGTGCGCAGCGATAAAGAAAAGCGTGCAATGCATGTTATAATGAAACTCTTAAAGCAAATAATGTCCTTTCATCTAGCATACCTACACCCTACTAAAGTTTCGCGAGCTTATACACGCGCGTACAAGGATATCAGAAACATTCATTACACAGCAGATTTTGCTTGATTTTGTGTAGATAAATTGCATATCATTTGGCATCGGATTTTGGCATTTGGCTTACACAAGCTTCAACGCAAAAGAAACCAGCTTCGGCGCCACATCACTAACTAAATACTATATATAAAATATATATGCTTAGCTTAACAAAGATCCAACAACAAATTTTTGATCATGATGTAAATGTACTTGATTTATGTGAGCTAAAATACAAGAAATCTAGCAGAAAGTATCTAACTAATTTCATTAAGCTAAGTGCAAGTTAATGTAATTATTCAAGAATTTTCTGAATTTTCCTTCGTTTATTTAAAACTAAGTTAAACTTAAAGTTCATCAAATATTATTAAACATTAACTAAGTTTACTCAATATTTTTTAAACTCTTACATCAACCGCGGAAATAAGTCCTTGTTGTCAGCAAATGGGAAGCTAATGAGAAACACATTTCACATTTCAGACTCGTGTGGCGATGTGGGGCTCATTAGGAGAGCATTTAAATGACTTTTTATAGTTTTTGCAAAGCGCCCAACGCGCAAGTGTCAAGTCAATGGTAAATTACACTTAACACAAATGTTCAACGTAAAGAGCTCGTTCATATTTGTGTTTATTTGTTAAATGTCTGAGAAACGAAATGTAATGTCTACTACTTTGGCAGCTCACTTTGGCTGCCACTATTTGCGGAGTGGTGGTGGAGCGGGAAGGGGCAAGAGCAGAGGCATCCTACGATCCTTTTTCGCAATACGCAGTACACAAAAATGGCGGTTGCACACAACTTCCGCCGTTGCCACACAGAAAGAAATGGGCAACATACCACAGAAACAGACCCAGAACCAAACCACAAACAAAAAAAAACCCCCTTCACTTCCGCAAAATGCTAACAAAAGGCGTGGCAAGAGAGATGGAGTGGAAAAGGGAGGAAGGGGCGGCAAAACGATGAAAAATAAAATGCGCACAGTGCGAAACTCTTAACATGCAAATGCGTTGGCAAACGCGCCTCCCTGCCCGTTCCATTTCATTCCTTCTCACAGCATTTTATTTCCTTTTTAATTTGGCACACAAAAATAACAAAAAAACTACATAGCAGAGGCAGTGAACGTGAACGTGAACGTGATATTGAGGCATGCAGTGCAGATAAGTGCGCCCAGTTGCGCTGATAGCCACGCCCATTTGGCCGTCAAGGAAAAGTTTTAATTTCAGTTGGGTACAGTTGGACAGTTTTACGGCCCTCAGCAGCTATCAGCCAACAGCGAACAACAACGAACGAACAACGGCCACAACTGAAACTGCGAATGCATCTGCATTTTAATTGCAAATGGAAACAGTTATCTAAATTGGTTAAAATATTAAAAACGATACATGGCGCATTTTTATACATTGCAATCTGTAATGGACAAATTGCAGCTGCTACAAGTTTGGTTTTCGGTTTCAGCTCTATGTGGCTTTTTACAAAGTTGGTGGCGCCAAGGCAAAAAAAAAAAAAAAAAAACACAACAACTCTGTACAACAAGTAAAAAGTTTTATATTTCAGTGGATTTGACTTTAGAGCGCCCTAAATCATAAAGTACAACAGCTTTATATACAATTTGTACAATCCCATTAACAAAGATAAGAATTAGTTTTGATTAAAATAAGTGTTTTACTAAAGGATGTCAGTTTAAATGGATTTAATACATAAGGCTAATAAAAAACTGTTGTTTAAGTTTTATTTTCCTTATTAATTTATAAACTAATCAACTGAACCTGATATTTTTTTATGGAAACTATTGAATCAATCTTTGCAAATGAATACTGAAATATAATTCAAGCAACAGAATCTGTAATCAAGCTATAAACAACTTGTTTGGACTTCTCATAGCATTTTTATGTTGGTAAATCAAGATCTAGAACACTTAAATATAATTTTTAAACAGTAAAATCAATTTCTGTCAACTTTTTTCTTCTCTGGGCTAGCTCATATTCAATTTGTTGGCATAGTAGTTTTAAAGTATAAAAAATCGTTTGCCATTTTTTTTTTTTTTGGAACGTTGCCAAAAATATGTCCTCATTCGCGCTCTCATTCGCATTGCCGCTCAAGTGCATTCAGAGCTGCATTTTATTCTTTTCATGCTTCTGCTTTGTGCAACTGGCATTGCTACGCCCCTTAAAGAATCGGAAATTGAAGTCAAATGCAGATGCATATGCCTGGATAAAGTTTTTTTATTTAAATGGGGAGACAAGTTTTGACTATCTGAATGCTGGTGATGTTCTCCAAAAGCTGCTGTCGCTGTTGTCTTTGTTTGCCAATCGGCATGGCAATTAGTTAAATTTATTATTTGAGCACGCACCGCAACCGCAGCACCAACACCAGCAGCAGCAGCAGCAGTAGAGACCACCAAATCCAAAAGCCAATGTCAAAAGCAACCCAAAAACCCCCCCTTAAACCAGAAGCGATGTGTCAACGGCAAAGCAGTTTCCATTTGTCTCCACGCGCTGGGATTAATGACAGGCAGCCAGCCAGCCAGCTAGCCGAGCGAGCCACAAGAGACAAAGCCTTAACTTGCCAGGACATGCATGAAAATTGTCAATGTTCAAGCAAACCACCAAACCACCCAATGCAAGCAACCATGCAAATATTTGGCTTTAAGGCAGCGGCTAATTCGCTTTTGTGCGAAAGCATAATAAATAAAGAAAAATGTGTTTTAATTATTATTTATCGGTGCATTTTTCAGGCAGCTCAATTTGCTGTTGGTTTATTTATTAATTTATATATTTTTTTTAATCATTTGCAGCTTTTCCTCTGCACATTTAACCGGAACTTTTCTGGCTTTGTATGGTTGTGTGTGTTTCGGATATTGGCGAATGCATTCATCTATAAATTGTGCATCATAAATCAAAAGGCGAGACTTCAATTAATGCTCCACTAGACCCATCGATAATTCATTACTAATTTATCTTTCTCCAACATAGTACAAACATAACTCTGCATTAATTACAATGCAATTACTTATACACACATTGCATTATTGTATATATATGACCATAATTAGTTGGTCACTCTTTCTGTATGCGTGCGTGTGTGTGTGTGTGTGTGTGTGTGTGTGGGTGGGTGGAAGGTAGGCGTGGCAATTAACATTTACATGTGCTACTTATCAAAGCAAAACAAAAGGCCACACAGATCTGATTATTAATAGCCACATAAAAGGCAAGGTGAAAAGTCATTGTGGTGGAAGTTGGAATTGCAATTTGGGGGTTGAAAATAGTATAATTTACTAGCTGTAATATGCAAAGGACTAATTGTCATTAAGACAACAATTTATGACTCAAGACAAAGCAAAAGTAACAAAAGTACTTCAACTTAGAGCTAAACAGCAACAAAAAGTTCTTGGTCTAACTAAATTATAAGTTAAATAGTATTTATTTGTACAATAAACAAATAAATAGTCAATACGATTAATGTTGTATATGTATCTTTATCTATCTAAAACGATTTTTATCAAATAAAACAAAAAGCAAAATAACACATTTAGTTTTTTTTGAAGTTTGTCCGAGCAATTAACGATTATCCTTTTAAATAGAAGTGTAATTTTTTAACCTCGTAGATTTTATTATCATAAATTCCTAAGCAAGCCATAATTGTCATTTAATCTATTAGTTCGAGACCAAAAATCTTATACAAAAGATTGACTCAAGGTTGCATTATTTTCCTTTCACCAACAAAGTTGCAGCTTTGTAGTTCTTAAGGTTTAAGCAGTGTGTCTTCAATACATATATTATAAATTTTTGGATACTTATTTTACACAAATTCTGATATTTTAATAAAAATCTCTTTCAATAGACATATTCACATAGAACTTTTATTCATAGTTCTTTAAGCACTTTTTAAACAAAATAACATTAAACCATTTTATTGTACATACATAAATAAGCACGTTTTAAATAAACAAATGTCATGCAGAATTATCGTGTCATCAATCACAAAACCAATTTCAACTTAAGTATTTTAATTAACACACAAAACTTTTTGGAAACAACAAACAACTTTTACTCACCCAATGAAGTTCACACATTCGGTTTGCCGGCCGTTGTACGTTGTTTTATTGTGATGACATATCAGTGTGGCACTCTCTGGCACTCTGGCAGCTGGCAGGAATTAGACATCAGATGTTGTCAGGCGAAAGACGCAACGGACAGCATCGTTAAAAGCCAAAGAAGCACAACTTTTGTTTACAACTAGAAATTGAGCGACTATCATAGTCATCACAAATGAGTATTAACCAAGGTGCTAGCAGATCGTAAAAGCCGGAGAAGAGCACACGATAAAAACAAAAACCCCAGCACCAGAACCAGAGCCAGCAGCAGAAGCAGAAGCAGCTGCATCAGCGATGCCAGGTCCAAGTTGAATGAGCGCCATCGAGGCGCGCGTCTGTATGTGGAGGCGTTCAAGCCAGGAGGACAACTTTGAACACACGTTTCACTAGACGCTGGAAACCATTTGGATTGCATTTCCACGTTCTCCCCAATGGAACCCAAACAGACAGAGAGAGAGAGAGAGATAGAGAGAGCAAGAGAGCGACACCAAGAGATACAGCATCCCAAGTTGCAAAAGGTAAACAAAAATGTGATATGCGCATGCGCCTGGATGCTGCATCCAGGATGCTGGCCAGCATTGCAGTTAATATCAGCTACAACGGATAGTACTTTGAGGAACGTGTTCAACAAAGGTAAAATTGCAGCGCATTTGCCATTTTCTATGGCAGGGTTGAAAACATACACGAAACCCAACAATCAACCCCTAAATACCACGCGAGAGAGCGCAATGATGATGCTCAGCTTACGTTCCAATCGACTTTTTACGTGGTGGGTTGATATTGTGCGAGCCCGCAAAAAAATCAATAATCTCGACGTCCATGTTGGGCAGCAACCTCCCCACCACCACGACCACCACAAGCCCGCCAACTAGGCAGACAATGAAATGATGAAGCCCAACGCCGTCAACGCCTGTAACAGTGCACGTGTTGTCTCTGTTCCCGGTGCCCAGACACCAAACCAACCCAACCAACTCCAATTGGGGTGTGTGTGTGTGCGTAGCAGCAACAACGCCAATTACAATATAGACAGACATTTAGTGTAGGATTGCATTTAGGAATTACGGCTGCTGCTGGTCCCAAGGATAAAACACATGTGCGCAAAAAATAACACAAAAAAAATAAAAACTTATACGGACTATGAAAAATTGTCGACATGTATTTAGCAACGAGTTTCTAATGGAAACAATTAAGTCATTAGCAAGTGTTGATTTTGATGAGTGTCTAGCGGTTGGGGGAGTGGTTGAGAGGGGGGAAGTCGGTTTTGGCTACTAAAACTAATGCGCCTGGTCATAATAGAGTTTGTCGTCCACAGAGACATTGCTTTTGTTGTTCAATTTGGCACATGGCACACACATGAGGCACATGCTTAGTACGCATAATAAATACTTACATAAACGTATTTATATATAGTATATGTATTATATCCATACTCCAGGGTGGCTATATAGTTAAGGTCCCAAGCGACAATGTGCTTCTTTTGGGCTCTCTGCCTTTAACAAATGCCTCGCATTTTTCTCAATTACAATGCAAGTATGTGTGTGTGTGTGTGTGTTTGTAAATGTGTAGGTGTCATGAGGTGAACTGAAGTCCATTTTTAACCATGATTGAAGAGTTAAATGTTGTGGCAGTTTGAACAGCTTCAGTCGGCTTAACATAAATGCCATCCATTCTCTCTCTCTCTCCCTCTCTCTCTCTTTCTCTTTCTCATTTGTTGATACCTTTTTGGTAAGTCATTGGGTAGTTGGGAATTTTAAGCATTTAAATAAATGTTTTTACAGTTCGATTGAAATTGATGTTTTAGGTAATATTTCAAAGTTGGCAAGAAACCTTTTGATGATTCATATAAGAAATTCTTGTTTAAGCTTTCAATGTTTCAATCAGAAACTTCGCTACTGAAATTAACTTGTTTAAGTAAACGACAAACATATTCGACTCTGTAGGATTAAGTAAACTACTCATATCGTATAATATCTTTTCAATAACCCATTTTGCTGTCGCATTCATAAATCCTTAGTTAAGTAAATATTTGATTACAATCTAAACACAACACATTGATAACACTTCTTACTTACCATTTTTTCCTCAAGTATCCAAATAAGGGTCTTTGCTTATCTTTAGTATGTCGACTGTGTAAACATCCCTCAAAACACATCCCAAAAGTGCTCATGTACATACTTATCTACATTTATAAATAAGTATAAATTATCTCGAAATGAGAAGGAAACACATATTAGTATGATATATATATGTACATATATATATATATAGTATATATGGTGTGTATATTTATTGATGTATGTATATGGTAGAAAACGCTACTTCTTGCTTGCAAGGCAAGGCATGGGATGGGATGGGAAGAAGCGAGTTCTCAAGGCACAAACATTCTCAAACGCTTCAAGTAAATCGAAATCAAAGTTAATTGAATGAATCATTAATAATAAGAACTACAGACCGCATCCGAGTGGGAACTACGGCCAGACGGATACAACAATTGCCGAAAATTTTTAAATATTAATTCAAGTCTTTTGTCTGTGTGTGTGTGTGTGTTGTTGTGTGTGTGTGAGTGTATGTGGAGGTGGGTAAACAGCTACAACAATAATCTAAGATGATGAGGGGACCGGAATGACGGGCTGAAAAAGATGCAGGCGAGCATCGGCGTGTCCCAGCTTGTTGGTGGCATTGCAGTAATAATCCCCAAAGTCCTCCTCCGAGACGCTGGCAATGCGCAACACCGACGTGGTCGTCTCCGAGGACGAGGCTGTGTTGGAGATCTCGTAGTGACGACTCGATTGCAGCTGCACTCCATTCCTGAACCAGACAACAGTTGGCGCTGGGTAGCCCTGGACGCTGCACTCGAGATCAGCGGCATGGGACAACATCTGTGCCACCTTGGGTCGCTGCACGGCTATTTGGGGCCGAAACTCAACCTCGATACGGATCAGACGTTTGTCCGGCTGACCCTCGCCATTCTGGGCAATGCAGTAATAGCCACCACGGTCCACACGATGTACCGTCTTGATCCTTAGCGTTGGTTCGTTCAGTAGATGGCCACCAGCTGGCATTATTGCGTTCTCCTCACGTGCCCAGGATATGGTTGGTGCGGGAAATCCGTTGGCATGACAGGTTACCTCCAGATTTTGTCCCTCCGTCACCAGAGTGCTCTTCGGCGTCTGCTCCGAGATCACCGGCGGCGTTTTGATGAGCAGATTCAATTTCTTGGTCACCTTGCCGGTGGCAGAGACGATCACCTGGCACTCATACGGACCCATATCACTAGCCTCAATCTGACGTATGCGGAAGCTGTAGACGGCACTATCCTTACCAGAATTCTCATGAACATTGATATTGTAGCGCTGATCGGGCAGACTGAGCATATTGCGCATGCTGAGCACCACGGCTGAGTTTGGATCCGTTTTGGCCCAGCTAACGGTTAATTGCCCCACATGTTCCACTGTGCAATTGAATTCCACACTGTCGCCCACACTGGCCACCACATCCTGGCTGATATGACTGATAACTGGTGCCGTGGCAGTCGCTAGCGAGACAGCGATGCACAGCAGCAGCCACAAATATGCAAGCTGAAAGTCACTCTTCTTCATTCTTTGCTGATAATTTTGACAAATGTGATTCGAAGAGTTCAATGCGCTTCTTGTTGCTGTTTACTGTTTCCGTTGTTGTTCCGTTTTCGGGGTGTAACACGAGTTGTACGCTGCACGTTCGATGCGCGACTGACACGTCTTCGGCTCTCACTTCGGCTTCGAACTTTAAACAACGCTCAAAAATGTAGACGTAGACGTCGCTGTCAGCGTTAACGTTGACGTTGAGCGATCGCTTGTTATTGTCGTTATCTGTTGAAGCAATAACAAATGCACCGAAAATCATACCGAGTTCACGATCATATCTCTCTCTCGGCTTTTGCTTTTATTTACTTTTACGCTTTTGTATTTGTTTGTTTGTTGCTGTTGCTGTTGCTGCTGCTGCTGCTCACTTATCAATGACTTAAACTTAGCTGCACTCTTCGTCTTTTAAATTGATTTCTTTTGCTCGACGCGTCGAGAACAAAAACGCGGGCAAAACGCCTCGTGAAGACGCGACTTGCGAGCGGCAACTGGACAAAACTGACGGGAAATTTTAAATTTGTGTCGCCATTTGCCCCTGAAAAACCGTTTAGAAGTTCGTGGAAAGGTGCTGCACGCACGCACACACACATGCACTCGCGCATACACATTAAAACTCATACATAGGATGATTTATGACATGGCGCTGAGAACAAAAGGACGGCGACGTCGCCGTCTGTTGGAAAGACCTTTCGCCTGTGGAAATGCCAATGCTAGGTCGCGATCCTGCATGGCCACCACATGCGTGCCATCTCTTTCGCGCTAACTGTCAACATTCCCGCGTGCAGAGGCGCGTGCGTCGAAACAACAGAAAAGGGGGTGAAATATTTAGAGCCAGCATCGAATGTTGTAAAATAATTATACAAGTTATTATATAAATATAGACCGTTTTAGTTAAATAGATGATTTATATTTTTTCTACCAACTCCTCGCCAAATTATATAAAACTCTAGTCCTTAAGGTTTCTTTAACTTCCAAAAGTGTACAAAAACGTTCATCTGCTCCTTGGCAGGCTTTCAGTTTGTGGTCTTTCGATATTTCATGGATTATGCACTCAAACTGGGCTCGCTTGTGGTTAAGCCAAGTTGATGCAGAAACTCTGTGCAAGAATAATTCCCAAAAAAAACAACAACGACAAGAAATACTACTGGCACTGGCACTGGCAAACGCAGCAAATTAAATCAGTCCTTAAAACGTGACTGTGACTTCTGTCGAAATGCGGCGGATGTAACAAAGGCAGAGGAGGTAACGAAGGCGGAAACGCAGTCGGGAGTCGGAATTGGGATGCTTTTTGGATGCACGAAGAAATCAGAGTGTGGCATGCAGCAGATGAAACTACATCCGATGCTCAGTTCCCAGTGTGTGTGTAATGTTCAGTGCTTCTCACAGTGCACATTTGAATCAGATAATTGTGAATTGTGTAAAATAATAAATTTCAAGTTAACTATCTGTAGACCGCATAGGGTGCTTTTCTATTCATTTTATTTCACCAGTGCCCCCGTCGGGCAGAAGGCAAGAAAGCGAAAGAGCGAGAGAGAGAGAGAGAGAGACAGTAAGAGAAGAGTAAAAGGTCTCAAGGATTCTTGTGGCTTATCCAAAGAATCGTTGCAGTTGCAGTTTGCAGTTGTGGTCCAGCATTTTTAGCTCATCATCGATGGATGGTCTTTTTTCTCGACAAAACTTGCATTGCCCGCATTCAAACATGCAAGCATACATACACTTATATATATGTATGTGTGTATATAGAAAAAGAGCTGGGAATGCGACTGGAACGGCTAGCTGGCTGCTGGCTGCTGGCGTTGCTAACGTTCACGAGCTCAAGCGGATCTGAAACAGAAAATGTCAAATTTTGTAATTTATTACCCGAATCCTGTTTCTGTCAGTGACTCTTTCGGGTGTCTCGCATCGGCAGAGCGAACGGGGCTTTGCCATAGAGTCCTTTGTCACACACACTGCGTGTGAATTTGTACAACGCTGTGTACGTACATACGTATGTATGCATGCGTGTGTGTGTTTGTATCATTTACGAACTGTTTTGTTTGTTTTTGGCTTGCTGCCTGGCTGAACTGTGAATTGACTTTGGCTGCCAGTTGGCAGCAGCACCACTAAAAACAACAACGACAACAACAACAAACAGCTTTTCCCATCCAAAGTCAACACAACAATGATCGGTTACATATTTGGTAAACGGTATTAGCACATTTCACACAGTTTCATAAAATCACAAAAAAAAAAAAACTCAATATTTATTGAATACAATGAAATAAAATAAGCACTAAATTGAAAACCTCATAAAGCAACGAAGCACATTTGACATATTTCAAGTTCCTGAAAATTCCATAAATATTTTTAAACACATTTATGCACTTTCAAAAGATATAAATTTTTGGCTTATAACTAAGAAACCTATTTATGATGTTTGTTAAGAAAGTAATTTTTCAGAATTTTAAATATTTCCGCCAACTTTTTGCAAGCGCCATCTACCGAATCAAACATACATTCAACACTCAAGCTACAAACAATCTGGTAGCACTAAGCTCATCACAACGCCACCTAGCGGCATGCCTACTAAATTATTTATGCATTGCAACAGAGCTGCCAGATGCGTACTTTAAGTTACTTTTCTTAATAGTCTGGCATTGTTACTCATATTCTGTTTTGAATTGTTGTTCTTTCGCTCCAAATAACGGCGCTTTGCGGACGCGATGTAAATGAAAGAAAAAATGTGGAAATAAATAATTAGCAATTTTCAAATGTAACCGGTTACAATACATATGCAAATGAAAAGTTAGTTTTATTAGTTGAACGCGGAAAACAAAAGAATCTAATAAATTAGTGCGCGGTGGAGCTAATTGTGGGAAAATGGCGCAACCGCCGCCAGATCAAAACTTTTACCACCACACACTGCCGCATCCGCACCCACACCCGCATTCACATGCTCACACGCACTCTCAGCATCCACAGCTGCAGTTGCCGCCACAGTTTCGTAATCCGTTCGATTTAGTAAGTTCGATTACAAATAACAACTAAATTGTAAAAACCACCTCAACAAATTTGTTTTTTGCTCATCATTTTCAAAAGCTCTTTGATGAACGTACGGGCGCCATCAACTATAATTATATACGTCCCTATCTGCCAAATCAGATGCCAAAACCAGGCAAGTAATTATGTGCCTATAAAAATGCATTGCAGCTAGTTTAATAATTAAAAAGGTTCCTCAATTGATTTCTTTTATTCTCTCTACTACTTTTACTTTCTTTCTTTCCTTCTTTTCGGTTTTTATAAAAATACATTTGCATATTTTTACAAATCAGATGAGCTGTCCGACTCGCTGGTAATGCGACGACCACGTCGCACTCGAACAACATTCACAAGCTCCCAGATAGCCGAGCTGGAGCAGCACTTTTTGCAAGGACGGTACCTGACAGCACCCCGTCTGGCCGATCTATCTGCTAAGTTGGCACTGGGCACGGCGCAGGTAAAGATCTGGTTTAAGAATCGCCGTCGCCGCCATAAAATACAATCGGACCAGCACAAGGATCAATCGTACGATGGCATGCCGCTGTCCCCCGCCTTGCCCAATGCACCAACCAAAACAGCGGATGCAGACCCACCGAGCTTGCAAGCACTGAGCCTGGGAGGTGGTGGTGCTGCAACGCCAAACGCCTTAACGCCATCGCCCACACCATCAACGCCCACAGCGCATCTTGTCGAGCATTACGGCGAGTCTTTTAACGCCTACTACAACTACAACAACCATCACCCACAGGTCACGAGCCAGCAGCGGCATGTGACGCAGGTCCATGCCCAGTATTCAAGCGCAACATCTTCCAATGCTGCTGCCCAGTTCTTTCCTGGAGCTGGAGCCATGCACCAACATGGCAATTCCCATGCACAGCAACAGCTTCACCATCAGCAGCCACATCAACTGCATCATCACCATGTGATGGCACAGCAGCAACAGCAACAACAACATCAACAGCAGCAACAACAACATCAACAGCGTCACCAACAACAACAACAACAGCAGCAGCAGCAACAGCAACAACAACAACATTATCATCAGTTTGATTTTCAACAAAAACCAGCAAATGCCTGTCGGTTGCCAATAATCAAATGCGAAAATGAGGACGACTACAATTTCAACGGTTCGTATTATATGAGGTCAACTGCACTGCCGTTGCCTGGCGTCACTGCTGCGAGCAGCATGCCAGCTGTCGAGGCCGTTACCTCGGCGCTCTCGCCTGGCTCCGAAGTCTACGAGCCATTAACACCAAAGAATGACGAAAGTCCTAGTCTGTGTGGCGGTGGCGCTGGCGGGCCTGCTGGCGGCGGCGGTGTCGGTGTCATTGGCGGCCCATGTGCTACTGCTGTCGGCGCCGCCGATGTCGACGACGATATGGACAATGGATCGAATAAGAAGACGACGACGCTACAGGTGCCAAATATTAAAATTTTCCTAGAGTTTGTTTTTTTCTGGCACCTTTCTCATGCTTTTCCATATTTAACAGAACTTGGAGCCACTAAAGAGCAACAATAACAACAATGTGGTTGCAGACAAACCCTGTGACAATGGCAACAATATCTTGAGCGCAGGATTACTAGCCGTGGCACGCGGCAACCTCATCGGCTGTGGCAGCAACGGCAGCAGCGCTTTTGGAAAGTTCGGCAAACTCACATTACCGTCCACGCAGCCGCCACCGCATCCTGGTGGTTCAATAGAAATGATGCACGAGTCAAATCAATATCAGTGTACGATGGATACGATAATGCAAGCGTATAATCCACATCGTAATGCCGGTGGCAACACACAGTTCGCCTACTGTTTTAATTAAATGAGAAAATAAGCCACTCCATAGAAATAAGAATGATTGTAAAAAAAAACACAAATTTTAATGTACGTGAAGTTTGTAGCATTAGGTTCAACGTTGTTTCCTGATTGTACAAAGATCCAATAATTGTAGATATCAAAACGTAGTATTTAAGTCAAATTTGAAATTGGTCGTAGCTAACTTTTTTCAATTAATTTCCTATAGCGCTATATACTTTAGTTAAAATACCTGTAAACTTTATTTGTAAAGCGTTCCTTGATCTCAACTCTGTCTGGTTCGGCATTTGTTAAAGCCCAAAAATGCCCAACCAGACAGCGTTGAGTCGAATATGGGCTTTAACTGAACTTTTTGCAAAATAAGTTTGCTTAAATGAATTTTATTTCTATAACTCTGGACAATTGGCATAGCGAAAAAAACTGTACTGATCCAAATGAAAAACGCTTCTCCTCTTGATAATCGTTTGCCTTATTCTGAGGCCTGCTATTATCACCTGAAGATCGAACGTTAAACAATAATAGTCGTCAGAATATTTTGAAAATTTGTTATGCCAAAGTACATGTCACAATTAAATATTCTACACGTGAGAAATATTTACAATTGTCTCTTAAAACATGTTAACTATAGCCCACAGTTATAAAAACGAAATTCATATTAACTTTAAGACCATAATCAGTATAATAGGAGTTGGAAATTTTTTGAAAAATGTGTCACAAAGCTACTCTTAAATGGTGCACTATAAACTTATCCCTTAAAACATACCTAAAAGCAGAGAAAAAAAAATTATATTTGGTTCTCATTTTTTTTTTTTTAAATTTATCTTACTAACTTCAATATATTTTAAAGAAGATACTTTGTTTTTCTTGATCATCTAGTATTAAGTTAATACATATTGTTAGATATGTAAATGCATTAAGTTCAGTAAGATCTTATCAAATATATTATCTATAGTACTTAGAACCAACCAACTTAACTGTTTGAACATTTAAAGATTGAATTTTGGAAAACATACAAAGCCCTTAAACGCATGCGCCATAAATCCAAGAACAACTAAGTCAGTTAGTATACATATGTATATACATTTAAGTGCTATCAACATTTGTAGGCAAATTCAGCATGTTAACAAACTTGTGATGAAAGAAACTGTAGCTGGTTTTTCCGTTAACCTTATGAATTTACAACTGAAAACTTTTACAGCACGCAGCCAGGCAAGCACATGTGTATAATAAAATCCGATCCGCGAATTTTCTAAGAAATGTGTATTATAAAATTCGCGCTCAATAGGGTTCTTGCCACCAGGTGCCTGCCTGTGTGTGTGTGTGTGTGTGAGTTAACATCCATCTACCTAACTTGAACCATTTAGGTAGGCTTGCAGCAACGCCTGACCAGCTCCCGACCGGGTGTGCACATGCTGCTACTTGAGGCGCCGCAACCGGCGCATCGACCAGGCAACTTGTTGCAGCACTTTTCTTTGATATAAAATATGGAAAATCCAACATTCGCATGAACGGATGTAACTTGGGTTTATCCCATATGCAATTTTATTGCCACATTCGTACATAACTCATTTCGCATATTTGGATCAACTGTTAGAGGCGCGTAAAAATTTTCTTAAAACAAATAATACAATTATCAATACAATTTAGTCTTTTAAAATCGTAAAATCAATTGAATGTTTACACCAAAATAATTGGTCATAAGGAATTATTTTTATTTTATCATGAAATGAGATATTGCTTTTATACCAAACAAATAATCAAATATTTATCAATTTAATTATTCAATCTCCACAAAGTTAAACAATATATCAAAAAACTATTCAAAGAAAATTGTTATCCAAAAGCACTTTTTATAAAACTTGCGATAACGTTGAGATTATTCTTAGTAACACAAATACAAGCACATACATTATTTTTGCAGGACCATTTGTCCTATGGCCGCGTCCCACCCAAAACTGTACAGAAATTCGTATGTTTTGACTTTGCCTTTGTCCTGACGTATTTTTAGTAATTTCTAAGAACTTACAAATCATATAGCGCCAGTAATAAAACTCTGCGATCTCGACGGATTCGCAGTGCTGGCGACAGGGGCAGGCACAGAGACAGAGACAAAGCGCAAGGGACAATGGCAGAGACAGAAGTAGAGTGAGACAGTGAGCGACAGTGTGAAACACAAATAAAGTCATAAACTGTTAAATCAAGCATAAAACCCTCGAAATATCCTTCTTCGCAGCGTTGCTTACATTGCATTATCCAGATAATTGTGCGCGGGCCACGAAGCGACCAAAAGCCGCTACACAAATGTCGCCGCATGTCCTTGGGATCGACATCACTTTCGTCGGTGTCGCGTTCAAACAGGTGCTACAAGTTGGCAAGCACAACAACAGATCAGCTTTGGATAGCCGCCAGTTTACCTGGCTGCCAAGTCAGATTCGACTTGATCTGGAAACTGGACGAACTCACGTAACGTCAAATCCTAGGCTAGCCGGATTTTGATCAAAACAAGCCCCTAGATCGTCCATGCCCCGGACTTGGCTAGTCTAGCCGCAGCCAGGCGCCGTATCGTGGAAAAGAAAGGGACAGCAACGGCGGACGCCGGACGCTATACAAAAGGATTTATGGCACTGTGCGCGAGTTTAGGCAAATTTTGTATTCTCGTCGCCTGAATTATTGGCAAACCCACTAACGGACTACCTAGCCAGGGTATAAATTGTGCGAGTGCGGCCAGGGAGAACGTCACTATTGATTTGGACAGCCGAACAGTAACACACACGCGCACACGAGAGCTTGCTAGAGATGTCATCCGTCATGCATTACTATCCAGTACACCAGTCCAAGATGAACGCGTATCCAGCGCCAGTGGTTAAATACAGCAATGTAAGTACAGCACATCGGAACTCATCTGCCGAACTATTAACTAATAACTCTTTTTCCTCTTGACAGCTGCTGTATAACCATCATCATAGCACTCCACCATCTATTCAGCAACCGCAGCACACAACACCACTTCATCCAGTTGTTTCTTTGCCGAATTACCAGCCACCAGCAACATTACCTCTTTCCCTCGTGGAGCAACATGGACAGCAGCTATCTTCTGATGAGAATATGACCCTGCAGCCGACGCAGGAACAACGGGTCAAGCTGAAACGTTCCCGGACAGCATTCACCAGTAAGCAATTAGTGGAGTTGGAAAGTGAATTCAAGAGCAACATGTATTTGTTCAGGACGCGTCGCATAGAGATTGCTCAGCGTCTGTCGTTGTGCGAACGTCAGGTGAAGATCTGGTTCCAGAATCGTCGCATGAAGTTCAAGAAAGACATTCAGGGTCATCGTCAACGCGACTCAAAGCCCAACGCCAAACTGACTCAGCCACAAACAGAGCAGAGTGCGCATCGTGGAATTGTACAGCGTCTAATGTCCTACTCCCAGGATCCCAGTGCCGAGAAACGTTCCACGAATCCACCCGTTATACCCAATTCAGTTCAGGAGTTTTATGGACAAGTCAAGCCCAAGCCCAAGCCCAAGGCTCAGGTGGCACCCAACAATGCTTCGGATCTTAGTGAAATTCTTGAACATCTTGCTCAGTCGACAGCACCACCTGCATCCAATGCAGCTCCACCCGCCAGCTCCGCAACAACTGGTCACTATTCGTACAATGTCGATCTGGTGTTGCAGAGCATCAAGCAGGATCTGGAGGCAGCGGCTCAGGCCTGGTCCAAGTCCAACTCATCACAGACGCTGCACCACAATGCCGAACCAATTACAATGCATCCCACCTCATCGCTATCAATGAATCTGTCCTGGGGTGAGCCCGTAGCCAAGTCAAGAAAATTGAGCGTCTCGCATTTGAATCCCTGCACTGCTTCTTTTGACTACCAGAACTGATTAGATTTTTTATCTACTTATATAAGCATTTATGATATAAAAAAATTTTTTATGTTAAGCTTTAGCTTAAACTAAGATTTAAGTATTCGTCACCGTAAAAAACAAAAAGCGACGACGTAAAAGTTACAACTCAGTGAAACATTTAAATAATACTATAGTAAGTAAAGTTAAGAAAGTCAATTTACTTAGTAATAATAAAGCAAATATTGCAAAGAAACGACTTTAATGAGCACTTATGGTAACTTACAAGTCCAAGTATGATAAATGATAACACAACAAGCCTTCTTCGTTTGTTATACCAAGAAGCTTGAAGATTAAGGAGAAACTGGTTGAATGACATGCTTTTTTCCAATCCATTTTAAGAATGAAGTAAGAATTATTATATATTAGATAACCTATTCGTGAATTAAGGAATTCTCTACTTGAATTAAGATTGACTTTGTCGACTTCAATATAAAAAAAAAAGATTCATTCTACCCAATTTCCTAAATTTCCTAAGGGTTTTACAAATTTTCCTACAAAGCTAGGAACCCCTTGCAAGCCTTTAACAAGTACATACACATGTACGCTATTTTAATCTTAACTGGAACATTCTTAGCAACTATAAATCCAAATCCATCATTGCTAATGTCAAACGGGGCGTTTAAATGAGCAAAGAGTTCATTTTTGTGGCATACTTAAGCAGTAGAAAAAAGTACTCCGCCCCACTTGCCAAGAGTTTTCACTTTTGCATTTAATGTCCTCTTGCGGCTTGAGGGTCAAGTCAAGGAATTCCATGGAAAAGTCAAATGTTTGACCATCTATTAACGCGACAGAGAAAAGTGTCAACCGCATTTGCCTTGTATGCAGCCTTTAACAGGATCTGGCCCAGGTCCAGTGGTCATCTTAAAATGCCGCAGAGAGCTCAAAAGTAGGAAGGAGAGTTAAATAGAAGTGCTACGATTTGATTTATGGATATTTAACCACACGCATTACTAGTACACTTGTGTTGGGTATGTTTTGGGACACTTGTTTTTGGGCGGCAGCTGGACGACATCTTTGCAGCGTGGAAATACGATTCGACTGCCCCAAGGAATGTGTACGAGTGCAAGAACAACATACAAACACACACATGCCACAAAACACGTTTAGTTACTCCGGCCTGAAGTGACTTTTGGGGTTATCGCAGTGGGTTAGGGTTAGGCAGAGTGTGTGAGTGTGTGTGGCAAATTGCTTCCCCTGGGAGGAAATTGTCGGTGCGGAAATAGTGTGCCAAGGAGAACTGTGTGACAGCCAAAAACGGGGAGGGACCTTGGAATTTTCATGCACATTGTTGACATTTCCGAGCATGTGTCAGACGGCGTTTTGTGGTAGCCTTAGCCGTGGGCGGGCAGCAAGTCCTTGACATCACATGTCCTTCGCCTTACCACAACGCACACACACCAATACATATTTGCTGCCATAATGAATATGGATGTGATTTTGGTTTTGCTGGCGGCATTTCGTGGGTGTGGCTAATCGTTTGGCTATAAACGCAGCTAATCAAAGCCGCACAAAAACCAACAAAGACAAAGATACAGAGAATGAGATACAATTACGCGAAATGCCAGTGTAATAAACATGTCCAACAGATTGTTTCAATTGTTGGCCACACGCAGCTCAATCATTTTGCAGTCGAGCTCCACTTTATTTCCAGCACGCGGAATATTGCCATTTTATTGGGGCTTTTGCGGCCGCGCCTTTCTGTGCCTTTGATGACAACAAGACTTTCTTCTTTCACTTCTTTGGCCTGGTCATAACAATAAATTTCACAAACCGCACTTGCTGCCTAACTGCCCCCCACTTCTGCTCTATCAACTCTATCCAGCGGCAAGCCAAATGGTTTCTTGTTAATTAAATTAAATATTCAAGAAGGTACGTTTTCAAAGGCCCAAAACAACAACAGCAACAGCAAGAACAACTAGAACAGCAACAGCAACTGGGACATTTTCTAATTAGATTGAATCTATAATTTTTATAGCTAATCGCCGAGCGCATTTTGCAGCGCTGAATTTTGAATTTGCGGCTTTCAGAGATTTCACGGCTTTTTGCCAATTATTTCTTCATCACCCCTCCAAATGACCAAATAAATTGCAAATGTATTTCGTGTGCAAATGAAAGGGAATCGTCTTGCAACATAAATTAATTGAAGTTTTGTGGTTAAGACAAAATGAAAGGATTAATATGAAAGTTTGGATTACTAAAAGCCAAAAGTGTGGGTTTCAAAAACAAATTTATGTTTAGCTACATACTATTGCTTTTAAATCTGTCTACAATCTTCTGTTTTTAAATCTTCTTTAAGGTAATAATTCATTAATTTCTCTAGTTCACTAACCAAATGTTCAAGTGCACTCTCTACGTTTGCATATTTGAATTTTTTTTTTTTTTTTTGGATGGATTTTCGTATTTTTAGCACGTTTAAACGTTATGACATTTCACAGACGTGCTAGTCCCTCAACGCTACCAATATGGCAACACCTGTCGTATAAACAGGCTAAACTCTACCCTCTCTCCTTCAACTTTACCATATGCCAACGCAAAAAAGATTTTTTAGCTCACAAAAATTGCACGTGGAAGTCCCTATGTGTGTGTACAATGAATGTATCCCTTTGTGGGGCATGGGTTAGGTTGCTTCACATCCTGTAAGGTACAGGAGTAAAAAATAGTGCGCCCAACATTGTTCCATGTGCTCCATCTGTATCAAAGGAACAGCTACTTTTAACTAAGGAGTGGGCGAAACTCTTGTGTTTTATATTCCGCAAAGGATTTCTTTTTTGTCCAAATGAGCGCGTGAAAAAAAATCACTTTAACATTTGAATGCCAATTGTTAGGAAAGGATGGTGGAAGGGAGAGTATGAGTGGGGTTGTAAGCGAAGGCAGGGCACCTTTGTCGATATGTGCAATACAACGGTATTATTGTTGTGCCTTTCCTACAGCCTTGAATCATGGCCAAGAGCCGTGAGGTTGTTGTAAGCATCTGTTGCTGGTTTTTTGAATCTACTCTACTCCTGGTACAAAATTTGGGCACGATTGTGTGTGTGTGTGTGTGTATTCAATGCGGCTAAAACAATGTGCGACACAATTTGAATATTTGATTATATTCCTAAAGTACGCACTCGTTTAGCAAACAGCACTTCAACTGATTGTTTGTAATTTGGAACATTTTAATAAAATTTCAAACTAAACGATAAAGAACTTAGACATTTTTGGGTAGTTTTTAAAGTTAATGCAGCACTTTAATCAATATGCTTCTTTCCTAACTACTTATCGACTTATTAACTTTTCATACTTGACCTCTCCTCAAGCACACGTATTTATTTTATAAGTATTTTGCTATTCGAAATGTAAGTAAGGCTTAAGAAATCGTCAATTAATCATTTTAAAGTCTAAGTCACATTTAACATTCAACAGCTACTATTTGCTGTTGTTGATCTCCCAATAAGGATACGTATCTTTATCTACGTATAAATTTATATATATAAATATGTTCATCTAAAAATGGGTACGTGCCGGCTCAGTGGTATTACTTTGTATATTTATGAGCAAATGTCTGGTATATTTTTCATGATGTAAAACCCACAATTAAATTACATAAAATCCATTTGTAACAATTACGCAGAATGGCAATCTATGCTGATGACGCCGCAACGCTCGTCATATGGACAACGAACAACAACTACAAAACAACAGCAGCAGCAGCAGCAGGAAGCAGAAGGAGTTGAAAATAACAACAACTCTTGAAAACGCTTCGGCAAAGCGCAATTCGTATAAAAATGCGATGCGTCATGTGAACAGTTGGCTGGAAAGGGGTGGAAAGTGGCAGGGATGGGGTGTGCCACAATGGTGCCACAACCAGTTCACCGGCATCGCTTTGAGCTGCAATTATTTATACCAGCATGTTGGCACTTGCGTGAACGGAACGAGCGAACTGCCACAGCCAAAGTTGCAACAAGCAATTCGCTGGCGCTTAAGCATGTCCATGTCCGGCCTGATGGTAAACGCTCTTGCCATCGCCATAACTATTAAGATTGTGTGCGTGTGTGTGTGCTTCTAAATGCAATGTGCACACGAGAAACATATCCACAAGCTCTCTCCAAGTGTGTGTGTGTGTGTGACTGAAACTCCAGGACCAGGGACCAGGTAATGTCGAGCGACATGCACAACCATTGCCAATGAGCCAAAGCCAGTTTTAGCTTGGTTCGGGCCATTGGCTTTGAGCCCAGATTGCGGCTCTATTATTAGATGCCATTATGTTTTATAGTCTATAATTGATTCTGTGAGCTTTGGGCATACATGCATTTCTTTTTATCTAACAAATTGTATGAGATTAAAATGAAAAGTAATGTGGGCAAACATTGTAGCAGAAAAAAAACCCACTTAATGCTCAAAGAGTTTAACTTATCCTCATAATGTTAGTTAATATACTCTATTCAACTAATATGCAATGTAAAAGAGATTATACAATTTGAACTTGTTTAGTAATAAAGTCATGAAAGGGATTTGGCAACTTTCATTAAAGTCTTTAAAACAAACTTAACTTAAGAGTTATGTTTTGTTTTGTTGCTAAGCAAGTGCACTTTTAAGGGTTGCCAAGCCAACCTATCGTTAAGGTTGTGAAGGCATAAACAAACTTGAAGAAAGCATAAGCAAAAAGTCACCGAAATTCTCAGAGCAAAGATATTTTAAAATAAATTAAATAATTTAATTAATAAGTAATTCCGTTATGTACTCTTTACATCACCCTCAAACAAATGAAAGCTTCCTGCAACAAGACTCCAAGGTCGATGAAGCTATGACGCTTTTAAAAACCATACAAAAACCGACTGAGTAAAAACGCAATACTCTCAAAAACAGATAGGTTTAAAAATAATAACAAATTATCCTTATAGAGAAGAGGTTGAAGCAGAGCCAATGCAGGGATCAGAAACTGTTACCGAAGACAATTTTATAATAACTGTGCGAAAACAACAAACTGAATCAAAGGGAAATACAAAAACCGAAAATAAAGATCGATTTACATTCATGAGACAAGTGGAAGTGGATCAAGCGGAGCGCTCCAAGGCGCGTCTAGAGCGCGAACGCATTGCACAAAAATTCAGAAAGTAAGTTGGTAAACCTTTAAAATAAGTTCATGTTAAATCCAGTTTTCTCTTTTACAGACTTGGCAACTCTGATTATCGCAAGGGAGACTATGAAAATGCCATCAAAATGTACAGTCACGGCATTAAGCTTATCAATGACAGTCCAATATTATATATTAATCGATCGCTATGTTTTATCAAGTAAGATTTTCAATAATTGTAACAATCGATATTAATTTCTTATTTTTTTCCTACAGATTGTGTCATTTTAAACGTGCCATTATTGATTGTGACTTTGTGTTGAATAAGTTGGATGAGAAGAACTTGAGAGCTTGGCTTTATCGCGCTCTGGCCTACAAAAGTATGAATGATGAGACCAGTTTTGACAACTGCATTAAATATGTGCGCAAATATCATTCTAAGCAATTGGAATTTATAGACAACTTTGTTGAGAAAGTCAAAAGTTTGGTATAAGTGAAACTTGAATGGATTTATTTATGGAAATTATAATGGGAGACTTAAGTTTTTGAAAACTAACTGGAAACTAAATCTAATTTTGTTGATCTGCAAATATTTGACAATGAATTTAGACTTAATTTACATTCATTGTGAACCATATTTAAACGTACATTTACGGAGCAAACTCTAACATATAAATATAATTCAATGCAATGCTAGTTATTAAGCTCATTAAAAGTTTTAAGTTTAAATAGAAACCGAAAGCCCCAAGGGTACAAACAAAACATAGGCAAAACTCAAGTGTTGTTTACATATGACAGCAGGAATTTTCATGTTGATGTCAACGTTGTGTCAGAGTGTCAAAGAGGCAGATGTAGAAGGCTGCAGTAGAGCGAACCAGGCGAATAACTCTTTCGATTCTAATACCATACAATCGAACCCCGTCCACTTCCACTTCTACTACGACCCCATAACATGCAACCCAGCCACCCTGTTAAGGCAAACAATTCGATGGCGGTAATCAATCTTCCTCCACTCTGTGCGAGTTGACAGCTCCGTGGTGTAGAGTCAAATTGCGATCTTTGTTTGTCCCGGTCCCGGTCCCGGCCAGAATTGGATGCACAAGCCCCCCCAACCCGTTTGTACCCACGTATGCTTCACACACACACACATATATATATAAGCAGGGGCAAAGTTGGGGGTTCGCCTGTTCCTGTTCTATTTATGCGTGTCAAAGGTTGCGTCGCTGGGCGACAGATTGAAGCAAGGCAGTGGCAGTGGCTGAGGCAGGCGACACAAATGTTGTACTTGTCACGGTTGTTGCGGTAGTTGCATCTTTTACTTGAAGTTCCGCACGAGTATGTTTCTGTGTTAGACAGTGTGTGTGAGCATATACATTAGTGTCTGGTATATACATATACTAAATACTAGCAAGTAACAATAAATACTTATGTGTTTTTATCTTACTGCAAATGAAACGTAAAATATTTTGTTCCTTATTCATTTATTTTGTCATTAATCTTTTTTATTAAAAGCTGGACGACATACATAGATCATAATTAACAGTTATTATTATTATTTACAAATCGAGTAAAACTAAAAAAAAAAAATCGAATCATCAATCAACCAAAACTGATATCCTAGAAATAAATGTCTTGTTTAGATATTTATTTATATCGAATCATGCTCGAACATAACCCATCTTTCAGCTAAATGTAAGTATCTTAAAACACATTAATGGTTTTGAAATGTCATAATCGAAATGACAGAAAACACTGTGAGAATGTGTTTTGTTTGATTTGACGTTAGTTAGGATTTGTAAGAATAATATTTTCTTTTATAAATATTTTTTAAAGAATAAGGAAAGATATTTTTTATCTTAGAACTTTCTTCTGTAATATATTATGTACATAAACACTATATACATCTCTATGCAACTTTTCTAATCATTATCAAACTTTATCGATAATGAAATTCAATGCATTAATGTTATTGAAATAATAAAAACTAATATGTGCGGCACAGCAGCTGCTGATGAAATATTGTCCACAAAACAATCTGTTTCAGGGAGACAGTAATATTCAGGCTGCGTACAAACTCAGTGTATCAAGTTATAAGCATCTTTATCGTGGCCTTGTGGTGCGTGTGTGTGTGTGTGGGTGTGTAAGTATCCGCCTTCTTTGTTGAATGTACAAAAATTTCAATATGTGGAAATTACTTTATGATGTGATGACACCAATTTATCTAAGTTAGTAGTTACCAACAGCCGGCAAGCTTGCAAAAATGCGTAAAAAGCACCGAATTCTCGTATGCATAACAGTTGGCAAATAGTTTTGACGGATCTTTTAGCTAGTTAGGGTTTTTGAAATTCATTCAAAAATTTTAGAATTGCTGTTGCTAAACCATTAAAGTTTATAGTCTTTCTTTAATTTAACATAATTTATTTTTAAACTTTTAAATAAGATAAATTAAGATTAAGTATGTACATTAAATTAAGTCTAATTAAGAATCTAATAAATGCTGTAAATAATCATAGTCAACATCTATCGGCTCAAAAGAATCACACGAAGCGGTTGAATTTGAGCCAAAGCTACTTGAATCCCAACCAAATTGTTTATCTAAAGTTTGGTCTACATAAAGTTGGTCAATGTTTTCAAAGTCTTGTGCAGCAAAGGATCCTAAGGACTCAAAAGAATCCAATGAGGCATTAGATATGGATGTTGATGTTGCCAAAGTGTTATAAGTCTGTGAATTCATAGATTGTCCAGCGGCATTCAAATTGAATTCCTCTCCGTTTGAAGCAACCCATTGTTCTGTATTAAACCAACTGGGTTGCCACATGTCCACATCCGTAAACTCGGGAATTTCACTGGAAAGACGATCCTCACTCGGTTCAAAATGCATCTCAGTGTTTAACTGATTCCGTTCCAAAATACAATTCTTGTTATTCTGTTCAGTGGTAACATATTGCAAGAGGCGCTCAACAAGCAACTCATCATCAGTTACTTTTGGTTCAAAGTGATCTTCAGTTTGCATAAGACCACAATCCTGCAAGAGTTTGGATGCTTTGTGTCCCAGCTTCCTATTGGCCTGTTTCTTAGATTTCATGCGTCGATTTTGGAACCAAATCTTAACTTGCATTTCAGTTAGCTGAAGACGTTGGGCGATTCCAATGCGACGTGATCTTTCCAAATAGTTATCATCCTTGAACTCTCGCTCCAACTCTAGCAGTTGATGAGTTGTGAATGCGGTGCGAGAACGTTTGCACTTAATGGGGCTGGGAGTACTGTGGAATCCAGATAGTTTAACCTCATATTGTCCTAAAGATGGGTTCATCTGGTAGTGTAGAAATTAAACATTAGGTATACTGTTTAGTTAAAATTTTACCACTTCAAACATACCATAACGTTGCGGTTTTCATTACATATTTCACTTGTGGTGCAGTTATTGTAGTACATTTTCGTTAGAGACTTTTAAGCTTCTGCTCTGTGACGCATTGGTTTTTTAACTAGATGCACTTTCATGCATTCCGTTTACTTTTATACCAGACAGGTATAAGTATATGTACGTATGCTTGCAGTCGCGAATCAGAGAACTCTTCCTACTGTGTTGCTACCTGTTACCTTTCGAACGGCGTCAAGGTCTGACCAGCCGGCTGGTGCAATATGTCGCGTCTATTGGCGAGTCCAGTTTCTGGCTCCGGTGAATTTTCGACACACTTTTAGATTGTGGCGTGAGTGTTGATTGCGAAACGACTGTCCGGCTTTTTAATGCATCATTTAATTGACTTTGGGCAGACATTATAGAAATCTCAAAAATCCGTGACAAAATTTCAGCCCAACACAATATTACAAGCATCGTTTAGGTAATATATATATCCAATTATCCCTTTAAAAAATCTTAAAATAGTTAAATGTGTGCATTGATACCTGAGTTTTAGCTAAGATGGCTACTTTATGCAAATCCATCTCTGCTCACGAAATATGAAAGAAAATTCGTCGGTTTTTCCACGGGTTTTCCAAAAGTGCATTGAGTACAGGACCTTGAGCTACCTGGTTAATCTGTTCAACACCCCGAAGCGGGTCATAAAGCACCCTGCAACGGGTAAACTTGATCTACGTCAATAAAATTAGAGCTGCTACCCTGTTCATGTGTTTTCCACCTATGAGATTTATGGCTTGTAGATAACGGAAAAATAGCGATCAGGCTTATGTAAACTCACGTCAAATCAGGGCTTGAAAGTACGTGAAATGTTTCTACACACATGCTTATTTCTATCTATTTTTATAAGTGTACTTTTGCGTAGATTTTATGTTCTGTTGTGGCTTCAAGTAAAAGCCTAAGGAAACCACACTCTCACTAAGAATACCAGCCCAAGAAGCATTATTTAAGAGCTCAAAACATGGTTACATTTTCTTTTCTTTTTCTTTTTAACGAATTCATTTCCAGAACACTGCAATTTGCTTCAATCAAAAACCCATTGTATACTACGCATTTAATCTTTAACAAAGTCTTGTCTTGTCTTGTCCCCTTGAGATTCGTTTTATTTAAGTTCGACTGTATTTCATAGGTGTGGTAAATATATAAGATGAAAATATGCGCTATCAAAATATATTTTTTCATTGCATATACGCATGTATAATTTACTTTAATTTAATTTTATGTCCGTTTAAAAATATGCATTAAGAGAGCTTTAAAAACAGCATTTTTTCATCTTAAAATCAAAATGTCAACTAAATTGCCTTTACACAAAATAAAAATTTCCGTACGTTCTTAGAGACATTTTATAAGAACTCTCCATTATCCATATGCATAAATTTATGTATACAAAACTGTACAATTGTACTGTGTTCATAAACTTATGTCGTTGACTGTGCAGCGAAACTGAATCAAGCCACAATGCTATGCGTTGCGATTGCCAATAAAAACAGAATGTAAAAAAGTGTGGCAGCATAAAAACAATGCCACCAAGATTGACAACATGATGGTTAGACAAGAAGAGGCGCTCAAAACAAAAAGAAAGACGCGCTGCTCACAAAACGAAATGTCAAAAATACGCAGCGCTTCACAGCAACAGCAGCAGCAACAAAAAATAAATGAAACTAGTCGCTGCCGCTGCCGCTGCGGCGACGGAATGTGTAAATAACAAAAAAGCATATAAATTCCGTCACAAGCAACACGTTCACAAAGTGCAGAGTAGTAAAAACAGCAGCGCAGCGAAGCTGAACTGACAGCTGAAGCGACACAGCTACAAAGCGACAGAGCGACAAAAGCAACAGCAACAGCAATTGACCAATCAGCACAACGGAGAGCATGCAGCCTGCGCCAGTGTGTGAGAGTGAGTGCGAAACATGCGCACATGTGTGCGTGAGTGTTTTATTACCTGTATGCAGACTGGCTCAACTCCACCCCCGTCGAATGTCTCGTCCATCGCTATTGCGCATGTACTCGACACAGCTCTCTGCTCTATTTTGAACGGTTTGTGAAGATCTAGCGATAGGAAGAACCGTATCAACTACATATGTATGTTGAATATATTGTCAGACATTTAAAGGTTGATGGAATTAAAAACTCAAGAGAATAACAAATTTATATTATTGTTTATCTTAATTTTTGTGAGTTAATAATTTATTATTTAGAAATAATTCGAAGCTTACGAACTATACGCTATAATTTCGACAAGAAAAGCACTCACGAAAATTCACAACATATCGTAAAACACGTCTTTTGACCTCACGAACACGATAGTTGCACATCTCTTGTTAACAATACAAACAACCCCAAACGTTTCGCTCTGACTCTGACAACACCACAACAACACAACACATACATATGTATGAACAGCACCATGCGATTTAGACACGCCCCCCTGATTGGTGGTTGTGGCGCTCATCTTTGAAACTAGTCGTAAACAATGCTTATTCTTGGCCACTCCTTGCTGCGACAAGTGCGGACAAGTTTCAGTGCGTTCGGTGCTATTGGATGAAATGGTTGCTTAAGTGTCGTGCCCGCACGAATCGACGTCGTATTGCCTAACGGAGGGAGAGTTGCGAGTCTGAATAACTGAACAAAATGCAAGGCAAAACATTTTAAACAATTGTACCAACTTGTTGTCTTTACAAAGTTTAAAAATGTGCAATAAAATAGTGAATAATAGTTAGTTGAATTTAGTTACAAACCACAACGGTCACAGCCACCATTCAGACAACACAAGCTGAAACCGGTTCTGCGCACCGATACGCGAAGCTCAACCTATGCCGCACGCCAGACAGAGACAGCTACAGACAGCAGCTATATAGTGGCGCAAATGTGTAGAAAAGTGTAACTTGTAACTACAAATTGCAGTGCAACTGTATATGTGTTTGTGTGTGTGTGTGGCCATTGCAAGATCAGCTTCGGTTTCTTGTCACTTTGCTAGGCCCTTTACTCAGAGCTCAAAAGTCCAACTCGAACACAACTTCTTGTTTCGCATACGCACCGTTGTACCGGGTCTTTTATTGCTTGTCTTATCGTGGTCGTATCGTGTGTGTGTTTTTGTGTCGTGTTGCTGTGTTCCCATTGTTTTGGCCGGTCGCTTTGCCATGGGTGCAAAGGTGTGTAAAACTGTAAGTGGCAGCTCGACATGATGGAAGTGGAACTGTGCCGCTCGAGTAAACATCGCCCGCCATCGCCATCTTCATCCACATCGCTATCGCCATATTTGTAGTTTCGCGCCGCGGTTCATGACAACTTTGTGTCTGCTTTGCGGGCTTATCAGACCCTCTTCTTAAAAACATCTTAAAAATACATAATAATAATAATAAACGAACAGTACTTCCTCGGAGAGTACTCAATTCACATAGTTTAAATGTGGTGCTATTGCACAACAACACCAATATAAAAGTATATGTATTAAAAAGCCGTATTGTGCGTAAGTGCTAAAAAAAAATGTGAAAAATAAAAACAAAATGAAAACAAATTGAACAAACAACGCTGCTCATGGAAAAAACACAGCGATCTCTTAGAATGGTGGGTGAAAAGTCTGCTTTATGCATTAGATTTTGTTAGTTTGTGTTGTTGTTATAAGAAAACTTCGACCGAATACAAAAATCCATGTATGGACTACTTAAAAATGTCTTATGCGTACAAATAGATAATAAATTACAACATTGTCAACTTTAAATTCTCTCAAATAAGATGAAAATAATGCATCATACTTAATATATTTTTACATATTATATATTATCTTGTGGACAACTCACTTTTATTTGTTTAAAATTTTCTTTAGATGTAGTTTATTTATGTTTATTCATGAGCAGAATTTTTTGTTTATAATAATAAAGTGAACTTCAACCTAGTAATTATTTGGCCAACACAATAATTTGGCTTATGTTAGAATAAAACTTTTTTAAGGCATTCGAATTAAAGGTTTCTATTGAAAATTATGTATACTATTATTATCCGACGGCTATTAATTCAAATCAAAGTTTTTTATTAGCTCCCAGGCAATATTAATACAATTTAGTCGAAAAGACAATTGATTATTTATTTATTTTTTACCAAAGTCAAGTTTTGTTTGTTTAATAATTAAATATGTTAATCTATTCAATTTAGGCTTGAAAACCTGTCAAAAGAATTGATATTATCGGCGTGCCCAGTTATTTGTGAATGTTTTCCAATAAAATACATGCATGTGTTGGGAAAATCTAATCAAACTACATTTATATACCTTTTTTGTAGTCATACCACGAAATATAAGACTATGTTGCCTTATAAACTTATTAACTTGTTTATCGAAAATTGAACGAAGGAAAATTTTATTTCAGCTAAGGCTAGCACGGCAGTCGAACATATTGCGTATTTTTTTAAATTTTTCCTAATGCCAATTAAATAAAAATAAAAACTAATCTAATATTAATACATATGTATAACAAAACATTTTTAACCAACTTCAAAAGAGTGAAGAGGTTCTCCTTTCGAAAAGATTTGTATTTAATTCAGTCAGAAAGCTCGTATTTCTCAATGGGTTCCATAAGAATTTGATCACTTATTTGATCCCAACACAATAGATTTGATAAATTTGTGTTACATTTTAAGTATTTCCATACTATTTTTCGCAGAATTTATTAATAACTCTTAATCTTTCTTATTATTCTTTTCAGGTGCACGATTAAAGAGGAAAGTTTAAGTGAAATATACAAAAATAGACAAAACCAGTTATTTAATTACAATGCAAGAGGTGTGCAGTACATTGGACACTACCCAAATGGGCGCTCAAATTAAGTCCGAGTCGCCACTTAATCCGCTCCAGGTGCAAACTGGTCAGACGACGGTGTTACCCGTTGGTAATGGACCACAGGGGCCGCAGGGACCGCCGCCAGCGGTGATGCTTGTCAACAAAATGGCACCGAACTGTGATAAACGAGCGGCCGACACTGCCTACTGGATGGCCTCCGAGGGGGGTTTTATCAACTCTCAGCCCTCGATGGCCGAGTTTCTCAATCACCTGAGCCCAGAGAGCCCAAAAATTGGCACACCTGTTGGCGGTGGCGGTGTTGTAAGCGGATATCCGGTCGGTGTTGGCGGCGTACCACAGACACCGGATGGTATGGACTCGGTGCCTGAGTATCCCTGGATGAAAGAGAAGAAGACATCGCGCAAAAGCAGCAATAACAACAATCAGGGTAAGCATACAAAACTCTCCACTTGCCACCGCACTACTTGCAACGGTGAGATGAAAAGCCGCAATCAACATCGAAAATGCAAAACTCTCATTAATCAAGAAATCAGTGCAATTTAGTTTGCTATCGAACGGCGCCGCTGCTCAGAGTTGTCTTCCAGTTAAAGTTCCAGTTCCATGTACCAGATCCCAATAAGGCAATAATCCCAGCTGGCCAATCTCTCATTTGAAGTCCCACTCGAGCACACAAGCACACGCAACGCGTCTTTGTCTATCTCTTTCCCCTCTCTCTCTCTCTCTCTCTCTCGCTCACTCTCTCGCTCGTTTGTGGGTTCGGCTCGGCTCCTTTGATGGACAGCGCGCCCTGAACCAGGCCCGAAACCGGTGCGGCAAAGATCTGTTATTTGCGATCATTTGTAACAATTTTCGAGAGTGGCCCGACGTCGATTCGTCAGTGCGACTGATGAATTCAGCTCAAGACGTTGGGCGCGTTTTTTTTCTTCTTTTTTTTTAATACTTTAGCTGCTTTTTTTTCTTGTACCCCAATGTGTCGATTTCATTTGTGCAGTCCAAAACTGAAGTCAGCCTGTGACTGTGGCAGCAACATTTTAAAATAAATGAGGTATCAAGGTTGTCTGGCCATACGTTTTCCTGTCCAGGTACGAGTACGACGAGGTCCAGAGACCATGGTCCATGGTTCCAGGTTTCACGCATATGTTGGCCCACCTCTCACTCTCGCTGTCTTGCCCCTCTGAGCGATTGCAACCTGTTATTTAGGTTCATTTGTCAAAATATTTTTCCTGTCCCCTTCTTCAATAAAGGGGCTGTGACAGCAATGGCAGGAAAACGGCCAAAAGCTGGGAATGGGAACGGACGGTCAGCCAAAAATAACAGTTTGCAACAGTCTGTTGCAAGTGGCAAGTTGCAGTGCAACATTTGTGCATACGAATGTCGTATATCCTGAGGACGTTTGCACCGAATTTCACATTTGTGCAACATTTTAAGCATTACCAACATTTGCCATGCCATTTCCATTCACTTGCCCAACATATAAATTAATCACAAGTGGTCACAAGTAGAGCATTTAAAATGGGAGTCGGTTTTAATGGTGGATGCCTTGGGCAGTTGCTGTAGAGTTACGTTTTGAATGGATAATTGTGGCATTATAAATTTGATCAAGTAAATTATTATAAAGTCGCTTTTCTCTATTTTTTATTTTCGTACTAAGAAGCTTTCTATAAACCGATTTCATTTCCCCTATAATATAGTTCTATATTATTTTTATAAACTTTTTTTCTTGGAATGTCGCTACATGAAAGGTTCAGCAGATGGCAGCGATAAAACTAAACTTAAACTTTATAGCACGTTTAGCCAATGTTAAATTAAATAAAGTATTGGACATTTTTGTTTAAAGCTGCATATTCAAGACTAATGCGAAATTGTTGATTGCACACTGGCAAAAAATCATTTTGCCAGCAATTACAAGCCATTATCTAGCTAAAATTGTTACTAAAATAAGTTGTTGAAGCTACCACAGCCATAAATTCAACAGAATTATAAACTTTGCTAGTATAACAACAAATTGTATAATCGTACGCGCTTCAAGTGCACTTAATTAAACTCAAGGTTAGACAAGTATTGGCATTCCACACTCGAACATTTTGTTTGGGTTGCGTTGACCAACACTGACTTAAACTAATACAAGGCCAATTAATATCAGACACACCATCTCATGTTGACAAATGAGAAACACTAATCCGACAAACGATTTAAGTGTTACATGAAATTCAAACACGTGGCCAAGTGCAAAAATAACAGAGAATTCTCAAATTCCCCAGCGAACGGTTGTGGGCGAATCTGTAGCTGCCACAACGGTCACAGTAATAGTTAGGTGATGTGGCAACTGGGGCTGAGGCTAAGTCGCCTTTCTATTCTCCTTCTTTCTCCCAGTCCAAGAGTGAAAGTGAGCCAATAAATAGCGTGAAGCATTCCAAGCGCCGCCGACACTCGTAAAGAATCTGTTGAAGGGTCAATACATCTTTTTTCACACATACTCACACACAAATAAGCAGGGACGACTGGGACTACATGCTGAGCGATATGGATTACAAATGATGTTGTAAATGTCTGTCCGTTTGCCAAGCGGGCGGCAAGTCGGACTGGAACGGACTGGGGAACGAAAGGACAGAAAACTGAGAAATGGGAAACGTTGTTATGGTTCTTCGTTGACTCGACAAATATATATACTATGTGTGTGTGAGTTTGTGTTGGTTTAACAGTTTAATTTGTTAATGTTGTCAAATTAATAACTTGTCAGGTTGAAGAATCTGAATTGAAGTGTTTTCAGTATCCCACAGAGTACTTGATCGTTGGAAGTAAGCCCATTTCCGGTTATGTAGAATATTTTATTTATTATTATTATATTTTTTATCATGATATTTAAACTATATTCAAAAATTCCACCATCAGTTTATTTAAATACTTCGTACTTTGTTCTCATGAAACTCTGTTACTAAGGAATCAAAAAACCTTTCTTTTTTGAATTAAACGATTAAAGTTTGTTTTAACGCCAATTTATCTTTTCCTTTCTCTTCATTCTACCTCTCACCTCTGCTATTTCGACCAGATTTAAATCAAGGCTCTGTTGCGCTTTCGGCAAATTGTTTATACCACATCCTGAATTTAAATGTGGTCGCGAAAGGAATCTTTATATGTTTGTGTTGGGATGCTTTGTACCCCATCGCGCTCGTTGCTTGTCGTGTGTGTTCGTATGGTGCTACTCATGTGTATGTGTGTGTGTGTGTCTTCGCACTTGAGTACAAATTGTTTTGTCAATTTGCTGGGAACCTCTGGGCGCGCTCATTCACTCACATAATTGAAACAATAAAATTTCAACTTGAATAAAGTGTTAATTAGGCGTAAAGCTTCCAATTCGGAATGTACTGAAGGCAAAAGTTATAATACGAGGCGTTTATGGCTTCGCAAGATGCTTCTTTCACAAAGTATCTGTGAGTTACGCAAGTGTATCTCAGATTAAATTTGCTGATGTGAGCGTATTCATAATTTTGGCTGGCTTTTCGTCCCAGCGCGGCCATCGTTTAGCGAAACCAAAAAAAGGCAACTTAACTTGTTGTTCGTTCTCCCCCCCGTTTTGGACGCAGCTATTGAATTGCAATTGAAATATATATGTTCGTGCGCCATCTGTATAATCCACCCAACGACCATATGTTGCGCTCAGTTCATCCTCGGCCTTTGTCAGTTTCACATCCAGTTCGAGTCCTTGACTGAGGTTCGGGGGCGTCGCTGCATAAAAAATGCGTAGCGCACGTCTCGAAACTTACCCCCTGCGGATTATGATTATAACAAACAATTTATCATAATATTTATGTTGATGCGTTGTACTTTTTCTCAATGAAGGCTTCGCTTCTTCTCTCTGTTTCTGGCCTGGCTCTTTCGGCATTTTGCTTTGCTATCCATGCCCGTGCCCGTGCCTTTTATTAATTTTATTTATGATGAGTCATTTGCACATTTATAATTTTAACCTTTACAGTTGAATTCATTTAAAACAAAGCCGCGGGTAAGTGCAAACAGAGTCAATGGAGTCGTTCGCAATGATCATCAATGCATAATAATACCGTTCAGGAGATGTTTAAACACATGTATCCGTGTAGTAGGAAGTTGGAAATGATACAGATTTGTGGTGTGCGTTAGACATGTTTTTCGATGGGATGTAATGCAAAAAGTAAAAATTTGGTAACTTAATGAAATAAAGCTACAAACCATTTATGTATCTTAAAGCAATAGCAAATCTATTTAGAAAATTATTTAGTTATTTTTAAAGAGTTTAGAAAATCCAATTCAGATTTAATATTTATATTTAAAACAAAATGCATTGCAAATATCTTTAAACATTCACTTCAAGTCCAACTTGCTTGACACCTCAAAAAATATTCATAAATTTAATTGAGGCTAATTATGCGTCAAATCACAAAAATGTCTTTTGATACAAATTTGAGGGCTTGTCTTAAAGCACACTGTGAGGGACTGTCTCCTTTTTAAAGGAGCTCCAGATTGTGTTAGGCTTGGGCCATTGAAAAGGTCTCTCAATTAATTGTTACGACTTTATTATGGAGATAAGTGCGCCAAGGAAACAGCCAAGTCTTGAGGAGTCCAAGGCAAACAAAGGGTTCTAATTGGCAGGCCGCAGGATAAGGCCAGGCAGACATTTACCCCCAAAGGCCTTCCTTCTTTTTTTCTTCATCGTGACTGGGAAAAAATCTGTTGCGATTAGTTAAGCTGGGGAAAAAGTGCGCTGGCGGCTGCCCAAAAGAAAAAGTCATATTATAATAATTTTTTTGCGGCCAGTTTTTATCTGCAAAATGATTTGTCATTATTTTAAAGCGCATTTTTAACGAAAATTATGAAAAATTAATGCAAATAACACTGGAGCTGAATGTTTTTTATTGCATCCCCTAAACACTCTAATATTAACAACACGAAAAAAGAACAAAATATATCATTCGACGTTTAACTAACACTATTACGAAAAACTAAGAAAATCAAACTCAATATTTATGATTTATCAATCAACAAAATCTTCTGTAATTTTCTTTCATCGCTACCAAAATCTATCCCACTGTGAATCTTGGCCATTTAAGCGCCAGCAAATTAGAAAAGTAATGGGGGGAATGAAAACTTTGGCTATAGAATTAAACAACGTCCAGTATCGATTTAATTTTATTTCCGCTCATTTAGCTAAAAGCTAGATGTATAAGGAAAATGAGAGAAAAAAAAACGTGAAATGAAAATATTTGTCCACGATTAAATTTTTAAAAAAGCATTTTATGAAATGACTCTGCACTGACACTGGCCTCGCCTTAGAAAATTCGAATACATTACGAGCTTGGGCGGCAAGTGCGGTTGGTGGTGGTGGGTTTTACCCTGCCCCCTGTGCAAATAAACTAAAGCCACTAGCTGTGCAAGTAGAAGCAGCAACTCGAGCCACATCCCCCTTGACAATCTCATACCCTTGGCCAGGACGACGGCATGACAATGACACAAAAGCCGCGCACTTAATCGCCGCGGATCACATTCCGTAAAAAAGCGCGACGATAAAATTTTTTACGCTCTATTCTTGTGTACTTAGTCAAATGGAAGGGAAGACCAAACCACACAACACCACACCACCCACCCGCACGCTGTGGTTTTTGGACGCCTTACTCACTTAGTTTGACCCGCTGTCCACAATTTGAATGTCTCTGTCCATTTTCAGCTGCTGTTGTTGTTATTCATGTTGCCATCTAGCAGCGCTAGATATTCTTCTTCTTGTTTTTTTTTTTGTTCACCATCATCGTAAAGAAGAAAATCAAATCTGAAATTATTTTCAATTTGTACGCGATTTATTTTTATGTCTTTTTTCCTCAAGCTGTAGTGTAGTACACCCAGTTTAAACGATTTGTAAACATTTGAATTGGATTTTCGGCCATAAAAATGTGCTTGTTAGCGGCATTGTTGAGCGTTTATCAAAAGAAAGACTCCCCCAAGCCAAGCTACGACTAAAGTTTGTCGGCATTATCATGGAGAGTACAGAGTACATTACAAGTATGAGTACACCTATTTATTACCGCATATCGGACCGTTAATCGCATTACCCACACTCGATTGCATGCGAAATACACTTGCAATTGTACGGAAAAGTATTTTTGTATCTATTCATTTCATAGAGAACAAAGTTTTCAGCTCTCAGTCGCTGCTATTGCAGCTGCATTAACAACTGTAATAAGTTAATAAATTATCAGGTTTTTTTTTTACATAAAACGCCGCTTTGTTATCAATGAGCCAGTGAACTACCGTAATTAGTGCAGGTAATGCCAGGGCTTTAGGTTTGTTATAGCGGGTAACACGTATTTCATTATGTAGGCGGTTGCTTTAAGACAAATGACTGCGAAAAACTATCATAAATTACTTGTTTCATGGCAGACACTGATTTGGTATGTCTGTATATAAAAAGTCACGCTCTGTTGATTGGAATTGAAGCAGACCTTTAAAACTAATTAGTTGACTGCAAATATCACTCAAAATGAGCAGAATCACAAGAGTAAATTTTGAATACATTCAGAGCATCATCCAACATGCAATTAAAGTTCTATATCTATCATAAATTATATTTTTAAAGTAGTGTACTTAAACTTTAATATAAATGTGTGAATTATACTTATAAAGAAACCGTCCATGCAACTATGAAACTAATTCTATATATTTCCAAACTGAATCTGTCTATAAATATTTCATATCCATTTGGAATAGATTTCTCAGCAATTTACTTTCTTCTTCGCTGTGGCAAATGTGATAAATGTAGCCGAAAGCCCCCAAAAAGTTGTTTAAGTAGACAGCAATCGAAGTCAACATTAAAATATTTAACGGCGTTTAAAGGAGCGTGAAAAGTCAACAAGGATAACAACGACAACAGCCACAAACACATGCTCAACGCTGCTCCTTTTTGGCTTCTGTCACAAAGGTCGTGGTCGTGTGCCCCGTTTGTGTGTATGTACTATATGTATGTGTGTCTGTGATTTAAATAAAACTAATGTTTGTGTGAAATGGATTTTCTGTTTGTCATCGACTAACGCAGGGGGGTGTGTGTGTGTGTGTGTATGCGTGTTTCCCACTGTTTTATATTCAAATAGCAAACCACAGAAAATGGTTTCAAGGATTTCGTATTCAAATGCACAAACATAGACAAACAGATTTAAACTCGCATACGCTTAACACGAGAATCCGTGAATCCTGAAGCGAAACTCGAATCCTTAAGTCTGCTTTCCGTCGAGTCATGCATCATATCAGCAGCGGATGGGATATAGGATAGGATAGGATAGCAAAGCAAAGGCTAGGTATAGAGGGCTAGCGGGGTTGTGGCATGCAGCGCGTGGATGACACGTGATTCCGTTGGTCGTAAATTTTGCGAGGCACAATTTTTAGTGCTTTGTAGTTTTAATTTGTGGCTTGTTGAAAATGTTAACAGAATTATTTATGTGATGAATGGCCCGATAAAAATTATGATGCTACAAGAAACTTTTTGCGAGAACGGATATTGCCACAAGGTAGTCAAGCACAACACGTACACATACACAGATAACACCTGAGAGAGAGAGAGAGAGATAAGAATAAGTGTTTTAAACAGAGCTTGGAATATTTTTGCAACCACCCAACAGTTTTAATAGACTTTTTGCTGTAAGGCAGCAACCAAAAATGTCACTCAGCCATTTCATTCATCTCCTTGTCGATTGGGGTGTCATGTGTGTGTGTGTGTGTGTGTGTGTGCGATGGTGTGAGTGAGACAGAGTGAGAGTGTCATGGCATCATCCATCATTTTGGACTTGACCTTTTTTTTGGCTAAGCTTCCGTTTAGCAGGAGAATCTTTAATTTTGTACACACATTATCTCGGCGATGAGGTGCGTGGAATAAAAGCGGGACACACATGCTGCAGACACAGATACAAGATACGACTTTTGAGTTATTTTTTCGGGGAGCCTGCTGACAGCCAAACGTCACTTGGCAGACAGACTGTCAGACAGTCGGCCAGACATGCCATATACTAAGTGGTAGTACATAAGCGACTTTTGCATGTGGTGGTTTTTATTTTTCTGCACTGCAACGTTTCATTGTAGTCAGTAGTCAACGTGTCGATGATTATATGGTTGTTGGTCCAACCATGCAGGGGTTTCGCTCTGGCGTGTTAAAAATGAATTTGTCATTGCTTAACTGTAAACTGTGTGACATGTTTGCGAAAATCGCCAAGAGAGAGGGAGAGAGAGAAGGCAGACACAACATCAGAAATCACAGAACCAACCAATACATCAACTGCTTTGGTTGAGTCCAAGTCTGATTGATTTGCATCGGGAATACTTATTTAAATTGACATTTTTATTTTCACACTGCAAGCCAAAATGTGATGTCAAGGTTGTTGTTAGGTTCTGTGTGGCAAGCTGCAATAATTATGTCAATCACAGTTATGCCATGTGATCGATTGGTAAGTGTTCAAATGTTATACTAAGTCAGTTTATCGCTCAATTTAAATATAATTTAATGAAGCAAAGTTGAATCAGAGGTATTCAAATACAGAAAAAGTAGTTGTCCTAATTTAAGGAAAGACTGCTTAAGTTGTTAATTATGTTATTGAAAAGGGTATTAAAATATTAACTTAATTTTTTTAAAAATATACTTATAAATTCTTTGAAAATATACATAAGGTCAAGTTGGGACTTTGAATAAACACATTATTAATTTTATTAAACTAATCAATACAAAAATTTTTATCAAATCCTTCGCCATTACCTTGTCATATGTGTTGCAAGTGTTGTGACATTAATTCAAGCCATTAATTGTGCATACATAAATAAATAAATAGATAAACTGACTGGTTGAAAAACACAAGTTCAAATGCAATTACATGCGCGAGTACGAGAGTATTGAATATCGAGTGTAATTACAACTGGACAGTGGCAGGCAGTTATTAATTGATATTCGTACAAAGATAACAGATAAAAAATAAGTGGGCCATTTATGAACCAGCAAGCCAATTCCAATTGGTCACATACAAATACATATAATATGATATTAGCTCCCCAAACTTACAGACAATTCCATGGTTATATGCTCCCATGCGCTGTGTAATTGGTTAGTTTTTAGCTCTAATTTTGAATGTCAATTGGCATAAAAATGGTAGCTTCGTACGTAGGGAATGATAGCGGGTAACTGTCTAGCCGTATGTGTATTTTTTATAAACGCACCGTTTAGATCATTGCACAAATTGCCTTTCCAAATAATTGCAATGAATTCGGTAAATAGCGTGACATTGATATGCAATTAATACAATATTTTCCACGTAAGTGGACGACGCATTTAAAATAATAATAATAATTTAAGCGCTGATATAAGCAATAGCACGTAGCAATTGCAAATTGTAAACGTTAAAATAAAAAAAAATAAGTAAATCATTTATTTGGGCTGGTCGGAATTTATTTAAAGGCCAACAGCTGTCGCCGAATTTGTTCGATGTGCATGAAATATTAATGTGACACGGCGCAATTTTTAAATATAGATAAAATATATTCACAAATTGAAAGGTTCGAACTGTGGCAGCATATTAAAGCTACGATGGTTCAGGCATCTTTATTTTATTATATATATCCAGTTTAATTTCTGGCTGCTGCAAGGACACAACGTCTGTCAACAGCAAAACTGCGGCGCACAAGTGACTGCTGTAGTTAATGGCTTTTGAATGCAAATTCAATTTTATCGCACTGTTTACTTTTTAATAAGATTTCTTAACGTTTGCCGACTGTGGCTGCGGCTGTCTCTGCTGCCAAAAGGTGCACTGTGCTGGAAATGAAAATTAGTTGCAAGCGCAGCCCACAACAAACACAAAAAAAAAATATACTAAAAAAAAAACGAACGAAAATATTCAAATACTCTTAAAGAGGCAAAAGAGACACGCGACTGGCAACTGCGAAAAATGCTGTTTGTGGCGCCACAAACAACCAAGCGTCCCCTCACCGCCTGCCCGCCAAGTCGATGCCATTGCAAGGCCTCTAAGCAGTGGTGGTGGTTCACACACAAACACACAGATACACACACACACACACGCGGGCGTTTTTTAGATATGGCCAGCACTTTTACCTTTCGTGCTTAGAGGGCACAACCTACAATCCAACAAATTGCGTTTTGTGCAAGAGTGGGTGGGAAAACTGTCAGAATGAATGAGTAGACTGGTCACACCTACTGTCAATCAGCTACGAGGCAACACCAACAAAAACAACAACAGCAACAACAACATAAGCAAAAGCAATGGTATCATTTTGAGCTGACCAAAGGCGTTGCCATTGCTCTGCGTCTGCGTCTGACTCTGGGTTTGGTTTTGGTTCTATTTCTGTTTCTCGGCTTGGGTCCGTGTACTCGGGGTCTATAGCATACCAGGAACAACTTTAAAGTTCACTTACTTTTGAATACATTCATTATTGCACATTAGTCGAGTTTTTTTTTTCTTAATTAGGCAAATGGTCTTTAAATATGGCTCAAAAGCATTTATTTTTTGTTATTATAGAAAATCATTAATAAAATTTTGATTTGAAGGATATTCATTGATTTTGTTTAGAGAAAAGGGGAACTTTAAGGAAAAGTTTGAAATTCTTTAAGACCACTGAGAAGTAGAAGAAAACAGTATTGTTCGATTTGGTATACGATTTAACTGCTCAAGCTATAAGCAAAACAAGCAGCTCTTAAATTGCCGGTTCAAAATGCCAGTCATACTTATGAGTTAAATGGCAGCTGCAGTAAATAAGTATATTTATATACAAATACTTATTATCTATCAGAAATAGTTGCTAATCACGCAGCTCTTGTCCCAGTGCTGGCATAAATCTCAATATATATTTGACTGTTTCTTATGAAACTGCATAAAACTTGGCTCAACAACTCCAGCACCCAATCCCCAAATTAACTGACAGCCCAGACGCTATTATTTCCGACCGCATGATTTTATTTTATTATGAGCGTCTTGGTTCTCAAACCACCGTGTGATTACTCCTTTGATATTTTGGTTGGGTGCTTTCTTCATTTTTGTGCAATTAATGTACTGGCAGACACGATACACGATGGGTTTTCTTAAACTTCCTTGCGACTACTAGTTTAAAGGTTTTTCTCTTTTGCTATCGAACGACAGAAAACTTCTCAATTACTTGACTGGCAAGTTGTTTAGTATTTTGCTGATGTCGCTGACTCCGGAAGTAACTAGGTATGGGCCACTGTTGGCCACTTTCTTGACCGCTCGTTACGTGCTGCATGTGTTGCCCTATCAGCTATGGCTTTGGCTCTGAGTATGGTCACATGCAGCATCAGCAGCACCAACTTGGAACTTCCGCTGCCAAGTTTAGGGTTAATTATTTTCCACTTTTGTGCTCAATTTCATAATACTTACTTACGAGTAAGTTAACTCAAACTTCGCTATTTAAGGTCTACAAAAACTTTCTTTAGAGCTGAGGCAAAATGAAGTTTGTTCTCGAAAGTAGATATCTTAAGCTGATGTCTATAAAATTAACGCCATTTCCTTAAAATTCTTAAGCTTATATCTCCGATCTAATTAAACGAAAAGAGATCCCTTAACCGAGCAAAATTTTAAAAATATTAATTTTCATTTTAAATATATAAATCGATTTTAATTCAATAAATTCACAAGCACTTATTTCCTTTTCTTTTCAGGTGATAGCTCGATAAGTAAGTACGAAATGTTTATTTCCATTGAGCAACATCAAAATCACAATATTTAAAATTGGCTTTATAAGTACAACAAATTTCATTCGTTTGAGTTCGAAAATTCCAATGAATTATATATATATTATCTATTATACGCAACTATGAAAACAAGGCTGGAATATTCAGAGATTAGTTTTGCAAATGAAGTCTGGAACCGCAACATGATTAAACGGTATTATAATGTTTTGGTTTATTTTTTTATATATGCCCGGTCTAAAAAGTGTGCGAAGATTTCGTTAAGAGCCACAAAAATAAAATAGCTAACTTTTCAAGCCATTTGGTTTTGGGCTATTTTAATTTTTCTTTCATGATTTCTCAGCCTTCTTTAAGGTATTGTTAAGCTTAGACCAAACAAGCTGTGAAGCAAAGATAAAAGCATTAAGCATTATTTTTTTTTTTTTTAACTGCAATTTTCCTTTCATTTTTGTATTTTCTTGGCACCATAAGCAATTTTTCTGTTCTCTTGTTCACAGCATTTTTTTATTTTAACCAAACAAAATTCAAAGAGTTGGTTTGCCTGCCATTTTGAATTGAGAGCAACTCCGTCTAGACAACAGACCTCTACCTCTGGTCTCAACTAAAAACTGAACCAATCAACCGTCAACCATTTTCGACCAATTCGACGGAAACTACGCTTTTTCATGTTCGTGACCAAAGTTTAGGAGCGTTCCGGGCCTGGACAAAAAAGTATATTTTACCTGAATTAAATTGAGTAACAAAAAACACGAAACTCACACAAATATACATATTCTTGCATGTAGGTCTTTAATACACGTGTATGTGCATACATATTGACGTTTTTTGTTGTATTTTTTCCACTTTTATTGTACTTAAAATACTCTTTCTGAGGAGCTGAAGGCAAAGCTACTTTGTATTAAAGTTTGCTTAATTTTTTATACATGCAGACTAAACAAGTTTACTTAAAAACATAGTTGAATAATCAGATAAAGGATTGGAAAGGTCGGAAGGAAATTTGTTAAGAATTTAAGCTCTTAAATAAATCCTAATCGGACAAACTTCACTGCAGTTTCTTTTGAGAATATCAGTGAGCAGAATTTAACACTTCTAGAAAATTAGTGACAAAGTTGCTGTGACGTAAGGGTATAAAATCTTCGGCCCTCTGAAAATCTTGCTTGTTTCTTTCTTGATTCTCTAGTTATTCTGTTTTTGCTTTATTGTTTGCATAGCGTAAAAAAATTTTACAAAAAGGGAGAACTAAACCCAAAACGAAACACGCTACCATTTTCGTTTTGTTTTTCCTTTTATTTTTCTAATGCCTTCCAACTTGGCCCCACTTGTAATATCATTTGTCGATGTCGACTGCTAGTATGTACATGCGTTTGTGTGTGTGTGTGTGTGTTGGTCACTTTACTGCGCACGGTCGCGTCGGTATTGGTAAAACGGTTGCGGAGGAAATAATTACATGATTGAGGCACTCACACACACACAGGTCATACACAATGACAACAACAACAACAACAACAATGGTCACCTTCTTTGGTTATGATGGTGGTGTTAGTGGTTATGGTGGTGGTGGTGCTACTGCTGCCAACGCTGTTGTCTGATCGAACAGAACACGTTAGCCTGTTCAGCTCCAGCTCCAGCTCCCGTTCGTGCTCTAGAGCTCTGTCACCATTGCATGACAGGGTCAAGTGTATGTATGTTGTGTGTGTGTGTGTGTGTGTAACGTGTGTTTGCAAACACCGGCAATGGAATGAATGGCGGCTTTGTATACTGAATTCTTGTTTCGGTATACTCGTTTTTTATTGTTGTCGCTATTTCATTCTTTATTTTCTGCATATTTTCTTCATTTTTTTTGTTTTTTTATTAATGCCAAAGCCGCAACAATGACGATGACGATGTCGACGAAGGCCCAAAGCAATTATTGTATCGCTTGCACGGTGCTCAAAGCCAGCAGCAGCAACAGTAGCAATAGAAGCACCAAAACCATATGGCCCTTTTGCATGTTCACCCCATAGCATAATACCGAAGGGTTTTTCTTATTGGCTAACTTTTTGTAGGGACTTGGGAATTGTAAGCGAACTTATGCTACAAACATAATATGTTTGGTATACTATGTAAATATGTTGATAACGTCCAAACAAACATGAACATTTTCCATATTTCTGATGTTGTTTTAAGCAAACAATGACATTCGTATGTAAAATTTAGAACGAAATTCATAGAAAAGATAATGTATTCGGTTTATAGTTTAGAAATTCCTCAAAGTAAAGTAAGCATTGTTCATTTAACTTTTTCGATTCTGAACTGTTGGTCTTAAAACAGTTCTTAAATTATTTTATTGACTATATGATTTTAGAAGTAAAACAAAAACAGTTACCAATGAGTAAGTTTCTGATATGAGGTATTTATTTATCTTAGACACAGTTCTCATTAATCCACGAAAATATATCAGCAAGTTTGTCCTTATTCTTTAAGGGTGTTTACATCCGCCACCTGATTCGTTCCACAGCTACAATTAGTCTTAATCTACAGTGCTTATCCACAATTAGTTTGTCTATAAACTGCTGCTAATAGTTCGTAAATAGTTGGCGAATATTTACATGTGGGTTGCATTTGCGGCTTGTGGGTTGTGTGTACCGTTTGAGTTGTGGTCGCACATGAAAATATTTGTCTTTAAATAGCTCATCTCGGGACTTCATTATCTATCAACGTGTTGTCGCCCTTGTCCAACTGCCTGCTGTGCTTCCATCCAAAGCCGACTCTCTAACTCTTGGCCAGGCCATCGTCTCGACGCGGCAGCCGTCAGTCTGAGGGATTTCCAAAACGTTTTCATTACAATAGTGCGTAGCCGCCGCCGCAGTGGCCGTTGCCGTTGCCGTTGCTGCCGCTGCTGCTGCCGATCGGGCAAATGTGTCAGAGCTGAAACGTCATGATTAATGATGGTGGCAAGCATGTGGGCCCGAAGGCCAAACTAGAGCCTCAACCCGAGACTGGGCTGGGCTGCATATATAGGTTGAGACGGAGACAGCCTGGGGGTAGGGCAGAGCAACCTGGCAACTGGGCCATGGGAAGGGACAAAACACACTGGGAATGGGCTCGAGAATAGAAATGAAAATGAAAATGGGATCATTTCATCGAGGTAAATTAGACAAAAACATAAAAACACGACACCCAAAATGTAAACAACGCACCGAACACAAACTGAAACACTTTGCGGCAAGCATTAGGTGAAATTAGAAATTAATCCTTGGCTGCACTCGTTTATTTTTATTTTTATTTTTGAATTGTCTTGTTGTGCCTTGACCATGGCAACAACAAATGCTCAAAAAGGGGGCGGTTACATGGTATTGATGGTCATTATAATAGAGGCATGTTCTTACGACTTATATGCTTAGAAATAAAACGAGAGGGTGAATAAATAAAAGTTGTAAGCATATGTTTATTATATGTATTTTTTATACAGCATGAGAATGTGTGAGTATTTCAGATGATAAAATCTACTCAAATAAATCAGTAAGATAAAGGGATGATTGACATATCTTTAAGATTTGAAAACAGTCGTGTCAGGTAATAGTGAATATCTGAAGCTTTGTAAAGAAAACATCAAAATTTGTATGATTTAACTTTTTCCTTGCAAAAGAAATGATCATTAGCCCAGTTTCCGTTGTTTGTTAAAGCATATTAGTAAGTTCATATATTCATATATAATGAGTTTAAACTTTAAAGCAACGATTACACTGTAACCAAACAGGATATAAGAAAAGCAGGTGAAGATTATAAGCAGCCTTCAAATTAATTTGATAGGTTTCGTTGCATTCGAGATCGAAATAGCATATAACATTGCATTAAGGTGCAGTTCCTTTTTAATTATATACAGCATCCCAATTACAAAACATAGAAAATCAGTCAATTTTTCTACGCAACGGAAATAGACAAGTCTCAAAGCAACACCAGCTGCAGCAGTTGTCTGTCATAACCATCAATTCCATCGATATTACGAATATTCAAGCTATAGAAAAAAAGCGTTTGTGCTTGTTTTTGGGCTCACTGTGGGTGCTGCTGTGGCTGCAGAAAGATGCGCATTGCCTTAATTGAAACCGTTTAAATTGCAATTAATCACCCGACAGAGCCAACGACGACGACGCCGACGCGAATGTTGCACAGTTGTTGCCGAGTGGCGCAACGAATTTCCAAACAAAATCTCCTGCATTAAAATGCACAAAGCCAGAGAGAGAGAGAGAGGGAAAGAGAGAGGGACCTCTGAATTACTGTCACCACAGTGACTAATTTTATCCTTTGGCTGCTTTTGTTTTAATTCTGAACAAATGAAGAAGCAGCCTTGAGCAGCAGTTCAGTAGTCCCTGGGATTGCCACACGGTAACTGTTTAATCGCTTTCGACATGCGGATTTAAGTTTTTTGGGCCCAGGCAGCCAGAGTAAAGAGCGCGGAATGGGAGCTATGATAAGTGAAAATATGGAGGGCGACCCACCCCCTCAAAATGGGCGGATGAGGATATTGCCACTGTGGTGTGCGTGGCATCAGCCCACAACACCACCCGATAACACACCATCTAAAATAAAAAGTACGAAAAAAAACCCGAAAACCCAAACCAGCAGCCGCTTCACCGGACGCACGCACAGGATGTGAACTGCGGATGCTCAAACTGCGGGCTTGGGGATGAGGCAGGGATTGGCAGTGAAACCAGAATTGAGACTGGGACTGGCACTGAGACTAAGCCTGAGCCTATGCCCATGGCCTTCTTTTCTTGCGTACACTTTGCTTTTTTAAGTGGAAATAAATTAAAAATGGGTGGCATTTCTGGAGCCAAGGGCTGGAGGCGTAGCCGGTTTGAGTGGTGTGGGGGACAAGGCGTCTAGAACACGCGTTGCAGGCAACGGAGGCAGCAGATTTGCTGGCTGAAGGTAAAAGTTTTGGATAAAACAGTTGAACTTCAAAATGTGAATTTGATTAGGATATTTGCATAAAATTCTGTTTCTACGCCCAACCCAAGCACCAAGCTGGAAAAGCGACAGAAGCTCGAATAATACCGCCATAAAATACGCTAAATACAGAAAATTTGAGTGGAGTCGAAACGTATGTTGTTGCTTGCCGGAAGCGGAAGTATATAAGTCAACCTAGATTTGGTAGTGGCGTTAACGTTGATACAAGGACAAATGGGCTTTCAGCCAGTACTCGCATATAAATTTCAAATGAAAAGTTGTCGAAAGCAACAACTTAAAGGTTTCTTAGCTTTGGCATCTTAACTAGCCAAGGTAAATTTAAAATGCCCCAAGAAGTTAGCTTCTAAAGAGGTTCTTTATAACTTGTCTTTAAGAAGTTGACAACAATTCAATTTATGGCAAGGATCAAAGGCTTATCAAATAGATTTCGTGTAGGACATAGACATGCATTTGATTATAATAAAACAAGTCAAGAAAGCTCGGCTCGGAGAACATACCGAAAAGTAAACAGCTATGATAACACTATTTTGTACACAATAATCGTATCGATTTTTTATTTAATCTAACATTCATTAAACATTTTAACGGTATAAGACAATAAATAATATGGACAAGAATGAAAATTACTTGTTAAAAATTCAAAATATATTTCATAATACACAAATTTTGACATATATACATAATAACTTACTGAAATACCCTCCAAACTGACATTTCACGAGAGATATATGCCCTGCTCATGAATATTGTACTCCAATGTAGCATAAACTATGCGACTTTTGGCATATGTCGCCACCTGTGTGTAATGTGCGATACACATGCACTTGACATGGCCAAGCTCAAGGAGCAAACTCCACAAGAGCCCAAAACGAACAAGGAGTGGGAGGACGATTCTGAGTCAAAGTTGTGGGTTGGGTTGACAAGCTGACAACGAAACGAAACGAAGCACTGAGAGCTGAAGCTGGCATAAAATGCAAAACTTTTTGCCAAAGAGCGTTCGTCGTTCGTTGCTTAGGCAAATCGTATGTGAAACATTTGGCAAGCAGCGATTTATTTAATGTCTTTGGCTCGGGATAGCAAGAGGCAGCTGCATGTTCGAGTGATTTAGATGATTTATGTCTTGAAGACGTACACTGCAGGGTTAATATTGGCCAACCAAAACAGCAACAACAAACCAACTACCAACTACCGCAGCCTGTTTTTCGGGGACACATATTTACGCACTCTAAAAACATAAGTGAATATGTATTTGTATGTATGTGAAAACGTTTCGACTTGTTGGTTGCCATAACTCAAATTTAAAGGCGGCGCCTGTGGCAAATTGGAGGCTCCACAGCTATGCGTTCTACGCATGCGGAACATGGACACCGGCTGAAATTCAATTATCGGCTTGTGTGCTCGTCTTTTGGATGCATGCAACACGCATACGCCATGTGAACGCAATGCAACGAAATGCAACTTTTACCAGGTTGCGTTGGGGACGCAATTAAAGCAGCCACAGCACAGCAAAACAGCTCTCTAATTAATTTGCATGTACGCCAGACAACTTGCAGCAAAACTTGTTGATTACCCAACACAAACACATACATATGTACATATATAACACATATATATCATATCTGCTGACTTGTCAATTAGCCAATTGGTGTGCACTGGCAATTTTATCGGCTAAAGATTTATTACTTTTTTTAAATGGTTAGTTTTCAATTGCATTATTAATGGTGTGCCCCACCGACAAGTTCGCGTTTCAGACAGCTTAATGGTTACCTTTAAACCTTTTAAACATACACGTGGGAATATCAATATTTACTATTATTAAATACAATTACGCACATTAAGCAATGCGGATGTATAATGTAATAAAATGTGTAGTAAAGACTTTTTTTAACATCTTTTAATTGATAGCAATTAAACTCATTCTTTGATTTTCTTGAAATATTCCCAACCAAAAATATAAAAGAAAAATATCATTATATTACCATTTGGGCATTTTTAACTATATTGTGATGTTTGCCATATGTGGTTCTAATATCCGATGATAAATTGCCACAAAACTAAATTAACTTAAGAGCTGCTGATTGAGAGAAAGCAAGAAATAAATTGTATATTAAACAGACGATTTTTGAAGATCCGAAAAAGTTAATATATTTCGTTCAATGATCTTTAACTAGATTATTGTTAAATGTATAATAAAATATAATAAGTCGTTATATGATTTCCTTTGCGTGTGTTGGTTTAGCTCAAGTTTAATATAGTTTGTTTTTAGCATTTAACTCTACTTTTTCTTCCTGCTTATATCTGCGACTGTTTTTCATCTAATTAGAAGCTGTAAATTCTTCATCGGGCAGTACGAAGTCCGTCCGCAGGGGGCAGTGGCCCACAGACGTCGACGTTCTCGTCTGTCGTTGTCTGTAGACTTTTCGCGTTTTCCTTGGCGCAGCGGAAGTGACTTTTGTTTTTTTCTATCCTATACACCGCGAATATTATGCCGCCGGTTGTTGTTGTTTTTTTTTTTTTTTTTTTTATTGGACGTTCGTGTTTAAAATAAGCAAAACTTACGGGCGATAAAAATGCTGCTGCAACAACAACATCATCGGACTGATGGCGAGTAAGAAATGGCGAAACAGAAAAACATGGCAAACTGGCCATAATAAGTAAGAGAATCACGAAAGAAACTTGAGCTTGGCGTGTAAACGGTTTTTTTTTTGTGTTTTTGCTGTTGTTGGTTTCTTCATCTGTTTCTTTTTTTCATATTCTTCGGCAAACCTTCTGATGTGGACAGCCGGCGTCGCCGGCTGGGTGGCCAGCACCTTGTCACCCCCCAAGACCCCCACCTCCAATACCCTCTCCTGACCACCACCACAGATTCCGAGTGACGTTGCGTCAAATGAAAATGAAGCGTTTATGCTGCTTTATTGCAGCGATAAGAAGAAAAAAAATGAGGCATTATTTTGTTGTTTTAAGCAAAAGTTTTGCTTACCTCCATTTATATGTATTTCTTCTAAAATATTTTCTATTTTTGCTGCGGGCACGGAAATGCCATGATGCGAACTGGTCACAGGTTGAGCTTTTCCGTCGCCGTCTTCGTTTTCGTCGGTTGCGTCCTTTACTCGCTTGGAATGCGGCAATTTCCTTAGACGTCTCCGGCCTTAGAAATATTTGCACTGGGCGGTCCTTGGGCTTGGAAGCTGTGGCCATGAGTCCGCGCTTTTCTTATCCCAGTGGGATATCTAAGTCCTGTGGTTGCACCCAACCAAAAAAAAAAATAAAAATGATTGTGGCATTTCATTTCCAGCTTCAACGCGCCTTGGAATTACTGTGCATTTTAACAGCTAACATTTAATGTGAATCAAATCGAGCAGAAAAATAAATTTTTATATCTTTAAACAATGGCAATGACTTTTGAGGCGCTGACCATTTACCAAATAATGCATATTCAGAAGACTTTATTTTAAAACAAAAAATAGCACACTAAAAAATGTATACAGTTCTGGTTATTTTCATTCAACCAAAACTAATTTGCGTTTTTCTAGAAGTTAAATATTTTATCTTGTCATAATTTATAACGATCTGGATCACGTAAGCACTCGGCAAAAAATTTATGGCGTTCGATTAATGGTTGTGTTCCAAGTTAAAATCATGGTTCAAAAGGCCTATAAACCTTTTCCGAACCGGTTCGCCAGCACTGGTTTAGGGCCGGCTGCCAGCAATGTTTATTATAATCAATATTCAATTGCTGGCTTAGTTGTAACGAGGGACTTTAATATTTTGATGGAACATTATTCCAGAATCCATGTAGATTCACTCACCTATCATCAGCCAATAAACCGTGAACATAAACAGTAGCTGATGCGATCAAGCAACTGAAATTCGCTTTAATTTAAAGCACACAAAAGCACAATCAAATTGTGCCACAAACACACATTGGAGGTTAGCGTGAAGCCAATGCGATCAAGAAACCTCCAACTCCAAAGAAAAAAAAAGTAAAATAAAACAAATTCAAAAGCCAATGCCGCATCATCAATTATGCTCAACGTTTCTCAATGGTAAGACTACAACAACAACAGCACAAAGCTGTCAGCGCGCGTTGATCTGTCAAATGCCGCAACCGAAACTGAAACCGTGGTCAAAAGAAATGCGGCAGCCGCATCCGTAACTGAGGAATCCACTGAAGTCTCCAACACTTGGCGACGCTTTTGTTGCATTTCCAAACAAAATATTGATTAATCATGACGGTCGGCCATTGCTGCCACAGTCACTATTGCTGCCATTCATTCAAAGAGTTGTCCAAGTCTTCATACGATCCTAAGCTGATTTTTGGCCTTCAGCTGCGAAACTGAACTTGTTTTCTTTGTCTGGCAATCCTATACAATATGGCATGCGATGATAATTTTTCATACTCTAGTCTCTTTTCTATATAATCCGGCGGCACTTTTTTGTACAACGATCGCTATTGT